>OX578146.1:130129862-131419862 GCA_951213105.1 Amaurobius ferox | reverse complement strand
TCAGAATTTGTAGTTTATCTTGCAGTATGTAGTATATGTAAAGGAAAACGATGGGATGGGGTGAAAAAAAATCCAAGTGAAGAATTATGATGGATTGACAAGTTTTCAGTATCTCTGAATATGAATCTGCTATTTATTCATTGATATTTGTGTCTCTGACTACAATTGTTTGTGTCTCTGACTACAATTGATGGATTGACAAGTTTTCAGTATCTCTGAATATGAATCTGCTATTTATTCATTGATATTTGTGTCTCTGACTACAATATTTGTGTCTCTGACTACAATTGATTAATTGTTTTATGTCTCAGAATTTGTAGTTTATCTTGCAGTATGTAGTATATGTAAAGGAAAACGATGGGATGAGGTGAAAAAAATCCAAGTGAAGAATTATGATGGATTGACAAGTTTTCAGTATCTCTGAATATGAATCTGCTATTTATTCATTGATATTTGTGTCTCTGACTGTTTGAGCGTATATAGGCATAATATAACCCGATCAATTTGAGCAAATAGAGCGAATGGGTTACATTATTTCATTCGATGAATATCACAAGCTAACTTGGAGGGATTTACTTTTTTAAACATTTTTTTCTTGAAGTTCAGAAAAATGCTGTAAAGAAATCATGAGAAAAAAACTGCGGAATTAGCTATTTTTTTAACCGTTTATTCAAACCGAATGGAATTATTTATAGCGCCGTTCTTATAATTTGAGTGGTTAAAATAGAAAAATTGTATAATTAGATATACTAGCTATTGCAAAATGAATTCTTTGGAAATATTTTTACCGGAAATAAATGGACACCATTGTTTAAGAGTCATTATAAGTCGTTCCCGAAATGTTAAATAATTAAATTCTACAGGAAGCGTTATATCTCACAAAACAATCAATCGATTTCCATAATGTGGGTGTCTTTATTATTATAACAACTGTTAGACCATTGATAATCAATGAGATTGATTTTTAAGTAAGTTTCAATTTGAGCATAATTTTTTCACTTATAGACGAAATAAGGGTATAAAAAGAGACGTATGTTTACAAATATTTAAACTTGTTCGTAATCTAAAATGGTAAAAAGAACACATTGCAAATGACGTATTCATAAAGTTTCTGTATATCACACACACACTAAGGCTTTTTAAATGTACCAAATTATACTCGCATAATCCGTCTCTAGGGGGTGTAACACAGATAGAATCGCGTTTTTAATGTGTCTTACTGTGGAAGATATTGACTATTCCAAACAGACAAAAGAATAATCGCTAACTCGCTCCGTGTATTTTGTATCCGTAAATCATTACCAAATAAGTTTAAGATCTTAAGGAGTACATGACAAGCTTTCCATTGAAAAATATCTTAATATCTATGTTCTGGAAATATTATTGGTAAATAAAAACATAAAATACTTTTAAATAAAAACAATGGTATTATGTAATATGTAGTTAGACTTCATAGTATTTTATTAACTGAAATTTTATGGTAATTTGAACAATAGCTCATTTAACTTTCAAAATAGCTTGTTTCCTTCCTTTATAACATAATTGAAAAGTGTTTATTACTTTGTCATTCTGTCTGTCTGTCCGTTAGCTCGATAACTGCCGTAAAAATGACTTTATCAAAAAAATGAAATTTTAGTATGTTGTTTAGACGGTATGTGGGACCTATGGGAATATAAATGAATAAAATCAACCAATTAGTTTGGGATTGAACCCGGGTTGAAAATATGAAATACATTGAACCCTATGGGACCTAATTTTTCAAGCATTTTTTAAGCGAATTTAAAATTCACAAATTGCTTCGAATGTTTGAGAAATATTCAAATTATCCTATAAAATATATAAAAAAAATCAGCAAAATATATTCAGTAGTTTTATAAATAAAAATTAAAATAATAATTGCACCATTTATATGAAAATATCACGTGACCCACTTCAAGATAAAATATGGTATCCATCTTGTGTCAAAATCTTGATTTTTAAAGTTCTTTTTTATTCATAACTAGCGTTGTATCCGTCCCAAAACCGTTTTATTTCTGCTTAAATTCTGTGCATCTACATACTGAAACAACGCAATTACAATATATTTAACTTTAAATGATCATCAAATTTTGATTATTTCTACAACGAAGCCTAATTTTCACTTATGGCGAACGTTAACACCCAAAGATATAGAATGAGTTGCATAAGAATTGCTGCATTTCTTTAAAGCAAAATTAGTTAGCTCATGGAGTCTGCAATATAGCTGATATGAATGAAACATTCATTAATTTTACACAGCGAACCAGAAGATTTTTTCGATGAAGTTTTAAGCATAGAGTTAAATTACTTTTACCTCCCTTATTTTAAGTTTTTAAATAAAAAAAATTATTATAGTATTGTGATGAATGAAATGATTGGCCAAAAGTTTATGAATGAAATGCTGCCTTTATATAGAGGCGATTTATATTTCGATGACGTCATTTGAATAAAGTTCATTTGTTTTCGATGACGTTTTCAAATATAATAAATCATTGTAGTATTATGATAATTTAAAAAATATTGCCGAGGAATGTATCGCATTTTAGAGATGTTTAAACAAGGCAATTTATATTTCAATGCCGTCATTTGAATAGAGTTTATTTTTTTATGAAGTTTTAAGTTTTCAAATATAATAAATTAATGTAGTATTGCGGTAATTTTAAAAATATTAACGATGGATGTATCGCATTTTAGAGATGTTTATATAAAATTGCATTGAAGTTGGAAAGTGTTTCATAATCAATGCTTTATGCATGGTTGATCTGTCGTGTTTATATGACATATAATTCCATAGCCATTTCGCCACAATTACTTTTGCAATAGTTTTGCACATTTTTCTTTAAGTCAGTCGATGTTGATCATGTAACCTCATAAATAGCTTATTTTAATTTATTTTGTTACCAATTTTTATTTATTTAAGGCCCTTTAGTGCAAAATGTTGTGAGACCTCCAGTTGGTCTTTTTTATCCCTCAGTATTTTTCTTTCTGTATTTTCTATTTTACATTTTGAAAAAAAATTTGCTTTAACTATTACTGATAGAATCCTGCTTGTCTTTGTTTGTATGGCTGCTGTCTTTTTATCTCGTAGGAAGAAACTATTTTTGATTCGAAAACCAGTTGATAATGTCAGTTGGATTTTAAAGACGTTTGTAAATACAAACGTAAGCTACATTCATAAATTTCTTTATGCATTTCTGCTAAAATAGTAAAAAAGTAAAATACTTAAAAAATGACAATTAATAATTTAAATAGTTAAAAAATTTTTTTATAACCATCTCTATATGTATATTGAATGATGTTTCTGCATACTAAACTGAACTGCGTAGAGCTAAATAATTTGTTGTATGATAATATCCCTTCCTCCCTTGTTATTTTCTAATAAAAATGTTCCCTTTTTTGTGGAAATGCAAATTTCCAGGAGCTGCGTATCATTGATTATCTTCCATTTTCAATTCAAAGCAACCATTTACTTTATCATATTTTCGAAGATTGTTTTAGCTAGGTAACGCAAAATGATAAAATAAAAATAATATAATGATAAAGAAACACACAATTATTTAATACTAATATATTCTATATTTTTTCTGGTGGATAGATATTTGTTTATAAAGAACATTTACTATGAAACTCATAAAATACCGATTTAAATTACGATTTAAATGAAATATTTAAATCGTAAATCTTCATTTATACCAGAAAACACTAATTAACGATTTTGAAAGCATTAATTCTTATCAAAGAGTATTTAAATTTCAAATTTTTGCGATATTACCATTTACTGATGCTGAAAAGTGAACAATACACTACTTTCCCTATACATAATGCAATGGCTTTACTTATTTAACAGGGAAATAGTAATACATAAGATAAATCGCCCAGTGTTTTAAAACGACTGTCTATCAAAACATAATTACTATAATATAACCCCTTGCAGACTTGCAGAACACAATTAATTTACGACACCTTAGTCCTCTTAAACGAAATCTATCACACAAAAGGTGACCGGCCACACAGAAAGCTACCATAAGCCTTTGGGTTGGTCGTGTGGTCTGGGCTTTCTACACAAAAGGTGAAACGACCAATATTTCGAATTAAGAATGTTAATTTCTGCAAAACCGTCAGAAACTATTAAAGAAATTGAACATCATTTTTCAAGACCTGGAATTTTTATCAATGTTGCCGTTTTTTCGTCATTAAGCGTCGATTTCGTGACATTTTCGACAATTTGGCAACCGTTTCAAAACGTCACCAAGTTGGCAAGTTCTCGCTAAATATATCGCTAATGCCAAGCTATTTAGGGATACTACTTAAATTTTATGTAATATTTTTGATGAATTAATCCGAAAACCTGCTATATCCGGAAAACGTTTGAAGAAAACTTTCTTAAATTAGTGTCGATTTTTCAAAAAATTAAATTAGAAATGAGTATTTATTTAACATTATTTCAGGTTATAATTGTTTATTGAATTTTTCAAAATTTCATTTGATAACCGGGTCGTTTATTTGTAACTTTTTTGCTACATTTATCAAAAAACGTGCTATATCTCAAAAATGGTTGATGATAACGTTCTAAAGGTAGTATCAATCGTCTTCTAATGAGACATTACTAAAAAAGGATTATTTATTCAACGCTACTAAAGGGTTTGTATTTTTAATAACATTTTTTCAAAATTTTCAAAGTTTGGGGATTTTTTCGCATATTCGGTTGCGTTTAAAAACAATTGGTTGTAATAGATGTCTATTTTTTTCTAATAGCGCCATAAGATATCGCTTCGACATACTCACAGGCACACGCATTAACATAAATACACACTAACATACATAAACACACACTAACATACATATACACACACATCACCTTAAAGACATTCGATTGGAGTTCAGGAATGCTTGAAACGTGCACTTCGGTCGAAAACACGAATACGAATTTTCGACCCCGTCATAATATTTATCCTATATACTATACAACATATGTAGGAAAAATCAAAATTGCAACAAGACTATTTGTTTTGGATTCTTGCTACATCTTCCTACCTTTACCACGTACAATTTTTCAGTAGTTAATTTGACGTAAAACATAAACTTCCAGATCGATATGACGGCAAGTAAGGACCAAATTAATTATTTTCTTTATTAAAATTCAGTATTGATTTTAAATATTTACGGGACGTTAAAAATGGGGGATATAAAATAACGAATTTAAACTTATAATTAAAAGAACATTGCTAAAAAAAGCAATAATGGGCATCGTATTTTACATAAAAATGCCGAAAAAGAATAATATATTCTTAAGATTTTAAACTGCATAAAGTTCTTTATGTTTAGATCAATCCATATAATAATGATACGTTTTCGTAAATAACATACTAAAATGTTCATCATGCTGCTCTTTTACCAATTTGTAGTTTAGTTTGGGTATTCAACATTCAATCACGTTTAAAATCTAAATTCACTGTAATAATCGCATCAAAATATTTTCGAAACCACTTTATTCGTTCATGAGATATCGCATTCGCAAAAGCGCGCGAGCGCGCACATACACTCACACACAGACACACTTCACCCACAGGCATACACATTCAACAGTGCTAAGTTGACTAGATACCAAAGTACAGTGTACAAAAGTGTATTGTGCAAATATTTACCAAACCATAAACTTAACAAAATGCCAGTTTGTCACATATGAAAACGGATTAATAAAATATTATACTTGAGTTTTATGACTACCTTTGGAATAATATACAGGGTGTTCGTAAACAGTTTTGACAAAATAAGAGGGGTGATAATACCCATCAAGACGAACAATATTTACTATGGAACCCTCGGGTCGCATTCCACTCTGACTGTCAGAAAAGCGTAAACTTAAATTTGAACTTTCAACAGTGAAAATAAGGAGAATTAAAATAATCATAAGTTGCACAATCTCATTTATTTACAGAGAAATACTCAAAGTAGATGCTCAAAGTGACGGCCAAGGGTGTCCCTGCACAAATCACAATGACGAATGAACGACTAGCGCACCCTCTCAAAGACACCTGGTGTCGTGTTTAACCTGTCTGCTGCTACAACAATTCTCGCGACGAGATTTTCTACGGTCTCGTACACCAATGATTTTATATGTCCCCAGAAGAAGTCCAGTGGGTTGAGGTCCCGTGAGGTCGTCTATCAACACTGACGAAGTTAGGATGGCATGGCACACGACACTTCGGAAATCGCTCCTGGTACAATCTTTATGCTTCGTGCCCATTCCCATTTGTCTGACCGTACATTAGATGCATGTCTGCCAATTCCTCGTACGTGTAATTTGCCATAGCCTTCCCGAAGTCGTTTCGGAAGTTGTTATCCCGGTATTAATCTGAAGCATTGAGGATGTGCCACTTTTAAGAACGACGTTTACTTTGACTGTCTGTCTACTGAACCTTGATCAGCTAATCAGTTGCAACAGTCGCTGCTGCTTCTAATAACTGGAAATTTGCATACAGTACAGGCTTGACGGTGATGTTCTTGAGATGTGATACTTCTCCGGCACGACAGATATATCGTCCGAAGTGGCGTCTTGTGCTTGTTGGACATATTTCGAAGTTACTCGTTTCTAACACTCAGGCTGGAATGCGACCCTAGGTTCCATAGTAAATATTGTTTGCCTCGATGTGTACTATCACACACCTCTTATTTTCTCAAAACAGTTTATGAACACCCTGTATATCAATTGAAACTTAATTGAAGTTGATAGAACATAGAAGTTGCTAGTTTATCAAATTTTCAAAATGTAAAATATTTACTTTAAATAGTGGTTACTAAGTGAAGGTAAAAATTAATTTTTATACCATCATTCCCAGTTTCAAAAACATTTCTAAATAAATGTTCGTAAGAAATTAGTCATCAGTTTAATATTCAACGAATTAAATTCAACTGCTGGCTCGTTCAATGTTCAACTGGTGGAAGAGAAACGAAACTTACTCACCGCTGTCCTATTACCTATATTATAAAATGAGACAATTAAGCTGGTACATCAAATGTGCACCCCTATTCGAGCTTTAATAGATCATTTTAAGTCACATTCTGAACCATCGTTTATTAATTAGCTTTTAATTTCCGCAGTTCGCTGAATTCTCAGTACACATATTAAGCACCAAATTATTCGCTCTGAAGCTGAGAGTTTACATGCAATGATGGATGTGTACACATATTTGCAATATAATTTCCAGCAGAGCAATGGAGTTTCGACCTAATGTCCTATTTAAAAACTCAAGTACAATATTTTATTAATACGTTTTCATATGTGGCAAATTGTCATTTCGTTAAGGTTCTGGTTTGGTAAATCTTTACACAAAACACTTTAGTTCGTTTTGTTTTGATATCTAGTCTACTCAGCACTGTTGAATGTGTATGTCTGCTGGTGATGTATGTCTGTGGGTGATATATGTCTGTGAGATAACAACAGACTATGAGTAGCTGGATTTCACTCTACCCCCTAGCACCTAATATTATTTACTGATTGATTACACATATACAATTCAGACTCGTTTCTTTGTGACAATTTTGAGAGAATGTGCAAATAGATTAATTACATAGACGACAAAAATTGATAGCTTTGCTGAGTAGGCATTTTTGTCAAAAGAGTCTTTTCAAATTTGTCTTTTATACATTTTTAACAGGATTATTAGATGTGCTGATTTGGTCTATACTCTTTTGAATGATAAACCAAATAAAACGGGACTAGTTTTATAAGGAGAAATGATGGACAATTTCTGAAATGGAAATACCTCCCTCAATGAGTAGTAAATGGAAAAATCTTGTTTCTAGGATTTATGGCTCCTTAATTTTCTTGTTTGTGATGGAGTATATCTTATTTAACGAAAGAAATATTATTGGTTTTCTCATGGCGATTTATTTTGTTTCAGCAAATATACGCATGTTGCTCGTATTTAAAAATATGTGAATCAAAAGCTTCATAAGTAATTTTTTCAACAAGTTGCAACAAAATATTAAAATTTATTTTATATGTAATAAGAAAAAGTATAAGACTTTTAATATCGGTATACATAAATGTCTATACAAAATAAATCTAAAATAGTACTATATCATCAGATTTTCATATCAAGGAGAAAATAATAGATTTTGAGAGTTAATTTTTGAGGTATTGCGAATTTGAATGTTTTTGTTACATGTAAAAAATCATTTTTGAAAATTTAGGATTTTTTAAAGCATGTGTAATTTTTTTCTACACTTAAGTAAAGATTGCATTGCTATATTGTGTATGTCTTATTTCTCAGTATGTAACTTAGCATTAGGAAACTCAGGAGATGTAATTCCGAAACAATAACCGAATTTACCTCTGCTAACATCTAGAACTTACTAAATGGTGATAGGAGGCAACACATTGGTAAGTTAACAAAATATTTATTCAGGCTTCCAGCTGAGCAGGTAGCCTGAGCCCGTATATATTGTCACACTTTTATGTCGTCTTTAAAAATTAAAATTCATTATGTGCCACTCAGATACATCTTCCGCAATGCTTCTAGCAAAAAAAAGATAAAAGATTTTCTAATTGCACATGGAGTATGCAAATATAGATACATATAACATTTTGCAGCTGTATTAGGGAAACAATATTATCATAGTATTTTAAACAAGCGTATTAAAAATCAGTTGAAAAGAAACAAGAAAGATCACTCTTACATATAGCATTGATTATGACACTTTCCAACTGCAATTTTATTTAAACATCTCTAAAATGCGACACATTCAGAGGCGATAATTTTTTAATTATCATAGAACTGAAATAATTTATTTTACTTGAAAACTCAAAACTTCATCGAAAAAAATGAATTTTATTCAAATGCCGTCATCGAAATATATATCGTCTGGCTTTCTATGTAAATACAATGGATATTTCATTCATATCAGTTTATTACAGACTTCAGAGTTAAATTTTGGGTGAAAAAAAATTCAGCAATTGTTGTACAACTCCTCTTACAATCACTTGTTTACATTCTACATCCATTAAAATTAAGCTTCGTTGTAGAAATAATAAAAGTTTGATGATCATTTAATCTTAAAAATATTGTAAATGCTTTAGCGCAGAATATAGATGCACAGAAAATACCGAAAAAAATCGGTTTTTGGATGGATGCAACACTAAATATAAATTACAAATAACTTTAAAAATCATGATTTTGACACAAGATGGATGTCATATTTTATTTTTACGTGATCTCTTCATATAATATAGGTGTCATTATTATTTTAATTGAACTTACGCACAATTAAAACGGTTTTGAGACGGATGCGACACTAAATATAAATTTAAAAGAACTTTAAAAATTACGATTTTTACTACTGGAAAAAATATGGATGGCATATTTTATATTGGAGTGGGTTACGTGATCTCTGCATATTATATTGGTGCAAATATTATTTCAATTCTTATTTAAATAACTATCGAACATATTTGCCTTTTTTAGATATATTTTATGTGATAATTTGAATAATTCTTAAAATTTTCGAAGCAATTTGTGAATTTTAACTTCGCTTAAAAAGTGTTTGACAATTGAGTCCCATAGAGTTCAATGTATTTCATTTTCTGAACCCGAGTTCAATCCAAAACTAATTGGGTGATATTATTCATTTGCATTCCCGCATGTCCCACAGATCGTCTCAACAACATACTAAAATTTCAGTTTGATAAAGTCATTTTTATGGCAGTTATCGTGCGAACGGACAGACAAACGGAATGGACAAAGTCATCAACCCTTTTCAACTATTGTAAAGTGTTGATAGAAATACTCAGTACTATGATTAATTATGTCATTTAGAGGGGAAATATTACTTCTATTAACCTCAATTCAACCCAGCCAGGTGATTGCACTATAAGATTCTACTGTCTGTCGTCCTGGTGGACCTTGCTCTATATTAGTAAAGTTCATTTTGCGACAGGTTAAGAACTCCTTTATTGATTAGATTTTAATCTGCACAACACAGCGGTTTGGCTGACTGTGTGAAGTTATTCGCTTTATGAGCGCTGAAGCTGACAGTTCAGGTGTGGTGATGGATGGGTGCACACATTCGCAACCTAATTTGCATCCAAACTCTGAAATTTCAATTTGAAGTACAACCTATAGCGTACGATGCAAGCTATTCACAGAACGCTATTCCAACACATAGATCTGAGTTCCTGATTAGTTAACTGATTATTTTATTACTCCTCCAATAAAATAACTAGATGAAAACAACACAGAAAAGGCCAATTTTTACACGCGTTTGTAAAGTTTTAAGAAGTCTGGAACAGAAAATTTTAATTCATTTATTCATGAAAATTTTTATTTTAAAAATTTTTCGGAAATATTTTCCTTTTATTGGATGTAAATGTGCTGTGAAAAATAAATAAAAATATTTGAGATATTTAATAGAATGTTTAAACGTAAAACGTTGAAGTTTCAAAATTTGACATAATTATGAATTCAAACACACTGCTTAAAAGTGAAGATAGTTTTTAATGAAGAAAAGCGTGATCTTTATTTTCTCTTCATAATATTTTGATATACTAACCTGACAAGAAAAGTTTGAAGGAATGGTCTGATGAAAAAGAATATTTTTATATAAGAGTGACATACAGTCATGTCCAAAAGTTAAGCCTAATTCGTAAAATGCGGAAAATTCGGGGTCAATATGGATACAGTGGTTCACAATCAGTTGTGGAGAATCGTGGGACGAAGGTAAATCATTGTGCATATGCAAAACAGTTCAGTCGACTTCGACATGAACAATGCACCGAAGCACGTCGGCAGGTCTACAAAGCGGTCTCGAGCGGTATAGCCAGTTGAGGCATAATTTCCCAATTGCTGTGATACAGAGCGTTGTTAACAATAAAAAATGATCAAAGACGTCACAAAGATGACAATTGGACATGTTTTTCAAGGGACGAATTATTGGAATGCGGGAATCTGGTCGATTCCAAACCGAAGCATCTCGAATTCTTAACGTGCCTCAGTGTGTGATCTCAAGACTGTATTAGAGGTTCCAAACCACTGAAGATGTTACCCTACGACCAATACCAGGTCGACCAAGGGTAACAACCGCTCAGCAAGACCAGCATTTCGTGATAACTGCTCGACGTCAGAGGAACCGTTCTTCCAGACAACTGGATTCAGCCATGACAGCCGCCACAGGAATCACTGTTTCGAGACAAACTGTTTACAGGAGACTCAGACACGTCGGTCTCTATGCCAGACGACCAGAAGTTTGCATCCCCCTGACGTCTGCACAGAAATCGTCAGTTTGCAGTGGAATTTGGAACATCGGCAGTGGAGTGGACAACAGTGGGGCAATGTCATGTTAAGTGACGAGTCCAGGTTTAGTCTACACATTTATTCTCGTCGTACGATGATCTGGAGAGAACGTGGAACGCGTTTTCACCCAGGAAACATATTGGAAAGACATCGTTTTCCGTTTGGGGGAGGCATGATCTGGGCAGGCATGATGATAGATGGCTGCACAGACCTCCACATCTCTTACACGGGATCAGTTACCGTTCAAATATACAGAGACAAAGTCCTTGAGCCTACCGTTTGATTGTTTCGAGGTGCTGGTGGTCCTGATTTCATATTCATGGATTATAACGCGCCTCCTCACCGTGCGGCCTTGGTCGACGATTTCCTTCAAACTGAAGATACCCAGCACATGCAGTGACCTGCCAACTCTCCTGATCTGAATCCAATAGAGCATGTATGGATATGCTCGAGAGACATCTTGCAGACCTCCACTACCCACCAGGCTCCGTTCTGGGATTGAAAACTGCTCTCCGTGAGATTTGGATCTCTTTGAACTCACAACTCATCAAAACCCTCATCGAAAGTATGGGATATCGTTGTGCAGCATGCGTGGCTACCCGAGGTTCCCACACACTGTATTAAACTGCAGCATTACACTGTTTTAATCATTCTGTTACACTAAGGTTGACACTCGTATTGTGACCCTTTTCTTTCAACCCATTTCTTTGGATATTAAAAGTCGTTATTATCCTTGTTCTTCATTGATTTCCTCTTCTATAATCATATTACACCCGCATACCGCGTTTGCTTCTTTTCTGATGTTGATATCCTGAAATTTTCCCATAAACAGCAACTATGCTTAACTTTTGGACATGAGTGTATATATCAAATATCGTAAATCTAAAATTTGCCATTCTACGTGCATATTCTGCATGCAAATTAAAGTTGACATTATAGATAAATTACGTCTCACAATTTATTGTTCTAACCAAAAACATCCATGATTTCTATCAACTTAAATATTAAATTTTTCTCGAATTCAATTTCAACGGAAACAAGAGAAAAAAATAAATTAACGTAAAGTCAAATTATGACAACCTTACTTTCACGTAATAGAAATGAGTGCCTGTGAAAGTATTTTTTCTACTCTGGGGACTCAGCCGTGAAAGAATCTCACATGTTCGTGCCACTACCTCCTCCTTAAAACTGCACGTCCTGGACAGTATCAACCTACTGTGGTCTAAAATATGGACATAATCTGTGTATATGGACGACTTTTAGTAAGACTTTATTTGCTGGTCGTCGCCGAGGGTTGAGCAGCTACACTTTATCGATTGAAGTTGCTCTTCATGAGAAGCTGAAGTTGTCAGATCCTGAAGTTGCTCTTAATGAGCTTTGACATTATACGGGTCTTCATTCTATCGGTAGCAATGTTAATGATTTGACGAGCAAAATTATGAACTTCCAACAATCGTGCCTGCAATTCCTGTACATATTCTTCGGGTCATGAAAGGTCATCGCATGGTTGTCCAAACAACAGGTCATATAATTTTCGTAGATCCCGACCACAGAATAGTCGTAGATCCGGACCACATTATAGTCACATATCCCGACCACATAATAGTCATAGATTCCGATAGAGAATTCCTGGTCGATTCGTGGAGAGCACTTCTGTAACCCAGCAGGAACAAAGTTAGGTGACGATCTCAATCTTGCTGGTTTCTGGATACGAATATGGAGATATGATTAATTATCGTTCTGTTGAATATCTCTACCATGCTGCCTGATTGAGGATGAAGAGAATCAGTTCGAGTTTTGTCGGTTATATCTTGCCGGATGATCGCGGAAATCTGACTTCCAAACTTTATTTCACCGCGAGAGCAATATGTACAGTACAAAGGATAAGGTGTTCTCAAGAGAGTATCAGAGCAAACCTTCAATAATGTTGCGGAAGTAATCTTTATCATGTACTGTTTCATTAGAAAACGATTGACATAAATTTTTGAATGCTAGCCTGAGCAGTTCTCGAGATATTGCACTTTTTAAATAAATTTATGAAAAATATCACATTAAGTTAAAAATATATATATTCGTTCCATTCACTAGAAAATATATTTTGTCTAATAGTTTAGTATTTTTACGCCTAACAATTTTCCAACGGTCATTTATACAAGGTAGGATCAAAAGTTCGGAGACTGTGCTGATATCCCCAGCCCTGATTGGAGGAGAGGGAACTATTTTACTGTGGCGTAGAGGCACATGTGACGCGAGATGTGCAAAGGAAGAAGCTGGTGTTTTTCCAGACAATATGTGTCAGTGAACTGTAGTCGTTCCTGTTCGTAGAAAGCGGAAATGGCGTTTGAAGAACAACGTACAAATATCAAATTCTACCAGCGTTTGAAGACATCGGCGACATAAACATTGTACCTGCACGCATTGTTCGCACGTTGTTCTTCAAACGCCATTTCCGCTTAAGACGGACGAGAACGACTACAATTCACTAACACACATTGTCTGGAGAAACCCTGCACTGCGGATTCTTTGCTTCATAAAACAAAAACTTTCGCATAAAAAAATATGAAATTTGGTACACTTGTAGAAAAAGCTTTGGAGAATACGCTGAAATAAACCGTTTATATATATATATATATATATATATATATATATATAGTGTATATATAGTGTATATATATATATATATATATATATATATATAGTATTATAGTGACTAACATACAGGGGGGGAAAATATATATATATATATATATATATGTGTATGTATATATATATATATATATATATATATATATATATGTGTGTGTATATATGTGTATATTATATATAATTATTTATTAATTATATAAATAAATAAAAATGAAAAATAATAAACTAAGTCAAAAACATTAGAAAAATCAAAAAATCGGAAAATAAGATGCATTAACATTAATGTTTTGAATTTTATTTTCGCAAAAAAATGTAACTTTTGTCAGTATTGAAACTACGTTTTGAGCGCCCTTATAATGGTGTATAGTGGCATTCTCGATTATCCAGTTTTCCTATGAATTAATTGTTTAGTAGGAATTTTCATCTTTGATTCATATTCATATTCAGTTCTGCATGTTTGGGATGTTGTATTCTGAATTGCTTGTCCAGTCTCCAGCTTAGACTCACTGGACGGGTTTGGGAGTATTTCCGTGAACGTTCGTACTGCCTCCCTGGTAGAATTTCGACTTGTTCATTCCGGTGCTTCTAGATTAAGCTGCTGAGGTTGATCGTGTATACACGTGATAGAAGAAGAAGGGTTCATGCCGCATGGTAATACAATTTTCTTAATGTATCCTTTTTTCATTTGATGCCTGTAGTCTGAGTTTAAGCATTTATAGTAATGTACTATTGCTTAATCTGAAACAGGCATTTGTTTGGGTTAATTAGAATTAAATACTCAGGCCTGAAGATGAATTTAATTCTGATTAATCATCGAATTTGGGAAGGTTCTGTTCTTTTCTCTTATCGGCATTATGGCCGTGAATTTGCTTCTATGGTGATGTTTATATTACTTGAATTGTATTTTAATTTTTTTTATTTTTACATAATACTTATTATTACATTTCATATATATATATGTATATATATATATATATATATATATATATATATATATATTGTAGTTTAATAAATGTTTAATGTCAAAGACAAAATTTTTGAACTGCGAGTTCGCGTACTGGATAGGCTAACAATAGCAAGACCACGAATTTTTGCAGGCAGGTAAGGGTGAATTTTTGCAGGACTGAGCCTCTTTTTGTAATTTCGATGTAGGTTTTGAGATATTTTACTTTTTATGCACTTCTGAAGTGAACTTCTGTTTTGTACCGTATCTTTTTGTACTGTCTTTTTGTACCGTAAAAACTATAGCATACAAAAATAGGAATTTTGGTACATGTATAGAGAGATAATAACGTAAAACGATGAAATAAGCCATTTATTGATTTAAACTTTATTTTGGCATGAAATAGCTCGCCAAGCGAGTTCATGATCAAGGTATTCAGTTTTGGGATTTCCTGGGCTAAGAAAAATCCCTTCTTCTCCTTCCTGCGGAAAATAGGTAGGGATAAAAAAGAGATTTTTGAAAGTAGAATTTTTAGGAAAAATATATATGAAGCGAGCTCTACGAATGCAGTAAGAAGAAGGCGAAGCCTCCCGAAGGGGGTTGCCGACCAGAGCGAGCAGGGGGCAAAGTCCCCTCGTAACGTAAATAGTGTTAAGTTCTTAGACTTTATCAGATTAAAAATGATCTTTCTTTTATTAGGCTGATGAAGTGTTAAGCTAAATTTACAGATATTGCTGAACAATCCGTCTGGCCCTGGGTGTCTAGCAGATACATGCGCCCGAAATTCTTAGAATTATTCTAACCACGAACACAGATGACATTGAACTGAATACTGTCTGATTATATGGTCACTGTATAGTGTCTGCTGTACATGCTTGCTGATAGGGTTTAGCATTAAATTAAAATTTAATTACATTTTTATTTATAATAATGTATTTATTTAAAACTATTATTACGCAAATGTTTTGATTTTGGTCTAAGTCTTCTTGAATGGATACTTTTGAATCATAATCAACATTATTTTTGTTTCTGGAAGCAATAGTTTTGTTGCAATCACGAGCGCAAGCAACATATATCAAAATAAAATTTTAATAAATACACGAAAACTATAAAATAAAAAAAAAATATTATTATCAGATTCACCTTATTGAAAAAAATATCATATATGCTACAGAAATTCCCTTATTTTCCATAAAATTTTTATGTATTATCGATGTATAGGAGAAGAGTTATAAAATAGAACGTCAAATATGGAAATTCGCTCTATTTATGGCCCTTTTAAGTGTCCTGAGCTCCCTTACATGATTTTCTCGTTAGTTGACTTCGCGATGTTTTGTTGTAATTATCGCTTTACGAACTAAAATCGACAACGATATTTATATATACAATTCTAAACTTATATATATCAATGCATATATTAATCCATAGCATATTATTTGATGATGGAAATGAAAAAAATTAGAAAGTGGAGACTTGATAAAATGGATGATGAAATTCCAAATAACTGAAGCACTTAAAATTGTGCAAAAAACGTTTGACGATGGCTCATCGTAATATTTTATTCAATTTTAAATACAGCGAAAGTAAATTTATTAGCTAAAATAAAGTTAAAAAAAAGTGAGAAAAATTTGAGAACATTGGTTCGAGAATTGATTGATGATGCAGTTACAACCTTTATTTGAAACATGCTAACATTCTTTGTGAAACATGATCATCTTATAAAGATGTACTTTCAGATCCAGATATAATGGACATTTGTCGTATGAGATATCAGATTGTAATTCAATTATTGAAATTTTACCACTTTCATTATATGTAATTCGTATATTTATGATCAACATTTGCTTTCAATTAAATGGGCATGTCCTTCTGCTTCGTGCCATTTTGTATCATAAAATGCTTTCATAGGATGCAAAAACCCAAAATGCTAAAATCACAGAATATTTATCATCACACTACCCAATCCCCCGATGCTTATTTCGCAGCATAGTTCAGACTTCACTTAATGGCGTTCTAATTTCCTAGTCTGAATTTGAATTACATACATTATGAGCAGACTGTGCGTGCTGAAACTGACATTCCAAATGAGAAGATTGAATAGTGCACGTTTTACATGTAACAATCGTTGATGCATTGAGTAACTCGAATCTAAAAGCCCATCTTATGTAATATACCTTAGAATGTTATAAGGACTCCAACTATGTAAATTAAAAGTCTACTATTTTCTAGACAATGCATACCATAGATAATGTGAGAGTATTATCATGGAGTCAGATATTAGTTCATTTGTACAGATTTACACGTCCGGGGGAATATTGAACATGAGACACGCATTTTAAACACTTTACAACATAGTAAAAACGCGCTAAAACGCAGTTTAACCGCCATAAAAATGACTTCAGCAAAATTAATTTTTAGTATGTTGTTGAGACGGTCTATGGAACATATGGAAATGTAAATGAATAATATCACCCAATTAGTTTTGGATTGAACCCGGGTTGAAAAAATGAAACACATTGAATCCTATGGGAACTAATTTTTCAAACATTTTTTAAGCGAAGTTGAAATTCGCAAATTGCTTTGAAAATTTTAGGAAATATGCAAATTGTCCCATAAAATATATAAAAAAATTGAGCGAAATATGCTCGGTAGTTTTTTAAATTAAAATTAAAATAATAATTCACATCCATATTATATAAAGAGATCACGTGACCCACTTCAAAATAGAATATGGCATTTATCTTTTTCTCCAGTGTCAAAATGGTGATTTTTAAAGTTATTTGAAATTTATATTTAGTGTTGCATCCGCCCTAAAACCGCTGTATTTTTATGTATTTTCTGTGCAACTATATTTTACGTCAACGCAATTACAATATTTTTTAGTTTAAATGATCATCAAACTTAGATTATTTCTATAACGAAGTCTAATTTTAACGTATACAGAATGTAAATAAATTAAGCTGTGAAATGTATAAGAATTGCTGAATTTTTTAGCGCAAAATTATTTAGCTCTGGAGTCTGGAATATAGGTGATATGAATGAAATATTCATTGATTTTACATAGAGAAGCAGACAATTTTACAGCTTTGCCTTTTTCGATGAAATTTTAAGCATGGATTTAGAAAATACATTTATTTCCATGGTTTTAAGTTTTTAAGTAAAATAAATTATTATAGTACTGTGATAATTTAAAATATATCACCACTGAATGCATCGCATTTTATAGATGTTTAAATAAAATTGCATTGCAGTGGGAAATAGTTTCATATTCAATGATTTATTCGTGATTGATCTTTCTTGTTTATATAATGTTTTTTTTCTATACCTCTTGAGGCACTATATTGAAAAAAAAATATATATATATATATATTTAAAAAGTTTTGTACAAATGAAGAACGTGACCTTTTGTACAACCAATAATGAACTGGATCAGAATGTAAAATGTAGAGAAAATAAAGATCAATAATCATACCTGTGTTTTGGAAATTATGGGTTTCCTTCTTCAATGCAACAAGTTTAGACCTGGACGACCAAATGAGCTCAATAATATACCGACTAAATAGAACGAAGCTAAATGATATAGAGCCACCTAGTGTGACAAAAAGGAAGTCAAACAAGAAAAAATAAAATAGTAAAGAAATATGAACTTAAAAAGCAAACAAGAAAAAATAAATAAATAAAATACAGAGTATATGAACACAGGGTGCAGAGCAGAAAATGAACAAAACAAAAAGAAACAAAATAATCGTCAATGGTAATGCTACATCTCGAAGCAATATTGTATCATTGACAATATAGAGCATAACAAGGTATTTCCCCCTGTTTCTGCTTCGCTTGTTGATTTCCCACATTCTGCATTTTATTTATTTTTCTAATTTGCTTCTCAAGTTGATGTTACCATAATTTTTTGGTTTCTCTCGTTGGACACCTCCCCCTTCTCCACACTAGGTAACGCTACTATATTGGTCTCGAAAATTGGGTGTTCATTTTAATTACAGCAGTTTAAACGCATGTGATTTAAGCAGCGTACCGCAAAAATTAGAAATGACTCCGAGAGAATGTGTCTGAGTATGGGTAGCTATTAGATCGTGACGGTAGGTTTTAGATCTTACCAGTAGCTGGAAAGCATGAGCCGAGAAAAAAAACAGGTTTTATTTCTTCAGAGCGTTGTTTGAATATAGATAGCTATCAGATCGTGAGAGTAGCTGGTAGAATATATATCAGTAGGTAGAGATTTTCTGATTTTAGGTTTTAAAAATTCGTCAATTTCACAGCTTTAAATATTTCAGAAGTAAAGCCTAGGTGCACCTTCTTGTACTGGGTGTACCAAATTTCACAGCCGCGCGGCACTTATATATCTCGATTTAGACAACGCACACAGACATATGCATGCATACATACATGCATTTTCTTTGATTATGCAAGAAGGGTATTTTTGACTTCCTACACCGCAACTAGTTTTTGTAATACTCAAGGGAAGATTTATCTATCTATTGATTACAATTAAATCTGCATCACCTCAATGCCTATATCGCCTAAGATTTTAATAAAATTCGATTTCTGATTTGGCGTGGATGAACTGCAAATCAATTGAAATAATTACTGTTTTAGTACTTTGCATGCGAAAATCGATGGGAACCACTTGAAATAATGTTATCCCTCCTTTAATGCATTTAGCATTTCTCGAATGGCACAAAACATGAGAGGAGATAAAAGATTTTAATAAGAACAAATGTGAGATATATAAAAGTTTTAAGTTTTACTTCGATTTCAATTGATGAACTGGTGTATAACTCAAATGTTTTATGTTTTACTTCGATTTCATTTTATGAACTGGTGTATAACGTAAACGTTTCATGTTTTATTTTGATTTCAATTGATGAACTGGTGTACAACGTAGATGTTTTATGTTTTACTTCAATTTAAATTGATGAAATTGTGTATAACGTAAAATGCTAGGCAAATACAGATAAATCAACATACGTATAGTTCAGAAATATTTTGGATTTCCTTACATCAAGATGGAAACCCGAATGATTTTCGAAACATACTTAGGATCATTTATTTTTATTTGCACTTAACTTTTAGCTGGAAACCAGTTCATTATGGATTGTTCATTAAGTTACGTTTTTTTGGCAGTTTATTATGACATTAATGTCAAATGGTTATATTTTTAAAGTATATATACTTAAAAAATATATACTTTAAAATATATATTTTTAAAGTATATATGCTACTAGTGTACAACAAAAACAATTGTTTTGTCAAAAATTCTGGAAGTCAAGCGAATTTTAAGCACGTTTAAAGACCTCCTAAACCCGTCACGGCCACTTTTGGAAATGTGTTCAATTGTAAACCTATATCTGTGGGATGTGAATACGATTACACTAGAATAGATATTCCTATAACTTTGTCATATTTTGGGTGTTAATATATTGCTTGAATAACTGGAACGGTGTAAACAGTTTCGTAAGTCAAATCATTATAACTCTAATATATCTTCTATTTTTCAAGTAAAATAATTATAACTCAAAGAAAAACGGTGCTAAATCTAGAGTAAAATAAGTGTTGAACTACGCTACGGATGTAAAATAATATAAAATATTTCATTAATAAAATACATATAACTCACTGCCTTTAGTAAGATGATGCAAACTGAAAAAAAAATTTAAATATTTTTCTTCGAAATGCTTTAAAATAATAATTTATAAGCGAAAGTTGAAAAATAGTATGTGTTCTTTTTCATTCCGATATACATTGTGATATATATATATATATATATATATATATATATATATATATATATATATATATATAAATATATATATATACATACATATATATATATATATAAATATATATATATACATACATATATATATATATATAAATATATATATATATATATATATACATATATATACATACATATATATATATATATATAAATATATATATATATATATACATATATATACATATATATATATATATATATATATATATATGTATTGAAGAATTTTAATTTACTCGTATTATATATAGAGATTGATCATTTATTAAAATTGTTTTGTATAGCTAAAATATAAATAAGATGGTGTGAAGTGAATATTTGATATCAATAATGACTATACGACATGCTTGTGAAACTGATGAATAGAGCATTATAAATAAAATATTATAAATAAAACATTATAAATAAAATATTGTAAATAAAGCAGGTGCTAAATTGGTATAAAATACCCCTTTTCCCTTGTTCTATATATAAGTTAAGGAATTGAAAAATAATGACATAGGGTAAAGATTGGTGAATGTAATCCCTTAACTCACCCTTAGATAAAATTTTTTGGTGTTATAAATGATATATGTAATACAGCAACTTAAGGTACTAATCCCCTTGTTCCCTACGTAAACATACATGGTGTAAAAGCAAGAATAGTAAATAAAAGGAATTTTTTTGAAAATGAATAAATTGACAAATGTGAAAAGCATTTCCGAAACCATGTACGTTATCAAGGGTCATACCTGGTTCGTTAATGCTTATTCAACGTTCCTGTGTGCATTACTGTAAATTGTATTACAGAAATAATGCACATGGCCCAACATAGAATAAAGTAGAAAATGGATCAGATATAAATATAAAAATAATCAAATAAAATAATCAAATATACCAGCGTATGACTACGTGTTTATATGAGAATACAATGTTATGTATGCGATGAAAAAATAATAGTAATATTAATAATAATAATAAAATAACATAAATTGAGTTACCCCTTGTACTGCTAACATTGTAGAGTAATTGATACTGACTAAGCTTTTTTCCAACTCAAAACAGGTTAGAGTTAAGTTGATAGCCTAAAAGTGCAACTGTTGGAAGTGAAACGTAGAGATGATAAATTGTTTATTATTTTTTTTTCCAAAAATGGTTGAGATTGACCTGTCAATATGTTGGATGTTGTATTAAGTAACATGGTGTACTTAATATTTTTATTCTTAATGGCTGATTATTTATAACATTTTTATATACTGATTTTGATAGATTGGGTGAATAATGCTGAATTTTATTTACTTTGAAGTTATATGATTCAGTTTTGTCGTATATTTGAATTTTTAATGTGTCTTCGTTTTGAATTTTTAAACTAACGTCTAGGTAATTGATCCAGTATGATGTACATGCATTTTAAATTAGTTGTATATTAGGGGGATGAAACTGAAAGTTTAACATTGTGGCATCATTAGTAATTTTAATAATAATTAAATCATAAATGAAGCTACACATGATATGCATGTTAAAAAGGTAATGAATTTCGTAAAAATGTAGATATGGGTTGGCCGAAGAAGAAATTTGGATAAGAAAGTTGGAAGAGATTTCGCTCTGTGAAATTCCCCTATTTAATTTATATATGCAATCACCTTGAGAGAGATACTGGTTGAAAAGAATGAATTTTAACAATGTTTTGAATTTTAGAATAGAGATGTTTTTGGATTGAGTAATTTTCTGTTCATATAAATGTAGTATGACTTTAAATAAATCATGAATATCAATGTTTTTAAAGAGGTCTTTGGAATCAAAAGTTTTAATATCATGTATGTAAGGTAGTTTTTCTAAGTTATTAATCAGTTGTAAACTATTTTTGACTATATGTGTTCGTTGTGTAGAAAAATTATCATAAAATTAATTTAGTATAAATAGTAGCTGTTTGTTCGCAGCATTGGTGCATGAATTAAATTCTATAGTAACAGTTATAAAAGTAATTGGTGATTTATGGAAATTTGGTATAAGTATCGGGTAAGGAAAATTAATATTGTGCTTTTGTTTAAGTAGTTTATAGTAAGCAATACTATGATTAATAATAATAGAGATATTAGAGTGTATAAGAGTTAATAAAATTGAGGAATTGAGTTGTAGTTTGAGTTCCTTCAACTATTTTTTTTTTTGCAAATAAACGCATAATTACTTGATTCCATATTAACACAAGTGATTACAAATTTGTCTTGTAGTAATTTGATCTCTTTTAAGATATCTTGGTAATTATGAGTATGTTTTTATATAGGAATTTGCTGAAGCAATTGTTTTACATGCCAGGTGACTTGTACTTGCCAGCTCTTAAAGGCTTCAAAAGGGTAGTGGTATTTTTCTGATAGTTTATATATATATTTATCTAGATAAATGGCAAAAGCTTGAATTATTTTCTTTTTATTACATAGAAGTGGAAGTCTGTATTTGGATCCATAGCTTAAAAACTGTTTGGGCTTAGGTTCTTTAATTAAAGTGAAATTTCCTGTGATTACATGTCCATGATGTTGGTTGATAAAGGGTTAATAGCATGATTTAGAACACGAACAAGATACAGAATTGTTCAACGGTTTTGATAAAATATTGTAGTTGTATATTTTACGTCCTAAAGGTACAGGATATTTATATGATTTTATTGTATTAACATTTTTAATTGGTAAGAATGATTTGAATTTTGTAAGAAATTTGTGTAAAGTTGATATAATTAAAAATAGGATTTGTGTAATTAATAACACAATAAGACAATAAGATACGTTGGCTTGTATATTATATATATATATATATATATATATATAATGAAAAGTATGTTTGTTTGTTTGTCTGTCTGTTTTTTATACATATCCACAATTTTTGACAGAATTTTTTCAAATTTGTTATGACTATTCTCTGGCTCACTGCGGGTCATCTCTACCATGTTTCGAGTTTCTTAAGCCTGAGGTTGCCGATATATTAATAAAAAATGCAAGATTAAGCCATCTCTAGAAAAAGCTTTATGCACACAATAATTTTTCGAAACTTTATTTGAAGAAACTTTATCCATGGAGGTAAAGGCAAGGAGTTAAATCTTTAAATCAAGAAAACGCCAGTTTCGGTTAAAACAGTAATTCAGATGGGGTAAGACAAG
The DNA here is from genome assembly GCA_951213105.1 of Amaurobius ferox. Taxonomy (NCBI): domain Eukaryota; kingdom Metazoa; phylum Arthropoda; class Arachnida; order Araneae; family Amaurobiidae; genus Amaurobius; species Amaurobius ferox. The sequence continues at coordinate 131,396,040 of OX578146.1, read as the reverse complement.
TAGGTCTGCATTATATGAACTTATAAGGTGAAGAACCTAAAACATTTATCTAAACTGTTAATTCTGTAAAAATAAATTATTAGCGCAATGCAAATTAAAACTAAACGATAAAGATTATTTCTACGTATTCAAAATTATTTTACATTTCAATTTATTTTTATATTCATATATTCTGTACTCTATCCTACAGCTATAAAAAAAAACTACTGGTTAATTACACTCACAATTAAGGAACCCTTAATTTTAAAAAAATTAAAAATATATGTACTAAATATTACCTCTTTTTCCTGTGTAACTAACAATAGCGACTACTAACATTAGCAATACCTAAATATAATTCTCAAAGTATTATGGCATTTTTAAACGTGTCATCCATCGGAGTTTTATTTACTTCTTTCTAACACCATGCTTATATCATTTTAATTAGCAACAGAATTAAATCCAATGTGTTTATTCGGTACGAGATATGTAATTTATTTATACGATTTAAACAATAAATAGATATAAAAGTAAATATTATAAATGCACAGTATTATTTTTTTCGATTGAGTTATATCAATTACAGCCTTCAGATATACGATTACGAGAATTATTGATATTTTCAATTTCCCGTAAGTCATCTGTTTTATTTTATTGAAGATTCATGCAATTCATACACTTTCTATTTCTAACAATAGCGACTACTAACATTAGCAATACCTAAATATAATTCTCAAAGTATTATGGCATTTTTAAACGTGTCATCCATCGGAGTTTTATTTACTTCTTTCTAACACCATGCTTATATCATTTTAATTAGCAACAGAATTAAATCCAATGTGTTTATTCGGTACGAGATATGTAATTTATTTATACGATTTAAACAATAAATAGATATAAAAGTAAATATTATAAATGCACAGTATTATTTTTTTCGATTGAGTTATATCAATTACAGCCTTCAGATATACGATTACGAGAATTATTGATATTTTCAATTTCCCGTAAGTCATCTGTTTTATTTTATTGAAGATTCATGCAATTCATACACTTTCTATTGTACTTAACTGATTGTTGAAACAGGGTAGGTACAGAAAAACTATGTTGATATTTCTTCCACCATTTTAGCGTCTTTATTTTGGCGTATGGTACTCAAACTTCAAGATCTGCCTGTGAAAATGATTTTGTATAACGCGTACATAGATTCTTGTGCTACTTTTGGAGATAATTAAATTACATTTTTATAAGAATTTTTTTTTGAAAAATAATATTAAATAGAAGCTACCACTATTTGTACATAATTTCAATCACTAGCAACGAAGGGTATATCTGCTCCTGCAATATTATGTGGAACACGAATATATATGAGAAAGTCGAATGGAAAACTCTACTATAAATATCTTTAAAATGAATTGCAAAATATTTTTAGAACATTACGAGGACAACAAATCATTTTAAAGAAAAGTAAAACGAATTCCAAACCTGAATAAGTTTCTTCAATAACAGTGCAAATGGAAAAATCCTGTTTTTACTATTTATTTGGCATTAATTTATTTCTAAGCTTTTTTATGCCCTTTGGTTTCTTCGAAGAAAAATATGTTATTGTTCCTTTTAGAGTTCTCTTGCATAAAGATTGTCAAAAACTTTTCTAAATATAAGGTATATTCTACACTTAATAACAAAATACCGATGCTTTCTGAATCTTGTTGTAAAAATGAGCTGCATTTCAAAAACGTATCAGAAATATTTATGATTTTCAAGAGGAAGCTATAAAATGCATTAGAAATTAATGATTAATTTTTACTTTCCTTATATACATAATGTATAAGGAAAGTATTGTGACGGGGTCGAAAATTCGAATTCGAGTTTTCGACGGGAGAGCACGTTTCAAGCATCCCTGATCACGAATCAAACATTTTTGAAGTGATGTCTGTGTGTGTGTGTGTGTGTGTGTGCGTGCGTGTGTGTGTGTGTGTGTGTGTGTGTGTGTGTGTGTGTGTGTGGAGACGATAACTGACGAACGAATGGACCGATTCGAACCAAATTCGGTACAAAAATCACAATCTGTAAACACTGGAAGCCTATTGTTTTTATATGCAATCGAATGTACAGAACCCCCCTAAATTTTCGAATGAAATTTTGAAAAAATCGTTAAAAAATCAAAACCACTAATAAATTTATGCAAATAGACATTTCTTATGTAATTTTTTATTAGAAAACGATTGACATAAATTTTAGAACGCTAACATGAACCGTTCTTGAGATAATGCACATTTTTCAAAAAAAATATCAAAAAGTCATATAAAATAGAAAAAAAATATTTCCTATTGAGAAACATGTTCACTTTTCACATATAATATCATGCGATAAATTGGGTGACAATTTTCTCGTGATCTAACTCGTTCCATTCATGAAAAAAGATACTTTGAGTAATACTTTTGTATTTGAACGCCAATTTATCTGCTGCAAGAATAACTTATTTCTTCGTCCATAACGCTTGGCGAGATTTTGGCGACGAAATTGGCGGAATGTCGCCAACTTGGCGACTTTTTGAGACGTTGCCAAATTAACGAAAATCTCGCCAAATGGATAGAAATGACGCTAAATCGATGAAAATGACGACTAATTGTCGAATATTCAATATCTTAGAAAGAATATTACTATCTACTATAAGAAAAACCTATTTCTTTTACTGTAAATGTAGTAAATTCATTACATTATATAAGGAAAGTCATGTGTTGCCCACATCAGATTTTTTTAATCGAGATGAGTAAAATAATTTTCTGGTACTTTAATGTCTTTATATTGATAGATCCCAATATTCGACTTTAAGAATTGAAAAAATAAATATTTGCAACTAGAAGGTGTGCCTATCATATAACGGAATTAAAAATTTGCTCAATATTACATCTCACTTGGAGTCATTTTTATCAATTTGTCGACATTTGCGACATCCTACCAAATCCTTTGCTAAATTTTTTGCCAAACGTCACGGACGGACGACCAGAGAAGTGTTTTTTTCTTATAGTAGATTCCTATATTATTTTTAAGATATTGAATTTTGATCGATTTTGTGACATTTTCGTTAATTTTTGTGATGCTTCGTTGAATTTTAAGAAATTTTAAAAACTCACCAAAATTGTCGCCAAATGGGAGAGTTGGACTGACAGGTAAACGCTACCGAATTTATCATTCCGATACTATCCCCTTTCAAAACACAATTAATTTCATTAATTTTGCGTCATATTTATCTATTTGTCGGCATTTGTATCGATTTGGCGACATTTTCGTCGAATTGGGGATATTCTGATAAATTTGAAATACTCGCCAAATTTGTCGCCAAGTGGGATGCTTGAACTAACAGCAAACGCTATCGAAACATCATTACAATACTATTCCCGTTCAAAACTTAATTCGCGTCATTGATTTGGCGTCATTTTCATCAATTTGGCGTCATTTTTATCGATTTGGCAGCAATTCCGCAACATTAAAATAAAGTTGACAAGTTGGCGATATCTTGCCCAATTCATCGCCAAAATTTTCGTCTAGCATTACCCAGAGATAGATAGATAAACAGAGAGATATATCAGGGTTTTAATATTATGAACAAGATCAAAACACTTATTACTTCTACTCATAATTATACGTTGGTTGGTTGGTTGATTATGGTTTAATGGCACAAGATCCAAAGAGGATATGCTGCGCCAGACATATGGTACCAAGATACATAAATTAGTATGGATTAAAGCACGTGTATAATTTAAAAGGGTGATAATGTGTGAAAAAACCATTACTACAGAACATGTACAACACTGCAAACGAGAAGAAAAATGGCTAAAAGGTTATAAAAGGTGAAGTTAGAAATGATGGAAAAAACCAATGTCCAAAAGGAAAGGGAAAAGCTGCAAATGAGGATTTTCTCTAATCAATTCTGCCAAATGTATAGTACAAGTCTTGAAATGCTTAAAACGGAACTGTTTATATTTCGATCACTCAATTAAAATATGTTGGATACTTGCTGAGGTCTGACAACTATTACAGAAGGGTTCAATTTCTCCTAAAAGTAAGTGTCTATGGGTAAAACGAGTATGACCAATGCGCAAACGAGTTAATATAACATCGAGTTTAATACACTGAAAACTAGTCCACTTTTGTATTAAAGGCTTTATCTCATACAATTTATTTTGAGTTTGCTGATTCCATGAATGTTGCCATTTATCATATAATATTTTTCTAATAGTTTTTACTTTCTTTATATACATAATGTATAAGGAAAGTATTGTGACGGGGTCGAAAATTCGAATTCGAGTTTTCGACGGGAGAGCATGTTTCAAGCATCCCTGATCACGAATCAAACATTTTTGAAGTGATGTCTGTGTGTGTGTGTGTGTGTGTGCGTGTCAGTGAGCCCGTGGAGACGATAACTGACGAACGAATCGACCGATTCGAACGAAATTTGGTACAAAAATCACAATCCGTAAACACTGAAAGCCTATTATTTTTATATGCAATCGAATGTGCAGAACCCCCCTAAATTTTCGAGTGAAATTTAGAAAAAATCGTCAAAAAATCAAAACCGCTAATAAAGTTACGCAAATAGACATTTCTTGTGTAATTTTTCATCAGAAAACGATTGACATAAATTTTAGAACGCCAACATGAACCATTCTCGAGATATTGCACATTTAAAAAAAAATATCAAAAAGTTATATAAAATAATAAAAAACAATTCCAATTGAGAAACATGTTCACTTTTTATATGTAATACCATGCGATAAATTGGGTGACATCATTCTCGTGGATCTAGCTCGTTCCATTCATGAAAAAAGATACTTTGAGTAATACTTTTGTATTTGAACGCCAATAGTCATTTATCTGCTGTAAGAATAACTTATTTCTCCGTCCATAACGTTTGGCGAGATTTTGGCGACGAATTTGGCGGAATGTCGCCAACTTGGCGACATTTTTAATTGTTGCCAAATTAACAAAAATCTCGCCAAATTGATAAAAATGACGCTAAATCAATGAAAATGATGACTAGAAGAAAATTCAATATCTTGGAAAGAAAATAAATATCTACTGTAAGAATAACATTTTTTTAACTGTAAAAGTAGTAAATTCATTGCATTATATAAGGAAAGTCATGTGGTGCCCACATCAGATTTTTTTTATATCTGTCAAAGGAATGGCATGATTCAGAATACGATTAGCTGTTTTTGCAGCGGTATCAGCCAATTCATTCCTTTATACCAACATGTCCCGGAACCCAACAAAATTCAATATGGTGTCCTCGTGCCTACAGACGATGCACAAGTTGGAGGATATCTGAGGCAATGGGCTGAAGCATGGCCATTCTGGATGAAAGTAATTGCAAAGAACTTAACGAATCTGTATATATGATGTATTTTTTTACCCCTTGATGGGTGATGAAAATTAATGATTGGTGAATTGCTGTGATTTCTGCAGTAAAAATGGAACATGAGGTATGAAGCTTAAAAGACTTAAGTATATCATTACATACATAAGCAAATCCAATATGCGCTGCTGTTTTGGAGTCATCTGAAAAAATGGGAGTGAAGTCCTTAAATAAATCTCTATGTTCTGCAAAAAGTTGGACATAAATGGAATCAGGTGTATACTACTCTTTAAAAATTTATCAAAAGGATTGAGAAAAATGAAATTTGGTACTTGTCATGAAGGTATTTCACAAGCCTTTCTCTTTTTAACATTGAGATTTTCTAGTGGAGTTGATGATACACTATTGCGCATTCGCATGCCAAAGGAAGGAATATAGGAGGGTCGGGCTGAATACAGCCGATCTTACTGCACATCTAGGATGATCCGTTGCAAAGGATGGTAGTTCATGGACATGACTCTAAAGTGATAATTCAGTGAGATCTGTTCTCGCCTGAGTTCGAGTGATGCCTCATTACAGTCAACGTATATGCTCTGAATAGGAGAAGTTTTGAAGGCACCAGAACAAATACGAAGAGCATTATTATGAATTGGATCGAGCTTCTTAAGCACAGATGCTCGTGCTGATCTGTTCACAGAACATCCATAGTCAAGCTTCGACCGAATAACAGCTCTTCAGATTTGAAGCATGCACTCAGTATACTTCCTTGTGGCACTCCTTCGTCTTGTAAATATGTGTGAGAGAGAACTGTAATGTCCTGTAACCTAAAAAGTATTGGATAAAAATGGGGAGATTACCCTTTAAATTAAAATCAAATAGGTCCATAATTATACGTCTCAATATAATTGTTGATGTATTATGGTATTTTTAAACTTCTTTTATCTAGTTCTAGACATTGTGCAATGCTAATCGCTCACAATCTCACTATTAATTATATCTTGAATGTAAGAATAAGTTTTTCATATGTTACGATTTACAAAAATGGATGCTGAAATCCCGTCAAAATGTTGCCCCATTAAAAAGTAAAATGTTGTAAAAATTCGCTAAAAATCATGAAAAGTCTAGAATCCGTAGTTCAGCTTATAAAATAAATTTCATTATACAAATGGCTTCGGAATAATGTTTTTATGAAACGTTTCGAATGCAAATTTGTGAAGGGAAAGCAAGTTTTAAGACTATATATATATATATATATATATATATATATATATATATATATATATATATCATAATAGTTTGAAAGTCCAATGAATGAAAAGTGAGAAGCTGCAACTCGAAAAACCTAACTTTCTAACAAACCTACAAAATAAAAGTTTAAAACAGCAAATCTTCAATCAATTGGAAAAAAATACAAATTTCGAGTCATCAAGTTAAAGGAAATCAACAAATATCAATGCTATGGAATCGATAATAGAAAAATATATACAAAATCCAAGCATTAATGTTATACACGTGGACAAGGGCTAGACCTAAATAATGGAGTTGTGCACTTCTCCAAAACTCTTCATCGGGTCTAAGTATTTTGTCGAAGCAAACATAAAATATGTATGTTTCTAAAGAAATATATAGATTATATCTATAAACTATTTCTACTTGGACAACATACATAAATAAGGAAAAATAAAGGTAACTAGAATACCTGGAATAAGCACTGCAAATGCCCGAACCAGTCGAACCCGAGGACCCAGAATGAAGAGACCAGTTTACCATTCGCAAAGGAAAAAGAAATGATCTACTATTGCCATTCGTAAGAAATAAATAACAGAAATGCGAAAAGGCAAGATAAAGTAATAATATACAATAAGAGCTACAAAGAAGTGGAGTTTTTAATAGTAAGGCTTATGTTAAAGTTGGTGTAAAAATAGAAGTATTATTAATACAAGGGAATGCTGATGTCTGGCTAATATAAGATACTATGAATAGAACTCATGAAAATCCAGCTAATCTAAAATTTTTAACTATACCATTTATATAATAAGAGGGATATTTATATAAATTGCTGGTAATTCTTAGATTATTTCTATTCATAACATGAAACTTTTTATCAGATAATCTATAAATTCTAAGAAGCTGATTAAGTATAATATATATATATATATATATATATATATATATATATATATATATATAAGTGAAAAAAGTGAACAGTGGAAGATTTTTTGAACCGTTAGTTGATGACCCATAGCTCCAGTTCCAATAGATAAAGAGTTATGAAATACTAACGCATTATGAAGTCTGATGGAAACTGAAAAGTTTACCTTAATGAAAATATCTTGAAATTCCGGCCCAATGGTTTAACGACAGTTTAAGCTAGCCAGTTCGAAGATCTGTAGTTCGATTCTAGATTGATACTTCAAAATGACGCCAGAATGAGTTAAACTGCAGGTTTGAGAAATGATATTAGGGATCTGAAAGTTATCCTGATACGATTAGTACGTATTTAGTTAGCTCTGTCACTTCGAACTCTGATTTCGAAAACTGGGAGGCCAACTACTCCTCAGAAAGATAATCTGGAGAAAAAATAGCAGTATGAGGATAACCTTATGTAAAAATAGCAGAAGGGGATCATTCAGATTGTCTGTTTGAAGTCAATCTGACATGAGAGAGATAGAAGAATACAGTGTCTACTTCGACAATAAGAGCTTGAAATTCCGGCCTATTACCTCGTTAATAGAGCATCTGTTGGCCAGTTTATATATTTACAATGACTATGATTTTTAAAAGATTTAAAAGATTTTTGTAAAACATTTTGGACCCACATATTGAAAGTGCCCATACTTTGAGTACACACGGAGATGGTATAGGCAGATCATTGAAACGAAAACGGGACCTTAGAGTACAATCACTGTCCCTTAGAGTACATTCACCGTTCCTTGGAACACAAGCACTGTCTCTTAGAGTACAATCACTGTTCCTTAGAGTACCATCACTGTACTATATTGCCTTGACTTGCCAGCACTGTGTTTCGGTGTCCGATTCCCGGTTGGGGCAATCCGTTTTTTTTTTGCAAGACTCGAGATATTGTTTTAGCTCATTATTTAGTTCTGTACATTTCTTCTACATAATTTCGACGGTTTTTGTGTAGAGCTTAAAATTATTCGGAATATGCATATACATTTAACACATCTACCCAAGTTAGCGTATATACCTGTAATTCACTTTACGTGCTCAAACTTCCCTTATTAATTGCCTTCTAATCTTCACCACGTATTACCCTCTACTAGAGATACATAAATTAAGCGCCTCTGTATTTCGTGCTGAAACTGACAGTTCAGACGAGAAGATTGAATGCTACACGCTTTCTCGATGGAATTTCAAGCAGTATTCGGGAGTTTCACTTATGAAATTATGTGATGTGTAACATACCAACAGGCTACACATAAATGTCATATCTACAGGTTATTCTGCTGTAATTGGGCTAGGACCTTCTATTTCAGATTTATATTTTTACACACGCAGTAACACATCGCGTTAAAATACGTTGTAAAACGGACACTTATCCAGGAAAAGCCTTAAATGAACCTGATGCCAATTGGGGAATAACAAGATACTCTTGAAACAATAATTTGAATCGTGCTTTGTATATTTTTTGCTTTAATGCATACAAACGGAATGCCTTTCAAGATTTTTTTTATTTTTAACACTTTACAACAAAGTTGAAAAGTGTTTATGACTTTGTTCATTCTGTCTGTCTGTCTGTCCGTTAGCACGATAACTGCCGTAAAAATGACTTAATCAAAATGAAATTTTAGTATGTTATTCAGACGGTCTGTAGAACCTATGGGAATATAAATGAATAATATCACCCAATTAGTTTTGGATTGAACCCGGGTCGAAAAAATGAAAAACATTGAGCCCTATGGGACCTAATTTTTCAAACATTTTTTAAGCGGATTTAAAATTCACAAATTGCTTCGAAAATTTTAGGTAATATTCAAATTGTTCCATAAAATATATAAAAAAAATTCAGCGAAATATATTCAGTAGTTTTTTAAATAAAAATTAAAATAATAATTACACCTCTTATATGAAACGATCACGTGACCATGATATGAAACGATCACATGACCCACTTCAAAATGATATATGGCATCCATCTTGTTTCAAAATCGTGATTTTTTAATTCATATTGAGTGTTGTATCCGTCCTAAAACTACTTTATTTTTGCTTAAATTCTGTGCATCCACATACTGAAACAACGCAATGACAATATATTTGAATTTAAATGCTCATCTAAATTTGATTATTTCTACAACTAAGCCTGTTTTTCACCTATGTAAAATGTAAACAGCAAAATATATAGAATGAGTTGTATTAGAATTCCTGTATTTTTTAACACGAAATAATTTAGACCATGGAGTCTGCATGGCTGATATGAATGAAATATTAATTGATTTCATAAAGAGAAGGACGATTTTTTTCGATGAAGTTTCAAGCATAGAGTTTAATTTTTTGTAGTTCCATGGTCTTAAACAAAATGTTTAAATAAAATAAATTATTATAGTATTGTGATGAATGAAATTAATGGGAGAAAGTTATGAATGAAATCCTGTTTTTATAGAGAGATCCAGGCGTGTTATTTTTTCTATGACGTCATTTGAATTAATTTCAGTTGTTTTCGATGAAGTTTTCAAATATAATAAATTATCGTAGTATTATGATAATTCTAAAACTATTACCGAGGAATGTATAACATTTTAGAGATGTTTAAACCAGGCAATTTATATTTCAATGCCGTCATTTGAATGAAGTTCATTTTTTTCGATGAAGGTTTAAGTTTTCAAATATAATAAATTAATGCAGTATTGTGATAAGTTTCAAAATATTCCCGAGGAATGTATTGCATTTTAGACTTGTTTAAATAAAATTGCATTGAAGTTTGAAAGTGTTTCATAATCAATGCTTTAAGCATGATTGATCTTGTTTAAATTTCATTGTAAGTATATAAATATTATTCTATATAAAACAAATCATATAAATAGAAGAAAAAATACTTTTAGATATGCTTAACTTTTCGTGATTTAATTTCTAAAATGCTTTATAAGCTTTATCATATGTAGCGCCAACTCTTATTTAATTATTCAAACGTCACTTTAATTAACTGTAAACTATGTTTCAGGAGCTAAATAATTCAATGTCAACACTTTTTTTTATTTTAATTTGTTACCAATTCAAGATGTCATATTTTTTCAGGTCAGAAAGAATAGAGTAAACTATATACAATTGTTTCTAACTTTAAAAGATATAGAATAATCTATTTGGACTGTGCGGCCGGTCAAAAATATACATTGAATACATTACAATGTACAGTGAAACCAAATGTATCATTAGACTCGTAATAATGCCTGCTACAAATAAATGAGCAATTAATTTACATAAGGAGTGGTCTCCATATTAAACATTGAAAAAAGTTGATTTTGCTCAAAGAGCAACACCACTCCTTGATAGCAGAGTCTGATTCTTTTAAGTCAAAGAATCCCAATTCCATATGAAATTTATATATGTATTACTGTTACTAGGTAAATTTCATACACATGCAGAGCCCACTTCGACGATAAGAGCTCAATGGTAGAACGTCGGCTGAGCTGTTTGGAGATCCAGTGTTCGATTATCGGCTGGAACAGCAAAGCACTTTACAATGACGTCGAACAAAGCAACTCTGTAGGTTAGTGCAAAGATGCCGGAGGTCTGAAAGTGATCTCAGTACGACTTGTACGGATTCATTGGACTCTGGAAGGTTGAGCACTGATTGAGAGGATAACGACCACGCAGGATACTAACCTGGGTAAAAATAGTAGTAGCAGAAGACTAACCTGAAGTAAAAATAGTAGGAGGTAGTCAGTCAGATTGTTAGCTGCCCGACAACCTGACAGTAGAGGTCTGAGAATCCAGAGTCCACTTCGACGATAAAAGTTTGGAATTCCGTCCCAGTAGCGCAATGGTAGAGCGTCGGCTGCTCAGTTTGAGTGGGCTGCTCAGATCCAGAGTCCGATTCCCGGCTGTCGCAGTAAAGCTCTTTACACATATAATATAAATCACTTACCTGTAGTGTTCCATCAACTTACCTCAGAGAAAGATAGTGGTGATAATGTATAACCATTCACTACTTTGTTCAAATAACTAGCAGATCATTTTGTGGTCACTCGTTTTTATTCACACACAGATATTAAGAATAATAATTACACTATAAAACATTGCATATGCAAATATACAGCTAGACTGACTTCGTGCGGTTAACTGATTTTATGGCCTTTCAATTACTTCATATCCAAAAATTATAATTAATTCTTCTTTCTTAAGTTTCGGGTGTTTTTGATATTTGATTTTTACTTTCCTTATATACATAATGTATAAGGAAAGTATTGAGACGGGGTCGAAAATTCGAAATCGAGTTTTCGACGGGAGAGCACGTTTCAAGCATCCCTGATCACGAATCAAACATTTTTAAAGTGATGTCTGTGTGTGTGTGTGTGTGTGTGTGTGTGTGAAAGTATGTGTGTGTGTGTGTGTGTGTGTCAGTGAGACTGTGGAGACGATAACTGACGAACGAATGGACCGATTTGAACTAAATTTGGTACAAAAATCACAATCCGTAAACACTGGAAGCCTATTGTTTTCATTCGCAATCGAATGTGCAGAACCACCCTAAATTTTCGAATGAAATTTTGAAAAAATCGTCAAAAAATCAAAATCACTAATAAAGTTACGCAAATAGACATTTCTTATGTAATTTTTCATTAGAAAACGATTGACATAAATTTTAGAACGCTAACATGAACCGTTCTCGAGATATTGTACATTTTTCAAAAAAAAATATCAAAAAGTCATATAAAATAAAAAAAAGTATTTCCTATTGAGAAACATGTTCACGTTTCATATGTAATACATTGCGATAAATTGGTTGATATCATTTTCGTGGATCTAGCTCGTTCCATTCATGAAAAAAGATACTTTGAGTAATACTTTTGTATTTGAACGCCAATAGACATTTATCTGCTATAAGAATAACTTGTTTCTCCGTCAGTAAAGCTTGGCGAGATTTTGGCGACAAATTTGGCGGAATATCGCCATATTGGCAACTTTTTGAAATGTTGTCAAATTAATGAAAATCTCGTCAAATGGATAAAAATGACGCTAAATCAATGAAAATGACGACTCATTGTCGAAAATTCAATATTTTGGAAAGAATATTATTATCTACTACAAGGAAAACCTATTTTTTTACTGTAAAAGTTGTAAATTCATTACATTATATAAGGAAAGTCATGTGTTGCCCACATCAGATTTTTGATATTGTTTCCTATATTTGATTTGATACTTACATTCCAAATAACATGAAATAAATTTAGTCACCATTTACCTATCACTTTTTACAAAGAAGCATCGATGCAGAGCTGGCTGGAAATATATATTGCGGGTCAATGGAATTGAAATAGGTCAGACTGCATAGATTTGCATGGCTGGGACTTCATATGGTGCAAAAGAGATTTGGGCAATTTTATTGAAAATAGAAATAATAATATAATATAGTTGAGACTTCCAGAATACTCCAGAAACTTCTCGATAGAACGATTATTCTTTGAGATATAGAGATTTTCAGAAGTTTCTATGGAGAGACTATAAATAGGAGTCATGACTGAATCAGTTCCGTTGACGAATTGACAATATACGAGCTACAGTGGACTGTGACTTTTGTCAATATTTTGAGAATACGAGTAGTAGCGGCTGTTTTGAGAAATTATTTTCGCCAGTATTTTGAGAATGTTATTGCTTATTTCCTGTAATGAGTGGAGCATTTAAGTGCAATTTGATTGTAGATTGTTCCTGTTTACTTTGTGCTTGCGAATAAATGTAAGTTATCCAGAAACTTGGACTCGCTCTTGTATTCTGCGTATTCTCCCACGATTCTAGAGGATGCGTTCGTAACAATATTTTAAATTCCTTTTGAATTATCGGGGCACATCAAAGACTGCAAAGATTATTTTTAATGCACATTTTATATTTTGTAACTATGTTTAAAGACTGTTATTACTTTCCTTATATACATAATGTATAAGGAAAGTATTGTAACGGGGTCGAAAATTCGAATTCGAATTTTCGACGGGAGAGCAGGTTTCAAGCATCCCTGATCACGAATCAAACATTTTTTAAGTGATGTCTGTGTGTGTGTGTGTGTGTGAAAGTATATGTGCGTGTGTGAAAGTATATGTGTGTGTGTGTGTGTGTCAGTGAGTCTGTGGAGACGATAACTGACGAACGAATGGACCGATTCGAACCAAATTTGGTACAAAAATCACAATCCGTAAACACTGGAAGCCTATTGTTTTTGTACACAATCGAATGTTGAGAACCTCCCTAAATTTTCGAGTGAAATTTTGAAAAAATCGTCAAAAAATCAAACCTGCTAATAAAGTTACGCAAATAGACATTTCTTGTGTAAATTTTCATTAGAAACCGATTGACATAAATTTTAGAACGCTAACATAAACCATTCTCGAGATATTGCACATTTTTCAGAAAAATTATGAAAAACTCATATAAAATTAAAAAAAATATTTCCTATTGAGAAACATTTTCATATGTAATACCATGCGATAAATTGGGTGACATCATTCTCGTGGAACTAGCTCGTTCCATTGAGGAAAAAAAAATATTTTGAGTATAATTTTTGTATTTGAACGCCAATAGTCATTTATCTGCTGTAAGTATAACTTAGTTCTCCGACCATAATGCTTGGCGAGATTTTGGCGACGAATTTGGCGGAATGTCGCATTTTTAATTGTTGCCAAATTAACAGAAATCTCGCCAAATTGATAAAGAGGACGCTAAATCAATGAAAATGACGACTTATTCAAGAAAATTCAATATCTTGGAAAGAATATAAGTATCTACTATAAGAGAACATTTTTCTTAAATGTAAAAGTAGTAAATTCATTGCATTATATAAGGAAAGTCATGTGTTGCCCACATCAGATTTTTTTATAAAATGTTAATGGAAGATAACTCTGGATAATCGTTTTATAAACTAAATAAAGTTTTATTGGAAATGATAGGGATATGCCTTTTCCAAAGAAACAACACTGAGTAATACTATAAAAGCTATGTAAGAAGAAGATAGTTTGAAAATATTTAGAATATCATGTAAGAAAATACCCAAGATAGGAACTGAAACGCCCCATTAACATAATGGGTCAAATACATCTCACATTTATTTTCCTAGTGTCTGCGAACCTCATTTTACTTAGACACTATCACTTATTTAAGTGATAGAGACACACCAATTTGCCCTTCAGCGGATGATGTGATTCATCACGTGATAATCATACAGCTTTTCGTCACGCTATTAAGCACGTACATAACCGTTTATATGTCACTTATAACTAAACTGCGCACGATTTATCTTATATGTGTATGTAATACAATTACATGAAACACAGATGGCTAAGCACTGTGAACGTAAAATGCGTATTGTTTAAGTAAAAGTCCAGAAATCTTCAACAAATTTAGAAGATAAATTTTCGGTAAATGAGTAGAACAAATATTTCTGTGCATAGTTCATAGTAGTGCTTCTGAAACTTTGTGAATTAACGGTTCAGTAAATTCCTACTTTATAAGACTAGGGCCGGGTCCCAACAAACTTACTTATAAATACTTTCCTAATTTTTACTTTCTAATACGTAGTATTTAAAAAGTATTGTTTTCACGAAAATTTTCGATTTCGAGATTTTAATGCCAAAATATGTTTTGAGACCGCCAAACACGTTTTGACTATTTTTGGAGTGATTCCCGTCTATCTGGTGGTTGTGTTCGATTTTTTTATGTACACGATAGCTGCTAAAGATATTGGAATTTCAGGAAACTTTATACCCCGTTCTGTTATTGAAAAATCTAGAACTAGATAGATTTTTTTTTTTAAGTTCGAGCAAAAACGTCGACATGTATATTAAAAATTTTAAATATATTAACATGGCAGCATAGGACAAAATTTGATATAATCATGAATAAAAAGGATTTTTTGTGACTCAATTTTCACGAGACTTAATAGTTTCAATCATTGTTATCAAAATCAGCAGAGGTACAATTGCTGTATTTATAAAGTCTTTGACCCCTCGAGGATAAGTTACGTAATTCTAAAGCTATACCGGTTATGTAACCAATGGCAGACATTCACCTCACCCTTCTGAGATAAATGAAAGGAGAAACTTCTATAAAAACTTGACATCATTATCAAAATTATTTTGTTGTCGGATTTAAAAAATTCTCATATGAAAAATATTATTAATTTTATTCCCATAAAAATTTCTTGTTACAGTGAAAATTCTTTCATTGTCGGATTTAAATAATTCTTGTGAGGGAAATATAACGAATTGTATGTTTATAAAAAGTTTTGTCATGATAAAAATTCTTTGCAATTCCCCCCCCCCCTCGGGAGGCAAGCTGTCAAATATGATATCAATCAAAAGGCATAAATCAAAAGATTTTGTCAAGCCGTTTAAAGTAAAGTGTAACACATTATGATTGTATTTATTTGGATCAACGATACCGTTCTTTTTCAAAATTTTACTTGTAAAATTTGTAAAAGAAAATGCCCACAAACGATTTAAAAATGAATTCCGGTAAGAGAAAGTTGAGCTGACTCTAGTAAATTTTTGAAGTTGATACATTAAGTAAGTATTGATAATTAATAAAATAGTATGGAAATACGTGAACTAATTAATATTTCAAACTCAAAAACAACCAAAAAATAGGTTTAAAAGTATTTTATTAAAATCTCTATTTTACGACGTGTAATATCACAAGGCCATAGCGCTTTCGGGTACTATTATGCCCTTCATCAGTAGCGAAGTCACTGATGGAGGGTGTGAGACCTGATTTGAGAAAAATTTAGCGGAGACAGTTTTATGTTTGTATTTGCGATGTCTGTAATGTTTAACAATAGCATCAGACTTAAGGACGCTAGTTTTATGGCACCCTGGACCGAAAGGTCAAAGTAGGCAATAAATCTTAGAGACCAAGGTGAAACCACGGGAGTGGTTAAAGTTCTTAACTAATATTCTAGACATCTGGTCATATTGCCCTAAGGTAGGCCAATCATAGCAACAAGGGTCGTTACAGACCTCAGATAAAGGAGGCGGCAACCGAAGGTTCTAGATTGATATACACGACTTCTACGTGGAATTCTATAGCGATATTTCATAAAGAGATGTCAGAAGGCTTCTACTAAGATTCTGTGAGAGCGATAGCAACAAAATAGCCGCAGAGATGCAGTAGAGAAGTATCCGCAAGTTCTGCAAACAGAGTGTTCCGTAGAGATTCCACAGAAATATCCATGTCCTGACATACAGAACTCAAACGGAAGATTTCGAGATGCAACAGAACCAAAGTTAGAGCTGTGTGTCAACGTCTAAAGACAACCAACAGGCATATGCGAGTCAAGTATTGTTGAGGTTCGTAAATGCAATTTAGGCATTTTTTTTAGGCATTAATTAACTGTTCTAATATTTTATCTCTCCGCCGCAATTAATAAATAATTGTTGTAATTAATTGCCATTTTGTCAGAAAGTATAAATGTATTCCTAATTCTATAACCAATCTTAATTTCCATGTTTTAGAGTTTTCAAATATTTTTCATTGCAAATTTAATTTCAATATATATAATTAACCGTATAATTACATTTTTGATACTAATCTCATTGCATATTCTATCATACGGGGACACGTTTCGCCCGTTTTTGAGCTCCTCAGTACGTAATAAATGGTATCTAAAGTTTCATTAAATAAACTGGCCATGTGTCGCAATTTTACAAATTTATCCGCAGAATTGCTCAACAGAAATCTCTCGTAAAATGTTCAGTGAGTAACAGTGAAGCCTTATAACAGCGTGTAGTTGTTAAGTAACAGATTTTTCATTTGTATCTGCACAAAGGTATTTTGAAGGTTAAGCATATTAGGTAGAATCAAGTTTTAATATTGGATGTTGATAGGGGATGTCGAGAAAATACTGAATGCGCATGCATCGCAATTCCATGTACATACATGAATACATGCATACATGATCAGTTTTAATAGTATAAATATTTTATTTATTTTAAGAAGTTTTAACATTAAATGTCGATACTTGATGTTATAAAAATACTGACTGCGCATGTCTTTTATATCAGATCTGAAGAAATTCGTGCTCACATTGTATATTTTTAACAATGCAATAAAAAGTCCAAGTGCAGTCAATTCAGTTTACCTAGCAACAATATATTTAAAAGCAGTAAAGCCAACAATGTCCCAATTCGGAGATAATCAAATTGAGTTTCAACAAATGAATCAGCCTAAATGTATTTGCAACTTTATAAATGTTTTATCTATTTTCCTTTATACATAAATAAATATTTTTAATTGAGAAATATAGTAATTTCGATATAACATTGAATTGAAGAATGCCTTATCCTACTAATGAGAATTCACCAAAGTAAGATTTTTTTTATTTATTTTGGTTGTAGTTTATTTATAGCTGAGTTATGTATACATTATAAGGCAAGACTCTTAGTCTACGAAATTAAGTAATCACTATAAGTCGTATCTTATTTCTTTTTAGCCGTACATTTAATTAATCTTAACCCTTGGGTGAATCCTTTAGGTATGGGGGTCTTCAATCACAGTATCTTTGTACAAATGGATGCATTTTTATACAGATATTATCCTTTTAAATAAGGCATTCTAAAATCATCTGTTCTGTCTGACGAACGGCAATAACGACTAAACCTTGGTAAGTGATGGCCATAATCACTTTCTTGCCAAGGTTATTACAGCTTTAATCTTATTCACGGACAGCGAGTTCTTGCGATCTCAACTGAGATTTGCAAAATTGCAGCATTCAATTCTTTGTTATTGCTAATGCAAGTATCGATTTTTCCGTGCACTAAAACGCGCAATGTCAGTCAACTAATTCTTGTGTTTGCAATGATAGTATAATCCTAGCTCTTGTTAGCACGTTTTAGACGAAGCTTGAAAGTATACTTACGTTTTGTGGCCAAACAAAAGTGGCGTGACATTTGGAAGTACAAACACATATAAAAGCAATAGCATGGTCTCTAAGATTATTGCTCATTTAAAGTTTTTCTTTAGCTTTGATTGGTACAGAACACAACATTTTATCTGAATTAACCATATATTGCTGTAATATTTTAAAACTTCCGAATGTTTTATTTTTTAATAAGATGCAACGATATTTAAAAAATAACGTTTTCTCTTTAAAGACTAGCTTATTTATTATTATTACTTTCCCTATATAAATATATATATATATATATATATATATATATATATATATAGTATAATGTATAAGGGACGTATTATGACGGGGTTGAGAATTCGAGTTTTCGACGGTAGAAAATGTTTTCACCATATGCGACCACAAATAAAACGTTTTTTGAGGTGATGTGTGTTTGTGTGTGTGTGTGTGAGTATGTGTTAGTGTATCCGTGAGAATGTGGAAGAGGTATGTCTCTATCAGAATTGAGCATTTTAAGCGAAATTTGGAACAAATATTGTAACCAGTGAATGTTGGAAGTCTATTGATTTTAAACGCAATCCAGTGTTTGGAAGATCCAACCCTCAATTTTCGAATGGAATTTTTAAAAAATCATTAAAAATCAGAACCTTTAAGAGTTTTTCATAATCGATCATCCTTTTTATGCAATTTTTCAGTAGAAAACGAATTGCATGAACTTTAGAAAGCCAGCATAAACCGTTCTCAAGTCATTGCACGTTTTCCTTATACCTTTCTCAAAAACATTACATACAGTTAACAAAATGCATATTTACTATATTGAAACATGTTCACTTTTCATGCAAAATTAGGCGACACATTTCTTAACATCATTTATGTGGATCTAATTCATTCTATTCATAAGATAACATATTTTGTGTAATAGTTTTGTAATCATTCCCCAATAGTCGTTTCTATATAACAAAGCTCTTCTCTTTTTCTGTGTGCAACGCTTGCCAATACATTTCGAGAACTTGGTTATTGATTTAGCCAAATTTCGCCAGCTTGATGATATGTCGCACCATATTTACAAAAATATAGTCAAAATTGCAAAAATGATGCTAAATTAACAGAGATGACACTAAATTGATGAATCAATTATTAAAATATATTATAATATATGGACCCTATTGCTCATTTCGGATGCTATCCATATTAATAATTGTCAATTTAGAACGCCATACTGCTCGACAATGTGGCACCTTGGTTTAGGGTGCCATTGACTTCGATAGCCAGTCACCTCTAGTTCGTATCAGAGGCACAATGACGGCACGATGATATGTGGATGAGGTGCTGCTGCCGGTTACACTGACCTACATTCATATTTTACTCATATACCATATATAAGTATTTCATATATACACATAATTTTAACATTACGATATTTTTAATGTGAATTCCTTATGGCAATATCATTGCATAAAATGCATGTATACCATTCTTGCATAATTGTTAATGAATTTAATTTACGCATATAGCAGTATGATGTATTCACAATGTTTGTGGCGGTAAATAATTTGTAATTTTACTTAAATGATGAGTTGTCTTTCATGTGGTGAAACCAAAGTGAACAACTAGTAGTTTAAATTTAATAATTATAATTATTATTTTCTAAAATACTATGTGATATTAAATTATAACATCCGTTTCAGAACCAAAATACTGAAGAAGTATATAACCATTATTGGTCAAGAGGAAGATGAAAGTGAGGTTGATACCTATTTTAGGTTCAATAGGGTTATAAGTTATGATAGACCACCAGGCATTGCTGTTGAGTGCTTTACCGTTGCTGCCGCGTTGGAAAATTGGATCGTGAAAGGGAAAATGCTCAAATACCTTGCCTGCACAATAAGTTTGTCGTACGTGTTTACCCACCTTGAATGGCCTAAAACATCACTGGCTTCAGCCTCGGGAGGACTTGGATTGAGTTTGGCTCACAGTTATGTCTATGGACGTGACCGACTTTCTAGATATGTGATGCAGGCCTTGGTACACAAGCCTATAAACCCAGACGATGATCATCTGTCCTATGAAATGATTCTTATGCGCAAGCGCAGCACTGGATCTTACATCGTGAGAGCAGTTTTGACTGTCGGTTGTGGCGGTAAGCGCCTACATGTTTTGGAAAACGGTGAATTAGTGATGGAGAAGTAAGGTCTTTTAGATTTTACCTCAGAAAAGCATTCGGCGTATTTAGAACGCTGCCTAAAATGAAATTGAGAATAATTTTATATTTTATAGGATACATTTTATTTTATATTTTATATATAAAATTTAAAGTATTTCAAGCTAATGATGATGAGTCAAGTGCCTGGCCATTTGATAAAAGAAAAAAATAAAGTATTTCATCGTGATGTAGCGTTCTTTGGATTATGGACAACAAATGATTTTTTTATACGAAAACTGTGAAACATATTTTTTATCATGATATTTCAAGCACAGGAAATATATTGAATATCTCTTATAAGAATATTTACGACTCAGAGAATTTTATAACATATCTGTTAATTTCAAGACTTCCACATTGAATTTTTATAGAAGAAAATTTGATGATTACTAAGCAAGTCAGTATTTTTACTCTTAGACTAAAATGCCTCATTGCATGGATAATGCTGCTTTCCTTATATGTACCATTTATGCTGAACCATCTTTTAAAACTATGATGTACTTAATTATATAATATTTTAATTACATATATAGCAAACATACAAGGTTTTAAGAGATGATAAAACTTTGTATTCTCCGAAAAAATTTTTGAACAGGAGTCCATACGAGCATGAGTACAGTGGAGGAATAGGACAGCAGGAGTACCGTCGAGTATGGGTATAGTCTCGAAACAGGAAAATATTACTATATACGAGTATGAGTACAGCCAAAGGAACAGGAAAATAAGTGTATATACAGGTACAAGTATGAGTACAGCCAAAGGAATAGGAAAATAAGTGTATATACAAGTATGAGTACAACCAAACGAATTTTTAAATAAGTGTATTTACGAGTGTGAGTATAGCCAAAGGAACAGGAAAATAAGTGTATATACGCGTATGAGTACAGCCAAAGGAATAGACAAATATGATTACATATGAGTACAGCCAAAGGAATAGGAAAATAAGTGTAAATACGAGTATGAGTACAGCCAAAGGAATAAGGAAATAAGTGTATATACGAGTATGAGTGCAGCCAAAGAAATATGTAAATATGAGTATATATGAATATGAGTACAGCCAAAGGAAAAAGAAAATAAGTGTATATACGAGTATGAGTACAGCCAAAGGAATAGGAAAATAAGTGTATATACGAATATGAGTACAGCCAAAGGAAAAGGAAAATAAGTGTATATACGAATATGAGTACAGCCAAAGGAAAAGGAAAATAAGTGTATATACGAATATGAGAACAGCCTCGGAACAGGAAAATATGAGTGCAAACGAGTATGAATACAATTGCGGAAGAGGAAAATATGAGTACATGCGAGTATGAGTACATCCAAAGAGCATGAAAATGTGAGTACATATATAAGCACATTCCGTATATAAATTGAGAAATAAACATCACATTTTGGACCTAAAATGTTATTAGTTAGAGTCCTCTATAACTATATCATGAAAAATAAATCTGCAGCAATAAAATATCAGAAATATGTATTAAATTGTGCTTGCGTTCAAATTTTGAATAAGAAATATAATTTAATTATATCGCAAGAAATGTCTATCCATAGATTTACTGCATACTAAACATTTGAACATTATTAACGTACATTTAGCGAATCGGACAATTCTGATAAAAATACTACATTGCAATGAGCAAAGACAATAGGTGTGAATATTTAAGAGAAAGAACTATTCATCAACTTGTCTCACTTTGTATACTCTTAATATGAAACCTGGCTAAAAACAGTTGGAATATAAAAATCCATGCATAGAACGCAGAGTCAAAAATGATGAAAAATATATATGTGCCTCTTAAATTTATCTGAAGTTATATATACAAATAGAGCCTTTAATAATTTATTTGATTCTTTTGTATTCGATTAATAGAAAATAAATCATTTTGTAACCGGCACTCTAATTCAATTTGTTCCTTTTACTTTCATTATTGTATAGTGCAAATAATGTAAATATAGTATTGGGAATATAGAAATGTGAATGGGTCTAATATCGAGCTGGAATTTATTTAAATTGTCTAATTTGTTGTTCCATTTATTATTTTTTTTATTCACTTTGATTTGATTCTAAATTCTGTGTTTCTTAAACGTAAAATTATTTAGCTCATGGAGTCTGCAATATAGCTGATATGAATGAAACATTCATTGATTTTACTTACAGAATGACGATTTTTTCTATGAAGTTTTAAGCATAAAGTTAAATTATGTGTAGCTCCATAGTTTTAAGTTTCTAAATAAAATAAATTATTGTAATATTGTGATGAATGAAAGAAATAGAAAAAAGTTAATGAATGAAATGATGCTTTTAAAGAAAGAGCCAAGCGATTTATATTTCGATGACGTTATTTGAATAAATTTCATTTGTTTTCGATGAAGTTTTTAAATATAATAAATTATTGTAGTATTATGATAATTTAAAAAATATTACCGAGGAATGTAGTGCATTTTAGAAATGTTTAAACCAGGCAATTTATATTTCAATGCCGTCATTTGAATGAAGTTCATTTTTTTCGATGAAGTTTTAAGTTTTCACATATAGTAAATTAATGCAGTATTATGGTAATTTTAAAAATATTACCGAGGAATGGTTTCGCATTTTAGAGATGTTTAAATAAAATTGCATTGATATTGGAAAGTGTTTCATTATCAATGCTTTATGCATGATTGATCTTTCTTGTTATTCCGTACGATGTCTACTCTAAAAGCTTAACCGTTGTTACGTCTTCCAAGTTAATTTAAACCTTCCCAACGATATAAATGTTTATGAATGCAGCACTTCGTTGTTTTCCTGTTTTCGCCCCGTAGTTTGTTTAGTCTTGTTAACGTGACCCAGCGATTTGTTATGTCTTCAGTGACCGAATTGATATGTTGTTAATTGGATTTCTGTCATATAAATGATTCACGAAATTCCGCGATGTCTTGCCGAGAGGGTTTTGTCGGCCAGCTAAGTGCTTGCTTCTCACTGGCTGTGCGGCTCTTATAATGAAGATTTGGATCGTCATTTTTGGTGAAAAGCACCGGATATATGCTATGCATTCAGTTCTGAGATCAAAGGTCCGGTGCAGCTGTGTGCAGAAATTGTTATTTCATCGTTTCTGGACGTTCTGTTTGGAGTATCCCTTTAGAATTCTGATCGGCTCAGAGGTTTTCCTTACTGCTGATGGATATAAACCTCCTATGCCATGTTTTGCTTTCAAGTAATGTTCTATAAGAACTTTGGTGACTTTTCGCTATGAGGTCCTCTCCCGCCTATCTCTGCTGCTCTTTATGAACCCTTGGTGAACTTATTATTTTCCCTTTAGATTCTAATTGTTTTACTTTTGCATTATTTAAAGTTTAATTGCTTTGGTAAGAGTAAGGTCCTTTGACTTATAAATTGTAAATCTCCAGAACTTTTGGGTTCCTTTGGGATTTTTAAAAAAAAGTGACTGTAAGACTTATTTGTAATTGGATTTTTAACTTTTAGTTGGGATGTTAATTAGGTTCCAAATTTCCTTTTTGGCTAACTGAAGTTTATTTTTATTCTAAATTCTCGTTTGACAAATTATTCTACTATTTTAGTTTGATAAATTAATTTAATCATTATTGTTAGTTAACTTTAAATTCAATATTTTAATTTTTCGTATACCACTATATGATCGGCCAATTTATTTATTTGTTCATTTATGATATTTAATTTGTTTGGTTAATGAGATGTTAAAATGTTGTAAAATGTTTTAAGAGTTCCTTAAAAAAGTGAAGTAATTTTTTTAATAAACGTCAAATTTTGAAAACTTAAGTGAGTGTTCTCTCTATTTTGTTTATTTGTGTTCTTATTTTATGTAGTTACATATCTGTAACTTAGGGAGAAACTGGGCATATAGAACTTTTCTAGAATGTTTCAGATCTCTTTAGATTAATTCTTGTATGTTTTCAGCTGATTTTTAGGTTTCAAGAACTTATCAGTTTATTTCAGGAACTTTTCAGGTTTTCAGTACTTAGCATATTTTCGAATGTTTTTAGAATTTAGAATGTTTTCAGGAGTTTCAGGAAACTGATTCCTTTCACTACCAAGCACACTGAACTCTATGGGACCTAATTTTTCAAACATTTTTTAAGCGACGTTAAAATTTTCAAATTGCATTGAAAATTTTAGGAAATATTCAAATTATCCCATAAAATATATGAAAAATGTACGAAATATGTTCGGTAGTTTTTAAAATAAAAATTGAAATAATAATTACACCCATATTGTGTGACAATTTACGAGTCCGGGTTATGTATTCAGTTGAATACGTAAGAAATCCTGTCATCCCTATTTGTTAAATACTTCATATGTTATGTGTAAATAAGGAATATTGTATAAGTAGGTAACATTATGATTTCATAAGTAATATTTCGTGTAATTGAAACTCTGTTATCATTCAATAATCATTAATGCGACAATGTCGGAAACCCTGCCATCACTATTTCACGGGTACTTCAGATACTCAACTCTGTATATACGAGAAAAGAAGAGTACATAGGTAATATTTTGTGTTGATAGGTAATGATATAAACGCAGCTAATTCTTTCAGCAGCAATTACGCTTATAAAAGGTTTATAGTGCTTGCTCTATCACAGTTTGTATTCTCGCTTTTAATACATTCGCTGTTTGTGTTTTTGTTGTTTTGTTTTTACATTTGCATTGCTTGTGTTCTTGTATTGTTTTGTTGTTTCTTGTTTGTTTTCAGTAAATTTCTAATTAATTAACTTTGCTCCACTGTATGTATCATATGTAAATTTTTAGATCAAAAATAAACTTTTGGCTGGGGGTTGCTGGGATGGGGGCTGTTGTGGCTGTGGTGTGCATCACGTGGTATCGGTGTGCCTTGTTTCCCGACCGCCCATTTTTGCTGCTCTATATCTTCAGATGAGTCGGACGGCCTGGGTTTTCGACCCATATTCTATGAAGCGATCACGTGACCCAGTTCAGGGAATAGGGCATCTATCTTTTCCCCAGTGTCAAAATCGTGATTTCAAAAATACTTTTAAATTTATATTTAGTGTTGCATCCGTCCTAAAACAGCTTTAATTTTGCACATTTTCTATTCATCTATATTCTGCGCCAATGCAATTGCAATATTTATTTAAATGTTCATAAAACTTTGATAGTTCTACAGCGAAACCTCATTTTAACATATGTAGAATGTAAACAAATCAAGCTATAAAATGAGTTGTTTAGGAATTTCTGAATTTTTTAACGCAAAATTATTTTGCTCTGGAGTCTGGAATATAAATGATTTGAATTAATTATTCTTAGATTTTACATAGAGAAGCATATGATTTTATAGCATTGCCCTTTTCAATGAAGTTTTAAGCATAGATTTAGGAAGTAATTTGACCTCCATGGTTTTAAGTTCTTAAGTAAAATAAATTATTGTAGTACTGTGATAATTCAAATAATATCACCGCTTTATGTATCGCATTTTAGAGATGCTTAAATAAAATAGCATTTCAGTTGGAAATTGTTTCATAATCAGTGCTTTATGCAAGATTGATCTTTCTTGTTACAATGATGCGTGCAATAATTCTCGAAAAATTTTAGAGATTCAAATTAAATTTACTGGGACTATTCTCATACGCTGAAATTGAAACGTCTATTGATTTTCGGGATTAATCGAACAATGGAAGGTCCCTGGTTTTTAGAACATTTTTCCGAAAACTGAAAAACCGTTAACAAGTAATTTTGTGATATAAATAATTTATATGTGTCCTTTATTTACAGGCGAATGAAGTCAAACACATCAGCAGAAAACTCGAACTACAGGTAGAATTTTGAGTAATTCTCATAATCACAGCGTGAATTATTCGAGGTTAAACACTTGAAAGTATCATTTTTTGTGAAACAAATAGTCATTCCTTAAATTCAATGATGATAGTATATATTATACATAGAGAATGGATATTAGATAGTTGTTTAAAGTTGCAGAACCATACACTATAGTTTAGCTGAGTTAGCAAATACACAAATTAGACTTTGTTAAATTACAACGTCTAACTCGCAATGTCGGATCCCAAATGTAGTTACGGATAGTTTTTTTCATATTTTATACGTAATTTTTTTATACGTGATTTTTATACGTCATTTTTATACGTGATTTTTATACGTCATTTTCATACGTGATTTTTATACGTGATTTTTATACGTCACTTTTTATACGTGAAAAAATTATACGTGATGATCATCACGTGATCATCACATGAAATATCATTGTTAGATTACAATGATAGATTACAATGATAGAAGCGTGGTTAGTTATATTGGAGACTATTAAGGATTAGCATGTAAAAGTATTTTTACAGTGTATATAATTAAGTTAATTAACAGATTTATAAACCTGATACCCATAATTAAACTTTCGCTATTCTAATTCATCTCGGAAAACAAGCGTATATAATAGCATTTCAACTGTTCGTGCATTAGTGAGTATGATATCTCTCTGCAATATTGAGAAATTGAAATAAAATTCAGCAAGATTGCACCGTTTCCCAGATGTCGCATTTTCATAAACTAATAAAGAATGCACTAAAATATTACGTTTCTGCCTCCACTAAATTCTCTGAATCAGCTCGATTCGATTATCCGTTGAGAGAAAAATTCCTTATAAATTCGTTGTCCCTCCCGTAAAAACATCTGATCAGATTTTTCAAATTATAGGAAGTTATCAGTATATACCCGGTTTCGACTGATATTTAAAATGAAAATCTCTGATTAAAATTAAATTGGAACATGTAGCATGTTTTCAAAAACCATCGTTTAACGTTACGCTCGTTTAGAACCAGAAAAAAATATGTGCACTAAATTATAGCACTGAATTCAGAAATGAGGCTATTACACGCTGTACTGCGGGATTTAGCCCGCCAAGATTACTTTAGATGGTGTTAGATTTTCGGGATTGCTGCCCCTATCTCTTCCCAGCCTGCCCCTATCCGTCGAAACACGCATCACGCTATTTACCGCAGAGTATGAAGCTAACTGCTTCCCCTTATGAAAGCATTTTGGCATGTTGCGATTAAGGCAGGTACGTAGTCTCTTGAAACATCCACGAGAGCCACGGCCACACGGATTTCTTTTTCTCCAGAGTCCGAAGATGGAAAATATGTCACTGCCAATCCATGTGAACTTGAGCTTTCCCAGATTCCTCGCACTAAATACTCGCTACGTGTGGGCAGCGAAGCATCTTCGGCAGCGACTATGTTGCACTCTAGGATCTCTTCCGTTTCTGTTCCAAACAAAGAGTTTCTTCTGTGGCTGCCATTAAGTGGTTATGTTTGAAGTCTAGGTCAAATCCGTGTTTTCTTAAAAAGCTTAGTCCGAGAAAGCATGGATCATAAATGTCCGCAACAAAATCACCATGATGATAAAGGCTCGTCCCGACAGAAATAGGAAGTTCCAATTTTCCAAGCACATTTCCTGTTTCTGCAATAACTGTGTTTGAGATGGAAGGTGCCGTATAAATAAATTAACCATTAATTCGGAGAGCTACTTCCCATTTAATGATGGTAACATTCGCGCCAGTGTCTAGAATCGTTTGGCATTCGGTGTTGTTTATTCGACAAAAAGTCCATTACCTCCTCTGGGTAATGATGAAATCTGGAAAATCTTAAATGGCGGGTTTTCTGAAAGGGGCTTCCCTCTACTCTCTTGGTTAAAGAATGGGTAGTTCTTCTTCATATTTCCTCTTTCTACAGAGATCCAGCACATAGTCCTGCAGCTAGTCGTTCTAAACCTACGAGGTCAGTGGCACTGCCTGGAGTCTTCAGCACACCAATCCTTTCTCGAACGAGCCAGATAATCACTTAAATTTAGCATTACTTTGCCTCTGTAGCATGTCTTTTAATTTTTTATAGTGCGCAGCATTTTGGATTCAGAAGTGCTATCAGTTACAGCCGCGTCACGTACGATAGATCCATGAAGTCCGCGAAATTCTGTCAAGAGGATACGGTCCTCCCGCCTTAACCACTGAAACATTCCATCCATCACTTTGTGTGAGAGTGGGTTCAAATATGCCATCTTATTTTTACATTGTGTATCGATTAGGATATTTTATGGTCCACAAAATGAAACTCCCCAAAACTGAATATACATAGATAGGTCATAAAAAATAGGCCACTGATTAATTAAAAGAAATAAATATTTCCTCCTTTTTTTAATGTCTCATGCTTCTACTTTTCCTATATATATATAAGGTATAGAGAAAGTATTATGACGGACTGAAAAATTCGAGTTTGGGACGGAAGAGTACTTTTTAAACGTCCTTGAACTCGAATCAATAGTTTTTGTGGTGATGTCTGTGGTGATTATCAAGTATCCTTGAGCCTGTTTGAAAAGCTATTTGACGAACGAATGGAGTGTTTTAAGTGAAATTTCGTACACAAATTGCAATAAACAAATATTAGAAGACTATTGATTTTAAAGGGAGCTGAATGTTAGGAAGACCCTCATATTTTCGAATATAATGTTGAAAAAAAATCCAAATATCAGAACCTTCAAGTGTGTTTCGCAAATAATCATTTCTTGCGTAATTTTTCATTAGAAAACGATTGACAAACATTTTAGAACTCTTAACATTACCCGTTTTCTAAATATTGCAGATTTATGTAGTGGATTTATAAAAAAAAATCTCATCAAATTAAAGAAATAATTAGTTGTTATGAAATATGTTCACTTTTACATAATAGTATGCGATAATTTCTTTTAATATCATTCTCGTGTATCTATTTCATTCTATTCACGAGAAAATCTTTTTTGTGTAATAATTTTGTATTATGAAGCCTAACAATTTCGCTAACTGTGTATTTGTGAATAAGAAATGCTCTTATCTCCACTTGTCTGTAAAGCCTGTAAAGTTAAAGGAAATGACACCAAAATGATAAATTAATATTAAAATGTTTTATATATGGTTCATATATTAAATATTTTAATATATGGACTATATTGATATGGCTGATATCAATATAATTGTCAATTTAGAGTAACGGGATATATAAGTTAATTAGATAATTCGAAATGATTTTACATGTTGTCGGAAAAGACCTTAATGCACAATTCGACAGTAAAATATTGTGCTGTAAATCTTATACATCATTTTTTCACTGTGAAAGAGTTAAATTCATTGTATTCTATAGCGAAATTCATGTGCTGCCCACATGAGATCTTTTCTTCTACCCTGATTCATCTTTCTTCAACATTCATGCATGCCTGTCACTAATCGCATCAATTAGTGTGCCAGCAGATGACGTCATTCATCATATGATACTTGCCAACCTTTTCGCATGTCTTTTAGACACGCAAAATGGCTCATTTCCATCTGTAATTTATGGTTCATGCTTAGGTTGCATATAGTTCTACAGTACTATGTGATAAAAATGTTAGAACAAATACTTAAGAGTAACAAGCTAGGGCATTCGATTTCTAAATTACTTCTTGGGAATTAACTTCAGCTTCATAACTCAGATATTTTGAAGATTAGCTAGTTCTTATTTGAAAAGATATAAATAAAAATTATCTTAAGAAATAGCAGTGCATTTTATCCATTGATATTTTAGGGTTTTAAATTAGGAAAATAATGCTTTACATTTTAATGTAAGTTACGAAATGAGTACTAAATTACTTTTAAAATATTCTCTGGTGATTTTTAAGGAAACATTGCATATAGTTTACATTTTCATATTATTCGGTCTACAATTTTAACAAATCTCTGTGTGCTCAAATTTTCCAAATGGAAAATAACATGTATTCTTGTTTTCTTTCATACTAACTGCTAATCGTTATATATCAGAAATGCTTTTCAGTTAGCGTGTCGGACAACAAACAGTGTAAGAATTGCAATTTATGGATCTTTTTATGTATGTTAAACTATGTGAAATTGAAATATAAAATGCTATTTTGAAATTAAAAATGGCATTTTTTATTAAAAATACGACTTTTATATTTAAACATTTAATTGTTAAATATATTTGTTTTATGTTTTAAAATGCAAAATAAATATGTGTACAATTGTATAGTAACACGTCAATTCAGAAAAAAAAATTCCAAAATAAAATAAAGACAACCAAAAATTGGTTAATTAAAATGTCCTTAATAAAACACCTTCAATGATGTACCTAAAAATCACATAAACCAAAGCGCTTTTGGACATTTTGCGTTCTTCAACTATGGCATAGCAAATAGTAGATGACAAACATAAGTTCTAATATATAGGCCGCAACCGCGAGACAAGATTTGCATATGGAACATTTTAAAATCTGCAGATTTAAAAAATATAATTTAATCACAAAAACATAAATGATAGTAGATCATAAAGTACAGGATAAACCAATATGTTTTCGTCAAAAGATCAATATTTTGTCGACCAACAATGTTGTCATCTAAAACAAAGAAAATAATTACTTTATATCTAGAAAATTATATGATGGTTTGACACGCAGTGAGGCAACCGGCCACTCAACCAGCTGCTCAGGTGGCCTGGGTCTTTCACGCTGTGAGTCAAGAACGAAACGCCAAGCATAATGCAGGGTTTGAACGGGATAATAATTGCAAAAAAATCGTGGTAAATATAAATGGAAAAGGATTCACAAAGTAAAATATTAATGGTGTTATTGCAACTGATTAAGACGAAAGTTTTATCGAACTTAGGGTGAAAATTATCGTTAATAATACAATGGGCAACAGCCGTAGACAGTTTTTTTTATTTTTAGCATCGCGACCATGCTCAGATAAACGAATACCAACGGTAAGCTTAATACTACCAATGTAGAATTTATAATTTACTTGTGGGAGATAATAGGGGGATAACGCACACCCCAGCCTGATGCAGGGAGATAATATGTGTATTTACTTTTACGTGTCCTGTTTCATTTTAAGTGGTCATTTGTCTTTAACAAAAATTAAACTTTAAAAATAGTTTTTCTTCAGATGATTTAACTTTAAATATATTTGTTTACTTATAAATCAAGCATTTTTAAATAGATTTAAATGCTTGGAATCAATTTAGTTTTTTGTTCGTCTGTTTCGCATGAAAATACACTATTTTGACGGATCGTTTTCATTTTGATATAGTCATCCTCTAATAAATGGTTGGATATCAGCACTAAATGATCTGTTTGCATATAAAATCTATATAAGTATAATGAAAAGCCTGTTTAATTGTTTGTTTAAAATGTGTTGTATAAAAATCCACTATTTTAACGAATTACTTTTCCAATTTAAATAGGCAAACACGTGCATGTTTCTAGCGTCAGTAGAAGTCAATATTATCAATAAAATATGCAAAATTAAACCTTCCATAGAACTAGCATTAGCGGGCGATTATTTTTCAGAACCTTACTTGCAGAAAATGATATCATGTTGCTTATTAACGGAATTGAATCACATGTGATTATACTGTAGACGATTTTCATTTAATTTATACGATTCAAATAACAAAGAATTGATAGAAATAGAAATTTTTAAAAATGAACCCTAATCTAATTGTTATTGTATTATATCAGTTTTGGCTTTATATAAGATTACTACGGGACTAATTTCAATTTCTTAAGTCATCTGCTTCATTCAAGAAAAAGTTTACCAAACTCATATATTTTCTATGGAATTTAACATATTGTTGCAAAAGGGTACAAATAGAACAGATGCAACTATTGCTCGCAATTAAGCGTTTTTATTTTGGTGTACGTTGAACAAATATCCACTTTAATTAGTACATTGCTTTCCAAACGTAACCAGGATATCCTTATCGTCTGCGCAGATATTTTTGTATAGCGAGAGTAGAGATTCTTGTTCAGTTTTTAGGGAAATTTAATTAAATATTTTTTATCGTATTAAAAAAAATTGAAGAAAAATATCATTTACAATACTACTAATACTTGTATAGTTTAAATCTCAGCAACGGCGGGTATATCTGCTAGTTTCAAATAAATGTAAATATTTATTCATTTATATTCCAATTATTTTATTAACATACAAATAACGCCAAAATTTGTTCCATACACAACTGCGTGCTCTAATCATGTACTCATACTGACATTTAAAGTGCACTGACATGGCATAAATTTCAACATGTGCGTCTGTCTGCAAACTTTCCTCTTGAACTCTATGCAAACCCTATTATAAACCTCTTTCCTACCGCTCCTATACTTGCCATTCGTGTACGTGTCATTGACATTAAGCAATTGAAGACAATTGCATTATAAGGCTTCACTTCCCTTTCGTCGTCGCTATACCCTAATTAATTATGGAAACTGTTTATTACTTAAACACTCAAGTGCAGTTACTCCACTTAATAGTCGTGTTTATTCATTTAACGCCCTTACGAACCGCGACGATTTAATTCATGTAATGTGCCAAGTATGACGAAAAAACGAGTAAGTTAACATTAATGTTTCTGTGCTGCTCACAGTTTGAAGTCTCTATTGCGTTTAAATTTAGTTTCTATCTTGTATTTTGTTTATTCTCTGACGAATGCCTGGGCTTTGTGAACTGTGCGTGAGTAAATTTTGCTAAATGTAGTTGCGTTTTGCATGAAATCCCCGTATTAAATTTCTATTTCTTACATTAAGTGATTAATATATCGTTGAGTTTTAATGGAAAACCCGCGGTGTTGTTGTTGTTAAGACCCAGACCGTCCGACCTACCAGAAAGGTGTAAGGTAACTGTTTGGACGGCCGGGAAGTGTCACCCAATTTAGACCGGAACCCAGTGGGGGAGGCATCCACAGGGACCGTACCCTCCTTCCCCTACCACCAACCTCTCGGAAGGACTTACGGACCCACATGTTTAACGTGATCGTACTCCGCGTGAACACGGCGGCAGTTTTGGCAGTGGCTGGAATTGAACCCGGGCCTACCGAGTGCAACTCCAGCGCGCTAACCAAAAAAACCCGCGGTGTTGAAGACCCAGACCACACGACCAACCCGCGGTGTTGTTGTTGTTGAAACCCAGACCGTCTGACCTACCAGAAAGGTGTAAGGTAACTGTTTGGACGGTCGGGAAGTGACACCCAATTTAGACCGGAACCCAGTGGGGGAGACATCCACAGGGACCGTACCCTCCTTCCTCTACCACCAACCTCTCGGAAGGACTTTCGGACCCACATGTTTAACGTGATCGTACTCCGCATGAACACGGCGGCA
This sequence comes from Amaurobius ferox, assembly GCA_951213105.1. Classification (NCBI taxonomy): domain Eukaryota; kingdom Metazoa; phylum Arthropoda; class Arachnida; order Araneae; family Amaurobiidae; genus Amaurobius; species Amaurobius ferox. Next base: position 131,362,287 of record OX578146.1, on the reverse strand, counting down.
GTTTTGGCAGTGGCTGGAATCGAACCCGGACCTACCGAGTGCAACTCCAGCGCGCTAACCAATGGGCTCCAACCCGCGGTGTGTAAAACATTTGAAATGTATGTTTTACCGGATGCAGCGTACATGATGAAAACTGTATTTTTTCTTTTCAACAAATCGTATTGACAGACGGCATGATTGATATGATTGGCATGCATGATAATGCGATAATATGGACTTGGACGATAATGCATTAATATGATATTTCATAAATTACAATATTATGAATTAAGACTGACTTAGATGTCGATCTTGATTCATAATACTGATGCTGTTTAGAGGTAAAATATTTTTTTCTCTTTTAGAAGTATAAGCAGTTTTAGACCCAGACCGTGCGACTCACGTAGTTGATTTAGAGTAGTTAGCTACACTGTCGGGAAAGGATACCTCCTGCACTCAGGAGGAACCCAAGATCTACCATCCCACCAAACGAACAGTTATTTAGGTCTAAAAAGATAACAATTGATGAAAAATATTGTGGTTAAACAGACAGTTTTACTCCCAGTGGCTCAAAAGTAGAGCGTGGCTGGCTAATTCAAAGATCCAGGGTTCGATTCTCGATTGGAGCAGCAAGGTTCATTACAAGTATAGATACAGAGTGTAATTGATTTGCGATACATAGTTTTAATAGAAACATTTTATTATGAACTTAGAAGAGGTACATTATTATAACAAATAGAATAAGAAGTGGTACAGCAATAAGATCAATATATTTAAGACGCACACTGGTAAGATCAATATTTTAAAAGAGGCATCAATGTCTTAAAATAGTGCTGTGAATGTTAAAAGTTTAGTAGATACTGCCTAGACGTCATTAGTATCAAATACGTAATTTCATTTCCCATCCTCAAATTCAAATTATCCATGAAAACTTTTATGAGGTCCAATATTTTAACCTCTACCCTGACATCGTTCATTTGCAGCAACCCAAAAGTACGTGCAAATGGCGGTCAATTAAGGGATCTCAGACAATTATTTAATTGAAGGACATTGCCCTGATCTCATTTGCACCGCGTTAATACCCTAATTAAATGCGGAAACTGTGTATTACTTTAACATTCAAGTGGAGCTGTGAAGACTTAATGATCGTGTTTATTCATTTTGGGGAGTTAAATTCTGCTATCATTGAATACATGAAATATGCCTAGTGTAAAATGTGTTGCAATAATATTTCGCTCAAGTAAAATATTTACCATACGTATTTAAGTCGGAAAAGAATACTCTTAAAAATCACTTTTTTCAGTTTTACTTTATTTAATGTTTTTACATGGTATTAAAAAATTCGTCCTAATCAGAAATTGACTCAGTTAGGGCCTTCCTCATAGTTGATACTACAGGTATGCAAAAGGTATGCTAATCATTTGACGAAAACACCATCATTGAACAACAAATCATTTGACAAAACAAAAATGCAGTTTTTCAAAAATGTTCGTTTAAGGGGGTGCTCCAGAGTAAAACGTTCGAAAAGTGAATTGATAAAAAACCATGCTTCGGAATGAGATAGAGATATCAAAGTGGGTGTAACGATAGATTGTTTGAAAGAAAGAAAGTGTACAATTTCAGTTTACCAATATTTTCTACTTTAGTGGGTGCCGCACACTAAAATTTTCGATTTTCGGAATAAAGGAGAATCTGAATAAAGGAGAATTTTGAAAAACATACAATTAAATACATTGTATAGAATGTTTAAAATGCAACAGTAAATATATTGGCAAACTAAAAATTGCCTAAATTTGAGGATTAACTTACATCGAAGCCAAGTTGTTGTTGTTGTTGAAACCCAGACCGTCCGACCTACCAGAAAGGTGTAAGGTAACTGTACATCGAAGCCAAGTGTATAAACTTCAACAATGCAATAATAACGACGCATCTTTAGAATTAAAACCCTCTAGGGATCATGGAATCAACTTTATGCAAGTAGAAATTTTAGACATCGTCATTGACTTAAGGGAACGTCTTTGGTGGGAAAATAGGCACACCGATCTTTATAATACCATTTACCCATATGGTTAAATAAAATCAAATACGGTATAATAACTGTACATCGAAGCCAAGTGTATAAACTTCAACAATGCAATAATAACGACGCATCTTTAGAATTAAAACCCTCTAGGGATCATCTTTGGTGGGAAAATAGGCACACCGATCTTTATAATACCATTTACCCATATGGTTAAATAAAATCAAATACGGTATAATAACTGTACATCGAAGCCAAGTGTATAAACTTCAACAATGCAATAATAACGACGCATCTTTAGAATTAAAACCCTCTAGGGATCATGGAATCAACTTTATGCAAGTAGAAATTTTAGACATCGTCATTGACTTAAGGGAACGTCTTTGGTGGGAAAATAGGCACACCGATCTTTATAATACCATTTACCCATATGGTTAAATAAAATCAAATACGGTATTACGTATAATAGAGAACATCTTATGAAACACGCCTCTAAGGTTACCAAAAAGAATTGATAAAAACTGTAGTGCTAATAGAAAACGAGGATACAGAGGTGGAAGAAAACGGAAATTGAATTTCCATCTTACCATAGCATCATTGCAGGACTTTTGAGTAAAGCTAATAAGGATTGGATCCCACATACGTGGATCAAGAACTTTTTTTGAATTAGAAAAAGGTTTATATTTCGATTTTGGAAATATTGTACAAGTGTTTTATTTGATAATTATATAACGAGTAACATATTGATACTAAGGGGGTCTTTATGGATTATACGAAATTACGAGCAAAGAATTTGGAAATAGATCTAATAAGAATATATGAAGATCTAAAGAATATATATATGATCATTAGATACAAAAACAAGGGTTATAATAATATCAATTTGAATACTTTTGTGAAAAATCAACATGATAAATTGCTTTTGGGAAATATTTGCGTTAGTATTGCATATAAATGTAATAAACCAAATTGTCGTAAAATATACAACTATAATAGTGTATGAAAATCCATGGATGTATCAATAAAACAATGTGCATTTCAACAATACCATAAATTTGTGAATGAAAAGGATGGTCTTGTAATTACTGGAGATCTAGAGATATTAAATGCAATAAATATTAAAGATAGCTTTAAATTAGGAACTAAATTTCGATTTCCACAATAAGGAAATTTTCTGGAAGATATCATGAAAGATATTGATTTATACGTATATGAGACTGCCGTTAAATACAGTATTCCAATTGAGGTTTATAAGGCTTGGAAGGAGACTATTGTTAAGGAGTGTAATGAATATTATATAATTTACATAAAAGACGATGTATATCAAAAATATAGCAATCTTAATAGAGACGAATTAGAAATCTTACAACAATGCTATGTAATCACATACGTTGATAAAGTGACTACCAATTATGCTTTCATTTGTATTCAATTGCACAAAAAATTGCTTTGTGAGTGTTGTAGTGAGAATACCACTTACAAAAAATTGCATTTTCACTTTCCTTATATACATAATGTATAAGGAAAGTATTGTGACAGGGTCGAAAATTCGAATTCGAGTTTTTGACGGGAGAGCACGTTTCAAGCATCCCTCACCGCGAATTAAACATTTTTGGAGTGATGTGTGTGTGTGTGAAAGTATGTGTATGTGTGTCTGTGTGTGTGTGAAAGTATGTGTGTGTGTGTGTGTCAGTGAGTCTGTGGAGACGATAACTAACGAACGAATGGACCGATTCGAACGAAATTTGGTACAAAAATTACAATCCGTAAACACTGGAAGCTTATTGTTTTTATACGCAATCGAATGTTCAGAACCCCCCTAAATTTTCGAATGAAATTTTGAAAAAATCGTCAAAAAATCAAAACCGCTCATAAAGTTACGCAAATAGACATTTATTATGTAATCTTTCATTAGAAAATGATTGGCATAAATTTTAGAATGCTAACATGAACCGCTCTCGTGATATTGCACATTTTTTTTAAAAAATTATGAGAAAGTCATATAAAATAAAACAAAATATATTTCCCATTGAGAAACATGTTCACCTTTCATATGTAATACTTTGCGATAAATTGGGTGACATCATTCTCATGGATCTAGCTCGTTCCATTCATAAAAAAATATACTTTATGTAATACTTTTGTATTTGAAAGCCAATAGTCATTTATCTTCTGTAAGAATAACTTATTTCTCCGTTCATAACGCTTGGCGAGATTTTGGTGACGAATTTGACGAAATGTCGCCAATTTGGCGGCATTTTTAATTGTTGACAAATCAACAAAAATCTCGCCAAATTGATAAAAATGACGCTAAATCAATGAAAATGACGTCTAATTGATGAAAATTCAATATCATGGAAAGAATATTAAGTATCTACTATAAGATCATATATATAACGTTTCTTTTAGTTGTAAAAGTAGTAAATTCAATGCATTATATAAGGAAAGTCATGTGTTGCCCACATCAGATTTTTTACGATGTGAAATTGAAAATCGCATTAAGGCCAAGTATAAAATGATTGGTTATAATATTGAAAATATACGTTTTCCATACATAACTCTAATACCTACATTACACAAAAATACCGTAAAATTTAAACCAATAACCAATGGTTTTAAGTCGTACTTGACTATCGCTAATCAAAAACTTCTGGAAATTCTAAAGAAAATGTTGTAAACATGAAGTGCCAAAGAGTATACTTTATAAAGAATAGCGAAGAAGCTATGAAGAAAATCAATGAAGTACTGTCACATAGTGTTTTCCAAAAATATGTGACATTGCTAAATATTGGAGAGGAAGGCGACCTACAAAGGGCGGTCCCTAGCCCCGTTACAAATATGTATAAGGTTCCCTCCTGGCCACCTGCAAAGGGAAGGGTCAGTGGAGCTTGGACTGCATGTGTGTGGTCCAGTACAAGATGGAGGAAGACGCATCGGGGGGGGGGGGGGTAAGCGGTCGTTGGGGGCGCAGTTAAGCCCAGGGGTTCACGCAGGAGCGTGGGACCCCAGCCACCTGCAAGTAATAATTCAGGGGCTACTGACCAAGCCCTTCTGTCACGGACTGGCCACTGAAAGTGATGATTCAAGTGTTCTCCAATAATATTGAGGGGGGCTTAGGACCTGGCAGCGAATAAAATTTGAAAGGGAGGAGAGATCAAATTGAAAGTTTTGAAGACAGTTTTTTAGGGGGGAGAAAAAGTCGGTAGTGCCTTTTTAGATTTTGTGGGGTTAAGATATTGAAACCTCGTCGGAGCGACATGCTTCCCGATCCCCTGCCTGATCAACCGAACACCCGGCCGATGTCCCAAGAAGCCGAGGTAAGGCCTTTGACTTCGCACAGCACTCAGTAATTTAGTATCTCTCCTCTCCGCTCTTTTAAATACCTCTATGTGAAGAATAATATTATGAAAGTAACTAGCCTTTTTGAAGTGTGTGACTATTTTAATATTTGAGAATTGTGAGTAAGATTATGGTAGAATTAATGATTAATGAATTACGAGGTAATAATGATTTACGTGATGTTAATATTTTAAGGGAGCAACTTGTAAGCTCAAATCTTTTCTTTTCATATTTTAATGTTAAATACTGTAAATAAAACCTTTTTGTTATTTTAAATCTAATTCGTGTCCTCATTTCCAAACCTTTTAATTACTTTTTAATTTTCAGCTTAAACCACTTACGATCACGACAGCCTTTAACTTAATGTTCCATGAACATATTAAGTATTTATAGCGCTCTGAAAGAACGTGTGGTATTTACCACGCAGCAAGTACCTAACACATTGCATTTTAAAAGTTTTGATTTTTGTGACTTGTTGAATAATATCAACGTTAATGATCTATTAGACATCATTATGGATATATACGAATGATATGATATTGCGTCAAGGATGACTAAGGGCAAATACAAGACACTGGTGTAGCTGGCTTTATTTGAAACCGTTCTGTATAATGGTAACGATTTTTACAAGCAAGTGCATGGTATTCCCATGGTTGGTGGTTGTTCTTAAATCTTGACCGACATATATACCTACATAAATATGAAGAAATAACACACATTTTGAATGATATAGCTCATATAAGATTCGTCGATGATATTCTGTATGCCAGCGGGTATCAAGATTCTAGTTTAGATTTCAATGTTTACCCCACCAACTTAAAATTAATTGAAACGCTACCGAAAAATGATAATAGTCTTAACTTTTTTTAATTTTGTATCAACAAGAACAGGGATGGAGATATACTATATTATCGTCTACATGACAGAAGACGTGCTTTTGATTTTGTTATTGATTACATTACATATTTGAAATCCGTTTTACATCGTAATATTTTTAGGAATGTTGTTATGAATAATTTAAGGCGAAGTAAAATACTTATGACAATGATCGTATCATGACATCAACTGCATCATGAATTATATGAACTTACCTATGAAACATGAATATCCAGTGGGATTTTTAATCAATATCGTTTACAGTTATTTTAAAATAACTGTAACTGTGGAGCTGGATAAGTACATCGTTAAAAAGCGATGGAATGAGGATCTAATATTAGAGTGATGTCTACGAGTATAGTGACGCCTACAAACAGTGATTTTTGTAGGCATTGATAGGTCTGTTTCCGTAATATCAGTAACGGATTGTAGCTGTTTGTGATTTCGCAGTAATTTAAATTATTTTAAATTATTTGATTTTTTGGATACCTTTTTTTTGTAAACGTTTTTGTAGATATTAGTGACTATTTGTGAAATTGTGATGTATTTGATTTTATTTGTGTTGTATTTGGGTGTTTTCGATTTTGAACTTCATTTTGGCTTCATGTCGTTTGTGGTTTCATTTCATTATATTTTGAAGCTAGATTGTTTTTCTATATATGGAATGGTACCGGCTACCGGGAGTGTCGTCATAACACAAAGCTTGCTTTAACCGGGGAGTGGGGGTCACCCCCCCGGCCAACTTGTGATACTTTCCTTTCTGTTTCATATGTTCCTTTCTATTGATTATATATATATATAGAAATATATATATATATATATATATATATATATATATATATATATATATATATATATATACATATATATATATAATATATATATATATAACTATTATGTTCTAATCTCCTATACAAAAATTGGTTATCATTTTTATTAAGAAATCTATTGATAATGAATAAAAAAATTAACAATTATTTCTGTAAGATGACACGTAAACAAAAAATACTTTACATAAATGAAAACATTTTAATAAATGAATATAACTACCAACCGGAAAAAAATAGAATCATTGTATATAATTAACTTTATTGGTATGTGCTAAGGATAATCCAGTAAAGTTAATAATTAATTAAATTATAACTGCACCGAGCGGGGCTTTATCATAAATATTAGAGAATTTATTAAATTCTCTCCTCATTTACTAGATTATAAATAAAAATAAAGAAATTTCTACCGTTTTGTTTCAAAGTTAATCGGATTAAAGAGCATATTTCGTGTTTTCAAATATGTAATATAATAATGCCCTTTAAGCCGTTAGAGTTAATTGTATTCTATATATATTAATAAATGAAACATTTGAATATTTAAACAAAAACAGGCATTGTGAAAAATAAATATAGCTAAATAATAAATACATTGGTACTCAAATATACATCTACTGCATATTAAACGTATGTTGCTTATTGTACATGTATTACATAATATCACTATTATACAATTGCCTAACGTTATTAACGTGCTATGTGTTTCCAGACCTCCAGAAGCTCTTTGGTGACAAAGAAGGCTGAATCTTTTGCAAACCTGTAGTACTGACCATTGGATAGAATTTGATCTCGCCAAATTTGCGATTAAAATTTTTCAATTTTTCTTTCTTGAAATTTCAAAAATGTTGTTAAAGATAAGTGCAACATTGCATGAAATATAAATGCACTTTAAATGCAAACGGATTTAAATTCAAAATAAGAAATTGTTCCTAAAGTATAATTAGATATCAAAAAGTTTATTTTGGAAGCAAAATTTTCTGAATAATGTTGTGCGCAATCTACCATACCAAATTTTTGACTGAAAAATAGCTCACAGTTTAAGACTCTATAAAATATTTCTTAATACTATTATGGTATAATGAAATTGAACATTAAAAGAAAATACATATTTATCAAAAGAAAGTAAGGTGTGTTTCTGAAATGTATACCTTATAATCTATAAAATGTTGAATATGATGATTTATTTTTCACTTTTTAACACTTTGTGTCCTATGTTTTCAAGAGGAATAGATTTCAAATAGGCACTGAAGCAAGTTTTTCATTAATTCAATTTTTATCTGGCGATTTAGCGCATTTTCACGGACGCCAACTCAATAAAATTCCTCCAAGATGAAAATATTGAGGGGACAGATTAGAAAGGGTGAATAGATTCACTTTATTTTGAAATCTTGCGTAATAAAAGAAGATGATTATATTTTTAGTTGCATGTGTTTCAGCGTATATCGTCTAAAGCGGAATACAGCGGCAAAATTTACTACATAAATACTTTATCCGCCCCCCCCCCCTCGTATGATGCAGCTCAACGATATTTTTTACGTTTAAATTCGAATTAATTTAACAGTGAGGAGCATTTAAAGTCGATGGCGAAATTTCGACTTTATAATCAGTTTTGTTCTCGGCAGAGGATGAAAGATAAAAATGCTGGGGTGCTCTGCGATCTCTCAGATCGACTTTGAGCGCTTTTTTATTTCCCATTTTCCACATTTATGAATTTAAAATATAATTTTTCACGTTTTACAATTTATAATTATTTCAAAATTATAAGTGCTCTCTGAAAAACTTTAATCGGTGTGAAAACTCACTGAGATAGAAATTATATTTTTGCATTTTATTACTGAGGAAAAGGAATTTTCCTGTTTTGCGAATTCATGTGGTCTACTTTGGCATTTAAGTGGTCTACTGGTGCACCTATTTAGGACGTATCAAGGAACTAGGGCGATTTATAGGTACGTATTACGACCGCGTTGTATAATTGGAATGGTTGTATACGGAAGAAACGGAGCTTGGGAATGATTTTGGTTTAAAACTGATGATTTGAAAATTGAGCGTTGTTTTCTGTATTTATGTTATTTAAGTTTCACATTCTTACTGAAGAACAAGGTAACGCCAGTTAATTCGTTTCAGTATTATTTAAAGTATATAATATTCTGATTATTATTAGAAATACTTATTATTTTATGTCAATTACTTTTTAATTGTTTCTACGAATTTCTGATGGTCTCATTTAATTTAACTCGCACTAGAATTTAATCAGCACCAGCCAGATTAACGCATATATATGCATCTATTTTGGGAAAACCTGAGAGATAATCAGAACCAGCCCTATAATTTTCTAGATTAGAAAGATAATTAGCACCAGCCAGATAATTTTTTAGATTAGAAAGATAATCACCAACCAGATATTTTTTTAGATTAGAAAAATAATCAGCACCAGCCAAATACTTTTCTAGATTAGCGCTACATACGAGTTACCTTCATCACTAGCGCCGATACGTGCTGTTTAGGCAGTGCCCTAGAACTTTGTAATTTTCATTTATCTAGTACAGGGGTGGTCAACCCAAATGACCTTGCGGGCCACTTCGGAAAAACATTATAATCCCGCGGGCCGCATATATATATATATATATATATATATATATCTTTTTTTTTCTCATATCGGCATTATGTCCGTGAATTAGCTTCTGTGGTGATGTTAATATTACTTGAATTGTATTTTTATTTATTTTTTTTTTTTTTTTTTTTACATAATTCTTATTATTACATTTCAAATATATATATATATTATATATATATATATATATATATATATATTTCAATAATTATATCTTTCAAGGTAATAAATTATACTTACAAGTCTCAGGTGTTCCACAAGGTGGCTGTAGTAGCAGTATGTTAGCTAATTTATACCTATATCATTATGAAAAATTCTTTACTTCAACTGATTATAAAATTTATAGATATGTAGATGATCTGATTTGTCTTGTATTTACTGATAACTATGTCATAGATATAGATTTCTATCCGGATAATTTGGAATTAATACCTAATGAAACTTCTATTAGTAATAATGTTTATTATTTGGATTTAAATCTAATTATAGAACCTGCTCATGGGATAGTTACTAAATTATATGATAAAAAAGATTTTTTTAAATTTAATATTAATAAATTATTACCTTTTAATTCCTGCAACTCGATTCAATTGTTTAGAAATATTATACTTAATCAACTTTTTAGAATTTATAGATTATCAGATAAAAAATTTCATGCTTTGCACATTAATAACCTCAAAATTACCAGTAAAATGTATGAATATCCTGCATATTTAGTCAATAGTATAGTTAATAAGTTTCGATTAGCCTAAAATTCTCATATTCTCCCCTTATTATCTTATTTTAGCCGTACTTCTTCATTCTCCTGCAATTATATTTTCATCTTTTTATCTCGAAGCTTTAACAGTTGAATAACTCATTTTATTGCTTTTGCGCAGTACTGTTTTTATTACTCTCTTTGGCAACAGCAAATCACATCTTTTCATTTTGGCATATGGCAACGATGATCCAGTCATATTTTGCTCGTCATGGTTGCGCTGAAGAGGTGCGTTTTGAGGTATTTATGTTTCCTTTATTGTTCCAATCTTTATGCTTGTCGTCCATATAACACAAGTTTATAGATAAAATCTATCTTGTGTTTCAGAAACAAGCATTTTTGTGTTCATTTCGAAAAGATATATGGACCCGATGAGAATTTTTTCGAAATGAACTTTTCGTAAGCCTAATCTCGTAAGCCTAAATCTCCTCCATGTGCAAGCTTTTTTGCTTGATTTTTTTGTTTTCTTATTTGCATTCCTCATTTTTGAAATTTGTTGATTGTCTTTGTCCTTATGACTTGCATTATGCTTTATTATTTCCTCTTTTTGTCTTAATTTCTTTGTATTTGTAGAAAATTTTGGAATAGTGTATTATGAGTTACTACATACATTCTAACTTTGGATTTAATAATTTATTTTTATATATATTTATATATATATATATATATATATATATATATATATATATATATATATATATTTTTTTTTTTATTGCCAATGGCCAGGCACTTGACTCATCGTCAATCGCCCATAATTCGGCCTTATATGTGATCCATTTAGCCATCCTAGGGACGTTGCCCCAGGCGCACCAGAGGAGGGCGGAGCACACTGCGTCCACAATACAGCAACATTCATGCCTTACATGGGGCTAGAACCCACAAAGTGGCGGTCGAGCGATTGCTTTGGAAACGCATGCCTTGACCACTCGACCACCACGTCTGCCCAAGGGCCGCATATAAAAATATATATCTTTATATTAGATTTGGACCCATTACAAACATTTATTGGAGTGAAAATTTAAAACAGAATGAATTATTATTATTGTTTTCATTATTTTTCATGTATACAAACATAGATAATATAATAATAATAATGCAATGATCGAATAATGTTTAATTTATTTAATTAGTGAGATATTTGTTTCTCGACTCTTTCACTTAGTTTTTGCAAGTTGATCTCAATGCGTGTATTATTTGCACATCGTAATTGATGTTGCAGGTTTTCGTCCGTTAAGTTTGAGCGCGATTTATGTTTGATAAATTTCATTTTCGAAAAAAACGATTCACAGGTGTAAGTTGATCCAAAAGCGCTCACAACTTTTTGTGCCAGATCTCTCAAATTGGAAAATTTTTCTTTTGTGACATAAGTGTTATAAAAATCTATTTTTGATTCTGATGTTTCAAAAATGTGTTTTAATTCATTATTGCATTGTAAGTCAATCAGTTCCATTTGGAGGTATTCTGGAGCCGACTCGACATCGACATGAAAGGGAGATGAATATATTTCAAATAATTTTTTGTATTTGTCTAAATTAGTGAAACGACTCTCAAAAGTAGCTGCAAGTTTGCTTATTTCTTTTGCGTATTTTATGTAACTGATACATTTTGAATTTTTTAATTCTTTCATCAATGGAAAGTGTTGAACGTTATTATTTTTCAATTGAGATTCAAATAACAGTAATTTCTTCTGAAATGCTTTGATGTGATTAAATGCATCGATTATTAAATTATCTTTTCCTTGTAATGATGTATTTAATTGAGTTTTTTGATGATATCTACTAAAAAGCATAAATCCAATAACCATTCATCATTTCTTAATTCTGGTACTGGTATTTGCTTGTCATTCATACACAAGTAAATTTCTTGACGAGACTCATAAAATCGCTGTAAACATCTTCCACGACTCAACCATCTGCCACGACTGAAGTATACAACGTCACCATTTTCACAATCTAATTCTTTTAGGAACTCCTTAAATTGTCGATGCAAAAGTGCATGAGATCGAATGTAATTCACTGCTTTTATGACTACTTGCATAACAGGATTCATCGATAATACTTGGGCACATAGATGTTGTTGATGAATCTCACAGTGGATTATTATTAAATCATCTCTTTTGCAGCAGTTATTAGTTTTGCTATTGGATTCTATTTTATCGATCAGTAATTTTATAGCTCCTTTTTCTTTACCGATCATAGCAGGTGCCCCATCAGTTGATATTCCAGAAAGAATTTCCAAATGCAAGTTGTTTTCGCATAAAAAGTTTTTAACAGCATGGAAATTATCTTCCCCTGTTGTCGTACCTTTCAAACTTATCAAATTTAGCATTTCTTCAGTTACCTGAAATGATTCATTTACTCCACGAACGAATATTACAAGATGAGCTATGTCAGAAATGTCTGTACTTTCGTCAAATGCTAAGGAAAAATATTTGAAATCTCGAATTCGATCGTGCAATTTTACGATAATTTCATTTGAAATGTCATTAATTCGACGACACACTGTTTGCCGAGATAGATTTAAGTTCGAAAATAGTTTACTTTCATCAGGTAAAATATTCTTTACAACAGCTTCCAAACATTCTTTCGCAAATTCGCCAGCCGAAAATGTTTTCATTTTTTTTTTTTTGCAATCAAAAATGAAACAGAATTGTTTGCCTTAATAATATTGGATGGTTGCTGTAATGCTGAACCATATATTTTTTATTGAGTCTTTAATTGCGATTTAAATTCCCCGAGCTTCGATTGTTTCACTTCTTTATCGAATTTCAAATAATCATTATGTTTTGTTTCGTAATGTCTTTTAACATTGTATTCCTTAAGTACAACGATGGTGTCTCGGCAAATTAAACACATTAATTTTGTGTTTTGAATGACAAAAAAAGTACTTTCTTCCCATTCCTCGCCATATCTTCTATTTTCGTCTACTATTCTTCTTTTCTTTGCACTCATACTAAAAATAAGAAGTTAATAAAAATATGCTTTTAAATAAAAGAATGTTCACAAAAATTCGTCCAATAATTTTTTACAAAAATGCCGGTCATCGGAAAAATTTCACCATTTTATAATACGAGTGGGTTAGAACCAAAAGTGAGAAGGAAATACATATTTTTTAATTTTTAAATCAACTTCATTTTTATTTTAATGGAATTTATATTACCTGGCTGTTTTTGTTGAAAATGTATTAAAATAATTATCCTGCAGTCACAAAACGAAACCGGAAAACAAATTTTCAATTGACACTGAGAGAGCGTTCTGTTGTCGACAATCAACAGCGAGCGAAGACGCAGCGAGTGGCCGGCGCACTGCTCTACTGCGCATATCTAAGTATGCCTAGTTCTAGCAATAAGCAGCGCGATAAAGTTACAGGAATCAAGCTTGATGCTGCGGGGGGGGGGGGGTCGCTGCAATGCAATACTGCCCACTTCTAAGTATGTATAAAAACAGAAGCAACCTGTAAAATAGAAACAGTTATGAGATTTATTTGTTACAAAACACTACACTAAAAACAAAATTATTGCACAAAATAATCGTATTTTGTAAAGTTGTAATGAATCTCGCGGGCCGCAAAATTATTCAAGGTGGGCCGCGGGTTGGCCACCCCTGATCTAGTATTTCACTTTTTGACGAGTTTGTATTCTTATCCTCTCAAATTCTCCACTAGGGGGTGTTGCAATTACTTTTATTAGATCAAATATGGTTGCTTAAACTGCAAACATGACGCTTAGACGCATGACGTGAATTCGACAATGTATAGTTGTGTTTAAAGTGCGATAGACTAGGTCACACGAGCTCTCGCTGTGCCGAGGACCCTAGGTGCTTGAAATGCAATTCTAGTCATGATGGTGGAGACTGCCAGAGTGTGGAAAGGTGCATAAATTGCATAGAGGCAAATAGAAAATTTGGTTTAGAGCTGGATGTAAAGCACTCCGGTCGTTCCCGGGCCTGTCCCCGCTTCCTTAGAAGTCTGAAGACGTCTAAGAACTATATTGATTATGGTTAATGGATCTGCTTTTGGAGTGTCTTTTATTTGTATATAGCATTTTTCTAGTTTCCCACCTTTTGTTGAGGATCTGTTGCCTGATTTTGTTGCCTCTCGGGTTGGGAGCAGTGGTTTTGGCGCTTTTGTGCCTATTTTCTGCTTTGGCTTGTTTTTCTTTTTAGTTGTCTTTATAGGTTGTGTGTTTTTGTGGGTCTATTCTTGTTCGTATTCTGGTGTTTTTGTTTGATGGTTCTGTAATTTTTTTTCTTTTTTTTTTGTTTTTATGGCTTGTCGGTATGTATCTCCTCTTTCTATGGTATAGTAGAGGATTTGTATTTTAGATTAGGTTCTTAGCTTATTTGTTTTGTAGTTTGATATTAGGTTTTATAGGCGCTCCCTGGGACATCTTTGCTGTTGTTGTTTTTTTGTTTATTATAGTTGTTTTTATGTATGTTGGAAAAGTTTTGGTTTGGTGTGGTCCTTGAATGTTGATGGCGACGCACCCTTTTTTTCGTTTGTTTGTTGTGGGGGAGGATTGTACTTTGTATTTTGGTTATTTTTCTTGGATTGTAGTTGGAGGACATGCTAGTTTGCTTATGGTATTTATTTGATTTTCGGTGAATTCTGACTGTTGGATTGTAAACTTTTATTTGGGGTTTGTGTTCGTTTTTGCCTTGGGTTGGTGCCGCTTCTTTTCTTGTTGCTTTGAGGTGGTATTGGTCCTCTTGAGTTTCTTTCGTTTTTAGTCTTACTGCTTGTTTTGGGGTTGGTAGTTGTTATTTCTGTTCTTGTGTTATTAAGGTGTTTGGAAGGATTGGTTTATTTTTATGTTTATGTCGGTTTTTCCGGAGTATTTGGAGATTTGTTGGCTTTGTTTTTATTTAGGTTGAAGTTTTTGTGCTCCCTGCGTTTGGTCGTGGCTGTTTTGTTGATTTGTATTTTCTTCCGGGGAGACATTTTTGGCATTTGTTTCATATATATTTGTTTTCTTATTTAGTGGTGGATTGTTTATTTGGTTCTTGGTTTTTCTGCCTCTCTGGTCTCTTCTTCCCCGTTTAATGTGGGAAAACTGAGGATATTTTTCACGGACTTATTCGCGGTGTTTTTGTTTTAATGCTGGGGTAGCTCTTTTCCCGACCGTCCTTTCCACCCTTTAAACCCTTTTTTTGGTAAGGGGCACGGCCTGGGTCGCAAAAAAAAAAAAAAAACATGACGCTTAGAGACATTTTATTTCAAATGTGTTAGATTGTTGAAGGGTTTTCGTTTGAATCTTGTATAAAATGTATTATAGGAAACCTGAAGAGGGTGGACATATTTAGTCTCGAAATTGGGTATAGCACATCAAGATACATGCACACTATGGCCAGCCAAGTACATCAATTTGAGGCAGAAAATTATGCAAGTTGATTAGGCAACTAGGCAAATTGCCTCCATTACATTTGCATTACACTGACGCACGTACACTCACTCATTCACATGCAAAGGACAACTCTAAAAATGGTTGATACATGTTTTATGGTGTCTAAAACGCATAAATCCTTCAAAAACATCGTAATATTTTCTGTATCTACATAATACCTGTTTAATGTGTTTATATCTTCCCACTACCCTCCCCTCTGATATCCTAAATGTTTATAGTATCAGCCATGAGGGAAAAACTTATCAGATCGGGATCTTTATTCTCCTTCCCCCCCCCCACCTCCTGAAGACGAAGATAAAGGATTTCTAAGTTGTTTCAGCTTCTTCAGAATCTCCCCGTCTGTCACCTAGAAAGCTGCATCTTTCCATAATGTTAGTATTCACCTCCGAAGGCAAAACTTATGCGTTTTTCTTTTTACTTTCCTTATATACATAATGTACAAGGAAAGTATTGTGACGGGGTCGAAAATTCTAATTTGAGTTTTCGATGGGAGAGCACGTTTCAAGCATCCCTGATCACGAATCAAACTATTTTGAAGTGATGTCTGTGTGTGTGTGTGTCAGTGAGTCTGTGGAGACGATAACTGACGAACGAATGGACCGATTCGAAAAAAATTTGGTACAAAAATCACAATCCGTAAACACTGGAAGCCTATTGTTTTTATACGCAATCGAATGTTCAGAATCCCCCTAAATTTTCGAGTAAAATTTTGAAAAAATCGTCAAAAAATCAAAACCGCTAATGAAGTTACGCAAATAGACATTTCTTATGTAATTTTTTATTAGAAAACGATTGACATAAATTTTAGAACGCTAACATGAACCGTTCTCGAGATATTGCACATTTTCCAAAAAAATTATTAGAAAGTTATATAAAATAAAAAAAAATATTTCCTATTGAGTAATATGTTCACTTTTCATATGTAATACCATGCGATAAATTGGGTGACATCATTCTCGTGGATCTAGCTCGTTCCATTCATGAAAAAATATATTTTGAGGAATACTTTTGTATCTGCTGTAAGAATAACTTATTTCTCCGTCCATAACGCTTGGCGAGATTTTGGTGACTAATTTGGCGGAATGTCGCCAACTGGGTGACATTTTCAATTGTTGCCAAAATCACAAAAATCTCGCCAAATTGATAAAAATGAATGAAATGACGACTAATTGAAGAAAATGCAATATCTTTGAAAGAATATAAGTATCTACTATAAGAATAACATTTTTTTAACTGTAAAAGTAGTAAATTCATTGCATTATATAAGGAAGTCATGTGTTGCCCACATCAGATTTTTTTTTTTTAGAATCTAGCAACAGCCCACTGGTGTTTAAAAAGGCTGAATCTTTGCACACTTATAGTATAGACCACTGGTTCGAACCGAACGGCGCCGTATTTTTAATTTCTCCCTATTAGTGGACAAAATGGGCGCTGGGGTGCTGAATAATTTTTCAGAACTCACCTCGAAACATCGGATGACCTATATTATGAAATAAATTTTATTAGAAAAATATTGCAACTTAAATATTTAAGAGTATTAGTTTCCGTGTATTTGACAGGCTTAAGTATTAGTACGTGTAATAAACACATACGGCTAACACCCAAGAGATAATTGCAGTATTGTAGTTCATTAACGTTATTGCCATTTGCCAAATAAAATCAAGTAAAGTTATAAGTTAATGAGATTAACTGAACCGGGAACTCCGCTTTACCATAAATATTAGGGAATTAAATAAACTCTTATTTTTTTAGATTAATTATATGACCAAATATATTTCAATCCTTTGTTCAGATATTAAGTAGATTAAAAAGGAAATTTTTTGTGTTTGAAAGCATGTTATTAATTTGGAAACAGCAGCTACTATTAATTTGCAACACTATTAATTTGGAATCCGTTGCACCAAGCAACTTATCGATCGTGAGACGATTTTACCTCTTTTAAAGCTGTTTGGAACAATGGTGCAGATCACTGCACAGGCAAATTGATAACTTGCAATATGTAGTAATTCAACGATCTTTTGTGGTAATCATTAAGGTCATTTATACCATGCAACTGGCTCCAAATTTAGACGCTGTTGATTGCGGACTGCACGGTCGCGAAATTTATATGTGGAAGCTAGTCTATGAATTGAAACCATGATTCGAAGCTTTGGGGAGCTATGTCTTTTGTTTATGTCGCTATTAACTTGGCCATTGCAGTCTCTTGCTTTCTGAGCATAATCTTTAAATTTTAATATGTTATAACTGACTTCCTTAGTTACAAAATATGTTTGTGGAATCTGCATATAAAGATATTTATTTTCTTGCTGCCCATAAAGTTTTCAGATAATACGTGATGAATAAAGCTTAAAATAGAGAAATAAGTATACGGATGGTGATTATCTACTAAAAGTGATCCAAACTGTTGGAAATACCACTACCGGTATGTGATGTGACTACATGCAATAATGATGCCGTTAAACCTATGATGTTGAGGTTATTTTTATTAGAAATTAAAAAAGTGCCTAGGAGGACATACTCAAAATACAAATGAAAGTTTAAATGTCATTATCTGGAAATTTTGTCCGAAAAGATCCGGTTCAGCTAGAAAAAATGTTCAAATTGTTACAAGTGAAGCAGTTGTATGTTTTAATGAAGGCCAAACTGGGCGGTTGAATACAATGAAGGTATTGGGCGTTCAGGTTGGGGAATTTTTTATGCATTATGCTTCAGAAACAGACAAACAAGAAAGATCAATCATGCTTAAAGCATTGATTATGAAACACTTTCCAACTTCAATGCAATTTTATTTAAACGTGTCTAAAATGCAATACATTCTTCGGAAATATTTTTAAAATTATCACAATATTACATTATATTGACTGAATATTACATTATATTTGAAAACTTAAACCTTCATAGAAAAAAATGAACTTCATTCAAATGATGGCATTGAAATATAAATTGCCTGATTTAAACAACTCTAAAATGTGATACATTCCTCGGTAATAATTTTAGAATTATCATAATGCTACGATAATTTATTATATTTGAAAACTTCATCGAAAATAACTGAAATTCATTCAAATGACGCCATAGAAAAAATAACACGCCTGGCTCTCTCTATAAAAGCAGCATTTCATTCATAAACAATTTCCCATTCATTTAATTCGTCACAATACTATAATAATTTATTTTATTTAAAAATTAAGACCATGGAGCTACACGTAATTAAACTCTATGCTTAAAACTTTATCGAAAAAAATCGTCCTTCTCTTTGTAAAATCAATAAATATTTCTTTCATATCACCTATGCAGACTCCATGAGCTAAATAATTTTCTGTTAAAGAAATACAGCAATTCTAATACAACTCATTCTACATATTCCGCTGTTTACATTTTACATAAGTGAAAAATAGGTTTCGTTGTAGAAATAATCAAATTTGGATGAGCAATTAAACTCAAATATATTGTAATTGCGCTGTTTCAGTAAGTAGATGCACAGAATTTAAGCAAGAATAAAGTGGTTTTAGGACGGATGCAATAGTCAATATGAATTAAAAAGAACTTTACATATCACAATTTTGAGACAAGATGGATGCCATATATCATTTTGAAGTGGGTCACATGATCTTTTCATATCATGGTTACGTGATCTCTTCATGTAAGAGGTGTAATTATTATTTTAATTTTTATTTAAGAAACTACTGAATATATTTCGCTGAATTTTTTTTTTATATATATTAAGGAACAATTTGAATTTTATCTAAAATTTTCGAAGTAATTTGTGAATTTTAAATCCGCTTAAAAAATGTTTGAAAAATTAGGTCCCATAGGGCTCAATGTATTTCATTTTTTCAACCCGGGTTCAATCCTAAACTAATTGGATAATATTATTCATTTATATCCCCATAGATCCTACAGAACGTCTGAACAACATACTAAAATTTCATTTTGATTAAGTCATTTTTAAGGAAGTTATCGTGCTAACGGACAGACAGACAGACAGAATGAATGAATCAAGTCATAAACACTTTTCGACTTTGTTGTAAAGTGTTAAAAACGGATTGCTGTGGATTCGAGCAAAAGATTGCGCATTGGAAGCTTGTAGAGCACGAAGAAGAAGCAAAAGGTCTATCGAAGAAGCTCTGGCACTGAAGGAAGGTCCTACATATGCTTCTGGAGGTTTTTAGATGATAAATGTTTCAAAAAATTATTGTGAAAGGTATTTTAAGCAAAATTTTGACTTTAAAACCCTTTATCTCAAAACTATGTTTTTTCACATTATATGCATCACAGCTTCAAAACTAATGAATATATAATTCTAAAAATATTCATGATATTTCCTATTGCATATGTGTATATGCTAAACCTACATTTTCTAGAAAATTTAATGAAAAAAAAATCAAAAATTATTTTGTTTATATATATATTTTTTATTGTTAAATTTTTTTTTTATATAAGTGTCTCGAATTTTTATTTTATCTCCATTTTTCATTATAAATATAGGTATAGTCTGAAACATGCCTCTTTCAGAGTTTTTATATAAAATATTAAGTAAAAAATGTATAACAGTTCTTTTAGAATCCTGCACGCAATGTATCTATATGAAATCTGATTTTTGAAAAATATGAATGTGTTCACTATTTAATTAACCTTTTCCTTACGGCTGGTACAACAGTTGCACCACTGAAATTCTCTTGAAAGTCTCAATCTTCTTCTGAAAACTTGAAGAATGCCTGAAGCCCTTCCTTCAAGTTTCTCCTGGCTGAAGGGGGACGAGTTACGAACAAAAGACAAGGTCATTGAAGGGGTTTATTTAGAAGGGTGGAATTTTCAGTTATTTTGCCGTTAAGGAGTTGAAAAAATTGATTCTTGGAGCCGTAATGTAAAGGTTAATTATTTCTGTTACTCATTTATTGACAATGTTTATATTTATAATTATATAAAGAGTGTTAGATTGTATATAAAAATTTAGTTCTCACAAAATAATTATTGGAGGAGTAACTGAGGTTTAGATTTTGGTATAATATCAATGTTTAATGTGCTGGCCAAGGTAATGTCCCCCCTTAAAAAGCACAGAATTCTAGTACATTTACTCATATAGAAAAAAAATGTAGTTTCCAAAGAATCCTTTATGAAATTATACTTATAAACTATACTAAAGGTGGGCAAAGTGAGACTCAGGAAACTCGTGAGTCAATATTGGGTTTTATAGCTCCCAAAAATTTATATTAACCCTATTTGGAGAAAGTAAATGGTAGATTTATTGTAGACCGTGGAAATATAACATTCAGGTCATTTTCAATAGATTACGAAGAAAACAAATATACAATCAAAACATATTTTGTTCCCAAAACACTTATCTCTATCTGATTTGGGAAACAAATCCCAGGAGCGAATGATCCCAATAGTCAGAAAACTGGTTTCTGACAACTCTCTACTTTGTGGACAACTTAGTGCTCTGAATCTCACTCCTATTAATTATTTTCATTAATTATTATAATCTTGCTTCTATTAATTATTTTCATTAATTATTACAATCTTGCTTCTATTATTCTAATGTGCACTTACACATATACACGCACATATATTGTAACTTACGAGTACACCCATGCAGGTTCCCGGCCACCCATATAGCTACAGTAAGCCTTCGGGTCTGTCGTGTGGTCTGGGTTTTTCACCCATGCAGGTTCAAACCCATGCTTACACTAGATAGATAGATAGATAGATGCAAAGAGAGAGAAGGAAAGGAGAGAAGAGAGCGAAGAGAGAGAGGGGGTAGGGAAGAGGGGAAAGAGGAGAGAGGGAGTAGGGGTGGGCGGGAAAAGGAGAGAGAGAGTAGAGGAGGGAGGGAAAGGGGGAGAGAGAGTAGGGGAGAGAGGGAAAGAGATACCACACTGAAAATTCTCTATCAGTTTTCAACGCCACTCCAAAACGTGTAAATTCACTAAAAGTTCAAATTGGAATTTCACCTTTCATGCAATGAATTCCCTATATACAAACTATGTACTGTAACGAAATATAAAAATACCTATGTAACTTTATAAACACATTCTACAAACAACATCGTGCCTAATTTAAATTTTAAAAATACTAATTACGTATATCCTTTTACAATGATACTCCAGTAAATAAAATAAAATTGATAACTTATGAGTTCTCGATTAAAAGTGAGCTGACAGCTTTAATTAAGGAATACTTATGAAAATGGTCTAACACAAATTCATTCAAAAACTAAAAAATGAAAACTTATTTCTTATAAATGAACACTGCTTCCACCCTAGGAATAATTATAAGCATTATTCGTCATTAACGCTATTGGCACTTGATAAAGAAAATTCGGAAAAGTTAGAAGTTAATGAGATTAACTTTTCCGAGAACTCGGCTTTAAATAATAGGGCATTAATGAAATTCCTCCCTTGCTAGATTATTAATGTGAATCAAATAATTTGCAGCGTTTGTTCATGAAATTAACTAGATTAAAAGGTATTTTTTGTTTTGGGTTTGCATACCACTAAAATAATGTTATTAAAGCTATTACAGTATAGCTCTTTTTATAGGAAATTAAGCATTGAAGACGACTACCGAAGTTAAACGGCATATTGAAAAAATAAGTAAGAGAAAGGATATTTGATATAATATATATGCTGTGGTACACTCTTCTAGTACTGATACTTAATTGCACAGGCTACCAGTATCAAAGTAGGGAAATAAATACCAATGACCTTATTTCCCTACGGTTCATAGTATGTCTAAAAGGAAAGAAATGTGATGAAGTGCTACGCACAATATTCAAGCATGCTGATACATGCTCTAAACAATTCTGAACAGAAATCAATAATCTAGTGTTTATGAGGATAAACTTCTTTTCGTCACATGATGTATTTCATCATCAAACACGAACCTCTTTTCAAAATCTTTATTGGAAAATATGCAAGAACATTTAATACAGTACAGCTTCCATTAAAATGCGTATCTCATGCAGACTATGTCATTCGTTTCCGAGTGAATCGCGCCAACTTTTTTAATTACTGAGCTAAAACTCCTTCATCACGCCATGTTGATTATACACGAGGAAAAGCGACATTTACAGGCAACCATTGTTACTATTTAAAGTTTCGAGTTGTCAACAATTTGGGTGGCCTTGGTTGCAGATTTGGCAAGATATCGCCAACTTGGCAGCTTTTGGGAACTGGTTGAATTTTGTAAATTGGGTAAGAATTTTTCTAAGTTACGTGCCTTTTTCTAGAAATTTCCACTGATAATATATAAGCTGGTAATCATAGAGTTTGGTTCTGAACGTGTCCTGTAAAAACAAAGGTAACTATTTTGGGATTGCCCAATATCCCGAATATATATATACATATATATATATATATATATATATATATATATCAGAAGTTTTTTAAAATTTCTGTATTAAATAAAATTGTACTATTTTTCCATATGGTTTAAATCAAGTATATATAAATCGTTATATTGTAAAAAAAAATTTTGTAGATAATAAATACTCTATTTTTAATCACCTTTTTATGAATTCCCATTTGAAAAATATAAATTATGTTATATACAAACGATTTAAACGTGGTAAAGGAAGTTCCAAACGTCATGATTATAAAGCTGAGATTAAATGTTTACATCATAAATTTAATAGTACTTATCAATGGAAATTACTAAAATTATGGGTAATTGCGGTTAAGAAAAACATCTAAATAATGTTTATGCCATTTTCTTAAAATGAAATCTATTAAATGAACATTTCAATCATATTTTTTATGATTTGCTCATTACTAGGTCAAAGTATTTAAACTTAAATCTTAATCAATTTTAAAATAACAATTCTTCTATTTCTTATTGTGTAATTTATTTTGAACATACTAGTTATAATAGTATAAATTTGTAATTTAGATTTA
Source organism: Amaurobius ferox (assembly GCA_951213105.1). NCBI lineage: Eukaryota > Metazoa > Arthropoda > Arachnida > Araneae > Amaurobiidae > Amaurobius > Amaurobius ferox. Next base: position 131,338,582 of record OX578146.1, on the reverse strand, counting down.
TTTAATAAATTTAGTCATTTATTATCTATTAAAGATTTGAATATTTTTAAAACTTTTACATAGAGTAAGCCTATTGCACACACACACACGCACACACACGCACACATGCGATATGAAAATCTTTCCTTTTTAATTTCTCTTATGAAAAAAAAAAGAAATATCAATCATGCTTAAAGCATTGATTAGGAAACACTTTCCAACTTCAATGCAATTTTATTTAAACATGTCTAAAATGCAATACATTCCTCGGTAATATTTTAAAACTTATCACAATACTACATTAATTTACTATATTTGAAAACTTAAACCTTCATCGAAAAAAATGAACTTCAATAAAATAACGTCATTGAATTATAAATTGCCTGGTTTAAACATCTCTAAAATGCGATACATTCCTCGGAACTATTTTTAAAACTATCATAATAATTTATTATATTTGAAAACTTCATCGAAAACAACTGAAATTCATTCAAATGTCGTCATAGAAAAATTAACACGTCTGGATCTTTCTATAAAAACAACATTTCATTCATAAAATTTTCCCATTCATGTCATTCATCAGAATACTATAATAATTTATTTTATTTCAAAATTAAGACCATGGAGCTACACGTAATTAAACACTATGCGTAAAACTTCATCGAAAAAAATCGTCCTTCTCTTTGTAAAATCAATGAATATTTGATTCATATCAGCTATGCAGACTCCATGAACTAAATGATTTTGTGTGAAAGAAATACAGCAATTCTAATACAACTCATGCTACATATTTTGCTGTTTACATTTCACATAAGTGAAAAATAGGCTTCGTTATAAAAATAATCAAAGTTGGATGCTCATTTAAACTCAAATATATTGTCATTGCGTTGTTTCAGTATGTAGATGCACAGAATTTAAGCGAAAATAAAGAGGTTTTACGAAGAATACAGCACTCAATATGATTTAAAAAGAACTTTAAAAATGACGATTTTGAGACAAGATGGATGCCGTATTATATTTTGAAGTTGGTCACGTGATCGTTTCATATCATGGTCACGTGCTCGCTTCATATAAGAGGTGTAATTATTATTTTAATTTTTATTTAAAAAACTACTGAATATATTTTGCTGAATTTTTTTTATATATTTTATGGAATAATTTGAATATTACCTAAAACTTTCGAAGCAATTTGTGAATTTTAAATTTGCTTAAAAAATGTTTGAAAAATTAGGTCCCATAGGGTTCAATGCATTTCATTTTTTCAACCCGGGTTCAATCCAAAACTAATTGGGTGATATTATTTATTTATATTCCCATAGGTCCTACAGACCGTCTGAACAACATACTAAAATTTCATTTTTATTAAGTTATTTTTACGGCAGTTATCGTGCTAACGAACAGACAGACAGACAGAATGAACAAAGTCATAAACACTTTTAAACTTTGTTGTAAAATGTTAATAATAGTAAGAAATTAACAAGAAAGATCAATCATGCATAAGCATTGATTATGAAACTCTTTCCAACTGAAATGTAATTTCATTTAAAAATTTCTAAAATGTGATTCATTCAGTGGTAATATCTTTTACATTATCACAGTACTACAGTAATTTATTATACTTAAATATTTAAAACTGTATCGAAATATAAATCATCTGATTCTTTATGCAAAATCAATGAATATTTCATTCATATAACTTGTATTCCAGACTCCAGAGCTAAATAATTTTGTGTGAAAAAAATTCAGCAATTCTTATGTAATTCATCTTACAATCGCTTGAGATATTTGCATTCTGCATATGTTAAAATTAGGCTTCCTTGAAGAAATAATAAAAGTTTAGGGATCATTTAAAATCACAACTATTGTAATTGCATAGGTACGGAATTTAGATACACAGATAATATATATGTGTATGTGTATGTACTCAAAGTATTGGAATCGTGCCGAAGATCGGAACTCGAATTTTCAAAGTATCTACACGTTTTGGGACTTCTAGAACACGAAAAAACTACTTTTAGGAAGACGTCTGTGTGTGTAAGGGTGTATCTGTGTATGTTTCTGTGTGTCTGTGTGGATATTACATCCACTCTAATTGAAAAACTAATGGACCGAATTTCATACAATTTGGTAGGTATGTTTTTTGTGGGAAATCCTGATGTTCATTAGATTATAGTACGATTCGTAATAAAAGAATCTGCCTTCTTTGCGAAATGGCCGCTGAAATTGCCTTTATCCACTCTAGCTAAAAACTAATGAACCAAATTTAACAAAATTTGGAGTATAATATTTCAATAACCTACAAGTGATTTATATACCAAATTTAACAAAATTTTGTATATAAATCATTTGTAGGTTATTCTACTACGATTCGGGAAAAAGGAACGGGCTATTTTTGTGAAATGGCCAGCAAAAATCGTTATATATAAAAATAAAAGACTACGTGTGCTCAATTATATCAATTAAATTCCTATTTTATATATGATTTTTGACAACAAAAAGAATAAGACTAACCCCATTACTCTAGGACTAGCCGTTCTTGAGATATTCTAGTTTTTTCGCGTTTTCGCTACGCCACCTTTGACAATAAGTTCAGCTATCAAATGAGAACTTAATTTAAGTTTAACGTGCAAATTCAATGTCATTTAAAATACTTATGTTGTGCAGATAAACTCAAATTATCATTGAATAAATAAAGAGAACGAATATGAGTCTGCAGGGAAAGACATGTGCTGTCCACATCAGAATTTTTAACAATATTACACCAATGATTTATAGAAGTGAACGGGGATTATTTTCAGGCCATTTCGAAAAAATGTATGATCTATATTTAAAGATCCATCAAATTTTTGTCGAATAAAATGTTCAACAAATTTAAGCTGTGTACCAAATTTTAACTCTCTAGGACGTAGGAAAGTGCATTTAAAATGCCATCAATTAAATTTATCATGAAGAGTTACATAAAATTTAAAAAAAATGAAAAATTGTTATCTACCAAATTTATTTTAAAATATGAAGCCACTCCCATATGCAAAACGTTTAAACAAATGGAGAGATATTTATTATATAATATCTCTCTCTTTTCTTTCTGGAAGATATCCCAAAGTTAGAATTTAATTGAATTTGTTTTTTTCCCTATATTAAATAATTTTTTTAATTAAAAAACTACTTAACATATTTTACTGATTTTTTTTTTATATATTCTATGGGATAATGTGAATATTTCCTAAAAATTTCGAAGTAATTCGTGAATTTTAAATTTACTTAAAAAATGTTTGAAAAATTAGGTCCCATAGGGTTGAATGTATTTCATTTTTTCAACCCGGGTTGAATAAAAAACTAATTGGGTGATATTATTTATTTATATTCCCATAGGTCCTACAGACCGTCTGAACAACATACTAAAATTTCATTTTGATAAACTCATTTTTACGGCAGTTATCGTGCTAACGGACAGACAGACAGACAGACAGACAGACAGACAGACAGACAGACAGACAGACAGAATGAACAAAGTCATAAACACTTTTCAACTTTGTTGTAAAGTGTTAATAACACGCCTGGATCTCTTTATAAAAGCAGGATTTCATTCATAACTTTCTCCATTTCATTCATCACAATACTATAATAATTTATTTTATTTAAAAATTAAGACCATGGAGCTACAATTCATAAACTTTATGCTTAAAACTTCATCGAAAAATATCGTCCTTCTGTTTATAAAATCAATTAATATTTCATTCATATCAGCCATGCAGACTCCATGGACTGAATTATTTTGTGTTAAAGAAATACAGTAATTCTAATACAACTCATTCTACATATTTTGCTGTTTACATTTTACATAGGTGAAAAATAGGCTTAATTGTAGAAATAATCAAATTTGAATGAGAATTTAAACTCAAATATATTGTCATTGTGTTGTTTTAGTATGTAGATGCACAGCATTTAAGCAGAAATAAAGTAGTTTTAGGATGGATACAACACTCAATATGAATTAAAAAGAACTTTAAAAAATCACGAATTTGAAACAAGATGGATGCCATATCTCATTTTGAAGTGGGTCATGTGATCGTTTAATATCATGGTCACGTGATCGTTTCATATAAGATGTGTAATTATTATTTTAATTTTTATTTAAAAAACTACTGAATATATTTAGCTGAATTTTTTTTTATATATTTTATGGAACAATTTGACTATTACCTAAAATTTTCGAAGCAATTTGTGAATTTTAAATCCGCTTAAAAAATGTTAGAAAAATTAGGTCCCATAGGGCTCAATGTATTTCATTTTTTCAACCCGGGTTCAATCCAAAACTAATTGTGTGATATTATTCATTTATATTCCCATAGGTCCTACAGACCGTCTGAACAACATACTAAAATTTCATTTTGATTAAGTCATTTTTACGGCAGTTATCGTGCTAACGGACAGACAGACAGACAGACAGACAGACAGACAGACAGACAGAATGAACAAAGTCATAAACACTTTTCAACTTTGTTGTAAAGTGTTAAAAAGTGAAGAAACTTAAACTGTCATTGTAACTGCAATTTCTCACTGTAAGCACAAAAATGTGCATAAAGACTTGGCTTGCAGCTGCTATGTTCTGGGCATAAAAGGGGATAAAACTGGGACATTTTCATTCTTATCAGGGATGGTTGTCACACTGGCAGAACGCGCTTTCTTGTGAAGCTGTTTTATGAAAACAAAGGACATGCTGCAGCTGAACTTCGAGAGATTCGTCGACTTAGGAATTTGCGCAAAATACTATTACGTCCACAAGCTCTCAGGAGAATGATCGCTCTATTCGAGAAAACTGTACATCTTGGAGTTCAGCCGGGTCGAGGACGCAAATCGACTCGTTCAGATGTCGTTAAGAGACGCGACTGACCTTTGTATTGACATTTCTGGCTAGAGCTGAAGTGTATGCATCGTAGCCATGGCAGATTCTATGGAGCTATGAAGAGCATTTCCATCTAAGTGGAACAGTCAACACCCATAACTGTCGCATTTGGAACACGGAAAACCCTCGTACCTTCCAAGAGATTCCACTTCACTCACCGAAAGTTACAGTCTGGTGTGGATTCACAGCCACATTCATTTTTGGATCTTTCTTTTTCGAAGAGGCTACTCCTAATGGCCCTGTGACATGCACCGTGACGGCCAGGAGGTACAAAAACATGCTCGAAAATTTTGTTGTACCCCAACTGCAACAGCACCAATGTCTTGATTCGATTACCTTTATGCAAGATGGAGCGCCTCCACACATTGGACTCTATGACAACGGCTGTACCGTGCTGATAACACCGGTTCTCGTTAGATCACCGAAGTCAGGCAGCATCGGGCGCGGTTAGTACTTGGGTGGGTGACCACCTGTTAACTCCGCTAGCTGTTGGCACATTTTGGCCGCGGTAGCCCGGTGGCTTGCGCGCTGGATTTGCACGCCGCCACAACTTCCGCCGCGTTCTTGCGGAGTACGATCACATTAAACATGTGGGTTCGTAAGTCCTTCCGAGAGGTTGGTGGTAGGGGAAGGATGGTACGGTCCCTGTGGATGTTTCCCCCACTGGGTTCCGGTCTAAATAGGGTGGCACTTCTCGGCCGTCCAAACAGTCACCTTACACCTTTCTGGTAGGTCGGACGGTCTGGGTCTCAGCAACAACAACACATTGGACTCTGTGTACAGCAGTTTCTTCGGCAACATTTTACTAATGGTAGAGTAATTATTCGTGCGTTTCAGACAACCTGGCCATCTCGTTCTCTAGATCTTAATCCCTGTGATTTTTGGCTGTGGAGATACTTAAAAAGTCTTGTTTATCGAGGACGTTTGGTAACCTTGGCAGATTTGATAGACAGTATCACTCTGCATGTGAGAAGCATCTCAATCGACCAATTACGATCCGCTGTTGAACAAGCTGTCCACAGACTGCATATTTTACATCTTGAAGAAGGGAACCATATTGAGCAGCTTTCCCTGTATCGATAAGGTGGTCATTGTGATATGAATGTTTGGTACGTTCGAATAAAATGTGTTACAAATATGTATTTTGTGTCTCTTTAGAATATTTTCTGTTGTACTGCGCCACCTATCGGTGTTTCTGGAACTATTTTTTTCACGTAATCCCTTTCCCCATGTTTTGAATAGTAGGTTCAACAATTTTGGAGCCTTTACACTGAGTAGTTCGATGTGTAGAGTGCTCAGAATAGGGGTGTTTTAATTCTTACCACCCGGTATATTAAATTGTATAGTTAATAATTTTTAATTAGCTGAATATTCTTAAATACCCTCCTCAGTATCCTATATTAGCTAATTATTAACAATCTTTAGTGTTAGCATTACAATATATTTATATCTTAGACATTTGCCTCTTTGCATTCATTATTTTCCGCGTCCTTTACACAGCTTTTACAGGCGAACCCATAACATTTTATTTGCAATACTGTTATTTATATCTCACGATTGGCAACAGTTGATCTCCCCTTTTATCTCTTGCGAATGGCAACAGTAGTCCTCGTTCTTTATAGCTTTACAACACATGCAACATTTTCTCAGCTAAAATCTCTTTGACTCCTATTTTATTTTTTAATCTTTAAGCTTATTGGCCTAGTAGATTGAGTTTATAGGTATTATCTATCCCAGTCTTCAGAAACAGGCTTTTTTGGTCATTTTGAATAAATATTAGGCCTTGATAACGAATCTGCCCAATATGAATTCATTAAGCCTAGTGCTTGTCTACGTGTTTGGTTTTAATGCTTGGACATTTTCTGTTTTTCAATTTTGAAATCCCATCATTGATAATTGTAGATTATTTACTGCTTTTTATAATCTACATTATAATCCACATCTAATCTATAATCTACATATAATATATATATATATATATATATATATATATATATATATATATATATATATATATATATATACCCTTGATTGATGAATCCCTCGCTATTTTTACACCATTATACGTAGATATCTTATATTTTAAGTTATGGTTGTATGAGTTACAATTTATCTCTAATCTATCATTGGTATTTTGTATAATGATTTTATTATATATATATATATATATATATATATATTTAGAAATTTTGGTTGATTTTCAATCACTGGATTTTTCTGCAGGAGGTTTTGAATAGATATACTTTGATTATAATGAGCCTGTGGTTATATTTCAAAGAAAATCCTATTACATAAAAAAAAATAAAATTGTAAAAATCCCTATACATTTTAGTAATTCTCCACACCCTATCACCTTTGGCGTAGATAATCTTAGATGAACTTAAAGTAAAAGAATATTTCCGAAAGACATACTCTATGATGTTCTATTTATAAAAATATATTAATTTTTAGTGTCTATAATTACAAAATATTTTAAAAGGAAAATAATTACATAATATGGTGCAGGACTAAAAACAACACTTTCAACGATGCATCATCTTCGCTAATAATTAAAAAAAATATGTCCGTCTGTGTCGTCTGTAACGAAAACTGTAAATTTCGGACATTCATGAAATTCAGTATTAAATGAGCTGAATTTTGGGTACGACAAATGTCGGTGAAATTTGGATTTAGTTTTTTAGTTATTTTATGTTGAGCAAGTGTTTGAGCCATTTTCTCACCAATCGGTGACTTAGCGATCGAAAATATTATAGCAGTGTTTTCATCTGGACATGAAGATTAGAACGTTTTTACGTGAAAGATCGAAGAACTTTCTTTTTAACGATCGAATACCTGTAACTATTCCTTGATGATTACTTATTTATTTTATATGCGTCGAAATATGCTTTTTTTGGCTTATCTGATACTATGGCGTATAAAAAATATTATTAATTTAAATAAATTTAATTAATTGATACTTGTAATTCCTGTACATTGCCGAAGTGATAGCCCACCATATTAATTTAATATGTTGCCCGGCGTGTCTTCTGAAAACAATTTGATTAATAACATAAAATTAATTTCACTTATCCAATAAACAGACATTAAATTGCTCAAACAATACTTTGTTAATTTTATGATTACAAATTATTTACTGAATTTATCATTGAATAATATAATAGTTACTAGAGCTGTTTTTGTGTTGTGATACAGTGCGAATACTATTAATTTAGTACACTGGCTACCGAGCCTCAAAATTTTTCCTCAAAATGTATATGTAAATGGTTACTTAAGTCATTTTTGATACGTCTCGTTGAGCCAGGTCTCTTTGTCCAGTCACCTGCCATTCTCACACACACTTTTTCTAGGAGCACACATTATTTATTGCTCACTCGAATCGTGATATTCATGGTCACACTACTGTTTTTTTAATAGAAGGAGCACACATCCGCTTTCTAAAGCCAAGGTAATTCTAATGTACTTCGTGAAAGAATATAATGCCATTTTATTCGTAAGAAGGTTTAAAATGCCATCTTATCCGCAAGTAAGTCATCTCAAGATTCTAGAAAATTATTTCATGTCAGAAGTAAGTCAGGTACATATATCTCTCTTTTTCATAAACTCTAGTGAGAGGTACTCTGTTTTTCCCCCTTCTGCTAATTGGTTTTGGCGATTTGTTCTGCCATTGGTTCCAGTTCTGTGGGCGGAGCTTATGTTAAGCTCCATTGGACATCTCGTTTTGACTTATGTTTCGGATCTGCCTAAGATTTGGAAGCAAGCGAGAGGTCTGATTGATTTTGATTTATAACAGGCGATTTACAAAGGGCGTGGTGTTATCTATATATATGGATTTATTATGTAGCGGGTGTTAGGACCCGGGCAACATCGGGCAATTCGTTTTAGTAAAACTATATTATATTTCGCTCAAACTGCTATATGCTATATACACTCATTGCCATAAAAATTTGCGCACCAAGAAGTAATTGTGGGACCGTAACGAAACTTGGCATGAAGACACGTGTCGGGTAGATATATAATTGATTAGATATACAGCGTGGTTGAGCATTGCGTAATGCCACCAGAGGGCGTTGAACTTCGTTCTCCCAGGCGCATAAAAAAGGTTCGCAGAGGCTTTTTGCCTGTATTTTATCTATTGCAGAGGGACGCTTTTTCATTAGGGATACCGTTACGCCGCCATCGAAGACAATAGGATCAGCTGTCAGAGTTTGAAAAAGGAAGAATCATCGGGATGATGGAAATCGGGTGGTCAGCTCGGCCAGTAGCCCACCACCTAGGCCGTTCAGATTTTTCTGTAATGTGTTGGGACTAGCGGACGAGAGAGAGGTCGCCTACACGGCGACCAGGCTCAGAACGCTCTTGGTAGACCAATAGCCGAGAAGACCGTCACATCACCCTACACGTACGCATAGCGCCAACTGCATCATTGTCTGCCATCCGGACATAGGCAGTACCTTCACTACAGGCCCCTGTGTCTGTACGTACCATCGCGAAACGCCTGGCTGAAGGATATTTGGTATTGCGGCATCCATTACGTGTGCTGTCAATGACACCCATCCACCGCCTCCATTTGCAGTGGTGTCGCACTCGACGGAATTAGACCGCAACCGAATGGAACCAGGTCGTCTTCAGAATCTAGATTGAATTTGGACAGTGCTGGCAATCGTGTACGTGTGTAGAGGCCCCGTGGTGAAAACCTCAATCTTGCTTTCGCTTTATAGCGGCACACCGGTCCCACAGATGGTGTGATGGTATAGAGATGTCGTCGCATACGACAGCAGGTCACGTCTAATATTGATCTACGGAACCATGACAGCCCAACGGTACGTTCGTGGCATCCTTCAGCTACATGTATTTCCCCTCATGGCAGGGTTCTCAGGAGGCATTTTCCAACAACACAATACTCGGCCACATACAGCAATGGTGTCACAGGAATGCCTCTGTCACATTATCACCCTTCCCTGACCTGCCCAATCCCCAGATTTGTCACCGATCGTGCAAGTCTGGGATCACTTCGGACGGCAAATTGGACAGCCTACAAGTTTGGTCGAACTAGAGGCGGGCTTACAACAACTGTGAAATGAGATGACGCAGGACACCAGACGGGACCTGTATACCTCAATGCCCGCCCGTGTGGTATAGTGTATTCACACATTATGTATACAGACGCCGTTTAGCCAACGGCGCTGTTGCTGCAGTCTGTTCGCGGTAAAGAGGAAGTCACTATTTGCCTTCGACATTACTTGCTAATTTTAAACAACGCCCTATGTTGTTACTAACAGAAAACTGTTTATTTCAGTTTCATAGATAAGATAGTTAAAAAAATATATTCTTATGCTCTATATGTGTATTAATAATGTATATTAGTGAAGTATAAATTGGATTATCATAACTTAATAAACTTGTGTTATAGCTTTCAAAGATCTCAGGGTAACACATATTGACATAAACGCACAAAAATTCATTCAAAATATGGCATGTAATCATGCTTCATACGTGTTAAAATAAATATTTCCTTGAAATACTCGTATTCGAAATTATTTCTTAAAACGAATTTTCTACAATGTATTATAATAGAAAACGTAACTCAATAAACGGTTAAAACAGATTGTAAGGTACTCGAATTACTCTTAATATTCACTCTCAATATTTTAACTCCTAGATATCCTGTGTTAGATCAAATTAAGTACGTAATGAAATTGCGCACGTCAGCTTTTACTACACAGCGATCCATCTTTGAAAGAGTTTAACATCAGAAGATAATCTCTTAAGTACATAGATTTTTTTTTTTACTTTTAGTTGATAATTTTCTCTTCTGAATGTTTTTTGACATACGTGAGAGTAATGGTAATAAAAATGTTAAATACAGTATGGAAAAGATCAAATTTATAGAACGTTTTAAATGTAACATTGGGTGTAGGAAGGACATCAGAAAATTTATGCAAAAACATAGAATTTATTATTGAAAATGTTTAAATATATATATATTTTTTTTTTCAATTTTGATATTTTTGTTCAATATCAGGAACAAAAGCCTCGAGTTGTATTTAAGATGAAAATTTTATTAGATGCGACGTTTATGCCAATGCGGCGAATATTTTGTAATTCCATTTTAACATTACCTACAGTGCAAGATATATGTAAAAATTTTGTGACAATATCGAAAGAATAAGTAAGGATAAAAAAAAACCGACTTTCAAATATTGATGATATACACGTTTTGAGCGTTCCTGAATAATAATCAACTATTATTAACCATTTGTGTGTGTGTGTGTGTTTGTGTGTTTATCTGTTTCTCTCTATCTCTGTATGTTTCTCTGTCAGTCTCGATAGCTTATGTGTGTACGCGCGCGTCGACGAAACGCTTAAGATCAGAGAATAAAATTATATACAATGATTTCCGGCAAACATGAAAGGCCTATTTATTTACAGGATGGTTAGATCAATAAAAGCCCTTAAATTTTCCAACTTATCGAAAATTGCAAGATATTACAAAGACATAAATATGTTAAAAATTATTACAAAAACATAATTTTATATGATTTTTTTTTATTTTAAAAACCAATGACATCGTTTACAAAACGCTAACATGTTACAATTCTCGAGATATTCTACATCTTTTACCTAAATGGGAAAAAAAATCACAAGAAAAGCAAATACATTCACAATCATCAAATGTGTGAACGCTTTCAAAGTATTTGTAATCAGAAATAAGTAGACACATTTGTCTAAAATTCATAAAATGCCGTTTCTTGAAATATTGGAAATTTTACTTTCATCGATGGAGAGTTATGCTTCTCGAACGAATTGAGTAAAATCAATGACATTTTATTAAATTATTTAAATTTAATTAAATATCACCGGTCTATTTATTCTGAACAAGCTAGAGCAGTGGGAATTCCTTCAATTTTTTCAATTCATTATAAAATTTGGAATTTAACACATTTTAAAAGAAATAGCTATTTTATTTATATTTTTCGAAACAAATAATTTATAGAGCGATAACACGCGTCGTAATCGATACATTGTACGTTTTTAATATAAAAAAGATAAATTAAATACATACGTTTAATAAACCCAAATAAGTGAATGTTTTGCATGCACGTTTAACAAGAAACTATAGCTTAGTAAATATCCTGAATCGTTATAGATATATTGGATATTTTAAATTTACCCAGACAGACCAATATCTCTGGAAATAATTAATAAAATTATATGGTATTTGGAATGCTTACTTTAATTAGTAATTCAAAAAAGTATTGATTTTCGGCTAGATACGAATGTAAGAAAGCTCTCATTTGTATTATTGCTTTCTCAAAATATCGGAAATTTTTGTTCATTTGCAGGGAATGTCATGTATTGGACACATAAGGTGCTTTTAGTTATTTCGAATGATTATTGTATGTTTATTTAAAATAAGAATATTCGATTAATTGGAACACTACTGACTCTTTTAAATTCAAAATTGTTTTTATGTTAACTAATTTCAATATCTCTACCAATATTCATTAGAGGTTTTTAATTTATTTGAGAGGTATTATGTCATACACAAGCAGGTATGCACTTAAAATGTAACAATTATACGCACTAGCTTTTAAAATAAGAGAATAAAAATGCAACGGACATTTTTTTTTTATTTTACATTAATGATGAATATTAATTACTAATCCGTAGGAAAAAATTAATTTTTACCTTGCAAGTTAATATTTTAAAACATTTACTGGTTTCAGAATAGTTTTTTGGAGGTTGTAATCGTTAAATACCACATAGTAAAAAAAAATTAAATTTATGAGAAATAAAATCCTTAAAGATTAAGGTGTTTTTGATATGAGTTCCCAATTGATTCTTTTATTCTTGCCAATTTTTGCGAATATAAGAAATGTGTTTTAAACAAATATTTACATTTATTCTTTATATTTGATAATTTTATTTGAATAAAATATCTTTAAAATAAAATTACGCCAATGAATTATTGGCGGATTTAACCATGGTTATACATACCACATTTTGTAACATGATCAGCATCTGTGAAACGGTTTCACCCCTTTTTATCAGTCTTTGGCGCATCAGATAACCAATAACTGCTCGGGTATCAGAAAAACGTGCAAGTGTGATAATAAATGTACCTTCATTTTGCGAATTTCTGTGAACATGATTGCGCTACCATTGCAAATAACAATATACATGGACCAGTTTCGGCATCAACTATGGCAACTTGAAAACTTGCTATCTGTCAAATTTGTCTACCCTTTCAAAAAGCTGACAAATGTAGCTCTACCACACAGCTAGAATTAAAATTAAACCGGATACATACATTACAAAGACAGACACACATACACACACTAATGTTTCGCTAAAAATAACTTTTTAGTGTGTCGACGGATGCTCGAATCGTATAGAAAACTCATATTGAGATTTCAACTCTAGGGGGCTCTGCCTCCTCCTCGCTACGCTTCGCCAACCCCCATAACTCGTCCGCTAGTTAAGAGGTCCACTCGCTGAGCTCGCAGAGCTTGCTTCACACCCATCTCTTCTAAAAATGCTACTTTCAAAAATCTCCTTTTTCTATCCCCACCTATTTTCCGCAGGAGATAAAAGCAAGGATTTTTCCCAGCGCCGGGAATCCAAACACTGAATTCCTTGATCTTTGATCCAGAGCTCGCTTCGCGGACTATTTCAAGCCAACCTAAAGTTTAAATCGATAAACAGTTCATTTCATCGTGTTACCTTATTATTTCTCTATAAATGTACCAAATGTCATATTTCTGTATGCTATAGTTTTTGCGGTACGAGATAGAGGAATCGATGAACGTGCCGATACGGAAGAAAAATTTTCACGCCAAAAGTACATAAAAAGTATAATATCTCGTAAACTAAATCGAAATTTAAAAAAAAAAGGCTCCGTCCTGCAAAAATTGACCTGCAAACATTCGGTTTCTTGCTATTGTTTGTCTATCCAGGACGCGAACTCGCAGCTCAAATATTTTGTCTTTGACATTGATTATTTCTGAAACTACAATATACATTGTGATTAAAAAATATAGGCTAAACTTTACGAGGTGGTAGTACATGCTAAACCAAGCGTTTTTCGTCTTAGTGTACCGGGTTGGAAAGGAAACGTAAAGGAGCCAGTGGGCGCTTAATGGTGAAACTGATGAGGTGAGGCGGAAACACAAGAATGACCTAGAAGTTATAAAATGACATTTAATAGGCAATAATTACAATAATGGATGAAACGAGCGACCGCCAACCTGAATGCACGTCTCACAGCGGCGATGGAGGACTTGGCGAAATCTCTCGAACAGACCAGGCATGTTGCACACTTCCGCAGCAGGGGCCGAAATTATGCAGAAAAGTTCCTCTCCAGATTCAAGGGGAGTGTCATAGACGAGACGCTTGAGATATCCCCACAAAAAGAAGTCAAGCCAAGACATATCGGGCGATCGTGGGGGCCAAGCTATAGGACCACCTTGTCCAATCCATCGCCCTGTAAAGCCTTTATATTTAATTTCCGACACGGTAAACTATGACGAAAAATGCTTGGTATGGTGTGCACTACCATCCCGTAAAGTTTGGCTCAACTTTTTTTAATCATTATTTGATTCATCATGGTTTTATTATGAAGGTTTATTTTAGCGTGTTCCCCAAAGCTTTCTCAACAAGTGTACCAAATTTCATATTTTTATACTTTATAATTTTGGGGTACGAAGCAGAGAAACTCGAGAAACGAGACATTCGTCAAATAGAGGCGGCTTAAATTTTCTTTTAATATATACCGATGATTCTCACACTTTCCCTATACATTACTATGTATTGTAGGGTAGTATATACTTCAATCATTTTCTTCGCCTAGAAGCAAAGCATGCACTAAAAAGCGAAACCCTTTTGAAAACACAGTTCCCCTTTAACTAGGTATAAAAACAAACCATGCTTAAAAGATTAACATCAGGAGCTGTCCATCCCTCCCGTGATGAATCGTTCTTCGTTCAAGGGTTAAGTGAACAATTACGTTAAGTACCAGCTTGATGTTTCGCAGGAAGCTGTTGGTTCAAACTTTCTGAAGGGTAAATATATTGAGCTATATATTAATAGACGTGCATGAAAATCGGATGTTGCCAACACGTCACTTTCTCATCAGAATTAAATTTGTTTTCATTGATTTCAATTTTAGTTCATTAAAATGAAATATATTTCTAGTATACCCCGTAACTACCAAAATAATCTTATAAGGAATTTTCTTAAAAGTGTAACACGTTAAGATTAGCTATAATGTTAACGTGTTATACTCTTGAGAAATACGAACTTATACGAACTTACACACTTTATACCTGATCGAATCTTACACACCATATCTTATCGAATAAAAGTGCAACGCTATAGCGAAGAAACATGAAAAATACGATAACGAACTCGGCAACAAAGTGAAATAGAAAAAAAAACGAATTACAAATTTGTGAAGTATTGTCTTGGATGAAGTAAAAATAGAGGAAGTATATGAAGAGGCAATGAGTAGGAATACAGACAAGAAATGAACTAAACACATATGTTAATGGCAATAAATGCCTGCCAAAGAGTTGAATCATCAAGGGCTTTAACACAGTGACAGCTGCGATGACTGTCAAAATATGTTGTAACATTATTTTTGGAATTTGAATATACATTATGTCTGGAGAGTATTTTTATTCGATTCTACAGTAGGTTTCTGTCCAGTTCAATTGTGTTGTTTATTATATTATTTCGGAAAAATACATGTATTTTCTAATATTCCTATTATGCTACCTTCACTTTTGTGTCGATTCCAACTTATTAAAAAATAATCTACATCTTTGTAATTAACTCGTTTCCGTTTACCTCACTTTATTACCGAGTTTGTTATCCTAACTTATGTGAATTTTCCGCTAGAGGCGTTGCAATTCCTCATACGAGTGGAAAAGATCGTTTTACCGACCTGTTTGTACTAAATTATTACCTTGTATGCTATCTCTGGGTAAATTATATATATTTTGATATGTTAAATAACGCTCTTCTGATGTGAGGGTGAGTCTCCCCAGAGAGCATTATGGTGGTTGCAGATCTACTTTTGTTTGTTTTATTTTTGGCCCATTCTGCGACACCGTGGTGGCTATGCGAGATTCAGCCTTGTGGGCGCATATAGTGACATCTGGTGATGGCTTCAGCTGCTTGCTGATCGGCTTGATGCATGCACCCAGATGAGCAGTTTAACTATCATAACGTCTATTTATCTGTTGTATACCATTGGATGAAACGGTCACGTAATTTGATTACTATAGATAGGCCTAACGTGGGCACTTATAGACTTTTCCTTAAAGAATGATTGGGGCGCTTAATGATATTCCTGGGAATAATCCTAGGTTTGTATCACGAAAAAATACAAGACAATGGATGTGCTGTCGAGTTATAAGTGACAGATAAACGGTTATCTACGTGCTTAAAATGTGTGATAAAAGCTTTGTGATTACCACGCAACGAATGATGTCATCATATAAAAGACACATTGCTGTGTATCTATTACTGGAATGCGCTAGTGTCTAGGAAAAATGAAGTTCGGAGATAGGAAAAGAAACACATTGCTGTGATACAACTGCTTAACGGAGACTTAATTAATTGATAAGTGTTTAATTAAACAGCGACATAACAACATCTGATTAAATCGGACACCCACTTCCAAATATAAATAAATTAATAAAATAAAATGTTAAATATTTAGTGAATTGGGACCGTATAGTAGGAAAATAAAATTTTGAATACAAATACAGAGCGTTATGGATTAAGATACATTATGTAAACATTTTGAATACGGGCGCCTTAAAATTACAAAACACACATTTTTTTAATACATGTTAAAATATTACATTTTTGTACATACCTGTATTTACCTAAATTTGCATATATTAAAAAATGTCACGCAGAATGAATGTTCAATAGAGACTCAGTCCCTACAATATGACAGAAAATGTCCTTTATTTAGTTCAACAATAAAGCAAATATTTTTAGATTTTACCTATGGATTAACTATTTTGCTAATATCTACTTAGAAATCATTTTTCTTTTTATGGCTGATGTTTATTTTGTGTAAAGAGAGATTTATTGAATATGATGTTAAGGATCACATATATAAGTAGATGAATTTACAATATAGCTCACAATAATGACTGAAATCTTCAACTCTTGTATGTTGACGCATTATACTCAATTCAGATGATGTTGTTGCGCTTGCTATATTCAATTCTTATGAATTTCTTTTCAGATGTGCAAGGTGTGAATATGAGCCTTATGCCTGTTCTCAAAATTCATTTTTAAAGAAATCGTCATCGATATAACTTCAGAATCATTTACTAATGTTAATATAGTTAAGCTCCATCATTTCAGTAGAATCCACAATGAATTTGAAGCACATAAAGATTTTAAAGATGATTCGAGATTTGAAGAAGATAAAATAGGCTTATCTCTATATACTCACAAATTCCTTTCAAAATAGTTAGAAACACCAACTTCCTCCTTTCAAGTGTAAATTCTACACAATTTTTACATTTAGAATACTCTTTTACATATAATCTTTATTTAATTCATAAAACTTCCCTTAAAGATTCATCATAGGCGAGATAGTCCTATTCGAGATCACCCACCTTTCTTTTACATCATCATGCTTTGTCTAGTTCGTAGCGTCGTCCACTGGCCAAACGTTTTTCCTCACAAAGAGGAAAGCCAGCGCAGATGTGTCGGAATATGATTGGCTCACAGCGTTCACACCGTTTCCACTTCGTAAAAACAAAGCTTTGCGCTCAGAACATGGAGTTCTAAAGTGAGCACCAGATAGATTATTTCGGCATACTATAGTTAGCATGAAAGCCGTTACAATTAATGATTTATGAATTTAGTATTATTGAAGAATTTTAATAAATAATTTAAAATAAAAATGATTAATTTTCAACAGGATAATTTAGAGTAATTAAAATAAAAATTTTAATAATTAAAATTAAAATAAAAAGTATTTAATGATTATAAAGAGTATTACATTTTGAATAAGGAATAAAAGTGTTGTGATTTGTCACAACACACATCTTCTTCGATACAATATGTTAATCATTATACATTATGTTACATTAATGTTTGAAATTTTATCTTGGGTATTTTCTTAGATAATATTCTAAAAGTATTCAAACTATTTTCTTCTTAAATTGCTTCTATAATATTAATCAGTGTTTTTTCTTGGAATAGCTTTGCTATGATTTTACTTTACTATCGTCAGACGTAACGTTTACACTCAAGGAACTATCCTTACAAAGTTATTGGGATTTTTAAGGACTTTCTTAGATAATCAGTATCTTGTCCTTTTTAGAACGATTTTATGTGATGTCATATTTAACATAGTCATTATATTTATGAATAACACTATGCATTCAAATCTAACATGATATAAATTGGAAGATCCAGTAATAAGCGTGCAGTTTGTGATGTATATTTTAACCATTACCACAGAACTCGCTTGCAAGGAGCATTCCTCAAAAAATGAGTATACACTTTATTGCACATAGAACTATCTATTGACCAGTTTCTCTTTTATTATGCACTCATTCGTCAGTATAAAAGGTCTGGTATCTGCAAGTGCACCAAAAAAGCTTCATTTACTCAGCAATTTTGTGAATTTCTCGGGAAACTTACAAACTCAGTCTTACCGCATTTCCGGTTTTCAACTTCTCAAAAACTTAACTCAGTGTTATACGAAGCTGCACAGGCTAAGTTCATAATATCAGAAACTGCCAGTAGACAAAAATGTAAATGCACTCCTATTTTTAAGAAAAACATTCACAATATTGCAGTTACAGCAGGAAAGGCAAGTAACTGATTCATGGATGTCATTATCCGTTTTGCGAGTGTATTCCATTTTTTAGGAAACCCCCTTGAGCCGGGTTTAGTAGCTATGTACTTTGCAGATTCGTTTAGCCTGAGCTAAATTTCTGAGACGTTAAAAACCGTTTATGTGGTAGAACTGAATTTGAAAATTCTAATAGACGTTTTTCAAATTATAGAATACAAGAAAATTCCATGCTACCATTGGTTATTTCTTGCTGAAGAGCAATGTCGATCCATAGATGCTGCTATAAGCTGCTAATTTGTTATGTATTCAAAGAAAATGATTATAAGATGCCACCATGTGCCGTTCTTGAGATATATCACGCTTTTTGCAAAAATGAAGAAACTATTATTTGCACTATTATCAAATGTCTTAATTATTTGCAAGTGCTTTTAACCAAAACGTAGATGCCAACTATTGCATAGTAGCTATCGTGAGCCATTCTCTAGATATTAGAAACTTTACTCACTCCATATAAGTCATTATATCTGTAGAAACATTTGAGCGATCTATATTGTTTAGAATATCTAAAATAACTTTTCAGAGCATTGTTCGTTCCCGAGGAAATACAATATTTATAGACTACCATTGTTATTATTCGAAAATCCAGGCCATTTGACCTTGGCGACCCATTTTGCTTGGTGACAAATTGGAAAAAATATGGCCAACTTCCTGTTTACACTTACTAAAGCTTTGAATAAAGCGTTAGTTTCCAAAAATTCAAACTCGTCTTTGAATTCTGCGACTGCACTCACAATTAAATATCATCTTTGTATTATATCATAACTGATGTAATTTAGAACGTTTTTTAAACCTCGAATGACAATAAGTGTATTGACTTTTAGAGAGATGGAGTAATAAAATTTAATTTACTGTTGTTTTAGAATCACGAAATTTTTTTTTTTTTTTGCGAAAGTCTTGTGTTGTAGATTTTTTTTTCTTGTCTCCAAATTACATTTACTACATCAAATGTAATACAAACATAATTACCATTAAACAAGAAAATTAGTGTACTGCATTTTATCGAAAAGATGCGTAATTAAGACTTAATAAACAAAGTTTAAATATGTGGAGAATTATCCAATTTGTGCTTACTCGGAGATCAAGAAAATATTATGCATATCCCTAGCTTCTGGCGCCATTATTACGCTTTATATCATTCAAATGAAGCATCCTTCAGACACACGTGCGTTCACTTAAACTTGGGAATTCATGAATGATTCATGAGTCGATGGATTCATTCACGGCATTAAATCATTATCTAATGATCCTTCTAATGGTTTCGGCACGCATAAATATCAATTCAAAAGTGAGTGTATCAGAATATGTGATAATTGAAAACGAGAGAATATTTATGGAATAATAATGGGGATATGTGGGGGAGGTGTGATTTGAAATACACTGGCGCATGCGCAGTACTTAAATGTATTTTTTTGTATACTTTCCGTAGAATTATATTTAATTTTAATTTCTTTACCATTAAATAGAGAGGGTATTGTTTCAGGAAAATGTTCTAATTTGAGGTTTCGACAGAAGAACACGTTTAAGAACATCTTGGACACATTTAAAACACTATTGGAAATATACGACCGTTAAAAGTATCTTTATATTATATCTGATAAATGATATCAGTTTAATGATGTTCGTTTTATAAAGTGCAGAGTCTACTTTGGAGATAAGAAATTGCAATTCAGTACCGGTAACTCAACGGGCGGCGTTGGCTGGCCCAGTAAGAAGATCCGTGGTTCGATTCCCCTTTGGGCAGCAAGGTTTTTACTTTCACTGCAATGCATGGTATTGTATAGAGAAAGTATTGGAAACATCACGAAAATCGCAACTCGAGTTTTCGACTAATCTACACGCTTTGGCACCTTTTGAATACGAAAAAACTATTTTTAGCATGACATCTGTGTGTGTATGTGTGTGTGTGTGTGTATGTGTGTGTCTGTCTATCTATATGTGTGTCTGTGCAGTGTATGAATCCACTCTAACTCAAAAACTAATAGACCGAATTTCATAAAATTTGATAGGTAAGTCATTTGTGGAAGTCTTTGGTGCTGATTATTTTTGAGTACGATTCGGGATAAAAGAATCCGCCGTTTTGTGCGAAATGGCCCGAAAAAATTATCTGTATCCACTCTAGCTGAAAAACCAATAGAT
Source organism: Amaurobius ferox (assembly GCA_951213105.1). Taxonomy (NCBI): domain Eukaryota; kingdom Metazoa; phylum Arthropoda; class Arachnida; order Araneae; family Amaurobiidae; genus Amaurobius; species Amaurobius ferox. The sequence continues at coordinate 131,317,664 of OX578146.1, read as the reverse complement.
CAAATTTTACAAAATTTGGTAGATAAGTCACTTGTGGGATACTTTAGTGCTGATTAGATTTTGGTAGGATTCGAAAAAACATAACCTGCATTTTTTTTTTGCAAAATGGTCCTCAAAAATCGTCGAAATCTAAAATAAAAAACTAGTTATGCTCAAATATATCAATTAAATGCCTATTTTATACGTAATTTTTAATGATGAAAAGAATAAGACCAACCCCGTTACACCAAGACCAGCCGTTCTTGAGATATTTTTGTTTTTTCGCATTTTCGCTAAGCCACCTTTGAAAACAAGTCCAGTTACCAACTAAGAACGAATACAAGTCCAGTTACCAAATAAGAAAATTGAATTTAAAGTACAAATTCGGTGTAATTTTAAATAACTTTGGGTGCCGTTTTGTGCAATTAAACTCAGCATAATTAATTATTGAAGAAATATAGAGAAAGTGCATATAAGTCTGCAGGGAAAGCTATGTGCTGCCCACATCAGATTTTTTACAATGGAGCTTAAACAAATCAACCATGTAGTTAGAGCAAAAATGCCTGCTATCTGTAAGTGATCCTAGTACGACTAGTGCGGGCAATGGAGTCTGGCATATTGGGCACGATTTCAAATCTGGAAGTCAACGACCACTCAGGAAAGCTAACCTGGAGGGTAAAATAACGGCAGGAATCTAACCTAAGGTGAAAATAGAAGGTGTCTGTCTATCAGATTATCAGTTGTCCATCAGTCTGACAATAGAGAGTGGAGAATATAGAGTTCACTTCGATGATAATAGCTTGCAAATCTGTCTCAGTAACGTGACGGTAGAGAGTCGGCTGACCAGTACGAAGACTGTTGTTTGACTCCTGGTTGGGTAGAAAGGTGCTTGACATATGTCCGCAGAAAATATATCCGTTGCGTTGTGTCCATTAAAAGATGTCGATTGTATTATGTACAGATACCCGTTGTATAGGTGTTGTCCTTGTACGTAAGTCTACGAAGAATACGATAATTCAATAACAAATGCGTTTATTGCTGTGAACTTTTGTTTAAGTGTAAGTTATATGAAAATGAACACGATAATTCAATAAACACGATAATTCACGATAATAAATGAACACGATAATTCAATAACAAATGCGTTTATCGCTGTGAACTTTTGTTTAAGTGTAAGTTATATAAAAATCAAAAACTAGGTAGAGCTTTTAGTCACTTCCTTGATTAGAACTCGAATTATTTTAAATTTGATATTTCCATGCTATTATTTCATATGGCAAACCATAATTTTCCGAGCAGTAGCCATTAAATAATATATGCGGAGAGTTAATAATTTAAATTTAGCTATGGATGTAATGGATGTTAAAGAAATATTTATTAATTCAGGTTATCCAAATTTTTTTGCATATATCCACCTCGCAGGTCTGCTGCCAACTACAGGGTGATTCAAATTAAAGAGGTGGTATTTAGAACTCTGTAGGGAAAACGACTGAGTGAATTGCAACCAAATTTTATAAGCATACTTTTCTGAGTGTGAGATTAGGAGACGCGAAATGATGTGGTAACAAGCAGAGGAAGTTCAACAAGATATATTCAGAGATTGAGAGACAGTCAATTGAGAATGATCGGCCAAGGAAGTTGTGCTTTACAATGAGTGATTTAAGAGTGATCGCTCGATAGCGTTGTGACTGGAATGGCAGTCCAGCAAGGTAAAGAGTTTACTTCATAGAATTGAGACAATGACCGTCGAAAAGGCGTTTGTGGACAATTAGAGTCCAGAATGTACAGATTAGCGTTTTGTGTCTCAATTTCCGTGACAAACAGCAACGAATGTTCCAGAGTACCTTTCAGTGTTCATGACAAATAGAGGTATATGCAAATCAGCTTTTATAAAAGATCGAATAGATAACTTTGGGCAAATATAGTAAGCCTAGTCTCTAACGTAAAGTTATCTTCCTTAGGAGTATGTATATAATTAATGTAAGTTAATCATAATTAGAGTCGTTTGTGGATAATTAAAGTCCAGAATGTGCAGATTATCTCTATATGTTTCCATTTCCATGACAAACAGCAGCGAATGTTCAAGAGTACCTTTCAGTGTTCATGACAAACAGAGGTGTGTGCAAATCAGATTTTATATAAAGCCGAAGAGATAATTTTGGGCATATATAGTAAGTCTGGTCTCAAACGTGCAGGTTCTCTTCCTTAAGAGTATGTATATAAATAATGTAGGTTATACATAATTATAGCATGTGTAATAAATAACGTTTATTTTAAAATTGTGGAAGTCAATATTGTGTAGTATGTTAATAAATATATTTTAGGAACTCGCACAAAGAATTTATGGTGAGTTAATGCAACAACTATGCAATGTATGACTATATGAATTCACGAGCAATAATAATTAAGAATGGTAGTCCAACCCAAGGAAAAAATTATTATTTATAAAGGAGTTAAACTCCAACCTAAGAATATTTTTAAACTTTCACCACAGAGTATACAGTTTCGATTTCTGATACTACGAATTTTTTACGCTAGGAGTGAAATCTGACGATACTGTCTCCGTAATTTGCATATTTCAAAGTATATCTTATAACGACTGCCTATAAAAGGAGTAACAACGTCTTTTCTCACAAATCCACGACTGAAAAAAGAGTCATGAAACTTATTTTACCTGATCGCGCCTTACCTGGTAATCTCTTCTATCAAGGAATCACTTAAAGCATTTCGAAAAATAAAAATTATATGTAGAGCTATTACATAGAGCGACAAATAAAAATTATACGTAGAGTAGATACGTACTCACAATTTGTAATCTTCAAAACTATTTTTTGCCTATATTTGTTAGATAAGTTAGGTAATATACAAGTAGCGGAGACTGAAGTGACAAATTTCACCTCTTGCGGCCTAAATTTGAACTATTTTTTTAACACTTTACAACAAAGTTGAAAAGTGTTTATGACTTTGCTCATTCTGTCTGTCTGTCTGTCTGTCCGTTAGCATGATAACTGCCGTAAAAATGACTTAAACAAAATGAAATTTTAGTATGTTGTTCAGACGGTCTGTAGGACCTATGGGAATATAAATAAATAATATCACCCAATTAGTTTTGGATTGCACCCGGGTCGAAACAATGAAATACATTGAACCCTATGGGACCTCATTTTTCAAACATTTTTTAAGCGGATTTGAAATTCACAAATTGCTTCGAAAATTTTAGGTAATATTCAAATTATTCCATAAAATATATAAAAAAAATTTCAGCAAAATATATTCAGTAGTTTTTTAAATAAAAATTAAAATAATAATTACACCTCTTATATGAAACGATCACGTGACCATGATATGAAACGATCACGTGACCCACTTCAAAATGATATATGGCATCCATCTTGTTTCAAAATCGTGATTTTTTAAAGTTCTTTTTAATTCATATTGAGTGTTGTATCCGTCCTGAAACTACTTTATTTTTGCTTAAATTCTGTGCCTCTACATACTGAAACAACGCAATGACAATATATTTGAGTTTAAATGCTCATCTAAATTTGATTATTTCTACAACTAAGCCTATTTTCACCTATGTAAAATGTAAACAGCAAAATATATAGAATGAGTTGTATTAGAATTCCTGTATTTTTTTAACACAAAATAATTTAGTCCATGGAGTCTGCATGGCTGATATGAATGAAATATTAATTGATTTCATAAAGAGAAGGACGATTTTTTTCGATGAAGTTTCAAGCATAGAGTTTAATTTTTTGTAGCTCCATGGTCTTAAACAAAATGTTTAAATAAAATAAATTATTATAGTATTGTGATGAATGAAATGAATGGGAGAAAGTTATGAATGAAATCCTGTTTTTATAGAGAGATCCAGGCGTGTTATTTTTTCTATGACGTCATTTGAATTAATTTCAGTTGTTTTCGATGAAGTTTTCAAATATAATAAATTATCGTAGTATTATGATAATTCTAAAACTATTACCGAGGAATGTATAACATTTTAGAGATGTTTAAACCAGGCAGTTTATATTTCAATGCCGTCATTTGAATGAAGTTCATTTTTTTCAATGAAGGTTTAAGTTTTCAAATATAATAAATTAATGCAGTATTGTGATAAGTTTCAAAATATTACCGAGGAATGTTTAGACTTGTTTAAATAAAATTGCATTGAAGTTGGAAAGTGTTTCATAATCAATGCTTTAAGCATGATTGATCTTTCTTGTTTTCTCTTCAGAAATCAAAACTGCAGACTCCGGAATGTATGTGTACGAAATTGTGTTCCGATTCGCTCAATAGTGTTTCATACAGAACGGTTTTGGATCATCCGGTACTTGGAAAACAACTTTTTAAAGAAATTAGGATACACATTTCGAAACAATTACTTGATTAAAAATATATGAATAAAAATATGCATTTTTTATAATCGTAATACAAGTCAAGTAGGGAATCATAATGGAGATATTCTAAATTGAGATCATGTTGCAATGTCATAATTTGAATTTGAAGAGACATTGGAGCATTTTAAGGTATTGAGCAATAGTCGTCTAAAAGTGCTTGACCAATTATTCGTTTTATATGTCCAGTTTTGCTTGCTTTAAACGGCTTATTTTCGAAATAGTAGCGTATAAATATATATGCTGTTTTAGGTTTCTAGATGAACTGTATGACACCGATCGTCAAAAATATATTGATTTTTTACCGTTCTCAAGTAATGTGGTAATTGTCTCTTGGACATGACTTAGACATCTGCAAAGATTTCGTAATTGGTATCATCCTACTCTATTGGTAAAAATTTCTTATTACTGTCCCTGCAATACAGGATAATGCATAGAGAAAGTATTGTAATCATGCCAAAAATCGAAACTCGAGTTTTCGACGAACTTAAACCTTTTTGGACCTCTAGAACCCGAAAAACTACTTTTAGGGTGAGGTCTCTCTCTGTGAGTGTGAGTGTGTGTGCGTGTGTGTGTGTGTGTGTAGGTGTGTGTGTGTGTGTGTGTGTGTGTGTGTGTGTTTGCGTGTCTGTCTGTGTGTCTGTCTGTATAATGTATGTATCTACTCTGACTCAAAAACTAAGGAACCAAATTTCATAAAATTTGGTAGGTTAGTTACTTGTGTGTGATCCTAGCTCTGATTAGATTATGGTACGATTCGGAATAAAAGAGTCTGCCTTTGTTTGTGTAACAGTCCGCAAAATTGTCTGTATCCACTCTAGTTGAAAAACTAATGAACAAAATTTCACAAAATGTGGTAGATGAATCACTTGTAGGTTAATCTGGTGCTGATAAGATTTTGGTGTGATTCGGAAAAAAAGAACCTGCATTTTATTTTTCGAAATAGCCAGCAAAAACATGATAAAGAAACACTACGTGTGCTAAAATATCTCAATTAAATCCTCCTTATTTTATACGTAATTTTTAACGACGAAAATAATAAGATCAACCCCATTACTCTAGGTTGTTGTTGTTGAGACCCAGACCGTCCGACCTACCAGAAAGATGTAAGGTAACTGTATGGACGGCCGGGAAGTGCCACCCAATTTAGACCGGAACCCAGTGGGGGAGGCATCCACAGGGACCGTACCCTCCTTCCCCTACCACCAACCTCTCGGAAGGACTTACGGACCCACATGTTTAACGTGATCGTACTCCGCATGAACACGGCGGCATTTGTGGTAGCGTGCAAATCTAGCGCTCAAACCACGGGGATACCGCACCCGAGATGGCCAACAGCACGCGGTGTTCCGAGATGGTCACCCACCAAGTACTAACCGCGCCCGATGCTGCTTTACTTCGGTGATCTAACGAGAACCGGTGTTTTCAGCACGGTTTGCATTTTCGCTACGGCACCTTTGAAAATAAGTTCAGTTACCAAATGAAGACAAAAATTGAATTATAAGTTCAAATTCAGTGTAAGTTAAAGTAATTATGACTGTTATTTTGTGAAATTAAACTCAATTCAATGAATTATTGGAGAAATAAAGGGAACGTGAATACGAGTGTGCAGGGAAAGTCATGTGCTGCCCACATTAATTTTTCTTCAATTGTTTCATGTGAAACATCATTATACGCACTTTCTGATGTAAGTCATTAATAAACTGTTGGAGAACATTGAAACGTAAAATCAACAGAAGTACCCACTTTTATCATATTAGTAAGAAATTCTTTTGATTTTGTTGTTTTTATGGGATACATAATAAGCATCTTGTTCGAATAGTGAGTTATTAATTGTTAAAGCATATTGATTAATTTATAAGTAATAGATGTATCTGCGTTACAGTTTTTACTTATTTCTCGGTAAAGACTAACGATATTTCTATACAATGCAATATAATGCGTGGAAAAGTAGTAAACGTGATTTTATTCTTTATAGGAAAATACATACTTAAAAGTTCTAATATCCAATTTTTAAAAATAATGTATACTTGGTCAAACAATTTGTCAAATAAGTTTGCCAAAAAAGTTTATAACCAAATACATCGCCATGCCTACCGTTGCAATTTCTGTAAAAAATGCTTAGCTGTAAGTGAATTTTCATTGGAGAAAAACGAACCTATCCGGACGCATAACATGTAAATAACTAGATCAGAACGTCAACAAGCAATAGAATGCAAGCTTTAACATGCAAATTAAATGTAAAGTACTGGCGATCGTTTCGAAAAGACGATATGTGTTTTCTTCTTCACTGCGAGCAGGTCAAGAGATATAAATAACATAAGCTTAGCACCTGGAAACTGCTTAAATACAACAGCGGTAGTGACATCTAATGAAAAGAAGGAGAAACTATAGCGTACTCTAGAAATGACTCGCAGTTGAAATTGGAGAAAAGCAGACACAAAAAACAGCTTAAAGATGGTAAAGCTATAACTCAGAGAAATGTGATATCGCAGACAAATCATTAATTAAATTGTAATTGCGCAATATATAATTTTGATATTTATTGTTTGTTCGTAAATATACAGTCTGCATTTACATAACATTTAATTTCAAAAACAAACATTATATTAAAAACTTTAACAAACCTCATAAATTAAAAAAAGTTTACAATGTCAAACATAACTCTTTTCTGTAAAATAAAAACAACTAATATACAAACAAAATGTTTTCGTCGTATATTTAACGAAAATATATATGCAATTAGCTTCTATTTCAATTTTCAAGACATTTTTTATTATCCCATTAGTAACCTTTAACCCAAGGGAAATTAATCTTTAAAGTGTCCCCTCAGAACAGGAATTTCTGGTTAATTAACGATGTCTTAAGAGCATCGGAGGGAGTTTAGATCTGGAATTTCGATGTTTAGGGTTAAATATATACAAAATATCTTTCAGACTGCTGCAGAAATGCCAAAAACAGTAAAACTTTCGTTATAAACCCAGCTTAAATAAAATTTGAAACTACGGCAAACGATTTCCGGTGCAAGACAGGCTGTTTGTTCAGTACAAAAAGCCACAGCAACCGGATGGACAAAAGTAAGAACGCGTCTTTTATTAAATAGTTGCATACTTTAACACAGAAAATAAATAATGACAAACGAAAAATGGAAAAGAAAAATAAGTAAGAGGAATGAAAATACACCGGAAAAATTCGAAGCACTCTCTCAAAGGATTAAGACACGAAATTAAGTGCCGCATGAAAAATTAAAATGGAAAACAAGCCATTTCGAAAGTTACATGAGAAACAATATACGTCCACTTTAAAAAATATGTGCAAACCTAATAATTTGCTTAATATAATTAATGCATTTGCTAATGCAGTCGCTCTGTTTTTTTTTAATTCTGAAGAAGGATGTAGTTTTAATTCCGGAACCAGTTCATACTTGTATTGAATTGCTCATGCTTCTAGTAATAGAATATTTTAATTTCAAAGCATTACTTGTAATAGTATAAAGTAAAAAGTAATTTTAAAGTTTGAACTGTTATGAAGCATGACATTTATTTGCACAGAATGCAAATACTGTTCATGCCCCGGGTTGGCCCCAGGAATGAAAGGGGGGGGGGAGGAGTAATTCCTCAATGTAAGCTATATGTATGGTAAGTTATTGCTGCAGGATGGCACCGCACAGACAGGATGGAACAGTTCCGAGCCATGGTTTGAATGGCACAAGACAGGAGGCTGGCAATTTCGTAAAAAGAGATGTCGTAGTAAATATCAAATTCGAAATTACAAATCTCTCGAAATTTATAGCCCCTGTCGTGTGAGCTGCTCACACCGGGGCCCGGGAGGAACCTCCCGGAAGATGGGAGACCCGCAGATCATCAAGTTCTATTGGGACGCATATGAAATGAGCGTCACTACGCATTCCAATAATTTGGTCTGAATTAGAACCACCCATTTCTCACACGCATATGATGGATCGAATGAGCGGACAAGAAACCTTTCCACCCCATTTCGTTACTCCCTCTTCAAAATCTAACGGAATTCGACTTGAAAAATGTAAAATAAGACTCCATTGTGATCTCTTGAGAGAAGGTCTCCAAGTGTAGGTGTGCACGTGTTTTGAAGCCTGATTCGAAATGCATTTCGACGCATTCTTAGGCACCGGTATCCGCTATCACTCTATATCGGCAGCCCTATTCATATAGCAAGGAGCCGATTTTTGTACCCTGATCGTAGCCAGGCCCGACCACTCAGCAAATAAAGTTTATGGACTCTGTAAGCCAAATCGAACTAGAGCGAAACTAGACCGAGTTATGCATCATCATCGGGCAGTGGCGATCATCGGCGCAGCGGGGACTCCGTCCCTTTTTGCCACGCAGTACCACACAGCTGTGATAATAGACCGCGTATTATGGGCGACTCTTTGGATCCTTTAAACTACATTTAAGCTGTGACAACTGTACAGACAGCAAGGACAGTAATCGACATCTCAGTGTCTATCTCACCTCACGAACGACTATACGTGGCATCGTGTTTGCTGAGTATCAATCCTGGGCCCCTATGTAGCGTACAACACACACCAGCTGAGTGCGTCAACCGTCACCGGTGCGGTATGTGCAAGGCAAACAACTGCAAAGTTTATTCGGGATGCGACCCTATCGGCATCGGCCTGCACATAGTTCCCGGATCTCCTGAATCGCTGGGCCAACCGACAAATGGGCAGTGGAGAGTATAGAAAACAATGTTCCCCAATTAGTGATGGAATCCCGATTCAGCGAAATCTCCTAAATCCGTGTGTCCCTGTGTACTATCGCCGACCTAAGCGCTCTTTAATATGAACTGGAATTATCCATTCTGGAATTTAGAAGTTATTTTGTCTGTGGTGCAGGTATTGTTTTTTAATTCCCTATTGTGATGTAATGTATATTTATGGGTAAATCTTATTCTAAGTATCAGTGTAATTTTAAGGTTTTGGGAAACTTCCCTTACTGGACAAATTGAATTGAAAGTAGCAGACCCAAATTATTTGATTTCAAAACCAGTTCAGGTATTATATCTTTACTAAACGCATCCACTAGAATCGTGGGTGTACACACAGGATACAAGAGCGAGTTCTAGTTTCTGGATCACTTATTTTAATTCACTAGCATAAAGTAAACAGGAACAATATACAATCAAACAACACTTAAATGTTCCACTAACTTCACAGAATAAGCGATAATATTCGCAAAATACTGGCACAAATAATTTCACAAATCAACCGCTACTATTCTCAAAACATTGATAAAAGTCACAGTTCACTATAGGTCGTATATTATCAACTCGTCAACTGAACTCCAACGGAGTGATGAATCCTTTAAAAATTATTTCTATAGAAACTTCTGGAAATCTCTGTAGAAATTTCCATTTTCTTATAGTAGATACTTATATTCTTTCTAAGATATTGAATTTTCTTCAATTAGTCGTCATTTCCATTGATTTAGCGACATTTTTATCAATTTGGCGAGATTTTTGTTAACTTGGCAACAATTAAAAATGTCGCCAAGTTGGCGACAGTCCACCAAATTTGTCGCCAAAATCTCGCCAAGAGTTATAGACGGAGAAATAAGTTATTCTTACAGCAGGTAAATGACTATTAAAGTTCAAATACAAAAGTATTACTCAAAGTATATTTTTTCATGAATGGAACGAGCTAGATCCACGAGAATGATGTCACCCAATTTATCGCATGGTATTACATATGAAAAGTGAACATGTTTCTCAATAGGAAATATTTTTTTCTTTTTTATATAACTTTTTGATAATTTTTTGAAAAATGTGCAATATCTCGAGAACGGTTCAGGTTAGCGTTCTAAAATTTATGTCAATCGTTTTCTAATGAAAAATGACATAAGGAATATCTATTTGCGTAACTTTATTAGCGGTTTTGATTTTTTGACGATTATTTTCAAAATTGCACTCGAAAATTTAGGTGGGTTCTGAACATTCGATTGCGTATAAAAACAGTAAGCTTCCAGCGTTTACCGATTGTGATTTTTGTACCAAATTTCGTTCGAATCGGTCCATTTGTTCGTCAGTTATCGTATCCACAGACTCACTGACACACACACACACACACACACACACACACACACACACACACACACAACATCACTTCAAAAATGTTTGATTCGTGATCAGGGATGCTTGAAACGTGCTCTCCCGTCGAAAACTCAGGTTAGCGTTCGAATTTTCGACCCCGTCACAATACTTTCCTTATACATTATGTATATAAGAAAAGTAATAAGACAGGCGTGGAAATAAACGTGACAAAAGACCAAGTGTGCTTATAATTTTATATAAAATTCTTGTTTTTATACGGAATTTTTTAATGACAAAATAAAATTACCCCATTACTCTAGAATAAATAGCTCTCGAGATAATTTTATTTATAAAATTTGGGGGGGGGGGGGGCAGGTGACGTTTCAAAAGGTTCCAAGTCACAAAGAAGAAATGGAATTGTTTTAACGCTGCAAATTGGATAGAATTTCAAATAAGTCCATATGTTATGTGTTTTTAGGTGAAATAATATTTAAATCAATATATTCCGGAATATAAGAAAAAAAAATGAATATGGTCGTTTGCGAATTCATGTGCTGCCCACAAAAGAATTTTTATCTCAGTACAAAGTTTGATGGGCATATGAATAATGTAGGGTTGCTAGAGCGTCACATGCACTTTTTTGTAAATGTATAAATGAAGGAGGTAAATGGTAGGCTCCGCCCATATAGAAAGTAAATAAATGATGCATTTAGTATTTTGTCACAAAACAGCATCGTATTAATATAAAACATAATTTTAAAGACACTATTTTTAACAGCGCCATTAGTCATCGTTACCCATGGGAAATCATTGTCTAAAGTATACCCGGAACACGAACTTTTGATAAATTAACGATATTTTTAAAGGTCGAGAGAAGTTAAGAGCTAAAAGTCAGATGTTCATTATTATGACAGCAATATGCAAAAAGTTAGTGGGAAGTAGTTGAATAAAATTCGTAGCCGGCACGTAATTTTTCCATACAATTTTCTTTTTTCCCCGTTATTTACATCCATAAAAATTATTTACAGCATTAAATAGCATCAAAGAAATATATGTAAGACAATTTAAACATCCCCCTACGTAAAATTTGGATACCCTAAAATGCGTTTACATTTACTTCCCTGTTTAACCTTCATCCGGAAACTGGTTCAATTATTTCTTATGACGCAGTTAAATGTACCCCCACATTGACTATTACACATCCAACAGTCTTTCAATCATTTACACCATTTATTATGTAAACAGGTTCTGATCGTGTATAAAAATATACCATGAACACTTATAAAAGTCTAATTAATTCATTCATCCATGTAAAGCTAACAGACAAAGTATGTTGTAAGTCATCCTTCTCTATCAGCATATACCCAAGCATAAAATTCCTTGTCGTTGGTAAGTAATTGCTATAGATACAATTTTTATCCTTTTAGTCATCTATCTATTCAATGTGCCTCTTAACAAACTATAGAACAAGCCGTTTTGTAAAAATAACGCTGTTTGCAGTGTTCTGATATAGTTAAGGACTAAATATTTTTGTTAATATGACATCAATGCAAATTAGTCGGGTACAGAATAATAAAATCAAAATTGCAAGAAAGATTATGGAAATTGGATCTATAGTTTTAACACTGTGACTATTTTTTCCATATTCAAATTTTGGGACAAATAAATATCTCGATGAATACTTTACATAATTTTACCCAAAACTGTCTTTCAAATTTTACGCTGTTATAATCAGAATTGCAAAAGTTATAAAAGTAGCTCAGCTGCTGTCAATTTGCCCTCCAGAGGCTCGTATTGTAGGTTTTTAGATGCAGAGCTTTAAATTTGGTTGCAGAAACAAATCGTGTTGGAATTTCCTGCACAACGTAGTTTCGTTATAAATTCGGTTTCGAGCAGAGACTACGGCGAAACTGTGGACGAGTTTAATGGCATACCCACATTTGCTGTAGATTTGTATGTAATTGCAAAGCGATCGCAAATTTTGCGATACTGTTAACCTGATTCAGCTTGATGCATACCTGTGAATATTTTCCTAAATATTTTTTGCCATTTTGGCAACAGCGATTCTTTTTAAACACAAAACATGGCTCTTGCGAATTTATGTAACACGTGGATAATTAAAGTTACTTTTAGAATTCTCAAGTAAGTCATTTATATTATTTTGCACTGTATATATTACATAATTTTATACATTTACAAAAATGGTCAATTTATTAATCGTGCACTTTGCAATTACTTGTTCAAATACATGTGCCCTGTTCTTTTTACGTAGCATATGGGAAATGCATACTATAAGAAAATGCATGAAGTATAAATATGATTTTGTAGTATGCAGGTTGCTACATCTGACTGACTTACTCACGGTATATGCTGATTATATGAAATGGCACTTTAATATTAAGTGTATTTTTGTTAGAATATTATTTCTGATTTACAAAAGTAGTTTAACTATGGAAAGAAAAGAAAATTATGTTATGAGTTATTTTCCTACAATTCAAATCACAAGACAAATAAATATATTATGATGGATTAATGATAATTAATTTAGATATTTGAACATCATAGAATATGAATCTACCATTTTAAATAATGTGATTGTAGTCAATTTTCTCTGGAAGAAATGTATCGATTAAAGTGAAATTTGCAAAGTTACTTAAATTTGTAAACGTAAAAGTCATTTATTGTCAAGATCGTAGTAAATGAATCTCTTCCCCAAACAAACGAATATTTATTTCTGATGTTATAAAAATTAGAAATATATTACAAAAAAGTGCTAAAACATTTTTACAGAAATAGATGTCATATATGTAGCTTTAATTTAAAGGCTAATGTTGTATTCTGGAGCCAGTATTATAGATTGAATCTAGTAATGTATTTTAAAGCTAGTGTTATAGATTGAATATGGTGTTGCATTTTAAAGCCAGTCTTATAGATTGAATCTATTGTTGCATTTTAAAGTCAGTGTTATAGATTGAATCTAGTATTATATTTTAAAGTTAGTGTTATATTCTGAATGTGGAGCTATATTTGTCAATTCAGCATGCTATTTCTAACATGCATCTTAATGGTGTTATTTGTAACATGAAATATTACACATATTTCCTCCCGGCCGTGCAAACAGCTGCTCATGTCTTAGGACGAGTCGGACGGTCTGGGTCTTCCACATTACACATACTTGAACTTCCGATATTACACATATTTTAACTAAAATCGAAAAATCTATAAAATATGTTACATGCTACCTATTTCTAAGTGAGTGAATACTTTATAATGCTTAAAAATATAATTGGATGTTCTGAAATGAATACGTTAAGTTCATTGTTCGAAAATGTTCACCAGTTGTAAAATAGTTGGGAACGTCTTACAGCTTCATTGCAGTAGGTCGAGTAAAGAAATAATGCATCAGTAGTGGGGGTGTTTTCACTTAGAAATGAACCAATTTGATATTTTTATAGTAACTAGGGATGTGATATAACACGATCTCGTTGAAAATATGTATCGGTATTGATAGCGATTTATAAAAGTAGACCTACAAATCGAAATCTATTTTCTCCAGAAATAGAACATATTCGAATATATTCTTTTGAGAGATATAACAGTCTCTGTAGAAAAATAAAAAATATAATGCACTTTTATACGTGTTGACGAAATGATTTTATTTATTTTTCGATTTTCAATTTCATATCAAAACTTGTCATTCCTTTTAAAGACATCAGTTTTAACTGCATTATTCCTTATTAAATTGTATTATTCCGTCCTATATATCATTCGATTCACTTAAAATAACAAATAACAAAACAAACAAAATGAAAATGAAAATAACAAAAATGAAAATAACAAAAATGAAAATAACAAAAATGAAAATAACAAATCGCATGAAATAGCAATGTGACCCTGACGCAGATCGATTGAAATAATCGTTCCAAATTTAGTATAATTTAGAGGAAATATATCTTGCACTAGGACGCAGAGGGTCATGGATGATATAAATTGAATATTTTTTTCTGAGAGGATCAAAACATGTAAATTTCAAATCCAATGGTGGATTTACGACACCATCATGATATTTTCCTTTTATATATACCATGAAGTGAAAAAAATATATATCCTTTGTAAAGCTTTAATGTTATCGTAGGGTATATCCCATGTAAGAAGCGATAGTATTTAGGTTTCACTCTCCATGCCAAATGACCTTGCTAAAAATTAAAAAAAATAAATAAAAGAAAATTACAACGCTCAAATTACTAAGCGATACATTATTGAATGCTTCATTTCCTTGCAAAACAAGCCATTAAACTTTCTATTTAAATTTATTCAAGATATGAGTGTATGCAGCAGATATCGACAGCCATGGGTGTAGCCACGATCTCAAAATGTCGTGGATGGGGAAAATGGCTGCAAGGGCATATTGAGTACTGGTTTTGTTTTTCCAATATTGACACTTTGGAGAAGTAATGCACCATTTTACCAATAGGGGTGTTATGACTCAAACCAATCCTGCCAATTCCACCGTCGACAGCAAATAATTTAGCCTGAGATGTCTGGGTTTGCCTATGGCTTCGTAGTTACGACAACGATCACTAAATCATGATGAGTCAAGTCAGATATATGCTGGATTTCAAAAAGATCTAAATATTTCTTCCTAGTGGGTAGAGTAATTATGGAGCATGTATTTTCCTATCATGATAGAATATTGCTCATCTTGATGAAAAAATGCACCGCATTTCTCTGCTTCAGAAGCAGTATTTAGCAATAGCCAGATGGCACATACTCAACATTATATTGATATTTGACTGTTGCAAAATAAGATTCTACACTCGCTTTTCTCCAAAAAATTGCATTTGAAATGTCTTACAAAATTTAGAATTTCTAATAATCTTATATCGTTTCTGCATATACCTTATGTCCAAAACATCAGCAAGTATATTAAATATTAAATGTAAAGGTGTTAAAATTTCTCATTGAATCTGAAATGAGCTGTACTTGAAAACTTTGTAATATGTAGCTAAAATTGATAGAGAAACTAAGATTATTAAACTCAACATGCTGATGTCTGTATCTTTACCATCTTATTAAATTTTACTCAATCTTTAAGGTTTAAATTACTTGGAACTTTTCAAGAGTTAACAGCGATGAATGTAGATTGTAATAAAAATTGAATTGTAATGGGAGGTCTGTATAGTTGTATTTAAAAGCGGGTCTGTGTATACCCCAATAGCTTTGGCATCCATTTCATTCAATTGGCAGTGATTCTAATACTCTTTTCAAATCTGAACAATTTTGGATGCTGATACAAGTGATACAATTTTGGAAGCTGAATCACTTAAGCTTTAATGATTTAGTTATAAGAATTACTGTAAACTACCAAATGGATTTTTCTTTACTATAAATCTGAAAATTGCAATTATATATACTCGTTAAAGTATCGATGCTTATAAATATCACTTCTATAATCCAAAATACTAGATCCAAAAAATTTTGTTAGAAATCTATGGTGAACTTGTCCTTATCAATATTAATTATCAAAACCTTTTCTCTGAAATCTATAGTGAACTTGTCCTTATCAATATTAATTATCAAAAACTTTTGTCAGAAATCTATAATGAATCTGTCTTTATCCCACCGACCTCCCATCCTACAGCGCCAAATAAGATTCTGCGAAGAAATCACATGGCTTCATTCATAGTACAATACTACCTTTTTGGCTTCATAGAAATTCAAATCCTGAGCTCATTCATTTGTCTGAGCTCTAGAACTACCAGGGATTTAAATACTTCACATAATTTTATCGTTTATTTTTCCTTTTTTCATTAATTTCGAAATTGAAGTCTGTCGGCATGACTCAATTTTTGTGATTTACTATGGCTTGATTTACTTCTCTCTTCACCTAGCCCAGGATTTTCCAACCTGTGGTCCGCAGACCCCCGGGGGTCCACCATAAGTGTTGAGGGCGTCGACTTGAGTAGATTACTAAAGGAAAAAAAATATTTATAAAACATTGAAATTAAAACAAAATTTAACTCCCTATTAACAAAATAACTTTCTAGAATTTACTATTTCTGGAATTATTTTCTGAAAGAACACGTGATGCGACTGGGGTTCAGTTTAAGAGAGTATTTCCCGTCTTCTGATGAAAAAATTGATTGGATGAAAAATCCTTTCCTAAAAATAGAAAACGAATTAAAATATGTTTGTTTTGAATAAAAATGTTTGTTTCTACCTAATATATGCTTTTTTAAACATATTCATTCTCTCCTCTAGTCTTGATCATAAAAATCTGAAAAAAATTCAATGATAACGTTTACATTGAATTCCACTTGAAGAAAGAGTTTTAATTAACATTTTAGGGGGGGG
The DNA here is from genome assembly GCA_951213105.1 of Amaurobius ferox. Lineage (NCBI taxonomy): Eukaryota > Metazoa > Arthropoda > Arachnida > Araneae > Amaurobiidae > Amaurobius > Amaurobius ferox. Next base: position 131,300,868 of record OX578146.1, on the reverse strand, counting down.
GGTATTTTTAAAGGGTTATTAAACCTGCACGTTATTTGGGGATTCTCTGAAATAATTGCATTTTCTGGCGTCACAAAATACAGGATAATTTTGTGTCATATTATATCTCAATTAATTTTATTGCTCAGTGCTACTATCAAGACTTTATTAAAATTTTTATCTGAAACTTTAGGGTGAAATACGTTTCAACTACTACTTTGTATCCTAGTCTTTGTTATGTTCTAGGTTTTTGTATGGTTTATATAACGTAAATGTAGTTTCTTTTAGAAGGTCTTCCAAGAGTCTGCCTTATTTGGAAATTGCGAAATAAATATAGTATGTTCGATCTCTTGGTTTAAATACTTTTATAAAAGTTTAAAATGTAATAAAACTTGAACACGGAATCACTTAAAATTAATATACAATCACATTCGTTACATAAAAATGGAAAATTGCATATAAAATTGAGTACAATTTCTAAATATATTGCATTTTAGAATAGCCTATTATTCGTCCAAGTACTGAAGCTAAAACTCTATTAGCTGCTTAATGAATTCGCAACAGCCTTGCGTAGCGAAACGGGCGATTTTGAGTGATGTAACAATACACACGTCTGCTGAAATGGGTCCCAGAACATCTATATATATAAAAGGACACTTTACTAAAAGACACAGCTGTTACAGGAAATCTTCATATGAGTCAACGGACCACACTCGAACAAATCTGGTTTAACTATATTTCAGAGTGAGACAGTTTCACCAAAAGTTGTTAAGTTTAACCATTAAATTGTCCAATCAGGTAAATGGTGACTCACTGGTGTTTTTTCCAGCAAACTCCTTTTCACGTAACTTTTAAACATATTTTTATAATACAATACTGATAGCATTTTGCATATAATACTGAATACTTAGTTTTGCATCAATAATTTTAAAAGTTTTCTTATTCATGATTCATTTTTTGCTATTGAGTGCGTGGCTGTGTGTGCAACTCTCAACTAAATATTGTTTCGTGTTTATATTGTGTGTTTATTTTCGTGTTTATATATTTTTATACAATGCTGATAGCATTTTGCATATACTACTGAATACTTAGTTTTACATCAATAATTTTAAAAGTTTTCTTATTCATGATTCATTTTTCTGCTATTGAGTGTGCATCTGTGTGTGCAACTCTCAACTAAATCTTATTTCGTGTTTATATTCCAGAAAACGATATTCACGGATTAATTTTTAAAAATGTTTTTGCTAAGAAAAACCATTATACAAAGCTAAAGCTTCTTTTCTTTTCGAATTATAACTAGAGCATAAAGGAGGCGTGGTCACAATATATTTATGGAATCATATATAGACTGACATGTTAGGGCGGTATACTATTTCAATAAAATATACGTCTTCGTTAAACTTCATATATTTTGAAAGTTAACAAATCTAAAATTTAAGGATCGAATTGTTCAAGACTAATACATTTGAATGAATTTTAACGTGTTCAAAGTCGGATCTTCGTTCATACGCGATTATATACTATACTTTATGCATGTAAAATGAACATTACTTTATTTGTAACTCCACTCTATGTATTCAGGCTACATAGGAAAACCCTTAAGCACTCTGTAAACTTCCGAAGCACATCTTCTACAATGCGACATTCTGTACCGCTTTACAACCTTCGCAAACTTTCATTCCACTCGAAAAGAAGCACTCGACAACACACCACTGGAATTAATACACCTTCACTCCACACAACACACATTTATTTAGACCAAAGCACACAAAACAATATAACAAACACTTAAACATTTTATTCACAGGTTAACTCTTGAAGATGCCACGAAGGGGGGCCATAGGAAGGCCTGCCTTCCACCTCTCGAATATATCCTCTTGCTTCTCTCTCTTCCTTGCTGCTGCTCTGGTAACCCTTATATTCTTGCTGGTTGAGTCCTTCTCGCTGATTTGGCGATGTGCCGAAAATAAATTGTTGGAGTCTTACTCACTCCATTAGCTTTGTAAGAAAAGACACCTGAGTATACATGTTAGGTCTATCTATAGTAATATAACCGTACCCGAGCGAATGAGTGATTACAGTGCCTCTAGCGCAGAACTGAAAAGTTAGGATAACAAACTATGTCTTTAAACTTACCTTTATACTTATTTTTTCATATTTATTGATTAGTTTACAAGAATATTTAAAATATAATTATCAAAATATTTCAAATAGAACGCTTTTTGTAATAACATGGATGAATCGAATCTTTCGCAAATCGACCAAGTTTTCCTGACTGATATTGTTTTCGAAAAGCTAATATTTTCAACATTGTGGCAATTGTAGTGGTAACTCTGATTTACCTATAAACTTAATACTTCGCATGCTATTATACTATGTGCATATATACATATTCCACCTAAATTCAAATCACTGTCAACTAATTATTATTCAAAAAACAATCTACGAAGTTTTGTTATATTTTTAACGTTTAATCCAAAAAATACCTTAAAAATTACTTTTATTTTGCATATGTCAATGTAATTTTAGGTGGAGTTTAAGAACATAACCTCTTAAGAAATTATATTAAAATCAAAGGGAATGAATGCGTTATGGGTTTTTTTCTGTGTGTGCATAGAACATGTGTCGCAAGACACATTTTCAAAAACTACCAACAAATTTATCAAATGTGTTGCAGTATATTAATGTTTTGCAGTATCAAATGTGTTGCAGTATATAATAAAGAATAGGACACTCTACCCCCCAAAATTGATTTCATTTAAATCAATAATAACAGCATCAAAATTTTGACTATTCCTCTATTGGCAACGATTTTTAAGCTATAAGCGTTTAGTAGCTAGTATAAGATCCCTCCTTCTAAAGGTATCAACCAATTTCGTAAGCAAAAACCAGCCTTCATTCGTACAAAAACATGTCTATATGTCGCAAAAAAATTAGTAGATAGAAATTATGGAAACAATGATTATTCTATAACTCAATTGATTTGCAAAATCTTAACCACGCCTTTTTGATTATGATATATACAAAAATACATATCAATGTTTGGAAAACAATATTATCTACAGCATCTTAAGAATGAAAAATATATATTTCTTTAAATTTTACTTAATAACATTCATAACCGTTATATGTATTTCTTAAAAGTTTTTGTTGAAAAAAAAAATATATATTGAATGCTAACTATGCTAATTATATATTTTCTTTAAGACTATTGGATTCATTGACGTTCAATACGTCAGGGATGGACTAGAAAATAATTACTACTGATCAGACGTATATGTCTTGTTCTCCTGCAACAATAGATTTAAGAATAGGAGCCATTAGACGTATGAAAAGATGGTATTGGCATCCCAAATTTCATTGGTAAGAAAATTGTACTGATTTAATTTATTTTCTTTATTTGTAATCCCATTATCCAGTTTAATGTCGCGCATAACAGTGAGTTTCGACATAACACATAATTTAAATATAAAAAATTGTATAATATATCCCGCAGATCAACTTGACATTCAAAACAAATTTTTTAAATCAGATATTTTTAGATGTAATTTGAGTATGAAATTTGTTTGCGTATTAATACTGTGTGAACATCAATATACCTGCACATCTATGAAATGCGTTCAATGAAAATTAAAAAAATAATAATTCAAAATCTATCACACAAGGTTTTTTATATATTTTAACAAAACTAGACACATTTTGGAAGCTAAACTCAATAAGTAGCATGAAAGCGAGTAATACTGAACAACATACCATCATTTCGATATATTTATTTATTTAACATAGAATTAACATAGAATATATTTATTTAACATACATATTTTTTATAAAGTACTTTACAAGCGAGGTTTAATTTTCTATCGTCTAAATTACACATTGCCTCTTTCTTAGTGTAAATACTCAATGTAGCAAAGCAATATGCATAGTAACGAATTATCATTACAATGATATCCATGTCGCACTAAATTGGCGACAAATATATATTACTCAATGACAATTTTCGTAAAATATGACCATGTCTACGATTTTTGGTGAATTTAGGGAAATTCTGGATTAAGAAGTTTGAAAGGGGAAAAAAAACAACTAGATTTTGGTTTGGGATATATGAGTGTTCAGTGAGTAATGTTACATGATAAATAGAAAACTCAATAGAGAATGTAATAGTATTTTCAGAATACAATCTTCATGTTTATATGAATTTGTTGAGCTTTAAATTATTTTTTATTGTGTCGGATGTTTATTTTGTGAGGTTACTCGATAGCTGGAAAGTGATTAAGGGTATTTTGTTCCTGTTTACGTTTATTGTTTCTGCGAATAAATATGAGGTTATCCAGTTTTTCGAATTAATCCTTGTATTTTGAGAACATCTTTTGAATTATGATTTAATGACAATATGATGTGTGTACTATTCAAATAATATATTGCTTTGACTAACTTTAAATATTATATATTATGTAACACCACGCCCTGGTAATATTATATTCTGTCGAGTGAATTCCTGGGTCGTACTGTTTGAGCTTCTCTGGTACATAGCCCACTAAGTGGCCAAAAATTTACAATTATAACCGTTGAATTGATTAAACGACCGAACATATCGTTCATCTTGCAGTGCTGTTATCTTATTCAAAATATGTAGATAGCAACGGATTTGACACACCTTTAACTGACATTATTTTTTCAGTAATGAAGATGTACTTTATATATAATGTTAACAAAATAACATTGAAAGTTCTGTTTTACTGACATTACAATAAATCCCTCATTTATTTTATTCAAACTGGTTATTTAAAACCAAGTTACATATCTATTCTAATATTTTAATGTTTAGAAAACTCACTTTTGAAGCGTAGTAAGTCATAGCCGCATGTCATAAACTTTAACTTATTTTTAAATTTCAGAATATATTGAATTTTTATAGCGTGTAATGTAATTTATTACTCTTCGGAGATATGTTGCTGTTTTTAATCTGGTTAGAAAATAGTAAGTTTTAGAACCAGAAATTTGTACGTAGGATTTTCTTTAAGATGTCTATTAATGCATATATTAGTTTCCAATAATAATATAAATCGTTCTATAATGTTAAGAAAATAACAGTGAAAGTTTTGTTTTACTGACGTTATAATAAATCACTCATTTATTTAATTCAATCTTATTATTTAAAACCAAACTATATACATATTCTAATCCAATTCTAATGTTTAGAAAACTCACTTTTGAAGCATAGTAATTCATAGCCAAATGTCATAAACTTTAACTTAATTTTAAATTTCACAGAGAGTATACTAAAGAGTTTTTATAGTTTGTAATGTAATTTATTACTCTTCGGAGATATGTTGTTGTTTTTAATCTGGTTAAAAAATAGTAAATTAAAAAACCAGAAATTTGTACGCAGGATTTTCTTTAAGATACTTATAACATTGACGTCTATTAATCCATATATTAAGTTTCTAGTAATAATATAAAAAGTTCATAATTGTAAAGCAAAAAGTAGATTACAATTATAGTAAAGTTAATGTATTCAATAGTATAAAAATTATATGTACCGTAGAATTCTGTCGATCCGCAACCTCAAGTGCGACTAACATTCGTGAAAATTTTGGGAACACTTATAAGGAATTTTCTGCTGAAAGAGACAAATAGAATTGAATTCATTCTCGCCACCTAAGTGCGTCTGAAAGGCGTGAAGTAGTATGTAGTGGGAAAGATGAAAGTTTCAACTAACAGAAACAAAGTATACTTTATGTAGTGAAATTATTTAGTGTGTTAATGTGGGAGATAGTGATAAATTATTTAGTATTTAAATATTAATTTCAATTGTTAAATTAGCTTAATTAGGTCTATTAATCGCGTGTACCGAAAGTATCCGACATATAGCCCACCATATTCTGGAATCCGGTATCAACCTATAAATAAACAATTCCAAAAAGATAAAACATTAAAATGCAAAAAAATTATAATTTGCTTTGTCAAATTTAAATATTTATTAAAATTGTTTTCTAAAGTTAGAAATACGACGAATTTATGAATACAATGTAACTTTCAAATACTTTTTTAAGAAAAAAGGCAGAAAAAATAGGTGACTACAATTATTTAGAGTGTATTTCGAGCCCTTTTCCTCAGGTCAGTGTTTTTTTCCTTTTAAACGGCTTCTGCAAAAATTATAAAACTACATAAACTACGAAAACTATAAAACTATAAAACTACAAAAACTATAAAACTATGGAAACTATAAAACTACAAAGCTATATATATATATATAAAAGAGAGATACCAACCTTATTACGTAATTCGTATTCGCTTAAGAGAAAGTGTTAATAGTTATCCAGTGAATGGAAATTTCTCCAATTGTCTTTTCGTATTTAAATCCTATTGATGCCGTACGAGTCTATATTACTATAATTATAAATTTGATTTTTATAATTATATCAATTTGTGAAAAGTTTATTATTTTATCTACTTAAACAACATACGATTTAAAGCAGTCTTTAATATAAGCATATCCAGATGAACACGCTGTCCAATGCTCGTAAGCAAACTTCACTAAAGATAGCACCAAATTATCCAGCACCCTGGTGTTGGCGAGCATTAGATTGCTGACTACGCAGAAGAGTAGATTGAGTGTGTAAACAATTTCAAAGTTATTAACCGTAAAATTCAATTGATTGAGACAGCTGGCAATTTCATGAAAGAATTAAAATATTTATATTATAAAACACATTTAAAAATACTGGTTACACTGTTTTAGAGAGTGAAAATTTGAATTATTTCATTTTAAATGCTTAAGTAATTAACTTAAAAGTTTCATGATTTTAATATACACAGACTTACGTTGATTTTGTTAATTTTCTTTTTAGAAATAATTATTTTTGCAAACATTTTCAAGAAATATATTTTATTAGATAACAATATAGTAACAGTTACATTTCTGTAAATATTAAAAATCAAATTATTATACTATTAATCATAAGAGTCCCATTAGTGAATGGGAGTTCGCTCATAAAAACATATCGATTTGTATCAATTATATAATCGTCTTATAATTAGTATATAAATTTATGATTTTCGGTCTTTACTGCAAAATGTTGTGACACTACTCACTTGATCTATTCTAGCATAAATGCCTTCAATTATTTCCCCAAAACTAGATGTTTATTCAAATCTGAAGAAGCTTATGTTTATCTTTCCTATAGGAACATTTTCTCACTTTTAGTAATAAAATGTGCCCTTTTAAGATTTTACTGCTTTTTCATTTTTACAATTTTAATAACATTAATTCTTCATTCAAAGAGGTTGAAAAATAAAAGTTTTTTTCGTTTATTAAGCTTGTAAAGTATATAATTACAAAACCCTCTGATAGGATATGTTTCAATTGATTGGTAACAAGAGTTGAGAGCAGCGAGAAGAATCGGTGGATTGTTCCGCGCTCTTCAGCAGAAGCCAATAATTTATTGACTTCTATCTGATAATTTGCTATTTGCTGCTAGCTGTTTGCTTCTAGCCGATAATTTGCTATTTGTTGTTAGCTGGTAATTTGGTGTTTGTTTCTAGACGATAATATGATACTTGTTTCTAGCCGATAATTTTCTATATGCTTCTAACCGATAATTTTGTATTTGCTTCTAACATATAATTTTGTGTTTGCTTCTAACATATAATTTTGTATTTGCTTCCAACCGATAATTTTCTATTTGCTTCTAACCGATAACTTTCTATTTGCTAGCCGATAATTTGATATTTGTTTCTAGCCAATAATTTATTAAGTTGCAGTTATAAGAACCTTTAGTTGATCATAGTGCGCATTCAACTGCACATTTAATGATTTATTTAGCTAAGACTATATATATGACTTAGTGAAATGAAATGTTATTAGTTACAGGGTTAATTGTTAATAATATACTAAACTAGATAACGATTTCAGATTTTTATATGTAGTGGTTGACTCTCGATGATGGAAGTACCTGGAAAAGGATAGATATATTTGTAATGGACTTTGAGTTCTGCAATACTGGGATTGGCAATTGTTTAACCATCTAGAAGCATGTTTAACTATCTGCGTGTATGGAATAATTGGAGTTCTGATTTTCTATTGGTGAGAACTTGTTTTTTATTTAGTTATACCTGCATTTTTTCTTATCTGATTTAGTATTTAAGTATCTAGTACATTTAAATATCACCAAAATCTGACTATAATATCAACTATTTAACTCCATACTTTCATTCAAAATATCAAACCTACACAATACATCAGAAAAGAAATACAGCTGTTACATATGGATAATTTTAAGGAAAAGTTATAAATTTATGACTTTTTATCGAGTTTTGAAATGGTATTGAAAAACATTAAACATTTAAAAAATATCAAGATATTTTTAATTCAGACTGTTTAAAATGTTTCACATTTTATGCCATTTCCTTTCACAATTAATTGCGTTAAATTTGAAGATATGTGTTCTTTATGTATTTATAAAAATCTAATTATAAATTTTAAAATCTAAATTCAGTATATGAGGTGTATAAATGGCATGTAACTCAACTCTGCAAAATATCTGTGAAATTTAATGTGTTCAGAATAGACATTTTAGCATTAACCATACGCTGGAATCAATATCCAATGAAAAAATAAATTGATTTTCATAATCGTGCTGATTTGAAATAAACAAAAATCTGAAATCCAAATCAAAATTTGGTTCGCAATATATATTTTGTTATAAACATAATTTGACATGTTTTGCTCTGATGAAATGCGAACTAAGCTATATTAAAATAACTTTTCCCCGTTATATTCAGTCAGCGTGTGATAAAATGACTATAGAAGCTTAAGCTAAGCTCTTTGATAACCATTTAAATGTATGGTCGTTAAGAACTGTCTGCTAAAATTCTAATGATTCCACTCTCAAATACTTTTTAAGGTGTGGCTGCATATTGTTACAGAAAAAAAGAAGTGTTTCATATTGTTACAAAATTTTAATAGTTATCTCTATATTATAATATATTTCTTTTATTTCAGTGTACATATTTTTGCACTTTTATAAAAAATATGTTATATGTATTGCTAGTTTTTTAAGACATAAATCAAATTTTCAAAATATAACATCGGGATATTTAGATATTTTATTAATTATTCGTTATAAACTACTAAATATAATAATTTGAGGATGTGAAATAATTGTATGCGCAACATGCTAAATTTAAATATTTAGTTAATGTGGTTAAACACACATATTTCTTTTTCTCTGAATATTGCTTTTATCACTTTACAATTTGGTTTGACGATGTACAAACATATGAGAAATGATAAAAAAGCAATTTAATAAACGTACTTTCTTTTTACAAAGATTGATATTTTATCTAGCAATATGTAGAACTTTTAATTTTTAATAAATTTATATATTGTTGGTACTAAATTATTCGTGTAAAACAGCTGAGTTGTTGTTATTGAGACCCAGACCGTCTGACCTACCAGAAAGGTGTAAGGTAACTGTGTAAAACAGCTGAGTGTAAAAGTCAACAAAATTATAGCATAAACAGTTTCAAGAAAGATAAAATAATTCATTAAAAATATTTAATATTTCACCCCTTTTCAAACATTTCTCCTAAAATTATAATAATGATTGCAGTTCAAATCTAGTTTGAATATTATTGCCCAACAAGGAAAACATATTTATTTAATAAATATTAGATAAAAGTAAACACAGAAAAAGCGAATTTGAGTAAATTGTAAGTGAAACATTGCATCCACATATAAGTATGGCCTACTATGCTTCCGAAAAATTATTCTAGTTGTATTAATAATAAAGGGATTTTAAGGCTTTGTAAATGAAATTGTAAATAAAAGTGTTCAGATAATTTAAATATTAAAATATCTCAAGCAATTATTTAGAAAATTTTAGGTATTCGCCCACCTGAATTCACATTTGAGTAGCATGGATGAGACAAAAAATCGACGTGGAAGTCATGCAGAATTTACATTGACCAATGAATTTCCATATTAAAATATGTAATACTTTCTTGGATAATTACGTGGTCATCCAAGTATTCTAATGATTATTTGTATATTGGCATATGATGTAGTAATTGTTATTTTACATGGATTATCTTATTTGAGGTATTGTCTTGCCCTACTCAAACGGCAGACTAAAGGCATTGGAAATTTAAATTTGTAAAAGGTATTCGATTGAAATAATAAATTACACAGAAATATTATACACTGTTCGCGCATGTTTGTCAGACGTCATGTATATTTTTATTAATGCAAGATATATGACAATCGTATGGTCGTCACTAAAATTACATGTTATGTAGTATATATTTATACAAAATTAGATATAAGAGATTTTCCAGTCTCCTTCTAGTTCGAATTAATAATAAACTATCATAAATTCATTTTATGAGAGCTTAGCATAGCCAGCTTCACAAATTAATCAAATTAACAAATTTCTCAAAAAACATATTTTCAGTAATACAGGATATTAATAGTAATGGAGCGAATTTTAGTACAATTGTAGTACTGTTGAGAAAAGTACTTTTAAGATACATTTGAATAATAGTATACAAATTGTGTTAGATCGAAACTATAGGCTAATTTTCATACCTACACTCTAGAGACCTGAAAGTATCAGTTTAAAATTTTATTAAAATTTAAGAAATCGTACATTTATAATAAAATGCAACTTTTTTGACATGTTTGACAAAAACGTCACTCATTAATTTGGCATTACTATAAAATCCACTTGTGAGACCAGAAATAGATCTCACATTAAGTGTTGTGTTATGGTGAGAGAGTGTTATACTAGTTATTTATTGATCTAAAACTCTGTTCCATCCAGACTGTCAGTATTGTCCGAAGTTCTAGATCAATAAATAACTAGTATAACACTCTCACCGTAACACAACACTTAATGTGAGATCTATTTCTGGCCTCACACCACTATTATCCAATAATGCTTTGCCGCACTTTTGAATTTTAGATATGCTAATTTAAATAAGAAAAATTTGAGAAATGTGCTTAAGTACAAATACAATAATAATGCGGCACACATTTGTTTCAAGGATACACTTGTTTCAAGGATCTCTTTCGTCAGTGCAAGCGAACCAAGAAGCCCGAAGTCAAAGACAAAATGGGCACAGATAGAAGAAATCGAGAGGTTTATGTATGCAAAATATGGATTAAGAATCCACCTGAGAGGGCGGATGGAAGAATGGTTCAACCAAACTAAACAAGAAGTAACAAAATTACCGTGCGGCAAAACTCGAAAGAAATATCCCAACAAAGTGATTCAAGTCCAAACAAGAATAAACAACACCCAATTTCATGAATAATAAGTCAAAGTCATATATAAAAGTTCCAATGGCTAAGAAATGGAACCTATAAATAAATTGGAAGCATTACAGAGAACTCCGCCATACCGCGGTCAAAAATGGAGTACTGGACAAGTTCATTAATTAGAATTTTCCCGGCTTTACAAGGCTTTAAAGAAGTCAAGATCATAGATCAACGTTCATTTTTATATGATTTTCGGTGAAAAAACTCAAATTGGTGGTCAAAATTATAGCAATGTTGAGCAACTGAAGATTTAAATTTCTGTTTTCAGATGTAGTTTTCGTCTTCCTTAATACGGAATTTTAAAGCATGTTTAGTTTGACTAATATAAGAAATACCACAATGGCAAGGAATTATGCCAGTATTTCTTAAAAGTGTGGTCTTTCCAATATTGGTAAAACGAAATTTGAAATTTCGTATTGAGGAACATGAAAATATGTCAACAAACAGGAATTTAGTTAATATTTAATTGCTCAGCATTGCTATAATGATTACCATCCTTTCGTGTTTTCTTCAGCACAGATCATACAAAAATGCATGCCAAACTATGATCTTGATTTTTTTTAAGCCTTTCGTATCCTGAAAATTTTTAATAATTGAGTTATGACTTGCCCAGTACTTCATTTTTGTCCTCCGTCTGGAGAAAGTGCCTTGTAATTTTTTCCATTTTTTTTTCCATTTCTTAAACTTTGGAGCTCTAATGTTTCGTTGTGAGTTATTTTTCGTATTGTTAGGTCTTCTTTTTCCTCTGAGCTCGACTCACTTTGTTGGGATATTTCAGTTGTGTTTTGACGAACGCCAATGCTGTATGTTACTTTTAGTTTCTGTTGGTTAAACTGCATTCATTTTGATTTCTAATTGGCCTCTAAGGTGGACTCTTAATCCAGTTCTTGCGTATATAGGCTCTCGATGTTTTCTATCTGTACCCATTCCGTCATTTTAGATTTCGGGTTTGTTCGGTTCGTTTGCAGTGACGAAGAGGAACCAGAGTATCCTCGAAAAAGCTGTATGCTGCATTATTATTTTATTTGTGCAAACACTTTGCTCAAATTTTCTTTATCCTTTTGTAAAAAGTGTTTTCTTACTTACTTGATAACTTAATCGTTTTAATTTCTTTCAGTGTGAGGGAAATGGTTACCATTCACGTCACAGTTTTCATGGAAGTAGTATGATTTGAAAGTAGGCCCTATGATGTGGATTTTGTATAAAGTCACAAGAAGTTCTTTTCTGAAGCTAGTTGTACACTTTCAGTTCAATAAAGTGATTTTAGTACCTAGTAAGTTTCATACGAATTGTTTTAAATTCACTGAGTCTATATAGGCAGCGCATGCACCAGACTAGTTGAGCATGCGCGTGGACTTAGTTTATCCATTCATGCTCATCCGCCATTTTCTTTGCGATTGACTTAAAAGAATCAAACTGATCCAATGGAAATTTTGCGCAATTCATAGTTGAAGTTCACATTTTATATATACAACAGCTCAAAGCCAAAAATAACTTCGATAAAAGCAGCAAATTATAGTATTCAGTTTAGAAACTATTTTTTATTTATAATGCTGCTTTTAACAAAGTTATCATTGGCTTTGAGCTGTTGTACATATAAAATGTGAACTTCAACTATGAATTGCGCAAAATTTCCATTGGATCAGTTTGATTCTTTTAAGTCAATCGCAAAGAAAATGGCGGATGAGCATGAATGGATAAACTAAGTCCACGCGCATGCTCAACTAGTCTGGTGCATGATTGTACTTTGTATTGTTATAATGCAACACAAGCAATGATTGTTACTCAAAAACACATTCAACATCTTTATTTGTTGCTCTTCGTATATACATATCAAATTTTAAAGCCAGCCACTTAATAAAATTAATGTTTAAAACGATGACTTGCATCCGCTTTCCCTGGTCTTTAAACGAGGATATAGAATTTAAGCAGCAAAATTGAAGATGGCACCTGGACTGCCGAGTAAGAAGCAATTTCATTCTTTTTTGAACGTCGAAAAGCAGGAATTAATTTCAGTTGTCAGAAATGTAGTCCTGCTAACAGGGCGAAGTCATGCTCAGCTCCTGCAAGAAAAAATTTCAGTAAGTACTATGAAATACATGCAATAAATGAAAATTCATAAAATATACTCATTGTATTAAAATCAGCATAAAACTTCCTGGACCTCTCCTGAATTTCTCAAAAGTTATAATTTCGTAAATACTAGAATACAGCGTATTCTAAAATTTGTCATTTGTTTATTGCTACATGAATAAAGTATATATAAAATTTAACTAGAATAAATTAAATTGAAAAATGTTAATTAAAAAATATATATTCAAATTTTCCCGACTACACAAATAAGTCCAAAATTTTAAAATTATAATGTGTATTTAAATATAAAGCATGAAAAGGGAAATACATATCTGGATAAAATAGAAAACTCATAAAATACAAAGCAAACAACTAGGCCAGGCATGTCAAACTTGCGGGTCATGAGCAACCCCCGGGACAATTAGATACTGCCCTCGACCTCAATTACTAATATTCTCATTAACAATTTTTCTATACACTGAACACATAGGTACAAATTACCTATTGAACACTCACTTATAGCTGTCACAAATAATTATCACTATTCTTTCGTAGTATTCTTTTTAAATTGAGTAAGTCTATAATAATTCTATAATGTAGCGTGACAACTTTGGTAGTTTGATGCAAGTAATTCGTCCTGCGATTGTTTTTAAATCAACCTGAAAATATGTTAAGCATCTGGATTTTTGAAATAAATGCGGTGTTTCTCGGTAAACCGTAATGATTTAAAGCTATTTTAATTTTAATGTTTACTTTTAAATTTAAAGAAAATATTTGTTTTATGTAAAATTAGTGTTTAATTCAATCCCTGCCCGCTGATATACTTTGAAGGAAAAATTGGCACTTTTCAAGATTGGGTTTTGGCACCCCTGAACTATCCAATAAAGGTATACAATTAAAATAAATCAACAGAAATGACTCGGGTGACTAAATGTTGGGAAACACTAGAATAGAGTGATTTTTTTAAATGTTATTCAAGAATTTATAGCCACGAACATGCGCCAGAAAAAAATGAATTACAAGAAATTCCGAATAAGTACCGTTAATGGAATTTAAAAACCTACCCTAGCCCAATATTGGAATAATATGAAAAAGTGAACATTTTGACGGAATTAACCCAATATCGGCCTAAAATATTGGGACAATGGGACAATATTACGCCAATATTGATGTTTCATCGGAAATATTTCCAATGTAACACCAATATTGATGTAATATTGTAATGAAAATCTTTAGCCAATATTGAAGGCCAATGTAACCCCAATATTGAGAGTCCATTGGAAATATTTCCAATATAATGCCAAGATATACAATATTGGACATATATTAAATGCTACTGGTATGCTAAATTACTACTTTGTATAAAAGGATAAATCAAACTGATTTGGTATACTGAATTTAAATTATCCATTTATAACACCTCTCACAAAACCCTATAAGAAGTTATCTTAGCTTAAAAATTGTGTTAAAATTAGCAGCTGAAGATTATCGCGGAAATTCACGAAATAATACCAAGCCAGGTTTTATTAACGAGTGTTACATTTAGCACATATTTTCAAAGCATTTTAAATGTTTAAATACAGCTTGAACAATGATAAAATTTTAAAATATGGAAAGGGTTGTATTGCGAAGAAATAAATGAAAGAAGATTACTTAAATATTTCAACATAACTTAATTAAAACTGAATGTAGAGATTTGTTGAAAAAGGGGAACAGACCATCAGCAGCATAAACTGCTAAATTTAGATAACATGGATGAGGTTTCTAGGAAATTTTCAAAATTCCGCTCTATAAAGTTATGAGATATGAACGGAATGAGAGATATTTTGAAGCATTACTAATAAGCTCTATACAAAAGTTGCAACAAATAAAAGCATATCTTAGATACACTATATTTTTAAAATTTTTATTTTTTATATAAATTCCAAATTTTCTTGAAAAAAAAATTAACATTGATTGTTACCCTGTACTTCATGTTCGGAGAAATTTTAGACCATAAGCCATTAGTGTTTTATGTGCATGTGGTTTTATGTGACTTAAAATTTTAACTGCAGTAATAAAAATTAAAGTTTATTTTTTAAAAGGATATTAATTTATTTTGTATAATTATCACAACAATGTTTTATTCTGATAAATATATTTATTTTTAAGTAATTTTAAATAACAATGATATCATAACAGCGGATGGAATATACGAGAATAGCTTGAGACTCGGTAAACATACTCGGATTATCATCCAAATTTAACATAAGAGTATGTTATTTACCAAATTACAAACGTCATTAAATAACAATGATATCATGACAGCAGATGGCATACACGGCAATGGCTTGAAACTCAGTAAATATATTTGGATTATCATCCAAATTTAACGTAAGGGGATATTATTTGCCAAATTAGAAATTTTAAAATATTTTTAATAACTATGATATCATAACAGCAGATGGAACATAAGATAAAAGCTTAGGATACGGTAAACATATTCTGATTGTTAACCAAATTTAACGTAAGGGAATGATATTTACCAAATTACAAACTTTAAAATATTTTAAATTACAATATCATTATGACATGACAGCGGATGTCATATAAGAAAACAGCCTAGGACTCTGTAAACATACTCGGATTATCATCATTCAAATTTAACATAAGGGGATGTCATTTACCAAATTACATACAAACATGTAGCTGCTTCTATTACATAGCTAGTCAACATTTATAAACTCTGCTAGCTCTCTATATCTATAAAATTGCTCAAAAGTGTCGTAAAATTCATACGTTAAAGAAAAAGAAATAACAGAGATAGATAACAAACTAATCATTTCCAACCACGCTTGACGCAGACGAAAAAACAAATGGTCATTAAATATCACCTTCACAATAATACCAAAAATCGTTGTGAATATCAACAAGAAAGATCAATCATGCTGAAAGCATTGATTATGAAACACTTTCTAACAGCAATGCAATTTTATTTAAACATGTCTAAAATGCAATACATTCCTCGGTAATATTTTAAAACTTCTCACAATACTACATTGATTTACTATATTTGAAAACTTAAACCATCATCGAAAAAAATGAACTTCATTCAAATGACGGCATTGAAATATAAAATTGCCTGGTTTAAACATCTCTAAAATGTGATATATTACTCGATAATAATTTTAGAATTATCATAATACTACGATAATTTATTATATTTCGAAACTTCATCGAAAACAACAGAAATTCATTCAAATGACGTCATAGAAAAAATAACACGCCTGGCTCTCTCTAAAAAAGCAGCATTTCATTCATAAATAATTTCCCATGCATGTCATTCATTACAATACTATAATAATTTATTTTATTTAAAAATTAAGACCATGGGGCTACAAGTAATTAAACTCTATGCTTAAAACTTCATCGAAAAAACCGTCCTTCTCTTTGTAAAATCAATGAATATTTCATTCATATCAGCTATGCAGACTCCATGGGCTAAATAATTTTGTGTTAATGAAATACAGCAATTCTAATACAACTCATTCTACATAGTTTGCTGTTTACATTTTACATAAGTGAAAAATAGGCTTTGTAGAAATAATCAAATTTGGATGATCATTTAAACTCAAATATATTGTAATTGCGTTGTTTCAGTATGTAGATGCACAGAATTTAAGCAAAAATAAAAGTGGTTTTAGGATGAATACAACACTCAATATGAATTAAAAAGAACTTAAAAAATCATGATTTTGAGACCAGATAGATGCCATATATCATTTTGAAGTGGGTCACGTGATCTTTTCATATTATGGTCACGTGATCCCTTCATATAAGAAGTGTAATTATTATCTTAATTTTTATTTAAAAAACTACTGAATATATTTCGGTGAATTTTTTTTATATATTTTATGGAACAATTTGAATATTACCTAAAGTTTTTGAAGCAATTTGTGAATTTTAAATCCGCTTAAAAAATGTTTGAAAAATTAGGTCCCGTAGTAGGCTCACTGTATTTCATTTTTTCAACCCGGGTTCAATCCAAAACTAATTGGGTGATATTATTCATTTATATCCCCATAGGTACTACAGACCGTCTGAACAACATACTAAAATTGCATTTTGATTAAGTCATTTTTACGGCAGTTATCGTGCTGACAGACAGACAGAATGAATAAAGTCATAAACACTTTTCAACTTTGTTGTAAAGTGTTAAAAAGGGAGATTTAGAAATTTTTTGAAAAAAAAAAAGTTTAACTGCTGTTCTCTACTTATGAGACAAGTCACTCAGTATCAATCAAAGATTCAAGTTTCTTCCATCAGCAATTTGGGTTATACATTTATCAGTTAATCAGCCTCACTTAGTTATGTGATATATGTAGGTTCATAAATTAGATATATTGTGTCCTATACAGATAACATTTCAGCTTGAAAGTCTTAATAATTTAAGTGAAATTTACCCATAGATGTAATGCAAAATATATGTTAAAAATAGGTCTGAAACATCATTAAGGTAATGTTGAGGTAAACATTGAAAAATGCTACTAAATAAACTAATACAAAAATGCAATTTGTAGAGATACCTTCAAAGACTAAAAAATATTAAAAAAGGTAAAAAAATGTAATGCACACCATTATATAGTAACTCCCCGCCTTGTGTGGATAGAATAGATTAAATATAAAATCTTAATTAGATAGCGCTTAGGTGAACATTTTAAGATTCAGTAAAGTATTAATAAACACAGTATAATATTAACTAATAAGCAAAATATAATTTATATCTATATAAAATCTGTTTTAGGCTGAAATTCTTAAAACGTTAAAAAACGAAATGAAGTTAACTAAAATATTTAATACAGAAAATGTTAAAAATCGATTTATAAAACATCGTTTACGTAAACACAAGAATTATTACATTAAAATAAATTAATAGAAACATGGAATTTATTTATACAGATAACTTCTTAGGCTTATCTATCTGAGAAATAAATAAAATTTATTAATTCTACTATGTAGTAAGTCTCAAAATTGAACAGGCAAGATTAGGTTGAAAACTTTATTTAGCCAATGTTTCGGTAAACATTTTAAAAGCCAGTATAGTATTAATAAATATAATACAATTTAAATTAATATATATGGAAATTTAATTTTATACAGAATACCGCCTTAGCCTTAAGCATTTAAGTAAAAAAAATAAAAAAAATAAAAAAAAATTAACGCAGTATAGAAAATGGAATTTAAGCTAGATTTAGAATAATAAATTAGAATAATAAGCTAAATTGAGCAATAGTTAAACAAATATCTGCACGATATATTAATTTAAATGAAATATTTTTATATATATACCGTGTTAACTTTAAACAAACTATACTTTTTTATACCTATTGCTTTAATATTAAAGAATATACAGAAAAAAAAGTAATTAACTCTTAAATCAAATATTTCAGTGTAGAAAATTTTGATTAAAACATTACGAGTTTAATTAAGTATTTGCTAGATAATCAAAAATATGTACTCTGGTATATTAAATTAATAAACAAAAGATAATTTTTATACAAATACCGTGTTAGACTTAATATTAAAGAAAAAGGTATATTTATCGTAAAATTAATTAATTTCGATAAACATGGGATAGAAAATATTTGGTTTAAAAGCTTACTTATGTTTAGGAAATGATTATGTAAAATTATAAGAATCAGACGATATTCAATAAATTGTAATGTAATGTAATATACAATACATAATTTTATTTTATACAAATTATCCATTTTCTTTCAGCCTAAAAATATAATTTACTTCAAATATTTATATAATTTATATATTATATGATTTTATATAATTTAATACTTATGTAATTTATATATTATGAAATTTACTTCAAATATTTACAATGTTTATACATTATATAATTTACTTATGAAGTATCATTTACTTCAAAATAGAATAATTCAGCGTGAAAAATTCATTTAAAATACTGTATGTATTTAATTGGAGTAATGTTTAGGAAAATATTTTAAATTTCAGATAACTTAAAACTTAAACGTTAAAAAAAGTTTAACTCCGAAATAGAGTAGCTTTATATGACATGGGATAAAAAGCTTATGGTTCAATCTTATTTAATGTTTAAGTATGTTAAGATAAAGAAAAATGTCTACGTTATTAAACGAAATATATGTTAAATTAATAAAAAGTTATATTTTGGTTTACATAAATGCCGTCTTAGCCTTAAAAATTTGAAAATATAAAAATGCTAAATTACTATACTAACTGTGGGGAAAATGGTATTTAAAAGAATTGGTTAAAACACGTATGCATTATTACGAAATAATACCGTATAATGATTTAATAAAAAATATCCATTAACTTTTATGTAAATACAGTTTCATTTTATAAACATTAAGTTATAAACCGTATTTTGGTATGTTTTAGTAATGTATATCAATATCTTGAAAATAAAGTAATGCGTTAAAGTTATAGTAATATGTGGAAAGGCAATTTTATTTGTCTACTCAAATTATAAATATCAGATTTATCTGTAGTTAATGAATGTGATAATTTAATTTATTCATAAAGCAACTTTATATAAACACCTAAGAAATCAACTATATCTTGAAAAACCAAACAAAGGTACACAACACTATTAAAGCTGTTTGCGTAAGTATATTTTTAACACTTTCCAACAAAGTTGAAAAGTGTTTATGACTTTGTTCATTCTGTCTGTCTGTCTGTCTGTCCGTTAGCACGATAACTGCCGTAAAAATGACTTAATCAAAATGAAATTTTAGTATGTTGTTCAGACGGTCTGTAGGACCTATGGGAATATAAATGAATAATATCACACAATTAGTTTTGGATTGAACCCGGGTTGAAAAAATGAAATACATTGAGCCCTATGGGACCTAATTTTTCTAACATTTTTTAAGCGGATTTAAAATTCACAAATTGCTTCGAAAATTTTAGGTAATAGTCAAATTGTTCCATAAAATATATAAAAAAAAATTCAGATAAATATATTCAGTAGTTTTTTAAATAAAAATTAAAATAATAATTACACATCTTATATGAAACGATCACGTGACCATGATATGAAACGATCACATGACCCACTTCAAAATGAGATATGGCATCCATCTTGTTTCAAATTCGTGATTTTTTAAAGTTCTTTTTAATTCATATTGAGTGTTGTATCCATCCTAAAACTACTTTATTTCTGCTTAAATTCTGTGCATCTACATACTAAAACAACACAATGACAATATATTTGAGTTTAAATTCTCATTCAAATTTGATTATTTCTACAATTAAGCCTATTTTTCACCTATGTAAAATGTAAACAGCAAAATATGTAGAATGAGTTGTATTAGATTTACTGTATTTCTGTAACACAAAATAATTCAGTCCATGGAGTCTGCATGGCTGATATGAATGAAATACTAATTGATTTTATAAACAGAAGGACGATATTTTTCGATGAAGTTTTAAGCATAAAGTTTATGAATTGTAGCTCCATGGTCTTAATTTTTAAATAAAATAAATTATTATAGTATTGTGATGAATGAAATGGAGTAAGTTATGAATGAAATCCTGCTTTTATAGAGAGATCCAGGCGTGTTATTTTTTCTATGACGTCATTTGAATTAATTTCAGTTGTTTTCGATGAAGTTTTCAAATATAATAAATTATCGTGGTATTATGATAGATTTAAAAATATTACCGTGGAATGTATTGCATTTTAGAGATATTTAAACCACGCAATTTATATTTCAATGCCGTCTTTTGAATGAAGTTCATTTTTTTCAATGAAGGTTTAAGTTTTCAAATATAATAAATCAATGTAGTATCGTGATAAGTTTTAAAATATTACCGAGGAATGTATTGCATTTTCGACTTTTTTAAATAAAATTGCACTGAAGTTGGAAAGTGTTTCATAATCAATGCTTTAAGCATGATTGATCTTTCTTGTTGTAAATAATATGCAGTTTTTTTTATCAAATAGTACAATTACCCTAAAAAGGAAAAATAATAAAATCACAACCTTTTTTTTCCTCTCTGATTCTTCACAGCACACTTACAGGCTCATCTTCTAAGGCATAAGCCTCGACTCCAAATATAGAAGTGTCAACAGTACTTCTTTATAATTTCACGCGAACAATGATCATCCTCGACCATTAATCAATTGAGGCTATTCTGCACCACAAAGTCCTATAGGGGAAAACGAAAAATCAATCTTTATGAAAATTTCCAAAATAATTTCAATGTATCTATTGACTGTCCAGAAAAATTATGTTTTATGAGTACTTTGAACAAAGATTTAAATGATTTCATGTATTTTAGTACTTTCTGGTATGAATGTAATTTTAAAATTTGTAACAGGAGATATCAAGCATAGAAATTGAACAGTGTTGAATAAGATCTTGAGCTCTCATTGCGGTTAACATCGTCCCTGGACGGTTTTCAAGATTTTTATGCATCTTCAGTATGGAATGAGCAATGCCTCTAATCACATCCAGATATTTTACTATGCGTCACAATATGCAAACATAGCAAAATTTCAAGTCTGCAGATATGCCAATACAGACGAGAAATTTATAAAGGAGACATCATATGTCAGCAAATGCCATTCACATTTCATTTTTGACTGATTTACGTATTTTTATTTTCTGCTGCATACTAATTTTTGCGTACAGTCATACGAGTCCTCGAAAAAACAATGGAATGTAGTGTTGAGAATTTAATTCGCTATCTTTATTGATATAGATGGAACTGTTATGATAATTGTTTTTGTTAGTCAGTGATTATGATCTGGTAAAGTTCGGAAGCCGGAAGGTCCATCCGACTAATAATTTAGATAAATGTAAATTATGTAAATATGTATAAATGGTGTACATGTTTTAATGATTGTGAAAATATTTTTAAGTTATTTTTATAATCAATGTTTCTTTCATGACTTTTTGGCAGAGGGAGGACGAATGAAATTTCAGGGGGGTGAAAGTTTTCTATATGCCCTATATAAATATATCTAAATGCTGTGTCGTATAAACTGGAACTAGGTTAACATAAAATGTCTCCGAGGGGTTTCGTCCTTTCCGGAGTTATGCCTGAAAGAAACACTGGTTTTAATGCCGAACTTACCTCAAGTTTATTTTTTTTACCCCCCCCCCCCCCGAGAACAAGTGAAGAACCATACGAGATCTAAGGAATCTAGTTTACATGTAGCTCTACTGGACATTCTCATACCATAATCCATTTTCTAATAGTTTATGATTTTGCTTTTGTTTGCAAATTTTACAAGATAATTTTGTAACACCTGTAACGCTGATCCAAATGATCACAATTATAGCATAATACAATTCATTTTTAAGGATCCCAAAATCTTCCGATTAATTATGAATTTGATAATGTTCCCCCCTGGCGAGGGTGATATCTACCCCTCCGAAGGGGGTAATAACATCACGGACACAAAAATTGCATTTTGTTTTCTACGAGATTGGAACTATTATAGTTTGTATTCGTTGAGTGCTAAATAATCGATTTTATGCAGATTAAGAAAATATAACATTTAGAATAAATTTCGAAGTTTTTACTCAACTTTTAAAATTTGTTATCTAGTTCTAAATTTTTCGATAACAGAGCCGAATATAAAATTTAGTGATAATCCATTCATATTTGTGGTACTGTATATCGTATAGACAAGGAAACGTATTCAAGAAATCGTATACACACGATATACAGAGTGTATACTATGGCAGACACAAGAAATCGACAAGACTAATATCACTCTGAAATGGAACGTGTTCAGATCTTAAAAGATACATTGGTATCAAAATCTCGAATTCAAAAGTTTTCTTAAAAACAGTACTCTATACTTCATATGAGAAAGTAAAAATCTGATGTGGGCTACACATGAATTACCCTACATAATGCAGCTGTATCATAGGGATATAATGATGTACAAGATCCACTGACCAATGTTTTTAACATTGACTTGTACATTAATATTTGGGGCCTTTCTGGATGTCAATGTGTAAAAAATTTGCCTAAATTTGATTTCACAACGAGAAATATTTATAACATCCGTTAAGTAATATAGTCCATGGATTAAGATATTTTTATAATTAATCGTTAGATTGGCATCAGTTTCGTGCATTTGCCAATTTGGACCTATTTTGCCAAATTAGTCGCCAAATATTACGTATGAAAAGTGAACATATTGTACAAAATACATGATATTTTTATGTTAATTTTTGGATATATTTATTTAAAAAAATTTCCTATATCTCAAAAACTGTTTAAGTTAGCATTGTGAAATTTATGTCAGTCGTTATCTAATAAAAAATTTTTGTATAAAAATGTTATATATTTAACATTATTTACTGTCCTGATTTTTTAAAGGATTTATTTTCAAAATACTTTCGAGAATTATGGGATTTTCCGAACGCTCGATAGCGTTTAAAATCAACAGGGTTCCAGTATTCAGTGATTATAATAATCGCACCAAATATTTTTCAAACTCTCCATTCGTTTGCGAGATATCGCGTCTATAGATTCACAGACTGGCACACACTAACACTAAAATACATACATACTAACATATACATACTAATATACACACACTAGCATATACATACTAACATACACATACTAACATACACACACTAACATATACACTCTGGTATACACACTAATATACACAAACTAACATACACACGCTAACATATACACACATTAACATGCACACATCCTAAAATACACATAAACTAACATGCACACATCCTAAAATACACATAAACTAACATACACACATACTAAAATACATACACATACCAACATACACAAATACTAAAATACATGCACATACCAACATACACAAATACTAAAATACATACACATATCAACATACACAAATACTAAAATACATGCACATACCAACATACACACGTACTAAAATGCACACCAACATACACACAAACTAAAATACACGCTCCAACATACACACATACTAAAATACACACACCAACATACACACATACTAAAATACTCTCGATTTAACTTTAGATCCTTGAAACGTGTCTTTTCTTCGCAAACTCAGCCCCGTCACAATATTTTTACTATATCGTGACGGGGTTGAGTTACTATACACTATAATATGTGGGGAAAGTTAAAAGTCAACTTAACTTTTGACAATTACAGTTTCCCCGTCTAAGACAGGCTTCATTTCTAGGGCGCGTTAATGACAACGTTCAGAATGGGATCACGGATAAAGTACTTTTGGTAAGATACACCCCTGTGGGAATAAACGATTTAAACATAGTAACTTAAGAATAAATACACGAAACGCAATGGAATTTCACATGTCGATCATTATGCGAACGACCTGAACTATATAGAATGCTCAGTCATTCGAAAAGCTAAAAATGATATATTTTCATAACATTATTTCCTATGGATAAAGATCATAATTCTCAGAACGGTCATACTGTAAGCAATGCAGAAAACTGACAGTATGATCCTCATTATGGATGTAAAAGGACATAAAGTGACATGTAACTTCCTACATTCATCAAATGCATTCCATTTATCGGTCTCTTAAGAAATAAATCCTACGGAATTCTAAAATTTTTAATTGCGCGAAAGGGGATAAAATTATGCATTTGTTCCGTGCTCAATTATTGTTGACTGATGACGTCCATCCAAACGATGAACCTCTAAAAAATACAGGTATTTGACATACAGACAGTTATCTATCTCAAACAGCTTGATTCCCCCTTTGCGGGCATTGGCGTCCTTCGACGTCCTTCATTTTTTTGTAGCATAGCTGGATATAAGGTTCCGTGAAAATCTATCAATATGTATGGTTGCTATTGTATAATCAAGAAATCAATCAAAGGCATACATACAGACTTACATTACTTCAAAAATAGTCAAAACCGGTTCAGGAGGTGTTTAAGTATACATTGGCATTAAAATCTCGAATTCGGAAATTTTTGTGAAAACAACTCTTTCTTTATACTATACAGTATGAGAAAGCAAACATAAAACTACAAAATTAATTTACGAACTTAGACTGTATATGGCCTTAAACTTATTTTTAAAGATAATTAATTTAACTTTCATAAAGTCAAAGGTAAAAAAACGTTTTTCCATTTTACCTGTGATTGGCAAGATATTGAATGTATTTGTATCTTACTTATTTCTAAAAGGGTTACTGCACGGAAAATAAAACTTATGTGTCATTTCACAAATATAAATTGCTGCCGAATTGGCATTGTTCATTAATTGAATATATCAACATATCTTCGTACCAATACAGATTAAATATTCAAAAAAGAAAAATATATTTAATGATATCTACCGATAGTTGTATCGCTTCTTAATACAACTGAATGACAAAACGTTAACAAATATACTCAGTTTCGAAACAGTTATGTAAAAAATCTATTATACTATGTAGAAAGCCCAGACCACACGACCAACCCAAAGGCTTATGGTAGCTTTCTGTGTGGCCGGCTATTATACTATGTGTCTTATTTCAAAAGTTTTATAACGAGTCATGATTAAAATTGTCGGGTCACAAACTGGACGGCACAATTGCTACTAAACCAGCATTATTCATTGTTTAAATATATTTATCCATTGCAGCCCTAATACAAACCAAGTATTTAGAGGAAGAAATCAACATTTATTGATGTGTGCTAAACAAAAGTTGAATCGTTTTTAACATAGCAACTATAGGACATTAAAACCCCAATTAATGCACACAGTTTTAAACCCGTTATGTAGAAACACTATTTTATTATCTGTCTATTTCAAAAGTTTTGCAATCAGTTATGATTACACATTGCTTGCTATTTTAACATTCAATAGACAAATAATAAACACTACCTTTGCAGTATTGCATTTTCATATCGAAATAAACAAAAAAGAAGTTGTATATTTTTTCATATATAACAATGACAATCCGATTAATATGTGTCACTATGCAGATCAAAAATGTATTGCTAACTACTGTGATACACAAATCGCTGTAATTGCACTAAATAATATAGCAAATATATTGTGATAGGCAAGAACATGAAATTATATAAAGACAAATGTTTACCTTTGAAAGAATACGCTATACTTTTTACAATTCCGAAGACACGTCTGCGTTTACGTACCAATTAAAACATAGTTGTTGCCATCATATTACTATTCATGCTTCAGAATTTCAGTGGAACTCAATTTAGCAAGGTAGATGTGTTCAGAAATGTCGACCGGTCAGACAAATTGATTAGTTAAGTACTCGGCTAAACATGCCAATGATATATTTGGGCGTGATCTGTAACTATAGGAACTATCAGTGAAATATCCGTGGAAACAAATACTTGTATATCGTCATTGTCACTTCTTCACAATGATTCAGTTAAAATTCAAGAGATGAAATTGAGATCCAGATACTGGGATGTAATCGGTAATATTGCTTTGAAGATTATAAAAAAAGATTGATACGGATGGTACGGAACTCGCCGTTTTGATTTACAGTTAAATTTTAAAATATTGGCTTATTAACAATTACGTTCTTGTGGTTCTTGAGAATGGTCTTGTGGTTCTTGAGAATGGTCTTGTGGTTCTTGAGAATGGTCTTGTGGTTCTTGAGAATGGTCTTGTGGTTATTACGTTCTTGTGGTTATCTGAATTCACCGAAATCCAATACCAAACCTGTTTTTTACATCCAGATATATCCCCAGTTAATAATAAGTGTCTCCTCAAGTAACATAATTTATCTTTACAGTTTCATAGTGAGTTTTCAAATCCTGAGGAAATAAATTTATGTTGATCTACATATGAAGTAGGAGCAGTAAGCCATAGCAAATTCGCTTAGATTTGTTGTTTGGAGTTTCTAGTACACAACCTTTCAATTTCCGACTGCTCCGTCAGAAAAATACCAAGTCCTGGGACCGAGATAACCCAGTGGTTAAGGTGTTGGTATGGAGCACGATAGGTCTGGGGGCTCGACTCTTGCCACTTAAAAGTATATCTGTGTCTATGTAAAGAATGGATACGTTGAATATGTAGGTCCGAAAGTCCATCCGAGAGATGGATAATGGGTTAGGAGAATGATGGTACGGTTCCTGAAGTTGCCTTTCTGTTAGGTGGAGATTGAGTGGCACCGCTCGGTTGTCCAAACAATTACATTACGCTTTCAGGTAGGTCGGATGGTCTGGGTTTAAAATATGTATTTTAAAATCAGAAGGATACGTATAAGAAATTATACGTATTTTCAAATAACATATTTATTTCTATTTACGTTAAGTGAATAAATATTTGTTTTCCTAAACTCACATCGGGATATGGATATTTGAAGTGTTTTTATATGACCCTTGATTTGCTTCCATTTGCAAATCGGAGGAAATTTGTGTCGTAGTTTTTATCACAGCGACATTGTATACTAGTAATTTATTCTGAGCGATTAGTAGTGTTACGAAAACGTATCCTAAAAAAAAGTGAGTGTAGTACACAGGAATAGTACACCGAAATACAACACTTGAATACTTCACTCATTTCACAGAACAAGCGATATTATTCTCTAAACGTTGACGAAAGTAATTTCACAAAATAGCTACTACTATTTACAACATTGACAAAAATCATAGTCCATTGCTGTTCGTGTCACGTCCATTCGTCAACGCATCAACTGAACTCCAACGGAGTGATGAGTCCCTTTTACAGTCTCTTTATAGAAACTTCTAGAAATTTCTTTAGAAATCAACAGAATTATCTAAAATACCCTAGACTAATCGTTATTTCGTGAAGTTTCTGGAACATTCCTGAACCGGAAGTCGCCAAATGTCACCAAATTCGCGATACATCGCTAAATCTGGCACCCTTCTTCTTACTCGAAATTCCAGCAACCATAGAGTCAAAATAAAACTATGGCATCGCTCGGTCTGCGATCTAAATCTATATAAATAAAAATGAAAATCTGTCTGTCTGTCTGTCTGTCTGTCTGTCTGTCTGTCTGTTTGTCACACCATCACGGGAGAACGGCTGAACCGAATTTGATGAAATTTTGTGGGTAGCCCAGAAATAGCCCCACTTAAAATTATATCCGTGTTTTGAGTTTCTACGGCCAGTGGTTCTCGAGATATTAGTAAAAAACGAAATTTTCGTTTGTCTCATCATCACGGAAAAACGGCTGAACCGAATTTAATGAAATTTGGTGGATAGCCTTGAAATATACCCCCATAAATTTTGTCCAAGTTTCGAGTTTCTAAGACCTGGGGTTGTCGAGATATTAATGAAAAACGGAACTTTTTCCTAGGAGTTCTACTCCCTAACTCCGTGGTTTATCCAAACGAAAAGCTTGAAAATCGTTTGAAAGTGAATTAAAATTTAATCTCTGAGTTTGATGGGAGATTTTTTGCGTTAATTAGTCACTTTCTGAAAACATGAATTGTTTGAAACATGATTTAAAGGGGAAATCTATCTCCATGGTTCATGGTTTATTTAAAACAAGCTTTTACGGAACAATGAGAAGTATAGAGAAATCAAAATCGTTATTTAATTTCGCAGTTTATGTTATAAGACATGACATATTTAACATGTTATAATATTCTGTCTTATATCATGTTACTCAGAAACGCAATTAAATTAAATCTGTCTGTTAATTTTAATAATTATTTTTTCGATTTGAATAATAAATAAATGTATATAAAAATATATTTTAGAAAAGAACGATTTGATTTTTCTTATAGCATTTTTGACTGGATAATATCAATTACGGTCTTCAGGTTTAAAAATTATTATTATTTATATTTTCGGGGATTATTGATTCAAGGATTATTGATATTTTCAAGTTATTATGCAATTATTTTATTATGACAAAAATTGTTTAAACTCATATATTGTATGTTGTACGAATCTTCTACAAATACACGTGTATATCTTTTAATCTACGAGAATATAAGTAGTACAGGTATATTGACATATGTTTTGATATATATTGGCATATATTGGAATCAATTACGACCTTCTGGTATAAAGAGTACGGATATTATTGATGTTTTCAATTTATTACGTCATCTCTTTTATTTTGGCAAATATTTTTGAGACGCATATTGTAATACGGGTAATCTTCTACTAACACATTGGCATATTTTCTGATCTGCGACAATATAATTTGTACGGGGTTGCATATATTCATTCAATTCCTATTTTTTCTTCTGTAAATTTGCTTACAAAAGGGGGCAGGATGTTTTATTCTTCAGATCTGATCGTGAAGATAATTTTGCATAGTGAGAACATATATTCTTAAACTTCTCTTTAGGAGCAATAAATTTAATATTTTAACAGAATTTGCACGTGATTGCGAACTTTAAGTTTCTTTAAATTATACACTCCGTACGAATAACGGGTGTGCTGTTAGTGGTTAATAAATTTTAACATTTTAGGAGGATATATCATGTTGCTCGGCATCGCAATTAAATTAAATGTGTTTGTTAATGTTTTTATTATTTTTTTTCGATTTAAATAATAAATAAATGGATAAATGGATATAAAAGTATATCTTATGAATGGACGGTTTGATTTTTCTTTTAATTATATTAATTGCTGACTGCGTACATCAATTTCGTTTATTTTGGCAAAGAGTTTTCAAGCTTATATCGTATTTAGCTACTAAACTCATATATTGTGTTTAGCCAATAAATTCATATAGCCGATTGTTGAAACAGAAAAAGAGTAGAGCGGGTATATCTTCTAATACATTTGTAGTGTTTTCATTTAGTATATTGAAACGGGATAAGAATGTTTCATTCAGATCTGCAAATTCAAAGCTACGAATTTGGAGGGATATTGCTAATTTGACAACTTTTCTTAAACTTTGCCAAATTGACGGAAATGTCGCCAAATTGATATAAACGACACACAAACAGCTGCCATAAACCTTCGGGTTGGTCCTGTGGCTTGGGTCTTCTACATATCAATGAAATTTTTTTTTGTTTTGTTAGAAGAGAGTACTGAAATGATGTTTGGTTAGCATTTATCTGCCAGACCAACCATCCTACTTAGTAATACATTTAGCGAATTTTTAAAATGTCACCAAATTGATAAAAATGTTTTCAAATCTATAAAAATATCTTGAAATTGATAAAATTGCGCTACATAAATGATATTAATTGTTTTTTGTTAGGGGATAGTATTGTGATGATATTTCGTCAATTTGTCGCAAAGTGGAACTGTCAGTTCTACAGTCCCACTTGGCGATAAATTTGGCGATTTTTTAAAATGTCGCTAATTTGACGAAACTGTCGCCAAATGTTCCATAGAAATATAACTATTTAGACGATATTTTTTTTACCAATTTATTTGAAGCAAATGATATCATGCCGCTTAGCAACGGATTTAAATCCAATGTGTTTATGCGGCAGACGATTTTTATTAAATCCTTTCCGATTTGAATAATGAAGATATGTATATAAAATAAATTTAATTGCCATTTCATTTTGGACTGGATAATATCAATTATACTCTTCAGGTTTAAACATTATTATTATTGATATTTTCCGGAATTATTGATTCAGGGATTATTGATATTTTTAAGTTATTACGCCATTGTTTTATTGCGGCAAAAATTGCTGACACACGCATACTTTACGTTGTACGAGTAATCTTGTAGGAATGCACGGGTATATCTTCTAACCTACGAGAATATAAGTAGTACAGGTATATTGGCATATATTTTGACATATATTGGCATATATATTGGAATCAAGTACAGTCTTCTGGTATGAAGATTAAGGGGATTAATTATATATTCAATTTATTACGTCGTCTGTTGTATTTTACCAAAAAACATTTGTGACTCTTATTGCAACACGGGTAATCTTCTACTAATAATCGGACATTATAAGTAGTACGTGTATATCTTCCCATATAATTTTAGCACTTTAATTTTGACATATATTGGAAGAAATGACTGTCTTCAGATTTAAAGATTACGGGTTTATTGGTATTTTCAATTTATACATGTAATCTACTAATACAGGTTATATTTTCTAATATTCGCGTCTATAATTAGTACGGGTCCCATACAATTTTAACGCTTTTATTTTGCATATATAGATTCAATTCCATATTTTTTTTTATATTTGCTTACATAAGGGGTCCAAGATGTTTTATTCTTCAGATATGTCCATGAAGATAATTTTATATAGCGAGAACAGAGATTCTTAAACTTCTTTTTAGGAGCATTATATTAAATATTTTAACAGAATATTTTGATTAAACATGTCATTTAGTATACTATAAGAATTTGGGCATGATTATGAATTTCAAGTTTCTTTATATTATATACTCCGTACGAAGAACGGGTATGCTGCTAGTATCTTATATAAATAAAAATGAAAATCTGTCTGTCTGTCTGTCTGTCTGTCTGTCTGTTTGTCCCACCATCACGGGAGAACGGCTGAACCGAATTTGATGAAATTTTGTGGGTAGCCCAGAAATAGCCCCACTTAAAATTATATCCGTGTTTTGAGTTTCTACGACCAGTGGTTCTCGAGATATTAGTAAAAAACGAAATTTTCGTTTGTCTCATCATCACGGAAAAACGGCTGAACCGAATTTAATGAAATTTGGTGAATAGCCTTGAAATATCCCCCCATAAATTTTGTCCAAGTTTCGAGTTTCTAAGACCTGGGGTTGTCGAGATATTAATGAAAAACGGAACTTTTTCCTAGGAGTTCTACTCCCTAACTCCGTGGTTTATCCAAACGAAAAGCTTGAAAATCGTTTGAAAGTGAATTAAAATTTAATCTCTGAGTTTGATGGGAGATTTTTTGCGTTAATTAGTCACTTTCTGAAAACATGAATTGTTTGAAACATGATTTAAAGGTGAAATCTATCTCCATGGTTCATGGTTTATTTAAAACAAGCTTTTACGGAACAATGAGAAGTATAGAGAAATCAAAATCGTTATTTAATTTCGCAGTTTATGTTATAAGACATGACATATTTAACATGTTATAATATTCTGTCTTATATCATGTTACTCAGAAACGCAATTAAATTAAATCTGTCTGTTAATTTTAATAATTATTTTTTCGATTTGAATAATAAATAAATGTATATAAAAATATATTTTAGAAAAGAACGATTTGATTTTTCTTATAGCATTTTTGACTGGATAATATCAATTACGGTCTTCAGGTTTAAAAATTATTATTATTTATATTTTCGGGGATTATTGATTCAAGGATTATTGATATTTTCAAGTTATTATGCAATTATTTTATTATGACAAAAATTGTTTAAACTCATATATTGTATGTTGTACGAATCTTCTACAAATACACGTGTATATCTTTTAATCTACGAGAATATAAGTAGTACAGGTATATTGACATATGTTTTGATATATATTGGCATATATTGGAATCAATTACGACCTTCTGGTATAAAGAGTACGGATATTATTGATGTTTTCAATTTATTACGTCATCTCTTTTATTTTGGCAAATATTTTTGAGACGCATATTGTAATACGGGTAATCTTCTACTAACACATTGGCATATTTTCTGATCTGCGACAATATAATTTGTACGGGGTTGCATATATTCATTCAATTCCTATTTTTTCTTCTGTAAATTTGCTTACAAAAGGGGGCAGGATGTTTTATTCTTCAGATCTGATCGTGAAGATAATTTTGCATAGTGAGAACATATATTCTTAAACTTCTCTTTAGGAGCAATAAATTTAATATTTTAACAGAATTTGCACATGATTGCGAAATTTAAGTTTCTTTAAATTATACACTCCGTACGAATAACGGGTGTGCTGTTAGTGGTTAATAAATTTTAACATTTTAGGAGGATATATCATGTTGCTCGGCATCGCAATTAAATTAAATGTGTTTGTTAATGTTTTTATTATTTTTTTTCGATTTAAATAATAAATAAATGGATATAAAAGTATATCTTATGAATGGACGGTTTGATTTTTCTTTTAATTATATTAATTGCTGACTGCGTACATCAATTTCGTTTATTTTGGCAAAGAGTTTTCAAGCTTATATCGTATTTAGCTACTAAACTCATATATTGTGTTTAGCCAATAAATTCATATAGCCGATTGTTGAAACAGAAAAAGAGTAGAGCGGGTATATCTTCTAATACATTTGTAGTGTTTTCATTTAGTATATTGAAACGGGATAAGAATGTTTCATTCAGATCTGCAAATTCAAAGCTACGAATTTGGAGGGATATTGCTAATTTGACAACTTTTCTTAAACTTTGCCAAATTGACGGAAATGTCGCCAAATTGATATAAACGACACACAAACAGCTGCCATAAACCTTCGGGTTGGTCCTGTGGCTTGGGTCTTCTACATATCAATGAAATTTTTTTTTGTTTTGTTAGAAGAGAGTACTGAAATGATGTTTGGTTAGCATTTATCTGCCAGACCAACCATCCTACTTAGTAATACATTTAGCGAATTTTTAAAATGTCACCAAATTGATAAAAATGTTTTCAAATCTATAAAAATATCTTGAAATTGATAAAATTGCGCTACATAAATGATATTAATTGTTTTTTGTTAGGGGATAGTATTGTGATGATATTTCGTCAATTTGTCGCAAAGTGGAACTGTCAGTTCTACAGTCCCACTTGGCGATAAATTTGGCGATTTTTTAAAATGTCGCTAATTTGACGAAACTGTCGCCAAATGTTCCATAGAAATATAACTATTTAGACGATATTTTTTTTACCAATTTATTTGAAGCAAATGATATCATGCCGCTTAGCAACGGATTTAAATCCAATGTGTTTATGCGGCAGACGATTTTTATTAAATCCTTTCCGATTTGAATAATGAAGATATGTATATAAAATAAATTTAATTGCCATTTCATTTTGGACTGGATAATATCAATTATACTCTTCAGGTTTAAACATTATTATTATTGATATTTTCCGGAATTATTGATTCAGGGATTATTGATATTTTTAAGTTATTACGCCATTGTTTTATTGCGGCAAAAATTGCTGACACACGCATACTTTACGTTGTACGAGTAATCTTGTAGGAATGCACGGGTATATCTTCTAACCTACGAGAATATAAGTAGTACAGGTATATTGGCATATATTTTGACATATATTGGCATATATATTGGAATCAAGTACAGTCTTCTGGTATGAAGATTAAGGGGATTAATTATATATTCAATTTATTACGTCGTCTGTTGTATTTTACCAAAAAACATTTGTGACTCTTATTGCAACACGGGTAATCTTCTACTAATAATCGGACATTATAAGTAGTACGTGTATATCTTCCCATATAATTTTAGCACTTTAATTTTGACATATATTGGAAGAAATGACTGTCTTCAGATTTAAAGATTACGGGTTTATTGGTATTTTCAATTTATACATGTAATCTACTAATACAGGTTATATTTTCTAATATTCGCGTCTATAATTAGTACGGGTCCCATACAATTTTAACGCTTTTATTTTGCATATATAGATTCAATTCCATATTTTTTTTTATATTTGCTTACATAAGGGGTCCAAGATGTTTTATTCTTCAGATATGTCCATGAAGATAATTTTATATAGCGAGAACAGAGATTCTTAAACTTCTTTTTAGGAGCATTATATTAAATATTTTAACAGAATATTTTGATTAAACATGTCATTTAGTATACTATAAGAATTTGGGCATGATTATGAATTTCAAGTTTCTTTATATTATATACTCCGTACGAAGAACGGGTATGCTGCTAGTCTATATAAATAAAATTGAAAATCTGTCTGTCTGTCTGTCTGTCTGTCTGTTTGTCCCATCATCACGAGAGAACGGCTGAACCGAATTTGATGAAATTTTGTGGGTAGCCCGGAAATAGCCCCACTTAAAATTTAGTCCGTAGTTTGAGTTTCTACGATCAGTGGTTCTCGAGATATTAGTGAAAAACGAATATTTCGTTTGTCTCATCATCACGAGAGAACGGCTGTATCGAATTTAATGAAATTTTGTGAGTTGCCTTGAAATAGCCCCCCATAAATTTTGCCCAAGTTTCGAGTTTCTAAGACCTGGGGTTGTCGAGATATTAATGAAAAACGGAACTTTTTCCTAGGAGTTCTACTCCCTAACTCCGTGGTTTATCCAAACGAAAAGCTTGAAAATCGTTTGAAAGTGAATTAAAATTTAATCTCTGAGTTTGATGGGAGATTTTTTGCGTTAATTAGTCACTTTCTGAAAACATGAATTGTTTGAAACATGATTTAAAGGGGAAATCTATCTCCATGGTTCATGGTTTATTTAAAACAAGCTTTTACGGAACAATGAGAAGTATAGAGGAATCAAAATCGTTATTTAATTTCGCAGTTTATGTTATAAGACATGACATATTTAACATGTTATAAGATTCTATCTTATATCATGTTACTCAGAAACGCAATTAAATTAAATCTGTCTGTTAATTTTAATAATTATTTTTATAATTATTTTAATAATTATAAAAATAATTATAAATCTGTCTGTTAATTTTAATAATTATTTTTATAATATAATATCAATAAATAAATGGATATAAAAATATATTTTAGAAAAGAACGATTTGATTTTTCTTATAGCATTTTTGACTGGATAATATCAATTACGGTCTTCAGGTTTAAAAATTATTATTATTTATATTTTCGGGGATTATTGATTCAAGGATTATTGATATTTTCAAGTTATTATGCAATTATTTTATTATGACAAAAATTGTTTAAACTCATATATTGTATGTTGTACGAATCTTCTACAAATACACGTGTATATCTTTTAATCTACGAGAATATAAGTAGTACAGGTATATTGACATATGTTTTGATATATATTGGTATATATTGGAATCAATTACGACCTGCTGGTATAAAGAGTACGGATATTATTGATGTTTTCAATTTATTACGTCATCTCTTTTATTTTGGCAAACATTTTTGAGACGCATATTGTAATACGGGTAATTTTCTACTAACACATTGGCATATTTTCTGATCTGCGACAATATAATTAGTACGGGGTTGCATATATTCATTCAATTCCTATTTTATCTTCTGTAAATTTGCTTACAAAAGGGGGCAGGATGTTTTATTCTTCAGATCTGATCGTGAAGATAATTTTGCATAGTGAGAACATATATTCTTAAACTTCTCTTTAGGAGCAATAAATTTAATATTTTAACAGAATTTGCACATGATTGCGAACTTTAAGTTTCTTTAAATTATACACTCCGTACGAATAACGGGTGTGCTGTTAGTGGTTAATAAATTTTAACATTTTAGGAGGATATATCATGTTGCTTGGCATCGCAATTAAATTAAATGTGTTTGTTAATGTTTTTATTATTTTTTTTCGATTTAAATAATAAATAAATGGATAAATAGATATAAAAGTATATCTTATGAATGGACGGTTTGGTTTTCCTTTTAATTATATTAATTGCTGACTGCGTACATCAATTTCATTTATTTTGGCAAAGAGTTTTCAAGCTTATATCGTATTTAGCTACTAAACTCATATATTGTGTTTAGCCAATAAATTCATATAGCCGATTGTTGAAACAGAAAAAGAGTAGAGCGGGTAAATCTTCTAATACAATTGTAGTGTTTTCATTTAGTATATTGAAACGGGATAAGAATGTTTCATTCAGATCTGCAAATTCAAAGCTACGAATTTGGAGGGATATCGCTAATTTGACAACTTTTCTTAAACTTTGCCAAATTGACGGAAATGGCGCCAAATTGATATAAACGACACACAAACAGCTGCCATAAACCTTCGGGTTGGTCGTGTGGCTTGGGTCTTCTACATATCAATGAAATTTTTTTTTGTTTTGTTAGAAGAGAGTACTGAAATGATGTTTGGTTAGCATTTATCTGTCAGACCAACCATCCTACTTAGTAATACATTTAGCGAATTTTTAAAATGTCACCAAATTGATAAAAATGTTTTCAAATCTATAAAAATATCTTGAAATTGATAAAATTGCGCTACATAAATGATATTAATTGTTTTTTGTTAGGGGATAGTATTGTGATGATATTTCGTCAATTTGTCGCAAAGTGGAACTGTCAGTTCTACAGTCCCACTTGGCGATAAATTTGGCGATTTTTTAAAATGTCGCTAATTTGACGAAACTGTCGCCAAATGTTCCATAGAAATATAACTATTTAGACGATATTTTTTCTACCAATTTATTTGAAGCAAATGATATCATGTCGCTTAGCAACGGATTTAAATCCAATGTGTTTATGCGGCAGGCGATTTTTATTAAATCCTTTCCGATTTGAATAATCAAGATATGTATATAAAATAAATTTCATTGCCATTTCATTTTGGACTGGATAATATCAATTATACTCTTCAGGTTTAAACATTATTATTATTGATATTTTCCGGAATTATTGATTCAGGGATTATTGATGTTTTTAAGTTATTACGCCATTGTTTTATTGCGGCAAAAATTGCTGACACGCGCATATTGTACGTTGTACGAGTAATCTTCTAGGAATGCACGGGTATATCTTCTAACCTACGAGAATATAAGTAGTACAGGTATATTGGCATATATTTTGACATATATTGGCATATATATTGGAATCAAGTACAGTCTTCTGGTATGAAGATTAAGGGGATTAATTATATATTCAATTTATTACGTCGTCTGTTGTATTTTACCAAAAAATATGTGTGACTCATATTGCAAAACGGGTAATCTTCTACTAATAATCGGACATTATAAGTAGTACGTGTATATCTTCCCATATAATTTTAGCACTTTAATTTTGACATGTATTGGAATAAATGTATGTCTTCAGATTTAAAGATTACGGGTTTATTTGTATTTTCAATTTATACATGTAATCTACTAATACAGGTTATATTTTCTAATATTCGCGTATATAATTAGTACGGGTCCCATATAATTTTAACGCTTTTATTTTGCATATATTGATTCAATTCCATATTTTTTTTATATTTGCTTACATAAGGGGTCCAAGATGTTTTATTCTTCAGATATGTCCATGAAGATAATTTTATATAGCGAGAACAGAGATTCTTAAACTTCTTTTTATTAGCATTATATTAAATATTTTAACAAAATATTTTGATTAAACATGTCATTTAGTATACTATAAGAATTTGGGCATGATTATGAATTTCAAGTTTCTTTATATTATATACTAGCAGCATACCCGTTCTTCGTACGGAGTATATAACATAAAGAAACTTATAATTCGCAAGCATGTGCAAATTCTGTTAAAATATTAAATTTATTGCTCATAAAGAGAAGTTTAAGAATATCTGTTCTCACTATGCAGAATTATCTTCACGGGCAGATCTGAAGAATAAAACATCCTGACCCCTTTTGTAAGCAAATTTACAAAAAAAAAAGGAATTGAATCATTATATGCAACCCCATACTACTTATATTGTCGTAGATTAGAAAATATGCCAGTGTGTTAGTAGAAGATTACCCGTATTTCAATATAAGTCTCAAAAATATTTGCCAGAATAAAGGAGATGACGTAATAAATTGAAAATATCAATAATCCCCGTAATCTTTTACCAGAAGGTCGTAATTGATTCCAATATATGCCACTATATATCTAAATATATGCCAATATACCTGTACTACTTATATTCTCGTATATTAGAAGACATAATGCATTTGTAGAAGATTACGTACAACGTACTATATATGAGTTTCAACAATTTTCGTCAAAATAAAAGAATGTCATAATAACTTGAAAATATCAATAATCCCTGAATCAAAAGTCCCCGAAAGTATCAATAATAATAATGTTTAAACCTGAAGACCGTAATTGATATTATCCAGTCAAAATGCAATGTCAATGAAATTTATTTTATATACATATCTTTATTTTACAAATCGGAAAAGATTTAATATAAAATCGTATGCCGCATAACACATTGGATCCGTTGCTAAGCGACATGATATCATTTGCTTCAAATAAATTGATGGAAATCATATCATCTGAATAATGCGACCTCCATGGATGATTTGGCGACATTTTAGTCAATTTAGCGATAACTTAAAAAATCCCCAAATTTATCGCCAAGTGGGACTGTAGAACAGATAGTCCCATTTTGCTACAAATTGACGAAACATCATCACAATACTATCCCCTAACAAAACACAATTATTTTCATTTATTAAGCGCGATTTTATCAATTCTATGATATTTTTATGGACTCACAAATATTTTTATCAATTTGGTGATATTAAAAAAATTCGTTAAATGTGTTACTAAGTAGGATGGATGGACTGTCCGACAAATGCTACCGAAACATCATTTCAGTACTCTATTCTAAAAAAACAAATCATTGATTTGCGTCATTTTTATAAATTTGGAAACATTTCCGCTAATTTGGTAAAGTTTAAGAAAAGTTTCCAAGTTATTTAGAGATATTCCGCTAAACTCGTAGCTCTAAATTTGCAAATCTGAAGAATAAAATATTCTGACCCCGTTTGTATATACTAAATGAAAACACTAAAATTGTATTATAAGATACAGCCGTTCTACTCTTTTTCTGCTTCAACAATCGGCTAAATGAATTTATTGGGTAAACACAATATCTGAGTTTATTAGCTAAACACAATATATGAGCTGGAAACCTCTTTGCTAAAATAAATGAAAATGATGTACGCAGTTCGCAATTTATATAATTAAAAGAACAACCAAACCTTTCATTTAAAAATATATTTTTGCATCCATTTATTTATTATTCAAATAGAAAAAATAATAATAAATATTAACAACACATTTAATTTCATTCCGTTGCCGAGCAACATGATATAAGATAGAATCTTCCATAAAATGCGAAATTAAATAGCCATTTTGATTTCTTTATACTTTTAATCGTTGAGTAAAAGCTTGTGAAATATAACCACGGAGGTAGATTTTTCCATTTAAATTCATGTTTCAAACAATTCGTGTTTTCCGATAGTGACTAATTAATGCAAAAATCCAGCACCAAACTCGGAAATAAAGTTTTATTTCATTTCGCCGTTTTAAACAAACGATTTTCATCCTTTCCGTTTGAATAAACCACGGAGTTGGAGAGTATAACTCATAGGAAAAAGTTCCGTTTTTCATTAATATCTCAACAACCCCTGGTCTTAGAAACTCAAAACTTAGACTAAATTTATGGGGGGCTATTTCAAGGCTATCCACAAAATTTCATTAAATTCGGTTCAGCCGTTTTTCCGTGATGATGAGACAAACGAAAATTTCGTTTTTTACTAATATCTCGAGAACCACTGGTCGTAGAAACTCAAAACACGGACTAAATTTTAAGTGGGGCTATTTCTAGGCTACCCACCAAATTTCATCAAATTCGGTTCAGCCGTTCTCCTGTGATGATGGGACAAACAGACAGACAGACAGACAGACAGACAGATTTTCAATTTTATTTATATAGACTCCGTACGAAGAACGGGTATGCTGCTAGTCTATATAAATAAAATTGAAAATCTGTCTGTCTGTCTGTCTGTTTGTCCCATCATCACGGGTGAACGGCTGAACCGAATTTGATGAAATTTTGTGACTAGCCTAGAAATAGCCCCACTTAAAATTTAGTCTATGGTTGGAATTTCTACGGCCAGTGGTTCTCGAGATATTAGTAAAAAACGAAACTTTCGTTTGTCTCATCATCACGAGAGAACGGCTGAACCGAATTTAATGAAATTTTGTGGGTGGCCTTGAAATAGCCTCCCATAAATTTTGCCCAAGTTTCGAGTTTCTAAGACTAGGGGTTGTCGAAATATTAATGAAAAACTGAACTTTTTTCATAGGAGTTCTACTCTCCAACTCCGTGGTTTATGCAAACGGAAAGGATAAAATCGTTTGTTTAAAGCGTCAAAGGGAATTAAAACTTTATTTTTGAGTTTGATGCAGGATTTTTGCATTAAATAGTCACTATCTGAAAGCATGAATTGTTTGAAACATGAATTTAAATGGAAAAATCTACCTCCATGTTTTATATTTCACAAGCTTTTACTCAACGATTAGAAGTATAAAGAAATTAAAATGGTTATTTAATTTCGCCTTTTATGAGGAAGATTCTATCTTATATCATGTTGCTCGGCAAAGGAATGGAATTAAATGTGTTTGTTAATGATTATTATTATTTTTTCGATTTGAATAATAAATAAATGTATATTAAAATATATCTTATAAATGAACGGTTTGATTTTTTTAATTATATTAATTGCGAACTGCATACATCACTTTCATGTATTTTAGCAAAGAGGTTTTAAGCTTATATATTGTGTTTAGCTAATAAACTCATATTCTGTTTACCCAATAAATTTATTTATCCAATTGTTTAAACAGAAAAAGAGTAGAATGGGTATATCTTCTAATAATATTTTAGTGTTTTCATTTAGTATATACAAACTGGATCGCGATATTTTATTCAGATCTGCGAATTTAGAGCTGCGAATTTGGCTGGATATCGCTAACTTGGCAAATTTCTTAAAAGTTGCCAAATTGATTGAAATGTCCCCAAATTGATAAAAATGACGTAAATCAATGAATTTTATTTTGTTTTGTTAAAAGAAAGTACTGAAATGGTGTTTCGTTAGCATTTGTCTGTCAGTCCAACCGCCCTACTTAGTAACCCATTTAGCGAATTTTTAAAATGTCACCAAATTGATAAAAATATTTATAAATCCATAAAAATATTTTGAAATTGATAAATTGTCCTAAATAAACGAAATTGTGCGTTTTTTTAGAGGATAATATTTTGATGATGGTTCGTCAATTTATCGCCAAGTGGGACTGTCAGTTCTACAGTCCCACTTTGCGATAAATTTGGCGATTTTTTAAAATGTCGCCAAACCTTCATTAGAGATATTCAGACGATATTTTGACCACCAATTTAATTGAAGCAAATCATAACATGTCGCTTAACAACGGATTTAAATTTAATGTGTTTATGAGGACGAAGATTTTTATTAAATCTTTTCCGATTTTAATGATGAAGATATGTATATAAAATAAATTTCATTGCCATCGTATTTTTGACTGGATAATATCAATTACGATCTTCATGTTTAAACATTATTATTATTGATGTTTTCGGGGATTATTGATTGAGAGATTATTTATATTTTCGATTTCTTATGGCATTGTTTTATTGCGACAAAA
Organism: Amaurobius ferox; assembly: GCA_951213105.1. NCBI lineage: Eukaryota > Metazoa > Arthropoda > Arachnida > Araneae > Amaurobiidae > Amaurobius > Amaurobius ferox. Next base: position 131,258,299 of record OX578146.1, on the reverse strand, counting down.
ATTGTTGAAACTCATATATTGTACGTTGTACGAGCAATCTTCTACAAATGCACTGGTATATCTTCTAATGTAAGAGAATATAAGTAGTACATGTATATTGGCATATATTGGAATCAAGCCTTCCGGTATGAAGATTACGGGGATTATTGATATTTTTAATTTATTAAGTAATCTGTTATATATTGGCAAAAATTTTTCAAACTAAATATTATAATACGGGTAATCTTTTACTAACACTAGGACATATCTTCTAATCTATGACATTATAAGTAGTACGGGTTTATCTTCCCATATAATTTTAGCACTTTCATTTGGGCACATATGGGAATTAATTACTGCCTACTGGTTCAAAGATTACGGATTTATTGATATTTTCACTTTATATATGTAAACTACTAATACAGGTTATATCTTCTAATATTCGCGTATATAAGTAGTACGGGTCCCTTACAATACGCTATTATTTTGCATATATTGATTCAATTCCTTACTTTTTATAAATTTGCTTACAAAAAAGGCCAGGATATTTTATTCTTCAGATCTACCCGTGAAGATAATTTTGTATAGTGAGAACAGAGATCCTTAGGTTTCTTTTTAGGAGCATTGTATTAAATGTTTTAACAGAATATTTTGATTAAACATGTCATTTAGTATACTATAGGAATTTGCACATGATTGTGAAATTTAAGTTTATTTATATTATATACTCCGTACGAAGAACGGGTATGCTGCTAGTGAAAGATAAGACGGGGGAATCCATTCGTAGATTATTATACACTCGCAAGAGTACTCTAAGAAATCTCTATAATTGTTTCAAAAATTCGAAAAGAAAGCATAAGAAGACGTGTTACAGTCAAAATATGAAATACTTCAGAGGATTTTGATATAGCACCAGATCATAAACACTTCTAAAAAACTGAAACATCTAGAGGACGGTTTTAAATAGCTCTATCTATCGCGTAATGATGTTGGCTACACACATTTTGTCATCAAACACTTCGTTTGAAACAGGCATGAGTTTAATCATGTCTTTTATTTCAATCAAATATGTGAGACAAGAAAGAAAAGAAAAATAACTAACACTCTTAAAAAATAATGTTGAAAAAAAATAATATTTTTATTTTGCATAAAAATACATGACTGATAGCATCGAAAATCGTCGTCTTAATCGAAAATTGTATCAGCTAGCTTCTGTTCGTGGTTGATACTAGAAGTATGCACATTTTTATGTTACCGGGTGTTTCTGGAGCGTTTGAAATACTTTTGACCACCCCCTCCATTTCGGAAAGAAACTAGACTCCTGGGAAATAAATCGAACATTCCGTTCCTTTAGGTTCAGTTTCGTGGTCGATACTATAAATGTGCAGAGATTCAGCCTCTTATGTAAACGAAAGGCTTCTGCAGCGTCTAGAAATACTGTAAAATGAGAGCACATTTTTCTGTCTCCGAGGGGGGGGGGGAATCGGAAATCAGGCTTCGTTAGGTTCTGTCCCGGGGTTGGTACTATAAGTGTGCAAAGTCTGGAAAACAACAAACACGTTAGACAATTATTATATAGACTTCGACGATTTTTGATGGCTTTTAAAAACGCCAGTCCTATTTTTAAGAATCTTATCAAAATCTCAGGATAATTTAAAAATGGCCTAACTACCAAATTTTATGAAATTCCTTTGGATAGTTTTTGAACTGGAGTGGATTCATGCATTACACAGACAAACACACGTGCAGACATACACAGACGAAACGTCTAAAAAGTGTTTTCATTTCTAGATGCATCAAAATGTAAGTAATAAAATATAAATACGTAATAAAATACGTAATTAAATACGTAATAAAGTATAATTTCTGTACGCATTTCCATGTATTGCAGAGAGACTAGAAAAATGGGTTCTGTTGGAAAAGTCATGTGCTGTCCACATCAGATACTTTAGTTTTTAAGTAAAATCGCTTTTGTTGTGAACTTTGAATTTTCACGCTTACAAGTAATGGCATTTCAATAGAAAATTTTGAGAATTAAAAAAATACTTTTAAAATTTGATCTTTCACTAGCACTCCCTAAAAATGACATATAACATATATCGATTACACTTTGTCATACACATTTCCTATTGAAACTCTTATTAAATTTGTTTCAATTTTTATCCGTAAATATCTATTGTATCCTTTTATGAAAGAACGCCGATATTTTATTATTCCATAGAGCTTTACGCGTTTAAAAGAGCGTATTCTTTTCACCGCCAATTTTTCGATTTATCGGAAATTTGAAATGAGAATACTTTTAACAATGCCTTGATCGAAAATATAAATTTGTCATTTGATGTGAACTGAATTTGAGAAAAAAATGTTTTTTTAAAAGTCTGAGCTATATATATATGATAGAAGCGATCTAAATTAGTGAATAGAAATACAATGGAACTTTTTCCCCCTGAAATTGATATATTCGGCAATTCAAGTTTTTATGTCATTGAAAGTTTCAGTAAATTAATCTAAGACTTATTACAAAATGAAAATCAGTAATGTTCCCAAGTTGAGAACAAATTGTTTCTCTTTGCACCGTGTGACAATTGTTGTTAAATTCAATTTGTGTTTCTCTACAGTGCATCTTCTTACATAAAAAAGGAAGATGTCCGTGTGTGAGGGACACTATAATATTTTCGGCATTATCCCCTTTTCATTAAAATATTTAAATTTTGAATCCGTTTTAAACACTTTACAACACAGTTGTAAAGTGTTTATGACTTTGTTCATTCTGTCTGTCTGTCCGTTCGCACGATAACTGTCGTCAAAATGACTTTATCGAAATGGAATTTTAGTATGTGGTTGAGACGGTCTGTGGGACATATGGGACTGTAAATAAATAATATCACCCAATTAGTTTTTCAATGTTCGATAGTTTTTAAATAAAAATTAAAATAATAATTACACCCATATAATATGAAGAGTGACTCACTTCGAAATAAAATAGTGCATCCATTTTTGTTCTCAAAGTAAAAATTCGTGATTTATTTATTAATTTATTACCCAAGCACTCCAGCTTACTCAAAGGATATGGAAAAAATCGGGATTTTTAAAGCTATTTTAAATTTACATTAAGTGTTGCACCCATCCTAAAATGGCTTTTTTGTTTATTTTCTATGCATCTATATTCTGCTCAAACGTAATTACAATATTGAGTTCAAATGACCATCAAACTTTGATTATTTCTGCAACGAAGACTAATTTCAATGGATGTAGAATGTAAATGAGTGATTGTAAGATGAGTTGTATAAGAAATGCTGCATTTTTTTTTCATTCAAAATTATTTAGCTCTGGAGTCTGGAATAAAACTGTATGAATGAAATATTCACTGTTTTTACATAGAGAGCCAGGCGATTTATATTGCACTGACGTCATTTGAATAAAGTTAATTTTTTTATGAAATTTTAAGTTTCTAAGTAAAATAAATATTGTAGTACTCTGATATTTTTTAAAACATCACCACTGAATGCATCGCCTTTTAGAGATGTTTAAATAAAATTGCATTTCAGTTCTAAAGTGTTTCATAATCAATGCTCTATGCATGCTTGATCTTTCTTGTTCTATTTGTTTTATGTTTCTGCCCTATTTAATCCAATGTTTATTTAAATCGATTTCTTAGCGACCTAAAAGTCACCGCAGTTTTTCTATCATGACACCATCGTAAAGATAAGAAATTTCTTTTTCGAACAAACTTTAAACGGAGTCCATACGCTTGAAAAACAAATTTAATGAAATTTTTAAAACAGTATATACTTTTCGTGCTTTTTAAACCTCTCCGATTTTTATATCACAATATACAAAATTTATCATGTCATTCAACTTTCATGTCAATCAATTTTCTTCAGCATCTCATAAGTATATCACAGACTACTGCAAACACTATTATTGCACGTCCATCAGTTAATTAATATTATTACTAAACGTATCCTCTAGAATCGTGAGTGTGCACGCAGAATACAAGAACGCGTCCATGTTTCTGGATAACTAACGTTTATTCACAAGCACAAAGTAATCAAGAATAATGTACAATCAAACTCTTAATATGTAATCAAACACTTAAATGATCCATTAATTTCACAATATAAGCGATATTATTCACAGAATGTCGACGAAAGTAATCTCACAAAACAGTCACTACTATTCTCAAAACATTGACAAAAATCACAGTCCAACGTAGCTTGTATATTGTCAACTCATCAACTGAACTATCCAATTCAGCGATAACTCCTATTTACTGTCTCTCCATAAAAACTTCTGGAAATCTCTCAAAGAATAATCGTTCTATCGAAAAGTTTCTGGAACATTCCAGAAGTCGTCAAATGTAGCCAAATTGGCGATAAGTCGCCAAATCCTTCAATCCTTCTTGTCACTTGGAAATCTTGGGAAACCCTGGGCTCACTTCATAAACACGTCATGCTAAAGTCATGGACTGCTAACGTTACCCACTTACGGGAGCTCTTCTACAGCGTGTTTTGGTATGAGTCTAAGAGTTTATTTCTTGAAGCATACATCTAGACGGCTGTAGAAAGTGACGTCATCTTCTTAGGGATTTCCCTGGCAGAACACGAAATTCAGTACTGAGTCCGCTGCCTGATACGAACGATCTCGGTGATATTTTTTAAATTTGCATTAATATTTTTCCAGTTATTTTAAGTTGAGGTCCGATTTTTAGTAATATTCACACAAACCGGTTCCTTAGCAAACGAAAATATTATGTAAGAAATCCGTTATGCTCCAACCGGAAATCGAACCGTGGATCTCCGAACTGACCAGCCGAAGCTGTACCTTTTATTTACTGCGGCGAAATTGCAAGCTCTCATTGTTCGTGGAAGTGGACTCTGCATTTTCCACCCTCTAATGTCAGATTGGCTGGCAACTAACAATCTGACCGACAGCCTCCTGCTAATTTTATATAGGTTAGCCTCCTGGCACTACTAATTTTACCCAGGTGGGTATCCTGCGTGGTCGTTATCCTCTCAATTTGAAATCGGCTCTCAATCTTCCGGATTTCACTAAATCTGTACTAGTCGTACTAGGGTCACTTTCCTTTCAGACCTCCGACATATTTGTACTAATCTACAGGGTTTATTTGTTCAGGCGCCATTGTAAAGAGCTTTGTAGTCCCAATCAGGAATCGAACCCTGAACCCCAGCCGACGCCCTACCGTCGAGCTACTGGGATGAAATTGCAAGGTCCTTTTGTCCTAAAGTTTTAGTATTCCCTTGCTATAATAATTGCACACAATTGTTTTCGAGTTGTTCAATTTTTCTGAAAAATATCGATCATCTCTCAAGCAAAAGATCACTTCTAAACCTTCCACCACAAAACACGAGTCGTGTTGAGGGACCGGTCAAAATGAGTAAATCCATCGAAATTTCGATTTCTAATTTTCGATCCTGTCTTAATACTTTCTTCGTAATACTTACGTAAGAAAAGTTATATTATTTGCCAAAACAACGCGTCAAAATATAACTTTATTTTTGTGGATGTTGCGGGAAAAACTAGTTATTCTTCGTCCCTCGAATGAACTTTTTACCGCACCGGAACGATAAAAGAATGTTTAACTGTCATTAATTTTCTGAACTGTTTTCACCAACTTTTGAAAAGTTTTTTTTTTTACTTCCGTCGATAAAACAATGCATTAATCAAATACATGACTTTAATAATAAAAATCTAATATGGTCATCACAAGCTTTTTCCTACATAATGCAATATATTTCTTTAAAGGAGAACCAAAAAAATGCAAGATCTACGATAAAATAATTTACACATTGTGTCATAATTTGAAGGTTAAGAGACCAGGAGGCAACTTATGCAGTTTTGATGTTTACGACAAAACAAAACGCAGACTTTTAGGCACCGTTTTATCACAGTCTTGGCGCGGAAAGTAATGATCTCAATAAATACACGTCACACAAATTGCAGATGTGGTTGAGGCAAAGATCTCCTAGGACCAAGACTTAAACCAAGTTTCAATGGAAACTAAAGAAGTCAATGATGCAATCATGCAACATCGTACTGAGGAGCCTCCAATGAGACCTAGGAGGTCGTATCTGGACCTCAGGCAAAGTGATATGGTGACAAGGAGATAATTCAATGAATATCTAATTATTGATTGTCCAGAAGCGAGAGAGATAAAATTTGATGATCAGACATGAAATTTGAGTAGTGTTTTTGTAAGAAGGAGTCGTTATTTTGAGTAGTGAACAATATTAGTAGTTATTTTGAGTAGTTAAAACGAAGTCTGACTCCAAATATCAGAAAAAGAAGCGGCAAAAATTCCAGTTATACTGAGCTACAGACCCGAAATAAAGAGGTATGTGCCAGTCTTCCTGTATATTAGGTCAATTGTTGATTTTGGAATAATATATAAAATACTTCTCACACGGTGCTTCTTAAGCGTTTGTTAAAATTAATGTAATTTTAACAATAACAATAATAGGTGTAAATAAATGAGAATTTATTTTAAAAGTTTAAATGTGGATTTTAATATGTAGTGGTTTAAGTTAATAAGGACGCAGATTTTATAAGAATGAGACAGAAATGGGGGTGTCATTATACACACTATTTTTGATTTTGTTGAAATTCTTATGGTGGTTTCTTCTACTGATTTTAGAAGACATGTAATTTTTTTTCACCGGAAAAAAATTTTTGTGACCCACAAAAATTCCTAAAGCCGGTCGCGACCCAGTATTTTTCTCAAATCGACATCTCTGTCTATGCTATTATCTCTGTGAACTGAGCATCAACCAAAGTAATTCTTGTGATTACAACATGACCTATAGTGACCATGATAGTAATATACGAATTATACGATGCACGACCACTACAGTTAAGAATAATAAGTTAATCCACAAAATATAATTATATTTATGAAGAAATAAACTTCAATTACATGTATCCATTCTGTTCACTACATTTTCCCTTATACATTGCAATGCATTGTAAGGAAAATCAAAATGGTTTATTAGATTTAAAATGTTAAATAAGATGTCAAATGCTCTCATAAATATAACTCTTTGAAACATAACTGCATTTTTGTGGATATTTCTGAAGAAATGTATTTTTTGCGTTTGCAATTCTTACCTCACTCGAAAGATATACACAAAGTTAAACTTCCATTAATTTTCCGAACTGTTTTCGCCTACTTTCGAAAAGTTTTTGCTTCCGCAGATAAAACAATGCATTAATCAAACACAGAACTTTACTCATAAAAAACAACGCAATGCCACATTTCCGTTCAAAAGTCTTTTAATATATTTGTAGCATGTTTTCACATTTTTTGAATCATGGAATAATACACGAAAAGTGTATATAATTTGGAGTGGGAAAAATCATTTAACTTTTTCAAATTGTCATACTTCAATTCTCACAGAACCCTCCCACGGGGGCGTTCCAAAAATTAAAATAGAGCTCCCATTGCAAATAACTGGACCGATTTCGAGATTATTGTGCATCAGTAGGGCATGATTACCGAACAGGCACGGTAAGTACATGCTTCCCTTTATAAGACTCAAAGCTGCCTCCAAATTACATTCCCGATTTACACATTATTTTAAACGTAAGTTATTTGTCAAATTGTTAGATTTACTCTTTTTAATGTTAGTTATTTGTCGAAAAATTAAGTTAAATAGTATTTTGCCTGTACAGAAGAAAAAGAAATATTTTCGTTTTCTGATCCCAAATTTGTATTGCTAATAATTTGTTTTACATTTAAATATTAAAATGTTAACGAAAAACCGTAGCATGGCAGTTAATTTTTAAATTAGAACTATTTGCAAAAGTAAACGTGGACCACCTGTAATTAATTAATAAAATAGACTATGGTTTAGGGATTTTGGTACAGACAAACAGTTTAAAAAAATCTGTTTGTTGATGAGAACTATTAGTTGACCGGGGCAATAAGGTAATAGAATTTTTCGAGCACTGATGAGTGCATGGAGAATTTCTTGGGCTAAATTTATTCTGCAATAATCCAAAAGTTAGAGTCGAGCCCCCATTGCAGATCACAAAATCCAGAAATTTTTTTCGCATTTATTAAGCGTTTTTACTCATGTAAGCCTATAACTGTACATCTCGATGGAGACTTAACAAATTTAACTTTACCTCTTAGCTGATATATGAAGACCTGTATGAAGACTGACAAATAATAATTCAATAATAACAATAATTCAAAACAAACAATAATTAAAAAAATATGCATTTAAACCTCACAAGACTGCAGAATTGGTTAGCAAAATTGTGGCACATGGCAAGTTTTATTTATTACATTGCAGGTATCGCCTATCCCATGCTAACGAGAACATAATACGTACGAATCCGATTTGTGGATGCTGTTGTCTGTAATTGGAACACGATCCAAATCATGTATTCGTTTTGATCCAATCATCATCAAAATTATAAAAAATGGATGTACAACGTTTACATTTAACAAATTTATTATGTTGACTTATTTCGAATTAAAATAATAGTCTCGTGCAGGAAAAATCAGCAGAGCGTCCAAACTATAGCTTGGACACAATAGCTCGACTAACTGACTAAGGAACACTTACGCAGGCCACAGTGCTGAAGGTACTTTAAAATTTGCATACACGTGGGACTTGACCTATAGATAATGAAAAAAAATCTAAAATTTTGGAAGTTTGCTCGAAAAACATATAACCCGCGGCTTCTTTTGTTTTTACTTTATGTAACACAACTCATTATGACTGAAAGCTGAGGTAGAATTATACAGAAAAAACTGCCTAAGGTAGAAACTGAAAACTTTGTATATACATCGCACAGGTAATGAAAAAAAAATCTAACATTGATGTAATTTTTTTAATAAACTTACAAATCACGGAATTTTTTGTTGCCATATTCTTTCAGCTAAATCTCTAACATACAAAATTCATTTGTATACCAACCTGAACAGTAAAAGTATCAAAAATGTTTAATGGATTCTAATGGTATAGAATAAACTGCTCTTGATATATCTTAATTTATAGTTGCACCAGATGATTTTATTTATATTTTATCAACGGATTTCTTAGTTTTTGATTCCATTGTGGTAACCGAGTTACGTTAAAAATACAGAAAACCCCTATTGGCTACTCTTTGAAAAAAATAATTGAATAAAAATGATATAATTAATTGGTTTATGTATTTAAACATTGGATATAATAGCAACATATAGGGATCGCCGATAACACATTTTTCACACATGGAGGTAAAAGTAAAGGGTTGAAACTTCATATTAAGAAAACGCCAATATCGTTTGAGACAATCTTTCAAGTGGCGTTGGCATAAGATAAGTAGTCTTGCATTGTATGCATTTCTATGTTGTAAATGTCAATATTGTAAAAATACATTATTAGGGCAATATAATGTATAATTGAAACAATAAACAGCATTCCTACGTATTCAAAATTATTTTACCTTTCAATTTATATTTACCTCTATATATTTTGCACTCTATGCTACAACTATGAAAACATACTTGCTAATTATACTCATAAAAATGGAATCCTTAATTTAAAAATAAACCACAATACATATTCCAAATATTACGATTTTCTGCTGTGTCAACTAACAATAGCAGCTATTTTACTAACACTAACGACATTTAGATATAACTAGCCGAATACCGGTTGAAAATCAACGGTCTCGCAATAAGCAACGCCTGAATAATGTAAATTTTTGATAATTCGCGTTTCACATTTATTCGACAAATCGAATATTTTGGTGTGCAGAATCCCCTAAAGAAGAAAATTTTGGGAAATTTACTCTGCATATTTCTTCCTTTCCAGTTATCTACTCGTCACCACATTAAAGTCTACCTCATCCCGAGGCATCCCTATTTTATTATTTCTCCTATCGAACTTTTTTCTGTGAAGCACAGCCATAAATGAATATTTTTGAAAAACTCTGTTTGTTTGCTTTTTATATCAGATGATTGGCCCATATACCAAATATCAAGCCTCTATCACATTTAAAAGGAAGCGTGTTTCATTTATTCGGAAAATCTAACATATTAGTGTACGGCACCACTTAAAGTAGCAAATATTGGAAATCTGAAATTTCACACTTTCTTCCTTTCAAACTATCTACCCTTACACCAAATTTGATGTCTCTATCCTATCCAGAAGCATGTTTTTACTATCACTTCACATTTCGAACGTTTTCCTGTGTAGCACCTTCGTTAATGAACATTTTTGTCAAACCGTATTCATCTTTGGTTTTTTTTTGTCAAATGGTTAGACCATATACGAAATTTCAAGCCTCTATAACATTATAAAGGAGGAGTTTTTCATTTGTCTGGCAACTCGAACATTTTAGTGAGCGGCTCCCCCTACAGTAGCAAAAGTTGGAAAACTGAAATTGCACACTTTCTTCCTTTCCAACTTTTTACCAGTACACCAAATTTCAAGTCTCTGAAGAATGCTTTTCTAGCATTTCATCTTTTGAATGCTTTTGTGAAGAGTACCCACCCCCTTAAATATACATTTTTGAAAAACTCTATTCTTTTTGTGATTTCTCTCACATGATTCGCTCATATACCAAATATCAAGTCTCTATCATGTTTTAAAAGGTGCGTTTCTTCTTTAATCCGAAAATCAAAAATTTTGGTGTGCGGCACCCCCCTAAAGTAGAAAATATTTTTAAACTGAAATTGAACACTTTCTTCATTCCAAACTATCTGCCTTTATACCAAATTTTATATCTCTATCTCATTCCAAATCATGGTTTTTTATCAATTCACTTTTCGAACGTTTTACTCTGGAGCACCCACCATAAACGAACATTTTTGAAAAACTATATTCGTCTTGGGTTTTTACGTCAAATTATTAGCCCATATACCAAATTTCAAGCCTCTATGTAATTTTAAAAGAGCCTTTTCTCATGTATTCAGTAAATCGAACATTTTAGTGTGCGGCACCCCCTTAAGTAAAAAATATTGGAAATCTAAAATTGCACACTTTCTTCCTTTTGAACGATTTACTCATACACCAAATTTGAAGTCTCTATTTTATCGCAAAGCATGCTTTCCCATCATTTCACTTTTCGAAAGTTTTGGTGTGGAGCAACCCCCCTCTAGAGAACGTTTTCGAAAAATTCGATTTTTCCAGGAGGTTTTATCGAACGAGGGAGCCGTGTACCAAATTCCAAGTCTCTGTCTATTCAGGAAGTGTCTAAAAATAGTGACAGACAGACAGACAGACGGACACTTGGCAATTAGTATATACAGATTCTCAAAGTGTTATGGCATTTTCAAGCTTTTCACTAATGAGTTTTATCTCCTTCTTTCTAACTCCATGGCTCTACATACCGTAATTTCCATGTTAACGCAATTAAAATTTGCAGCATTTTAATTTCTAAATGCGAAACTGATTGTGCTATTCAGAACTTTTATAAGGTGTATATATCACTATTACACTGGCCATTGGCCATTTTTTCCCGCCCAAAGCGTGACTAAAAATGACCAGTATTTTAATAAATATAAGATCTACAATATTCCAGAGCGGCAGGCGAAAAATATGCACAATAGCCCCGTCCAACAATTTTCACTTACTTAATACTTCCTCAACTTATTCCACGCGGATCAATAAAAGGTTGCTCTTACAAAAGAAACTATTAACCGCCAATCTAATTATTACAAATCCGTGATCGGCCTTAATCCAGACTTTCATTATTGCATTGTGGCGCAAAGTTATGAAGAACCTTTATTACTTCCAGACGACCGAATATTATATTATATGAATTTTTTCTTTCCCATTTATCCGATTAATTTTATGTCGTAGTCTTAATCACATATAACAACGTCTCAGACAAATATAAATGTATATGAGGTTAGTAAAGGAATAGTATATTATTAGTTAGAAGTATGGATATTGCTTATTGAATTTTACATTACTTTTCTCAATAGAGGCAATGGCAAATAAAATTATTTATTTGCCTAATAAAATTTTACTTTCCTTACCATACAGAGTATATGTAAACATTGACGTTAGCAGCGCAGGGCCATAGCCATGTAGACGCCAGAGGAGGCAAAGCCCGTCTAAGAGGTACTCAGCTGCCCCCCCCCCCCCCCCTGATAAAAATATTACATTTTTAGAAGTGATATGAAATTTTATATAAAATGACGCTCAAATTTTGCACAAAAATTTCTTTGAGATTTATTTTATAAATTACTTCGTTTTAAAGATTTTTTTTAATTTAGCTGAATTTCTGACTATGCGATCTTGTTAAATTTATTTGTATATTGAAAAATATTTAAAAAGGATGACAATAATATTTAGGATAGTTTTGTATTATTGTGGGGTTCATCATCCTATAGAGTCAAAATCAACTGATAGGTTGGTAAGAGTTACTATTAAGCATTAACCTGCATTGACATTCAGAATGTTTCTGCAAATTATTGACAGATTTATTACTAGTTAATGTTTGCATTAAAATTAATTGTAATTATTATATATTGATACTAGCACCACACCCGTTCTTCGTACGGAGTATATAATATAAAGAAACCTATAATTCGCAATCATGTGCAAATTCTGTTAAAATATTAAATTTATTGCTCCTAAAGAAAAGTTTAAGAATATCTGTTCTCACTATGCAAAATTATCTTCACGGGCAAATTTGAAGAATAAAACATCCTGACCCCTTGTGAAAGCAAATTTACAAAAAAAAAAAGGAATTGAATGAATATATGCAACCACGTACTACTTATATTGTTGTAGATTAGAAACTATACCTGTGTGTCAGTAGAAGATTACCCGTATTACAATAAGAGTCTCAAAATTATTTGCCAAAATAAAAGATATGACGTAATAAATTGGAAATATCAATAATCTCCGTACTCTTTATACCATAAGTTCGTAATTGATTCCAATATATCCCAATATATACCAAAACATATGCCAATATACCTGTACTACTTATATTCTCGTAGATTAGAATATATACCCGTGTATTTGTAGAAGATTACTCGTACAACGTACAATATATGAGTTTAAACATTCTTTGTCATAATAAATCAATTACATAATAACTTCAAAATATCAATAATCCCTGAGTTAATAATCCCCGAAAATATCAATAAAATAACGTTTAAACCTGACGACCGTAGTTGATATTATGCAGTGAAAAATGCTATAAGAAAAATCAAATCATTCTTTTCTAAAATATATTTTTATATCCATTTATTTATTATTCAAAACGAAAAAATAATAATTAAAATTAACAGACAGATTTAATTTAAGAGCAACATGATATAAGATAGAATCTTCCTCATAAACTGCGAAATTAAATGACCATTTTGATTTCTTTATACTTTTCATTGTTCAGTCAAAGCTTGTGAAATATAAACCATGGAGATAGATTTTCCATTTAAACCATGTTTCAAACAATTCATGTTTCCAGTTAAATTTATGGGGGCTATTTCAAGGCTATCCACAAAATTTCATCAAATTCGGTTCAGCAGTTCTTCCGTGATAATGAGTCAAACGAAAATTTCGTTTTTTACTAATGTCTCAAGAACCACTGATCGTCGAAACTCCAAACATGGACTACATTTTAAGTCAGACTATTTTCAGGCTACCCACAACATTTCATCAAATTCGGTTCAGCCGTTCTCCCGCGAATAATGAACAAGGACAGTATCGTGACGGGTCGAAAACTCGAATTCGAGTTACTGACAGGAAAACATGTTACAAGCCTCCCTGAACTCAAATTGTATGTATACATGTATGTCTGTGTGCCTGTTAGTGTGTGTCCATGACTCTCTGAAAGCGATATCCTACAAACAAATGTAGCTATCCGAAAATGATTTGGTGCGATAATTACTATCTGTGAACACAGGAAGGTTGAGAATTTTAAACGCGATCGAATATTTAGACATCCGCCAAATTTTCTTCCTGAGTCAGGCGATGCAATTATTTATTAACCGATGCGATCTTAGCTTTTGCTAGCGATAATACTCTGTTCATCTATCTTAACTATATATTTTCTACTAAAATCGGTTCATACAGTTTATCAATATTTTTATGCCGCTTTTAAAGCCTTTTATTGCAGCTCAATTCTGACAGCAGTTTGAGTGAAATTTATAAAGAACCGTGTTGCTTCACTTGGGAATCGAACCCCGAATCTTCGAACTGACCTGCCGACGCTCTACCGTTGAGCTACTGGAATGACATTGCAAGCTCTTATCGTGGAACTGCACTGTGCATTCTCCATCTTCTAATGCAAGATCAGCGGGCAAATTTAACTGACCACCTAATGCTATTTTTACCCAGGTTAGCCTCCTGCTACTACTATTTTTACCCAGGTTAGTATCCTTCTTGGTCGTTATCCTCTGAATTTTGAAATCGACGCTCAAATTTTCAGAGTCCACTTAATCAGTACTTGTCGTGGTAGGGTTACTTTCAGATCACTGACATCTTTGTACTAAGCTACAGGGTTGATTTTTTCGGTCGCCATTGTAAAGGGCCATGCTGTCCCAACCGGGAATCGAACCCTGAATCTTCGAACTGGCGAGCCGACGCTCTAGAGTTGAGCTACTGGTACGAAATTGCAAGCTCTTATCTTTAAAGTGGACTCTGAAAATTTCATACTAAATTTTGTACTTTTTATACTTTTCATTTTATAAAAATATATACCCTATCACTATATTCTCACATTCGAATATCCGGTGTAGACTATTTCTTTATAAAAAATATAATTCTCCGATGAAAGTATTGTCGTTCTCCCCACATACTTTGACAGCTTGAAGAATGGGAGTTTGTATGTCACCGAAAAATATTTCATTTCAACTCTCGAGGTCCTAAAAATAATAAATAACAGAAAACTGTACTGGAAATAAAACGAAACGAACTAAATCGAAAACAATTAAATCCATTTAGATGATAAAAATCATCTTTAAATCCATTTCAATTAGCATAACAAACTGATTTCTTTATATTGTTATACATTACATATTATTGCAGTTATTTTTTTCGTTACTCCTATATTTATATTTCTTCAGATTTCATCATCTATTACTGCTATCTAATTTCAATTTTCCATATTTTGCTATCTTTCTCTATCTTTACAATGGTTATGTCTATGTTCTCGTTTCTAATTGTTTATAATTTTCCTATTTTTGGCAGTTATTTATTTATTTTATATTTCTTACTAATTAGAATTTCAGTTTCCGATAGAAATTTATTTCTATAAAACGTTTATAATAATGTTATTTAATATCAATTTCCCATATTTTTCTATAGTTCACTCTTTACAAAGGTTATGCCTATTTATTCCTAACTAATTTATCATAATTTTCATTTTTCTGCCAGTTATTTAATTATTTTATAATCCTTACTAAATATAATTCCCGGCTCCGAGGAGAATATATAATTACTTCTATAACAAGTTTATGATAATAACATTTTAAATAAATGCTCTAAAGAGTTAAGTAACCTATGTTTCGATAGAATGTTTGACTCCTATGTATTTATTTAGGAAATTTTACGAAAGACATTTTAAGTTGGTCCTGGCCTATACTAGCTTATTATTGTCTACTGAATTGTTTCATTGTAATGTGTGGGAGGTAAACAAACACATAAATGCAACTTTCCCAATGTATGTAGGATGAATATTTGAAACTGGCATTTAAAACATAATATTAATGATAAAAAATCTGATGTGGGCAACACATGACTTCCCTTATATAATGCAATGAATTTACTGCTTTTACAGTTAAAAAAAAATGTCATTGCTATAGTAGATACTTATATTCCTTCCAAGATATTGAATTTTCTTCAATTAGTCGTCATTTTCATTGATTTAGCGTCATTTTTATCAATGTGGCGAGATTTTCGTTAATTTGGCAACAATTAAAAATGTCGCCAAGTTGGCGATATTCCGCCAAATTCGTCGCCAAAATTACGCCAAGCGTTATGGACGGAGAAATAAGTTATTCTTACAGCAGATAAATGACTATTTGCGTTCAAATATAAAAGTATTACTCGAAGTATCTTTTTTCATGAATGGAACGAGCTAGATCCACCAGAATGATGTCACCCAATTTATCGCATGGTATTACATATGAAAAGTGAACTTATTTTGCAATAGGAATTATTTTTCTTTTATTTTATATGACTTTTTGATAAATTTTTGAAAAATGTGCAATATCTCGAGAACGGTTCATGTTAGCGTTCTGAAATCTGTGTCAATCGTTTTCTAATGAAAAATTACATAAGAAATGTCTATTTGCGTAACTTTATTAGCGGTTTTGATTTTTTGACGATTTTTTCGAAATTTCACTCGAATATTTAGGGGAGTTCTGAACATTCGATTGCATATAAAAACAATAGGCTTCCGGTGTTTACAGATTGTGATTTTTGTACCAAATTTCGTTCGAATCGATTCATTTCTTCGTCAGTTATCGTCTCCACAGACTCACTGACGCACACACACACACACACACACACACACACACACACACACACACACACACACAGACATCACCTCAAAAATGTTTGATTCGTGATCAGGAATGCTTGAAACGTGCTCTCCCGTCGAAAACTCGAATTCGAATTTCCGACCCCGTCAGAATACTTTCCTTATACATTATGTATATAAGGAAAATAATAAGTATTGTATTCGTTATTGAACTTACCGATGAACATTATTCAACATTTTGATTTTAGAACTATGAATGAAATCGATTTTGAAAACGCAGCGATTTACGAGTGGAGGTCATCTACCATCGGCTCAAATACGTTCCTGTTTTTGACGCTGTTTCTCAGCAACTATTTGACCGATTTTCACATGGAACATTTAAAAATCCATTAAGTTAGAAGTCATGATGGAGCCGAAATGTTTAAATTCGGTTAATGTTCTTTAATGAAGAACAATTTTATAATTGATCCTTGTACGCTTGACACATACCATTCACTTTAGGAGTCGGGTGACGCAGCCAAGGTTTTGTCGTACTCGAGAAAAAGAAGAAAAAGAAACACCACTGCGAATCTTAGTCACCGACGACATGTCATTCGCAACTGTTCTTTTGTTTCAGTTTTCGTACGACACCGTGTGAGGTCTAAATGACCTGCCGATTATTATTTCCCTCAGTTTTTATTAAAATGTATGTTTACTTAAACTAAAGTTCCTAATTGGTTCGATTATTAGACGAATCACCGACCTCATTATTGTCTGCGGTCCAACAATAGAGTAGGAATAAATTTAGAAGCGGGAGAGTTGAATCTTTTTGTCTTGAGTGAGTTCTTGTTTTGAGTGTTCTTGTTTTGAGTGAGTGCTTGGAAGGAACACCCAGTGAATACAAAGAGGACTAGAGAAGGTCAAGTATTCGGGGTTTTGCCGAAATACGAGGCGAAATAAAATAATGCCAGTGGTGAGCATAAAAGCTTTAGAATCGTCTCCATGTAAGAGTTATCACCAGGCCAGTTAATGGTAGTATCTTGTATATATTGTAAATTATTCTGGGCGTGAACAGTAATAGTTATTGTGCATGTCATCAATTGCTTTCAACAACCAGATGCTGTTATTTCTGTGAATTGCACAATAAATTTAGTTTAAATTCCTCAGTGCGGTTCTGTGTTATTGGCCTTGGAGCGAACGTTCAAAGAATTTATTTGAGTTAAGCCACTTTGGACATATCAAAGATCCATCCTCAAGACCGACCTCTCAATTATCTTGTTGTAAAATGGTTGGTGAGCATTATATTGTTGTAAAATGGCTCTTTATAGAAGTTATATTAACAGCAAAACATGAGAAGATTTTTTTACGTACCGTTGTGATGTAAATGTCCCTTGTATCTCTAGCAATGATGATCGACTCTCATGCAAGATAACTCTCTAGATAAACGCATTGCAGTTGGGGTAGTGCCACTCAAGAATCAAACATTGCTATTAATTGCTTCTACACTCTTAAGACGGTGTTCATTCATTTCGAAACAGAAGTGGGTGGTGCGTTTGGTTTATCTGTGCAAATAGTAATTGTTTTGATACACCTAACCACAATAGCGAAGCTCATATCATGAATTCTCCATACACATTTTATACTAATTTTCCACACCTCACGATAAGAAAGTAAAAATTGATTCCTTTAGACTTTTGTTGTTTATATATACTTAAATAGGAACGATAGATTGAATAAAAAATTTAAATATTTTGGAAACGTGTCAAAATATTATTAATTTCAATATTATTCAATACCATTTTATTTATTTATTAGCCTTGATATACTTTTCTTTAAAATTCCTTTGAACATTTTACTCTTATTTTATTTATATTTCCTTCATTTTCAGTTCCAACAATCGAATTTCCAGTACACGATTTATATTTTCATAAAAATACGATCTTGCTGTGAAAATATTGAAGTTCTTTTCACGCTTCTGACATTTTGAGGAATGGGTTTGAGTCAAAAATATTTTTCCATTTTGAAAAATCAAAACCCAAGAACGGTGGCGCAGAATTAAATGTCCCTAATAAAAAATCACCATAACGATAATATTTTCATTTCAGTGTTGAATTAAACACATTTGTAGATTAAAACAACACATTTGGATAAAAATATTCATTTGTAGATAGAGTTGAAATGCAAAGGAGTCGTCGAATTTCGAAGGGAAAACGAGTAACCTTTAAGGATGCCAGGACAAACAGCTAAACACGTAAAGCAAGAAATACTTTATCTTATTAATTCGTTGCTGATAATCTAGTTCTAATATATATATATATATATATATATATATATATCTATATATATATATATATATATATATATATATATATATATATATATATATATATATATATATATATATATATATATATATTAATATATATATATATATATATATATATATATATAATATATATATATATTATATATATATATATATATATATAATATATATATATATATATATATATATATATATATATATATTAATATATATATATATATATATATATATATATATATATATATAATATATATATATATTATATATATATATATATATATATAATATATATATATATATATATATATATATATTAATATATATATATATATATAATATATATATATATATATATATATATATATATATATATATATATATATATATATATATATATATATATATATATATATATATATATATATATAATATATGTATATATAATATATATATATATATATATTATATATACATATATTATATATATATATATATATATATATTATATATACATATATTTATATATATATATATATATATATATATATATTGCTTATTATAAAGGAAAATAACATTTGCACGCAACAATTGTCATTATACTAATGCGCATTACCCTAGTCAACTAACGACCAACTCGGCAAAATATTGCCAACTTAGCAAGTCTTAGAAACTGCCTGTAATTTGTAAATTGGTTACGAATTTCTCAAGTCATTTCGATTGTTCTCGATTTTTGTCGCAGAGGATATATAAACTGGACATCATTCAAAATGTAGTTGTCGGTGAAAAAACTAAATTGTGAATATGCCAGTGTCTTGAGTATATAATCGTCTGTTTTGTGAATGAGTTAATCATTAAGTGACTATTTTATTTATTATTGTTCTGAGACCTTGTTAAACAGTTACAAAATATTTGGTAATATATTTTCCCTTTCTACGCTTATGGGTACTTTAAATTCAAGCGTTAGCTATGCAGAAATTTAGACTAATTCTTGTAGACTGTAAATACTACACCCACGATACAGGAAATACGCCGAAGCATATAGGTGCTTTCAATTCACCGTCATCACTAAATTGTTATCACTTTAATAAACGAAGCTTTTCCAGATATTTTGGAAAAATAAAACAAGAAATTTGGATAATAATACATTATGAAACGAAATTTGTAAAATTATACATGCTTATTTGGTTTTCTGATACCACTTATTAAACAGGTGGCAGTATATAGAATATGGAAGTGTGAGAAAGTCTAATGGAGTCTCGTACTTCAGTTATTATTTTATAAATACTACAGGGTGGGCCAAAAGTATCCATACATAGTCTTCGTATACAGTAACTTGTTTTTGTGCATTCTTCCAGCAAGATAGGGTACCACCCATTATTGTTTGATAGTGTTACAATAGTTGAATCGTCCACACGAGTCTCCGCCACCCTATCTTCGGCAGAGCTGAAAAGTTACCAAAAAAAATATAAAATATATTATAAAATAATAAGTTTTTCCATTTTTTGGCCTTCTGTTTCCATAACTTCTAAAGAAATAATATAAATAGAAAAATACCTATTTTAAAGAGAAAAATATTTTTATTTGTAGAAAAATGTAAATACAAAGTATAGTATAAAATTATAAATTTTCCACTTTTTGTTTTTCTTTTTACGTTACTTCTAAAAAAATAATATAAATAAAAAATACTTATTTTTAAGAAAATATTTATTTCTAATTGTAGAATACCAAAAAAGGTTAAAATTTGTATACAAATATTTTAAGCAAATGTTTTCATAATAAATATTAGCTTAAAGTAAAAGAAAATACTCGCATGATGTGTTCAATATGATCAAATTTGGCTTTAACAAATCAGACTGCTATGTCCTAAAGCTGCGTGTTTTGAGTCTTTTTACTTTCCCTACAAAACATAGTAAAACTTAATACCGCATGTCATCGAATACAGAATCATTGAATTTAGATGGATTGAACATCCGCAACAAATACATCCGCAACCATTTTGTAAGGGATCGAAAGATGTACGCTTAGTTATCTGCCCTCAATTTTTTTATACATCGAAAAAAGAAAATAAAATCCTTAAAAAAGTTTATTATGTTATAAATTCACAAGTTATAAATTGTTATAACAAGTATAAATACAAGTTATAAATTGTTATGTTAAACCAGATGGGGCACTTTATAATATAAATTAAAGAATAAGTAATAAATTATGATCATTGTTAACAAATTAGTGCATGATTCATAAGCATAGTATGAGCATCCATTTCAAAATAATTAACTTTAAAAATCCGTTTCAAAATAATTAATTTTAAAAATCTCTTTCAAAATAATTAATTTTTAAAATCCGTTTCAAAATAATTAATTTTAAAAATCTAATTCAAAATAATTAATTTTGAAAAAAACTGTTTCAAATTAATTAATTTTAAAAATTCGTTTCAAAATAATTGATTTTAAAAATCGGTTTAAAATGTTTTTGAGGTTACAGCGGGTCAGAGAATAAAACGCATTCGTTGTACCAAAATAAATTAGTTTCATTAATCTTATTTTAATACAATTTCCTTGAATACTGAAGTACAAACTACTTTTTCTCCGTATAGTCTACTCTCGCTATCACTGTTCAAGAAAGTAAATTAGTAAAATATACCTCCCCGCCCTAAGGTACACGGAAAGACGATTCGTCGAACTATAGCAATAAACGCCCGGTACATGCTCCTGGTAGAGCCAGCTGTGAGGACCTTATCCGTCGGACCATTTGGGAACCACTCCCGACCACAGCAATGAGCCGCCCACAACAGCACGTCAAAGGCGGCAAGGATGCATTTAGCCAACAAAAGCGAAACGCAGCAACCACCATACTGTGAGGATGAGAGTCTCTGCCAGAAACCTAATCACTTTATTATGTAAAGGTAATTAGGAAGTACACCATATGGTGTAAAAAACATAATAAGCACAACATGAAAAAGCAACAGGCAGTTCAGCACATCTTCGCCAAAACAATCCCTCTAAGGAGAACAACAAATAAGTGATCTTCTCATTCAATTATATATCAATCACAACAAGGAACCAAATGGTCCACAGGAAGAAAAAAAAAAAAAAAGCATTTCTTCATAATAGATATAGCAAGTTTTATATTTAACTTCAAATATCGCATAGCCTACGTCCGATCATGCCAATTACACAAATATGTAATTAGTTCAATTTTTTTACCTTATCTCTCCAATATCTGAATGTTTATAGTCATAGATGTCAGGAGTTACGTTAATGCTTCCCAGATACGCACTCGCCCAGGATATTTGCGCAGTTGCACAAACATACGGTTATAAATTATTTGAAGTTCCATAAATGTGATTTGTAAGTCTTAAAATCCAATTTTCCGTCCACATTTTAAACTCAAATTTTTTTGAAGAAATAACACTTTATTCTTTATGGGAAAAGTAACAAAAAAAAAATCAATCGGCTGGTAAAAATATTGAAGTTCCATTCACGTCCTTGCCATTTTGAAGAATGGGTTTTGTGTCGGAAAAATATTTCATTTCCACTCTTGAAGCCATCAAAATGCGGTGAAGAATAAAAAAAAAACTGTCTTCGTCACAGAACAGAGAGTCACAAATATGAAACTAAAAATAGTTTCATTTGAAACATATTTGAGACGGAAAAAAATAACGTATGTTTATCGTTTTTGCATTTTTCGCAGTTTAATACGTGGACAGTCTTTACGATTGCAATTCATGCAACCCAGAACCATTAAATCTCAATATGCGATTTACTAATGACTAAAATAGGCGTTGATTTATTTAGACAAGATTGCAAGTATTAACAATTAGTACGCTTTACCTCTTATTTTTCAAGCAGTGGGGAAAGAAGAGCCTAAATTTAAAGAACAGCCGCGCAGATTGCGGGCGAAATGTGGAGCTGGCAACCAGGTTATAAATATAGGAGGTGCAAATCACGAATACGAGATGGTAAGAGCTGATGCGTAGCGTATGTAGATGTAGACGATGGTAGAAAGGGTAAACCATATACATTCTGATTTATTATTTATAAATTACGTTAACAAAATGTATTTCATGATTTCTATAGTTTAAAAATAAACTTGTTATTTTTATCAAAAGATGCCTGTATGTTCATTGCGACACATTTGCAAGACATTTCTACATTGCCAAACATATACAATACATATATCATTTGCAATACATTATAACCGGGGTAACACACCCGGATGACTTGAATAGATAGGCACACAGATGCGGAAGAGCCAATGACAGCCAAGAGGGAACCCAAAAATTACACCCATGGAACAAGAAGTGAATGTTAAGACGCACACAGTCTTCAACTCCGTTGTTGACCAAGCATGTCAAAATGTTTTCTTAGCAGACTCAAAAATGTGTCGTCGACTAAGAAAGTCAAAATGATCTTAAAATCTCGAGAATTCGTCTTTGACGAAGCAAGTCTAAATGCTTCTTACTCCATTGCAATTCGAGGCAGCAGTTCATAGTTATAGATTTTGGACTCAAGGAATTCAGATAAAAATGTCTAAAAGATGTATGAGGAAATCCGATGAATTGCTGTACGCAAACGGAATGAAGGTAAATTTTTTACATCACAATAGGAGGAAAATTTAACCTGGTAACAATTTCGCCAACTGTATCACAATCGGCTTTGATAAGCAAGATAAATCTGTATTGTTGTAAGAACTAATAAAATGTAAATATAAATAATAATGATGAAGTTAATCAAAGCTAGAATTTAGTGTGAATAATAAAATTAATAAAATTCAATTTGAGAAAGCTGATGTCTTTTCATTATCTAAGTACAGATAATTTTGTATATTACTCACTTTGAGTTTCAAGTAACATCGGGAAACACAGAAAATATATTGGTGGGTTATTGCTGCAATATTGTTTAGCAATTGCAATGTTAAATACATTTTGGTTCAACCAAATTTATTTTAGATATCACCGGATTGTATTTTTGATACACCACAGTTCCATTAATATTGACTCTTACCCTTCATTGATCACAATGTATCTTAACGGTGTTCTTTGTTAATTTTGTTTAGTGCACGATATTGGTTTGAGAGAGAGAGAGGTCAAAGCTCAGGAATGCTCCCAGCTCCCCCCCCCCCCCTCGCTCCCTATCTGAGTGTATATTTCTGTATCAATTCTGTTCGTAACAGCGGTGTTTAGAGTAGGGCACCTCTGAGGTGTTTAGGAAAGGAGTATGTAACAGTCCCTTGATTGCTTCTATCTGCCTTCATTTTCGTTTCTGAGTGCAGCAGTTGTGGGTGAAAAATACAATTTATATGATTTACATGATCCTAATGACTGAAGAATTTTGGAATATTTTAATTGCCAGAGATGGCAATGCAAGTAATGATATGGATTGAAATTTAGAAAGCATTGAGGAAGATAATCTTGAAGTTTGACAGAAGGATGGGAAAACAGATACAATATAAAAGGAGAAAAAATAACGGAGAACACGAGGATGACATTGAAATAGAAAATTATTTTTGTAGGGTGGAATTAAGAGTATAGATAAAAATTATACCATTGAAAACTGTAAACACCAGAGTTTACACCATTGCTTAACTGCAGTGCAGCAAAATGTGTAAATTCATAATACAATGCTTGGAACTGTATTTTACTGGTGACATTTGATTGCGACTAATGAGAGGTTAAGGGGCACAGTACCTTAAAAATGGGCAAAATATCAATTTTCCATTTTATTTGCTCAAATTAAAACTTTAACATATGTAGGTAAAATTTAAAAGCTGTATCTTCATAATTTAAGAAAATATTAGTGTTTTTCTGCACGATTATAGAATAACAATAACACACAAATGAATACTTTAAAATGTTTTCTCCGTGTTCATTCTTGACCGACTTTCATGTTTTTTAAATGTTAAAGCTTATTTTGCAATTAAGATAGAGGTTTTACATGTTTTCACATATTTTTTAGTTTGTATTTGATAAAATAGTGCATGGAAATTTGTAATTAATTTTTTTTAAATGTCAAATTAAGAACCGTTTAAATGTCCTTTTTTCACTATACATGACAGTAAAAAATTACATTTAATCTAATATTAAAATAATCTAAAAATCCATACACAATCTTATGTAGTATATATTCCAAGGACTGTAGAAAAAAAATTTGGAGCAAAAATATTAACATTTGTAAAAGTAGTAGAAATTTAAATATAAGTACATAAATAAAATTTAAAGAAATAAAAATTTCATTAAACATGTAGTTTAACAAGATAATTTTGCCAAATTTTTCTTATAATTTAATGTTAAAATATACTACAACCAGAATTTTCACTATTATACATAAAATTAAAAGAATATATTGATTGAGTACTATGTCCCCATAACTTCAAGGAAAAATTCGAGAAGCTCACGGAAACACCACTTTTGGCATCAATTTTAGAATTTTCCGAAAGTTCCCACAATCAGACGAAATTGGTTATATATCGATAACTATATTTTCGAGGTATTTAAATTTTGTGTTAACCTATATCGACTGAAAGATTGTTTCTTTGAAATAATCGGTTTAAAACGCATAGAAGTTGTTTTTAAAATCCAGATGATTTTAAATCTTTAAGAAGGGAAAAGGACAACGAAAGTAATTACATCACTATGTTAACACTATTCCCCAATATGTCTCGATTTAAGAGATTGAAAAAATAACAATATTTTTGCAATGATTGACATTATGTTTCGAAACTGTAAGAAAAGGTAAAAAGACATATAAAAAAATGAATATGTTGCAATATGTCCAAAACTTTCAGAAATGGAAAAATGACACAGTCGAGAAACTGCAACATTATTCACAATATGTCGCAATATGTCTCAAAACATTCAGAGAAAATATTCAACAAGGTACTTGAAGTTTTACGTTCATAGTACAGGGAGGATGTTTCGAAAAAATTGAACAATGGGCGTTTTTGTGAACCGTTGGATGTAGACACATAGCACTAACAGCAAAAATGCTTGAAATAAGGTAGGAAATTATGCAATAGTAACTTAAATAATGTGCAATCCATTTGTAAAAAACTTTTATACATCTTCTTTAGAGTAAAATATTAAATTAGAAAAATGTTGCCTATTTTTCCTTTGGTCAAATTAAAAGGGATTTAGACCTCAAGAGTGCAAATTCAAGACGAAATTGTCAAACCTCCTGAGTTGCACTAATTTTTCGAAGCCTATCATATACGTATGGAATCCACACAATTCGTCAATCCAGGGATCCTTCGCAAATTGAAATGATTCACAGAAATTAGTTAGCAGGTTTTAAAAGGTGGTTTTTCTTTTCGGTAGTTTGTCTCAAAAAGTCTTGATGATAGACAGATAGCCTTCAGTTAAAAGTTATTTTATTTCTTAAGTAAAGTGAATAAACTCATAATTGTGAGTTTTTTAGTCTGTTAGATGATTTCTTAACAAAATGTATGGATAATAAGCATGTATTTTTATTTTTGATATCGGTTTGAGATTAGTTGCATTCGCAGTAAATCATAATCATCTCACAGAATTTGTCATTATTGAACACCGTCATATTACAAACTTGAGTTATGTAGCAAAGTTACTTGGATGCTTAATTACATACTGTGAATTGAAATAATAACTTTACCTCATAATTTGTATAATGTAAATTTGAATAAGTAGTAAACGTTTCAATAACTATTTGATAGTGAAATTTATTTGTGAATGCTCCTGTATTTCTCAATTAAAACTTTAATCAATGAAAACACTGTCACATAGGATCGTATTACAGCGACAGATATTTGTCAATTTTACTAAATAAGGTATAAGTAACCGTTTTGTAATTTGACTTTCATTTTACAAAAATAATGCACATCGTTTAAATCAATGGTTCTCACAGTCTTATTTGAATCACTTTTTTCAATTAGAATTATATATATATATATATATAATCAATGTTTCAAGAAAACTTCCACTGTTTACTTTTTTAAAATCTCATTAACTGAATATAATCAATATTTCTTAAATTAAACGCAATAGTTCTATATTTTGAACAAAATCATATCAATGTTGGAGTGTGGTAATTTTTTTAACATTATTTATACAAGCATATATGAATCTAAATGACTATACTACGCATTCCCTATAGGAATGTTTTCTTTAATATTTTAAAATTCTTATTATAAAATTCCTAATAAATTTATAATAATAATTATGCTTTCAATTTCTTCTATACAATGTATAATAACACGTCCAAAATATATTGCATAATTACAAAGTTTTAAATTCTTTTTTTATCATGTGCCTTACCTCTAGAGAAATAATTTAAGTAAGAAAAAATCAGTGGGCTATATTTTAAATAGTAATTATTCCAACATATTCCATGCCATGCAAGCGTAAAATGAGTCTCATGAGACAATATGCAAATATTTTCGAAACAATTTTTGGCGTGAAGTGATTTAAAAATAAGCTTATATGCTCGGTAATGTTATATTTATGAGATGATAACCTGGCTTTGAATTACAGAGATATTTTAAGATTTTTAATACATGGATAATAAGAATTTTAATATATGGTTATGCATTTTCGTGATTGGCATGGCAACTAACTGTGTATGGGAGCTCGAACAGGTTACTCTTTAGATTCTTGTGTATGTAAGTATTGGTGATTCTTGCAGTTATATATCAGACAGACATTCAGCAATAAACCTATTGTGGGACGTGTTCACGGGGAGTGTGGGCACGGATTCACAGTCTCCAGTTCAAAGTTTTATTTAGAAGTGTCTTTAATGCAATATCACCTGATAAGGAAAATGTGGTGTATCAAGCAGTGACCCATTTTTATACGTACGACAACAGTCTTGATATCTGGAAGTTGAAACGCGCAGAAAATAGAGCTTTCACAGTTTAAGGGCTTTTTCTTTCATAGGTATCAGCCCTCTTCAACCAAGATGTCATTGACAAAACTGTAAATGCATATATAAATAACAGGAAACTATAACAGTAAAAATAACTGCAAACATGTAGAAACACTTACTTTTCTGTAATATTGTCAATATCTGGGTACATTTTATAGGTTAGCGTTGAAAGAATGACCTCAAGAAAGTGTGTTAATAAAGCTCGCCCTATCAGTGCCTCCGACAGAGTTATCGGACCTCTATGTAGTCAATACGCTCCCTCCATCCTCGTGGTATGATGCAGAGTTCAAATCCTGCTCATTTAAGGACTGCGGATGACAGTCAAATGTATCTCTAGCGGATTCTATGATTAAAATTTTAATAACAAAAGTATTTATTTATAAATTGATTTTAACAGTAAAGTATTTATTCATAATTGGATGTCGATTTTTGAAAGTATTTTTCCCTCCTCCTCCCCACTTCAAAAAGTCGTTTATCTAAGTCATCATTCGAGTTTTTAACGGAAGAGCGCGTTTTAAGAAAATCTGAATTCAAATCGAACGTGTATATGATGGGACATACACAATGATGGGATAACCTGTGTATGTCCGTGAACCTGTGGGAGCGATATTTCACGAATGATTGGAGTGTTTTAAACTAAATTGGGCGCGGTTATTGCAATCTGCGAATACTGAAACCCCGTTGATTCTTTTTTTTTCATTGACTGAACATTCGGAAGGATCCTAAATTTTCGACTGAATTTTTGAAAAATCAAGGACATTCAATAGTGTTAAATAAATAATCATTTTATACGTCATATATCATTTCAAAACGAATGATCCAAATGTTAAAACGCCAGCTTGAATCGTTTTCAAATTATTGCGGGTCTTTCAAATAAATGTATTTAAAAAATTACATGAAAATGAACAGTAGTGTCGTGAGATGTGTAAATTTGGCAACTGATTTGACGAAATGTCGCCCCATTGGTAAAAATGACGCCGAACTGATAAATTAATAATTAACTTATTTTAAATAATAGGGTGTATGGTTTAGCAGGCGTTAGCAATATTTGCAATAGTCAAATTATATTTGCGTGAAATATAAGTTAATTGGGCGCTTCAAAAAGATTCTACATACTGTCATCCCTAAAAGCGCCCGACGTCAGTGTACTTTTCCAAAGTTAAAAACAATGTGCTAAAGTTGGCGTCCGTCATTATTTCCCAATGATAGATGTAGTGTACTTGCATTACGTTGTCTAGGAAAAGGAGCTGCCCACATCAGATTTTTTTAAACCGTAACTCCCTTCACGTGACACTATTTAATCGTTGAAAATAATGCAGCTGAATATATTTTTACTGATAACCACTTTGAAATTCATATTATATTGGTTTTTCTTACGAATTCCTGAGATGTGCATGAGCTATTATAGATTCCTGGCCTGTGATACACATGTTAGTTCTCCGTCCACTCAGCTAGCTATTATGCCCTAGGGTGAGTCGGGCGGTCTGGGTCTTCAACGTATTAGATCTGTGACTGTATTTCGAATCCCAATTTCACGAAAGAATCCACGTGCATTTACAAATTTCTGTCGTAGTTTGTGATTCATCAAAATAGGGACTCAAAAATGAATAAAGTGTTAATGCCCTATTCATAATGGGTTTCAATAACAATTAACATGCAACAAGAACGTTTCGAACGTTTTCCTTTTTAAATTTAGAATTGACAGTATGATTGCGGCTTAAAAAATGAAACATGTGGTAGTTTAACAACGCTAACGTAATATTTCCTGTAGATATACAGAGGTAACTGGTGACGCCATCCACTGAAAAAGGCACGCACATACGGGATACAAAATATTTTTAAGCTCAGCGTACCGATTCATTAAATACAAGAAATATTTGAAATCAGTTATGAAAGTGTTTAAGAACACAGAGTCAAGTTTTAAACAACGAATAAATGAATAAAAGCGTGAGAAGTGTGCAGTCTGTTTACCTATTAATTCACAACCAAAAGTTAATGACTTCTGATAGAACGTTTCGTAGTGGCACAGAATATTAACATTTTAGAGGTTAACGGTCGGCTATATAACGAAAAGGTTTTTTCAACTTATTTTCAAGGTCAAAAATAATGTGAAGGGAATTTCATAAAGCATCGATAATTTAAAAAAAAACTAATGCTAATCTTCGTGCACGTGTGCAATGGTTATTGAAAAGCTATTATTCTTCTCCACCGCGTTAACGGTAGGACCCCAACGAGACGAGTCCTGATCACAATTTATATACGGTGTCAATTCATTCCAGCGCAGCATGAAAGAGAAAAGTTCTTCACGTAAACCGTGGGTAACTTTTACATGTCAGTCCGAAGAACTTAATTTACACTACTAGAAAAATTGACGTTCTCACATTTTGCACTGTCAAAAAAGTAGTTAAGCAAAGTTAACTCGAATATACCGTGGATGACATGACCGACTAATAGCTCAGTTAGGTCATCGTAATCCCATGATGTGCACATTGACTATAGAAGATTCCCACAGCGCAAACAGAACTAATTTTTAATATCCATTTTGAATAATTTTATTGAAATATAAATAGTAACGGGAATTTAAATTTGAATTGAATTTAAATTATAGGAATCAGTTGAGTGGAGCTCAGACCATCCGTTTAATACGGCAATATTATTGTTTATAATGATTAGTGGTGTTAAATAAATCAGCTATAATATTTTGCGGAAATTCACAGTTTTTGTCATTCCTCTTTGGTGTCAAAATTAAGTTTGCCCCAAGTATGTAACATCTCTCTTTTCTACTACGATGTTTTTCTTTCTTCTTATGAACTTTCACTTTGGCGCTCTTCCAATGAGTATTAGACACTTTCTCCGTAACACATTTTAGTTAATTAAAAATAAGTTTTAACTATGAATTTATTAAATAGACGTTTTGTAGCAATGAATTTTTATTAGATAGTCCATTCGTATTTTCTAAATCTTCGCGATAACAAATGCTGAATTGGACATGTATGTATCAAGTGCACGAGATACTGATGAATTTTTAACAGCTCTATGTAAATATTAATATTTCTTGAAATTTTTTTTTTTAAAATAGTGCAGCGTCCTGTTTTTTCTTTACAACTTAATCTCAAGCAAAAATCTCTCAATTTTTATAGTGCGGACTGCGGACTTAATAAGAACTTGCCAATAAAATCTGAAGTATTTTTAAGGAAGGTGTTAAACGAAAATTGGAATACTGAAAGTCAAACTTTTAAATTTAATTTAAGTTCTGAAGGAGTGCTTTCTACATAACAACTGCAAAAGATTTCCACAACAGCGAAAGCAGTGTCGTTTCACCTTCTTATCGACTGCCGTAGACGGACTTTCTATGTATTGCAAATGATGGGCATCCAAGAAAATGATTTTAAATCCATGTTTGAAGTTGGAGAAATGTGCATACGCTTTTGCTGAAATATTAGTTCAAAAGACCCTTTATATTGATATTCAGTGGAAAATTTTACCTCCCTTGTGTTTTACTCGACACCTTTTATAGCTGTGAGGTCCTCTTGGTTGTGCCTCAAAACTCCGTGCGGATGTTGCAATTTTGCCTCGCCTGAAAGACGAATACGTAGAATACGTAGCGTATTTATCTAATATAAAGTCAAAATAAGAACTTTATATGAGCCATCATCCACGCTATTTAACATCCCTAAAACATATAATTTAGGGTTGCCGTAGTTTGGGATCTCCGCCCCAAAATGACAGCATTTTTTACGTCGGTGTTTCTCAACCACTGGGGCATCAAGAGTTGTATTGATAGATATGCTGGAGCAACAAGAAAAATGCTGGAGTTTTACCCAAAAAGGATTGAAGGTAGGTCGTTGGCACATATTTTAGACTGTATTGCAAATTTTCAGACGAAAACAACATATATTTTATATTACTACTTCTGACATGGTCATAAAACACAGCAGTAAGAGGTGTATCTAATGACGTAGATTCATGGACACGCCTCTTCTAGAATTACTGCAATCGGTCTATGAACCCTGCCTTCAGGTCACGCTCAGTTTCAGCTTAATGCTCTGGGAATTGCTGACTTCTGTGCACTGTGACGGAATTTTTACACTAGTTACCACAGAGGTAAAATTGCAATATGGTGGTATATAATAAGTTTTCTGACTGCCATTGCAGTAACGTCGGTTTGATGCATATAAGCCGTAATGAACGCTTCTGTAGTCCCTTAAAGGGCCTGAGAAGCAAACACGTAGAACCGCTTAAAATGAGTTACATATTATTTTACAAGTGTGAAATAAGATACCAGAAACCAGCCAGCTTGCTTTGCGTTCCACTTTCTAAAAAGTTGCAAACAATGCACGGTTATTATGAGAGAGTATAATTAGTTAGAGTATGAGTACTCATCAGTACTCTTACTCTAAGAAACCTTTTACTCTTAAGAAGCCTTTTAGTTGAGAAACACCTTTTTGAGGCACTTAAACCCCTCCACCACGATAAGGTCGGGACCTCTTCGGAGGGGACCCCCCTCCCTCCACCCCTAACATCCCTATCAACGACACCAAGTCTTCAACGCCTTAACAAACCTGACAAGATTACCTCGGACATACAACAGACGACGACGCGCTTAACCTAACAGACACCAAAACCTATTTCTCAAACTCTTATCCTACAGCACCCAACTTTAGTCGACAACTGACACCAAAGAAGCCAAAACAACCGACACCAACCAAGCCAAAACAACCGACATCGCAACACAAGAATAGATGCAAAAACAACCTGAAAACTAGAAGACACAAAACGAAGGAACCAAAAGGAATTAAAAAAAATTAACAGGTCCAATATCAATGTGAGTACAGAAGAGAATGTATGAAAACTTATAACACACAGCACCCATCTATTGCGGAAGACTATTTTAACAAAATCTTAATTTCTATTATTTAACTATTGAATTCAGTACTGTATACAAACTATTGAATGTGCTAATGCTTCAGTGAAGTTCTATTTATTTCTATTGTATGGAGACAAACTATTGAATTTATTATAGCATAGCATTAAACTATTGAACCTACTATTGTTTGCTAAACGGACTATTAAAATTTCTATTGTTGACTATTGAGGTGACTATTGCCGGTTTACTGACTATTGCAAATTATTGTCAGTCTTAATACTTCAATTTAAATTACTTCCTTCGTCATGAGATATGAGATATGGTGTAAATTTTGAATTTTAGGCCGAAACGGATATGCAGCTCCTCCTCAGTTCATAACATGTTTAGCTTCTAATATTATACTAACATTATCTTCATGTTACACTAGCATAAAAGAGGCTTCTAATATTTCTTGTAAGTTGTTCCATTAAATAATTTTGACGGATCCAATTATATATATGTGCTATTGAAAATCACCTTTTCCATAATAACATAAAACATAGTATGAACTGAAGATGAACAGCATGCGAAAATACACTTAGATTAACACAGGATACCTTTATTGAGCATGCAAATGGTATCCTTTTAAAATTTATTTTTGCACCCATTTCTGAGTGATGGCCAAAAGACAGCTTAGAAGTTGCAGTAGACATCCGGAATGAGCCATGTATGTTTCTCTTTACGAAAGCTGAATATTATTTAGTGGCGGGATAGCCAAGCGGTTAAAGATTGCACTCGAACGAGCAGCCAAAACTTTCCTCATATTTATACCGAATACATTAAATTTGGGGTACGGAACGCCTTTGCGAGAGGTTGGTTACTGTGGAATAAGGGTATGGCCCCTGTAGATGATGATTATATTTGTAGCAGCGGGATTGCCAAGTGGTTAAGGAACGGGATTCTATATAAAATAGCTACATAGACTACGTTATTTGATCAAATTTCCAAAAGTTGGGCTGATAAGTCGGTAGTGTGTTACGCCGGTGTTGATTAGATTAGGGTATGAAAGTCGGAAAAATAGAGAAGGTATTTTTTTAGTGCGATCTGACTCGAAAAAATCGTTTAAATCTGAAACGGGTATATGAATAATCCTGATCCCATTACTTTATGATCAATCATTTCCCAGATATTTCAGTTTTTTTTTTGTTTTTGTTTTTTTTTTTTTACTATTTGTGAGCTGACAACATTTCAGTGAGTCGAAAGCTGAAACAGAGAATGTTTTTAAGCCGCTGATTGGGTGTAATTTATAAAATAGTAGCCATGTCATTTTGTGCAAATGAACTCAAATCAATGAGATATGAAGAAAACATGAATCTGGGTCTGTAGCGAAAGTCATGTGCCGCACGTTTTTCAAAGACGTTTCGTTTTTCATTTTCATAAATTTTGATTTTACGGGACTGTTAAGTATGTGCACATGCACCTTTTCATTCACTTAATTTGGATTCAAGAGATAAGAAGCCATGGATGAGAACGGATGTCCACAACAACTTTGCACTTTAAACTAACTTAACAAGTAATACATTTAAGGATACATAGTAATACTTAAAAATACTAAAATAAATTTCAAAGTTATGTTCCGAAAAGTAAGTATATCACCCTCGTTCAGCAGGTGGGGCCGTACTCCGGAGGCTTGTCGTAAAGAATCGAAGTGCTGGGAAACTTCTTCATCTGAAAATAGAAAAGAAATATTTAGTTATAATAATAATTTCTACATGGAATAACACAAGTCATTTCTACAGAATGTATATAATCTATCTCAGACTAGCAGGTTGGTGCACAGCCCCCGACAGTATTGACAGACTATTCACGGGGAGAGGCGCCATAATGATGATATCTATATAAGTAAAGTCGAAAATCTGTCTGTAGGAGTGCATGTGTGTATGTCAGTTATTAAAAGTTTTATTCCAACCAGTATCCTACATTGCCTTTTTTTTCCTCCTTCAAATTTTTAAAGAATTTTATTAATCTTTTTTTCTGCGTCATATAAAGAGTTGGGCTAATTTCTTAGAAAATGCTGTGAGCAACATAGTCAGTTATCCTTAACCTTTAACCTTTTACTCAGCCAGTTAACTTTTATTAGTAACTGAAGAACCGTTACAGTTACTTCTAAGAAATGAAATCACTTGCGTTATTTTCAGTCATTCTATTTTGATTTTAAAGCGCAAATCGTTTTATTCTGTTATCTTCTGATATCGTGATCCGATTTCATAATTTAACAAAAAGATGAGTGCGAACTGATGCACTATTGATCCCTAAAAGTAAAATACTATAAGGAGAATGATAAAACGACTGGTAACGATTTACAATTATATATATATATATATATATATATATATATATAGTGCTGCCAGCTAGGACTTTATTCTTAGGTGGCAGCACTTGACGAGCATAGATAAAATCCCCTGTATCAGACCAACTAATCGCATGCAGAAGGCCTCATTCTTGCCACACGTACAATTTATATTCTTAGTCAAACTTTTTTAAGAGCCGTAAAACTATTTTCAACTTGTACTAAAAAAGTTTGAGCTACTTAAAGGTAAGTCATAAAATTCTGATATAATTTATGGTTACACTTTATAGTATTAAATACTCAGCTAATCTATCATAGTTTTAATCTGTTGCATAGTTTACTCCGCACTCTTGCATTCAGTGTTGAGAGATGTGCCAATTGGATGGATTTGAGATTTAATTTAATGTTCTTTCAACAGTGGTTTTGAAAAGTAATTCTGGCCCTCATTAAAGGCATGCTGGAATATTTCAAACTATGGGTCTCCATGAGGATATCCCGCAGGATTTATTTTATTGGGTCCAAACATTTACGAATAAAATCCATTCTTACAAATGCAAGAATGTTAAAACTGTGTTTATAGTGACATGTTTTTCTAGTGAATGGCATGTTTTTCAATGTGAAAACGATCCAATACTTTTGTGTGATTTACTGTCCATTTGATTTTTCAACTATTTATCCATTACTCACTTTTAAGACCGTGCCAATTCGTTGTGAGTTATAAATATACTTGTCTTTTTATTCACTCCTTCAAATTTTTAAAAAAATATTATAATTGTACTTTTGAGGGACATATACAGAGTTGAGACTAATTTCTCCTAAAATGCTACGAGTAAGTTATATTTTTTGTGAGTAAGTGAAGAACTGTATCAATTTCTAAAAAATGAATTTATTTAAGTATTTTTAGTCATTGTATTTTGATTTTTAAAAGGAAATTGATATTTTTTCTCATCTTCAGATATCGTGATCCGATTTCATAATTTAACAAATTCATAAATAATTTACTATTGATTTATAAACAATTTTAAAAGGCTAATCATTTTATAAAGCTAATATAAGTAAAATACTGAGAAAATGCTGAAACGACTGTTAACGTTTTACAAATAAAAATATACAATATTAGCACTAATTTTTATTTTCTTTGACTACAGTTATAGCTCTTTCAAAAAGTAGCTTCTATAGACTTTTGCTACAAGTAAAGCTGTTACTTTGAATCATTTAGCACCCGTATTTATTTAACTTTTTCCTCGTTTTCTGCCTTTCTGATTTAGGTTAAGCCATGTCAGTGATTATATATATATATATATACACATACATTGCATTTTTTAATGCTATAATAATGGTTTATTTCAGAAACCTTTTTTTTAAATTAAATTTAATACTAATTTCTATACTTTATTTTAAAAGACGCTTCTTCATGTTGACGATTAATTATTTTGAGTTAACAATTTCAAGATGGTATGGGTGGTAAAGAGTTATTTGAAATTCATGAACTCGTAATTAGTTTAACAAATGCTTTCATAGCAATTTAATTAAGACAGGTTATTAAGTTAGAAAATATTTTTTTATATAATCTGAATCACGAATTATATAACATTTTGCAATCATATTTTAGCTTATGTTAATCCGTTAATAATAAGTGAATGTAAGAAAATACAAGAAAAAATAAATCGGATTCCACTTACGTTGTAGATGCAGTCAGGATCGATGACACCTGGCATGTACACCCTCTTGAAGCCCGTCATGTCACTTTTGAAAGAAGCTTGTCTTATCTGAAAATAAAAAGCAGAAATAAAGACTTGCTTTTAGTCATCAGAGTGGCTAAAAAATCATTTCTAAATAATTTATCAATTTGTTAAAAAATAAATTATTTTTAGTTTTGTTTTAAATACGACACTTGATTTTTGTTTTATAATTTTGCTTTTCATAATTCTGTATGGTTGCTAAAGAAACATACATAATTATCACAATGCTTCATCTCTACAAAAATAACTAAACTGCAGCAGAAGTAGAAAGTTTTTTTACGAAGTAGTTAGTTTTGATAGATTTTAATATTTTGAATATTCCCTGAATAAATTACACGGGGTTTCATTTTTGTATTACTAAATCCTAAAAAAAATTCAAGTGATATCGGTGGTATCACCGACTTTTTTATCATTTTGTGAAACTCGATTTAAATTCATTCAATTGCAGTACTTGTAACATCAAAAAAGCATTTTTGTTATTTATGGTGTTTTAGTGTATGGACAAGTACAGGAGAAAAATATTTAGTGTTACCCTGTTATTGCGAATAGCATTTTATCTTGAGATGCACAAGACAATTACAAAATTAATATCAGAAAAAATATAACAAATAAAATGCCGATAAGCATCTGTTGAAAGAGGATAACCACTCGTAAAGGGAATCCCAGAACTGGTCTTATTTTTGAAAGAAAACTACCTTGATGTATGCAGAAGCAAAGGATAAGATGATACTATCATATATTTTAAGAATTTGTAAGTGGAGTTAATAAATTTACCACAAAATACTAGCTGCGATGTATGTCAACATGTATCACTAGCTTAGAAGAGATACAAGCTCAACATAGATAGATAGCTACAACAGACGTAGTAGTAATAAGTCGTCGTCAAATACATTCACCCCAATTCAGTACGAAACTTCTGTTTTTTCAATAAACGCTCTTTTTTTTTAATTGTCAGAACTTCAAACAGTACACTTGTGTTACAATACACACAAGGAATTGGCAGATTCAGGGCCAGTCTCATACAAAATTGTGATTGTATCATGTAAGATGCTTGTGTCAATCACTTTTTAGAAAATTGTTTTTCGGCTTCTAAATTCTCCTAGGTTCCATTTTAGCTCTTTTTATCACTCCACATCATTTTGATGTCAGAATGACCCACAAAAAGATATATTTTCACAGAATGAAGAGGGCAGACTGTTTTAATATCCCACCTATCTTATCGAACTATCTGTAAATGCTCGATTGCTATTTTGATTCTCTCTCTGCGAATTTTACGTTACAAATTGTTTTACTAACACAATATAATCAAGTGACATGTATCTACTTTTCAGCTACAGTTAGTAAGTGTTGAACACATTCGTTTTGCTTTTAAAATATATTAAATCTCTGTACTAAATTTTATAAATCCTACTCCAATTAATTTTTTGATATATTAGATATACTGAAATAAAAGAAACATTTCAAAGAAACTCAAGAATCGACTTACCAGAGGATTCTTGATGCGGTAGTTGAATTTAAATGCATCCATGATATCCTCTGCGAAGAATCTTGCATCAAATACTTCCATGACCTCTACAGCTCGGGCTTTGGGCTTGGGCAAGTCCTCCTCCAGTTCAAATCCCAGGTTGTCCACTCCACGCTCTTCAACATATTCTTCAGCACCTGCTTTTCCCTTTTTGGACCTGCAATAAAAAAATTACATATTACGAACACTTTTAGTGCATTTCACTGAATGATTTTCACTAGAGTATACATCTCAATACAAAAACATTTTATGTATTTATTCGTAGAAAATTCTTTGCACTGGACGTCTCTTTACAGTAAAAGTCGAAATTATGAGACAGGCTTTAATGCATATTACATTTTTAATCAGTTTTTGTATTACATATTACGGTAGATATTATAAAACCATAGTCAATGGGTCTCCTGCTAGAACTTGCATTTGACCCATTTACATAGAATGGCATATAGCAAATAGCAGAAATATATATTGCGAAAAAGAGGAAATGTTATTCATACACATTTTTTAGAAACATTTTCTTGATGCACGGCTATACTATACGTAAAATGAAGGACCGCGAATACATGCCAGCCTAAAGCTGATATTCGCTTTGTACCGAATTAAAATCATGTTGTGCGCAGTGGCGATCACACGATGTGGTAATACTAAAGACATTTATAATAATCATTATATAACAAACATGCATATTAAGGAAGAAAATATTTAATGATATAATGTGAAACGGAGACTAATACAATAAAGCTATCTCTGTAATCTTTGAGTTGTTATTTTCCTTTAGATATCGGTATACTTACTTCTTGCCTCCGAAGAAACGTTTGATAGCTTTCCAAACTTTCATAACTTTAAAATATAATCAAATTATTTATTAAGAAAAACGAGTCTTAATATTTTCAGACTAGCAGCTTGAAAATTTATTAGAAAATGAACTCCAAACAATGTAAAAATATAAACATCTGTCATTGGCTGCGAATATTCATTGTGACGTCACACATCCATTGTTGACTCCAAATGTTCAAATATTTTCATTGCTGAAACAGCGCAGTGTGACGCACACGCCTTGTTTTCAAAAGCAAACTGAACAGGATATTATTGTTTTGAATGGAATCAAAATGAACTGCTTAAACACGATAGTTTTTAATTTAAATTTACCCTCCTGTTGATGCGGACTGAGCAGAGCCTATTAGCTATCTTTTCGAATCATAGTTTACTTTTTAATTCGGATATCATCGATCATTTGCGAGTGCTAGTTTCTCAAATCATTTACCGTTAGTACGGTGCAGTCTCCTTTAGAATTTCCATCCCTAAAAGAGTCTGACTTCTTTTGCGTGACAGCATTGCAATTTCTATTCAGAATTTCATGAATGGGGCAAAGGAATTAGACGCAACGTGTTAATACCAACAATAATTGTACAACGAGCATTGGTCTTTCCTGGCCGTCTAGGCCCATGTGGAGGCTGAATTTTTTCACACTTATAGTATTGATCGCGACATAGAACCTATCCTAGCCAGATTTTTAATTTCTTCAACATGGGTGGGGAAAATGGGTGCCATTTCGAAAATTACTTGAAGACATTTAAGATCAAAATCAAACTGCGCCTCACTCCTAAATCCATTTCATGTTTAAAGGTTCAATATTTGTATACTTATAGTATACATTAAGGGACAGAACTTAACAAAGCAGGATTTATCATTCTTTTTCCAGGAGGTGAATAAAATTGTGAAAGGTCAAAAAGTATTTCCAAACCATCCATAATCCCTCTGGTGATTAAGAAGGCAGGATTTTTGCATACTTAAAATATTGATCATGGGACAGAACCAAACTTTTTGCAAAGTATAAATTACAATTGAATATTGCATAAAAATTCGCAAAGATAAGGAGTCGCTAAGATATATAAAACGCAGATTTAAAAAATAATTTCATTACTTTTCCTTCCCCGTTCAATTGGGTGTGAAAATGCCCAAATAAGAGGGATAATTGCATTACCGCAATAAAACATTTAGAATCTTCCCCAACGCTCTCTCTCTGCAGTGAAATTCATCTTTTGAAGCTCAACGTCCACGTGACTGAAAACAATTTGACACTTGAAAATACTCTTAAACCCATCTATCCCTTTTCAGTAATCTTTTTTCAGTAGGGAGAAAGAGCTAAGAACTTTTTTCGGGCATATCGTGGGATGTGCTATACAGATTTTAAATAAACCTTTTTGAATTACTAAATTATAAAAAATGACTAAATAAAGTGCAGCAATTGCACTTTTCTGAAGAGAACAATTGCACTTTTCTTGAACTAAGGAATGGCAGTTCTCGATGCCATATTTTGAAGCCACTACCTCGGATAGTGTTTGCTGGGTGACAGTTTAAACCACTTAGATCATATTTAAAGAACTTAAAAAATCTGCATAAGAGAATTAAAAAGAAAACTCTTGATTTTTTTCTAAATTGACCTATTAGAAACTTTTGGAAATGTATTTGTTCCGAGTTACATAAGAAAAATTGAGAGCTTTACTTTATTTTTGAAGGAGAATATACTTTTTTTGGTACCGCTTATTTTTACTTTGATTTTAGAGGTTCTAACGAATATTTAATAACTATTAAGTGCTTCGAATTTTAGAAAGTTTCGGCACCGTCTGGATATCGTTAACTACATAAATAAATAGTCGCGAGGTCCAAGGTCAAGTTAGGGAATTAGGAGGTACATGTATATGAACTTCTAAACGTATGCCATGGATTTCGGCTCACAGATTTTATCCCGCTATCTTAGTAGAATAACTGAAAACTGCACCCTTTTTTTTGTGAAGCATTCCATCATTACAGATCCAGTTTACCACCATTTGATGACTTTAATAGGAAAGCATCCATTTTCCTGAACCCGGGGAGATTACTGTTACCTCATTTTACAATTTAACATCAATGCCCATGTATTGTGATCTTAATCAATGACTGACAACTAAGCAGTCTTTGGATCTTTTCAGAAACGAGATACGCTCGCTGTTGGGTTGCTTTAGAATTTATGTAATTTTGGGGTTTGAAATTTACTTTTATTCATTTTTCCCTAGCTCAATATTCTCAATTTGGTATTATTTAAATACTATGTATTAGTTTTTTCATTTATTCGTTAATTAGAATATTTTTAATCTTCTAAATTAATTATCTTAATAATATTCTTAATTAAAAATGTTCCATTCCCTAAATTATTATTACTTTTGATTTGTAAATTTATAAAAATGATTACTTATTGGATTCCTCTTAAAATTCCCTTTAATTTGATGCATCATTTTCCCATTTTGGTTAGAAATTCCGTTTGTTCTATAGTTTCCAGTTATTTCCATATTCAGTGCGTTTCAAAAATTTCAGTTGCGGTCATTTTGGAATCTTCGTTTTTTGCGCTTTTTACCGCGATTGATGCGACGCCTAAGTGATTTTCGCGCCTCTTCGGAATTCGTGAATTATTTTAATTGGTTCGTGTTTTTCCGGTTCGTCTGCTATTGGAGTTTTGAGATTTAATTTTAGAAATTCTAATTTCGGTAAGCTGATTTTAATTGCTGCCGGTTTTCTAAACTCTCTCGATTTCCGCACGTATAAATACGCTCGCGGAATTTTTCAGTTTCAGTTTTTTTGTTGAAAATCTTCGTTTTAGTTTGACCGAGAAGCGCGTCGTTCACTTTTCGAATGGAACTTGTGTTCCATGCGATGTTTTATGACCTATTTTAAGGTGTGACTCATGAAAAATGTGTTAAGATTATTTTACGTGTGCTTACGATCCGAGAGTTCCTGTTGTAGATGTCAGGCCATTTGTCGAATCCTCTCCGGAATAAAGTTTAGTGATGCTAAGAAAACCAGTTTGGATAATTCTTTGTCATCCCAGTGAAACTCCGGAGATGGAACTTTTCCCCGTTTACTTTTCCAGCTATCTTCACCTTGCCTGATGACCAGGTTGGGTGAATATAAACATTGTTTTAAATTCTTAAATTCTGAATACGATTTCTCAATATTTGAAATGTATGATTTAAAATTTATTCTTTGAATTTAAACCCCTAAAGCTTTATTTCAGAGATAAATTTTCTAAACCTTCCTAAATTTATTAAAGCCTGGGAAAATTCTTAATTTTTTTTAATTTAATATTTTATTATAAATATTTTATGATGGGATTTAAATAGATTTTTCTAGAGTAAAGTTTTTATACAGATTCTTTAATTCTAACTAATCTGATAAATTCTAAAATTCTAATGTGTGTGATAAATTTAGAATAAATTTGTTAATTCTTCCTGATTTGCCTGCCTGTCAGCAGATTTTTGTAATTTGTTCTTTGAATTAATTTGAAGTTTCAATTTAATAAACTAATTATCTTTAAATTAATTATGTCTTTCTTTATCATTTTAAATACAACATCGCCAATCATACGGGGTCATTATCTGTGAAATGTACGTGTCCGCAATCCCTTCTTTTGTATTTTCACAAACATTGAACATAAAAAAAAGTATAGGGAACACATTTAAAGTTTTGAAGTCATTGAAATCGAAAAGAGTGAAGACTTTCCGTGGAGTTGGCAGAAACAGAGATGATTTAAATTAATTAAACATTATTAAAATGAATAATATGAAGCTGCATCACACTTCATACAAAAATGAAAACGTGAGCAATAATCTTGAGTTTCTGAACGCAGATGATTGAATCGTATACGAGTTCACCAGACGATATGTATAAGATTACGAAAAGAATGCACCAAGCTACTGTGTAAACGGCCTAACGAAAAAAAATGGATCAAAATGTCAAAATGGAGTACCGCAAGATATTCAATTACTTATTAATACGTTCCTGTACATTCTACACAAGGACCATGGGGGACGACAGATAGAGAGCATTTTCCAAATATGGACATGTAGCCCACAATGTGGGGAAATGCTAGTTGCGCCATCGTATTCAAGAATTCATGATCTTAACAAAATACAATATTTAGGATTTAATGAGGGTCAGGTGGTCCCACTGCTCAGGTCACGGTACACCCCCAAGATGTAATATAGCGTAACGAATCAACCAGAGTTTGAGCTGGATTTCTCCGGCCGTCCTCTGCTCTCCAACAATCTAGGTTCTTTTGTGTTATTTTGTGTGTAAATAGCCACTCTACTCATACAGGACTCCAGGCACCGACGCCAAACTATAGTGCGCATTAAGTCAAGAGATATTTAAGAATGATCTTTAGATTGTTCTTGATGCATATTATCCTATATATCAATGCAGTTAAATAATAGTAAAATGCTCTTGAAATCTCTCAGC
Organism: Amaurobius ferox; assembly: GCA_951213105.1. Lineage (NCBI taxonomy): Eukaryota > Metazoa > Arthropoda > Arachnida > Araneae > Amaurobiidae > Amaurobius > Amaurobius ferox. The sequence continues at coordinate 131,214,932 of OX578146.1, read as the reverse complement.
CAATGTTTGTACCGGAAATGCAGTTTTGGGATAACATGATATATCTATGTGGTTTGTAATAAAAATAGAAAAATGCTATTCCTGTTCCTTTGAACATAATTGACTTTTAAGTGAAAGCCATACGTTAAAGAGATCCAAAATGCTGTAACTGATAAGTGTTATTATTATACAGATGGATGAAAATTATGTGCTACGTAAAATAGAGATAGAATCTGCTGAACGATCTACAAGAAGCCAATGCATAGATAATAAATAACGTTATTTCAAAAATTAGGTGTAATACTGAAAAATAAATCTGCTTAATATAACGGGGAACGACAACTTATAAAAGTCATGTTATTTTTTAAATCGTTGTGTAGTTTATTTTTTCAAATAAGTACGTGTACTTACTTCTTGCCTCCGAAGAAACGTTTAATAGCTTTCCAGACCTTCATAACTTAGAAACGTAATCTAATTGCTTATCCAAATACGAGTCTCAAATTTTCAGACGAGCGGCTTGAAATTTTATCAGAAAATGACCTCCAAACAATGTAAAAATATAAACATCTCTCGTTGGCTGCGAATATTCATTGTGACGTCATACATCCATTGTTGACTCCAAATGTTTAAATCTTTTTATTGTTGGGACTGCGTATTGTGACTCACATGCTGTGTTTTTAAAAGCAAACTGAACAGGATAATTTTGTTTTAAATGAAATCACAAATCACTACAGTAAACACGATAGTTTTTAATTTAAATTTTACCCTCCTATTGATGCGGACTGAGCAGAGTCTATTGGCTATCTTTCCAAATCATAGTTTACTTTACAGCTTGGACATCACCGTTCATTTGTGACAATGCTAGGTTCTCAAATCATTTACCATTAGTACGGTGTTATTTCCTTTAGAATCTCCTTCCGTAAACGAGACTGACTCCATTCGAGTGACTGCATTGCCATTTCTATTCGGAATTTCATGAATGGGGCAAAAGAATTAGATGCAACATGTTAATACCTACATTAAGTGTACAACGTGCTTGTGTCTTTACTGACCGTCTAGAAGCCCATGTGGAGGCTGCAGTTTTTCACAATAGAACCTAACCTAACCAGATTTTTAATTTCTTCAATATGGGTGGAGAAATGGGTGTCCTGTCGAAAATCATTTCAAGACATTTAAGAACAAAATTAAACTGTGACTCAGTCCTATATCCAATATTTATAAACTACTTATAGTATCCATTAAAGGACAGAACTTAACAAATCCGGAATTATGATTACTTTCCAGGAGGTGAACATAATTTTGGAAGTTAAAAAATTATCTCCAAACCCTCCAGAATCCCTCTAGTGATCAAGAAGGCAGGATTTGTGCATACTTACAATATTGATCATGGGACGGAACATAACTTTTTGCAAAGTATGAATTACAATTGAATACTGCATAAAAATTAGGAGTCGCTAAGATATATAAAAACGCAGATTTAAAAATTAAGGTCGTCCCTTTTCCTTCATTGTTCAACTGGGAGTGAAAATATCCCAAAAAGAAGGATAATTGCATTACCGCAATCAAAAATTTAGAAACTCCTCTAACGAACCCCTCTATCCCTTTTCATTAGTCCCTTTTCAGTAGGGAGAAAGAGCTAAGAACTTTTCTCGGGCATATTCGCGGGATGTGCTACACAGCTTTTAAATAAATATTTTTGAATAACTAAGTTGTAAAAAATGACTAAATAAAGAGGGCAGGTCGCGATGCCATTTTTTGAAGCCAGTACCTCGAATATTGTTTGCCTGGTGACTGTTTAAACGATATAGACCATATTTGAAGAACTTAAAAAATCTGTATAAGAAAATTAAAAAAAAAAAAAATCTCAATTTTTTTCTAAATGGATCTTCTAGAGGCTTTTGCATATGTATATGTCCAGCGTTATAGAAAAAAATGAGCGCTTCACTTTATTTTTGAAGAAGAATATACTTTTTTCAGCACCTCTTGTTTTTATCCCGATTTTAGAGGTTCTTACGAATATTCAATAACTATTAAGTGCTTCGTATTTTGGAAAGTTTCGGCACCGTCCCAATATCTTTAGCTACATAAATTGTCGCGAAGTCCAAGGTCAAGTTATGGAATTAGGAGGTACATGTATATAAACGTCTAAACATGTATACCATGGGTTTCGGCTCATAGATTGTGCCTCACTGTCTTAATAGAATAATTGGAAATTGCACCCTTTTCTTGAGGCATTCCATCCTTGCAGTTCCAGTTGACTACCATTTGGCGACTTTAATCGGAAGGTATCCATTTACTTTAACCCGGGGAGATTACTGTTGCCTCATTTTACAATTTAACAACCATGACGATGTATTATGATCTTAATCAATGACGACTAAGCAGTCGTTGGATCTTTTTAGAAACAGCATACGTTCACCAATGATACGGGGTCAATATTTGTGAACTGTACGTGTCCGCGATCACTTGTTTTGTATTTTCGCAGACAAATTTCTGGGCAGTTATCGTGTCTCAATCCAGGATTGTGGGAGAATTACTTTGTAAACGCAGTTGGAATTGAGAACGATCTTGTTCCGATCCAACGAGACGGAGGTATCTTCATGATTATTCCCAAACATTGAACATAACAGTATAGGGAACATATTTAAAGTTTTGAAGTCATTGAAATCGAAAAGAGTGAAGACGTCAATGTTTCTGCGGAGTTGGCAGAAACAGAGACCATTTGTTTTTGTTTATGTTTATGTTTTATATTTGAAATTATTTCAAAATTATTGTAGTGAATAATATAAAACCACATCATGCAAAAACGAAAACGTGAGCGACAATCTTGAGTTCCTGAACACAGGTGAATGAATCGATGCGAGGTCACCAGACGATACGTATACGCTTACGAGAAGAATGCGCCAAGCTACTGTGTAAACGGCCAAACGAAAAAAACGGATCAAAATGGCAATATGGAGTACCGCAAGATATTCAATTACTTATATGTTCCAGTACATACAAATTAGGACCAACCAGGTAGATGTGGGATGACTGATACAGAACATTTTCCAAATATGGACATGCAGCCCAGAATGTGGAGAAGTGTTAGTTGCCCCATCGTATTCAAGAATTCATGATTTTAACAAAATACAATATTTATGATTTAATGAGGGTCAGGTAGACCCACTGCCCAGACCACTGTACACCAGGTCGAGCTAACGAGCCAACCAGAGTTGGATCTGGATTTCTCCGGTCGTCCTTTGCTCTCTAACAATCTGGATCGAACCAATGGAACCCTGCCACTACCCCCTCTTTTTATAAAAAATCAAGACATAGAAGGATGAGGAAAGAGGGAGAGAGAGAGTTGATCACTGGCTACCAAGGAGGTCAGTCATGAGAATGTGATAGAGTATGCAGAAAAAAAGGCGTTAGAATGATTGTGACTGGCAAAGGTCCCTAGAAACAATGATACAGGTGGCAGATGAAAATGGCAACGAGAGCCTATGCCGCAATTTCCCGTCCATTTTGAATGAGGTACATTTTTTGATGAGGTGCCAGATGATTTAAATAAAAATTGAAGGATTATTTACTTTCTGGTATAATATTTTTCATCCTCTGAAATCCACGTTAGTAAGCGGCATTAAAGTTGTAAATATAAAGTATAGCTAATACATAAGTTAAATTAAAATGATGTGTCGTTACTGGCCTATAAATAATGAACTTATTTTGCAGTGGAATATAAATATTCAAATGTTCGGTATGCGTCAGCTGATCGATAATTAATGAGTTAAGATTAATTATTAGGTACAACGCATTGTTTAGAGAGTGTTAATGATAATTTTGGCAAATTTAAGTACTAATAAAATTTATGTTTACATACTAGTATTAAATAATAGTTGTTTGTTCTAAAAAATAAGTGGTTTCACACAGTGATTTATATTCAACAATTAACTTCCAGTCAACATTATCAGAAAATAATGTGAATGCACTTTTTACTTTTCCTACAATACCTGGCTATGTTTAGGTAAAGCATTAGAATCGTGTCGTAATTCACAATTCGAGTATTCAACGGATCTACACATTTTGGGACCTGTGGAACACGGAAAAACAATATTTAGTGTGAAGTCTGTGTGTGCAATGTATATGTAACCACTCATAAATGCATGTATCCACTATAGACATGTGAATGTATCCATAATAGACCCAATTTTATAAAATTTTATTGGTTAGACACTTGGGGTTTAGCCTGATGCTGATTAGATTTTTGGTACGATTCGGGAGAAAATAAACTGCCATTTTTTACGAAATTGTCCGCAAAAATAGTCAAAATCTAATATAAAAACTATGTATGCTAAAATGTGTCCATTACATGTTTTTTTATATGTAATTTTTAATGATGAAAAGAATAAGATAAATCGCATTACTCTAGAACTATTCGTTCTCGAGATATTTTACTTTATCGTATATTTGCTACGCCGCCTTTAAAAATACGTGAAAACGAAAATTGAATTAAACGAGCAAATTCAGTGTCATTTCAAATCATTATGCGAGTTTTCTTCAGCAATTTAACTGAATTTACTGAATTATTAAAGAAATAACGTAAAAAGGAAATTGAACTTGTAAAATGTAGTAAGCAAATTTATGTGCTGCACACATTGAATTTTGATATTTATTTTATTGAATTCACCTTGTCCCTATCGATCGCGTTCGATTTGTCAGGAGTCGATATATATGAAGCTATATAACGTTATGAAATTATTTACAAAGAAACTTCCTTCTATTAACGAAACGTTCGTTGAACCCATTCTTTTTTAATCTAACGCCCTCTGGTGGAAATATGGGAGCTTATGTTGGGTTATACTTTTGGATATTTAATAATTTTAGGAATTTTGTTTTTAATCTAAACTTGTTCAGTGGTCTTATTTACATAGTCATTCTCTTTTAGGTATCCATTTTCCAATTCTTTAGGTTTTTGATATTCTTTGTTCAAATATATTCTATTCCATAGGTTTTGGTTAAAAACGGTGAAAGATCGGTTTTTTTAGGTTTTAGCAATTTAAATTTAGTTAAATTGGCTAATTTGTGATTCCATTAATTGCCCTTTTTATTCCCTTTAATTTGATTCCAAATTTATTGCTCTCGGTTAAAAATTCGTTAATTGATCTCGATTTTTCAGTTTTATTCTATTTTCAGCTTTTTAAATATTTCAGAATCATTCATATTTAAATTATTGTCGAATTCCTATATTCCAAATCGTTTCACTTCATTTCTTTTAATTTTCGTCTCCTTTAAAATTCCAGTTTTCTTCTTTAAAATTTCCAGTTTTTAATTGGTTGACCGTAATTTAAAATCATCTGTCATTAATTATTTTACCGTTCATCGATAATTTTGTTTACAATATTTGGCAGAGATATTTTCACGGTACATAAGAAAAATCGCACGCTTTTTCACTCTCTCCCCTTTTGATTAGAATTAAGATGTGATCTATGAAGTTGTTTTTAGTGCCTCGGCGCGAGCCGAGCCGAAGTTCGAGTTCGGAATGAAACGTTATTTTATTCTCATATAAGCCTGCGATGAGTTTTCTCTGAAATGAAATATTCTGAGTTTACTGTTTAGCCAACATTGTTTTGCTGTTTGTTTTTATTGAATCCTCCTTCCGTGCTCTCTGAAAATGTTTCGTCTGGATGATGTGGGAGCCGGACGTTTGTTATGTCTAGACGGACGGAACGATTGGAGGTGTTGTTATTGGTTTCCATTGGTTTCCATTGGTTGTTATTGGTTGGAGATGGTTTAACACGTCAACTAAGTGTTTGTTTGTCCCGGGTTATGCTGTTCTTATTATGAAGAACTGGAGCATCATTTTTGGTGAAAATCACCGGACATATGCTATGCATTCAGTTCTGATTTCAAAGATCCGTTGCAGCTGTGTGGAGAAATTAATACATCGTTACTAAATATCCTATTTGGAACATCCCTTTGAAATTCGGATCCGGCCGGAGATTTTCCTCACCTCTGATGCACATAACCCTCCTTTGCCGTGTTTGCTTTTCAAGAAGTGTTCTCTAGGAACTTTGGTGACATTTTTGCTGTTGGGTCCTTTCCTGCAGATCTCTGAAGCTTATCTTGGAGCCTTGGTGATATTTTTCTTTTTCCTTTAATCCCAACTATCTTACTTCTGCATTAGTTTCTAAAGTTAAATTGAGTTGGTATTGAATGAGACCCCCTAGACCTATATATATTTTAGGTCAACTGAACCTGTGGTTTTCTTTAACATTTTGTTCTAAATTTCCCTTTTGGCTATCTGATGTTCTTTTTATTCTAAATTGTAGTTTTGGCAAATAATTGTATAATTTTAATATTGTTAACTTTAAATTTTAATATTCTAACGTTTTTGCTACCACTTTACTTCCGGTCATTTATTAATTCAAATTTAATTATATGTTTAATTATGATGTTTAATTTGATTTGTTTAGCTAATGAGATGTTTAAAATTTGTAAAATGGTTTGAAAGTCCTTTAAAAATAAAGTTTAAATTTTAATAAACGTTAGATTTCTGAAAACCTAAAATCTGTGTTCTTTCTTTTTACTTTAATGTATTTTTATATTTTTAGGAGTACATATTTGTACACTTAGGGTAATTGGTCAATAGGTCCCCTTTCAGTTTATTTTAGAATGTTTTCAGATGATTTTTAGGTTTTGAGAACTTTACAGTGATATGTTGAGAACTTCAAAATTATAGAATGTTTTTTAGTATATCATAAAGCTCTCTTTTCCTCCCGACACAAAGTTGTCGCTTAATAAACCTTTCACAGAGAACTTATATTCCTAGTGGTGACCATGTGGGAAATTGACTTATTTCGAAATGGAAGAGATATATTTGTTACTATTCTAGAAGCGAACTGTGTTACTTACTACGTGAAATACAGTCTGCACATCGTGTCTGAAACGAGGATCGAACCCTAGATTCCGCGTTTCGGGGTTGTTTCCATTCAGTGTATATAGAAAGAAGCGTGCTCTTTATAAAAAGCAGCATAGCACCACGTTTTCAAAACTGACGGAAAATATGTTTTAGGTGTAAAATTATTGGCATTGGAATATGTATTGGCTTAACCTCAGAATAGCCAATCTATTCATATAGGGCTGCAGGCACCGACGCCAAACAAAAGTGTCGAAAACCCAGACCGTCGGACTCGTTCTAAGACATAAGCAGCTGTTTGGACGGCTTGGAAAGATCCAAATTAAAGTGTATATTAAGTCGGGAAATGTTTCAGAATGTACTTTAGATTGTTCATGATGTATATTATCCTATATATCAATGCAGTTAAATAACAATAAAATGCTCTTAAAATCTCTCGGCCGTTCAGTTTTTGGAAATTCAGTTTTTAGATTACATGATATGTAGTTACTATGTGGTTTGTAGTAGTATAATATGTGGTTTGTAATACAAATTAGAAAAATGCTGTTCATCCTCCTCAAAATATAATTGACTTCTAAGTGAAAGCCATACGTTAAAGAGATCCGAAATGCTGTAACTATTAAGTGTTATAATTATACAGACGAATGAAAATTATCTGCTATATAAAATAACGATAGAATTTGCTGAACAATCTGCCAGAAGGCAATACATGGATAATAAAGAGTTATTTGAAAAATTAGGTATTACTGAAATATGAATCTACTTAATATAATGGGGAACAACAGCTGATAAAAGTCATGTTATATTTAAAATTTTTGCGTAGTTATTTTTGCATATAAGTCGATGCACTTACTTTTTGCCTCCAAAGAAACGTTTAATAGCTTTCCAGACTTTCATGACTTCGAAATATAATCAAAATTATTATCAAATAAATGAGTCTTAGTATTTTCAGACGACCGGCTTGAAATTTTATCAGAAAATGACTTCCAAACAATGCAAATATATAAACATCTCGCATTGGCTGCGAATGTTCATTGTGACGTCACGCATTCATTGTTGACTGTAGAAATGTTTCAATTTTTTTTTATTATTGCAACCGCGCATTACAAAGCACAAGCATCGTTTACTTATAAACACAAAATGAACTGAATAAGTGTGATTTGGAACGAAATTCAAAAAAACTATTAATTTGATAAAATGCTAACCATTTAAATTTTACCCTTTTCATTAACCCGGAGCCAATTATTCATGAATTTTGCATTATGTAGATTCCAGTTTGTTCTTCAGTCATTTGGCAGTACTGGTCAGATTCTGTTCTATTTAAATTATATAATGTTCGTAAGGTGCAATTTCCTATCGAAACCACTTGACAGTTCTATGCATTGGGGATTTTCATAAATTGAGCATTTAACGAAAAAGTCTATCAATTAAAATTGTGAGACTGTATACAATAAACTATATTGTACAAAAGAATGTGTACTTTAGATGAAACACTTATCCCTCTAATAAATACTCATAATTTTACTTTTGATGTGAATATGTCCAGAGTTGGGTTAAACGGCCAAAATTAGAACGTTATGAAAATTCTAAACACTTTGAACCCTTATATTTTCGACCTTAATAAACAAAAATGTAAACAATTCATACTTGTTTTGCCGAAAAGGGTGCCATATATGAACATACAAATATAATTTCAATATCTGTATATAATACGAGTAACTGCCAAATATCCGTCCGACTGCCTGTCCGTTCGTCCGTCACGCTTTTTAGGCCCTCACCAAATAGATAGAGACTTGCAATCTGTTATAGGGGTCGTTTGTTCTATAAAACCCCTTGTAAAAATCTTTTTTTCCGAAAATATTCTGTAGAGGGGTATTCCAGACGACAAACATTTGAAAATTGAAATGATAGGAAAACATGTTTTGCGTTCAGATAGAGACTTAAAATTTAGTATATGGTTAAATCGTTTGAAAGGAAGAAAGAGAGCAATTTCAGATTTCCAATATTTTTTACTTCAGGGGGTGCCACACACCAAAATGTTCGATTTGCCGAATAGATGAGAAACGCAGCCTTTAAAATTTGATAGAGGCTTACATTCTGGTATATGGACTACATTTAATTAAAACACCAGAGACGAATAGTGTTTCTCAGAAATGTTGGTTTAAGAGGGTTTTTCCAGAGAAAAATTTTCGAAAGGTGAAGTGATAAATAAATAAATAAATATACTTCGGGATAAGATGGAGATTTCAAATTTGTTGTGCGGATAGATAATTTAGAAGGAAGAAATTGTGCAATTTCAGTTTTCTAATAATTTCTACATTAAGGCGTGCCTCAGAACAAAATGTTTGATTTTCGAAATAAATTAGAAATGCATCCTTTACAATGGGGTAGAGGGTTGATATTTGGTATATGGGCTAACCATTTGATAAAAAAACTAAATAATAATGGCATTTTCCAAAAATGTTAATTGTAGGGGGTGGGTACTTCACACAAAATAGTTCGAAAGTGAAATGATAGAAAAGCATGATTCGCAGTGAGATCGAACTTTCACATTTGGTGTATGGATATATAGTTCAAAACAAAGTGAGTAATCGGAGTTTTACAATATTTGCAACTTTAGGGGTTCTGCACACCAAAATATTCGATTTGCCGCACAAATGAGAAACGCCTCCTTTAAAATTTGACAGAGGTTTGAAATTTGGTACTTAAGTCCAATCATTTGATAAGAAAATCATAAATAGAATTTTTCAAAATTTTCATTTAAGGGGGAGGGTGCACCACACAAACGTTTGAAAGTGAAATGATAGAAAAGCACACTTCGTGATAAGATACATAATTTAAATTTGACGTAATGGTAGATAGTTGGAAAAGAAGAATCTGTACAATTCCATTTTCCATAATGTGACACTTTAGGGGTGCTGCACTCTAAAATGTTCGATTTGCCGAATAAATAAGAACACAGTTTTTACGTGAGAGGCTTGCAATTGGTACACGAGTCAATCATTTAATAAAACCCTCTGGGGGAAAAATGAGTTTTTCAAAGGTGTTCTCACCAAATCGTTCGAAATGTGACTTGTGCGATAAGAATATGATATTTGATACACAGGTCAATCAATCGATAAAACCTGAGGAGAAAATCGTTTGTTTCGAAAATGTTCCATTAATGGGTGCTCCACACCAAAACGTTCGAAACGTGAAATGATAGTGAAACGAACCTTTCAATACGATAAAGACTTTAAAATTGTTGCAAGTATAGATTATTAAATAGGAATAAAGTGTATAAATTCATATTGTCTAATATCTGCTAATTTAGAGATGATAGCACAGTTAAATGTTTAATTGGCTGAATAAATAAAATTGCTCTGAAGTGAAACAGATACTTAAATTTCGGCAAGGACCACTGATTTGAAAAACACCACTGGAAAAATCAAATTATTCAAGTTATTTGGTGGCCTTCCCGGTCGTCCAATTTGCTGCTCCATATCCTGGGATGAGTGGGATGATCTGGGTCTTCTACGTTATTTGGTGGATGCCTTTTGTGAAACCATTGAATTTCAACGGGTATTCAGCTAGTTTTATATTGTATCTTTCGGGAAAAAGAAAGTAAACATTTTGTGCAAGTGGGTTTTGCTTCACTTTACAGTAAGCGACAAATATATTCTGTACAAAATATAGAGATCTATAGCATTTCACAAAGCTCTTACAGTTTTTTGAGCCATCGTCTTGTCAAGTTAAAGAAGATTGAAAATTTTATATTACTAAAATATTTAATTCTTATGTCTGGAGTATTAAAAATGTTAACTATCTCTTCAAACCCAATTACTTCTTAAAGGAAATGTGTTTCACGCAAAGCTAGCATGAGTACGTTGGAGGATGCAAACCGCTTTTGATGTAAATATCATTTAAGTCTGGGTTTTCTCTGGTGGAAAAACGGAAAGCTACGAAAAATGTGAACTCTTTAAACCCTGAACCTAATAGATAAAAATGTAAATATTTTTTCTTATTTAGTTGAAAATAGGCTCCATATTATGAATATATAAAATTAATTTCAACATTTATAATATTTTGATTTTTTTTTCTTTGAAAAATTTAAAAGTAGCTTTTCGATCGAGGTTTTTTTTTCATTTTCCTAACTTTCACTCGAATTTTATAGTATACTATAAAAGGTAAATATAAATAGCAAAAGACAAATATGTGTACTAGAAAATGTGGTATTAAAATCTATATTAATTTTTAAAAAGTGCTTTTATAATTTTCGAGCCATCGTCTTGTCAAGTTGAAGAAGATTAGAAATGTTCCTTTTCTCAAATTTGTAATGCTTATATCACAGAAATTGAACAAGCTAGTTTTGAACATTAAATAATAATGTGTAGTTCTTTTCCCGACATTTATATATAATTAGATTTTGGTTCGAGCTTTAATTTTTCGAATTTTTGTATGTGTCCGCAGGTGTTTTTTCATTTCTCATATTTTCAAAGTAACTATCTGCGACACTATAAAAATATATATATATAGTAAGTGACAAAAATATCTATGAGAAACTTCAGTTTTAAATCTATATTTATTTTTAAAAAAGCTCTTACAGTTTTTGATTCATCGTCTTGTCAAGTTAAAGAAGTATGAAAATTTTCCGAGTTTCAAGTTTGTAATGCTTATAATTTAGAAATAAAAGTAATAGTATAAACCAAAAGGAAGAATTTGTAATTCTTTAAAAGCCCTATAAGTGTATAGAATCATATTTTGGTTAAACAGTTTTTTCGATATTATAAAAGTTGAGATTTATTTTATAAAATGTTATTCACGCAAAACAAATTCGGCTCCATCGTACTGGAGCCACCGCCGATATTTTTTCCAATTTTATCTTCACAAACTCAAAATGCTTTTATTGACAAGATTATTAGCAATTTACTCCCTTTAGAAAATCAATGAAAGATCATTTTTCAATGAAATATAAAACAATATGAGTTACATTTTGGATATTCATTTTATGAACCTATTAAATGGTACTTAAACCGTAGCATATATACATAATTTTAGTTTCTAATCATTAAAGGCTTGGAAAGTACGTGGACAATATTTATTAGCGATGAAAAACTGTGTTTTTCATATATGTCTGTCGTTAAGTTAGCACGATAATTTATTTCACCTTCATTAAAGTCGCGACACTTTTGGATACCCGACAATAACAGAAAACCTGAACACAAAATCTTTGTAGACAAAGTCTGTAGATCAGATGGAACAAAAAAATTATGAAGGGATGTAAAATGGTGTGTGCACCTCATGTTCAACCTATCTGTTAAGCATTCTGTACACTTTTGCACACTTATTTCATACAGTCATACGGATTTTCGGAGAAGCAGGAAGTATCATCTCCAGAACCGGAAATCCATAGTGAGCCCATCCCCCAACCCTCTCCGGAATTGAATGCTGAATTGATACCTGTATCAGTCATCATTTTATAACCCATTTTCTATAACCAGTAACCATAAATAGATGTTGCAAAGAAAATACAAATTTTGGAACTGGAGAAACAAATAAAGAACCAGAAATGAAAAACCTCAGTGAATTAACTTCCTTACCTCCTCCGGAATTTTATGCTGAATCTGTATCAGTCATCCTCTATGCTCTATCTATAACGTATTTTGAGCAAAAATTGCTTAAAACTGTTTTTCTTGTTTTGTAAAAACAATAATACAGAGAAATTTTTGGCACCCATCTCTACTTATAATAAAACAGAATTAAACCCAGGGAGTTTATACTTGAAATATATATATATACATATATATATATATATATATATATATATCATGTTGCTAAGAAACGGAATTAAACCCAATGAGTTATTACACCAGTAAATATTTTTTGATTTAAACAATAAAGAAATATATTTATAAATACATTTTTGGGGAATTGCATTTTGCATTGGATTTTATATCATTATGGCCTTTCGGTTTAAAGAGTTTAGATTATTGATATTTTCAAATTCTTACACAATTTTTTTTATTTTGTGGAAACTTTTTAAATCCATATATTGTAGTAAGGGTGCATCTTCTAATACATGGATATAATCTTCTAATCTACAAAAATATAAATGATTACGTCCGTCCGTCCCTGTAACGCTTGGCGAGGGATTTGGTGGGCTTTTTTTTAATATTGCGAAATTGAGAAAAATGTTGTCGAATCGTTAAAAATATTGCCAAATTGATAAAAATGATGCAAAATTAATAAAATTAGTTCTGTTTTGAAAGGGGATAGTACTATAATGATGTTTCGGTAGTTTTTGACTGTCAGTCCATCCTACTTGATAACAAATTTGGCGAGCTTTTAAAATGTGACGAAATTGCTCAAATATCATCAAATGAACGAAAATATCACCAGATCGATAAAACTGTTTTCAACTTGATTAGAATGACACCGAATCAATGAAATTAATTGAGTTTTGAAAGTGATAGTATTGTAATGGTACTTTGGTAGCGTTTATTTCTTAGTCCAACTGTCCCATTTTCTGACAAATTTGGCGACTTTTTAAAATGCCGTCAAATGTAAATGAAAATACAGTCGAATCGATAAAATGATACTAAAGTTATGAAAATAACTCCTAATTTATGAAAATTCAATATATTGTAAAATTAAGTTCAATTTCCTTGATAATCCCCGTCGCTTTGTGAGAATTGAATAATAGTTTTTGTAAATGGGTTTACAAACGGGACCAGGATGGGTTTTTTTTCTACAGATCTGCCTGTGAATATAATTTGGTATAGCGGAAACATAGATTCTCATACATATTTTAAGGAGAATTAAATTAAATGTTTTAATAAAATATTTTAATAAAATGTTCAAAATAACAAAGTCATTTAAAGTATTATAGGAATATGCACGTAATTCAAGCTTTAATTTATTTATAGTATATATTCCGTGCAACGTACGGGTATACTGCTAGTAACAAATAAAAAAATTCACATATCCATAAGATTAAAAATAATTCAATGGTTTACAATTTAAAAACATAGTTTGCCAATAATGTCAAAATCATGGAGGTAAGAAGTTAAAACTTCCTATTAAGTAAACGCCAAAATCGTTTGAGACAATCATTGAGGTGGCGCTGGGATAAGAATGGTAGTCCTGCATTGTATGCATTTCTATGGTGAAAGACACAAAATATTTATTTAAACTGTTCATTTTGTAAAAATAAATCATTAGCGGAATGCAAAGTAGAACTGAAGCAATAAAGGATATCCCTACGTATTCAAAATTATTTTATCAATTTACTTTTATAAATTATTTTAATCAATTTACTTTATTCAATTAATCAAAGTATTATAGCATTTTCAAGCGTTTCATCCATAGGAGTTCTACCTCCTACTTTCTAACACCATGGTCAAAATATTGTCGAAAGCTTTCTATAAAATCGCGATCATGAAAGCGAAACTCGAGTATTTTTAAATTGTCTCTAGAGAGGTTTTTGCTGCATAAATTAAACTGCTTCTTATCAATAATCGGATTGAGTCAAATTCTTAGATGGATGTGATTGGATGGCATACAGTTCCCAGACAAACGTTCGAGAGTCTTTCTATCATGACTTTTTTATATAAAAATTAAAATATCAATGACACCTATGTTATAAAGAGATCAGGTGACTCACTTTAAAATAAAATAGGGTGCCCAACTTTTATCCCAGTGTTAAAATCGTGATTTTTAAAGTTCTTTTAAATTTATATTGAGTGTTGCATCCGTCCTAAAACCGCTTTATTTTTGCGTATTTTTTTGGATCTATGTTTTGCGCCAACGTAATTACAATATTTTTGAGTTTAAATGATCATCAAACCTTGGTTATTTCTACAACGAAGCCTAATTTTAATGCAGGAAAAATGTAAACAAGTGATTATAGCATGAGTTGCATAAGATTTGCTGAATTTTTTTTCACGCAAAATGAATTAGCTCTGGAGTCGGGTGATATGAATAAAGTGATATGAATTAAATATTCATTGTTTTTACCCAGAAAGCCAGACGATTTATATTTCGATGACTTCATTTGAATGCATTTCAAATATAATAAATTGCTATAGTACTGTGATAATTTGAAACAAAATACCGCTGAATGTATCGCATTTTAGAGATGTTTAAATAAAATTGCATTTTAATTCGAAAGTGTTTCATAATCAATGCTTTGTGCCTGCTTGATCTTTCATTTTTGTATTTCGAATGATTATACAACAAATAATTCTTCGATTAAGATTTTCATGGTTTTTGTCCTACGCAGAACCATCAATTCCGATACAAATAAATAACATTCTTGAATAGCATTCACTGAGAAAGTCGAGTGGCTATTACGACTCTAATGACCTTCATTTCATAGTATAATAAACGTTTTTTAAAGGGGTGGATTAGATTTAGGTCCATGTTTTACATAGAAATTTGAAACAAATTACGCTTTCAATTCTTAGAAAAATGAATAGCTGCTTTTTGCTGGGTTCTGTGTAACAATATTTCAAATAGAGCCTCGAAACTAGACTATGGGGACTCGTCAATGTCTCGTTGGAATATTTAAAAACTTAATTTATATATCTATAACCATTTCTGCAGCAACTCAATAACCCAAAACTCAACGTTCAAAGACCCCCGAAATACTTTTACAAATACCCAGAAACGTTTCATAATCCTAATTCCAGAAATCATGACAAAAAAGTTAAGATGAATATATGAAAATAATATTGGAAGAGTGTTTTAAAGTCGATTCATTTAGAAAATCATGCACTATTTCTGATTCTATGTAAGACATGTATATATCAGAAAGAACCGGAGATAAATGTAGTATTTACTGAAATTTATGAGCATCCATCAGGTAACCCAAGCAGTTTGTTCATTAATATAAAAATTCGCCAAGAGGTATTTGACACGAAATGCAACCTTTATAGGTATTTGAGAAGAGTGGCATATAAATGATATGCAGTAAAGCAAAATGGACTTTAAAAAAAACCGATTGAATTCCAAAGTAAACGTTTGCGTCCAATCTATAGAAGCGACGGTTTTACAAGGAAAGTGGAAGTGGCGAGTGATATTTGCATGACATGGCAGGAAAACGATAGAAAACAGTCGTGAAGATAAAGAAAATAGGAAATCATATACATTAGGCATAATATAGCTTGCACGGCTAGTAGGAAACGATTGCATACAGGGAAGTTATTTTTAAAAACTTATAAATTTGTATTTAAAAGTAATAACGATATGTACTTACTTCTTGCCTCCGAAGAAACGCTTGATCGCTTTCCAGACCTTCATCACTTCAAAATAGAGTCAAAAGAGTTCTAAAAAGTACGAGTTCTCAGTATTCTCACGCTAGCAGCTTGAAAATTTATCAGAAAATGATCTCCAAACAATGGAAAAACAGAAACATCTGCGATTGGTTTATAAAGCTCATTGTGACGTCACCCATGCATTGTTGACTTAGCATAATTTTATTGAATTTTTTCATTGTTTCAGTTTAGCAATGTAATAGACCCCTTGCATTTGTTTAGAAAAAACAATTTTTCCCGGATATAATATTTTTTTGAAATTGATTAAATAATTTAAGACATCAACCTATATAAGTATAGGCTTTCCATTTACGGAATCAACATCTTTGGCCTAGTGTTTATCCATTCTTCCCGAATCATGGTGATATCACTTTGGCTTCCTCAAGTGGATCGTTTACAATCCGTTTATAGTGTTTATTTTAATACGGAAATGTTAAAATTCATTCAAGTATTTTTGTGTTATTTGGAATATGAAATCAAATACGAGTATTTAAAAAAAATGTTATATATATATATTTTTTTACTTGGATAATTATGAGGAACCATTTAAATCGAACGTTATGATAATTTATGAGCAACAACGACTGTCACTTCTCACAAATCTAATGAAATGTTTTCGACACTACAAGTAAAATTCGTTTATTCGAACATATCAATGTGCAAAATTTATTTTAAACTTACCGCATCATTCGAAATAAAGATTCAACGCGAAAGAATCCATTTGAGTACTCAATTATTTGCATTCATATTATCAACTTTTTACGTATCCAGTGTTGTTGTTGTTGTTGAGACCCAGACCGTTCGATCTACTAGGAGGGTGTAAGGTAACTGTTTGGATGGCCGGGAAGAGCCACCCAATTTAGACCGGAACCCAGTGGTGGAGGCATCCACGGGGACCGTACCCTACTTTCCCTACCACCAACCTCTCGGAAGGACTTACGGACCCACATGTTTAACGTGATCGTACTCCGCGTGAAAACGACGGCAGTTTCAGCAGCGGAGGAAATCGATCCCGGACCTACCGAGTGCAATTCCCGCGCGCTAGCCACTGAGCTACCGCGCCCTTACGTATCCAATGTGGGAACGGTAACGTATACTGAAGACAGGGTCTTAGAGCGTGGTTTCAAGGTCAAGTAAATTGATATTAACATTTGAACAAGCCGGACAAATGAATAGATTTATGACGGAGAAGCCATAAAATGTCAAATGGCTTGTAAACTTCATGTATGACGAAGAATTTTTATTCTCTGTTGCATACTTATTAGTACAGTTGTACGAAATTTCCAAAAAAAATTAGAAGTGTCATCACCAGAACTGGAAATGGAAGTCCTTAATAAAATTGCAACTGCTCTCTAGAATTTGATGCTGAATCCATATCCGTTATCATCCAAGTAGGGGAGGCATTTCAGCATTACATTTGGGGGTGCGAGATTTGTATGTATGAAAATCCACAATATGGAATAAATAAAATTTTTGTTAGCAGAAGGTGTGTGTGGGGGGGGGGGGGGGAGAATCACAAAATTGAATTGATGTTGAGAAAAATAATTGCAGTTAATAAAACTTCTGTACATAATTATGTTAACATAATTGTTGTTAATATAATTTTTCTAAATACAAATATCTATATTTATTTACTTTTTATTGAATTTTAAACGCCGGTTCTTAGAGTCTGAAAGAAGAGAAAATTTTGTTACAATGTCATCATAATCCAGTGCTATATCTTGTTCTATAGCTAAAACAGCTAAAGATGAAGGTTTTACTTGGCCCATACTGCGAAAATAATTTTTCAGACTCCTGAGACATGGAAAAGATCTTTCACAACTGGCTGAGCTGATTGGCACAGTCAAAAACAATTTAACTAATAATGTTACGACAAGAAACACATTTTTTAAATTCCGCTCTTTAAAATAATCCAGGCGACTTTTAAAATTGGGCTGGTATATGTTTTCTTTCTTCACTATTGAATAAAGCAGTCGCAATTTACATAGCAATTTCTCTTTCTAGAAGTTATATACTTATCATATGGTTGAAACATTTTCTTTTTCTTTTTCGACATCTGATTTGGATAATACTGAACTAAGGGCAAACAAAGCAGATATTGTTCTCATTAAATCCTGTTTCAATTTCATTAGATACTGAATCTATAATTTCATATTGAATATTAATTCTGTAATATAATTTAACATCACCATGGGGATTTTTTTCACCTCCTCCGAATTTGCTTAGATTTTTTTACGCCTTTTCAGTTTTGGTCCAGAATAAGAATTTTTCTCGCAAAGTTCTGTCACAAAACTTCACACTTGATTGAAATATCAAGTGCGAATATCATCAGTGCGAAAAGAACTAACAGTAGCTTTAACCAAGCTTGCACGGTCTGAAAATTAAGATCAGATGACTGAAGGTGCTTTGAGAGAGTATTGCATTGATAAAAAACATTGCACAATACAAACAAAGTGAAAAAAAATTCGAAAGATGTCATGCATGTTAAAAAGGCTTATTCCACCATTGAGATAATCGTTTTCAGACACTTCTTCCAATGTTAAAATCACCATTTCAAAATAATCAAGTAGTGCTTTTATGGCTTTAACTTCAGAAGACCGCCTCGTATCACTCAGTAATTGTAGGGTTAAAGAGCCTATAGAAAAAGTATTTGTTGATGAGCGATTCTTTTCGAAAATAGCATGTCTTTTATATGATGTTCCTATGAAAGAATACAATGCATTGGGCTACTGAAATGCATTTCTATCAGAAGGAATGGATGAGCATGGGGCTAACTACACATAAATTTAGAGCATGCATATAACAACGGATATAAATTGCCAATGAATTTTCCTGTCAAAATCGTGCAGCCACACTACTGTACGGACCTCTCATATTGCTTGCACTATCATAACATTGAGTTCGTAAGTATGAAATATTTAGCCAAAATGAGGAAATTACTTCTTTAATTAAATTGAACAATGACTCTCCATCAGTTTTTTCTGTTCTTAAAAGACCGGCAAATGATTCGTGCATTTCTAGGTCATCATCCACATGTCGAAAAGCTACAGCCACTTGTTCATGCCTGGAAATGTCATAAGTTTCATCAACTATTATAGAATAATATCATGCTTTTTTTATTTTATTTTGAATATTGTTACTGACATGTGATGTAAAGGATTTTTCCTTATTTTTAAATATTCTTTCAATTAAAGAACAAACACTCTTTAGCTCTTAATTTCATCAATTCTAAAAAATTTCGTCTATTATTTGAGGTTATTTTTTCACATAGTGTCCTCTCAAACCAATACCTTGTCGTGCACAAAAAACAACAGTTTCACACACCTTTTCCATACAAAGGCGATTTTATTCAACTTCTTTTGAATACTGTTTAACAAATTTGCCACAAACTGAACCTGAAGACAGGGTTTCGGCAAAATTTAAAAGACAGCTTTCTGCTTTTTTGTGAGAAGAACATGAATCATGGGCCTTGAATTTTTAACGGCTGTTGACTAGTTACAAAAGCCATTAAGAATAAAAGACGATTCAGTGTATCGTTTATTAGATTCTAAAAATGCTCTACATGAAAAACAAAACGCTGTATTTAGGACTGTATTCTAGCCAATTATATAAATTTTACCACTCTTTTCTAAACTTGCGACCTCTTTTATCAGTTGAGAAGAGAGAAAGTTTAGGCTGATATGGACCTAAAGATATATTTTCTGACACTTTGAGAACCGTTAGCAGGACCTCTTTCATGAAGCAAATTTGTCGAACTTCCCTTTGTTTTATTTTCTGTTTCAGTCGGACTTTCAGATGGTACAATTCCAGTCGAACTTTCTGATGGTACAATTCCAAATTCATCTATACTTCTAATTTCTGCTTTATAAACAGTATTATATTCCTCAAGATTTTCATCGGGCGGCACGTTTTCAAAGAATTTTGGACATTTTATTAAAAAATCACTAATGTTTCTATTCAAGCGATGCTTTTTTAAACTCGTAACTGCCCTAAAATATGTTACTAATCGCGTTTTCTCCTTCAACACAAACACAAGGTCACCATCAGTCTTGAGGAGCAAGTAGCCAGTGAGAATGCTTTGCTAGCGCCAACAATGAACCACTGCCCATAGTCGCTCCATGATACACTGCCCATAGTCGCTAGGGGGCTCCATCAAAAGTGTTCACACACAACGAGAGAGAGTTAGAATGTATCCGCGCCTCCTCGTCTAAGACTCCCCCGTCTCCAAGTTGTTTATCTCTGTCCTTCACAGCGTGGGAACCGAAGGGCTTCAAAGAATTCGGACACTTGAGATTTTCAAGTGAAATAGATAACATCACCCCAATCTTACCAAGTTGAAAAGAATTCGTTCCTCACGGAAGTGAAAAGGCTCAGTTGTTCGATAAAACTCCATGAAAAAATCGAATTTTTCGGAAACGTTCTCTAGAGGGGGTGCTCCACACCAAATTTTTCGAAATGTGAAATGATAGGAAAGCATGCTTTGCGATAAGATAGCGACTTCAAATTTGGTGTATGGGTAAATTTTTCGAAAGGAAAAAAGTGTGCAATTTCTGATTTCTAATATTTTCTACTTAAGGGGGTGCCGGACCCCAAAATGTTCGATTTACCAAATAAATGAGAAACGGCTACTTTAAAATTTGATAGAAGCTTGAAATTTGGTGTATGAGCTAATCATTTGATGAAAACATCCAAAACGAATATTTTTCTAAAATGTTCGTTTAGGGGGTGCTCCAGAGAAGAACGTTCGAAAGGTGAATGGATAAAAAAACACGCTTCGGGATGAGATTAAGATATTAAATTTGGTGTATGGGCAAATATTTTTGAAGACAGAAAATGCGCAAATTTCAGATTTCCAATATTAACTATTTTAGGGGGTGACGAACGCCAATATGTTCGATTTTCGAAATAAATGAGACACACTCCCTTTTAAATGTGATAGAGGCTTGTTATTAGGTATATGGGCCAATCATCTGATAAAAAACTCATCACGAACAGAGTTTTTCAAAAATGTTCATTTATGGGTGTCGAAAGCCCAGACCATTCGGCTCGTCCAAGGACTTAGAGCAGCATCATTTATGGGTGTGACAGAAATCATTTATGTGGAAAAGAAAAACTTGAGATGATAAAATAGGATGCTTTGGGATGAGATAGTGACTTTAATTTGGTGTACTCGTAGATTGTTCGAAAGGAAGACGTGCGCAATTTAAATTTTTCAATATTTTTCTCTTTAAGGAGTTCTGAACACTAAAATATTCGATTTGCCGAACAAATGTGAAACGCGAATTATTAAAAAAATGACAGTATTCAGGGGGTGCTGATTGAGAGACCGTTAACTTCCAACGGGTACTCGGCTAGTATATACTAATTGCGAAGTGTCCGTCTGTCCCTCTGTCACGCGTTCTTTAGGCACTTCTCGAATAGATACAGATTTGCAATTTGGTACACGGCTCGGTCGTTCGATAAAAACCCCTGGAATAATTTTTGAAAACGAATTTTTTGAAACCGTTCTCTAGAGGGGGTGCTCCACACCTAAACGTTCGAAATGTGAAATAGTAGGAAAGAATGCTTTGCGATAAGATAGCGACTGCAAATTTGGTGTATGGGTAAATCGTTTGAAAGGAAAGAAAGGGTGCAATTTCAGATTTCCAATATTTTCTACTTAAGGGGGTGCCGCACTCCAAAATGTTCGATTTACCAAATAAATGAGAAAAAGGCTCCTTTAAAATTTGATAGAGGCTTGAAATTTGGTATATGGGCTAATCATTTGTCGAAAACACCCAAGATGAATATAGTTTTTCCAAAATGTTCGTTTAAGGGAGTGCTCCAGAGTAAAACGTTCGAAAAGTGAATTGATAAAAAAACATGCTTCGGAATGAGATAGAGTTATCATATTTGGTGTAAACGTAGATATTTTGGAAGGAAGAATGTGTACAATTTCAGTTTACCAATATTTTCTACTTTACGGGATGCCGCACACCAAAATGTTCGCATTTCGGAATAAGCGAGAAACGCCCCTTTAAAACGTGATAGAGGCTTGATATTTAGTATATGGGCAAATCTGCTAGAAATCACGAAAAGAGGAAGAAATTGTGCAATTTCAGATTTCCAATATATTCTACTTAAGGGGGTGCCGCACACCAAAATGTTCGATTTACCGATTAAATGAGAAAAGGCTCCTTTAAAATTTGATAGAGGCTTGAAATTTCGTATATGGGTTAATCATTGGACGAAATTACCCAAGACGAATATAGTTTTTCAAAAATGTTCGTTTAAGGGGGCGCTCCAGAGTAAAACGTTCGGGGGGTGGGTACTCCACACAAAAGCATTCGAAAGGTGAAATCCTAGACAATCATGCTTCGTGATAAATAGAAACTTGAAATTTGGTGTACGGGTAAAAAGTTGGTAAGGAAGAAAGTGTGCAATTTCAGTTTTCCAGCATTTGCTATTGTTGGGGTGTCGCTCACTAAAACGTTCGATTTGCCGAACAAATAAGAAACGTCTCCTTTACAATGTCATAGAGACTTGAAATTTAGTATATTGGCTGACCCTGTTACAAAAAACCAAATATGAATACGGTTTGACAAAAATGTTCATTTACGGGGTGCTACACAGAAAAACGTTCGAAAGGTGAAGTGATAGAAAAAACTTGCTTGTCGATAGGATATAGACTTTAAATTTGGTGTACGGGCATATAATTTGAAATTTCAGATTTCCAATATTTGTACTTTAAGGGGTGCGCTTACGAATATGTTCGATTTTCCGAATAAATGAGATACGCTTCCATTTAAATGTGATAGAGACTTGATATATGGTATATGGGCCAATCATCTGATAAGAAACTCAAAACAAACAGATTTTTTAAAAAATGTTCATTTATGGGTGTGCTTCACAGAAAAATGTTAAGAGGAGAAATAATAAAACAATGGGTTCCTCGGGATGAGATAGACTTTAAAGTGTTGTACGGGTAGATCATTCGAAAGGAAGAAATGCTCAGATTAATTTCCCAATATTTTCTTCTTTAGGGGGTTCTGCACACCAAAATATTCGATTTGTCGAATAAATGTGAAACGTGAATTATTAAAAAAATTACATTATTCAGGGGTTACTTATTGCGAGACTGTTGGTTTTCAACGGGTATTCGGCTAGTATACTTCTAAAATAACTATGATAAAATTAAAAATGAGTTTGTGCTGCTAGAAAAGAGCATTTGAAGAAATATAATCGGCATCATTTGCTTATAGAAAACCGCAAAATAATTCTCTTAAGCTACTTCTAAACATATGTTACTTGTACATATGTTTTTCATTTGATCATAAGTAATTGAGGTAGCACGTAATTATAAATAAGAAGTGTTCTTCATTCAAGCTAATTTTTAATGTTTTTCGTTATAATATAATCCATATAAAAACCAATATAATCACCACAGATTATTGATTAAGATTACCTATATGTCACTTTTTAATAAATTATGGGCGAGCCAGTCTTTACAAACTTTCGTAATTCGCCTCGTGAGCTATTTCAAACCAAACTAAATCTTATGTTACCGTGTATCCCTATTACTTCCTTTAAAAATATACCAAATTTCACATGTTTGTATGCTATAGATTTTGCGATACAAAGTAGATAAACTCGAGGAACGAAAAATTTGTCAAACGGCGACAGAGGCTCCTCTTTGTAATAGATAAATATTATATTTTAAGTACTATTTTATATAAAAAGTGTAATTTGTTTTACTATTCAATACAATCAGCGAATTATATATGGGACGATAATTGTAGGTAGCAATAATATTAGAAATATTTTTATTATACAGGTTATGTTCAGCAGCAGGTAAAATAAAACGCGACATATATTTCGTTGGGGACGTCCATTTAACTGTTGCCTCGGGCCCCAATACCTCTAATCCGAGTCTGGCCCAACCTAAGGATCTTTGAGCCTCGGCTAGGCCGTAAACGAAATTTATCAAAATGTGTCGAAATTGTAAACACCAAATTTTTGTGCTTAGAATTACATTCAAAAATGTTTTAGGGAACACACTCTTTATATGTACCTGGGGGTAAGAAAAATCACACACACACACACATATATATATATATATATATATATATATATATATATATATATATATATATATATATATATATATATATATATATATATTAAATTCCATCTAGAACTTTCTCAGAAACTGCGGCTGGCCGCTCCGCCCGAATTTTTAAAGTATAAGATCCGAACTCATGGTTTGGTTCGGGTTTGCGTTTGAGCTGTAACTTAGAATATGCGTTACAAAAGTTTTCTATACAAAAATGAGGGTTAATAGGACATATATTATATTCAATGCTTCAATTACTTAGATCCGAGTGTTTGAAGGTGTGGTTAGAACCTGTAGTTACGCTACTGCGCACAATAATAACTTTCTCTACCACTTTAGCGTCTTCATTTGCGCGTATGTTAGTTCGCCCTCCCGTTTACATTCGCTTCCAAACGAGATCAAAATGCCTCTTCACATTTGCCAGTACAGATCATTTTGTACAGCGATAACAGGGAGTTTTTCAACTACATCTTTTTTAGGGAAATTAAATTAATTATTTTCACAGATATATTTTAAGAACAATATATTTTAGAGTACTACTAGAATTTGCATATTTTCCACCAGAAGCACCGCCGAGTATATCTGTTTGTTTTAAATAAATGCCACATGGGGCATTAAATTAAGAAAAATGAACATCACAATCCTGAACCCGCTTCAATTAATAATGATAATTAAATAAATAAATTAATTTATTTAATTAATGATGAATAATTTCAATAACTTATTGCACAGTAAGGTGTGTTTGTTCCCTTCTAATGCTCGCCCTATTCAATTGACCTGTGAAATCGGTGCAATGCCTAAAGTTATTTCATTTTGATATCTTTACTGTCTCTGCAATACATGGTAAAATATAAGGAAAGTATTGGAATCACGCCGAAAATTGCAAATCGAGTTTTAGTCGGATCTATACGTTTTGGGACCTCTAGAATGCGAAAATACTATTTTTAGCACAACTTATCTATCTGTGTGTCTGCGTGTCTGTCTGTGTAAAGTATATATCCACTCTAACCCAAAAACTAATGAATCGAATTTCATAAAATTTGGTATGTAAGTCACTTGGGTGTGACCCTGGTGCTGATTAGTTTTTGGTACGATTCGGGAAAAAAACCAGCCTTTTTTTGTGAAATGTGCCGCAAAAATCTCATGTATCCACTCTAGCTGAAATACTAATTGACCAAATTTCACAAAATTTGGTGGATAAGTGACTTGTGGGATACTCTGGTGCTGATAAGATTTTGATGCGATTCGAAAAGAACAACCTGCCTTTTTTTACGAAATGGCCCGCAGAAATCGACAAAATCTAAAAAAAATACTTCGTATGTTCAAATATCAATTGAATGATTGATTGCTTGTTTTTTTATACGTAATTTTTGACGAGGAAAAGAATAAGAACAAGTCTATTAGTCTAGGACTAATCGTTCTCGAGATATTTGAGATTTTTCGTATTTTTGTTATGTCGCCTTTGGTAAAATGTTCAATTACCAAATAAAAGCAGAAATTGAATTAAAAATGCAAATTTAGTGTTATTTTGTACAACTGAACTCAATTTAATGAATTATTAAATAAATAAATAAAAAATGAATTTAAGTCTGAAGGGAAAGTCATCTGCTACTCACATCGGATTTTTACTTTCCCTGCCTTTTGGTACTATTCGGAAAAAAATAACCTCCCTCTTTTTGGGTAATGGCCCACAAAAATTGCCAAAATTGAAAATAAAAAACTACGTATGCTCAAATATATCAATTAAATGCTTGTTTTATACGCAATTTTTAACGATAAGAATAAAAGACCAACCTCATTACATCGTTCTCGATATACTTCAGTTTTTCGCATTTTCGCTATGCCACCGTTGAAAAAAAAGTCCTGTTATCAATTGAGAACGGAAATTGAATTGAAAGCGCCAGTTCTGTGTCACTTTAAATAATTATGGGTGTTATTTTGTGAAATTAAACTCAATATAATGTATTATTGAAGAAATAAAAAGAACGTGAATATGAGTCTGAAGCGAAAGTAATTGTGCTGCCCACATCAGATTTATTTAACTCAGTTTCGATGGAAATAGCATCTATGCTTGAGATATCTATGTTGGAAACCGGGACGTAACAAAAACTGTAAACACTTATATCTCCGAACCTAATAGATAAAAATGTAAATAATTTTTCTTGTTTTGTTGGAAGTAAGGTACAGATTAGGAATAATTTATATATTTTAATACTTCGATTTTTTTTTCAAAAAATCTTAAGAATATATCTATTTGAGCTAGGGTTTTTTTTCATTTTTCTTATATTCACTCGAAATATTTTAGAAACTAGAAAATATAGCTGCGACTAAAATATGTATAAGGAAATAGAATTTTCACTTTCCCTGCAATACATGGTAATGTATAGGGAAAGTATTGGAATCATGTCGAAAATCGCAATTCGAGTTTTTGACGGATTTGCACGTTACCTCTAGAATACGAAAAAAGTATTTTAGCGTGGCGTCTGTGTGTGTGTGTCTGTCTGTGCAATGTATGTATCCACTCTAACTCGAAAAGTAATGCACCGAATTTCATAAAATTTGGTAGGTAAGACTCTTGGGTGTGACCTCGGTGCTGATTAGTTTTTGGTACAATTCGGAAAAAAAAATCCGCCCCTTTTTGCGAAATGATCCGCAAAATTCTCATGCATCCATTCCAGCTGAAATATTTGTGAGACCAGAAATAGATTTCACACTGGTTATTGTGAGACAGCTTTATACCAGTAATGTATTGTGTCTGAGGCGTCAAACAATACCCCCAGTATCAATAACGCCAGTGTTTACGACACGCTGACTCAAAGGTCAACCAAAATCCTAAATTTAGGGGCATCAAAACAGAGGGGTCGAAAGAATCTAAGAAATAAGGTGAAGCAACGACATGTGGTAAAAGGTTAACCAATTGAGAAGAAGCTTGTAGCATAACCCTGAAGGCCGCAAATGAGAGTAAAGGGGGAGTGACAGTCTTGAGGCAAAAAGAACCACAACCTATGACTTAAGAACGACAATACTTGGTCAATACAGCACGCCACTAAACAGATTAACAGCTCGAAATTCAGGAGCACGAAACTTAGAAAGATGTGTCGACTACTAGTGTGACTAGAGATGTAGAGAACGACTTCGATGGCTAGATCAATTTGCAGTGCAATCAGAAGTACCAGATGGAGCCAAATACACATAGTTACGACCAGTACGATTTGCTAATACAAGCATTATGATCTATGGTCGAAGCCGAAAGCAAAGGTATGTGCCCATTAAAAAATACAGGTCTAAACACATTTCAGACATTTCAACAGTGGTCTCACATTGTCTCCCTCCGCCGGAATAATATTAATAATTGTGTAATGAATTTAATGAGTATGTTATGTTGTTAATAAATGTTTTATTGTTAAAGTTAAAATGGTCTAATCAATTTAGTATTATATTAATTAATGTTCTTTTACAGAACTCGCGCCAAAGATAAATAATTGGAGGGTTATCAGCGGCAAAAAACGCAATGTACAATTTAAATAATAAATCCACGAATACGATCAATTTACGGCCATGTATATTAAGTTTAATTTAACAAAATTATTATATTAAATAATAAAAGTACGTTTGTTTTGTGCACTACAATACTAATTGACCAAATTTCACAAAATTTGGTAGATAAATCATTTGTGTGATACTCTGGTGCTGATTAGATTTTGGTACGATTCGGAAAAAAACAACCTGCGTTTTTTTTATGAAATGGCCCTCAAAAATCGCCAATATCTAAAAAAAGACTTGCTTAAATGTGTCAATTAAATGCTTGTTTTATATGTAATTTTTGACGAGGAAAAGAATAAGAACAACTCTTACTCTAGGACTAACCGTTCTCGAGATATTTGAGATTTTTCGCATTTTTGTTATGCTGCCTTTAGAAAAATGCTCAATTACCAAATAAAAACAGAAATTGAATTAAAAATGCAAATTCAGTGTTATTTTGTGCAATTGAACTCAATTTAAAGAGTTCTTAAAGAAATAAAGAAAAAAATGAAATCGCGTCTGCAGGAAAAGCAATGTGCTGCCCACGTCTGATTTTTACTTTCCCTGCAATACACGGCAATGTATTGGGATAGTATTGGAATGATGTCGAAAATTGCAAGTTGGGTTTTCGAAGGATCTATGCGCTTTGCGACATCTAGAACACACACACAAAACTGTTCTTAGCGTGACGTCTGTATGTGTGTCTGTCTGTGCAATGTATGTGTTCATTCTGAAACAAAAACCAACTGACCAAATTTTATTAAATTTGGTAGATAAGTCACTGACCCTGGTGCTGATTAGATTTTGATGCGATTCGATATCAATGAACCTGCCCTTTTTTGCGAAATGACCCGCAAAAATATATGTATCCACGTTAGATAAAGAATGAATAGATCAAATTTCGCAAAATTTGGTAGATAAGTCACTTGTGGTTGATTCTGGTACTTATTAGATTTTGGTACGATTCGGGAAAAAAGAACCTGCCTTTTTTGGTAAATGGCTCTCAAAAATCGGATGTCTCCAATCTAGCAGAAATACTAATTGACCAAATTTCACAAAATTTTGTAGATAAGTCGCTTGATGCATACTGTGATGCTGGTTAGATTTTGATACTGTTGCGAAAGCGTGATTTTTCCTTTCATCTGGAATCTATTTTCACCATCCTTACTTTACTTTCGTCTGGTATGAAGACAGCCGACGGGCGTTTCCATGACGTGACATGGCTTGATTCTAGGACTGCCATGATTTCCATATCCAAGAAGAGTTGCCATATTTGGCGATTTATCGCTAATTTGGAAACATTTGGCGACTTCTTAAACCATCCAGAAGCATCTCCTAATAACGATTATTGTACGTGATAGGAGATATTTCCAAAAATGCGTATTCATTCATTTGTATTTGCTTCAGTTGTCGAATTTACAAGATGTTTAGAGAATAGTAGCTGCTGCTATGTGATAGTATTTTTATCAGTATTTTGAGAATAATATTGAGCAGTTAAGTTCTGTTTGATTGTATACTGTTCCTATGTGACTATATCCTTGTGAATAAACATAGGTTATCCAGAAACTTGGACACGTTCTTGTACCCTGCGTGTTCACGCGCGATTCCTGAGATCCTTTCGTAACAGAATGATTCGGAATAAAAGAATCTGCCTTTTTACTTTCCTTATATACATAATGTATAATGAAAGCATTATGACAGGATTGAAAATTCAAATTCGAGTTTTCGACAGGAGAGCACGTTTCAAGCATCCCTGATCACGAATCGAACATTTTTGAAGTTATGTCCGTGTGTGTGTGTGTGTCAGTGAGTCTGTGGAGACGATAACTGACGAACGAATGGATCGATTTGAACGATATTTGGCACAAAAATTACAATCCGTAAACAATGGAAGCTTATTGTTTTTATAAGCAATCGTATGTTCAGAAACCCCCTAAATTTTCGAGTGAAATTTTGAAAAAATCGTCAAAATATCAAAACCTCTAATAAAGTTACGCAAAAGACATTTCTTATGTAAATTTTCATTGGAAAACGATTGACAGAAACTTTAAACGCTAACATAAACCGTTCTCGAGATATTGCACATTTTTCAAAAAAATTATCAAAAAATGATATAAAATAAAAATAAAATATTTCCTGTTGAGAAACATATTCACTTTTCATATGTAATACCATTCGATAAATTTGAAGACATCATTCTCGTGGATCTAGTTCGTTCCATTCATGAAAAAAGGTACTTTGAGTAATACTTTTGCATTTGAACGCTAATAGTCATTTATCTGCTGTAAGAATAACTTATTTTTCTATCCATAACACTTGGGGAGATTTCCCGACGAATTTGGTGGAATCTCGCCAACTTGGCGACTTTTTTAAATGTTGCTAAATTACCGAAAGACTCTCCAAATGGATAAAAATGACGCTAAATCAATGAAAATGGCGACTCACTGACTAAAATTCAATATCTTGGAAAGAATATAAGTATATACTATAAGAATAACCTATTGTCTTTTACTGGAAAAGTAGTAAATTTATTGCATTATATAAGGAAAGTCATGTACTCCCCACATCAGATTTTTCGTTTTGCGAAGTAACCAGCAAATCTAAAACATCTGATCTAAAATGACTACATATGCTCAAATGTATCAATTAATGCTTGTTTTGTACGTAATCTGTGACAACAAAAGGAATAAGTTCCACCCCATTACTCTAAGATGGGTCATTCTCGAGATATTCAAATTTTTCTTTTGAGGAAATGGAGACGATTATCCCAATAGTTAAAAAACTATTTAATAAAACGTCTAAAAACTTAGCAGTGAAGTACCCTGATCGTTATACCCCCTATTAAGTCCTCTGATCGTTATCGTATGATGCTGAATATATTTTGATATGATTCGGAAAAGTACAACTGACTCCTTTATGCGAAATGCCCCGCAAAGATAGTGAAACTCTAAAATGTATTTTATCCTATTACTTTCCTTATATACAATAATGTATAAGGAAAGTATTGAGACAGGGTCGAAAATTCGAATTCGAGTTTTCGACGGGATAGCACGTTTCAAGCATCCCTGATAACGAATCGAACATTTTTGAAGTAATGTCTGTATGTGACTCTGTGGAGACGATAACTGACGAACGAATGGACCGATTCGAACGAAATTTGGTACAAAAATTACAATCCGTAAACACTAGAAGTCTGTTGTTTGCATACGCAATCGAATGTTCAGAACCCCCATAAATTGTCGAGTGAAATTTTGTAAAAAATTGTCAAAAAATCAAAACCTCTATTAAAGTTACGCAAATAGACATTTCGTATGTAATTTTTCATTAGAACACGATTAACATAAATTTTAGAACTCTAACATGAACCGTTCTCGAGATATTGTAAATTTTTCAAAAAAAAAATATCAAAAACTCATATAAAGTAAAAAAGAAATATTTCCTATTGAGAAACATGTTCACTTTTCATATGCAATACCATGCGATAAATTGGGTGACATCATTCTCGTGGATCTAGCTCGTTCCATTCATGAAAAAAGATACTTTGAGTAATACTTTTGTATTTGAACACCAATAGTCATTTATCTGCTCTAAGAATAACTTATTTTTCCGTTCATAACGATTGGCGAGATTTTAGCGACGAATTTGGTGGAATGTCGCCAACTTGGTGACTTTTTTTAAATGTTGCTAAATTAGCGAAAAACTCTCCAAATGGATAAAAACGACGCTAATTCAATGAAAATGCCGACTCATTGACGGAAATTCAATATCTTGGAAAGAATATAAATATCTACTATAAAAATAATCTCTTTTTTTTACTGTAAAAGTAGTAAATTCATTGCATTATATAGGGAAAATCATGTGCTACCCACATCAGATTTTTTATTATTCCTATTGATTAGTTTTGTTTGTTCATAAATGACACCTATTTTTCGGCAAAACAAGTATGAATTGTTTACATTTTTGTTTATTAGGTTCGGAGATTTCGGGTATGAGTTTTGATGCCGAATCGGCTAATAATTTCGGAAATTGCGCAGGATGAACATTACATAATGTAAGTGCAATACAAAATGACCAGTACTTTCAAATGACTAAAGAAGAAACTGGAATCTTCATGATGCAAAATTCATAACCAATGGACTCCGGGTAAATGAAAATGGTATAATTTAAGTGTTTAGAATTTTATCAAATATTTTTATTTGAATTTCGTTCCAAATCACACTCATTCAGTTTATTTTGCGTTTATAAGTAAACGATGTGCGTGTTTTATAATGCGCGGTCGCAACAATAAAAAATGTGAAACATTTCTACTGTCAACAATGAATGCGTGACGTCACAATGAACATTCGGAACCAATGAGAGATGTTTATATTTCTGCATTGTTTGGAGGTCATTTTATGATAAAATTTTAAGCCGCTTGTCTGAAAATACTAAGACTCATTTATTTGATAATAATTTTGATTATATTTCGAAGTCATGAAAGTCTGGAAAGCTATTAAACGTTTCTTCGGAGGCAAGAAGTAAGTACCTCAACTTATATGCAAAAATAACAAAGCAAAGATATTAAAAATAACACTACACTTATCAGCTGCCGTTCCCTATTACATCAAGCATATTTATTTTTCAGTATTATACCTAATTTTTGAAATAACGCTATTTATTATCCATGTATTGCGTTCTTGCAGATCGTTCAGCAGATTCTACCTTTATTTTACGTAGCACATAATTTTCATTCGTCTGTCCAATTATAAAATTTATCATTTGCAGAATCTATGGCTTTCACTTAAAAGTCTATGGCTTTCACTTAAATCTCTATGACTTTCACATAGAATTCTATGGCTTTCACTTAAAAGTCAATTACGTTTTGAAGAATATGAATAGCAATTTTCTATTTTTATTACAAACCATACCTATATACATATCATATAATACAAAAACTGAATTTTCGGTACAAACATTGGCCGAGAGATTTTACGAACATTTTCTTGTTATTTAACTGCATTGATATTATGATATACATCAAGATCAATCTAAAGATGATTCCTCGACGTAATACACTTTGTTTAAAGTGGGTGTCTCAGTAGGTTAGCTATTCTGAGGTTTTTACTAAACATAGTCCAATGTCAGTAGTTTCACACATGAAAAAATATTTTCTGTTAAGTTTTGAAAGCGTAGTTTAATGCTGCCTTTTGGAATGACAACGCTTCTTTCAATATACACTGAACGGACACACACCCGAAACCCGGGAATCGATGGTTCAATTCTCCTTTCAGACGCAACGGGCATTAAATTCAGTTTAATTGCACACAAACAACTCTCATAATGACTGGATATGACACTAAATTTGCCCTTTTAATTCAATTTCGTTATTACGTATTTTCAAAGTTGACGTAGCAAAAATGTGAAAAACAAAAATGTCTCGAGAACGGATAATTCTAGAGTAATGAAGTTGGTCTTATTCTTCTCATCCTCAAAAATTACGTGTAGAACTAGCATTTAATGGATACATTTTAGCATACGTAGTTACTATTTTAGATGTGGACTATTTTTAGAGACATTTTACAAAAAAAGGCTGGTTTGTATTTCCCGAATCATACAAAATAAGCACCAGGGTATAACCCACAAGTGACTTATCTATAAAATGTTATAAAATGTGGTCTATTATTGGATACATTCATCATTCTATTAGTGAATACATACATCTATGAGTGGATACATACATTCACGTACAGACGTCAGTCTGTTCAATAGTTCTTTCAGACATCGACATCGAAGGGCGCGATACCCCAGTGTTTAGCTCCCGGGAATTGCACACGGAAGGCCTGGGTTCGATTCCCGCCACTACCAAAACTGCAGCCGTGTTCACGCGGAGTACGATCACGTTAAACATGTGGGTCCCGAGAGGTTGGTGGTAGGGAAGGAGGGTACGATCCCTGTGGATGCCTCACCCACTGGGTTCCGGTCTAAATTGGGTGGCACTTCCCGGCCGTCCAATCAGTTACCTTACACCTTTTTGGTAGGTCGGACGGTCTGGGTCTCAACAATAACATCACATCGACATCGGAGGGCGCGGTAGCCTAGTGGTTAGCGTGCGGGAATTGCAATCGGTAGGCCCGTGTTCAATTCCCTCTGCTTCTAAAATTGCCGCCGTGTTCAAGCGGAGTACGATAACGTTAAACATGTGGTTCCGTAAGTCCTTTCAAGAGGTTGGTGGTAGGGGAAGGAGGGTACGGTCTCTGTGTATATCTTCCCCACTGGGTTCCGGTCGAAATTGGGTGGCTCTTCCCGGCCGTCCAAACAGTTACCTTACATATTTCTGGTAGGTCGGACGGTTTGGGTCTCAACAACAACAACGACACATCGACATCGGCTTGTGTAGTAAATACAGAAACGTATTAACAAGTAATTGAATATCTTGCGTTACTTAATATTGGCATTTTGATCCGTTTCTTAGACATTCGGGTCACAGACATCATGACTCTTTTCAATTTTAATGAGTTCATAACTTTAAATTTGAGTCAGGATGCTCAATGTTTGGAAGCAATTAAAAGACTCGTTTGATCGCAACGAAATCCTTCTTAATTCCAATTGCTTTTAGCAAGTAATTCTCCAAAAGAGCTCGATTAAGACTGCCCTGTGTTTTACTGGGATAATAAACCCGTATCATTGACGAGAGTAACCCCTTTCTGAAAAGATACAATGACTGTTTAGAATACATCGTCATTAATATCATATTGTAAAATTTTAGGCTCAATAAATTTCTCTGAGAATGAAGCTGCCAAATAGTAGTCGACAAGAATTGCCAGAATGAAAAGGTTCACAAGAAAAGGGTTCAGTGTTTGGTCATTTAACTTCTGAGGTAATGCGGTATAATTTATTAGCCGAAACCCTTGGTGTATATGTTTAGAGGTATGTATGTATGCACCTCATTCCCAAATTGACCTAGGACCTCGTGAATATTTGTTCTCATTTATGCAGCTAAAGATGTCTGAAATCTGCCGAATATTTGGAACAAAATATTTAAAATTCGTGAAAAACTTCTAAAAGGAGAGTAAAAAACAAAGAAAGCAAGAGGTACCGGAAAAAGTCACTTTGGGAGAAGGGGAACAGCTAAGGAATGGGGACGACCACTATCCCTAAGCTGTTCACCATCCTAAGTCTGCGATTTTATCTATCTTAGCGATTCCTACTACAATATTTATACAATTTTCAAGTTTTTTTTTCCATGCTGCAATAGATCCATTTGACTTTCTCACGCTGAACATCGACCCAAATTTGTTGCTTTGCAAATTCTCGCTAAAAACTTTGTTTTTAACCTTGGTTCAAACCCAAGTTTAAACCATACTTTAAACTTATAAACAAACTGAAGAAATGGATTAAGCTAAAAAAAGCATGATTTAAAAACAGCACACCTGCTATCAATCCAAAAATGTTCAAGCTGTTTATTCTTTGTTTCAATGTTCTCACTTACTTTATGATGTTACAATTATCGTAAGATGAGTTACAATTATCGTAAAGATCGTGCGGTTTTGTTCTTAGACCAGCCTGAAAAGTTGTACTTAATAAGGCCCTAAACTCAATTTTGAAACAACCCCCTTTTCTTAAACCCTTCCCTCGCAAACCATCAAAAACTGTTTGAAATGTATTTAAAGCATTGTTTGAAACCTATTTACAGCATATATTTCTGTCAAAATCTCGAATTCCAAAATTATTGGGAAAATACATTTATTTACTTAATGTAGTACATAAAAATGAAATTAAGAACGTGTAATTTTAAGAGTTAAATGTCATGCTTAAACTATAAAGAAAGATATGGTTTAAAACATTTTTTTTACAGAACTTAGAATAACATTTTATAAATGGTATTTAGGATTGCCAAAGACAGAGAAACACTTATGTTTAAAAATAAGGCGGAAACTTTTTACTTTCCTTATATACATAATGTATAAGGAAAGTATTGTGACGGGGTCGAAAATTCGAATTCGAGTTTTCGACGGGAGAACACGTTTCAAGCATCCCTGATCACGAATCAAACATTTTTGAAGTGATGTCTGTGTGTGTGTGTGTGAAAGTGTGTGTGTGTAAGTGTGTGTGTGTTTGTCAGTGAGACTGTGGAGACGATAACTGACGAACGAATGGACTGATTTGCACGAAATTTGGTACAAAAATCACAATCCGTAAACACTAGAAGTCTCTTGTTTTTAAACGTAATCGAATGTTCAAAACCCTCCTAAATTTTCGAGTGAAATTTTGGAAAAATCGTCAAAAAATCAATACCGCTAATAAAGTTACGCAAATAGACATTCCTTATGTAATTTTTCATTAGAAAACGATTGACATAAATTTTAGAACGCTAACATGAACCATTCTCGAGATATTGCACATTTTTCAAAAAATTATAAAAAAGTCATATAAAATAAAAAAAATATATTTCCTATTGAGAAACATGTTCACTTTTCATATGTAATACCATGCGATAAATTGGGTGACATCATTCTCGTGGATCTAGCTCGTTCCATTCATGAAAAAGATTCGTTGAGTAGTACTTTTGTATTTGAACGCCAATAGTCATTTATCTGCTGTAAGAATAACTTATTTCTCCGTTCATAACGCTTGGCGAGATTTTGGCGACCAATTTGGCGGAATATCGCCAACTTGTCGACAATTTTAATTGTTGCCAAATTAACAAAAATCTCGCCAAATGGATAAAAATGACGCTACATCTATTAAAATGACGACTCATTGTCGAAAATTCAATATCTTGGAAAGAATATAAGTATCTACTATAAGAAAAACCTATTTTTTTACTGTAAAAGTGGTAAATTCATTGCATTATATAAGGAAAGTCATGTGTTGCCCACATCAGATTTTTTTAAGAAGCTTTATTTCGTTTAATAAAATATGAAGCTGAGTGCCGAAATTGGCGGTCAAAATTTGACTTAATTTCTGTCCCTAATCAGACTGTAAGCATGCAGAAATTCTGCGTTCTAGATCACCGGAGGGATTCTGGAGAATCTGGAAAAAATTTTTATCTCACTTATTCTGTTCACCCCTGTATATAAATCCGAAATCCAGTCCTGTAAAGGTATGTCCCTTAATTGACAGTGTACGTATACAAATATTCAACTTTCTAAACATAGAACTCATTTAGAAGTGAGTCTCAGTTTGATTTTGTTCTTAAATGTCTAGAATGAATTTTCGAAGGGACAACAGTTTCCTCTTTGGGGAAGAACTATGAAAATTTTTCTCTGTTAAGTTCTATTTCATGATTGATACCATAAGTGTGCAAAATTTCAGCTTTCTAGGTGTCCACAAGCACGTTGTACAATTATTGTAGATATAAAAATGTAACATCTACTTCTCTTGCCCCATTCTTGAAATTTCGAATAGAAATGACAATGTTGTCACGCAAAAAAGGCGCTTTTCGGGGAGGAGTTTCGGAAGGAAAGCACACCATATTGTCACGCAGGAAAGTCATGTGCACCAATATGTCACACAGCTTTAGTGTGACGACGGAAAATACGTATAGGGGAATCACGGTGCCAAGCACCAATATGTCACGGAGGAAAAATAGGGTGGCACGCACCCATAAATGTTGAAACCCAGGTTCTATTTCGAAGTTCTCTCGTCCAGGAATAAATCCCTGGATGACCTGCAATGCAATAAATACAAAGATGCAATAAACCCTTACCTTGTAAGACGTCCAATCCTGAAAACACAGATGCATAATTTCAAGAGACAAAGATGTTAAATAACCACACAGGTTTAAATATAAATCACTTTCTTTATTCAATATTGTAATTAAGAAGATCAGAAGTTAAAATTATAACTGAATCATTATCAGGAAGCACAACGCTAAGTAACTGTGACAGTGACACTGGACTCAGGATCCCTACTAATATATTTGCTGCCACGGAAGTAATTCAATGATAATAATATGATCAACGATATAAATAAAGTGGCACAGCAACATTTAAGTATATAATAAGCAGCATGATTTAAGAGGTATGGTCTCAAAGCAATAGGAGAAAACTCGCACTCAGAGAAAATTAGGACTGATAATTAAACAAGTTGATATAATTTTAGGAACGGAAGTCAGAGTTTACCTAATTTAAGAGAAAATTCTTTATATTTATGCTTCCGTAAGTCAGGCGTAGATGCAGAGAGCAGTCAAACCTTACCTCCCCAGTCGGAGTTGCAGAAGGGTCGGAATCACACATCCGTCTCATATCGCAGGGAATTTGGTTTCATAGTTGCATTCCGTACCATTCCAACTCGACCCGGCATATAGACCTCGGGCCCCATCGTACCTTTCTCGTCGCAGCTCTCTCAGCTAGACGTCGGGCTCTCCATCTATGTTCTTCGGCGATGTAGGCGTCTTCGGCCTTTCTCCCCATGCCCACAAGAGGCCAGAAGTCGACTTGGGGCCGACTCCCGCACTCCGTGGTGGGCAACATTGAAAAATGGTCCAGGCCGACCTCAGAGCGTCAGCAGCTAGACAGGAAGAAAAAGCCACGAATATTCTTTGCAACAGCTTTTATGTATTCAGACGGATTCAGGCCCCAGAAGCATTCGGACCTGGCAGAAGACTATTTACGGCCTTTTGACCAATAGAAAACTTCACAGGCATAGCCTCGCCCGCCCAGGACGGGGTCTCAAAAATGAATATGCTGACACATCAGACCCTCGCCACAAGGTCTCAAATTCATCCAGAAGTTTCTCTCCAAATCTATTCTGCAGAAAAGTGCATGCCTTGCACTAACATTACCAGGCCTCGAGCAAGCCATCTGCTCTGCCCGGGAATAAAGACCTTGACTTTAACGGTCAAATAATAACGAAACTTCTCTCTGAATGCGGTTTTCACGGATTAATAAAATGGCTAAAAGCTTTCCTTTCAGTATAGAATATTTTGTATAATACATATTTCAAAGACAAGAGGGATAATTAAATCAGGGTTTAAAATAATGTAAAAATATAGAATCTTGATAATTAATATATAATTTGAGATTTTTACAAGGGTTTGGCGAGATTATGAAATCTCGTCACAACAATATTAACGCAAAATGATTTCAAAACATAGCATTCGCAAGTGCTCGATGTTGTCATAGCTAAAAATTAAATTATACTTCAAAAACAGAGCCAGTAGACACTGCTCGGACCGCATCAAACGGAAGGTAAAATTTAAATTAAAAACTACCGTGTTTAAGTAGTTAATGTTGATTTCATTCAAAACAAAAATATCCTGTTCAGTTTTCTTTTGAAAACAAAGCGTGTGCGTCACACTGCGTAGTCGCAACAATGAAAAGATTTAAACATTTGGAGTCAACAATGGATGTATGACGTCACAATAAATATTCGCAGCCAATGCGAGATGTTTATATTTTTACATTGTTTGGAGGTCATTTTCCGATAAACTTTCAAGTTACTAGGCTGATAATATTCAGACTCGTTTTTTTTATAAGTAATTGAATTATAATTCGAAGTTATGAAAGTTTGGAAAGCTATCAAACGTTTCTTCGGAGGCAAGAAGTAAGTACACCGATTTATAAGCAAAACTAACAACTCAAAGATTTAAAAAATTGCTTCATTGTATTAGCCCCCGTTTCACATTATCTCATTAAATATTTTCTTCCTTAATATGCATGATTATTATATAACCGTATTGAGTATTACAAATGTCTTTCGTATTACCACATCGTGTGAATTGGCACTGCTCATAGCATAATTTTAATTCGATACAAAGCGAATATCAGCTTTAGGCTGGCATGTAGTCGCAACCTTCATCTTGCGTATAGTATAGCCGTGCATCCAGAAAATGTTTCTAAAAAATGTGTATGAATAACATTCTCTCTCATTTCGTAATATATATTTCTGCTATTTGCTACATGCCATTCTGTGTAAATGAGTCAAATACAAGTTTCGGCAGGAAACCCATTGGCTAGGGATTTATAATATCTATTGTAATATCTAAAACAAAAATTTATTGAAAACGTGATGTTCATTAAAGCCTGTCTCATAATTTTGGCTTTTCAGGTAAAGAGTGGTCCAATGCAAAAAATTCTCTACGAATAAATACATAAAATGTTTTTGTATTGCGATATATATTTTAGCGAAAATCATTTATGGAAATGTATTAAAAGTGTTCGTAACATGTAATTTTTTATTGCAGGTCCAAAAAGGGAAAAGCAGGTGCTGAAGAATATGTTGAAGAGCGTGGAGTGGACAACCTGGGATTTGAACTGGAGGAGGACTTGCCCAAGCCCAAAGCCCGAGCTGAAGAGGTCATGGAGGTATTTGATGCAAGATTCTTCGCAGAGGATATCATGGATGCATTTAAATTCAACTATCGCATCAAGGATCCTCTGGTAAGTCGATTGAGTTTATTTGAAATGCTGCCTTTATTTCAGTATATCTAACAGCTCAAAAATTTAACTGAAGTAGGATTTATGAAATTTAGTACAATGATGTAATGTAAATTGAAAGCAAAACAAATACGTTCAACACTTACTAACTTTTGCTGAAAAGTGACCATATGTGAATCGATTATAATGTGTAATTAAAACGATCTGTGACGTAAAATTCGCAGAAAGAGAAAGAAAAAAGTAATTGAGTATTTACGCACAGTTTAATATGAAATGTGGAGGTACTAAAATATTCTGCCCTGTTCACACAGTGAATATATATCATTTTGCGGGTCATTATGACATAAAAAAACAGCGCGAAAAAAAGAGTCTAAAAGGCAAACAGGGGAACTTTGAAACCAAAACACAAATTT
This sequence comes from Amaurobius ferox, assembly GCA_951213105.1. Taxonomy (NCBI): domain Eukaryota; kingdom Metazoa; phylum Arthropoda; class Arachnida; order Araneae; family Amaurobiidae; genus Amaurobius; species Amaurobius ferox. The sequence continues at coordinate 131,174,376 of OX578146.1, read as the reverse complement.
ATAAGGTGTGATTGACACAAACATCTTATATGTGTGACACACTTTTATTTGAGACTAGCTCCGAATCTGTCAATTCGGTGTGTGTATTATAGCAGAAGGGCTTTTTTTGAAGTTTTAACAATTTAATGAAGATCATTTATTAAAAAAACAGAATTTTTCTACTGAATTGGGGTAAATTTATTTGACGACCACTTATCAACACTGCCTTAAAATTGGACATTTCCACTTGGCGTCTGTTGTAGCTATCTACGTGCCAATTGTACATCTTCTAAGCTTGTGTTCTATGTTTAAATACGACCGACGCAGCTAATATCTTGTAGTAAGTTTGTTATCTCCGCTTGAAAATCCTTAAAATATATGAAAGTATCATCTTCTCCCTTGCTGCAGCATAGATCAAGGAAGTTCTTCATTCAAAAATAAGATAAATTCTGGGATTTCCTTTACGAGGACATATCTTTGTTCAACAGATGCTTATAGATATTTCAGGTGTTTTATTTTTCCTAATATTATTCTTTTAATTGTCTGGTGCATCGCAAGATAATAAACCATTCGCATGAACAGGATAACAGTAAAATGTTTTTTCCCTGTAGTTGTCCATATAATAAAACACCACAAATCACAAACACGCTTTTTCGATGTTATAAGTACTAGAATTTAAATCGACTTATCGAGTTTCGCAAAATGACAGTCCTTAAAATCTACGACGGTTATACCACCGATATCACTTTGAAATTTTTTTTAGAATTTAGATATAAAGATGTGACACCATTTAATTTAATCAGGAATATTCAAAATATAAAAATCGATCAGAACTAATTAAAATCACTTTCTCCTCCTATATGTCGTAGTTTATTTACTTTTGTAGAGATGAAACATTGTAATAATTATGTATATTTCTTTAACAACTAAACAGAATTATGAAAAGCAAAAGTATAAAAAAAAATCAACTGTCGTTTTTAACACAAGACTACAAATAATTTATTTTGTAATAATTTGATGAATTATTTCGAAATGCTTTTTTAGCCACTCTGATGACTAAAAACTAAATTCTATATTTCTGCTTTTTATTTTCAGATAAGACAAGCTTCTTTCAAAAGTGACATGACAGGTTTCAAGAGGGTGTACATGCCGGGCGTCATTGATCCTGCCTGCATCTACAACGTAAGTGGAATCCGATTTATTTTTTCTTGTATTTTCTTGCATTCACTTATTATAAACGGATCATAAGATTAGGTGCGATTACAAAATATTATATAATTCGTATATTCTTATTAATAAAAAATTATTTTTTCTAACTGAAAAGTAATATGTATTGATTAAATGATTATGAAAGCATTTATTAAACTAATTAATAGTTCATAAATCTCAGATAACTTTCTTCAACCCACACCATCTTGAAATTGGTAACTCAAAATAATTAATAGTCAACATGAAGAAGCGTCTTTTAAAATATATTATAGAGATTAGTATTGAATTTTATCCAAAATAACTTTTATGAAAAATCCATTATTATAGCATTCATAACTGCAAGATATATATATATATATATATATATATATATATATATATATATATATATATAAATATATATATACATATAAATATATATATACATATAAATATTTATATATATATATATATATATATATATATATATATATATATACATATAAATATATATATACATATATATATATAAATATTTATATATATATATACATATATATACATATATATATATATATACATATATATATATATACATATGTATATATATATACATATACATATATATATATATATACATATACATATATATATACATATATATATACTTTGTTTTTATAGATATCTTCATTATGGCACCTCTCCCCGTAAATAGTCTGTCAATAGTGTCGGGGTTGTGGACTAACCTGCTAGTCTAAGAAAAATAGCTTATATACATTCTGTATAAATGATTTGTGTTAATCCACATAGAAGAGATTATTATAACGGAAATATTGTGTTTCTCTTTTCAGGTGAAGAAGTTCCCCAGCACTTCCATCCTTTACGACAAGCCTCCGGAGCACGGCCCGACCTGCTGAATGAGAGTGACATACTTATTTTTCGGAACTTTGAAATTTATTTTAGTATTTTTAAGTATTACTATATATTCTTAGATTTTAAGTTAGTTTTAAGTGCAAAGTTGGTGTAGACATTCAGTTTCATCCATGGCTTCTTACCTCTTGAATCCAAATTTAAATAAATGAAAAGGCGCACACACATATTTAACGGTCAATTAAAACTAATACTTATGAAAACGATGGTCTAAGAATCAGAAGCAGTTCCCACGAACGACAAAGTGTGGACCCAGCAAATGCCAAATTGCACCCTGTTTTAGGCGTCTTTGAAAAACGTGCAGCACATGTCTTTCGCTGCAGGCCCAAATTCATGTTTTCTTCATATTCCATTGAATTGGATTCTTTTGCAGCAAGTGATACATTTTTTTATAAATTACATCCAATAAGCGGTTTAAAAACATTCTCTGTTTCATCTGTCGACTCATTGAAATGCCGTCATCTCACAAATAATTAGAAAATAAACTTAAATATCCGGAAAACGATTAATCAAAGAGTAATGAGATCCAGCTTATCCAATTAGGTATTCAAAATGGCGTCAGAAACAAGCATTTAATGAATTCATTTCAGTTTACTTATATTTCCTTTTCAGATTTTGACAATTTTTTCGAGCCATATCGCACACAAAAAAAATAAATACCTGTTTCATTTTTCAAGATTCTCGTATCCAAATCTAATCATCACCGTAACACACGACCGACTCATTTACCCGATTATTGGAAATTCCATCGAAAGAGGTAGTCTGGGTAGCTCCTTTATATGGAATACCTGTTGCTTAACCACTAGGAAATCACGCCACTTCAAAATTAATCAACATCCACACAGACATCCACAGAGACCCTACCCTTCCTCCCCAGCAACCAACCTCTCGGAAACACGTTCGGTACCCCAAATTTAGAAAAACATATGAGGATAGCTTTGACTGCTCGTTCGAATGCCATCCTTAACCACTTGGCTATTGTTCCACTAAAAAATAATATTCAACGTTCGTAAAGAGAAACATACATGGCTCATTCCGGATGTCTACTCCAACTTCTGAAACACCATTTGGCCATCACTCAGAAATGGGTGCAAAAGTAAATTTTAAAAGGATGCCATTTGCATGCTCAATAAAGGTATCCTGTTTTAGTCTAAGTGCATTAAAAAATTCGCATGCTGTTGATCTTCAGTTCATACTGTTTTATGTTATTATGGAAAAGGTAATTTTCGATAGCAAATATATATAATTGGATCCGTCAAAATTATTGAATGGAGCAACTTACAAGAAAAGTTAGAAGCCTCTTTTATGTTAGTATAACGTGAAGAAGCTAGACACGTTATGAACTGAAGAGGAGCTGCATTTCCATTTCGGCCTGAAATTCAAAATTTATACCATTACTCATGTCTCATGGCTACATATATAATTTAAATTGAAGTGTTAAGATGTGGATAACAATTTACAATAGTCAGTGAACCGGCAATAGCCATCTCAATAGTCAGCAATAGAAATATTAATAACCTGTTTTGCAAACAATAGTTGGTTCAGTAGTTTAATGCTATGCAACGGTAAATTCAATAATTTGTTTCTATACAATAGTAAAAACAATAGCACTTCACTGAAGCAATAGCCTATTCAATAGTTCGCTTCATAAATAGTACTGAATCCAATAGTTAAATAATAGAAAATAGTTATTAATTAAAAGATTTCGTTAAAATAGTCTTCTGCAATTTGCTTGGTGCTGTGTGTTATAATCCTTTGTACATTATCTTGCTTGGCTCATTGGTGTTGGTCCTGGTAATTTTTTTTATTTCATTTTGTTCCTCTGTTCAGCTTCTCCTAATGTTCAGGTTGATTTTGCTTTGATGCTTGTGTTGTGGTGTCGGTTGGTCTGGTTCGGTTGTGTCTGTTGGCGGATAGGGTTGGACGTGTTAGGATAGGAGTCTGAAAAATAGATTTTGGTGTCTGTTCGGTTAAGAGCGACGTCGGTTGTATTTTCGAGGTATTCTTATCAGGTTTGTTGAGGCGTTGAAGTCTTGGTGTCGTTGATAGGGGTGTTAGGGTTAGGGGGGTGGGGGGTCCCCTCCGATGAGGTCCCAACCTTACCGTGGTGGAGGGGTTTAAGTGCCTCAGAAAGGTGTCTCTCAACTAAAAATATTAAGAGTTACTGATAATTACTCTTATACTAACTAATTATACCCTCTCATAATAACCGTTCATTGTTTGCAACATTTTAAAAAGTGGAACACAAAGCACGCGGCCCAGTTTTTGTTATTTTATTTCATTTTTGTAGAACAATATATAATTACTTTTAAGCAGTTCTGCGTGACTGTTTCTCAAGTCCATAAAAGGACTAAAGAAGTGTTTATTAAGGCTTATCGACGCCAAACAGTCATTATAGCAATGGCAGTCAGAAAACTTGTTCTGTACTATCAGTTTCAACTTCATCTCTATGATAACAAAACTTCTGTCACGCCACACAAAAGGCAGCAGTTCACAGAACATTGAGGTCAAACTGAGCGTGGCCGTAAGGCGATGTTCATAGACATAAATTTTGTCGATAATCGACTGTAGCATTTCTAGAAGAGGTGTTTCCATGATTCTAAGTTATTGGAAACAGCTCCTATTGCTTTGTTTTACGACCAGGCTACAAGTAGTTGCGTAAATAATGTGTTGCTTTATTCTGAAATTGTGTAATCCAGTCCAAAATATATACCATCGACCTACCTTCAAGCCTTATTGGATACACGGTTGCAACATTTTGCTTCTTGATCCAGCATACTTCCCAATAAAATACTCTTAATGCCCCAATGGTTGAGAAACACCCACGTAAAACATACTTTGTTTCTTGGGCGGAGATCTCAGACTGAGGCAACCATAAATTATAAATTTTACGGATCTTCCCATATTAAATAACATGGATGATGGATCATGTAAGGTCTTATTTTAACTTTGTATTGGATAAGTTACACAAATTGTGCTAATTATTTTTCTTTGTACACTTAAGTTGTTGGTACTACACCGCGGTGTAGTTCACTTTAGTAACATTTTTCTATGGTTTGCTATATTAGTTTGAGATCCCTGTTCTAAGTAACAAAACGTTTACTGACTTCAGGAAGTGTATTACAGTTACACTGTTGAGTACTTTTTATTCTACAAAAATACTTTACTTATCCTCTAAGACTATTTTGAGCCGTCTTTTATGTTGAACAATGTGCAACTGAAATATTCGCACCTGAAGTACGGAGTTTTTGAGGCACAACCAAGAGGACCTCACAGCTGTAAAGGGTGGTGAGTCAGTAAGACACAAGGGAATTTGAACGGCCTCTTGTAGAAAATATTTCAACAAAAAGTAAGTACATTTCTCCAACTTCAAACATGGAATTAAAATCACTTTCAGGGATGTTCTTATATTTGATTTAAATAAAAAAATAATACGACTATTTATTTTATCATTTTCCATGAACAGAAGATCCGTCTACATACATTAGTAAATTTGCCACATTATTCTAATACTAAAATGTTTCGTTATCTGAAGGCATTCGATAAGGTGAACCCCCCTGTTTTCGCGGTTGTGGAAATAATTTGCCATGCTTATATAGAAATCACTTCTTTAGAACTTAAATTCTATTTAAAATTATGATTTGAGTGTCTCAATTTTCGTTTGACACTTTCCTTTAAAATACATCAGATTTTATTGCCAAGGTCCTTGTATGTGCAGTAGCTTGAATGAAGCTCTGAGAAATTTACACAGATAGCTAGGTGTGGACTGTAAATATTTTTTTTTCATGGTTGAATCAACATTCCATAGAAATAGCATACATGAAATATTTGGGAAGCTGAGTGCTTCCGCTATAAGAAGATGACAACCAACCTGCTCCACGTTGCATACGGTTCTGACCAGAAGCATCTGGCGAGCAAGGTTGTCACATTAGCAATGCGCTAATGCGCTCACAAAATCGCCAATGACTGAGAATAGTGCCAATGGCTGCAACAGTCCTATTAGGTCGGCACTATAAAAATTAGAAATGTTTGCTTCAGATTGAGCCTTAAAAAAAGACGCTACCCTCTGTACTTAAAATGTTTAAAGAAGCATTAAAATTTATATAGAGTTGTTAAAACTCCCTCAGTATTCTGTAGGCCTGCTATATGTACATACATTCGAGCATATGTTATCCCAAAAATTTAGAAAACACTAATGCGCTTTTCGTCTGATAAAATTGCATGTTTTGACAGGGAGTTCACATTCACATAACTGACGTCGAACATCTAAATTAAAAATTCATAACTAAAACTTATATATTAATAAACTAGAATGTGTTATGGGAAAAATGAATGCGGTCCAAAGTGAAAAGTTCACAGGAAGGACGGAAAACTGTAAACTTTTGTGAAACGTCTCTGTAGAAAGAAATTTTTCTGATCCTTTCTCCAAGCAACATTTAATATTTCTTATTCCCTCAATTTGCTTAGTTTCTCTCTATTCTTTGCCGCATTAAACTGATGGTCTGCGTTCCAATCAACCGAGTCCAATCATTAAAATTTAAAATTGTATTCTTATTTCTTTCAATAACAGTATTTAAAATGGATATTTAAAATGCATTCTGTTTGCGCTGTAGAAAACTTCTATAATCGATGTACGCATGACCAAACCGAGCTATTAGCAGGTCGCAGCATCCATAGTGTATTCGAGTTAACCTCGTCGCAAGTACTTTTTGGACCTTGCAAAGAGTGAAAGCGTTAGTTGTTTTAATATGTATAGCCCCTGGGACAAACAGGTAAAAGTTTCGCATGGTTTAAATAAATAACTTTCCGCTTTAATGCTGCACTCGTATGAATATTCTCCGTATATGAATTATGATAAGAATACGCGAAAATTGCTTTTCTTTGGGCCAATTCTCTTCGGGTTGAAGTCCGACAGTTCATGCGGTGCAGAAGGATTATAGGTTTTCCATAACCATTGCACACATGCACGAAAACTGGGACTAAGCGTATTTAAATTATCAAGGCTTCACGAAATTTTCCTCATATCATTTCTGACCCTGAAATAATGGAAAAAATAATTTCGCTATATGCCCAATGATAAGTCTGTAAAATGTGATAATCTGATTTCAATATGAAATGTTAACAAATATTTCGCTTTTAAAAATCTGCCATCTGTTACTTTTATTTGTGAATTGGTAAGCAGGCTGCACACTTATTACGCTGTTATTTCTTTCTTCGGCGTTTAAATACCTGATTCTGTTAGCTTAGACACTTTCATAACTGATTTCAAATATTTCTTTGATTTTATAAATTAGTACTCAGAACCAGACACTATTTTATATCCAGTCTGTACGTGCTAGTTCGTATTGTCTCCAGTTTACCTCGATGCATCGATTACTTTCGAGTTGTTGACGTGCCACGTGTTTAACTTTGATAGCCCGGCGCAATCTTACTCCCCATTTTAAATTAAAAAAATCTGATGTGGGCAACGCATGACTTTCCTTATATAATGTAATGAATTTACTGCTTTTACAGTAAAAAAATAGGTTTTTCTTATAGCAGATACTAATATTATTTCCAAGACATTGAATTTTCGACAATTAGTCGTTATTTTCATTGATTTACCGTCATTTTTATCCATTTGGCGAGATTTTCGTTAATTTGGCAACATTTCAAAAAGTCGCTAAGTTGGCGACATTCCGCTAAATTCGTCGCCAAAATCTCGCCAAGCGTTATGCACTAAGAAATAAGTTATTCTTACAGCAGATAAATGACTATTGGCGTTCAAATACAAAAGTATTACTCAGAGTATCTTTGTCATGAATGGAACGTGCTAGATCCACGAGAATGATGTCGCCCAATTTATCGCATGGTATTACATATGAAAAGTGAACATGTTTATCAATAGGAAAACTTTTTTTTTATTTTATATGACTTTTTGATACTTTTTTTGAAAAATGTACAATATCTCGAGAACGGTTCATGTCAGCGTTCGAAAATTTATGTCAATCGTTTTCTAATGAAAAATTACATAAGAAATGTCTATGTACGTAACTTTATTTGTGGTTTTGATTTTTTGACGATTTTTTCAAAATTTCATTCGAAAATTTATGGGGGTTCTAAACATTCGTTTGAGTATAAAAAAAATAGGCTTCCAGTGTTTACGGATTGTGATTTTTGTACCAAATTTGGTTCAAATCAGTCCATTCGTTCGTCAGTTATCGTCTCCACAGACCCACTGACACACACACACAAACATACTTTCACACACACACACACACACGCAGACATCACTTCAAAAATGTTTGATTCGTGATCAGGGATGCTTGAAACGTGATCTCCCGTCGAAAACTCGAATTCGAATTTTCGACCCCGTCACAATACTTTCCTTATACATTATGTATATAAGGAAAGTAAAAATTCGGAACGATTTTGTCGCATGTAAATGATTATTGAAACCCATTAAGAATAGGACCTTAAGACACAATCCCTCTTCCATATTCTTATATTTCTAAATTTTGTAAAACCACTATTCTACATGCCTGGCAACTATACCTTAATAATTATATTTCCCCCCCGTAATAATGATCCATCCAGAATAGAATCTTTTCTACCCTCTGTTGATACAAAACTTCAAATCTTTAATCGATATTTAATATACTTCCGTACTCGCCATGGCCCATTTTTAGACGACCTCTATTATTTCAAAATGAAATCCACATCTAACTGTCTTTGTAATAACTTCGGAGATATGTATAATTTTGTTTTTCATGTCCTTATACAAAAATGTTTCATCTTTCTAAACCTTCATCAATCAATCAACCCTTAAGGTTTGCAAATATTTGTAAAAAACCCTCGCTCTATTGAAAATATCAAAAACCGAATTCTTATTGCCAAAAGTATTTCTGAAAAGGTTTCTTAGTAATGTGTTGGCTACTGCTTTAAACTATAGGGTGAATTAAAATGTTACACTGTTCCAAATTTTATGTGACATTTCCCCTTTACTCAATACGTCTGTCTAAAATTATTGGATCTCTTTGCTACAGGATGGATCATGATCAAATTGACAGCTACTTAATGATAGATTTCTTTTTCTGGTTGTAGGCTCTTTCTGTAATTTTATATACTAATATATATAGAGGGTCTTTCAAATGTCCATATAAGCTTTAAAAATTCATTAAAAATCGAAAAATCATCGCATTGAGATGCGGTTTGCACCATAAGTATAAGTATTGTCGGGACGGGTTTTTTTTTTACGTGAAAAAATTTTGTAGTTTAAAAAATCACCTATAGGTGGCGATTACCCGAATACATCTTCCCGAAGTATGCAAATGAGGCTGTTATAAAAGAGCTGTAGTGCTCTGTAGATTCTTCATTTGATTCATTAGTAAACGGTGCAAAGAAGAAGTTTTTGCGATAATGTTAACTTTGATCGAGAAAGCTTTGATCGAAATTTAAAAAAAGGAAAAGGTCCTATCACCTGTTCTGGGTTACTGAAGTTTGTCACACGATTTGAAGAAACTGAATATTTGGAGGATCGTCCACGAAACGGAAGACCATCGTTAACGGACTCCCGTGCCAGTGCTGTGGCATCTGAAATTGAAAACCTAGCAACTGAAACAGCGGCTGGGACTAGCAGCGCTTCTGAAGCTTCTAGGCGATTGGATATTCCTGTATCCTCGGTATGGCATATCCTTCACGGTATCTTAAATCTGTATCCTTACAAATTGCAATCACTCCATCAGCTTTTACCGGTAGATACCGCACAGCGAGAAACGTTTGCCAAATAGGCTATGTCATAAATCGAACAGGAACCACAGTGGTTATTTAATATTTTGTGGACAGACGAAGCCTACTTTTCACTGCATGAAAATGTGAACACACACAACTGTCGTGTATGGGCGACTTCTAATCCACGTGAGTACATAGAGCTGCCACTTCATTCATCACGAGTGACAGTTTTGTGTGGCTTCACTGGCTCTTACATTCTGGGACCCTTCTTCTTCGAGGAGTTCAGCTCAAGTACTGGTTGGAAAACTTGCACAGTAAACGCACAGCGTTATTTGACTCTTCTGCATGAGCAAGTCATACCGTCTTTGCGAGAACGAAAGGTGATATCTACTGTAACATTTATGAAGGATAGAGCACCATCTCACATCGCAAATCCAGTAAAGAAATTTCTAATTGACACCTTCGGGGACGACAGATTCATCAGTAGGTATTGCAAGATTCCATGGTTATTTATACGGACTTTTGAAAGACCCTGTATATATATATATATATATATATATATATATATCATCATCATCTAGTGTTAATTTCTTAGATTTAACTCTCTCCCTCTTGATAATGAGTATTCATTTTTATCAAACATTTTTGATAAAAGAAAGGGTTTTCCATTTAAATTCACAAGATAATTAATTTTAACTCATGTATGAGTAAACAGGTATACAAAAATAATTTAATAAATCAATTTCATAGGATTTTGAAGTTATATGAAAATACACAGTATAGTAACCATCTAGCAGATTTAATTCTATAGTGTTAGGCTGAATACTATCCAGATAATTTTTTTAAATATCACTATAGAAATTTTGAATCCAATTTATAATCTGTTATTTATTGTTTTAGTCAAATTTGAAATTGCTATTGTATAATTTAAATATTAAAATATTCTTGGAGATTTTAATTATCTTAGTGATGAGTTTTGGATACATATTATATAAATAGTAATTATCAATTCATATTTAGTATAATTTGTAAACATATTTTTCTTTATATCTCTAATTCTGTATAACTGTTACTGAAGACTCTTTATTGATTATTTGAATTTACTTTACAGTAACGGTAACTAATATATCTCTCACTAGAGAAAATGTGTAGGGTTAAGGCCCTATTACACGACAGTAATTTGGGACAACAAACCGTTCGCAAAACAGCTTTGGAACATTTGTGACGTCACTCCACGCAGCACAGAACGAAAGTGACGTCACTCCAAACAGCAAATGGGGAAACTTTTTCCCTTTGCATTGGCTTCGTAATTTCCTCATAGGAATACCGTTTTAGAGTTCACATACTGTAAAGATCTCTTTTAACATACCAAAGGTTCCGTTTAGATTGAAAAATTGTATTATTATACAGGGCAATTTTTATTACCGGACTTCGGCAATTCCGCCCGTCAATCATACTTTAGGCGGCCTCCTCCTCTTTAACAGGTCCATTCTCTCTAATGCCGGTGATTTCATTCCAGAAATCATTCTTCAGTGTGTTTTTCATATAAGTCTTTTATATCTCAAAAGTGTCTGTAATTTGGTAAAAATTATTTTATATTTTTCCATCTGCATTTCCAGACTTCAGCAATTCCGCCCGGCAATGTATCATTGCCGGGTCACCTTCAGTTATTTAGGTCCCCACCTTTCTAAAGCTCCCCCTCCTCTTTAATGACGCCGATTTCATTCCAAGAAACATTCTTTTGTGATTTTGCGTATAATTTGAATCTTTTATATTTCACAGATGTCTGTAATTTGGTAAAAGTTGTATTATTATTTTTTCATCTCCTGACTTCAGCACTTCCGCTCGGCAATGATATTTTAAGCCCCTCCTTTCTAAAAGGTCCTTCCTGTCTAATGCCGCCGATTTCAGAAAGCATTTAGTGTTGTTGAAACCCAGACCGTCCGACCTACCAGATAGGTGTAAGGTAACTGTTTGGACGGTCGGGAAGTGCCACCCAATTTAGAAAGCATTTAGTGTGTGTGTTTTCATATAATTTGGCTCTTTTATATCCCACAGGTGTCTGTAATTTAGTAGAAATTCTATTATTTTTTCCACCTCGAGATTCCAACACATTCCAAAGCAGTCTATCAGCCATCTTGGTCACCATTAAAGTAAGAAATAAAATTACTCGAAATCACGTCACCTGTAACGTTCGGATTTACGCACTTCTGATTGGTCGATTTTCGCACAGCCGTTGCCCCAACCACAACATTTTAGGTTTAAATCTAAAGTAGTGTAGCTAAATTTGTTGAATGACCTGTTTTGCGAACGGATTTGTTGTCCCAAATACTGTCGTGTAATAGGGGCTTTATTCACATCGCAACTCTTTAAGGGGAAATTTGAAAATTAATTTATTACCAAATGCTCGTATTAATTGATAAAGATAAATTTTATGTGTGCCAGATTATACATTACCAATACGCATTTTAATCATTTCTGAATCAGCCTGGATCTCCCAAAGTTATAATAATAGTATCATTGTGTATAACAGCATTCATGAAATGGTTTTGAATTTATTTTGTATCCGCCAGCATGGAATTGCCAATACCTACAATAGCATTAAGAAAACTCCACTTTCAGGAAGGAACCTCTATGGAAACCGGAAAGATTAGTTCTACGCTACACTGGCGCATCAATTTTCTGAAAAGATGAGGCTTAAATAGCACAAGCCAACAGTCAACCTAATACTTATAGAACCCACCCCTAATTAGCGTTTCCGAAGATATGATCGCGCTCCTATTGTACTGGGGTATTTTGGCGAATTTGGCGATAACCGTTATCAATGGCCATCCTGTCATTAAAAGCGATTGTCGCTAAAGAATTACATAATTAGACGCTTTTTACAAATGTAAAAGAAATAACATACAAGGCCTTTATGATAATCCGAAATTACACAAAGCAGTTCTAAAGTATATTGAATAATTAAAAAAATCTAGCTGAGTTCTGTCCTATTTTTTGTAATCTCTTGAGAAACAATTTAGTCAAAAAGATTACATCCATATTTTCATAAGTAATTACTTCATAATTTTGAATATCAGAGAGGCGTAAAATTATTCCCAAGTGCCACTATGCAAATATTGTCAGAGTTAAGGTTTATAAAATAACTTTAAACGTGGAAGTAAGTCACAAACAATTTTATTCCACAAAAATATGTAATTTAAATATACTTGATATATATTAAAATATATAGCAATACGTTTTTAACACTTTACAACAAAGTTGAAAAGTGTTTATGACTTTGTTCATTCTGTCTGTCTGTCTGTCTGTCTGTCTGTCTGTCTGTCTGTCCGTTAGCACGATAACTGCCGTAAAAATGAGTTTATCAAAATGAAATTTTAGTATGTTGTTCAGACGGTCTGTAGGACCTATGGGAATATAAATAAATAATATCACCCAATTAGTTTTTTATTGAACCCGGGGTGAAAAAATGAAATACATTGAACCCTATGGGACCTAATTTTTCAAACATTTTTTAAGTAAATTTAAAATTCACGAATTGCTTCGAAAATTTTAGGAAATATTCACATTATCCCATAGAATATATAAAAAAAAATTCAGTAAAATATGTTAAGTAGTTTTTTAATTAAAAAAATTATTTAATATAGGGAAAAAAACAAATTCAATTAAATTCTGACTTTGGGATATCTTCCAGAAAGAAAAGTGAGAGATATTATATAATAAATATCTCTCCATTTGTTTAAACGTTTTGCATATGGGAGTGGCTTCATATTTTAAGATAAATTTGGTAGATAACAATTTTTCATTTTTTTTAAATTTTATATAACTCTTCATGATAAATTTAATTGATGGCATTTTAAATGCACTTTCCTACGTCCTAGAGAGTTAAAATTTGGTACACAGCTTAAATTTGTTGAACATTTTATTCGACAAAAATTTGATGGATCTTTAAATATAGATTATACATTTTTTTTTAAATGGCCTGAAAATAATCCCCGTTTACTTCTATAAATCATTGGTGTAATATTGTTAAAAATTCTGATGTGGACAGCACATGTCTTTCTCTGCAGACTCATATTCGTTCTCTTTATTTATTCAATGATAATTTGAGTTTATCTGCACAACATAAGTATTTTAAATGACATTGAATTTACACGTGAAACTTAAATTTGGTTCTCATTTGATAGCTGGACTTATTGTCAAAGGTGGCGTAGCGAAAACGCGAAAAAAATTGAATATCTCAAGAACGGCTAGTCCTAGAGTAATGGGGTTAGTCTTATTCTTTTTGTTGTCAAAAATCACATATAAAATAGGAATTTAATTGATATAATTGAGCACACGTAGTCTTTTATTTTTATATATAACGATTTTTGCTGGCCATTTCGCAAAAATAGCCCGTTCCTTTTTCCCGAATCGTAGTAGAATAACCTAAAAATGATTTATATACAAAATTTTGTTAAATTTGGTATATAAATCACTTGTAGGTTATTGAAATATTATACTCCAAATTTTGTTAAATTTGGTTCATTAGTTTTTAGCTAGAGTGGATAAAGGCAATTTCTGCGGCCATTTCGCAAAGAAGGCAGATTCTTTTATTACGAATCGTACTATAATCTAATGAACATCAGGATTTTCCACAAAAAACATACCTACCAAATTGTATGAAATTCGGTCCATTAGTTTTTCAATTAGAGTGGATGTAATATCCACACAGACACACAGAAACATACACAGATACACCCTTACACACACAGACGTCTTCCTAAAAGTAGTTTTTTCGTGTTCTAGAAGTCCCAAAACGTGTAGATACTTTGAAAATTCGAGTTCCGATCTTCGGCACGATTCCAATACTTTGAGTACATACACATACACATATATATTATCTGTGTATTATCTGTGTATCTAAATTCCGTGCCTATGCAATTACAATAGTTGTGATTTTAAATGATCCCTAAACTTTTATTATTTCTTCAAGGAAGCCTAATTTTAACATATGCAGAATGCAAATATCTCAAGCGATTGTAAGATGAATTACATAAGAATTGCTGAATTTTTTTCACACAAAATTATTTAGCTCTGGAGTCTGGAATACAAGTTATATGAATGAAATATTCATTGATTTTGCATAAAGAATCAGATGATTTATATTTCGATACAGTTTTAAATATTTAAGTATAATAAATTACTGTAGTACTGTGATAATGTAAAAGATATTACCACTGAATGAATCACATTTTAGAAATTTTTAAATGAAATTACATTTCAGTTGGAAAGTGTTTCATAATCAATGCTTATGCATGATTGATCTTTCTTGTTTTATTCTTGAAAAGTAAAAGAAAATAATTATATTTTGATGATTTTAATTTTTGGTATATATATATATATATATATATATATATATATATACACACACACATATACCGGATGGTCAGAATTAAAACACCCCTACTCTGAGCTCTCTATACATCGAACTACTCAGTGTAAAGGGTCCAAAATTGTTGAACCTACTATTTAAGACATGGGGAAAGGGATTACGTGAAAAAAAAATTAGTTCCAGAAACACCGATAGGTGGCGCCGTACAACAGAAATATTCTGACCACCCTCTTCATATAATGGTCACGTGATCGCTTCATATAAGAGGTGTTATTGTTATTTTAATTTTTATTTTAAAAACTACTTAATACATTTTGCTGAAATTTTTTTATATATTTTATGGGATAATTTGAATATTACCTAAAATTTTCGAAGTAATTTGTGAATTTTAAATCCTCTTAAAAAATGTTTAAACAAGAAAGATCAATCATGCTTAAAGCATTGATTATGAAACACTTTCCAACTTCAATGCAATTTTATTTAAAAAAGTCGAAAATGCAATACATTCCTCGGTAATATTTTAAAACTTATCACAATACTACATTGATTTATTATATTTGAAATCTTAAACCTTCATTGAAAAAAATGAACTTCATTCAAATGACGGCATTGAAATATAAATTGCCTGGTTTAAATATCTCTAAAATGCAATACATTCCACGGTAATATTTTTAAAACTATCATAATACTACGATAATTTATTATGTTTGAAAACTTCATCGAAAACAACTGAAATAAATTCAAATGACGTCATAGAAAAAATAACACGCCTGGATCTCTCTATAAAAGCAGGATTTCATTCATAACTTTCTCCATTTCATTCATCACAATACTATAATAATTTATTTTATTTAAAAATTAAGACCATGGAGCTACAATTCATAAACTTTATGCTTAAAACTTCATCGAAAAAAATCGTCCTTCTGTTTATAAAATCAATTAATATTTCATTTATATCAGCCATGCAGACTCCATGGACTGAATTATTTTGTGTTAAAGAAATACAGTAATTGTAATACAACATTTTACATAGGTGAAAAATAGGCTTAGTTGTAGAAATAATCAAATTTGAATGAGAATTTAAACTCAAATATATTGTCATTGTGTTGTTTTAGCATGTAGATGTACAGAATTTAAGCAAAAATAAAGCAGTTTTAGGACGGATACAACACTCAATATGAATTAAAAAGAACTTTAAAAAATCACGATTTTGAAACAAGATGGATGCCATATATCATTTTGAAGTGGATCATGTGATCGTTTCATATCATGGTCACGTGATCGTTTCATATAAGATGTGTAATTATTATTTTAATTTTTATTTAAAAAACTACTGAATATATTTCGCTGATTTTTTTTTTATATATTTTATGGAACAATTTGAGTATTACCTAAAATTTTCGAAGCAATTTTTGAATTTTAAATCCGCTTAAAAAATGTTTGAAAAATTAGGTCCCATAGGGCTCAATGTATTTCATTTTTTCAACCCGGGTTCAATCCAAAACTAATTGGGTGATATTATTCATTTATATTCCCATAGGTCCTACAGACCGTCTGAACAACATACTAAAATTTCATTTTGATTAAGTCATTTTTACGGCAGTTATCGTGCTAACGGACAGACAGACAGACAGACAGAATGAACAAAGTCATAAACACTTTTCAACTTTGCTGTAAAGTGTTAAAAATGAGGTCCCATGGGGTTCAATGTATTTCATTTTTTCAACCCGGGTTAAATCCAAAAATAATTGGTTGATATTATTAATTTATATTCTCATAGGTCCCACAGATCGTCTGAACAACATACTAAAATTTCATTTTGATTAAGTCATTTTTACGGCAGTTATCGTGCTAACGGACAGACAGACAGCATGAACAAAGTCATAAACACTTTTCAACTTTGTTGTAAAATGTTAATAAAACGCACAATTAAACCTTCCATAGAGATAGCATTATACAGACGATATTTTTTCCTCCAATTTATTTGAAGAAAATTATATCACGTCACTTAGCAACGGATTTAAATGTAATGTGTCTATACCGCAGACGATTTTTATTACATCTTTTCCGATTTAAATAATAAAGATATGTATATAAAATAAATTTCTCCGATATAACATTTTTGATTGGATTACATCAATTACGGTCTTCAGGCTTAAACATTATTATTATTGAAATTTTCGGGAATTATTGATATTTTCAATTTATTACGGCATTGCTTTATTTTTGCAAAATTTGTAGAAACTCATATTTTACGCAGTACGGTTAGCCTTCTACAAATGCATAAGTATATCCTCTAATCTACGACAATATTAGTAGTTCAAGTATATTTGGCATAAATTTTGACATATATTGGCATATATTTTGACATATATTGGCATATATTGGAATGAATTACGGCCTTCTGGTTTAAAGATTACGGGGATTATTGATATTTTCAATTTATTATGTCATCTGTTTCATTTTGACAAAGATTTTTGAAACTCATATTGCAATACGGGTAATATTTTAAAAGATCGCATTAATTGAATATTTTCAATATTTTTTAAATTAAACCGAATAATCTTATATTTTAAACAGAATCAGTTAGTTGGATTGTGCTAATTTTTTTTTACATTATTTATACAAACTTATACAAATCGAATTACCTATGTTACGTATTCCCTGTTGGAATGGTTTTTTTAATAAAGTTCATATCATAAAACTCCTAATAAATTTAGAATAATAATTATACCTTCAATTTCTTCTATACAATGCATAACACGTCCAAAATATATCGCATAATTACAAAGTTTTAAGTTCTTTTTTTACCATTTTCTTTACCTCTAAAGAAATAATTTAAGTAAGAAAAAACCAGTGGACTATATTTTAAATAATAATTATTCCAAGATATTCTATACCATGCAAGCGTAAAATGAGTCTCATGAGACAATATGCAAATATTTTCGAAATCATGTTTGGCGTGAAGTGATTTAAAAATAAACTTTTATGCTCTGAAATGTAATATTTGTGAGATGCTATCCTGGCTTTGAATTTCAAAGATATTTAAAGATTTTTAATACTTGGATAATAAGATTTTTTATGTATGGATATGCATTTTCATGATTGGCCTGGCAACTAGCTGTGTATGGCAGCTAGAACAGACTGCACTATAGATTTCTGTATATGTAAGTATTCTTGATTTTTGCTGTTCTAAATAAAACAGTCATTCAACAATAAACCTATTGTGTTCCGTGTTCACGCTGAGTTCAACCACGTTAAATATGTGGGTTCGTAAATCCTTCGAAGAAATGGGTGGTAGGGGGAGGAAGATATGGCCCCCCGTGAATGCCGCCCCACTAGGTTCAGTGCTAAACTAGGTGGCACATTCCCGGCCGTCCAAACAGATATCTAATACCTTCGCATAGGTCAGATGGTCTTGGTCGAACGAAATTCCCCTATAGAGCTAAATGAATGTCGCCTATTGTCTTACTTATTAGACAATGCTCTACAACTTTGTTATTCGCTCCTTTCGTCTATCTCTCTTTGTTGCCAAGTTCGATTCCTAACTTTTTAATTCCTCCTCTTGAGTCTCTTCAATGACTTTCATTCATCGTAGATGGTCACTTCCTATTGATAGACCTAACCTATACACTCACGGATCTGCACTTATAAATGTTTGGGATGATCAATAACTTCCCTAGGTATCTATGCACTTATGCAAGAGCGAGACCATCGTGGTTCTAGACTTTAGCAGGCCTAAAGCAATTTCTCTATTAAATACTTGACTTCTGAACATATCGAAATACGTATATTCATATATTATGCATGAGACACTCGTTGACACTGTTGCTGCCATTTACAGGGCTTTGGACTTGCTTCTAAGCACACACTAATTGAACATACTCGAAATT
This sequence comes from Amaurobius ferox, assembly GCA_951213105.1. NCBI lineage: Eukaryota > Metazoa > Arthropoda > Arachnida > Araneae > Amaurobiidae > Amaurobius > Amaurobius ferox. The sequence continues at coordinate 131,155,302 of OX578146.1, read as the reverse complement.
TTTACCCGGACTTTTTGGTCTCGCAAGTATTAGGCAAATGCTCTCATTAAAAGTCTTATCTCTATTGCCACATACAACGTCAACAAGGGGAAGCCAATACAATCAATTGGCACTACAATCTACATTCAATTGGCACATGCCTATAAATCACATGCACTGATGAGGGGGACTGGCATCACCAATCAGGTTATTGAAGGAATCCGTTTTTCCCAAAAGCCGAGTTCACGAAATGTTTGCCCCCCCCCCCCAAAAAAAAATAAATAAGTGGTAGTGGATAAAATATTTTTCAGCCTAAAAATGACAGGACCAAAAGATTCTCTCTCTCTCTCTCTCAAAAGATCAAAAGATTTTCTTTTGAATATGTAGATTCTATTATTGCAACTAACAACTAGCATGTTTTTGTGATAATAAGGTAAATTTGAAAGTAACTGGATTGAAAATAAATTTACATGTTACTAAAGACTCTTTCTTATTTATTTGAATTTCCTTTACAGTAACAGTGAGTAATATCTCCCACTTGAAAAAATGTGGAGGGTTATTCACAACGCAGCTCTCTAAGGAGAATTTTGAAAATGAATTTATTTCCACATGCTCGTACTAATTAATTAATATAAATGTTATTTCCGCCAAACTATGCATTATCCACACACATTTTAAATAATTACCGAATCAGCTTGAGAACCCAGACCATCCAGCTCACTCGAGAATATAGAGCAGTTGAATGAATTGTCGGGAAGGAATCGGATTAGCCTGTAAAAGGATTTCCCAAAGTTATAATAATAGTACCAGTGTGGATAACAGCATTCATGAAATGGTTTTAAGTTTATTTTGTGTCAGCCAGCCTGGAATTGAGGATACCTACAATGGCATTAAGAAAACGCCACTTTGAGGAACCTCTGTGGAAACCGTCAAAATCAGTACTACGATGCATTAACGTATCAATTTTCTGCAAAGCTGGGGCTCAAATAGCACAAGACTGCAACAACCAGGCTAATACTTACAGAATCCACCACTAGGTGGCGTTTCCGAAGTTAAGATTGCGCTCAGATTGTACTGGGTATTTTGATCAATTTGGCGACAACAGTTATCGATGGCCGTCCGGTCATTAAAAATGATTGTCGCTAAATTATTCTATAATTACGCGCTTTTTAACCAATGTAAAAAAAATACATACCAGGCGCTTATGATAGTTCTAAATTGCACAAAACAGCCCTAAAGTATATTGATTAATTAAAAAAATTTAGCTGCGTTCCGTCTTTCTTAGTTCTTTTTTTTTGTAATCTCTAGAGAAATAATTTAGTCAAAAAGATTGTATCCACATTTTCGTAGTAATTACTTCGCACTTTTGAATATCAGAGAGGCGTAAAATTATTCTCTAGTGCTCCTATGCAAATATTGTCAGAATTAACGTTTATAAAATAGTTTAAAGCTTGAAAATAAATCCAAAATCATTTTATTCCATACGGTGTAAAAATACGTGATTTAAATACCGAACTTGATATATATTATAATATATATCAAAACGTTTTTCTTAATCTTGAAAGTAAAAGAAGTAAAAGAAAAGGATTATATTTCAGAATTAATGTTTAGTATCATATATATATATATATATATATATATATATGTATATATATATAATACTTATATTACTATTCAATCAACTCAAACAATTTTTAACAATTTTCCTAAACTTCTTCACTTTGTCAATTAAATATTTGAAGGAAATAAATTATACTTACAAGTCTGAGGGGTTCCACAAGGTGGTTGCAGTAGCAGTATGTTAGCTAATTTATACCGTTATCATTATGAACAGTCTTTTACTTCAATAGATTATAAAATTTACAGATATGTTGATGATCTGATTTGCTTAGAATTTACTGAAAATTATGTCATAGATATAGATTTCTATCCAGACAATATGGAATTAATTCCTAATGTTGCAACTATTAGTAATAATATTATTTTTTTGCATTTAAATTTTATTATTGCACCTACTAATGGAATTGTTACAAATGTATATGATAAAAAATACTATTTTAATTTTAACATTAATAAAATATTACTATTTAATTCCTGTAACTCGATTAAATTGTCTAGAAATATTATATTTAATCAAATTTTTAGAATTTATAGAGTATCAGATAAAAAATGTCATGCTATGCATATAAATAATCTAAAAATTACCAGCAAATTATATAAATATCCAGCTTATAGTAAATGGTATTTACTAAATAAGCTGGTATTTTAGATTAACTGAATATTCTCGAATATCCTCCTTAGTATCTTATGTTATCTAATTATCAATTTTATCTAGTGTTAGCATTACAATGTATTTATATCTTATACATTCACGTCCTTGCTTTCATCATTTTTCACGTCCTTTATTACACAGCTTTTACAGGAAAATCTATAATATTTTATTTGAACAAAACTATGGACATTGTTATTTAAATCACCACTTACCTGGTGGTCGCTGAAAGAGAACATATATATATATATATACTATTATAAAGAAAAGGAGAAAAAGTCAAAAAGACTATAATCCACTATTTTATCATGAATTTACAATTTGACCCCCTGACCCACTATTGGTAGGATGGCTTTCCTGTTTTGGGATGGTCTGATTTACGATCCCTGGGGTCCCGTTTTAAACCCACCTCTAATTTCCCTGGGGCACATCCAGGGCAAGTTGTCTGGGCATCACAACCTCGGAATGTAATAAATATTGCGTAATAAATGCTCCCCACTGAAAAGATGGAAGTATTACCTATCCCACATATGCTGATGTCTCAATTTCCTAAGTTGTCAACCTACGAAGTAATTTTATTATTGTCTTTTATTGTTATTTTGTTTGAAAATCGTTTAATTCAATGTCACAAAGACTCTTCCCCTTCCCTTCCTCACTGGAGAAAAGAAAAGTTCATACTAGTAAATCTCTGGAGTTCAATTGTTGATTATTGTTGATTGTCTTTCAGTGTGTGCATATCATGTGATATTACATAGGATACGAATATCTGAAGTTTCCATGGCTTTTTGTTCAAATTATCCACAATATTTTTACTTGGTTCATGTCACAATTTCCATTTATTCATATAGTAAATTTCTCATTCTCCTTGGCAAAATATATGCACACTTATCAAAATACTCATACTAAAACTTATGCATATCAATAACATTTTACTTTATTGAATTATGTAGTATATTATTTACTCATCAGTTATTTGATGAACCAAAATTGTCTTAGCAAAAGAAGCCTATTGTCTAATATATTGTAAAGTTTTCATTATTTGGTTTCTATTTAATATGACAAAACAGTGGAATTTTGTCCTTCAACACATTATATTTTCTATCATTTATATACAAAATGATTTTGTTTTGAAATTAGTGTTGTGATTCTTATTTATCTACTCTTTTATTGTTTTTTTTTGCGCTGATCCCATGTTCTGATTGAGTTCTCCAAGACCTATATTGCAGCTATGTCTCTAGAACAGTTAACGTGACTGTAAAAAATCGCAACGACAACGAAAAGTAATGCTATTGTAATATTTTAAAGTTTACCTATTTTTATAGAAGAAACACTTTCATCAGGTAACGTCGGGTGAAGATTCCGCAGTATCAAATAAGAACAATGAATTACACAAGAACACATAACTCATTCCAAAAAAGGGAAAACCATTTTTAATACTACATCAAAATATCACTACATATTTTGTCGAGTTTCAATTTCCAACTTATCCCTGAATCTACATGTTCAGTTTCTTTAAAGCAACGCGCTTGAGCATTACGAGGTTTCTTAGCATAATCTTCTGTTGCCAGATTCGAGTTATAAGGAATTGCATAATAAATTAATTTTCCCTCTGAGTAAAAGTCATGAGTTCACGATAGTGACATAATTTGTGACATAGTGATATAGTTGATTAAACAAAAAGGATGGTCAATACAGAAACATATTCGGGGGATTTGTAGCCAGAAAATAAGGGCAACAGTAAGTTTAGGATACACAGTACTTCAGACCTGGTGGTGCAGTTTCCTCTGCGCTTTCAATCCCTCGAATTTGACTTTTAATTGTCCATCTTTGAAAATTATTAAACTCAATGTCACAGACATACACACGAAAATAGCAATTAAAATATCAAAGAATTCACACACACAAAAAAACAGTATTCACAAAACACTGACGCAGTCACTATAAACCAAAATCCCGGTTTTAATATCAATAACGCCATTCCACAAAGAATACCACGATACGTCCACCACAATTTTCGCAAAGGTCACGTGATATGTGCATCACTGCAATAACAGTTGGTTTATAACTGTCAATTTTTTGTTTTGTTCAGTAAAGGTAGGACAAAAGCGATTGGCAATTTCACCAACTCAATCTCGAATTTAAAAAAATTCTGCATATTATTAAAAGCCAGAGCTCTTTGACCTCTTACTTTTGCAACTGAAATACCCAACAATATTCCGATAAATTTATAATAAACCCAACCTCTTTCCGTCATCTAATAACAGACATTCCAATCAATTCTCGCAATAAAGCAAGTCTTTTATAAATACAATTCTTCCTTTGTGTACAAGGGAAATTGGAATGGAACCCTAAAGTGCTTCATAAAAATCTAGTTTAAACTCATAATTTATGGAATATAACGCCTTAAAGTCCTGGCATTGTTCAGTTTTTAAAAATATCTAATAAAGTAATTTCAATTTGAAGTTTTCGGAATATTGAGAATTTTTTTCTTGGAAACCCAATAATTATCAAATAAAATGATGTATTGGATTTATTGACTGCTTTCTTTTGTGAATCATGAATTGCTGAAATGATGAAGTGCATGAAGGACAATGCAGGAATTCCTCCACAGAATACATATTTTTTTCCTTTGCTTTATTTATATCAATCTCATCGAGCTTCATCGGACGAAATAATACATGAGAAAGGAAAATGTATACTTCTCGAAATAATACACAAAATTATACCGCATCAAAAATAAACCAAACCAACACTGCGCTATGTAATGCACAGAATAATATTGCACAAAATATCCATCACTAAAGGAACTCACTTCCATCGCACGTTCAAGTTCCAAATCTGCTATAGAATAAGATATCCTGGAGTCATAAACACAGACCCACAATACCTCGTTTGCACTAAGAAATTGGATGCTGATCAAACCAGAAAAACCGGACCGGTGTATGAATACATCGAAAAAAACGGGAGCGAGTTCAATTCCTTTTTGCAATGGGGATCGCATATTTCAATCTATATTGTAACATCAGCATCTCAATGCATAGTTGAGATATTGGTGGTCCAATCCGAATGCAAAATTTTAATCTCTCTTGCAGAAGGAAATTGAGCAAGAGACTGTTTCTTCTGATGTATCCATTCGCCGATCTTGTTCCTTTGGCTCGATGGAGATCTATATTTATATTGCAAACAGGGTATTCTGCAAGCTGCAAGGCTATTTATAGCACGTCATACGGTTCACTATCTGTAGCTCCTTATTAAGTTGTTATTCTGATTATTTAGTTGTAAATATACTTCATATGTATTATTTCAATACAATGTATTATTTCAATATAGAGAATATATTGAAATAATACATTGACTGAAAAATATAACATATTCATTTTACTAGCTATTTCACTCACGCTTCGTGCATTCTCAATGGGTAGTGGTAACATTGGAATGGTTTGACTGGGGCGGTACATCTGTCAAGAAGTAACGCAGGTGTCTTAAGGCGTGTTCACCGATGACAAAAGCCTCGCTTAGAGTAAAATATATTACACTAAACATGTATTAAGTGTGACACTTACACACTGAAATGCTCTGAATATCGAAAACATTTTCAAAGGTTAGCATAAAACTAGAATAGCGCTCAATTTTGATAGGCAAAGATGTATAACTTTTTTCAAAATCATTTTGTATCATCTCCTCTGATTTGAATTCACAATTTACTATCTTTAAGTAATTTGGAAGCTGCGACGGATGATCGAATGAGACCCAAGCCGAGGTTCTAGATCGAGTATAAAGTGTCCGATCATATTAAACAGTGTGGGTTTGAAGTTCTTATATATTTATTTATTTACTTATTTTTTGCACCATCACCTCTCATTCGAATTTTTGAAATAAAATATTAGATTATTTCATTGACCTAAGAGCTAAAATCGATCGAATGAGATCGAAACCAAGACTCTTGCTAAAGTAGAAGTGCTCGATAGTTAAGCGAATTGGATTTTTTTTTTTTACTATTCTTTTGCACCTTCTTCTCTAACTCTCATTTTTGAAATTTTAGATTTTTCCCTTGGTATCGTAGATGAGACAAATGGAATGATACAAAAACAAGATTCTACAGTATCAGTGCTCAATAATTTCAATGCGTCACCCCTCATGTCAGTAAGTTCAGGGCAAATTATATAGATGCAAGCAAATATTGCTTTCATATTTAATGATGTTGCGGCTATTTTATATCCAACCTTCGTATATGTGAAAGCGGTTGCGTACACGGAATATTTCGAATGAAATCGTATAAAGCTGTTCCAAATGTGATTGAAACGTTCTGGATAGTTTCAGAAAAAAATTGGGTAACATCAATATTGCATATAGAATATAACGATAAAATGGTGAGTTACGTAATGTGCTACCTCGAAAATGGATAGATATGCACTGTGACGCAAAAGTGTTTTGGGCACAAAGTTATATATAGTAAATTTGAGTTCATATTAGTAGTTATGTTCAGAAATTAATTGCATTCAATCTACCACGAATTTAATAGAGTTTTTCCTACCTATTCCTGGTTTTTTTATCGTTATTGGACAGCAGGACCCAGATGCTATCAAGTGTGTTCACAAATCTTAAAATATTAAACAGAAGCGCAATTTTTCGATCAAATGCTTTTATATAATAAAATAGTTGAGTCCCATATTCACAGTGCACACCTATAGACAGTTGTGATGCACATTTAGACACTGTGGCGGACAAAAAAAAAGATGAAAGTTGAAAATTGGGTGTAGAAGTCATCGTGAAATCTGTCGTAGAGGTCGTTCACAATATCACTTAGAATCTTTTCTTGCCGCCTCTTTTGCCTGCGGTCGGTAACGCCCCTTGTCGCTCTGATTGGCCGACCTTATTATAATGCGATCAGACATCTTTCATAATTGGTCAATGTTTTTAACCATTCTCGTGGCTATACGTACCCTCTTAGGTTTATGGCCTAATTGACCACTCGGATCAAATGGTTGTAAAAACTGGCGTCGTTACGTCTGCTGCCATTGTCTAACATTACAGCCTTAATGAATAAAGAACAAAAAACTGTCTCACCAAATATTTCTCAAATCTGGTCTCACAGAAATATTCCTCCATTGAACATAACAGCATGCATGGACAGGCTAATACACTCCATATCCCAGGGAGCCTGATGCTAATATTAAGAATGTCCTGTGGCTGAAATGAGGGAGCACGACTTAACACCACGAACGCCCCATGAATGGCATAAGTATGAACTTGGACACTGGAAATTGAAGATGACTGTATAGAAGGACTGATCTGGAATGAGTATATCTCAGGAAGCACGATCCTAACACTAAAAGTGCCACATGCATGTTATGAGTATAAACTTCACTAAAAATTGAAGACGGTTTTATAGTAGGATTGATCCGGAATGACTAAGGTGCGTCTCAAAAGTTTATGCACTTTAGTACAAGCAATAGATATCAGAAAAAAAAGAAAATAAAAAATGCAATTTCATCGCTATATATTCAATAACGACTAATAAACAATATAAGACCATGGAAATACCTGTTTGATTTGAAGGTTTCACTAAGCGAAGTAAACACACGAAAAAAACACCAAAGAACTTATTTCAAAAGTTTATGCACAAGTAGCAAAAAATGAAGTTATTTGACGAATGTGATGTGCATTTCGTTTCATAACTTGAAAAACATAATTTGGCAGAATGAGAAAATGAAGGACTTCTGGGTCTAAATTATACCAGCAGTTTTCAATTTCACACTTTAATTCGGCCAAAGACAAAAACTGTCGCCTATTTGAATAAACTCTTCTGGATAGGATACCCCCAATCCATCCCTGTACGTTAGTGCAAAGACGTCGGAGGTCTGAAAATGACCCTAGAACCACTAGTACGGATTCGGTGGACTCTGGAAGATGGAGTGCCGATTTCAAATCGAGAGGATAGCTTCCAAGCAAGATACTAACCTGGGTAAAAAAAATAGTAGTGGCAGGAGGAAAACCTGAGGTAAAAGTAGCAGAAAGTGGTCAGTCAGTTGCCCGCGCATTTGACGTTAGAGGATGGAGAATGCAGAATCCACTTTGAGGATAAGAGAATGGAACTTCGTCCCAGAAGCTCAACGGTAGAGCTTCGGCTTATCAGTTCGGAGAACCAGGGTTCGATTCCCAGTTGGTGCGCCAAAGTTCTTTACACACTGTTTCACTGTAAACGTAGCATTTTCTAATTGAAATACTCTTATATTCTATCTTTCACATTCAGATGAATTATGACACCATGGAACACTGAAATCTTTTTTAATAATACTTAAAAATTCTAAAAATCTTGAAATTGTTTCTAGACCTAGCATATAATAAATATTACCAGTTCGTATTACAACTGCAGCTTTTAACTTTCGTCTGCTTTCGCGCTTTTAAAACATTGTTAATTTAATTAAATGCATTTTTTAGAATGCATTAGTACGTTATTTAGCTATTCTCTAAGTACTATGAAGACCGTGAAAGTGTTCAGCCTTGTAAGTTTTGCTGCATTATAATTATTTTCTAACTTTTTTTGTTGAATAAAATGTGTTTTCTTCAAGTACGTTAAAGATTATGTTAGAAACTTTATTTTTCAAGAAATTTCGTATGATAAAGTTTAATTTTATGTCGCTAAAATATACATTTTATAAATTACTTTTGTTAAAAATGTGAAAATATTTCTTAGAAACGAATTGAAGACCGTATTCTTATGGGATAAATTTTTAGAGAAAATCGTGTGAAAATATGATCCTGTGTTAACACTTTTGTTACTCGCGAATTTGGTGTGTCTTAATAAAGTTTTTAAGCAAATAAACTTAAAACCTTTTCGAAAGTAGTTAAATTTTATTTCAAAAGTAGTCAATTAATATGAAAATAGCTGTGGTACCCAAGGGGTATCGTCTGAAAATGAATCTCACAATTTTCAGTTTTATTGTTATGTTATTGGTTGACAACTTGGAAAAATCAATATACAAATTGATGCAATGCAAAATTGCTGATAGGAAATGCAGTGGTAGACAGATGAAATAGTTTTAAAAATTTTGCATAATATCATTTTTGGACACTGATAATATTTATATGGTATTGTACTGAATTGAATTAGCCAACAGAAGGAGTTTAATTCAATTTTGTGTATGATTAAAACATATTTCTTCTTTTTCGTGCACCACTCTTGTGTAGGGAAGAGCATTGACAATTATTTCTTCCTCATAATTTATGTATTAGTTTCCATTGTTTTTAAATATCTATGTTCAATAAATAATTAATTACGTTATACATTATTTAAAACTTTTAATGACAATGTTATGAATCGCTTTTAATTCTTTAATTTTATATGAGAAATAATGCGGTATTTCTAACAAAATCTTACTAGAATGGTTAGTGGAAAATTATTGGCCAATATAATTTGAAATTAAAATGTAGGTAAGGGCGTGGATCTTAAATTTGCTACACACACACTGTTTCACTGTTAACTTAGCAGTTTGGGGTTGGAACTGTGGTGCACAAAAAGAACCTTTGTTTGTAGTTACTTCTAAAATATAATAAATAAATCTTTGGATTGAATTATTATCCTTAATTAATAGTGATATTGAATCATATATTAGTGCATTTCTATGACCTCAAAAATCCTCTATTTCCTCTCTGCAAGAATTCCTAAAATAAAACCATTAGTTAAAACACTGCACACTAAATTCCACATTTTTTACTTTTAAAATAAATATTATTTATTCACATATATTATTGTTAAGATTAAAATTACATTAACTTTGATAAACGCTTAAGGGGGATAAAATGCACGTCTGCAAACAGGTCTTTATATTATTCCCAAACTAATAATTGAGCTAATATATATTGCAGACTGGTACATACCTCTGTTTGTTGGTCTGTTGCTCATAATGCTTGGGATATTGGTCCTTTCTTTTTCTGACATTTTGAGGCCAACTTTGTCTTTTTTAACACACTCTCAAATTTCAACATAACCACACCACTGCTTGCAAACACGACTCTCTGAACTTTTAGATAATCATTCTTGTTGAATATTTCAGCGTTTCTGCTGGAATTCCATGAGTTCTCTCATATGACACCATGTCCCACTGAAATATTTTTTAATAATATTTAAAAATTTTAAAAATATATTATTTCTAGATCATGCACATATAACATATTTCCGGTTCGTACTAAAACTGCAGCTTTTAACTTTCGTCTACATTTCTCACTTTTGAACCATTGTTAATTTAATTTAATGTCTTTCCCTGATAATGTATTAGAGTCTTATTTAGCTGTTCTCTCTCTAAGCACTAAGTGAAGGCTGTGAAAGTGTTCCACTTTGTACATTTCGCTGCATTATAAATATGTTCTAACTTCTTTGTTGAACTGAATGTGTTTTCGTGAAGTACGTTAAAGATTATGTTAGAAACTTTATTTTTCAAGAAATTTTATATGATAAAGTTTAGTTTTATGTCGGTAAGATATACATTTTATAAATAACTTACGTTTAAAATTTGGAAATATTTCTCATAGAAGAAGGAAGGCTGTATTCTTAAGGAGGAATTTCTTAGAGAAAACCATGTGAAATTTTGATCCTGTGCAAACTCGAGAATTTGGTGTGTCTTAAAAACTTATTAAGCAAATAAAATTAAAACCTTTTCGAAAGTAGTCAATCAATATGAAACTAGCTGCGGTACCCAAGGGATATCATCTGAAAACGAATCTCACAATTTTCAGATTTCTAGTTATGTCATTGGATGCAATTTGGAAAATTCAGTAAAAAAATTGATGCAATGCAAAATTGTCGATAGGAAGTGTGCAGTTAGATGAAATGGTTTCAAAAATATTGCATAATATCAGTTTTGGATAATGGTAAGATTTATATAGTATTGTTTTGAATTGGAAATATAAGCACCAGGAGTTTAGTTCAATTTCGTGTATGATTAAAACATATTTCTAGTTGTTTTTACACCATTGTGTAGGGGAAAACATTGAAAAACATTTCTTTCTCACAATTTATATTTTAGTTTCTATTGTTTTTAAATATCTATGTTCAATAAATAATTAACTATGTTATAATTTATTTTAAAGTTTTAATGATAATTTAATGAATCACTTTTCATTTTGCAGCATTATATTAGAAGTAATGCGGTATTTCTAACAAAATCGTATAGAAATGGTTCGCGAAGAAATATTGTCTACTACAATTTAAAATTAAAATGTTGGTAAGTATATTGGTCTTAAGAAACACACACACTGTTTTACTGTTAACGTAGTATCTTTTAATTTTAACATTTATATTTTAACGTCCTCATTCAGATTAAATATGACACCATGTCACAGAGATCTTTTTTAATAATACTTAAAATCCTAAAAATTATTTTAGCAGCGTTATAGTAGAAATAATACGAAATATCTAACAAAATCTTATTGGAATGGTTTGTGGAAAAATATTGGCCACTAAAATTTTAAATTAAAATGTAGATATGGATGTTGGTCTTTATTAAGTTACACACACACTGTTTCAGTGTTAAAGAAAGAATTTTTAATTGGAAAACTCATATTTTTTACGGCCTCATTCAGATGAAATATGACACCATGTCACAATGAAATCTTTTTTAATAATACTTAAAAATTCTAAAAATCCTAAATATATAATAAATATTACATGCTTCGTACTGAAAATGCAGTTTTTAACTTTCGTCTGCTTTCTCACTTTTGAAACATTGTTAATTTAGTTAAATGTCTCTCCTTGAGAATGCATTATAGCCTTATTTAGCTGTTCTCTTCCTAAGCACTAAGTGAAGGTCGTGAAAGTGTTCCGCCTTGTAAATTTTGCTCCATAATTATTTTCTTACTTTTTTCTGGGACGGAATGTGTTTTCGGGAAGAACGTCAAAGATTATGTTAGAATCTTTATTTTTCAAAAAATTTTATATGATAAAGGTTAGTTATATGTCGCTAAGATATACATTTTATACATAACTTCTGTTCAAAATTCGAAAATATTTCTTAGAGAAGAATTGAAGACCGTGTTCTTAGGGGAGCATTTCTTAGATAAAACCGTGTGCAAATTTGATCCTGTGTAAACACTTTTAATACTCGCGAATTTGGTGTGTCTTAAAAAAAATTGCAAATAAAATTAAAACCTTTACAAAAGTAGTCCATCTTATTTAAAAAGTAGTCAATTAATATGAAACTAGCTGTGGTATATCGTCTGAAAACGAATCTCACAATTTTCAGTTTTCTATTTATGTCAATGGTTGACAACTTGGAAAAATGAATATAAAAATTGATGCAATACAAAATTATCGATCGGAAATGAAGATGCAGACAGATTAAATAGTTTTAAAATTTTTACTTTATATCAGCTAATGGTAAGATTTATATAGTACTGTTTTGAAGTGAATTTACAGACACCAGGAGTTTAGTTCAATTTCGTGTTTGATTAAAACATAATTCTGATTGTTTGTGCACCATTCTTGTGTAGGGGAGAACATTGAAAAATATTTCTTCCTCATAATTTACTTTTTAGTTTCCATTGTTTTTAAATATCTACGTTCAATAAATTATTAACTATGTTATACTTTATTTAAAACTTTTAATGGCAATGTACTGAATCACCTTTGATTCTTTAATTTTATATGAGAAATAATACGACAATTCTAACATCATCTTATTGAAATCGTTCGTGGAAAAATATTGTCCACTATAAATTGAAATTAACCCATATTTCCTCATCGTCCTAAAAATAGGACAGCACACATAAGTGGTCTGTATATAAATTTATTTGCATATTTTAATTTCATTTAAAGTCACTATTATTTAAGAATCATTAACTATATATTTGCTTATGTCGCACGTTTAAATTAATGTTGGATATTTTTATTAATGTCTTAAAATGGCGAATTTTGCAGAATTTTTTTACATTTTCAACACACAAGTTTTTTAAAGTTTTGAGCTCCTAAAAAGTATATACATATAAATCTATTAAAGTAATATTCCATACTTTTATACCAATAAAAAATGCTTGTTAAAAAATTATCTAGATGCTCGTCCTATTGGATATATATCTAGAGGATGAACCATTATCCTATTTCTAGGGTAACCTGTATCGATCAAACTAATACAAATTTTGGTAAGTTTTTTTTATTTTATTTGTATACATAGGCTTAGAGAAACACACATTTAAGATTTTATAAAAAAATATTAATCTTTTCAATGTTTGGTACAATACGGGTTAAAATATAGGTAAGAATGTTGGTTTTAAATATTTTACACAGTCACTGTTTCAATGTTAGCGTAACAGTTTTAATTGAATCACTTATATTTTAACGTCCTCATTCAGATGAAATATGACACCATGTTACACTGAAATATTTTTTAATAATACTTAAAAATTCTAAAAATCTTAACATTATTTCTAGACATAGCACACAATAAATATTACCGGTTCGTACTAAAACTACATCGTTTAACTTTCGTCTGCTTTCGCTCTTTTGAAATATTGTTAATTTAATTAAATGTCTTTCCTTGATAATGCATTAGAGCTTTATTTAGCTGTTCTCTTCCTAAGAACTAAGTGAAGGCCGTGAAAGTGTTCCACCTTGTAAATTTTGCTGCATGATAATTATTTTCTAACTTTTTTCTGGGACGGAATGTGTTTCCGCAAAGTACGTTAAAAGATTATGTTAGAAACTTTATTTTTCAAACAACATCTGTTAACATTTGGTTCTAAATATGGAAATATTTCTTAGAGAAGAATTGTCCACATAAAAAATCGTGTGCGAATTTGACCATGCGTAAAAATTTTTGATACTCGCGAATTAAGTGTGTCTCAAATAAAATAATTTAAACGCATTAAACTCAAACTTTATCGAAAGTAGTCGTATTTTTACTTTCCTTATATACATGATGTATAAGAAAAGCATCGTGAAGGGGTCGAAAATTCTAATTCGAGTTTACGACGGGAGAGCACGTTTCAAGCATCACTGATCACGAATCAAACATTTTTGAGGTGATGTCCCTGTGTGTGTGTGTCAGTGAGTCTGTGGAGACGATATCTCACGAATGAATGGAGCGATGCGAATGAAATTTGGTACAAAAATCACAATCCGTGAATTCTGGAAGCCTATTGTTTTTAAATGCAATCGAATGTTCAGAACCCCCCTAAATTTCCGAGTGAATTTTTGAAAAAATCATCAAAAAATCAAAACCTTTAATAAAGTTACGCAAATAGACATTTCTTATGTAATTTTTCCTTAGAAAACGATTTACATAAATTTTAGAACACTAGCATGAACCATTCTTGAGATATTGCACATTTTTCAAATAAATGTATCAAAAAATCCCATATATTAAAAAAAATATTAACAGTTGAGAAACATTTTCACTTTTCATATGTAATATCAAGCGAAAATTTGGTGACATCATTCTCGTGAATCTAGCTCGTTCCATTCATGAGAAAATGTACTTTGAGTAATACTTTTGTATTTGAAAGCCAATAGTCATGTATCTGCTATAAGAATAACTTATTTCTCCGTCCAAAACGCTTGGCGAGATTTTAGCGACGAATTTGGCGGAACGTCGCCGACTTGGCGACGTTTTGAAATGTTGCCAAATTAACAAAAATCTCGCCAAATGGATAAAAATGACGCTAAATCAATGAAAATGACAACTAATTGTCGAAAATTCAATATGTTAGAAATAATACAAGTATCTACTAAAAGAAAAACCTATTTTTAACACTTTACAACATAGTCGAAAAGTATTTATGACTTTGTTCATTCTGTCTGTCTGCCCGTTAGCACGATAACTGCCGTAAAAATGACTTTATCAAAATGAAATTTTAGTATGTTTTTCAGAAGGTCAGTGGGACCAATGAGAATATAAATAAATAATATCACCCAAATAGTTTTTTATTGAACCCGGGTTGAAAAAAGGAAAAACATTGAACCCTATGGGACCTAATTTTTCAAACATTTTTTAAGCTAATTTAAAATTCACAAATTGCTTCGAAATTTTTAAGAAATATTCACATTATCCCATAAAATATATAAAAAAAATTTCAGTAAAATATATTAAATAGCTTTTTAATAAAAAATTATTTAATATAGGGGAAAAAAACAAATTTAATTAAATTCTAACTTTTGGGATATCCCCCAGAAAGAAAAAAGAGATATATTATATAATAAATATCTTTCCAAGAGTTCATTCATTTTGTATATGAGAGAGGTTTCACATTTTAAAATAAATTTGATAGATAACAATTTTTCAATTTTTTTAAATTTTATATAACTCTTCGTGATATACTTATTTGATGGCATTTTTAATGCCATCAAATAAGTCCTAGAGAGCTAACGTCCTAGAGAGCTAAAATTCGGTACACAGCTTAAATTTGTTGAACATTTTATTCTACAAAAATTTGGTGGATTTTTAAATATAGATCATACATTTTTTTCGAAATGGCCTGCAAATAATCCCCGTTCACTTCTGTAAATCATTGTTGTCATATTATTAAAAATTCTGATGTGGGCAGCACATGTCTTTCCCTGCAGAGTCATATTCACATTCTCTTTATTACTTCAATAATAATTTGAGTTTATCTGCACAAAATAACACCCATAAGTATTTTAAATGACATTGAATTTGCACGTTAAACTTGAATTTGGTTCTCATTTGATAACTGGACTTATTGTCAAAGGTAACGTAACGAAAACGCGAAAAAACTAGAATATCTCAAGAACGGCTAGACCTAGAGAAATGGGGTTAGTCTCATTCTTTTTGTTGTCAAAAATCACGTATAAAATAGGAATTTAATTGATATAATTGAGCACACGTAGTCTTTTATTTTTATATTTAACGACTTTTGCGGACCATTTCGCAAAATAGCCCGTTCCTTTCTCCCGAATCCTACTAGAATAACCTACAA
This sequence comes from Amaurobius ferox, assembly GCA_951213105.1. Lineage (NCBI taxonomy): Eukaryota > Metazoa > Arthropoda > Arachnida > Araneae > Amaurobiidae > Amaurobius > Amaurobius ferox. The sequence goes on along the minus strand of OX578146.1, from coordinate 131,139,125 downwards.
ATGATTTATATACCAAATTTTGTTAAATTTGGTATATAAATCACTTGTAGGTTACTGAAATATTATACACCAAATTTTGTTAAATTTATTCTATTAGTTTTTAGCTAGAGTGGATAAAGGCAATTTCTGCCGGCCATTTCGCAAAGAAGGCAGATTCTTTTATTACGAATCGTACTATAATCTAATGAACATCAGGATTTCCCACAAAAAACTTACCTACTAAATTTTATGAAATTCGCTCCATTAGTTTTTTAATTAGAGTGGATGTAATATCCTCACAGACACACAGAAACATACACAGATACACCCTTACCCGCTTACACACACAGACGTCTTCCTAAAATAGTTTTCCGTGTTCTAGAAGTCCCAAAACGTGTAGATCCTTCGAAAATTCGTGTTCCGATCTTCGGCACGATTCCAATACTTTGCATACATACACACACATACACACACATATTATCTGTGTATTATCTCTGTATCTAAATCCAGTGTCTATGCAATTACAATAGTTGTGATTTTAAATGATCCCTAAACTTTTATTATTTCTTCAACAAAGCCTAATTTTTTTAACTTATGCAGAATGCAAATATCTCAAGCGCTTGTAAGGTGAGTTACATAAGAATTGCTGAATTTTTTTCACACAAAATTATTCAGCTCTGGAGTCTGGAATACAAGTTATATGAATGAAATATTCATTGATTTTGCATAGAGAATCAGACGATTTATATTTCGATACAATTTTAAATATTTAAGTATAGCAAATTACTGTAGTACTGTGATAATGTAAAAGATATCACTACTGAATGTATCACATTTTAGAAATTTTTAAATGAAATTGCATTTCAGTTGGAAAGTGTTTCATAATCAATACTTATGCATGATTGATCTTTCTTGTTTTACTGTAAAAGTAGTAAATTCATTGCATTATATAAGGAAAGTCATGTGTTGCCCACATCAGATTTTTTTGTTTGATACGACATTAGCTGCTGTGCCCAAGGGATATCAACTGGGAGCCAATCTCACTTGTTTTGTTTGCCATTGGTTGATAATACACGTATTTTTCTGAGGCTTTTTCTGTTGCCACCTCCATACAGATAAACGTGATAATAAGTTGAATGAAATGAAATGGCTGAGTTGAGCATACATAAATATTAATTTCTAATAAGCATATTTTAATGGCAATTAATCAATCAAAAATATTTATCGTAAAAGTTAAATTCTTCTATTGAGATCTGTTAACTTAAACTGAGATTTATCCGTGTCACCGTAGGTCGGATACCATTCATATGGGTATATTTAATTTTTTCTTTTCTGTGGAAAATCTAATGCATTTCTAATTCCGTGATTCTTCCCAAGGGACATATTCAATAAATGTGCCATTAGAAGTCTAAATGTTGAATAATTAATTCTTACGACTTGATATGTAATGTTTCAATTTTAAAAGTCCCGTACTTAGTCTCAGCTCCGAAGTTAAACAGTTTCAAACCTAAAACGTACAATTTACACCACATTGATTATATATGAAGTGGAATTTCTATCTGTGCGTGCGTGCTGTATCGGAAAATCCAAAAACATATAGCTACGAAATTCCGTATAGGAATGCATTTAGACAAGCCTAAATAAACCTAGCAGTGGTATAAATTCAATTTAGTTTTTTAGTTAACAATGAAGAAAACGAAACCAAAAGAAAACGAAATAAGCCTACTTTAAACTCAGTTTTCTACAGTTCACACAAAAAATAATTTCTGATACATAGACTGAAATTAAAAATACAAATTTCTAATGTTCTTAATATTACAGCTATTTATTTCAAATTGGACATGTAGTTACAGTCTATTACCAAATCCGTACAAAACAGCGAGATTCTAATAATAGCTATTGAAATAACTTGAAACTATATTATGACTAGCAGCGATTATCCGCCGTTGCTCGGGATTTACTCAAGGTTACTCAAGGACGGGGTTAGCGAGGTACCCAGGAGAGGCAATAGCCTCCCTTTAAACCTCGGGCGAAAAGGAAAGAAGTTCAGAAAGTAAGGAATAGAAGCATAGAATTTAAAACTAAAAGGGTGCTCGGGGGGGGGGGGGCGCGACCGAGGTCACGCCTCCTACCTCCCGAGTCTTCAGAGGTGAAAGAGCAGGGCCCCATCGGGCTGCCTGCAGCGTAGATAAAAAGGGGGGGGAGATAGAGTTGCGCCCCGAAGGGTGCAGGGCCTTGAGCCTGAGTCATATAAAATCTACAAGTACATAATAAATACAAGTGCTGGTCAACTTCGCGAGTTCCCAAAAGCAAGGGAGGGGACGGAAATGGTTAAAAGTATGCGCCAATAAAAGGAGTGCAGATAAAACTATTCTAGACGGCTCCGCTTGCTGCGGAGGTAAATATCCCTCACCGGTCTCCCCGGTAACGACCGAGGGCGCTTGCGCGCCTTCGAGTTACGGGGATGATAGCGTGGGATACTGTCTAAAGTAGGATTATTAACGCTACTCAGACCTCCAAGAAATTTGGTAGCTAAATTTTTAACATGTTCCAAAAAAGGCCTAATGTTGAGGTCTTTATGCAATACTTCTAACTGGACGTAGCTCGGAAGATCTGCAAATGCACGCAGAGCATTGTTCTGAATAACTTGAAGCTTCCTAAGGTGAGTCTCCGCTGCGGTGCCCCAGATCGGGACTCCGTACGTCATAATTGGACGTATGCAGGACTTGTATAGCAATAACTTATTACGCATGGACAGGCGGCTATTTCTAGCCAAAAGGGGGTATAAACGGACAAGTGAGGCTCTCACTTTCTTGCATGTTTCAGAGATGTGAGAGTCCCACGTTAATTTTGAATCCAAGTACACGCCTAGGTACTTGTACCTAGCTTGCCAGGGAATTGGCTGATTATTCAGAATTAAATTAGCGGAAGGGGTTTGCCGGGGGGGGGGGAAGGTCACGGCGGCACACTTACCCACGTTTACCTTAATCCTCCATTTCGTTAACCATTGCGTCAAGGAGTTTAAATACTCTTGTAAGGTTTCGTGCACGACTTGTGTCTGTTTGTGATGTGTGATAAGGGCCGTGTCGTCAGCATAGAGGCCAAGTGCGACACCGGGGGAGTTTGGCAGGTCGTTAATATAGAGGTTGAACAGTTTGGGTCCTACAAGAGAGCCTTGTGGGACCCCGCTGAGAATACTCCTGGGAGAAGAGAGAAGGTTAGATACTCGTACCACGAAGCTGCGCTCCGTTAGGTACGAGTGAAGAAGCTTGATGATATCAGGAGGGAAGGAGCGTTTGATAAGTTTGAACAACAATCCGTTTATCCACACCTTATCAAACGCCTTCTGTAGATCGAGAAAGACAATAGTAGTGCTCTCCTGTTTGCTGCGAGCCTCATGGACGAGTTCAACGACCCGAAGCAACTGATGCTGCGTGGAATGGCGTTTCCTGAACCCATATTGTTCAGGAATCAGAAGGTTCTTCAGGTCGCAGTACTCATCCAGACGCCGCATAACCACAAACTCGAAGAGCTTAGAGAGAGCAGAGAGAAGGGAGATAGGTCGATAGTTTACAGGTAGAGAGAGGTCTAGACCGGGCTTGGGGAGGGGGGCCACAATGGCCACCTTCCAGGCCCGAGGAAAGTAGTTGGCTCGGAGTAGAAGATTAAAGAGCTTAGAAATATAGATGAAAAGAAGTCTAGGAAGGTTCTTGAGCATGCAAGAGGAAATAAGATCTTTCCCAGGAGCCTTGTTCTTTTTTAATTTTTGAATACGTGGGATTAGTTCACCAGGGGTGACATCTGTCAATGAAAATTGAGTAGGTGTGGAGATGAACTGTTCAACCTTGGCATCCACGATCGCAACTGTCCTGGGATCAATTACGTCGTGGTGAGGTTCAAACTGACTTCTAAGACTGTCTGCCAGTAGTTCAGCCTTTTGTGTGTTAGAGGTGGCCCTGCAGTTAGGACCAACCAAGGTCGGTATGTGTGCTTTATGCCTACGAATAAGGGAGGTTGCCCTCCAAATTGTGTTGTCTTCAGTCGTTAAGGACTCAACATAAGTGTTCCATCGTGCACGTGAAAATTCCTTAATGCGCGACTTAACTTGCGATCTTTTGAAGTTAAGCTCGCGCTTAAGGTCCGGGTCCCTGCTGGCCTGCCATTCCTTCCTAAGACGATTTCTGTCTCTGATCATCTCCCTGATATCTGGAGGGAGCTTATAGAAGTCGACCTTTGTACTTCTAGGCCGGGAGGACGCGGAGTAAGCATCACGGAGCATGCGCTCTAGCTTGTCAACCTCCTCGTCCAACCGGTCTACGGAACTGTCGACGGGGGGGGGGGCAACTCACTTGCCAAGAGGCTCTTGTATTTTCCCCAGTTGGTTCTGAGCTTCGCACAGCTATTCAGGCAGAATTTATTCAGCTCCAGAGTGTAGATAACCGGGAGATGATCAGATGGAAGTTCGTTAAATGCCTCCATGCAATATGTATATGGGATGTTGCTGGTGACCGCAATGTCGATGACAGCTTCCATGTGCGTAGGTTCAGCTGGCGCGACGATGTCTAGCTTGTGATCGTCAGCCCAGCGTTTCAACTTGAAGCCACGGCTATTAGCACGTGGGCAGTTCCAAGCTTGATGCTTAGCATTGAAGTCACCAGCAACTATTGCATGGGGCGAAATCCTGAAGAGGGACTTTAGGTACGTAATGACAGGCCCATCACTCAGCAGGGGCGAGAAGTATGCTGACGCAATGGTCAAAACCGGATTATTTGGCAACATGACTTGAATAACGGTGGCCTCACCCGCCCGCAGGGGGGGGGGGACACCCGAGAATGCGGAATGCAACTACGCACGTAGATGGCTGTGCCGCCGCTGGCATATTGATTGCTAGCTAGAGGCCTGTCGTCATTGTAAAGCTCGTAGTTAGCAATCTTGCAGGAGTTCCCTGGTCTGAAGTGGGTCTCTTGGACCAAAAACAGATCTAAGTTATATTTACGGTGCAAAACTGTGATAAAAATTACACTGGAACATATAGGCAAGTGAATCTTATACATTGTTTCTGCACTGTGAAAGAAGTAAATTCATTGCATTATGTAAGAAAAAACATCATTGGTCAAAAATTATGAAAAAAAATCATAAGTCATAGCTGTTTCTGGCGTGCCCTAGAACTTCCGGGCTGATGGTCTTGGCGGATAACGCCTCGGAATGCGGTTATTAGGTGTCCACAATAGATGTACAGTTAGTATGTACAGTTTGAAAGGAAAACTAAAATTACTCTTAAACGCTAGGCAACAATGCAAATGTTAACAAATTAAATGACATTATCCTAATTTGTTTGGTTTACAAACATTGCGGGAAAACATTATTTATTGATTTCCCTCCCAGAGCTAAAACATACAAATTTTGTGAAAACCCTATTCTTGGGCATGCCACATGCAATTGGCCGGGGCCAACGATGATTATGAAATCAATTCAAAATTTAAAAGTAAAATGCTTGCGTTTTTTAATGTATCGCTTAATAAACAATTTTAAACATTTGGGGATCAGAACACATATATATTGATAAAGTAATTGACTTGCATTCGGGAATGCTTAAAACTTTCCAATCTATCCAAAGCCAAGCCTTATTTTTGAACTCCATCAAAGTGCTTTCCCTATACGCATACTATAGGCATTACTGGCAAAATAAAAGTTTCGTCCTCATCAGCAATCGGGACTACCATCGATCCAGTAAATGCAATTGATTGCTTTCACTTTTCATATATTACGCTACTGAGTTATGAAGTTTCGATAAATATATATACCAACCGCTAAAATCGAATTTGAGAAACTGGGATATAAATTTTCTAGATTTTCTTGGGGGTCATAAAATTCGATAAAATGCGGTGGTGTCGAATGGAGTTTGATACAATTCAATAAACGCTGATGATACCGAATAAAAATGAAGTATAAAAATAAAAAGGCATTTTTCAAAAAAGAGCTCAGAAATCCAGTCTGATATATTCAATTGTTGGTTTCACTTTCCCTACTACATATTTAAGAAATGGAAGCGCAAAATTGTTTTTTTGTCTAACATTGCAAGTATCGGATATTCTGTGATGAAATATGCATAAAAAGGAATAAATCGATCCTTAGATGCTATTATCTGAAAGCGCGTTCCTAATCTAAAGAACCCCCCTCTTTACATAGGTTCTCTAAGTATTAGTGCAAAACGTTGTGTAAAACATTCCTTTTGCAACATCTGCTCAACAGCAGATCTAAACTTACTTGACAAAAGCAGAGCTCGTACTTATTCTGAATAATAATATTACCAGTCGTACGAACATTGAAAATTGTATTTCTAATCAACGACATTAAATTAATAATTTCCTTAAAGGACTATAAACAAATAAATTTAATTTTCCAAAATATTTAATTATTGCCAACAGAACGACATTTTCCGACCATCGCCAATTTAATAATATTTCGCTAAAGTTATCGCTAAGTTTGCTAAATCAGGCGTCAAACTCGTCTGACAGAAATATCAACTTTCCTTATGAATAATGGAGCACAATCCCTTCGTAAATTTTAATGAATTTGCATGTTTGTATTATACTTGAAATAGAATCATGTGCTTTAATGATGTTTGCTGCCGTGGCAATTTGAGCACGATGGGTCGATTTGACATCGAACACATACATATATTCAAATATAATTTACAATCATTGTTTCAATCTTAGCAAACCTTAGAGGTCTATAAATTTTAATCAAGATCGAACAATAGCCCATCAACCTCAATTTTCGAATATTTTTCTTACACTGAAGATATTAATTATATCAGATCCTGATATTATATAATTATTAGATATAGGCTTATAGTTATTAGTTAGATTTTATGTCAATTGCATCCATTATACGAAACTTCAACATAAACTGTTATCTATATATTAATAATTCATGTTTTATTATCGGAAATTGCTAATAAGAAAATAAAACTTCACTGTTAATCAAAAAATTTACTTTAAATTGAACATTGTTACTGTTGTTTAATAATTTGAAAGAGGCTTATTTGGAGGTAATATTTTTAACACTTTACAACATAGTTGAAAAGTGTTTATGACTTTGTTCATTCTGTCTGTCTGTCTGTCTGTCCGTTAGCACGATAACTGCCGTAAAAATTACTTTATAAAATGAAATTTTAGTATGTTTTTCAGACAGTCTGTGGTACCTATGGGAATATAAATGAATAATATCACCCAATTAGTTTTGGATTGAACCCGGGAAGAAAATATGAAATACACTGAACCCTATGAGACCTAATTTTTCAAACATTTTTTAAGCAAATTTAAAATTCACAAATTGCTTCGAAAGTTTTAGGAAATATTCAAATTATCTTATAAAATATATAAAAAAAATTTCAGTAAAATATGTTAAGTAGTTTTTTAAATAAAAATTATTTAATATAGAAAGAAAAACAAATTCAATTAAATTCTGACTCTTGCTATATCCTTCAGAAAGAAAAAAGATATATATTTTATAATAAATATCTTTCCAAGAGTTTAATTATTTTATATATAAGAAAGATTTCACATCTTAAAATAAATATAGTAGATAATAATTTTTCAATTTTTTTTTAATTTTATATAAGTCTTCATGATTGATGCTCGTCTGTCTGCCTGTCATTTTATACTTATTTGATGGCATTTTTAATGTACTTAACTACGTCCTAGAGAGTTGAAATTTGGTACACAGCTTAAATTTGTAGAACATTTTAGGCTACAAAATTTTTGTGGATCCTCAAATATAGATCCTACATTTTTTTCGATATGGCCTGCAAATAATCCCCGTTCACTTCTATGAATCATTGTTGTAAGATTGTTAAAAATTCTGATGTAGGCAACACATGAATTTCCCTGCAAACTCATACTCACGTTCTCTTTATTTCTTCAATAATTTGAGTTTATCTGCACAAAATAACACCCATAAATATTTTAAATGACACTGAATTTGCACGTTAAACTTAAATTTGGTTCTCATATGATAGCTGGACTTATTTCAAAGGTGGCGTAGGGAAAATGCGAAAAAACTAAAATATCTCAAGAACGGCTAGTCCTAAAGTAATGGGGTTAATCTTATTATTTTTGTTGTCAAAAATCACGTATAAAATAGGCTTTTAATTGATATAATTGAGCACACGTAGTCTTTCATTTTTAGATTTAACAATTTTTGAGAGCCATTTGGCAAAAACAGCCCGTTCCTTTTTCCCGAATCTTACCAGAATAACCTACAAGTGTATATACCACATTTTGTTAAATTTGGTCCATTAGTTTTTAGCTAGAGTGTATAAAAGCAATTTTTGCCGGGCATTTCGCAAATAAGGCAGATTATTTTATTACGAATCGTACCAAAATCTAATGAACATCAAGGTTTCCCACAAAAAAACTTACCTATCAAATTTTATGAAATTCGGTCCATTAGTTTTTCAGTTAGAGTGGATACAATATCCTTACAGACACAGAGAAACACACACAGATATGCCCTTACACACACGGACGTCTCCCTAAAAATAGTTTTTTCGTGTCCTAGAAGTCCCTAAACGTGTGGATCCTTCGAAAATTCGAGTTCCGATCGTCGGCACGATTCCAATATTTTGAAGACATACACACACATACATATAATCACCGGTTCTCGTTAGATCACCGAAGTCAAGCAGCATCGGGCGCGGTTAGTACTTGGTGGGTGACCACCTCGGAACACCGCGTGCTGTTGGCCATCTCGGGTGCGGTATCCCCGTGGTTTGCGCGCTAGATTTGCACGCTACCACAAATGCCGCCGTGTTCATGCGGAGTATGATCACGTTAACCATGTGGGTCCGTAAGTCCTTCCGAGAGGTTGGTGGTAGGGGAAGGAGGGTACGGTCCCTGTGGATGCCTCCCCACTGGGTTCCGGTCTAAATTGGGTGGCACTTCCCGGCCGTCCATACAGTTACCTTACACCTTTCTGGTAGATCGGACGGTCTGAGTCTCAACAACAACAACAACACATACATATATTATCTGTGTATCTGTGTATTATCTGTGTATCTAAATTCCTTACCTACGTAATTACAATAGCTGTGATTTTAAATGATCCCTAAACTTTTATTATTTCTACAACGAAGCCTAATTTTAACCTATGCAGAATGCAAATATCTCAAGCGATTGTAAGGTGAGTTATATAAGAATTGCTGATTTTTTTTCACGTAAATTTATTTAGCTCTGGAGTCTGGAATATAAGTTATATGAATGAAATATTCATTGATTTTGCATAGAGAATCAGACGATTTATATTTCTATGAAGTTTTAAATATTTAAGTATAATAAATTGCTGTAGGACTGGGATAATATAAAAGATATCACCACTGAATGTATCACATTTTAGAGATTTTTAAATGAAATTGCATTTCAGTTGGAAAGTGTTTCATAATCAGTGCTTATGCATGATTGACATTTCTTGTTATCGAATATTCAAATGGCTGACTAAATAAACTTCCAATGCGAACGAAGACATAACTTTGCTGGTATAGTTTCAGCTGAGGAATTAAATAGCTTTATAAGTAAAGGAATGCACAGACGTTCCAATTATATTGTTAATCTGATATTTATTTCAACCTTTTAATACACAGTTTAAATAGGTAGAACACAGTGTAAAGTTCTGAGTAATTGAATGTAGAATACAAATGGTTGTTTCGGAAATTCTTGTACATCTTTCTTTAGTGCCAACAATCCTAACCAGAACGTTTAAACAATGTCGCTTTTCTCCAAATGACTATACAAATGGATCGAGTATGATAGTGCCACCTAGTGCTACGAAAAAGAGGCAACATGCAAAGAAGCCGATAAAATGTAGAAAGTATGAACCTTAGGAGTAATCCAGAAAAAGTATGAAACAGAACTTATAGTTCTGTCTTATTATTTTTCTGGATCACACCTAAGATTAATAATAATAATAATTAAACGTAGTGACCATATCTGTAAGAAATATGGTGTCATTCATAAATCATTTACTAAGTTGTTGGAAGTTTTATTTATATGAAAATCCTAAAGAAATCCAAATCGATAATTAAATAACATTTTCAAATAGAAACAGAAGAAAAGTAAAACCGATGACTACTAATACAGCAGTGATTAGCGATTGAAGATTTGTTCATTTTTTGATTTTTAACATAGTTTTGAAGCTCTTTCAAGAGCTACTTTAAGACACGTTTAGTTTCAGCAGTATTTGAGTGACACCTATTGAATTACGATTTCTCTCGTATGGCACTTTCACTATACATAATCAATTTTTTATTATTTAGGATAACAGCAACAAAAAAGAGTTTTATTTTGTTACACGACTTCGCTGAATGCCAATATGCGTGTCTAGGTGTGCCAAGATTTCATCAATTCCCGGGGTAACAAACATAAACACTGCATATTACTAATTATTCCCACATCTCTCTCTCTGTGAATTTTGTCAGTTGATTACAGCATGAAAACTCGAATTATCTTGAATAAAAATTCAAATCACTAAGTAAATTTTCAACATCAACCTAAATCAACTAAAAAGTACATCCAGTCCAATTTTACACCAGGCATGTAATAAATGAGTTTATTAACTTAAAACCTATACCAACTGGACTAAATAAATACCACCAAAATTTATAACATATTTAAAAATCTGATGTGGGCACACATGACTTTCCTTATATAATGCAATGAATTTACTACTTTTAGAGTTAAAAAAAATGTTATTCTTATAGTAGATACTTATATTCTTTCCAAGATATTGAATTTTCTTCAATTAGTCGTCATTTTCAGTGATTTAGTGTTATTTTTAACCATTTGGCGAGATTTTTGTTAATTTGGCAACATTTCCAAAAAGTCGCCAAGTTGGCGACATTCCGCCAAATTAGTCGCCAAAATCTCGCCAAGCGTTATGCACTAAGAAACAAGTTATTCTTACCGCAGATAAATGACTATTGGCGTTCAAATGCAAAAGTATTACTCAAAATATCTTTCTTCATGAATGGAACGAGCTAGATCCACGAGAATGATGTCACCAAATTTATCGCATGGTATTACATAGGAAAAGTGAACCTGTTTCTCAATAGGAAATATTTTTTCTTATTTTGTATAACTTTTTGATAATTTTTTTGAAAAATGTGCAATATCTCGAGAACGGTTCATTTTAGCATTCTAAAATTTATGTCAATCGATTTCTAATGAAAAATCACATAAGAAATGTCTTAGTTAATCGTTTGCTAAAGAACAACGTTTTCTGGATTTTAAGAATGTTGAACTTAAACTGGATATTTTTGCAATGCCATTTAATGCAGATTACGAAAAATTGAAAACTGCTTTACAGATTAATTTGAGCGAACACCAATGTAACTCTGAAATGAAGCAAGTTTTTTAAAGTATACGTGTACGTTGAAACAGAGATATTTGACGAAAAAATTCATTTTCAGTGTCTTACTTTATAAAAATGCCTTATTTTCTATTTTTCAAAACAGCTTAATTTTTTGTCTATATATTAATTAAAAGGCGAGGTATACATACATTAAAGACAGGACTAGTAATAATATAATATACCTTTAAAACTTTTAAATGTAGATTTCTCAACACTGTATTTTGGGACAAATGCGTTCAAATTGATAACTTAAATTGTCTACATTAATTAAAAGGCGAGGTATACATGAATTAAAGACAGAACTAATAATAACACAATATACCTTTAAAACTTTTAAATGCAGTTTCCTCACAACTATATTTTGGGACAAATGCCTTCAAATCGATAACTTAAATTGTCTGCATTAATTAAAAGGCGAGGTATACATACATTAAAAGACAGGACTACTAATAATATAATATACCTTTAAAACTTTTAAATGTAGATTTCTCAATACTATATTTTGGGACAAATGCGTTCAAATCGATAACTTAAATTGTCTGCATTAATTAAAAGACGAGGTATACGTAAATTAAAGACAGCACTAGAAATAACACAATATACCTTTAAACTTTTAAATGTAGTTTTCTCACAACTATTTTTGGGGACAAATGTCTTCAAATTGATAACTTAAATTGTCCTCTGATATGCTTAGAACAATGTAAATCTTCAGTATAATCATATAAATGCAATCACGTAATGAAATTAATTTCGCATCACTTGGTATTGCGTAGTGGAAAGAAGTAGTCTGCAGCATAACGTAAAAAATAATTTGTTTTCTATATTTATAAAATAAAGCTGCTATAACTTTTTTTAAAAATCTTAGTACAACATGGTTATAATAAATTGAATTTTAAAGGGTTCGTTAAATATATACCACTTTAAAAATATGAAGTTTCTTTTAAATATTTTTTATTTAGAGCTGATACCGTATGAAAAGCTTATATCCTAATTTCAATAAATTTTGGGCACATATTTACTTTGTCAAATGAAACAAATATCATTACTTTTCATGTTTACACGATATATTTTTGTTTAGGCAAATTTTATTTTCATAATTGGTTAGTTATTTAAAAAAAATAATTCCCAATGTATATGCTTACCTTAAACACAACATAACTACATATTTTTGAAACCGAGCCAAAATCAACATTTTCGAAATTGATAAGCTATGCTCCAAAAATATACGTCAATGTCTGCATCCTCATATTTACGCAAATAAGCATTTTTAACAATGAAATACAGAGAAAGTGATCTTAAAAACCGACTCACTGATGGACATCTGTCTGCTCTCGTTGGAATCATATCCTGGTTATTTAACGCGGACTCTCAAAATAATGCTGGAAACTCAATTACAGTTACCAACATCTCACACTCCCATCATTAAAAAGCTTTTGAATTAATTAAAACATTTAGTATATAGTAAAACATTTAGTTGGTATTCTGAATACTTAAACATATTTTAAAATAATTTTTGAAAAAAAATATATATAATAAATAAATATCTTTAGTCCACTCAATTTTTTTTTTTTTTTGCTTTCCTTAAATATGGTTTTCTTGTAAAAAGTCTGATGTAGGCAGCACATCACTTTATCCAGCAAACCCATATTCATTTCTTCTTTAATGCTTCAATAATTCATTAAATTGAGTTTAATTGCACAAAAATAACACCCATAATTATTTTAAATGACACTGAATTTTCACTTTTAATTCGTTTTCATTTGGTAACTGGATTTATTTTCAAAAGTGACTTAGCGGAAATGTGAAAAAACTGGAATACCTCGAGAACGGCTAGTCATAGCGTAATGAAGTTGGTTTTATTCCTTTCAATGTCAATAATTACGTGTAACACAAGAAGTTAATTAACACATTTGAATATAAGTAGTTTTTTATTTTAGATTTTGACGATATTTGAGGACCATTTCATAAAAAAAGGCAGGTTATGTTTTTCTCAGAATTACACCGAGATCTAATCAGCACCAGGGTAAATTACAAGTGACTTATCTCTTATCTACCAAATTTTGTAAAATTTGGTCTATTAGTTTTTAGCTAGAGTGGATATAGGCAATTTTCGAGGACCATTTTGCAAAAAAAAAAAAAAAAAAAAAAAAAAAGCCGCAGGATTTTTTTTTATCCCAAATTGTATCCAAATCAAATCATAACTAGGGTCATCCACAAGGAACATACTTACGGAATTTTATGAAATTCGATCCATTGGTTTTTGAGTTACATAGGATATATAAAGTGCATAGACAGACAGACGCACAGACGTCACGCTAAAAATAGTTTTATCGTGTTCTAGAAGTCCCAAAACGTATAGATCCGTCGACAACTTGAGTTGTGATTTTTGGTATGATTCCAATACTTCCCCTATGCATTATCATGTATTGCAGAGAAAGTAATATGTTCTCCCATTGAATTTCTGATCTCGACTCTGATTACCAAACAAAATAAGAATTGTATGGAATTAAATAAGTGCTAATTTATATTCTAAACTGGTAGATTTCTAAACTCATTTTATGAACGTGGCATCATTTTCCCGCCAGACTCAAAAATTAGACTATGGTGTTGTTGCCATTATAATTAAAAATTTATAACAAAAACTAAATAACTAACAATGAAATAATATGATCCTCGTCTCCTATTCAGAATGTCTAATATTCCGAATCTCTTCATGAATGTCAAAATCTTATCAAATCACAGTCAAGAAGTAAATCATACGCACTCGCATCCCTGCAATAAATTTCCTCCACTGAAATTTCTATGAGAAGAGCAAGAACCGACATTTTATCTAATATAGCATGACTGTGTTGAAATTTGAAAGTTTCTAAAAATATATTTACTATCGTTTTAAATTAAATTTGAGATACTGGAATATGAATTTCACGCCCTCGTTTCGAATTTATGAAATTCCACAAAATGCGACGAGTTCGCTCCAAGTCAGTAACAATTCAATAAATCCTGATATTAGATTGCGAGGTAGACAGGCATAAATGTGAAAGTTTTAGAAGAAATCTCTATACTAGCCTACTTGATGGAATATCGGCAAACGTAATATATCACTTATTATAATATCTGTACACAACCTTGCTGCCCCAACCATAAATCGAACCCTGGATCCCCGAACTGGCCAACAAACGCTCTACCATTGAGCTACGGGGCCGAAATTGCAAGCTCTTACAGTCGAATTGGGCTCTGCATTCACCACCCTCTAATGTCAGATTGGCGGGCAACTGACAATCTGATTGACCACCTCCTGCTATTTTTACCTCAAATTAGCCTCCTGATACTACTATTTTTACTCAGGTTTGTATCCTGCATGGTCTCAATTTGTAATCGGTGCTCCATCTTCCAGAGTCCACTGAAATCGTACTAATCACACTATGGTCATTTCCAGACCTCCGACATCCTGCTCTCAATTAATTTAGATCAATGAATCCCTTTATTTCATTCTTATTAACTTATATGGACTTATTTGTGTTCTCTCCATATTTCCTGTTTGAAAAAAACAATGTTGTGTTAACTGTTCATGTTTTTTCGGTTCTTTCTTTTTCTTTTGACCCTTTTTATTTGCATTTTTTCTAATTTTTCTTTTCTAAATTTTATTCTAAATTTATGTTTTTGTTTTTCATGTGCCTAAATTATTTTTTGCATTTTCATATATTTTCTTTTTATATATTTTCTAAATTTTACTTTTAAAATTTTATTATTTTCTTTAATTTCAATCTATTTTTCATTATATTAATATACCTCACTCTAAATTTTATTTTTCAATGATCTTTTTATCTATATTCGCAATAACCCTTTTCCCATTTTTGAAAAATGGACGTACTTGTCAAGTTCAAATATAATATAAAATTGCCTGTTTAATCACACTATTTTTCATCCATTGTTATATTTTTAGATCTAAATAAATGTTCGTTTGGCGGGATCGTAGACCTTGAGTGCCTCCTGAGTGCAGGAGGTGTCCTTTCCCGGCCGTGCAGCTAGCTACTCTAAACCCACTATGTGAGTCGCACGGTCTGGGGCTTCAGATTTCCGACATATTTGCACTAACCTACAGGGTTGATTTGTTGGGACGCCATTGTAAAGAACCTTGCTGGCCAATCCGGGAATCCCATCCGGGATCTCCGAACTCATCAGCTGACGCTCTACTGTTGAGCTGCTGGGCCGAAATTGCAATCTCTTATTGTTGAATTGGATTCTGAATAACATTAGATAATTGTGAATTAAAAACATAAATTTCACTAAATTTTGCGTAGATAGATTATTGTTCATTAATTTATTAGAGATATTTTTTCTTTATTTCAAAGTCTAGGGCATAGTATAATTTAATAGCGATTTCTGTCTTGCGGCGTTTTGAAAACGCCAGCCGTAACATATAATTTCGGTCTCGAGAAGGGCCATCGATCCTCGTGCTAAAAGCGTTAATCTTCATGGATGTTTTCCCTCCGGATTTAACTCTAAGTTCAAAGTAGGAATCACTGAGCTACACCCTCTGATAACACTGTATTCCCGTTGCTATCCACCTTCCTCATCGACCGGAAAGTAGGTAAGATTCTGTGATGAACTACAGCATGTTTCTACTTGTAACCCTTCTTAACATGCTGTACAGCCTCGTAAAATCATTCTTCTAAATATGTCTCTTTTAACTTTTAGCTCTTCTAAATTGAATGTTTTCCATTCCCACTCTTTTTGAACTATCACTACCCCAGTATATTTTCTCAGCCAATCAGAAGCTAGCATCCAACTGAAGGTGTGCGTGATTTGCTACAAATCTCATATTGCTATTTTCACAAACTGATATTTTCGATATGGAGATAAGAGGATTTTCCCTTAAGTGCCCTGGAATGGAATCGCCATAGAACCTTGGAAGACCCTTAATATCAAGATTTTCTAATTTATGGAATTATGTACATGAGAGAAACACACGGCGTGATTTTAACTTGCATTAATTTTACATATATCACTCGTACATTTTTGTCTAAAAATATATGTAAAAATATGAAATGCTGGCTACAAATCAATATGCCTCTCCAAATGTTCACTTAATGGCAGTAGTATTCTAGGATTATTTGAAACTTCTCCCCCAACTTGCAAGCTATGATGAACGAAAACTGCGTATTCTTTAAAATATATATTATACATTACATTTCCGTAAAATTGTGAGACAAAAGACAATAAATACTAGAGTAAATTATTATATTAGCTTATTACTTTCTTACTTTCCTTACAATTCATGGTATTGTGTAAGGAAAGTACTGGAATAGTGTCGAAAATCGCAACTCGAGTTTGCGACGGAGCAACGCGCTTTGGGACCTTCAGAATAAGAAAAAAATATGTTTGGCATATTGTGTGTGTGTGTCCACTCTAACTCAAAACCTAATTGACCCAATTTCATAAAATGTGATAGGTAAGTCACTTGAGGAATACCCTGATGCTGATTAGATTGTGTTACTATTCGGAATAAAATAACATGCCTTATTTGAAAGGGCTCGCAAAAATCAAAATCATATGTATCCCATCTAGATAAAACAAATAGTGACTAAATTTTGCAAAATTTTATAGATGGGTTACCCTGGCGTTTATTAAATTTTAGTATGATTCGGGAAACTACCTGCCTTTTCTGTCAATTGGCCTCAAAAATAATCAAAATCTAAAAACTCTAAAATAAAAGGTTGCGCAAGTTCAAATGTATCCATTTAATACTTGCTTTATATGCAATTTCGACAATGAAATGAATGAGATCAACCCCATTACTCCAGAACTCGCCGTTCTAAACTTGTCCCTGAATTGACGAGATTTTCTTGTGCATAGTAAGAAAAGTTGATCAACTCCTGACCGCGATCCAATCAGAAAATGACAAAATCTAACGTCTCACTGCGCTGTCTCTAAAGATGGAGACCAGTATTCGGTGGTGGAAAGTGGATATAGAATGATAATTCCACGAAAATGTATCTAAATACATGAATATACAGTACATTAAAGATTACGAATATACTGTTAAATAACTTCGAAATGTTACGTGGGAGGAAATTGGTCAGATTCTGACAGTTATATGGTCTGACATTAAACGTTCTAAACACAAATAGGTATTCATTACTGGCAACCCTACCATCAACTAGCTGTGCCAGAGGAAGTATCTACGATTGACAGATGGATTTACTGAAGCTCCGGCGATGAAAATTGTTCTGTGTAGTAAGACTTTTTAAAATAAACTTAAAATTTAGGATATCAGTTATTATCACACAATAATGGAACATTTAATATCGAATGGAATAAAAAATAATTATAATATTTGTTCAGTACAGCTATATATTGTAATCTTGTTAATAAAATAATATTATACGTACAAATTGCCTCCCTAATTAATTGCCACAGTCAACAGAAATCACACATCTGAAGATTGATTCACAATAATGATAATGAGATATAATTGTAACATGTACCACTTCATTAAAAATTTTAAAAACAGAAAATTGATGGTAAAATATAAGAAAATATTGGAAAATATAGTATATCTGTTTTAGGAACGCCTTCAGGGTACTTTCCTCGATAACTTTTTCAAAACCACGTACCAGGGATTCTTCGAAGATTTGGATGATTTCCTAATTTTGGTTTCATTGTTAAATATAATATCGGTAACATAAAATCATCGCAACAAAATTACATGGCCACATTTGACTAGTCAATACTTATGTTAGTATCAGATGGTTTAATATGATAAAGGGACAAATCAAATAACAGGACACATTTACGTGGCTAAAATAATTAGACTTAATGTCATGAATAAATTCGATTGTCTTCGAAAACTATCGGAAGTAGAACAATAATGAGATTAGGAAAATGCCACCAAAGAAGGATCGATGAAAGATAACGAAATATTCTATTGATGCCAGACTCATTTCAAATTCTATGGAGACCTGCTCGTATCTAAGTGAATTTAGTCTTCCAATACAATCTACTGATGAATATTTTAATTGAAATTATTTTATCCTATTTAAATTTATAATTATCAAGTTCTGAATAAATCAATATTTTCAAAGTATTTTGTTGCATTATAATTTTTATCAGTATTTAAAGTAGTTTCGAATCGAAATAATGCTCATAAATGTAGACTAAAATTAGCAATTATAGTGTACAAAAATTTAACTGCTATACAGAATACAAAAATCCAGTTGACCCAAGAGAATGCAAAGTTTTTTTAAATAAATAATTTAACAAGAATTACAGTCAAAACCTAGGCTTGCAGGAATCGGATTTGACTGTATTATGTGGACAATGTATTATTTCAATGCTCTGCTATTCCATTTATGCACACGAAAGCTATTTGAATTGCAGTTTAAAGTGAATTGCAATATACTATAAGTTGGTAATGGTCCATCGTATTCGGCATATCAACTCTGTAAACGATGCAAGTCATTTAGCAATGTAACAGTACAATGTTTTGATTTAGGCATTTACATTTGTTATCATTTTCTACAATTTTAAAGTTAGAATTTCAAAAATGAAATCAGAAACTCAGTTATGTAATTTTTATTTTCCTAAAATATGAAAAGTATATGTAAAAGACAATTATGACATTATTAAATAAATGATAATTTGTGAATATAGCAGTATACCATTTATTAAGTTAAATGCCAAATATATACTGGTTTGATTCAGGACTTTATTTTTGAGGTGTTATATAGTGTATCCCCACTATTTTTTATAATTTTTTTTATATACTTTTGTTAATTTTAAACATTTTGCATATATAAAATATCTATCTTTATAACCGTTGTTTCAAGTCAGCATAAGAATCTAACACATTTTCACACTTATTTTAAATCAGTAAGTATTTAATCCAGTGGTTCATTCCTTACAAGGAATCACAATTAATTAATTACCCCAACTAATTAATTACTTACTATATTATTACTTCTTAATCCTTGTTAATTTATTACTTGTTAACTCCAAATAGTTAAATGCTATACCTTCTTTATTGCAGGTTATCCCAGTGATCTCAGTCTCTATTCGGCTTTCAAATTGACTGCATGAAGAAAACTGGTATATCAGTTATGTATAAAAAACAATTTTTAAAGTTTAATTCAAAAACTAAATTAAATAAAGGGTTTGTTTACATTGCCACTTAAACACGCACCTCTTAGACGACGAACCTAAATAATTATACACGTTTTCCCCTAGAAAATAAGGAGCACTCATATAAATTGTATTAGTTTTCAGTGCAAAAGTTCAACTTGCGAAAACAATTCTAGTCATTAAGAAACAGAAAGAAAATAAAATCGTTTTCACAAAAGGTTCACAACGACATAAAAATTGTGAAAATATATATCCCCACCATGTCGCTTGAAACATAAGATGTAGACCGCTTAATTTCCTAAGCGTGTTTTCCAATGGCAACCGTAAGACTACTTGTTAGATGCAATGGATAACTGAATTCGGAATTATATCGAAACAACCATAAGATTCATGGTAGTAGTTTCAATTCACCAAAAATTTTGCTGAATAGAATATTCAATAAAAATCAACCATGCATAAAGCATCAATTATGAAACACTTTTCAACTGCAATGCAATTTTATTTAAACATCTCTGAAATGCGATACATTCAGAGGGGATATTTTTTAAATTATCATAGTACTACAATAATTTATTTTACTTAAAAATTTAAAACCATGGAGGTAAAAGTACTTTATAACTCCATGCTAAAAACTTCATCAAAAAGGCAATGCTATGAAGTCTCCTGCTTCTCTATGTAAAATCAATGAATATGTCATTCATATCACCTATATTTCAGACTCCAGAGCAAAATAATTTTGTGTTAAAAAATTCAATTTTTATACAGCCCATCTTACTTACACCTTAATTTGTTACATTCAGCATATGTTAAAATTAGGCTTCGTTGTAAAAATGATCAAGGATTGATGATCATTTAAACTCATAAATATAAAAAATATTGTAATTGCGTTGGCGCAGAATGTAGATGCACAGAAATTACGAAAAAATAAAGCGGCTTTAGGACGGATGCAACACAAAATATGAATTTAAAATAACTTTCAAAATCACGATCATGACATTTTGAAAAAATATGGATGCCATATTTTATTTTGAAGTGGGTCAAGTGATCTCTTTATACAATATGGGTTTAATTACTTGTTTAATTTTTATTTAAAAACTACCAAATCTATTTTGCTCAAATTATTTTTATATATTTTATGGAATAAGCTGAATATTTTCTAAAATTTTCAAAGCAAATTGCGAATTTTAACTTAGCTTAAAATATGTTTCCAAAATTAGTTCCCATAGGATTCAATGTATTTCATTTTTTCAACCCGGGTTCAGTTCAAAACTAATTGGGTGAAATTATTCATTTACATTTACATATGTCCCAGAGACCGTCTCAACAACATACTAAAATTTCATTTCGATAAAGTCATTTTTACGGCAGTTATCGTATGAAAGGACAGACAGAATGACCAAAGTCATAAACTCTTTTCAACTATGTTGTTGTTGTTGAGACCCAGACCGTCCGACCTACCAGAAAGGTGTAAGGTAACTGTTTGGATGGCCGGGAAGTGCCTCCCAATTTAGACCGGAACCCAGTGGGGGAGGCATCCACAGGGACCGTACCCTCCTTCCCCTACCACCAACCTCTCAGAAAGACTTACGGACCCACATGTTTAATGTGATCGTACTCCGCATGAATACGGCGGCAGTTGTGGTAGCGTGCAAATCCAGCACGTAAACCACCGGGCTACCGCGCCCGAAATGTACCAACAGCACGCGGTGTTCCCAGGTGGTCACCCACCCAAGTACTAACCGCGCCCGATGCTTCCTGACTTCGGTGATCTAACGGGAACACGGTACGGCCGTTGGCCTTTTCAACTATGTTGGAAAGTGTTAAAAAAGCAGAAAGAGCACATACAGATAAAATTGCGATTCACTTTGTAAAAGAATGCAATGCTCCTCAAATATAGAAAAAAATATATTTCAATGATTCTAAGGGGATGATAGGAGTAGGGGCTGATCAGCTGAAATAGGTGATAGGATATCTTGGTTAGGAGGACAAGAATTCTTTCTATTTAAATTTATTATTTAAGTAAAAATATTTTAATTAGTTATCTTCATGAACATACTTATTGGATATTGTGGTATTAACCAAGTTTCCAGATACAACATCTATTAATAAAAGGTTATTTTGAAATTTTCAATAAAGCAACTTGCTCTATATTCCCATCAAGCAGACCCAATATACTATAGGCTTCTATGAATACAGTGTATCGACTTTAATGTACTAAATGCAATATTACCTGATTCAATCCATCCTTGAATATCACAGTACGTTATTGATAATGATACTGCACGGCGAAGTTCAAGTAATTGATTCTCAGTCAGGCATGATAGTTCCTGTGCATGCGGGGATTTCTGTCATTAAATGTTGTTGGTATGGTCATATAATTATAAAGCAAATAATTCGCATCTTCTGCAGCCTATGATAATATTATGCTTGAAATGAGTAGGTATTGTATTGTTGAAATAATATTGTATGAATCGTAACAAATCTATTTATATCATCACCCCTACAACTCTTTCTCATATATTTTATTATTCCACGATACTCATGTCACCGTATACTACACAACGATCTCATATTTGAGATAATTTCCAAAATAATACTCCCCCAAGTGTGACAAAACCCTAAAACTGAAATTTATTAGATTATTTTTAGCTTCTCTTAATATAAGTCAAAAGTTCTTTTAATGACGTATTTCTGTGTATTTTCTAGCACAAACTGGCAAAGTAACGAACATGCATATTTTTCTATTTGCGGTTCTATGTACCCGACTATAGCAATCTAGCTATGCAAAATGTATATCCAGCACAGCGAAATAGTGATGACATCTAAGAGCAATTGCAAATTACAGGGATCTATCGGATTGGTCGTTGTAGGCATTTAATGAATTTTCTAACCATTCCTGTTGGCCACGCCACGGTCCATTTTCCTTTTATATTAATGACTATAGAGAATTTTGCAGACGACATATCACAACTTAATCCCAAATGAGGTTATTAGATATTTTAAACATTGTGTGGAAAACAGTTATATAGAAACTAAATTCTACAAGATATTCACCATAAGGTGCGGGATAGGCTAGAGATTGCTGAGAGGGTTTTTCACTCGGATGACCCGAGTTCTATTCCCGGCTCTGTACAAACTGCCCCCGTGTTCACGCGGAGTATGGACGCGCTAAATATGTGAGTCCTTCCGAGAAGTTGATGGTAGAGGAAGGAGGGTACGGTCCAAGTAGATACTGCTCCACTGAGTTCCGGTTCAAATCTGGCACTTCATAGCCGTCCAAACAGATACCTTACAGCTTGGGGTAGGTCGAACTGTCTGGGTCGAAGAAGAAGATATTTCCATGCAACTAGATTCACGCATTCCCGACAAATAACTTTGTTGATAAACCAAATGAACCGTGGTTTTCATGTAACATAAATTATATACTGCATGATTTATTTGAATATATACTGACTTCATAAAGAAAGCATTATCAATGAATTCATGTTTACTCGCGCGTGGCACATTATTACTAATAGCAATATTGTAACGAGAAATTCTAGTTATTAATGTTTATCTTAGCGGAATACTATTGACACATACGTGGGGTTTCGCTTAATATTGTTCTCTGATATAACAATATCTGAATTGCATAGCAATTTCAACAGAATTTCCCACTTACAAACACCCACGGCATGCTATAATTTGTGAGCAAAATGGGGGTTGTTTGATATCCAGATGTGATCTTTTGCAGTCCTGTAAATTATTAACAACTTTTACACGTATTTTTCATTAATACACAATCTAAATTAAAAACCATGATATTACTTCCTCATTCTACTCTATAGCGAAAGTATTGCTTTTTTGAAAATATTCGAATTCGAGATAAACATGTTTTGAAATTTGATTTCATTTCGAACACTTTTGGAAAAGTGTAAGACTGTGTGTGTGTTTGTGTGTGTATGTGACAGAGAAAGCGAGAGAGAGAGAGAGTAAAATTTTGAATGTAGATATACAATGCGGAAATTATACTTACAATGCAGATGTACTATGTGAAAAGTATACCTACAGTGTATATACTACTATGTGAAAAGTATATTATCCTATGCCTCCTACTAAGTCCACACAATCTCTGATATAGAAAACGTCCATTTCCAAATACTTACTACGGACGAAATTAGGGGACATATAGATATTAAAACGGTGCAGGTGTCTGGGCAAATAATTGTGCCCAGTCTCTCGTCGAATAGCAGTGACTTCTTGTCGCCCTTGGAATGGTGGCATCTGAGCTTCTTTTATTGAATTGTAATGAAACAAAGTATTAGCACAGACCAAATTGCACAAAAAATCACCCATATGCTTTCGCCTGAATATGCTACATTATAAACAACATGATATGTCATTACAATATATTCTCATACGCCATGCTACAATACAATATATTCACAATGTGTAAAACACTACATAATATACAGAGCCAAATCACACCGGATTTTACACTGAATGAACTATAATTTACACTTGATTGGACTACGACAATTCTCTGTACTGTAGTTTCCTTGCAAGATCTATATAACAGAGATATGCAATCTGTATGTCAAACACTCCCAAGTTCACAAGCTGTGTACATGATGAATATTATTCTATTTATATTCCAAATCTGTATTCAATTTTCTATACGTTAATACATTTTGTGGTCCTGGATGTGTCACGAATTCCTCACCATATGAAATGTCAAAGGCGCTTTTACAATTTTTGGTGTACGTGCAACCCCTGATTACGACCTGGCCCGCAAAGTCCGTACCTAGTTCTCAGATTTTAGCTTAACCCCAAATCACTATACATAATTGTTCAATGTGCTTTTGATTTTACCAAAAGCTCCTGATAACCTAGAAAGCTGAATATTGGCATACTTGTAATATCGATCATAGGACAGAAACTAGCGTAGTCGGAGAGGCAATTTTTCTCCCAGAGTGGATAAATGGGGGCTAAAATCTCTCAGAACACTCCAGGATCCTCCAACGTAGGGGAGGGGAGGAGTCTCAAGGCTGAAACTCCACCAGGTTCAGAACTCAACTGAGTCAATTTTCGATTGAGACAATTATTCAACATGTTGTTAATAAAATAATATTTATTAAAAACGGTGTCGCACAATTTTTGAAAGTGCTAGTTTCCCTATATCTGACATGTTTATATACTAGTCATCCTATAATTATAGCCTAAAGTTAAACATTAAATGTACTTCCCGAATATTGGTCCACGTTTCATAACTCTCTTAAGTATGACAATTTCAAATTAACTGGACGTTTTTCTCTGCACTTAACAAAATAAAAACACTTTTTGAGATCTAATTTAAGACGGCATAAGCGCAGAAATTTAATTTTATTAGCTGGTGAGTAGGACATAACTTTCAAACTTGATTTTGAAAATGTTATGTTGATTTTTGCAAGAAAAAGTTAGAAAAAGCATTTCTGAATTAATTTGCTGAATTGCTAGCGTTGCTTATTTCAGCATTGCTTATTTCGTATCTAATATGTAGTTTCTTAAATACAATGTTTTTGTGTATTTAAGTCATCCAGGAATGAAGAAGAAAAATCCATCCTAATTTTTAGCTTCTAAAAAATCCGTAAAATTCCATGTCGTTTAAAATACGTAATTCTTATATTTGAAATTAAGTAGCTGCTCCTTTTGTTATAAAACACGTACAATCGTAGAGTTTTCTCTGGAAAAATATGTTGAATCCTTCGTTTTCTTTCTTCCTCGGTTTAACATTTCGGTTGGCAGCGATTTTATTCCAGGGCCAGGTGATACAGAATATATATTTTTCCTAGTAGCAGTACTTAATACAACGATCATCTGGCAATTAACCTGCATCATGGTGAACCACTCAGCCATCACATGACGTTGCCCCGGCGCACCAGTGGGGGACACTACGCCCAGCAACACAACATTCATGCTCGCAGGTGGGACTCGAACCCGCAATCCGGCAGCCAACAAAGTATGAAAAAACCTTGGCCACTCAGCCACTGCTTCGGTATATAACTATATATTGACGGATGCGTTCTTATACTCTTATTAGTACAAATGCTCTGCTTTTTTTCCCCGAAGAAGATATCATATTTTGCCTCCGAAACCAGTTGACACTCTTTATGAATCCTGTATACCACTAAACTATCGAGATATTTATTTTTCAGATTGTTGTTAATGGTACTCATCCTCCAAAATTATCAATACTTATGAGCAGCAGACAGCAGTTTAAATTTGCAATGCTTTTACTATGCCTCTCTTATGCAGACACTAGGTACTGCAGGCAATATAAAAATCGACCTTTCTTGACAATGCCATCCGTCAGTTTTAATGAAGCAGCCATTTCTTACAGGAAACCATCGTTCAAGATGATGGATTGGACGATGGGGATAAAGACGTGTCGGAGCGGGTGTCAATGTTTAAATGTTACATAAGTTTCTTTTTATCTCTTATGTGACGAAAACAATGTTTATCGTCCACGTTACGTAAAAATCCTCCAGAATGAAAAAATTAGTTTTTAGATAAACATATTAGTCTAAACATTTTAGTCCTCAATTTATCAAGGTGCATGTAGCTATGTTAAGTAATACCTACTATACATCCGCCTGCAGTGTTTGCGCTTCTAAAATCCTCGGACATGCAGGGGCATGCTCCTGATCAATATTAATTATTAAAATACAATCCATTAACAAACATCTTTCCATACGACCCTTTAAAAAACACAAATCTCTCGTAACTGAATGAAAGTAGTTATATTTTGAATCAATATTAAATTTGTAATTCCAACAAAACGACAGGAATTTTCAAAGGAATTAAAATTAATTTTCAGCAATGCTGACATATTACCAACTTGGTGACATTTATTAATAACCGCCAAGTTGGCTATATTGCGTCAAATTCGTCGCCAAGTGTAACAAATAGAAGTGAGTAGATAAGGTATTTTCTTGTGTAATTAATAACTCATCGTGCATATGCCATTTATGTAAAATACATTGCAGTTTAAAAGCTATAAAAGAACACAAAATGGTAATGAAAATGTTCACTCAGTGCAGAATTGAACAAACCACTACGGTCATGCTCAGAATATTGAAAGATCGCGTTAAGCAGAATCCGTCACCACTAGTACTTGGATAGTTGACTGTTTGGTGAACAACGAATGCTGTTGGCTGTAGGCGATGAAGAGGTTTCGACACAAATGTTTCTGAAGCCAGAAGTTCTAGGTCTAAGCAATGATTTTCATTGAAAAACAATATTTTTATTAAAACCATCAAGCTTAGTATGGCTATATTAGGGATTTATGAAAAAACAGATAAATTTTAATAATTTTTAACTACTATTTTGTTTTTGTGGCAATGTTGATTATACCATGGAGTTAATTGGAAATTTTTAATTCCATGTATTATACATTTATTAAATTAATATTCTCTCAATTTTTCTCATTGCAATGCGTTAATTTTCCAATGATAGAATAGAGATAAGTTTATATATATATATTTTAAGAATTTCATTTACTTGTATTATAAATACCAGTGGCCTATCTTTAATGAAAATGGTCTGAAGAGCATATGTGAAATGGAATTAAATGAGTAGGTTTATATGTCGCAAGACATGATATAAATTTATACAAAATGGCTGATATATATATATATATATATATATATATATATATATATATATATATATATATATATATATCATCTATGATTCATATTCATATTCAGTTCTGCATGTTTGGGAAGTTGTATTCTGAATTGCTCGTCCAGTCTTCAGCTTAGACTCACTGGACGGGTTTGGGAGTATTTCCGTGAACGTTCGTACTGCCTCCCTGGTAGAATTTCGACTTGTTCATTCCGGTGCTTCTAGATTAAGTTGTTGAGGTTGATCGTGTATACACGTGGTAGAAGAGGAATGATTCATGCCGCATGGTAATACAATTTTCTTAATGTATCCTTTTTTCATTTTTTCATTTTTTGATGCCTGTAGTCTGAGTTTAAGCATTTATAGTAATGTACTATTGCTTAATCTGAAACAGGCATTGCTTACTCGAATTTGGGAAGGTTCTGTTCTTTTCTCTTATCGGCATTATGGCCGTGAATTTGCTTCTATGGTGATGTTAATATTACTTGAATTGTATTTTTATTTTTTTTATTTTTACATAATTCTTATTATTACATTTCAATATATATATATATATATATATATATATATAATTCTATATCAGAAAACGCTCTGTCTATCTGTCTGGCTGTCGGTAATGCATGGCATTAAATTTGGCGACATTTTGTATAATATCGCCAAACTTGCAAAAATATCGCCAAATGTACGAAAATATGCTAAATTTTACGAATATTAAATATCACGGAAAATTGAGCTAACTGGAAATATATGAAATAACTGACTCCAACGGAGTTTCCTCCTTCATCTTTCTAAAGTTTTTCTGCCAACCATGTTGTGAGATATTAAGTAATCCAGTAAATGCTATTCAATAGAGAAACAATTTATAATTGATTTGCATTTATGTACACTTTCTGTATACTGTAGATCGGCACCTGCCTTTAAGCTTAGAAGATTGTTGAATAATATGTAAACAGAATAATTTAATATTGACATGAAATAATTTAATATTTAAATTCCCATTTTTGATCTAAAGTGAAAATGATTACATAATAATAATCATATGCTTACTGCTAATATACACAGGGTTCAAACAGTTTGTATGTACTTGTAACAATAAAGAAATGGACATCCTTGTTCAGAAGTTATCTCGAGCCTTTCCTCAGATATTGAAATTGCTATATTTCCCCAACAGAACGTTGATTCGTCAATTGTTAATAGAACGTTGATTTGTCGATAGTTAATAGAACATTGATTCGTCGATAGTTAATAGAACGTTGATTTGTCGATAGTTAATAGAACGTTGATTCGTCGATAGTTAATAGAACGTTGATAGAATTATATGAAATGGGGTATTGAGAGAAGTTTTAAATATAGTGAAACACAGATGAGAAACTTTTTCGAACATATGTTTAGAAAATCGAAAAAAAAGAATAAATAAATAATGAAAAAAAATATATTAACATTTGTTGCACAAATAGGCATTTGTTTTACACTTTTTCATCCCAAGCGAATGACCGAATTTTCAGAGCATTTTTCAAAATACAGATCGTTATTAATGTAAAAGGGAAAATATCGCAGAAAATTAAGTATGTTCTCCATTATCAAATGAGTTGCTGCTTTGTAAGTATTTTAACTAAAAATAAATGGACATTGATATTTAATAGTTATTATGAGCAGTTTGCTAGATATTATTGCACATTTTGACATGGAAAATAATACATCTCAACATAAATCAATTAAATTCCATAAAATCTGATATACTTATTTTATACTTTAACATCAAAACTTTTATTTATTTTTAACGTGATCTAATTTTAATTATTTTTTTTCGACAATAGCAATTTTTTTTAATCTGTAGAGAAAGTCTTATGTAAAATGTATCAGATATTTACATAATTAATCATGCACCTGGTTCTTATATTGTTGCGAATGCATAAAATGTTTACACCGCATATTTTCTATCCCCGGGGGTAAACGACATTTACAGGCAATCGATTGAAGTTCAGTGTCATTTAACCTTGACTGCAATATTGAACTAACTTGGCTACAAGTTTTATGAAATATCGCCAACTTGGCGACGTTTGCAATTTTTGGAAACTACTCGAAATTTTTAAATTGGGTAAGAATATCCCGAGTCGCGTAGTTTTTTTTTTTCAAAAACTTTCCACAGAGTGTATATAAGTTAACCACCGTTCAGTCAGAAGCCATTAGCATACGAATCAAAGTGAATTCTGAATACAATATCCTGAGAATGTTGTTTTCTGTTTTGTGACTGACAATAATGGTTATTTTATTGTACTTCACGCTTCTTTATGATCTTATAAGAAATCAAGAAAGTTATTATCTGTATATTTGTCTTGTTTACGCTTACGAATGCTTTTTACAAATCATTAGTTATACAGAAATTTGAACTAATTCCTCTGTCCTAAAATACATCTACGATTTCTGAAACTACGTCGGAACAATTTTATGCATAATATATTAAGCATGTGGCTCCTTTTGCGCTTTAGTCGTAATTAATCTGAGTTTGTCATATGCAGAGAGTTTCTCACTAAGAATTAATTTCGAAATTCGCACACCTCGTTACTAACCTCATATTGTTATACATGACAATGAACAGCTTCCGGGTACAGTACGTTTATTGGTCGAAATGGGATGACGTCAATATGTAATATAAGCGCATGCTGATTGTAAGATTTTGAACTGAATACACGTTGAGCCTGTTATCTTGGTGTTGGAATAAGTATTTATATTGTTTAAGGCTTGATATTTTGCTGCGATAATTTTGTTAAAATATATGTAATTTATCAGGATTTATTCTCATAACGTAACGTGTCGATTGATGAAGTTAGTTCACTTCGAATTCCGAAAACCGGTTGCTTCCTTCATTTGCAACTACTGTTTTTACCTAACTTCTATTAACTTTATGTGATGAATTTTTGTTTGTTTGAAAGTTTGGTAATTATTACTTCTTTTTTCTTTATTTCACAATAATGTGGTGACCTTGATAACTAATATGGCGAAATGTCACCAAATTAGTCTTAGATTAAATTTTGTCTTTTTGAAAATACTTTGCTAAATTAACGAAAATGTTGCCAAATTCTCGAAAATTATACGAAATCAGCAAAAAATGTTTCAAATTTGATCATAAGAAATAACATGATTAAGAGCAATGCCATACTATACAAATAATTAATTTTATGAATTAAATGATAAATTATATATAATAAAATTTAAATATTTAAAAAAAGATTTTAAAACTGAAATTTTGAAAAAAAAAAAATATATATATATATATATATATATAATAAACTCACTTTTAATTTATTCATGATGCAGTTCGCTAACATATATTTCACAACATGTTGTTTTATAAATATGAAACTGCTATTTTGTTCCCCTTGATTGATGCAGTTGGCTCATCTCTAGTTTTCAAAACATGCTGTTTTATCAATATGTATCTCATTTGATTTTCTTTCTAGATAAGTAGTCGAATACCCGCTGAAATTCAACGGTTTTAAAATGAGCAGATCTTGAATAAAGTGAATTTTTGAATTATTCAATTTTTTTTCCAGTGGTCCTTTTCAAACTGTTCACCCGTGCACCAAATGTCAAATATCTATCTCACTTCAGACTGAGCATTTCATTCACTCGGCAAATCGAGCATTTTAATGACCAGTGTCCCTAAAGTATAAAATTACGGGAAACTGAAATATATTTTCTTTTCCAACTGTCTAACATTACATCAAATTTAAAGTTTCTATCTAATCGCGAAGTATATTTTTCTATCATTTTACATTTCGAACGCTTTTGCGTAGAGTACCACCTCTTTTAATGAACATTTTTGAAAAACTCTATTCTGCTTAGTTTTTTTATTAAATGCTTGGTCCGTGTAACAAATGGCAAGCCTTTATCGCAGTTTATAGGACGCGTTCCTCATTTATTTGGAAAATCAAACACATTGCTCTGCAGAACGCCTTAAAGTAGGAAATGTTAGAAAATTGTAATTACACACTTTTCCCTTTTGAACTATCTCTCCATATACTAAATATGAAGACTCTATCCCATCGCGAAACATGTTCATTTCACCTTTCGAACGTTTTTCTGCGAAGCCCCTTTATATGAACATTATTGAAAAAGCTTTTTTTCTTGATTTTTATCAAATAATTGGCTCATATACCCAATATCAAGCCTATTCCGCATTTTAAATTAGGTGTTTTTCATTTGTTGTTGTTTCTCATCTCATCTCATCATTTTGGTTTGTGGCAACCCTTAAAGTAGTAAATATTAGAAAACTGAAATTGCACACTTTCTTCCTTCCGAATTTATCTACACGTACACCAAATATGAAACCTCTATATTATCCCAAAGCATGTTTTATTTATATTTTCACCTTTCGATTGTTTTTCTCTGATGCACCCCCTTAAACGAACATTTACAAAAAATTCTATTCGTCTTGATTATTCTCATCAAATGAACAGTCCATATAACTAATTTCAGGCCTTTTATCAAATTTAGGAGGAGGCGTTTCTCATTTACTCGGCAAATCAAACATTTTGGTGTGCGGCACCCCCTAAATAAGAAAATATTGAAAACATAAAATTGCACAGTTTCTTCCTTTCAAACGATTTACCCATACACCAAA
Organism: Amaurobius ferox; assembly: GCA_951213105.1. Lineage (NCBI taxonomy): Eukaryota > Metazoa > Arthropoda > Arachnida > Araneae > Amaurobiidae > Amaurobius > Amaurobius ferox. The sequence goes on along the minus strand of OX578146.1, from coordinate 131,107,348 downwards.
TTTGAAGTCTCTATCTCATCGCAAAGTGAACTTTTCTATCATTTCTCTCTTCGAACGTTTTGGTGTGGAGTATCCCGTCTACAGAACATTTTCAAAAAATTCGATTTTTCCAGTAGTTTTTAATCGAACGATCGACCCGTGTACCTCATTGCAAGCCTCTATCTGTTCGAGAAGCGCCTAAAAAAAGGAAGGGAGACAGACAGACAGACGGACATTTGGCAATTAGCATATATAGATTTAATTTCTAAAGAAGATTATTTTTCCTGCATTTGATACTGCATCATTTTCCTATCCGGATAACGTTAGATCATTTAATTTTTCAAACCGGATATTTCCTTTATTTTCTTATTGTTAGATGTAAGATGTACGAGCAGAATTAAGTGTTTAAACTTAGAAGTAATGTACTGTAATCCATGGATTTTTAAACGTCGCGTAGTTTTAATTAGTTGAATAGTCTTTACGACATCATTTGCGGAAATCAAAAGTTCAAAAAAATATAAAATATATATTTCCGAAGATATTTATAAACGGATTTACTAATTTAGGTCATTTTACTATGTCTATTTGCAGACTTAAGACTTTTTAGAATAAATTTAGGGATTTTAAAAATTTTTAGGGAAAATTTAAGGATTTTGCATCGTTTTTGGTAACAATGTCAATTTGATTTTAGTGAATTGTGAAGGTGAATAAAATATACTTTTTTAAATTTAATCAATAAGGTTGTTATGAATATTTTACGTACTGGAACTTTTGCTTTTTGCGATTCTTGAAAATAGTTAAAATTTTAATTTTATCTAAAATACAATCCACAGAGTTCAGTGTTTTTATAAAATTATGCATAATATCTTAAGAAACTGTAGATGTCTGGGACGTCATTTTTTCCAATTTGTTTACATTTTTATCAATTTGGCGACATTTTCGTGATTTTGGCAACATTTTCGTGATTTTGGCAACATTAAAGAAATCTCACCAAGTTGGCGACATTCCGCCAATTTCGACACCAAAATTTCTCCAAGCGTTACCCAGAGATAGACAGATAAACAGATTGATAAATCAAAGAGTTTATAGTGTTATAAATAAGTATAATAACTAAGTGAACCCTACGTGGCTAAAGTGGGACTAAAAACATCTCAGATCAAATTAAAGATACTAAAAGAATGAAGGTATTTGAATTTCTAAATTACATTATAACTTAGGAAATATCTTAAGAAACTGTATATGTCTGGAATCAATATTTTAAGATATAAACCACCTATTTAAAATTTCCTGCATACTGAAATACTTGCTTTCGACTTCATTGATTTGACGAACTTCCGCATACATATAGGAACGTCATTTATAAGGAAGTTCCTGTACTAATATAATTCATAACTGGAATATCTCAGGCCTCATTAATAATCTTGAACCGTTGTGCATGACGATGAATAGCCGCCAGGTTCTTAGAATTGATTGGAACAAAATGGAATGACTATAATATGCACAAAACATATGCAGATAAATATAAAATGTAGAAATTGATGTATTTCGTGTGTTATGAATATAGGAATAATATTAAAAATTAACTTATGCAGTTATTTTATTGAGTGCGTGTAATTTGTTTGATTTTCTAATTAAAAGACAATCCATTACTTTTATTATTTTCAGCTACAAAAGATACTTGTAATTTTCCCTCAAACAGTTTCTCAGCCATATAACGTTGATTATTGAATTTGGGAAATCAAACGGAAAATCGAAGTCATAGATCAGAGCCGTATTGATGAACCGACTTTGCGAGCATGTTTCTTATAAGGATCTCACAGATTTAAAAATACTGCCATTATTAAATAATGACAGTATTATTAAACGTATAATATCGATAAAGGTGAAATAATGACATGGATCCTGATCAGAGCTGATGGATGTGATAATATAATTAATTTTGATCGTGTGAAAGCTCTAGCGTCATTATTCCATGAGTTTGAATTTGGAGACGTCATAGAAACCCATAGAACGTTTTACTGGAGGTTCAAATCACTGATTTCAGTATGGCAAACTCAAGATGTGCAATATTGACTTCTTGCACATCTTGCAAGGTTTGATGCTCACCTTTGTGATCATGAACGCCCAAGAGGGAATAAGCCCCTTCCCTTGTTTTCCCCTATTTGCGCCCATGAGAGCCATTTTGGCATTAAGAATAAGGAACTATGACGTAATTTCAATAAAATACATTTTTGTAATCAAGTGAAATTCTAATGTGAACTTTAAAAGTAAGTTGTGAATTACCATTTAATGGCAGTACATAGTGTCAGGGACCAGTTTATAAGTTTGCAGATCGTAGTTCCACGTCGATTGATAGAGTGTACACTTGTAAGGAGGCAACGAACAATACTCCATACACAACTGCGTTTCTAGCTCCACTATATGAACGCCCTCTATCGAACTATAACCCAGACATAAAACTGGACAAGACCCAGGTCAGTCTTTAATTTAACTTAACTTTTTTTAATATTACTTAAATAGTCTATTTTGACTTTTTTACTTTAAATTGTTAATCCAAGTTTTTCTCAATTCTATCCTATAAACTGCTAGTCTGAGGGTATAACTGTCATTCATTCTTATTTAAATGTACTTTATTTTTCTCATTTAAATGTACTTTATTTTTCTCATTTAAAAGTACTTTATTTTTCTCATTTGAAAGTATTTTATTTTTCTCATTTATTTTTCAATCTTTCAATCACTCAACTAATGGCACACAATCAAGATCATATACTAATTCTACTGAGGTCTAAAGTCATTGAACTAGGCACCTTTCTAATAAACGAAACCGGAGGGGGTTATAACTCAGACTATCTTGTCTGCTGATACGTATTCGAATCTTGGTGGCATGTGTAGGCATTCTTGTTTGGGCGAAAAATCAAGTCTTCACTGACGCCAGCCTGTGTATATTGCAAGGCAACGATTGTGAATAAAAGTTGTTCAATAAGAATTACAAAGTCCAATGTATTACTTTGACGAAATCAGTATGGCACTATAAAGACTTGGACATTTATATGGGGCATATAAGGAAGTGTTCACTTGATTCCAGAATACTATAAAATCGAACGCCAGAAGGAGGAGTGCAATCAGGCAACCAATTCATCGAATTGATTAGGATCCATTTCATCGACGGGAGCAAAGTTCACGTGAAATAAAAATTCAATGACTGGACAACAAAGAGAAGTGTTGCCTCTAGGTGAACGGCGGGGCCATGTGGAGGATCCGTACAGTGTTGAAGAAGACCAAATTCAAAAACACCCTGCAAGAAACTATCAGAGCAGTAAGGGACTCTGTGCTGTCAGAGTGACTTTATGGCAAATTCTGATACTTCCTTATTATAGCGGTCCCCGAGGCTGAATCGCTAAGCAATCGAGATGTATCGCCAAGGTAGGTTGTAAAATCTCGCCAAACGTTTGCAGTCCTACAGAAGCAGCACGTGTTTATATTATCGTCATATTGCTTTTTCGTTAACGTTCACGATTTCGTATTGATTACTGCGACCTTGGCTTAATCTTAATTGCAGGGGTCGCTATAATAAGAAAGTACCCAAATTCTTAGTTAAGTGCTACAATAACTAAGTGAGCCCTATATGGCTAAAGTGGGACTAAAAACATCTCAGATCAAATGAAATATACTAAAAGAGTGAAGGTATTTGAATTTCTAAATTACATTATTTTAATGAATACGCTGTTGAAGCAATTCTTAAAAATAATATTTGAAAAGACTGATTTCTCCAAATGTCGATGACTATCTAAGTAAATAGCCATTGCATTCCTGATAGAATATTGAGATTTTGTTGTGTTTTACAATATTGATTTTTTTTAGATTAAACTGATTACTTATTATTGAAATGTGGAAACTAATGGATAAGTATTACAAAAATTTACTTTACAGCAAACTTGATAAATAGTAATACTTGTATTCAAAAATAAGCATTTTAACGGAAAATGTTTCCTTGTTAATGTGTAACATAATAACTATGCAACTAGAACTGCGCAACTATAACTAATAACTGTATAACATAATAACTTTAGCACTCAATATGAATTGCAGAGATCATGAATAATTAGGTGTGTTCTACGGATTCACGCAACGAAATGTTAAAGTTCTAACAGAAACTATTTAAATTTAATAATATTCATTTACATTTAACATGCCATTTCGTTCTTAAAGCTAAAATTATTGCTAAACAAGCTTTTTTTTTGTTGCAAATCCATTTTTGAGGGAAGACGAAATCAGTGTACTATACTAGACAAGACGGTTTTTACTGAAGCAAAGTAATGACACAAAATAATGAGCGTGTAAGTTGTGAAATGTAATGACGGTTCTGAAATTAAGTGAGACATTGACGGTATTTATGAACATATACCTCCCTACTGCAGCTTCCTGGTATGTTTCATAAATGTCGAGACAACAGAGGTATCTACTAAAGTATACTTTTTCTGATATCACTCGTCAGATTGGTGATGTCAGATAGAGAAAATGCCAAAATAAGTATTTTGTCTTGGTCATGAATTCTTTAGACATATCAGTTGGTATGTAACATTGAATTTTAAGACCAAGGTCAAAGTCTGGTTATATCAAGCTTGATCATAACAGGTCGTGATATGACCAGAAAATATAACCAGATACATATCAGGCTCTGGTCATATTTGGCTTGTTCCTATCAGAATCTGGTCATATCAGGCTTGGTCATGTCAGACGCTGTTCATATCAGGTTTGGTCATATCAAGTTCTTGATATTATTTGGTCGTGCAATTGAAATAAAATGTGTTCCACCTTTTTATTTCAACACAGTAAAGTCCACCTTTGGCTTTAGAGTTTATGTGAGCCTCTAAATAATAAATAATCATATATTAACAAATTTTAATTTAAGCCAGATTTGCATTTTACGGAAATATACATATCAAATATACATTTTAACTGCAGTTCTTCACTTACATCCCTCCACAGTACTTAATGCACATAGTCGTCCTTACATAAATTATTCAAAGTTTGTCTCACGTAGAAAGGCGCTTTCTGTATTTAGATTTAATAATTCGAATTTCACAGACCCCGTTAATAATCCCTCATCGTCATGTGTGGTTATGAAGCCTGTGAATTTATTGGGTTAAATATAATGACGTCAATATATGAACTGAACTTTTGTATGTAGCTTAAGAATTATAATTTTATCTATCTCCGGGGTTAAGCTTGATCTCGGATTAATAATTCCATAAAACTCAAATTACTGTTTGGCATAATAATGCCAATTTCGCCTGCTCCAGTAAAATGTTATTTTCGATGTTCTTACATAATATTGTAATGTGCACGAAAGTATTGTAATAGATTTAAAAGTTGCAACACCAGATTTTGATAGATTTACGTTTTTGAGACAGTCTGGAACAGGAATAAACTATTTTAAGCTTGACGCCTGTGTGTTTACGTCTGTCCCTCTTTGAATTGTATGCTATATATATATATGCACTGATTTTTCCTTAATGTAAATCACATTGCATTAACTTTGTACTTATACGTATATTTTTTCTACGATGAAAAGCTTGCTAATGAGCAAGCCTTTTGAACTCCAAATCAGATGCAGTGTGCTCTTAATATTACATCTCCCAAATTATTTCGGTACATTGACTGGCATTCCCAACCAAAACATGCCAATCCCATTTTAATTTAGACAGCTTCATCAAATTCCCTCAAATTCTAAATATTTTGTAAATATGAAGTTTTATAAAAATGTATAAAGATCTTTATCAAATAATCATTTTATGTATAAATTTATTTACAATAGAAATGCATCATTCATAGCAATGTTTCTCACCTCTTTTTACCCGTGGTCTACTTTTAATGTTATTTAACTCTGCGCCCCCCCCCTTGTATACCCTGAACTCTGTTTCAGTTTAGAATGTTGTTTGGCATTAGATCGGATGGAAGCGAATTTACTGTCTGATTGGTTGATCTGTCAGACATAAAATACAATCGCCCATTAGCATAATTAGAAAAAAATGTTGATGTGGAGGATTGTTCGGTAACAAACTATCTTATTTCCCATTTTTTCAAATATCGTATCTACAAACTTTAGTTGATTCCGATGGGTTCCTGGGGGGGGGGTGACCTCCCAAATCCCAACCCTCGACGACGTCACGGCAATCTACAAAAGTATGACGCTGCCGTACGTAAAGTTATGTGCAAGTTTTATTTAACCGATTAAACACGAACCATATAAGTATAATAAAAATATAAGAAGGTCAACATTTGCTTAAAATAAGGACTATGATACATACTATGATACATACTTTTAACAGTTTGAAACTATTTTTTATATACTTAAGTCTAATTATTGAAAATAATTGGATTTAATAATACAAAATGGATAAGCATGTCAAAAGCAAATTCCTACTGAGTACAATCATCAGAAATGTACCTAATGCGGAGTTGAGACGTGTTTTTGTACTCGGCTGATTACACCAATCACAAGTGATAATTACAGCTGCGACTTGTAGAAATGAAAGAAAGACGTTGCATTTTATGTATATTTTCTACAAGAAACGAAATTATTTAAATGTTATGTTCTGTTTAGTATTTCAATAAGATATTCCGTAAATGAATTTTTGTGTCCCACTCAGAAGTTTTAGTGACCCAGAACGCGCTGTTTTATTCATAGTCCTTAAGAAATAGGAAATATACTATGATCCATTGGGGTGGAGGGGGGTATATGGCACTCGTTGAGAACCGCTGACTTACAGAAAGCGAGCAGGTGACATAATTGAGATATGACACATTTTTATTTAAATTAAAAATCATGAGACAATTAAATATGAATAGTTCTCAAATGAGTGGATGCTACGCAAATACTTTTTACCAGATATTAATTCAAATTAGTTTTAAGCATTACCTCTAGTTGTTCTAAAGATATTCAAAACTTTACTGTTTACAGTTAATAGCTTATTTGATATCTAGAATGTACGAAAGAATTTCCATGAAATTTGGTATTTGTATTTAATCTATAACAGTAAGCCTTCATACTCAAAGAACTCACCAATAGGGGCTTTACCATGGTTAGGATTGCGCTTTTATTACACATAATGACATCCGATAACCAGTTTGTGCTTATGTGACAGTCATTATGTAATAGTTGATTCCGGCAATGCAGCAATAGAACTTGATATGTGTCGATGTTGATTATTACATTCTGACAAACCGATGAGACCGAAACTGGTCGAGGATAGTGTTATATGCAATGGTGAGAGATACTAACAATAGAACTACTGATTTGAAGATAGATTGAGTATTAAGAGAATAGATAAGAGATCCCAGAATTTATGCATTGGTACGAAAGAAATTGGCTGTACATGCATAATTTTTCACCCGTACACGCATTATACAATATAAAATTTCTGTCTCCAAATGTTAGTCCTTAACTTGTTTCTTTAGTAATTGCGTTATAAAAAATAAACTGAAATTTTCGCACACCGTTTCTTAATTTACTTATTTTTTCGCAAACGCACATAAACCCATTTATTTCAGTTTGAGATAAGAATTTTTTTACCATCCTACTCCGCCGCTTCATTATTTGTTGAGCAAATTTTCTCCTGGGAGTTACAAGTTGATCTCCTATTTTTCTTCTTTCGATTCTTGCTTTCACGGCGAAAAAATAATCCTGCAAGATGTTTTTCTTGACTCAAGTTACTTCGAACAAAATGGGGTTTTAAGGAAAGTCAGTTGACGGCAGACCATGTTTGGAACAAAACCTTATTACTTTAAATATTCTAAAAAAAATAGTATTTCAGATTATTCTGACCTTCTAAAATGCTGTATCATATTGCAAACTTCTTTTCAATTATAGAAGCAAATATATGAAAATTAGGTTACAATAATTGTTTCAAGAGAACCCTTTATTAAACTCAAAATAATGTGCACTAATCAAAAATTACATACAACCACAAGTATAATAGGGCAGGAACAAATGATCAAAACGAAAAATATTTGATGTGGGCAGTACATGACTTTCCCTGCAAACACATTCATGCTCACTTTATTTCTTCAACAATTCATTATATTGAGTTTAATTGTACGAAATAACACCCATAATTATTTGAAATTGCACTGAATTTGAATTTTTAATTCAATTTTCGTTCTCATTTGGTAACTAGACTTATTTTCAAAGGTGGAGGAGCGAAAAAACTAAAATATCTTAAGAACGGCTAGTCCTAGTATAATGGGGTTGATCTTATTCTTTTGATCGTTAAACATTGCGTATAAAATAAGAATTTAATTTATATATTTCAGCATAGATTTTTGCGGGTTATTTCGCAAAAAAATGCAGGTTATTTTTTTCCGAATAGTACCAAACTCTAATCAACATCAGAGTAATCAAGTGACTTATCTACCAAATTTTATAAAATTTGATTTATTAGTTTCTCATCTAGAGTAGATACAGACATATTTTGCGGCCATTTAGCAAAAAAAGCTGGTTTATTTATCTCGAATCGTACCAAAAACTAATCAGCACCAAGCTCATACACACGGTACTTAGCTACCAAATTTTATAAAATTTGGTCCATTAGTTTTTGAGTTTGAGTGGATACATACATTGCACAAACACACAGACTGATACATAGCCACACAGACACACACACAGAGAGAGAGAGAGAGAGAGACGTCATAAAAATAGATTTTTCGTATTCTAAAGGTCCCAAAACGTGTAGATCCGTTGAAATTCGAGGTGTGGTTTTCGATATAATAAACAAAACATGACAACACAATAAAATGCAAAAAAATTCCGATTTGAATAAGGTGCAATTATCAGAATCGCATAGTTTTGCACATATTATCCTTAGCAGCGTAAAAAACTTACGTAAGCGAATTGAAGCACAAGAGTAAGAACGTTAGAATTTTTGTAGTTTAAAATCCTAGTCAATTTTTAGCAGCTAGAATTTCATGACAAGTCAACATTTTGTCCGGCATTTCATCTTTGATCGTTGAGACAAAAGTTTATTTTGAAACAAATAGTGGAAGTCTGAAAGAAAGGTGCCAGTAAATTATAAACAAATGATTTAAAATAATACTTATTTTTAAATTTTCAGTTTGACAACTTTCATACAAATATCTATACCTGTACTTAAGACCAACTTCTTTCTATATCCACAATTTAAATACCGAAAGGGTATACTAACAAACGTGTTTGGATATATTTTAATAGAGTAGATAATTTTCGGTGTTAAATACGTTTCCATCTTGTAAAAAAGTTATTGAAAATATTTTAATACATTTCAGTTTAATACAAAATGCGTTTCTTTGTTTGATTATCTTTCAAACTTGAATAAATATGTTTAAAGTTATTTAATACGTATATTTTTTGCAAAATTACCATTTTGTCAAATTAAAACTTATAAAAAATGCTTTCAGCTATTTTTTTTAAACTAACAGTACAGTAAAATATAATTGAACATTTTAATCAAAATCATCGTTTTTACTTTCCATGCAATACATGGTAATGTATAGAGGAAGTATTGGAATCATGTCGAAAATCGTAACCCGACGTTTCGGCGGATCTGCAAGTTTTGGGACGTTTACAATACGAAAAAACTATTTTTAGTGTGACGTATGTGTATGTGGCTCTGTGTGACGGTATGTGTGTCTGATTGTGCAATGCATGCATCTGCTTTATCTTAAAATCTAATTCACAAAATTTCACAAAATTTTGTAAGTTACTTGTAAGATTTCCTGCAGCTGATTAGATTTTAGACCGAAACTTTTTTTTTCAAAATGGTGCGAAAATTGTCTGTATCCACTCTAGCTGATAGACTAATTGACCAAATTTCATACTATTTAGTAGATAAGTTGTTGTTGGGTTACAGTTGTATTGTTGGCTAGATTTTGATACGATTCTAAAAAAATTCAGAATCTGTTTTTTTTTTTTTGCGAAATTGCCCGCAAAAATCGTCAAGATCTAAAATAGAATACTACAAATGCATCAATTAAATGCATGTTTTATGCGCAATGTTTGACAACGGAAACACTAAACCCATTACTCTCTCGAGGTGAACCATTGTCGAGGTATTCCAAGTTTTTCTTTTAAATTTGAAAACTGAAGCCGTTTTTCATTGTAGTGAAAAAAAAACTATTCAGTGAAATTTAGTAGTTACGTCCTTAAATTTTGTTTTGATGCTGATTAGATTTCGACATGATTCCGAAAAATGTAACCAGCCTTTTTTTTGGAAAAAGCCAGCAATAATCATAAAAATGTGAAATACATAACTAAAATTGCTGAAATATATTAATCAAGTACTTGTTCTTCGTGTAAATTTTGACGACACGGCGAATACGACTGACCCTCATGACTCTGGAATTAACTTTTCGACACATTTTAGCTTTTTGGAATTTTGAATAGGTGAGGTATTTAACCTTTTGCTTACGGGTGGGACAGCGTCCATCTCAAACGAAGAAGCTCTCAAAAAGGTATTTGACATATCCTATCCCAAACAGCTCGATTCCCTTTGCGGACATTGGAATCTATGGACGCCAATTGGCGTCCATGGGGGTCATTGGCGTCCAATGACTTCCATGGCGCCAAGGAGGATCGAACTGTTTGGGATAGGGTATGTCAAATACCTGTCTTTTGAGAGATTCTTCGTTTGGGATGGACGCTGTCCCACCCGTAAGCAAAAGGTTAAAATGCACCAATTTATAAAAAGAAGCGGACATGCATTAAAACTGCAAATTTCATCTAAAATCAGAAAGGTATCCGTGTTATTTTCTGCAATTAAACCCGATTTAATGCATCCTGAAATATAAAAATAAGAAAATGTATTTTAATTTGTAGGGAATGTAACGTTCTTTCCACAACAGAGTTTTTTCGATTCTTGTAGATAATAAACATTGTATAAGTAATCTTATAACTATTTTTGCGGTTTAGAAAATAATGACCACAGAATTCACGATAGCTATCATTATTCTTTTTATTCCCGAAACATTTATGCGATTCAGTTATCGATAGCCTCGGGAAATTTCAGGGATAGTCTCTCCAAATGAGCGAAAAAAAGGTAGTGTCACTTGATAAACCGAAGTCTGGAAAAAGTTATAAAAAATACCCTATCATGTCCATCGACCAGAAGCCTTAATCGATCAATAAGCAGGTGTAAGGACAAGAAAAAATATCTGCCTTCGTTTTAGAGGAGCTACTAAAGTTCCAGAGAATTAAAGATTCCCACAATTTATTTATTACTTTCATTTGTACAGGATAATTAGGAGCAAAAATCAAACTTTTAGCTATTATTCAACTATATTTATAAACTCAGTTCTTTATTTCGAATCATTTATTCCCCCTTGAGTAATAGTTAAACTATTCTAAGTAGCTCTCATTAATATCAAAATGATAAGTTTAAAAGAAAATAAATTTAGTATAAGTTATTATACATGGTTCCTAGGAAAATCCTAAAGTACCACAATCAACTTTGTTAGAAAAGGTCCGTGAGTGTACGCTTTACGTTTATTTATATTAAAGTGAGTGTACCCGATTGAGCAAAAGTGATTATAACATCCCTAGAGGAGAATTTTAAAGTTAGGATAAAGAAATCAGTAAAAATGCAAAATAGACGACAAAAATAGATTAAAATGTTGTATTAAAATAGATGATTTAATGAAATAGAGGGGTTCTACATCACAATCAACCCCTCCCCCCCCCACACTCCGTGAGCTGAGGATCCGTCTCCCACTCGCTGGGCTCGCTTCTCGAACTATATCAAACCAAATTAAAGTTTAATTCATCAAACGGTTTATTTCTGCCTGCCTTTGTACCATTTCATTACCAATGTACCAAATTTAATATTTTTACGCCATAATTTTTGCGGTACGAGACAACGGAATTCGAAGGACTTCCCCAAACAGAAGAATTTTTTTTTTATTTTAAAAGTACATAAAGAGTAAAATAACTTATATACTGCAACAAAATTTCTAAAAAGAGCTCTGTCTTTCATTCAACTTTTCAACTTGTCATTCGCAAATCAACTATGTAGGTACATACCTGCAAAATTCCGTGGTTTTGCTATTGTTAGTCTTATCCAGGATGAAAAATCGATATTGTCTTTTGGCTTAAACGATATTGAATATTTCTTAAATTTTATTTCAGCGTATACCTCTAACATTTCTCTATAAATGAACCAAATTTTATATTTAGTATACTATAGTTTTTTGCTGTAAGAGACAAAGAAACTCGAGGAACAAGAAAGCTTTAGTGGCGGCGTCAGCTACTTAAGTCATATAGAGAGATATGAATTGACACCAGGACGACTGGGTGGTCGTACCAGCGTATTGCCCCTGAAACACGCGTAGATGCGTCCACTGTGCAATGAATTTGAAGAAGATGGATTGAAGAAGGGTTTACGAATCGTCACAGTGGTACAAGTCCATCCAGACGTACATTAGCACGCGTTGATGGACGCATTCGAGGGCATGCGGTGATGACCCTATAACCGACGACTATCGACATTCTGCAGAATTTGCAAGGTACATTCGATGTTTCAATATCAGCTAAAAAAACAGTGATTTGCACTCAAACCGACCTTTACGAAGACTGTCATTAAAGACAAGACACCGACGTGAGAGATTGCAGTGGTGTCGGGCTCGAATGATGTCGGGACGACTGAATGGGACATGGTTCAGCGACGAAACTCAGTTGTATTTGTCGAATAACAGTCGTCGTGTTAGGGTCTGGAGCCGACATGGAAACATATCCAATCCTGCTGCGACTGTTAAGCGCCATATTGCTCGACAACGAGACATCATGAGTGGGGTGCTATCGGCTTCGATAGTTGATCCCCTCTGGTTCGTATCAAAGGCACAATGACGGCACGACGATATGTAGATGAAGTGCTGTGGCCGGTTGCACTTCTCAACATTCAGCGGTTGCAAATTGATGTTTTCCAGCAAGATGACGCGCAGCCGCACATAGCAACTATCAGCAGACAAGTCTTTCTGATGGTTGTCTGCAATTTAATAATTAATTTACTGGATATGATATCCATATAATTTTCGTGGAAATCACCTTCCGATGCCTAGAGAGGTGTCTGCACCTGCAAATACTTTTAAAGCATTAAGCTCAAAAATATACATTTTGATTTGAAATTGAAACTTATTTATATATATATCAACATCAATGTTTTAAACAGAAGAATGTGTGAGAAAACCGAATGGGAACCCAACCATCTGGATTTCTCATTTGATCTTGTACAAATCTTACTTTAAATGTTACATACACATCTGCAGCAAGGCTGATGCCGATATAATGGAGAAATCCACGTATCCTTTTCTTTAAAAATAATATTGACACACTTTCTTAATACATTTATTTTTTGTGGTAGTTAATCTTCAACATAATTGTTAATTTTTTTTATTTTTACGAAGCTTTTATGTTTAGATAAATTTTACTATCGTAAGGAAGTTTCGTGTATAGGCTTACAAAATCAACAAAAGAGCTAATACCGATACTCGATAAACCGATTTCTGATGAAGAGTTGTAAAAATACCTCATTGTGTCTGTCTACCAATAGTAATCGTGATCGATCCGTAAGCAAGTATAGGCTAAAATAAAATAAAAAATATAAGACATTTATTTTTGTTCTGGATGAGCTGTTGAAATATAAAAAAAAATCGTATAATATATATGTATTATAAGCACTAATTACAAAATAACTCTTAAATATAATTGTATAACATGTATCCATATTTTTTATATGTGATACATAGACTATATGCTAATATTAGAATGGCTTAACCAAACGTTGACCGATACTGTTACTGTCTTTATGCTTAAGCTTTAGAATAATATATATAATTAACTACAGCGTTTGTGTCTTTCCAGACCTTTTAGAATCCATCGGTGACCTAGAAGGCTGAATCCTTGCAAACATTCACGAGACAGAACTTAACAGAGCTGAACTTCTTTCTGCTATGGGGGTGGAGAAAAATTGTATTTTTCGAAAGTTTTTCTAAATCCTTCAGAATCGCCTGGTGACTAAGAAGTCTGAATCTGGGCGCACTTATAGTATCCTGTGGTCTTTATAGGCAACTGGATAAAAATTAATTGAGAGAGATTTTCGATTTCCCTTCTCTGGAAAAAAATAGTTCTTTTGGAATGTCTTTCGAGCTATAAAATTTACCAGCTGACTTAGAAGTTATTTTTTTCACCTAAAGGCAGCATCCCAGAAAAAAATATCAACAACGGAGTCGAATTCGACATTCTCTCCCGGGGATATGGACAAAATGTCTCGGACAAAATCTAAAAATATTTCCAGTTTCTCTAAAAACCTTCCGAGACCAAGAAGGCTGAAATTTAGTGCACTTTGTATAATACCAAGCATGGGACAGAACATAACGGACCCAATTTTTGATTCATACAATTATTTTCGACGCATTTTATCTAAAACCTCAAATGTTTATTACGATGAAAATCATTTTTCACTTCTCACTAAGAACGAGTGGTAAAAATATAGGCCATTTTTGCGTAAGCTCAGCAGAAAGTCATCTGCATTTCAATCTATTTGATTGTTTTAATTTTCGGCGAACTGTTAGGGGAGATCGTTTTGCTTTGTGAGCATTGGTTCTGACCGGATCGCAACCTCCATTTTCTAACGTTCCACTTTTGAAACTGGCCATGGGCATGTGCTGTGGATCCTACTTTGGCAGTTTGATCTGCCCAAGAATATGTTGCGTATCCTACTTTGGCAGTTTGATCTGCCCAAGAATATGTTGCGGATCCTACTTTGGCAGTTTGATCTGCCCAAGAACGTGTTGCGGGTCCTGCTTTGGCAGTTTGATCTGCCCAAGAATATGTTGCGGGTCCTACTTTGGCAGTTTGATCTGCCCAAGAATATGTTGCGGGTCCTACTTTGGCAGTTTGATCTGCCCAAGAATGTGTTACGGGTCCTGCTTTGGCAGTTTGATCTGCCCAAGAATGTGTTGCGGGTCCTGCTTTGGCAGTTTGATCTGCCCAAGAATGTGTTGCGGGTCCTGCTTTGGCAGTTTGATCTGCCCAAGAATGTGTTGCGGGTCCTGCTTTGGCAGTTAGATCTGCCCAAGAATGTGTTGCGGATCCTACTTTGGCAGTTTGAAGCAATCGGGTACCGAATTTCAAGAATGCAATAGTTGTTAAAGAAGGTGGTGCTCCGAAGTATCGTTCGCGACCGCAATTTAGACGAATATCAACACCTTTTAAACGTATGAAACCCATTTAGTAAGCGAAGGGAGTCCGGTACGTTGCTACATTACTGAAAAATCGTGAAAAGTTTAAACTAATTTTATTTTCTGGAAATTTGGACGCTTCCCCACCACATTCCCTGATCGCCGATGATCGGGTCTCTATAGCCTAAGCAGGTTCGCGTTATCTTTTGCTAAATATCTATACTGCCAAGAAAGACTTGATCAACGTTACTAACACTAAACGTACCGACACTCAATGCATACCTATTAGTACCGTGACCGGTCAAATAACCAGTTTTTAGATAAAAACTTTTTATTTCTGATTGGACGCAGGTAATATTGATTTTAGTAACTAAATATTAAACATAGTAACTTTAAGGTAATTGACTCCACTCGGTTCCTAAAACTCGATTTGCTTCTTTTATTGTGTATCTTCTTATATGTTTCAGAATACAGTGGTTAATTATCAACGAAACTGCAGTCCTAACTTTACCCTTTATAATATTACGTTCTGCATATCCCGTTGGACTGATTCTTCCCTGAAAATGTTATGAAGTGCTGCTCTCCTAGATGTAACACCTATTTGAATTTCTTCCCAAGCAGTGCCATCAATGGAAATATACTGCTCATTTTTTCATTCTCATTTTCAGAACTTGAGAGCAATATCATTCTTTTTCGTCCTCCACGTATTATATTCACAATATTCACCTCTCCATCGTCGGTATCTGTAGGCTTACACTCAGCATCAAATATATCATTAACATTTTCACATAATATATATCCACTTTCAGAAAGTTCACTTTCATCCATTTCCAAGAACTCTAAGCCTATGTTATTTATTTCTTCTAAGAACTTGGCGTGTCTTGAATGTTTCGACAGTTTTTCAGGGTGAAGTTTAGGAATGGAGTAAAGCTGTAAAAATAAAATATAAACTACCTAGTAATACTTGTTAGTTTTGCCATATTTTCTTACAACTTGAAATTTTACACACTTTATACTAATAACTGGATAATTAACATTTTATTCACAAGCACACGTAAACAGTAACAATATACAGTAAAAGAATACTTCAATGTTTCACTGATTTTATAAAATAACTGATACTATTTACAGAAAATGGACGATAATCATTTCACAACACAACCCCTACTATTATCAAAACATTGATGAAAGTCGCAGTTCAATCTAGTTCGTATCTCGTTATCTGCTTGCTCTCCAACGCAGTGATGACTCCTTTTATAGTCTCTCTATTGAAACTTCTGAAATTCCCTCATATCTCGTAGAATTCTCGTTATTTAAGGGTGCTTCTTGAACCTTCGAGAAGTCGCCAAATTGACTATAAATCGTCAAATCTGGAAACCCTTCTTCGACCTTCGGCATTCTGACAACCCTAGTCTTACATCATAGGAAGGCCTGTACGGGTATTTTATCCGTCTGGTTCTCATAGGAAAATCCTTTAGTGAGGGAATATTTCATGTTCATAACAATATATTATATTAACAAATATTTTTTCTCATGTAATTTTAAAATAACTAATTTAAAAATATCACAAAAACATTCTGCTTATTACGTTGATAATGAATAGAAATTCTCAAAAGAATATTTGTTATATCAATGACTTGGTGGGCACTTAGCAGTTTGTACCGTGTCGTAAAAAATAATGATCCGCCATAAAAACATTCCTAAAGAATTATATTATCTGCAACGCCAGAAATCAGCTCCAAGGCGTACTTCAAATCGCAATCAAACTAAAAGTAGCAAAGTCAGAGAACTGACAAAAACACAGAGATTTTATATGCAACAGCGGTTTTATTGCTTATAATTATGTATAATTTAAATAAAGTATCGAATCTGAACGATGGGTTGCACAATTAATATATTATTTATCTTGAGTATTAGTATTATTATGTTAAATATTTATCCTATTAAATTAGAATTATGTGTATCTTAAAAATACAATTTATAAAATTTTAAAAAATTAAGTGGTAGTGTAAATTTCAATTGCAATTTTTGGTTTCTCATTCAAGAGAAACTTTATCTCAATGAATTTACGAACATTTGAACAAAAATTATTGTATCATTACTACCTTAATAAGTATAGATAATTATTAGAGATGTATATAAGTAGGAAAGGTGTAGAAATGGCAATGTAAGAACAAAATATGCTATAATAACCCTATATAGTGTGAATTCAATTGTTGAGTTGAGTTGAGAAAATTAAATAATTTATTTCTCAGATTACTGTTTGGAGTAGTCTGAATAGGAATATTTTAGTGTTATACACAATAAGACACTTTTGATCGCAATTTGGATTTTAAAATAGGTTTCAAGTCACTATGAACATGTATGCATGCTCTTTTTCTTACCTGTACCAAGGATTGAAATACGACACCTTCTCCGAATAAATATGTGTAATACCAACGTTGGACCTTGCAGCTCTAAATTATCTCTCCTTATGGTTATATTGTGTGTGATTACAAATTTAGTAATTATATTGTTAGGAATTTTCTTGGTTCAGGTAACTTTGTATTATCAATCAGAAATATACAAATTTGTTTCCTTTTACATTAGACATTGAAAAGGTGTCGGAATGAACATGCAGGCATCTTTTGATAGAAACAAGTTTATTCTTAAACTGAAGAAATCATAAAATAAACGTAATTTAAAAATAATGTTTACATAATTTACGTAAGTGCAATAATGTAATTTACAAATAATGAATCAAAATGTACATGGTCCACCCTTTCTACCATCGTCTGCATCTACACATGCCAAGCTCCACGTGCCAACTCGTACCATCTCATCCCACCTCCTTTCATACTTCGCCTTTTTAGAACTTGGTTACCAGCTTCCTCTACCGTCCTCAATCTACGTTTCTGCTATTTAAATTGGCTCTTCTTTCCCCGAAGAAGGCATTGCTTACAACATAAGAAGTCGAGAATAGAAATTGATAATCCTCACAACATATGAAATTAACTTTTGCAATGATTCTACTTTATTGTTTTAGTAAAACTATTAAATTAAATATATGGTGTTTATAATATCATTTACCAAATAAAGCAATGCTGGCCGTTCAGCGTAATTGCGTTAGAGAATTAATACTCTGTGTCACGAATGGCAGCGCCAAATAGTGTGGCATTAAGGAACTTCCATTGACATCTAATTTATATGTCAACACAACAACACAAACTTTTCTAAGCACTGACAACTCTGCTTCGGTTGAATTTAGTAATTTAGTGCTTATACAGAATATTTAGAGAGATGTTTAAAAATTGTACCTGAAGCAGCATCAGCAGTTTGTGAATTTGAAGCAAGAGTTTTTCAAAGCCTGGCTTTTACGCAGATCAGCTATGTCCACATTTGAAACCAAATCTAATATTGTGTCTCGTGTCTAATCACTGAAAGAATTGTGTCCACAAAAGTAACTCAGAAATCTAAAAGGATTGCAAATTTTTAGATATTTTGAGGTAAATAAACATAATGTCTAAAAATATTTTTAAAAACATTGGATTTGAAGTACGTAAAATAACTGACACCTAGTGTTAAACTATTAGATACATTTATATATTTTTATTTGTTATTTAAAACTATTGTTGTTTTTGAGAAAAAAATTGCATATTTTCAAGTCTTTGTGGCAAATTAAGTGAAGTTGATCTACTTGATATACAAGTTAGGGTAATCAGTGCAAAACTATAAGATACAATCTTACATCTTTTACTTGTAATTTTAAAAATACTGTTTTTGAAAAAAAATCGATTTTTTAAATCCTTTCAGGCTAATAAGGATGAAGTCCCAAAATTTTATTTTAAATCCGTAAAATTGATCTTATTGATAATTCTGAGACTGGTGAAAAAGTTTTTTCGCTCCATGTTAATATGCAATTTATTTAAGCAATAAATTTATGAGTGAGGATTTTTATTGTGGCAGATGGTGCATACACTTCATTTTTGACGGATATATTAAATAAATAGTTTTATTCTTTTTTGCATACCTATCTGGCAGTTTCATACGAATTTTCGTAAAAACCGAAAGTGGCATTTTCTGACAGAGATATTTCCTCTACTTCCTCTCGAGTTTAATTAATATCAATCACCATTTAAGCTCTATTTGTAGTTAATATAGAGAAATAGATGTTTCTAGAAACTTTTTAAACCACAAATGGAAAAATAACTTTAAGTGGCAACTCTTAGTATATCCTCCTTTCTCCACTGGAATGTGATGCTGAATTTAAATCACTTATCATCTAAAGTCCATCCATAGAAGATATTGAAAAGTAGATGTTTCAAAGGTTTTTTTTTTTGCAGAAGCAATAGTATAGTAAAATTTGTGCACTCATAATAATTAAATATAAACTTTGTGTCTTATAAACAGATAAAAGCCGGACTCTGAATAAACTTGCGTATATTAAATACGCAAACTGTGAGAGATTTCGAATTAAATTTTAACACTAAAATATAATTATCAAATTAGAAGTATAAAATTTTAATTTCCGTATTTGAGAATCCTACAAAGGAGCAAATACATTTTTATAATAATAAATTGAACAAATTGGAATACAGGGAAACAATAAAATCAAAAGAACACGTTTAAATCGTAAAAAAGTATTTAATATAGGAGCACGTTTAAATTACAATGCATTACAATGCAACTGCTATTTGCACGAAATGTAGTGAAAATGCGCGGTTTAAAAAAGGGCATTTTACCCTGTTAAATTTCGTTTTAATTACTGAAATTGTAACTTTGGATATCTGTGAACAATTGTATGTATATTCGCAAATTTTCATCTTCCTATTATGGTTTTCTAGTAAAAGGAATCCCGAAATTCAGACAAATGTTGATATCGCTTCGTTAGGAATGGAGAATAAACATGGTTTGATGGTCCATAATTAATTCATACGACTACGTGTTGTTGTTGAGACCCAGACAGTCCAACCTACCAGAAAGGTGTAAGGTAACCGATACAACTACGTGTGTAAAGTTAGGGAGAAAATTCCCTTCCATCTGTCCTCCTGCAGTACTTTTTTTCACTCTTCTTAATATATCAAACTCAGGACGACCAACACCTATCTCGATTAATATGATTAAAAATTACGTGAACGTTATGACCATAAAAAATTAATTACTATACCACCACTTTTCAAACCACAATTTATGTAGAATGACGCAGACTCCCACCCCTAACAAAATGTACCTGCTCCCCCAACAGTGGAACTCACTGTGCTGTGAATTAAGAACTTTAAATTAATAATTCCCCAAACGTGAAGCGATTTTAAAAAAAACTAAACTTAATATTCCGTGATATTGAATTTTCGTTCAGTTTAAATTTTTTTATATAATAGTATATATATCAACTCTACAACGCAAAAAATACTTTCAGTTTCCTGAAAAATGAGCGGTCGCATATTTTGATACTAATCGTAAAATTAGTTTTGTCCATTTTTGTCAAAATAAACTACAAATATTCCGAAAAATAAATAACAAAATAAGAAATATGCTTAATAAGATACATTAAATTATTCAACTCGCCAAAAGTGTAGCCCATATCCAACTACACCGACCTTCAATTAATATTAATGGTTACCTGTAAATGCTGTTTTCCGACGACTACTGCCTTAACACAGGGAAAGCGATATAAGGTACATGCAACAACATACTAATGATGGCAGAACTGGAAGTAATGGACATGGACGACAATGATTCGAACTTTCAATGTACATTAACGGTATTGTTGTGAACACGTAATATTCCGTTGTATGCCGTCTCAAAAGCCAGACGAAAAAAATACAGTGTATAACGTCAGCATCACGTGAAGACGATGTGAGTCCAGAGTTGGCAGGATTTCCCAGATAGAAGAAGGGTTTCTAGATTTGGCAATTTATCGCCAGTTTGGCGACATTTGGCCACTTCCGGAATGTTCCAGAAACTCCTCGATAGACCGATTATTTTTGGAGATATAGAGATTTCCAGAAGTTTCTATGGAGCGACTATAAAAAGGACTCACTCCTCCGTAGGAGTTGACCAGTTGACAATATATGAGCTACAGTGAACTGTAACTTTTGTTAATGTTTTCAGAATAGTAGCGGTTGTTTTGTGAAATTATTTTCGCTAGTATTTTGAGAATATTATCGCTCATTCAGTGAAATGAGTGGAGTATTTGAGTGCTGTTTGATTGTATACTGTTCCAGTTTACTTTGTATTTGTCAATAAGCGCATGATATCCAGGAACTTGGACTCATTCTTGTATTCTGATAGCACACCCACGATTTCAGAGGATATGTTTGTAATAATATATTTCTAAATGGATGGTATTATATAAATTAGTGCAACATCTCAATACTACATCCGTTTAGACCCATTTTAGCAATCTTCCAATCCATCAACTTGAATGATTGTTTCTTGTAAGAACTTTTTTCTTCATTAAAATTGATGGATGTATGGTCCAGAACTGTCGATTTTTAATTTCTCTATAATTGATAGTAGGGTGAGTTTGAAAAAAAAACTGTGCAACAAATGTATTTTCGCCTGCTGTATCAAGATGGATAGGAAAATACAGCCAGGTTTTTTCACCAGAAAAATCAAACATTTTGTGATGATTATAGGATCCAAAACGTACTGAAAATATAACAAATAATTTTATGCTATTAAATTATAGAAAAAAAGTGCGAAATACTCGGTTTTACTTCAAAATGTGTTTAAATAGAGTACAGATATAAGCCAAATCAAAACTTGTTGACATTTAACAACTCAATATTTATTTTACATAAATTGTAAAATATAAACGTTATACATCCCATCTTCGATATGTTTGCATTATTAATGTATGTGAAAACTCTTACAAACGTAACTCGGTAAATTAATGTGGACATCAAATTAATAATATAAACATCTTGAGTTATCTGTCTGTCTATTTGTCTGTCTCTCGCTAACGCTGCTACAGAGTGTTGCCACACGTGTTTCAATCACAAGTAAATATTTCAATTTAGATACTAACCCAGGCCCAGAGGAATTATGTTGCAACCATGGAGATTTACGTAGCGTATGACATCAGATACTGAAAGTAAAACATTGATGCTATTCTATTTCTTATCATTTTATAAACTTTTATTTGAGATACCACGCAACTAGGAGTGTCGCGCTCATATTGCCAACAAGTCAAATATTTCAAGCTTCTTTCAATAAAATATAGACTATAAGAATAACCAGCCCATTTCTCCATCCGTCAGTAACGCTTGACGATAAACTTAGTGGGACATCGCCAACTTGATGACTGTTTTACATGTTGACAAAGTGACAAAAATATTTTTGACAAAAAATGTTTAACCAATATATGTTTATATATATAACCTTTGTTATATAAATGTTTATATAACCTTTGTTATATAAATGTTTATATAACCTTTGTTATATAAATTTTTATATAACCTTTGTTATATAAATGTTTATATAACCTTTGTAAACATCTTCCACAAATGTACTGCAGATCAAGAGCTGGAAAGTATTGTATTATTTTAATCAAATTAAATGTATAACTAAACTTGTTTAGTATTGTTTCATTTTCATCATGAGTCTTTTCAATGCGAGACATCGGTTGACATCGGATTCTTTTCTTGGGTCGGTTCTAACCCAGAATTTAATGAGTCAAATACAGCAATCTGATTATGCAAAAGATTGAGAAGTTTTAATTTGTTGATTTTGCAACCTAAAATAAACTATTTATTAATAACTAGAATGCATGCCCATCATATGACGGAAATCAGAATTTGCGAATCATGAATCCTCATTTGGCGTCATTTTTATCAGTTTGGCGACATTTTTGTCACTTTGTTAACATTTAAAACAGTCGTCAAGTTGGCGATGTCCCACTAAGTTTCTCGCCAAGCGTTACTGACGGACGGAGCCGTATAAAAATTTAAATTTTGTATTTCTTCAAATTTAATCCGCTGAAAATTTTTATCAATTTCATAAAATTATATACCTTTTTTTACCCAACTTTGTAATTTATTATATATGTCTAAGATCAATATTTAAGGAATAAAAGCCGATGTCAATGTTTTTGGGATACCTTGTATATATATAGTTGCATTTGACTATAAATTGATTCAGAGAATACATGAACAGGTACAATTAATTTGGGTTTATTGTTTTCGAAAGATATTAAAAATCTAAAATCTGACATTTTTATACGTATTTTCTAGTTAAAGTACTTCCAGTAGATTTAATCATACACAAATGTAAATAGGCGGAAAAATCATCTGAACACCATAACAGCTGCATAAACATATATTTATGTAATTAATGTATATTTATATATCGGGTATATAAATCAATATAATACACTTTGAATATGCAATCTGGGCCTATTCTCAACATGCTGATGATCTCCATTTATTACATTCCATACAATTCTATTGAATCAATATAACCCTTTCCATCGATCTACATGCACTCCATTTCAATATGTTACTAATGGATATAAAGTGGATATACACTTGAAGCACTAGTTGTACTAGTATAGATTACTATAACGTGATTTTAATGGACAAATAGTCCAAATATTTGGATAGAATAAATCTATATAGTTTGGGAATATACATACATATGCAGGGTGCTAATCAAGTCCTAGATTATTTGATTACTTTTCAACAAAGCATAAAGTTATGTGCAGGTATAGTAAAATGATCAATGTAGAGACTTGCAATTTCGCCCCAGTCTCTCAATTGGAAAGCGTCGACTGATCAATACAAAGATCCATGATTTCAGATTATTTAAAGTAGTAAGATTCTTTGAAATGACACACAAATCAACTGTTCAGATTAGTGCAATGATGTCGACGGTCTAGAAGTTACTCTGGTACGACTAGTATGGATTCAGTGGATATTAAGCGCCGGTTTCAAATCAGGAGATCAACGACTACGCAGAATATAATATAATATAGTATAGTATATAGTTTAGTATCATGGATATAGTATCAAGAGTCTAACCTGAGGTAAAAATACCAAGAGGTTAGCAGTCAGATTGTCAATTGCATATGAATATGACATTAGAGGAAGTTCTATAACTGGCAGTATAGAATTAGCACATTATATTTTAAGGTACATGTTGATGTAATTTGTAGTTATTTTTGAAAATTTTGTAATAAAACGATGGCAAGTCATTTAAATTTAGACACTTATACAGAGGGTGTTTGTTCACACATTTTTGTAACGAATTTGAAAAAAAAATATATATATAAAAAAAAGTAAGAATGGCATTTTCTAATATGTTCAATCTGATAGTCCTTCTGTTGAACTATCATATTACTTCTTGATTTCCAAGATAATAGATATTTTCTTAAAATATCAAGGTTGATTTTGTTCCACCCCTCCATCACAATATTCCACAGTCCATCCAATGTTTTGGAATGCCGCTTAATAAAGAGCTTGTTTTAAAAGACCAACTGCATAGTAATCTATAGGAGACAGGTCGAGGGACTTAGGTGGGATGCATTTAAATGGAATAGCCTTAATTCCGGTTTCATTTTTCATTTTTTTTCAGAAAATATAGCAGTTGATTTAGAGGTATGGCTGGTAGCCTTATCCTGATGGAACTTAACAGAGTGATTGCTTGGGATTGCTTGATTGCTTGGGATGGAATGTCTTTTTTGAAAACAGGTGTTAAAACATATTTCTGATAGTAATCCGAGTTAATTTCGCCATTTTTTTCTACTTTCCTTATTTTAAGTTTTCCGCTATAAGAGAATCCAGCAATAGCCATAAAACCTTTAGCAAAAATTTCCTTCTTATCTCTGAACCAACCTTTGTTAGGTATATATTTTTTACTTTTTTCTTAGTCAAAAGTAAACTTTAACGTTTCCTTCCTTTCTTATTAATTGTGTCACTTAATTTACGTGTAGAAATATCAAAACCATGCTTTTCACATCTTATTTTAATAATCGAATAAGAGCATTTTAATTTAATAAGAGTATTTCTCTTCGGAAAGTGGAAAATACAGCCTTCGATCCATTGTTTATTTTCTAGCGACATTTTAAAGCAAAGAATATTTCTAATGATGCAGACGATAATTAAACCCTATTCCGACTTGATGCCAGTCAGGTTTTTATTTTTTTATTTAAATTTAATTCATGGAGAAAGTCAAAATCGTTATAAGGATGCGTAAACACCCTCTGTGCACTTCATTGAATTCAGTAATTTTTAAACTACAGCATGTTTCCTTTACTGTACGTTATATGATGTTGATTAGACGTGAAGGCGTAATATTGTCGCCTTTGAAAGTACACCGAATGAAAACGAAACTTGAAATAAATCTGAAAATTCAGTGTAATTTCAATATTTATCCATATTGCTAGTGCTATTAAGCTCAATTTGATGAATTATAAAGAACGAAAGGGACAATGAATTTGAGTCCGAAAGTCATGTTCTGCCCGCATCAGATTTTTCGCTTTCATTTGGCGACTGGGCGTATTTTCAAATGCGGTGTGTCAAAAGTAGGACAAACTAAAATATCTCGAGAACGCTTGGTTCTAGAGTTATGAGGTTGGTCATATTCTTTTCGCCTTCCAAAATCACGAATGAGACACGCATTAAATTGATACAATTGAGTATGCGTAGTATGCCATTTTAGATTTTAGGAATTGTGGTGAACCATTTCGCAAAAAAGAGCACGTTCTCTCTTCAAATCATACAAAAATCTAATCAGCACCAGAGTATCTCACATGTGACTTTTTTTTACTAAATTTTATAAAATTTGATCAATTTGTTTTTCAGCTAGAGTGGATACATGCACTTTTGCAGGACATTTCCAAAAAATACGACAAGTTATATTTTTCCGATTCCTACCAAAATCTAATCAGCACAGGATAATCCACGAGTGACTTTCTCGGAAAGAAGTGATCTACTAAATTTTGTAAAATTTGGTCAATCAGATTTTCATCTATTTAGGGTATTGCACAGACAAACACACAGACACACACATACGTTGAAAACAGTTTTTCCGCGTTCTAGAGTGCTTAAAATGTATAGATCCGTCGGAAACTCAAGTTGCTACTTTTCGGAACGATTCCATTACTTTCTCTAAACATTATAATGTTTTGTATGGAAAGTAAAAACGAGGTTAGCTATACTAAAACGCCCTGTATATTGTAAATAACATTTTCTTCTGTAGTCTCCTTATGCATTATTTAGTGAAATTTTCTGATAAAATTTAGATTTCTATGCATTGTTTCAAGAATTACGTAAGCAACAAGTAAATAAGTTTTTCTTTATTCTTCTTAAAATATATCTTAAAATTGCTGCATTAGATTCCGGAAAAAATGCAAATATTTTCTCCCCCTTGAATTCCCAGTAGTCCAGATTATTGATTTAATCTTTCGAAATTTATCCTTATCCTGATTTTTACATTTCTCCTTAAAAATCATTTTTTTATTTTGGAATAAACTCGTGTACTTAATGGAATACATCATATTTTTATCGATACCATCATGGTAAAATAGTCTAATTTGATGTGAAACTAACATAAAACCCACTGCTTTCCAACATAACTCTTTTATCAGTTAGATATGACGTCATTCCCACTAAAGCAACACCGAACCGGGTGTCAAGGGTATTATCGATCATTATGATGGATCGGATTTTCAGATAACGCTAAATTAGTGCAAATATTTTGCAAGAGTTTACCAGAAGATTTTCCAAGATCCAAGAGCAGAGACAAATAAAATTGATGCTGGATTATATCTCCTATTAATAAGGCAATCCTATGTCCTGGTTTATGTCCCTATCCCATAGCTTGACGGGTTTAGCATTTGTCCCGGTACAGTAGAACGTCGATTATCGGAAATAATTGGGAGATATATGTGTTCATGAAACCGATTTGTTCGTATGTATACTGTGAGATCAGAATTCACGTAGACAGTCAATTTAATTTATGCTTTGTATAATTGTTTCTTTTTAAATGGACATCACATGTACATAGAAAAATCGTTATGTATATATATAAAAAATAAATAAATAGTTTTCAATGTTTGCGAGTATACATATGTTATTAAGTAAACATTACATATGTATTCTTAATTCTAAAAAAAATCATTAAGTTTTCTCTGCTTTAAATCACATATGCATAGACGTGCTGTTAAATCATGAATTGTCTTAAAGGCGATCCATGATTTAAGAAGTAAAATTCATGAGAAGTTTAATTGAATTGCATGGCTTTCACATTGAGCTTCAAACCATAGTAGGGTTTTGTCACAAATATATAAATGCTTAAAAATGATTTGGTATACTTGGATTAGATTGATCAGCTGCTGTAGACTTATCCTCGATACCAGATGTGAGGGTTTCTGCAAGCACATATGACACAATTTCAACAACTCCCATTGATTGAATTCTAGGATCACCTGCATCGCAACTGAGTCTTCAGTAATTTCTTCACAACTGCAAATGGAACGGGAAAACAAGTCTGGACAAATGTGTTGGTGCTCGGAGCATGTACAATCATGGTTGTATGTATAACTGGTCATTCTCTTAACAGAACTATTCGTGTTGGCAGAACTATTAAGCCTTTTTATTCTATATTGCAGGCTTATTTTGTACATTCACACGAATCAGTGACGTATCCAGAACTGGAAATGGAAATTCATAGTGAACCCCTAACACCTTAAAAACTCGATGCTGATTCCATATAAGACCCTTGAACTCTTTCAATACCAATCTGGGTAAATACTGTAAACGCTTATATTCATAGTGAATCCCCTAAACCCTTAAAAACCTATGCTGATTCCATATAAGATCCATAAACTATTTCAATAGCTAATCTGTATAAATACGGTAGACGCATAAATTCATTGTGAACACCTAACCCCTTAAAAACTCGATGCAGATTTCACATAAGACTAATAAAC
The DNA here is from genome assembly GCA_951213105.1 of Amaurobius ferox. NCBI lineage: Eukaryota > Metazoa > Arthropoda > Arachnida > Araneae > Amaurobiidae > Amaurobius > Amaurobius ferox. The sequence continues at coordinate 131,079,252 of OX578146.1, read as the reverse complement.
TCTTTCAATAGCCAATCCAGATAATTCTGTAGACGCCTTAAGTAAAATTTTTGAACCGGCAGTTAAAATAAACCGGAAATAAAAATGCATAGTGAACCATCCATCTCCTTCAGAATGTGGTGCTAAATCTACATTAATTGTAATGCAAGCGTTCTCTAAAGACAATATTGAGCAATATATGGCTTAAGCAAAATGAAACATTTTAAACCTGAAATGAGTGAAGAACCGAAAATGTAAATCCTTCGTATCACCATCCCCATTATCATCCAGAATTTGATGCTGAATCCAAATCAGTCATGATATATATCTATAGCAGATCTTGAAAAAGAGATATTTCAAGGATTTTTTTTTCTTTTGTGACACCACAAGTAAGGCAAAATTCTTGTCACCAACACGCGAATAAAAACAGTTAGTCTATAAAGAAAGCAATGTGCAGCAGCCTACTGCACATTTTTTAAACTGAATATTCTCTCATTATCTTAAAAAAAAAGAAAATAATATGACGTCCTTAGAACTTGCACCTGCTCCGCGATCGATATAGTTTTCCTAGTACAAAGCTATAGCTTTTTTTTTATTTGAAATTTCTTTTTAAGGACGATATACACTTTCTGTACATTTGAAGTGTCTATCGACAAAAAAGGTCTTGCGGCCAGTAATACTTATCAGAACATGATCCCAAAGAAAAGAAAAAAAAACTCAATAATGATGTCGGAAGTTTGGTTGTGATTAAGATAAACCGCAAAAGCCAAATGATAAAGCAATAACGTTAACCTTTTGATATGATGAGAAAGTAGAAATAAAGGAGGGGGAGAGGGTAAGTGTAAGAATTTTATCTTACACCAAAAGGTATACCCGTCATATGACGGGATTCAACAATTGCAAAATATTACCTCCCATTTGGCGTCATTTTCATCAATTTGGCGATATTTGCGACATCCCGCCAAATTCTTTACAAATTTTTTGGCAAAGAATTTGACGGGAGAAATGTCTTTTTGTTATAGTAGATTCTTATATTATTTCCAAGATATTGAATTTTCATCGATTGAATTTCTTATATTATTTCCAAGATATTGAATTTTCAACGTAAAATTATATGATCAGAATAATTAACAACACATGATTCAATACATAAAGCTAACACTATAATAGCTAACATTATGATTCACACTAAATGTTATACGATTATTTTAATCGATGAATATAAGAGGACTATACCGTTTCAGAGAGATTGAACCAGGGGAAGACATTTTTCACAGTTGAATACATAAGATGAAAAAAAATATATTAAATATTTTATAAAATATTTAATATAATTATTAAATTATTATTTTTATAATATATTTTCATTTAAAAGGTAATAACATAACTGCACAGCAAATAAACAGATTCTAGCAATTATATAACTGCATCAACAACCAAATAACAACGCTTTCTTAAGGATGAAAAGACAACGTTTACACCAAATTATCGAAGGACGAAATATCGAAAGAAAATATCGATATAAACGAATAATATACATTATAAGACATTAAGATAAACAATTTTTGATATGTTTCTATGGTGTTCCTATAAAAAATAAAACATGAAATATTCTCAATGTTATTAAATGAGTTGATTCTTATGTGGTGTTATTTTAACCAGCAATGAATGATCAACGTTCTTTGAAAGTTAGCATAGCCCTCCTAGAGATATTATGCATTTTACGTTTGCATTACAAACAAATTTTTCAAATAATCCTGGAATTTGCGTAAAAGTTTGAATGTTTAATTTATTTACCAAAAAAATTAGTCCTATTGATATTTTGAAACTTCGCTTCATAAAGTTCTAATGTGTTTTACTTTTTTCAAGCATTTGTTAATGGATATCGAAAAATCTGGATACGTGAAATTTTTATATATTCGGAGAGAGCAATTTCCTCCCAATACTATCTTACATTATCTTAAAGTAGAAAAATAGTGCTAATATTACCCTACCGTGTCACCTGCCCATTGATCGACCCACTTTTCCGAGTACAATACGATTATTTTTTCGTAATCATTTTACAGACTAGTAACCTCTTTTTTCTTTATTTTTTTATATAGTTAAAAAAAACTCTTCCTACGGCAAGTAATACTTATCAGAACTTTATCGCCGTTCTTATGGAGGGCAAAAAGCTCAGTAATGACTTCGGACTTTTGGTGGTTGTTTTCCAAACCACAAAAGTCAAATGATAAAGAAGTGTAAGAAAGTTGACCTTAAGATAAGACAGATTACGGAAATGTCATATGAAGATGTTTTTAATGGATGATTTTGGTTTCATTTGTGTCTTCTGTAATCTACTTTTTTTTAATACAAGGAATTATTTTGATTACGCATATTCCTAAATATCTAATAATCGTCCGTAATGCATCACTTGAACATTAAAAATATAATAAATAATATAAACATGCCTTACAATATTTGTTTAAACTATATACTTTGTTCTACATATTTTTCATCAAAAAAGTATTTTTAAATAATATTAAATGAAGTTTTGGCATCATAAAATTGCAAATTTATTATTTATGTCGCTGTCCCTAGTGATGAATTGAGTTTTCATCGCCCAAATATATCAGTAAAACAAAATTAATGTAAATAAATGGGGGAAGCTTAAGTCATTGTGATTTTAACTTAAAAATATCCCATTATTTATAAAAATTTTAACCATAGTAAATTGCAAAGTGGCCGACATTCGTTTGTCTCTAAGAGCCGGTGGTACTATGATGTCCGTAAAATTATCCTTTTCATACAGCAGATGGCGACAGCTATGATTTGATACCATTTGATAAACACTACTTAGTTTGCTTCAATATCTGTTTCAAATTTTGTAACTTTTCTATTAACAGGTAAGTGAAAACCGCAATTGTACTATTACTCAGTTTGAGGAGTGTATTTATTAATTGTTGGTTTTTCAATGTTAATATAAATTTATATGCGTAACAAAGACAAACCCATATGTCATTTTCTATTTTCTTAAGGTCATTTATTTCTGACACGGAAATGTAATAAGTATGCATTAAAATTATATTCATTCGTTATTAATTCCCCAGTGGTGAAGGAATGCCTACGCAGCACCTCCACAGGACCCCCCAGGGTATCCCATGGCGAAGAGGTGGAGATTTTCAGCTTCACTTTTATAGAGGCTCCCCGAAGGGCGGAAGTCTGACTTGGCCTCGACATGACAACATCCATGCCCGCTGGCAGGATTCGAACCCGGCAATCCAGCGATCAGACGGAAACGCATGCCTCTGACCGCTCGACCACCTGATCGGCCTAAAATTATATTACTCATGTCATCCAGTAGAAATCTTAAAACATATTTCCAACAACTTTTTCCAAACTAAAGTTTCTAAAAACTATAAAGTTTCTAAAACTATAATGTTAAAAAATTATCTTTGGAACCTGAAGATGGACAATTATCAGATATTTTGTCATTTTTAAATGCGAAGAAAATTCCACACAATATTTAGAATTGGTCATCCTCAATTCAATTTTATTAACACTTTATAACACAGTTGAAAAGTGTTTATGACTTTGTTCATTTTGTCTGTCTGTCCGTTCGCACGATCACTGCTGTAAAAATGACTTTATCAAAATGAAATTTTAGTATGTTGTTGAGACGGTCTGTGGGACATATGGGAATATAAATTAATAATATCACCAATTGTGGATTGAACCCGCGTTGAAAAAATGAAATACCTATGGAATCCAATTTTTCAAATATATTTTAAGCAAATTTAAAATGCACAATTTGCTTCGAAAATTTTAGGAAATATTCAAATTATCCCGTAAAAGATATGATAAAAGTTTCAGCAAAATATATCCGGTAGTCATAAAGTATGACAACTATATTGTTGAAGACCCAAACCGTCCGACTCGTCCAGAGGACTAAGAGCAACTATTTGGACGGCCGGGACAACTATATTGTGTCAAAATCATAATTTTAAAGTTCTTTCTATATTCTTATTATATATTCTTATATTTAGTGTTGTATTCATCCAAAACCGTTATTTGTTTGCTTAATTTTAGTGCATCTATAATCCGAAACAACGCAATTACAGTATATTTGTGTTTAAATAATCAATGCGATCCATCTTGTGTCAAAATCGTGATTTTTAAAGTTCTTTTTAATTTATATTTAGTGTTGTATCCGTCGTCAAACCGCTTTATTTTTGCTTAATATCTGTGAATCTATATTCTGCGCAACAACACAATTACAATATTCTGCGCAAAAACACAATTACAATATATTTGAGTTTAAATGATTATTAAATTTTGATTATTTCTACAACGAAGCCTTATTTTTATTTATGGAGAATGTAAACACACCAAACATGAAAATAAGTTGTATAAGAATTGCTGAGTTTCTTTAACACAAAATTATTTGGCTCTGGAGTGTGCAATATAGCTGATATGGATGAAACATTCATTGATTTTACATAGAGAAGCAGACGATTTTATAGCAGACTTTTTCGATGAAGTTTTAAGCATACAGTTAAATTACTTTTACCTCTATGTTATTTAGTTTTTAAGTAAAATAAATATTGTAGTATTGTGATGAATGAAAGGAATGGAATAAAAATATATGAACGAAATATTTACTGCTTTTACATTGAGAGCCAGACGATTTGTATTCCAATGACGTCATTTGAATAAAGTTCATTGTTTTCGATGAAATTTTAAATTTTCAAATATAATAAGTTATTGTAGTATTGTGATAATTTTAAAAATCACACAGATATTTAAGTAAAATCACATTGCAGTTGGAAAGTGTTTCACAATCGATGTTTTATGCATGATTGCTCTTTCTCGTTATTTATAATCTATTATAAAGATATTTTAGTGATAAAAATTATTTTTCAGTTGGTTTAACATAATGAAAATTACAATTTTTAGCTTTTCCTTTACAGTAGAATTTTGAAAATTTTGATAAAATGTCAGGGAATTCGTAAATAAGTGCATAGCAACATAGGATATTTGTATACGTTGATTTACGGCAGAGATAGCTTGACTTTAAAGTAGGCATGGGATAAACTATAAACCTCCACTAAATGATATAGTGAATTTAATGAACACGAAATAAGTAGAAACTGGAATTTTGCTGCATTAAATGAATGATTTGCGTTGCAATCAACCCAGTCCTACGAATACTGCCCAGAACAGTTGATACAGCCTGACCTATTATGGATCGCTGACACTTTGCAGGCCCATACAGTTTCGGTTGATCTAAATGTCTTGATTTTAAATAATAATCACGTTTCAAATTTCTACTAAAAATTATAAATTGGTAGTTAAAATGAATTATGCTACTACTAAAACTATGTAGTCAATGTACACATAATGGTATTGATGTTGAAATGTACCTTTCTATTTAAGAAGGAATAATTATTAAATGTTTGCAATAAATTTAAAATATATATTGTATTGGCCAGTTTAAAAGGATTTCTTGTCCTCTTAAATTACCCTTAGAAATTCTTTTATTTTGAATAACTTAATTGCTTTGCGCAAACAAATAATAAAATCTTTTAAGCGAAGCTATTTTGAAAGGTAGTGACATACATCTCTAAGAAAGAAAAGTGTCTAGTCTTTTACACGTCCTTCGTACGTATAGCTTCAAGCTTTAACATTTTATCCCTTACCCGACTCTTAAGAGCAAAAGATGAATTATTTTTCATCAAAGCCTGATCGACCATCCTTTCTGACGATGTAATATTTTGTGTCCTAGGATTAGACTATTCTTGTAATGCTAATCCCAATTTCTATGACAATTTTAAATGATATTAAAACAGGAAAGATCAATCATGCATAAAGCATTGATTATGCAACACTTTCCAACTCAAATGCAATGTTATTTAAACAACCCTAAAATACGATACATTCAGAGCTCATATTTTAAATTATCACATTACTTCAAAAAATGTTTATATTTGAAAGCTTTAAACAACATAAAACAATGAACACTTCATATGACGTCATCGAAATATAAATCGTCTGGCGCTCTACTTAAAAGTTGTGAATATTTCATTCCTACACTTTTATTCCAGATTCCAGAGTTAAATAATTTTGCGTGAAAAAAATTCAGCAATTCTTGTACAACTCATTTACAATCACTTGTTTACATTCTTCATCCATTAAAATTAGCCTTCGTTGTACAAATAATCAAAGTTGATGATCATTTAAACTCGAAAATATTGTAATTGCGTTGGCTGAGAATATAGATGGACAGAAAATGCGCATAAATGAAGCGGTTTTAGAACGGATATTAAATATAAATTTAAAAGAACTTTAAAAATCACGATTTTGACGCTGGGAAAAATGATGGATGCCATATTTTATTTCGAAGTGGGTCACGTAATCTCTTCATATTATATGGGTGTAATTATTATTTTAATTTTATAAGGCTTCTTTTGGAGATGAGGTTGGGAAAACACTCACTCCCCATTTAAGACTTCACAACATTTAATAATACATAAAAAAAATTACACATATTTACAAATCATAGCTAGGATTAGCTACATATTACAAACACATTGGCTAAGTGCTTTCTTTCGCCATCTGGAACTCCATTTCGAATGTTCTTTTTTTTAAACAAAAGTGAATGTTCTTTAGTCAGGTTGAGTGCTGCCATCTACTGTCCCTTTGGGAAAACAAAATGTCTCTTACAATTTTTATTTAAAAAAACAACCGAACATATTTAGTTGATTTTTTTTTTTAATTTTATGGGATAATTTGAATATTTCCTAAAATTTTCGAAGCACTTTGTGAATCTTAATGTCATATTATTTTTAATACCATATTTAATATCATATTATTTTTTATACCATATTTAATATCATATTATTTTTATTACTATGTATTACTATTTATTCTTAATTTTATTAATTTTTACATTTCATGCATCTGTTGTGAGAAATGCGAAAGTAAAGATAAAATAGTATAAAAGTAATTAAAATCTCTTTAGGTCTGACTGAAAAAAATGATGTGAAATGTGTTTAGGGGAATTTGAAGTCATGGCAACTGAAATATTCATTAAATCGTAGAGAAAACACCATCCACTGATATGGACACTCATATAGAGTCTTGCATTATGTTCTTTTCAGGAAGTTTCTTCATTGCATATGTGGTGAAAGAAAATGAACATTGGAGTTTATTTCTTTAAAATATATACTTCTCTTTTGTGGAATAAATTATTATTCTTAATTAATGGTGGTCGTGAATCGAATAGTTTGTACATTGTATTGTAACCGCAATAACCCACCATTAACTCTTTGTACCAGTTCCTGAAAATAATCATTAATTAAAACGCTACACATTAAATTTCACATTTTTAACTTTTCAAACAAATATTATTTATTCACACACATTATTTTTATGATTAAAATTACATTAATTTTAATAAACGCTTAAGGAGGAAAAAATGCACGTGCGAGGCTAAGCACGAGTATTATTCCAAAATCAACAATTGGCCAAATATATACGCAGACTGGCACATATATCAGTTTATCGGGTCTGTTGCTCAGCATGACTGTGATTGCCACCTTTGACGATTCTTGTTCTGGCATTTGGAGTCAACTTTGCCTCTTTCTGAAACATTTTAATATTTAAAAAAAAAACGACCCACTACTTAAAAATCAACATTCTTCCTTATGATGGCACTGCTTGAATTTCATGACCTCTCGCTCTTTCAGTGCGATGTAGCATCATTGTATCATTGGCTACTTGATTTACCAATGAAACTTGGTTTAAATCTTGACCCTAGGACAGGGGTCGGCAACCTGCTGCTCGCGAGCCGCATGCGGCTCTTTTGATGTAAAGTTGCGGCTCTCCAGTTCCATACGAAAAAATTAATATTTTATTATCAAAACCCTTAAAAAATAAGAAAATATATTTTTAAGTACCTAATTTCTCAATAGCTTCTATTTTCATAATCGTTAATTACAAATCGCTACGCTTAACATGACCGTAATGAGATAAATTTAAACTATTGTTTTGTTCTTAGAGATGAGACTCCGAGACCATATTTATCTTTCAGCCAATTGAATTTCATTTCCGTCTCACCCAAACAGCCACCGTCTAGAGTCTAGACAACACGTCTAGGCTCTAGACGTGTTGTCAGTCAGTCATCCTCGAATATCGCGGTCGACGTTACGCTGCATGTGTGTTAATTTAATTGCTTGCGGTTTCTGCGTGTCTATTCGCTTGTTGTTTCAAGAAGAATACGATTTAGAAGCGAATTATCTTCTCAAATGTATGTACGCGTATAATATAATAAAATCAGTAACATAATTGAATTACATATCTGAGGATCGTGCTAACTAAGTAATAATGGTAAATAAATTGTTTGCCGTTTTAGATAGCTAAGTAAAATTTTAAAAAGTCATTTTTTCAACTCCGCACCAGCATGGCATCTGGTAAAGGAAAGAGAAGAACTGAAGAAGAAAACCGAGAATTCAATCAGGATTGGACGGAGTCGCTTGCATTCATATGCAACACAGATGGCCTTCCGACTTGTCTCATTTGCCACGAAAAACTCGCACACAATAAGAAGTCAAATTTGGAGAGACACTTCACTACAAAACATACCCAGTTTGCTGGTAAATATCCAACCGGTGACGCACGAAAGAAAGCTGTTGAAGAGCTCCAAAAAAACAACAGTCAAGTTCCATGCTAAGTAACTGGGCGCAATCTTCCAATAATGTAAATCTGGCAAACTTTGCAGTATCATTAGAAATTGCAAAAAGAGGAAAACCATTCACAGATGGTGAGTACGTCAAAGATTGTTTTATACGTGCATCTGGAGAACTGTTTCGTGATTTTAAAAACAAAGCAGAAATCATGAAAAAAATCAAAGATTTGCCATTATCTGCTAAAACAGTACAAGATAGAACTGCTAAAATGTCTTCAAATGTACCACATATGCAAGTGGAAGACATTCAACTGGCTTCTGCCTTATCACTTGCTATAGATGAGTCTTGCGACATAAAAGACATGGCACAAGTTACCCTTTTCGTCAGGTATATGCCGTCCCAAGGTCCAAAAGAAGAACTGCTAGGATTGCTACCGCTCTCAGGGCAAACTCGTGGAGAAGATATAGCAAATGCTGTGCAAAAATGCCTGGAAGGTAATGGAATCGATATAAATAAAATCGTTTCTATAGCAACTGATGGAGCCAGAAGTATGACAGGAATACATAGAGGGGTAACATCAATTCCTCAGAAAAAAATAAACCACTAAATTCTATCGTTTCACTGCATAATTCATCAAGAAGCGCTTTGTGCCCAAACATTTCCGGCCGAAATAGTTGAGGTCATGAACTTGGTAATTAAAATTATTAACAGCATCTTGGCAAAAGCACTCTGCCATCGTCAGTTTAAAGATTTCCTTGCAGAAATAGATAGCCAGTTTTCTGACCTACTTCTGCACAATAAAGTGCGATGGCTTTCCAGAGGTAACGTATTGCAACGTTTTGCTTTGTGCTTGAGTGAAATAAAAATATTCCTCAATGAAAAAAGCATTGACCATCCCGAATTTGAAGAAGGCAAATGGCTGCAAAAATTCAACTTCATGGTAGATACCACAATGAAACTAAATGAACTAAATCTAAAACTGCAAGGAAAGGGCAACCCAGCCTACGCCTTGCTTGAAGAAGTAGTTTGTTTCGAAAAAAATTACTTCTTTTTGTTGAAGACATGAGAAGCGGTAAATTACTTCATTTTAAAAATCTGAAGCAATATCGCGATGAGACCAATGCAACTATTGACACGAATTACTTCAGCCTAGCTTTAAAAAACATGAAGGATGGATTCGCTGAGAGATTCGAGCAATTCAAAACAAACAAAAGTACTCTCGCGTTCACAGTAAATCCGCTCAACACAAATGCAAATGAGATCAACATTGAGCCATTTGGAATTGATGCTGGATCGCTCCAAACGCAATTGCTAGATTTGAAAAGCAAATACTTGTGGAGTGGCAAGTTCACAGAACTCAAGAGCCAGTTGGAAGAGTTGGGGGTCCAGAAATACATGCACATCGCGCAGCACAAGTGGACAGCTCTAAAAGAAATTCCTAGAGTTGAGGCTCTCATATTCGGCGCATGGAATAGTCTTCCAGAATGCTACAGTGAGGTGAAGAAGTTGGCATATGGAGTGCCGACGATCTTCGAGTCGACATATTCGTGCGAGCAAGCGTTCTCTTACATGAATATAATAAAAAGTAAAGTTAGAAGTCAACTAACAAATAAAAATCTAGAGTCGTGCTTGAAACTTAAAATAACAAGTTATAAGCCAGATTTAATCAAACTTTCAAAAGGCATGCAAAGCCAATGCTCCCATTGATGTAACTATCTATATTTGTGTTTTTATATGAATAAATATTATTCCGTATTTAAAGCCGTTTATTTTAAATCAAAATCCAATATATATAAGCAAATACTATAATATCGAAACGAAAATTTTTTGTGGCTCTTTAAAAACTGGGAAATTTTGTAAATTGTAACTTTTGGCTCTTCCGTTTCAATAGGTTGCCGACCCCTGCCCTAGGAGATATTTTCCCCAATCACACCTGCATTTTGTGTGACGTGAATTTATTGGGGTCATGACCTTCCTGCCAAGACTGTCATAAAATGGCGCCTAGAAGTCTGCGCTTTGTTTCGTTGTACATAATCATAAATATCAAAACTGCATAATCGTCGCTGGATCTCACAACAAACAAACCGAATTTGCATTCTAAATCCTTATTTATATAGTTATAATTATTCCGTATGTATTTAGTTGATATTAAAATTATATTTCTATTTTATGTTTCATTTTTGTATTTTTCTGAAAAAATTTCATTTCCTTATTTTCTGAGTCTCACATATATTTGGACATTTAAATTGTTTTATAAAAGCAAAAGAAAATAACCCTTTCAAAACGAAACACTTTCAAATGATATTGAACATTAAAGCTGAACAAAGGGTTTTTTATTCCTTGCGTCCTCCAAAATTACACACCTTCTAGCAATGTATGATTAAAATGGCTTTAACTTTTATTCTTTCTTAAAGGTATAGCCTGTGGCTACCTTTAAAGCAAATACGATTTTTTCTTATTGCAATGTCAGCGACATTCTTCGCTAACGATGTAATTTCTGTGTGCAGCACGAACCGTTGTTTTAATAGTGCACTTTAAATTTGCAGTCTTAAATGAGAAATATTATATTAATTGTTTTATACCTTATTAAGTTTCAGCTGCTTGTATCTTCATCTGATATAATAAAATACGATGTTTTGTATATTTAACTGTGCTGCTTGTAACTAAAAATCAAAACTACGAACATTCGGTGCAGGAGTAACTGAGCTTCGGGGACGATACGCCTCGTTAATATTTTATGTTAGTTCAAATTAGTTTTAAAGTTTTGAAATTTAAAATGTGGCCAAAATTTTGCCATTTTACAATCAACTTATTCCAGCAGACGGTTTTCTAATCGTAGGAGGCATGAGAGGTCATCAAAGAACCAGATATTTGTGGCTAGAAAAACTAAGATTTAAAACGCAAAATTTTAAACTTTTGAATTTTAGAGATATTATTTCCATTTTTTTATATATATACGATTATTTCGTTGTTTGCATTCTGTAAGATTTTGACTTTAATTGGATGGAAACTGATGAAAATAGAATTTAAAATTTTATTTATACTTCTCTCTCTAAAGTAACATTTTTAGTCGAAGCTAATTACGACCGGATAATGAGGCATTTTGCAGATTATAATTTTTTAGACATCTGATTTAAAATGCTTTTTGATCTTTATTTCTAATGCATAATCTAGCTTTTTTTTATAAAACTGTTGAATATGTCTTGATAAAGTTGAATATATCCATGGAAGGTTTAATTGTGCGTTTTGTATTAATATCTCGACAACCTCTGGTTTTCGAAACTCGAAACATGAACTAAGTTTTACATGGGACAATTCCAATGCAACTCACAATGTTTCATGAAATTCAGTACAGCCGTTCTCTCGTGATTATGAGACAGAAAAGCAAACAAACAAACAAACACATCCACAGAAAACTTATATAGATTTATTTATGTAGATTTTCATATTTTTCCTTTAGAAACATAAACACGTTTTAAGAAATGTGTGTATTTAATTTCGAATTGCTCAAAATTCTAAGAAATGCGTAAGTGTTGCAGAAAACTAAAGTGGTCTAATGCAATTTTATGCCGAGGAGCTTTAAATGAAAAATTTAATGCATTCCCATTTTACACGATTTCGCTTGAATGATATTCAATTTTACAGGCCATAGATTGAACCTGACTCAGCAAAATCAGAAGATTACTGAATTGATTGTATACCCAACAGAATGTTCAACATTTACCTTTTTTGGAATCAATTACACAGTTCGAAGCACATCTGCAGCAAAAAAAAATTAATTTTCGTTTAACTGTGGAAACCTTTTCTAATACATATCACATATTCTGAAGTGTAAAACTTTCGGAATGATGTTTAATCAGGTACATAAATAATATTAGAACTCATATTCTTATAAGTTATGATTAAATGTTATTTGTTTTTTCAATATTTGATACTCCAAAAAATCTGATGTGGGCAACACATGACTTTACTTATATAATGCAATGAATTTACTATTTTCACAGGTAAAAAAATGTCATTCTTATAGTAGATACTTATATTCTTTCCAAGATATTGAATTTTCTTCAATTAGTCGTCATTTTCAATGATTTATCGTCAATTTTATCGATTTGGCGAGATTTTTGTTAATTTGGCAACAATTAAAAATATCGCCAAGTTGGCGACATTCTGCCAAATTCGTCGCCAAAGTCTCGCCAAGTGTTATGGACGGAGAAATAAGTTATCCTTACAGTAGATAAATGACTATTGGCGTTCAAATACAAAAGTATTACTAAAAGCATCTTTTTCATGAATGGAACGAGCTAGATCCACGAGAATGATGTCACCAAATGTATCGCATGGTAATACATATGAAAAGTGAACATGTTTCTCAATAGGATTTTTTTTTATTTTATATATCTTTATGATAATTTTTTTGAAAAATATGCAATATCTCGAGAACAGTTCATGTTAGCGTTCTAAAATTTATGCCAATCGTTTTCTAAAGAAAAATTATATAAGAAATGTCAATTTGCGTAACTTTATTAGCGGTTTTGATTTTTTGACGATTTTTTCAAAATTTCACTCGAAAATTTAGGGGGGATTCTGAACATTCGATTGCGAATAAAAACAATAGGTTTCCAGATTTTACGGATTGTGATTTTCGTACCAAATTTCGTTCGAATCGGTCAGTTATCGTCTCCACAGACTCACTGACACACACACACACATACTTTCCCACACACACACCACTTCAAAAATGTTTGATTCGTGATCAGGGATGCTTGAAACGTGCTCTCCTGTCGAAAACTCGAATTCGAATTTTCGACCCCGTCACAATACTTTCCTTATGCATTATGTATATAAGGAAAGTAATAAATAGGAAATAGAGGGTATGGCACACAATTACACATTTTAGGACCGTCTCAATACGTTTTGCTCACTTCTCAAAATTACCGTATGTGTGCTAGATGGAGACATTGAAACAGTAACTATAAACAAATACACGCAGTGCTGTTAAATGTCATAAATAGATAATGCAAGAAAATTGAAATTGATACAAATTTATGTAATTTGCATGGTTCTATGCTGGAGTGTGTTTTAATTCGACATTCTCACACCAGAATTCATTTATTTCCTCAAATTTTACAAGAAAACATTATAACTTTTTATGAAACTATAAAGTTCTATGAAATTAGGTCTATTAGTTTATGAGTTATATGAGTTATAATGATACATACATTGCGCCCGCCCGCACACACAGACGTCATACTAAAAATATTTTTCGCATTCTAGAGGTCAATAATTTGGTCAATTAGTTTTTGAGTTTGAGTGGATACAAATTCTGACCAGACAGACAGACACACACACAACACAAACATACACATACAGACACACACACAGAGACGTCACGCTAGAAATAATTTTCTCGGGTTCTAGAGGTCCCAAAACGCGTAAATCCATTAAAAACTCGAGTTGCGATCTTCGACACAATTCTAATACACCATTCCCTGTACCCCATGTAGTGTCAGAAAATGAATAATGTGTGTTTGTTCTATAGAGCTCAAAATGTGTTGCTGCGATGAAAACTTGATTTCCAATTTTTTACCCCATTACTGTTACATTCCCTAAACGTTACCATGTATTTTGGAGCAGTTAAAGTAGTAGATTAGCATAAATGATCATAAATTTTTAAAATATACTTGGCGTTACATTTCAAATATGGAGCATTGACCACCTTTAAGAAAGACTTTAAAAATCCTGCGTACTTCAAAATTATAATGACATTTTAGTTTTAAAAACTTTCCGAATCTGTATCTCTCACTACATTTGAAATATCACGCCGGTGCTGCCAGAATTGGCGTGTCGAAAGATTTGCGGAGACTTTCACTAACGGTCTGTCAGGGTTTAATAAGATTACTGTCAAGTGCACGAGAATACACATTGATATATTCTCACACGGGAGAAAGCTTTGAAACTGCAGTTTACTTTTCGATTTAAAATGTCAAACACGGTTTCAAAAGATAGGTATTTCACTTATCAACGACGTATTTCTGATAATGAAAAATACATCACTCTAAATATAAAGAAATAATGTATTTTTTTATTAATATAATTATTTCATTACTTTTTGAAATATTAAGAATTTTAATAATTTATATAGTTTTCTGCTTTGATAACATGCATATTTAAGTTCATTAAAGATGATAAGAAAAAATTACTTTTGACATTTTGCAAAGTATATTTGTTCATCTCAATAGTAATTACATTTTACATATACTCCTTTTATTCATTTCATTGCTAAAAATTACGTATAAAACAAGCAGTTGATTGATACATTTGAGCATACATAGTCTTTCATTTTAGATGTTGATAATGGTTGCGAACTTTATTGCAAAAAAATGTCAGGATCAATAGGGCTCCAGCTTTTACTGATTATCATATACCACGTTCTATTTGGAACGCTGTGGTTGTAAGATATCATGAGCTAAGACTCGCATTATTTGCAGCAGAAGTAAGATAGCAATTTTGAAAAAAAAGTGACGGTATTCAGTTGACTAAACAGGATAAGCGAAAATTTTCAATTACAAAGTTATAGAACCTTCTCTGTTTAGTATAGGAAGCCGCGCGGTTTGCTTATAACCGTACGGAGACGATAAAAATTATGCCAACAAAAATAAATTTATTATTTATCGCCGCATCATCGCTTTATTCGACAATTTTATAAAACTTTAATATTTTGCGACAAAAATAATAATCCTAAATAAATTAAAATTATGACATTTTACAAGGATTATTATTTTACCACGCGCATTTGTAACACTTTACAGCATAGTTGAAAGTGTTTATGACCTTGGTGATTCTGTCTGTCTATCCTTCACGCGATAACTGCCGTAAAAATGACTTTATCAAAATGAAATTTTAGTGTGTTATTAAGGCGGTCTGTGGGACATATGGGAATATAAATGAATGATATCAGCGAATTAGTTTTGGATTGAACCCGTGTTGGAAAAATGAAATACATTGGACAATATGGGTCCTAATTTGTCAAACATTTTTTAAACGAAATTAAAATTCCCAAACTGCTTCGAAAATTTTAGAAAATAGTCAAATTATCCTATAACATATATAAAAAATACAGCAAATATGTTCGGTAGTTTTTTAAACAAAAATTAAAATAATAATAACACATATATAATATGAAGAGATCACGTGACCCACTTGAAAATAAAATATGGTATCCATATTTTTTCCCAGTGTCAAAATTGTGATTCTAAAAGTTCTTTTCAATTGATATTTAGTGTTGCATCAGTCCTAAAACCGATTTTATTTTTGCTTATTTTCTGTGCATCTATAATCTGTACCAACGCAATTACAATATTTTTTTAGTTTAAATGTGTGAAACCAGAAATAGATCCCACACCAGTGTTTGGTGAGACAATTTTATGTGCAATATTTATGGTTTGCTGCAATAGCAAACAATGCTTCAGACGAAACGACGCCAGTTTTTACAACACTGTTAGTTTTTACACACTGCCAGTTTTTTCAACTGACAAGAAGCATCAGAGATTCGATGGTTAGCATCATGCAGTGAACCCATTAAAAAAAAGGAGTATCACTCCAAGCCCATCTCTGCTGCACAGTAATAAACAAGTGTGCATCTTCAGTATAATAACTGCTGACTGACTTCAAGGTGTTTACTGAGGGGTTGATAAGTGGCATCACAGTATCGTGAGCATCTGTAGCCGCTACATACAAAAGTCGTGTTCCCACTGCAATATATAATCGGTGTGTTAGAATGTGCTGTGTTCATTTTTCAATAGAGGGCATCCCATTCCATGAAAACTGAGGTACCATTTTAGGCTTTCAGTATGAATATCGGGCACGAAGGGGACTACGAATTTTAAATTCTAATATCAGTAACGAAGTAAGAACTCACATATAAATAAATGTTAGTTATATTTCTGAAATTAGAATATATAGAATGTTAATATATTATAACATATTATTTTTGTGTATATATATATATATATATATATATATATATATATATATATATATATATATATATATATAGATATATATAGATATATATAGATATATATATAGATATATATATATATATATATAGATATATATATATATAGATATAGATATATATATATATAGATATAGATATAGATATATATATATAGATATATATATATATAGATAGATAGATATATAGATATATATATATATAGATATATATATATATATATATATATATATAGATATATATATATATATATATATATATATATACATAATGATTGTAATTTAATATTAAAATATTAATCAAGGCATGTAAAAAAAAAATTAGACAATTTAAATTTAAGCATTTGTTGAATTTTGCTTCTTGTCATTCTCTTGTATTCGAGAATTGCTGGAGATTACCATATTCCGCTGTAAGTGAATGCATCAAATGTAAGTCCTTTCATTTATAATTTGATAAATACGATTTACCTTATGACACCCCTCATAAGTACTTTTGTATAGCAAGACATTTTAACAATTATTGTTCCATGCTGGCCTCATTATTTATAGTCTGCCTCATGTTATGTGCAAACCACACGTGTTTTTGTAGTTAACAAAAACGTTGTCCAAATGATCACACTTACAGCGTGTTACTTTTAACCCTAAAGTGCTTAAAAGAAAACTTCTTTCCACTGATACCATACTTGTTACTGACGTAAAGAATAGAGAAATTGTATTGCCACTACTTTTAACAACAATAATTTAATAATCGTGATCATTGAGTTATGAATAAACCTTTTTATGCATGATTGTTCCAAGTTGTGTTATATGCTGCTATGTTAAAAAAGTATAAAATTAAAAACAAACAAAAAAGTTTTTGCTAGACTTAAAAAAATATATCTGATTCTAGATTTTGTTTATAACAAAGCCGGATATAAATGTATTATGAAAATCCATTAATATTTGTGTCCACTATCGTGTACATAAGAATTCAAGTACAGACAGACGGACATCTCTCAAAATCTTCAAAAGGTGTTTAGGAGTTCTTTATGTATATTGCATCAAAATCTCGAATTTGGAAATTTATGTGAAAACAATACGTTCTCTATTACATAGTATGATAAATTAAAACTTTGGCTTATCTTGTTTCGTTTCTGAGATAATTCAAACTTCTTCTATTCACCGCTAGAGGCGCTGAAAACTTTCTCAATCGGTAGCTCACAATCGCTGTCCAATTAGCAGCCCCTGCTTTTGCAGATCTAGAGCACTTTAATCGAGATTTAAAAGGACGCATAAGGACTTTGAGGGAATATTGTATTTAAAATAAGTTCAATCGTTCACTTCCACGATACACTTTATACACTACTATTTCGGTGAGACAAATAACAGTTTAGTTTCGAAAACTATCCGAATCTATCTCCATAAATTCGAACTCTCAAGACAGTTTTCACAACACTGGCTTGTCAAGATTCGCAGAAGCGTTAAGCGATAGCCCTTCAGAATTTAATATGATTACTGTCAAACGGAAGAATATAATATCGGTATCTTCTCTATGGTGAAGGTTGACTTTTCTTTGCAATTTGAAACTTCAGAAATAATTTGAGAATTATACCTATTACAAATTTGAGAAATACACTAATTACAAATTTTAGAAATACATTTGTTACATTTTAAATAATATTCAAGCTCAAAGTTATTCCTTGTCATTTCCTTTAAAATGTGACTTAGAAGATAATGTGGTTTAATATTTATGTTTACGCTAATTGAAACATTGAATAGAAAACAATTAAACGCTACGCATCGATTAAATAATATTAATTGTTCTGTTAGACATGTGGTGGTCTTTGATTATACTTATTATCGTTTTTATACGTATAGATATTAGCGATTTGTTAAACAATAAATTTAATTGTAAATTTAATGTATTAAATATTTATTAAATTAAAAATATTTAAATATTTATTAAATAAAAAATAATAGATATTTAAATTTAAGATATTTAAATTTAAAATATTAAATATTTATTTATTAATTTAAAATTAAAAATATTAAATATTTAAATTTAAAGTATTAACTATCTATTTATTAAATTATTAAATATCTTATAAAAGGCATTTTTTAAATATTAAATTAAGAAAGGTTATATGATCAAAACTTTCAACTGGGGAAGCATATCCATTGTTACGGATGTCATTAAGACGTGACGGAGAGACAATGCGTTCTTAGAAATCGTGGCGTCATGACATGGTTTTATCCTCTGCTCTAAACGGGGGAATCGGTAAAGCGTTTTTCCTTTTTCCTGAATTCGCTGTGATATCCTGTGGTTTGCATCCTATTCTCCCAAGTTAAAGAGATCGAATACGTTTGCAAAATTGAGTTTAAAAACTGTTTGATAATTTGTAATTGAAATTAAGATTTTCTATATTTTATTATATCCCATTCTTCCCATAGAGCAGGTTCGATTTTTCGATATAGGATGTTTGGAAAGCAACCTAATATTACTATATTCGTAATTGTTAACCTTTTTACTTTCCCTGCAATACAGGATAATGTATTGGAAAATATTGGAATTGTGTCGAAAATTGCAACGCCAGTTTTCAACGGATCTACACGTTTTGACACCTCTAGAATACGAAAAAACCATTTTTTGCCTGACGTCTGTATGTTTGTCTGTCTGTCTGTGCATATGTATTCATTCTAACTAAATAACTAATTGACCGAATATTATAAAATTTGGTAGGTAAGTCCCTTATGGACGCACTGATGCTAATAAGATTTTGACACGATTCGGGATAAAAGAACCTGCTTTTTACTTTCCTTATATACATAATGTATAAGGAAAGTATTGTGACGGGGTCGAAAATTCGAATTCGAGTTTTCGACGGGAGAGCACGTTTCAAGCATCCCTGATCACGAATCAAACATTTTTGAAGTGATGTCTGTGTGTGTGTGTTTATGTGTGTGTGTGTGTGTGTGTGTGTGTGTGTGTGTTTGTGTGTGTGTGTGTGTGAGTCTGTGGAGACAATAACTGACGAACGAAGGGACCGATTAGAACCAAATTTGGTACAAAAATCACAATCTGTAAACACTGGAAGCCTATTGTTTTTATGCGCAATCGAATGTTCAGAACCCCCCTAAATTTTCGAATGAAATTTTGAAAAAATCATCAAAAAATCAAAGCCGCTAATAAAGTTACGCAAATAGACATTCCTTATGTAATTTTTCATTAGAAAACGATTGACATAAATTTTAAAACGCTAACATGAACTGTTCTTGAGATATTGCACATTTTTCAAAAAAAATTATCAAAAAGTCATATAAAAGAAAAAAATAAATATTTCCTATTGAGAAACATGTTCACTTTTCATATGTAATTCAATGCGATAAATTGGGTGACATCATTCTCGTGGACCTAGCTCGTTCCATTCATGCAAAAAGATACTTTGAGTAATATTTTTGTATTTGAACGCTAATAGTCATTTATCTGCTGTAAGAATAACTTATTTCTTTGTCCATAACGTTTGGCGTGATTTTGGTGACGAATTTGGCGAAATGTCGCGAACTTGGCGACTTTTTGAAATGTTGCCAAATTTACGACAATCTCGCCAAATATATAAAAATTACGCTAAATCAATGAAAATGACGACCAATTGTCGAAAATTCAATATCTTGGAAAGAATATTAGTATCTACTATAAGAAAAACCTATTTTTTTAATGTAAATGTAGTAAATTCATTACATTATATAAGGAAAGTCATGTGTTGCTCACATCAGATTTTTTTGTAAAATGACCCGCAAAAATTGACTATATCCATGGCAAAAATAGCTTGTATTACCCTGGCCTGATTAGACTTTGGTACGATTCTGAAAAAATAACCTGCCTTTTTCTGCGAAATGGCCCACAAAGATCTTCAAATTTTAAAATAAAAGACTACATATGCTCAAATATATCAATTAAATGGTTGTTTTTTCCGTAGTTTTTGACGATGAAAAGAATAAGTCCAACCAGTATAATTTGGTTTTTTATTTAACATGCTCTGTGCACTTTAATGTAAAATAAAATAAAACAAAATAATTTTTTAAATGAATTTTTCATATTTTTAAAAAATAAATTAAAACATTGAGGCCTTTATTTACACACACATAGACTTAACGCTAAAAAGCTGCTGAATGTTTGTTTCTGAATTTTCCATAACATTTTAATTCAACCAACACCTGAATTTAACACTTTCCTAATACATAACAATGCATAGCAGACACCATAAAAGCATATATTAATTTTTTTAAATGTCAGTCTTTTTTTTTCACAAATATGGAACAATATGTCAAATGCTTTGAATAAAGTACACTACGAAATTTATGATGTGCTGTCGGAATATTTCCCGCTGCTGAAAATTATTTTTCTCGCAGCTTAGCCTGCGCTTCCAAGTGTGTAATTGTTTCCGAAATTTGAAACATTTTGTTATAGATGCAATAAATCCACAAAGCTTCTGCCGAATCAGGTTCACTATATGGACTGTAAAATTTTACATCCAAGTGGAATCAACTCCAATGAGAAAAATCGGATATGATCGAACAGGGCTTTTGCAGCCGATACAGAATAAATTTTATAAAGATGTAATTATTTATATTAATGTCCTTGAGTGTTGTTACACAGAATAAAGCATCAGTTCAATATTTATTTGAAATGGAGTTAAATTTTGAAACACACTTTACGCTAAAAATAGTTTTGTCGTGTTCTAGAGGTCCCAAAACGTGTAGATCCGTCGAAAACTCGAGTTGTGGTTTTCGACACAATTCCAATACCTATTGTATCAAACCTTGCTGGAACTATTGTATCAAATGTTTTACAATTTGGAATGACGATTTAAAATGCATCGCCATGTGTCGCCTCCTATCTTGTTTACAATCGGATAGAATTTTCATTTTTATACAATTTTGAAGTGAAAAAATTTTACATAGTTTTGTTTGATTATACACAGCTTTTGTTGTATATTTTTTGCTTTACATAGCTTTTCCTATCTTCAAAATCTAATATTTCATTATTGAAAACGCTGTTGCCATTTTAGAAACAGTAATATTTAAATAATTGATTTAAACAATTAAAAATACATTTGTTAGTAAGCATTAGTTATAGTCGTTTAAATATTATTTCTTTTGAAATAGCAACATAGTTTTAAGAAGTGAATTTTAATTATTCGTTATACTAACATTTGCAAAAAGCTCTGTTTGTTTGTAAGGCTGCTACGCAGGTATAATGAACTTCCGAAGCAAAAACTTTGACGATAAATACATGGCAATAGACAGGGGTAGGAGATTTCGAGTCTCGGGATTTGACGAGCAATAGCGGTAGGGTATACACAGCCTGCCAGGTTAAAGGAGGAGCTGGCGAAGCGATTTCAGGGAGTTGATGAGAGTTAACGATTAAGGGACGGTCCAAAAGGGCGTATTATGCCTGCGCAGCAGGCGGCTAGAAAGAGATTGCGAAGCGATCTTATTGAGACCCAACGAGTAGGAGGCAAGCCTTCCGACTCGCCAACCGAGTTATGTATATTGGCGAGCGTTAGTCAGCAGGGGAGGAGCCCTATACATGCGTAGCAACTCTGAAGAAAGAGTTGGATTAGCGAAATCGGCGATTAATGAGCGGCAGCAGACAGAGGACGGAGCCGGCGAACATAACACTGCTGTCGTTTCAAAGAAATAATATTTAAATAATTGATTTAAACAAATGAAACAAGAATATTTGTTACTGTTTAAAGAATAAGCGGCAAACTGTTTAGCTCATGAAGCGAGATCTCGGAGATTCCCTAACGGGCGTATCACGCCTGCTGAGCAGGCGGTACGAAGAGTTCGCGAAATGGGCTCTACAAGCACCAGCGAGTTGGAACAAAGTTTCCCGACACGCTAAATGAGTTATGCGGATTGGTAACCATTAGCGAGAAGGGGGTGGAAGTCCCTAATAATATACTAAAATAATTAAAAATTTAAGGCCATTTTTATCTGAACACGATAGCATAAAAAAGAATTTTTTTTTGTCCAGTTGTTCTCGAGTGATAGCTGAAAGTTCTTGAGTGATAGTTAAAACAAAAAATTCCTTAATTTATACATTTTTCAAACAAAATTCCACAATTTTAGATTTTTTTCATTACTTGTAGGCCAAGTACAATTTGTATGCAGAGATACAAGTTTCTACTCCAGCAGTTTGGGCCGTGTAATTAATCCCTTCGTCAGTCAGTTTCACTTACCGGTATGATACAGATTTAAACACTACGAAATTTGTGTGCGTTTACACGTACCTAATTTAATGTCATAAATAGTTTGGGCAATTTACCTTTAACAATCTATGGAGCATATAAGGAGGTCGTTCCGTAAAAGAAAATTGCATTTCTTGTAGCTAAGCTTACGTACTCTTTGAAGTGTGTAATTGTTCCCGAAAAGGTAAATCGAGAACATGCTGACGATACAATCCGTTCAGTGAGCTTATAATTTTATTGAGTCCAGTTCAATTTCTAGAATGTAAATTCTACATATATTTCAGTAAACTCTATTCTAATTTATTATCATTCAAGCAAAGTAATTTATAATTGTGAAAAATAACAAATTCCAGGTAATGTCGAACTTTGCACTGTCTTTTGGCTTTGCTTTAGAAACAGCCATATTAGAATAAATTAATAGGACACAGATTTTATGAAACAGATTCGCATTAAATTTTAAAAATTATATCTAAAAATTATAGCTGGAAATTATAGCTAAGATTTATAGCTAAAATGTATAGCTAAAAATTATTCTAAAAATTATATTAAAAATATACATAAAATTATTCTAAAAATTATAGCTAAAACCAATATGAATATTCTAGAAATATTCTAAATTATAGCTAAAAATATACTAAAATTATTCTAAATTATAGCTAAAAATTATTTTAAAATTTTTTCTAAAATTATAGCTAAAAATATTCTAAATATTCTAAAAGTATTCTAAATTATAGCTAAAATATTCTTAAAATATTCTAAATTATTGCTAAAATATTCTAAAAATATTGTTATTTATATCCAAAAATATTCTAAATATTATAAAATATTCTAAAAATTATAGCTAAAAATTATAGCTAGAGAATTTTCATGTAAATTCGAATGTCATATTTTATGGGATGCTAAAAGACACCGTTCTCGAGATGAAGATAAAATCTTAAAAAATGTATATACTCACAATTATCAATATTATAAAAAATTGTAAGTAATTTTAACTAGTAATAAATGGATACCAGTGTTTAATATTTTTCGCAGACTGTTCTAGAGATATTAGTTTAATTTTACTTTCACACAGAGAGTGAGGTACATCTCAGAATAATCAAATATATGAAATTTGGAGTGATTGCTTTAAGCCGTAGAGAAATTCATGTATTAAATACATAGGTATTTTAAAACACAAGTATTAAACATAGGTATTTAAATACAAGTATTTTTTTATGAGAAACATGCTAGAGCGAGGATTTGAAGAAAATAATATAATTAATGCCACGAGAGAATAAAACGGAAGTATGTGACGAAAGTGACATCATGCTGTCACGAGTACGTATCTTAAATTCTTTGTAATAATTTGAAGGTTTGGTTGTTTGACCTTCGCGACAAATTCGGCATTATGTGCTTTTTCCCGCCACCTCTAGATATATTTTTCAAATGTTATTCTTCAAAGTTCTCAATGAATACAGGACGATCGGAGATGAGGGCCAAGTTGTTGTATTATGGCTGGGTATCTTCATTCTGAAGATATCCTTTCCCAACCATGCTTATAACTACTCAATACTTAATAGGTGAGTTGGGTGGTCTAGGTTCTAATAATAATAATAAAAATGCCCCCTGCAAATTAATTTGTGTGATAGGTAAATAAAGCATTGACTTGAAAAAATGTTAATTAAAACAATATGAACATAAATTCACTTCTTAGAATTATTTAAAGATTATATTATAAATAAAATATACCTCCATAAATTCCTCAATTTTACATGATACTTCACTCGTAGTATTAGATTATATGTTGCTACTAAAGTTAAGTAATAATTGCATTTTTCTTATAAATATTCTAAACATTTTAATCATCACATTATAATAATAAAACAACATGCTCTATAGAAAAAACTGACTAAAAAACTTTTATGTAATTACTCTTCTCAAGCAATTTGTCGAAAAGGTGTAAAAACGTATCCTTGTTTTAGAAAAAATGTCTCATTAATTTAATAATGCGTAAAATAAAAGTTATAAACTAATTTCTTTGAGAAAATAATGTGTACCCGTTTGTCTTTGCCGAAAATATATAATAGAATTGAAAGGAAATTGTTATGATGGGGAGGATAATTTTTATGTCCGATTCTTATGGATGACTAAGGTCGGCAGCACGTCGATCGCGATCTACCGGTCGATAGCAATCTCAATATAGGTCTCTCGCGATTTTTTTTTAAATATTTCTTCACTATTCCAAGCTACGACAGTTATCTTAATATTTTTTGTAAGTAATCGTTAAAAAAATGTGGAGCATTGTTCTAAAGTTCGTCCTCTGTATAACCTCAGTAGTTTGAATACATTTCTAGTGTTGACTATACTACTAGAGCGGACTATCAACCATCACATATGTTAACATGGATTGTCAAATATTACATATACTAATGTTGACTGCCAAATATCACATATACTAATATGGACTTTCAAATGTCACATATGCTAATATAGATTGTCAAATATCACATGTACTAATATTGACTGTCAAACATCACATATACTAATATTGACAGTCATCAAATATCCTAATGTGGATTGTAAAATGTCGCATTAAAACTGTTTCCTACTCTTGTTTAAAGTCACATTTATTTCAATAAAAGCCATTTGTATTTTAATGAATTTATTAGTTTGGATTTTAAATAAAAAAAATTATCCTATGTTGATTTTGTTTTATAATGTTAACAATAAAAATGTATATATGAATTTTGTTTCTTGCTTTAATTACTGTCATCCCCATATTCCCTAATAGAAACCGTTTTGAAAAATGCTAATAAGTACAAGTTCAACATACATTGTGTTAATATTAAACTTTACTTTTCTTAATTGTTTATGCAGTAATGCAAGTCGCAAAAATTTAACATTAAGATTTCATTTATTACTTAATTAGAATACATACATTTGCAATTAAATTGCATTTAATAAGCACAATAGAGTATTTAAAATGCAATTTTTTTATATAGGCTTACTGTTACTATAACGATTTGTATAGGAGAGGATCTCACCATCTATCGAGGGAGATCTCTTGCAAACTGCTATATAGCATGGTTATATCTGTGGCAATATCTATCACTAATTTATACGATTAAAAATCCTTATATATGAATAAACCATTTCAGAAAAAATTTTTCAATCAGATTGTTCGGTGGAATACAATTTATGGAATCAAGTGATTTACCTTTAAATTGTACAATCAATTGCTAGACGAAAATCCCATTGGCTAGCAGCACATGCAGCCAAGGAAAAGGTGTCATTTTTCACACATTGCTTATGAAAACGAAGAAAACAAATATATAAAATCAATAAATACAAATATATAAAATGAAAGATTTCAGTACATGATTCTAGATTCAATATTTATTGAGACGCTAGCTGCATTTTGCGGATTGTTTTTTGGCACTGGAGCTGAGCCCAGGAAATTATCTGATGTAAGTAAGTTTGATCTCCCTACATCTAATTACGTAATAACTAGAATTAAACACCTGCTGCTTTCTATCTCTTATAACCGCTAAGAGATCTAAAACGCTCAACAGGCGTACACACTTCTTCCCTAGTTTGTTAGACTTCATAAGGAGGAGTTTTATGGTTAAAATTATTGCACATTTTGTAACGTTTTATATAAAAGCGAATATTATAAATACGAAGTTTCAAAATACACTTTCAAGGCAATTATCTGCTGAAATATGAAATATAATTTGGCGAAATTTTTTTCAAACTGTATCTAGGTAATTTTATTTTTATACAAGTGTTTTCCTCATACAACTTACCTCGGTACAACCGGAGATGGAATGCATGTTTTATCGCCTGTAATGACCGCTTATAACTCGGAAACTTCAAACCATATTTGCATACTTTTAGACTGATTTTTATGCTTAATAAGGGCATTTAAGGTAAAAGTAAATAGGTTAAATTATTTCAGAATTATTCTGGGTAAGACCGAACTTTAAGTTTTATGATTAAAATTCGGATTGTATTAAGTTTTAACATTAAATTATAAACAATTCTTGACAGAAATATCTCATTAAGTTAAATGCGTAATTAAAATTAAAGAAAATTTTTGAAAATTTTGATACTTTGAAATTTCAACTTTTTCAAAAGTAAATATTTCCAAGTTTTTCTTTCACATTCCTTGTAATATACTGTACAAAATTGCATATAGAATATCAGATACTATTGATATTATATTTAATATACATTTTTTACTGTCAGGAACAGTGAAAAAATGAAGAAATTTAAGCAGTTCTTAATTCGACATTTTAAAAATAATTAACTGCAAATCTCAATGTTAATTCCATACACAATTTTATGAAATACATAACAAAAGACATGTACAAAAGTTTAAAATCTCTATCTTAATTAAAGAAAAAACCTTAACATTTTGAAAAACATAAATATCGGTAAAAAATGAACATGGAGAAAATATTATTAAAGTTTAAATTCTAAATTGTTTCTATTCGTTCACCGTGTGGGAAAACGTTAATAATTTATTAAATAATAAATATACCTCCACCTTAATTACAGAAAAATACTTAGGATAGTGCAGAAAAACTTTAATAATTTATTAAAGGTTTGTAGATATGTATTTATTAAATAATAAATATATCTCTACCTTAATTACAGAAATATACCTAGGATATTGCAGAAAAACTTCAATAATTTATTAAATTATACTGATTTGAAATTCCATGATATACTGATTTAAAATGTGTATATTTAAAAATGTTATATTTATAATGTGTGCCAATAAAACAGAAAATGAATATTTTGACCATTTTTAGGGTACTGTGTCCCCTCTAGGCTTTTATACGTATTAGCCGATGCTTGTTATAGCTGTGAGAAACTTCCTATGTGCTACAATTTTGCGAATATCTGTAGAGATGCACAAATTGAGTCCACTTATACTGATTTGAAATTTCATGATATACTGATTTGAAATGTGTATATTTAAAAATGTTATATTTATAATGTGTGCCAATAAAACAGAAAATGAATATTTTGACCATTTTTAGGGTACTGTGTCCCCTCTAGGCTTTTATACGTATTAGCCGATGCTTGTTATAGCTGTGAGAAACTTCCTATGTGCCACAATTTTGCGAATATCTGTAGAGATGCACAAATTGAGTCCACTAAGCATTCCGATTTTGAATTTCTTAATGATTGAGTTCAGCTGCAGAAACAACCTATAGGAACTTATTTTGTTTCGTCACAAATGAAGTAAATAAAATAAACACTCTTTATGTCGAAAGGGAAAACTATACCTAAACTCCTACTGTATAAAAAAATGAAAACCTCGCCACGCCACACCAGAGAACTATCGATTGACGCTAAAGTGGGATCAGGTGCAAAATGAACTCCCAAACTGACGAAAATAAAATATCTACCACAAAAATTTTAGAAATCTAAAAAAAAAACCTCCTGTTAAAAGTGTTAGATTCCATGACACAGCAGTTTTCGACGCGGCCTTTCCATTATTGGGTAATAACTGTTTTAGATTTATATACGTCAATTGTTACGTTTGATATGTTACCCGTCATCTTTTGCGTCAGCTGGTTTTGCATGCTAACTGACGCAATAGATTTTAATATTTCAGTTTTCCTACCATATATCGTACACTCAAACCTGTTTTTGTGGGGTCTTTTTTGTGCGCTTTTTTATTTGTGTGATTTTCTTTAGTGCGGTATATGAAAATTTCAATCAAATTGGAACATAATTGACGCAGTTATCAATAAAAAAAAATAGTAGGTTTGATCGACCATTTAATTTTTTTTTTCCATTTATTCTGAGAGAACTTCAAAATTCCAAAAGGAGCTTCAATCTTGTATATCTGGCTACCGAGACATATACAAGCGCCTAGTGAAACAACAGTCGTCGCAAAAACTGATCACCGACTAAATGGTAACTGAAAAAAAGTCAACTCTAAACGAGTGCTAGGTAGTATCTTCAAATGACGAAAGCGATTTTGAACCAGTTTACCACAAGAAAGTTCGCGTATTGTCAGACTACGAAGGATAATGGTTATACGTTTTGAAAAGTTTTTTAAGTGTAAAATAAGTACATATGTACAGTATTGTGGCAATTAATTGAGAAATGTCATTTTTATCGTTTTATCTCACGTAAGCTTAGGAAGAAGCACTCCAAATTAGCTCAGAGTTCAAATTGCAGTTATTATCAAAGTAGCAGGTGTTTGTATGCACCTGGTAAGTAGCAGGTGTTCAAATTCCTCCGCCAGTTGGCAGGTGTTCCGCAGTGGTAGTTTCTCAGTTGTTGCGATAGTTTCTCAGTGGTAGTTTCTCAGTCTCAGCGTCATGGATATCAGCGCGGAAACACGTGCTAAAGTGATTGCGCTTAGAGAACACACTTCTAAGACGTTTGAGGAAATAGGTAAAATATGTGGAGTGAGTACAGCAAGTGTCGGGAGGATCTGGAAGAGGTTTCAGGAAACAGGAAATGTTGGAACCAACCGCTCTGGCAGATGCGGCCGAAAAAGATCAACTTCGACTCGTGACGACAAAACTTTACATCGAATGAGTGTTAAAAATCCTCGATTAACCAGTTTTGACCTGTCTAAGTCCATGGTGGCAGCTGGTGTTGATATTGCACCTTCAACAGTGCGATACAGGCTGTTAGAACGCAGACGGAGAGCACGTCGACCGTACAAGAAGCAGCTTCTGACGCTTCGCATGAAGAAAAAAGGGTTGGAATGGGCACGGAAATACAAAACATGGACTGAGAAGGACTGGGAGAAAGTTATCTTTTCTGACGAAACACATTTTGTGGTTCAGGGATTTAGATCTATGTTCGTGAGAAGGAGCCAAGGAGAACCTCTCAATCAGCACCACATCAATCAAGCACCCAAGCATCCGCCCAAAAAGATGTTTTGGGGTTGTTTCAGCGTTTTGGGGACAGAATCTCTTGTTCCCGTAGAGGGAATGATGAACAGTGCCAGTTACGAAGTCATATTGACCCAAAAAGTGCTTCCAACCATGGCTAAACTGTGGCCGAACGGAGATTGCGTTTTCCAACAAGACAGCGCGCCATGTTACACTTCGAAGCGAATCAAAAATTTCTGCTCAAAAATAAATATTACCGTACTGGATTGGCCCGGGAATTCACCAGACTTGAATCCCATAGAAAATTTGTGGGCTGTTGTCCAAAAACGGCTTCACAAATTTGGCTGTACGACGATGGACAAGCTAATTTCGGCCGTTATTGACATATGGTTCAGAGACGTTGAAATTAAAACTACATGTGCTGGTCTAGTACATTCCATGCCGAAACGTGTCTGTGGTGTTATAAAGTCCCGGGGAGGTCATATCACTTATTAGTTTTATATGTATCCATAGAAAACTTGAATAAAACTGAATTTTATAAAAAAAACTGCATTTCTCAATTAATTGCCACAATACTGTAAATAAAATATTTAAAATTGTTCGCATGTGTATTTTCTAAATCAGATTCCAAAAGATTTGGCGAGGTTCTAAGTAGCTGCCAAGCCTCGTGTCTTGATTTCGTTTAAAAAAGCAATTCCTAGTTATTTCGTAAATTTTGCGTTATTTTCTACGTGAGACTTTTTTATACGGTTCAAATTCACCGCATAAAAAATACTTTTCAATTGTGTTGCGAAAACTATTTTTTATAGCTACTCGTGAAGTTTTGTGTGATTTTTTTTTTATGCGTCCCTATCCCCCGCACAAAAATAGGTTTGAGTGTATATGGGTAAGAAAAGCATTTAAAGTAACTGAATATTCGATTTTCCGAAGATTTTATATGTTCTGCAGATACTAGAACATAAAACAACTGTTTTTAAAACAATTTTGAGCGTGTGTGTATGCATGCAATATATACATGGCTCCTAGGGAAAATCTTAAGGACCCAAAAAATCTATACTTTTGGACTTAGTCTGACGCCCTAAGTCTAAACGTTAGGTCTATCTATAGTAAATTGAAAATGCCTCATTGAATAAATAAAATTGCAGAGCCATTGGAGGAATATCCAATGAGAGCAAGGCGGGCGTATCTGAACCCCAGACCAAATAATGTGACTTCAAGGAGGAAAATCAACGAATATAATTGAATGATTATTATTGAAGAGAGAAAGTCGTGATTTCAAGCAGTGTTATTCAGCGAGAGCCGTTATTCGTTGGAGTATTGAAAATGTTATAGAAAAAGACGAAGTCTGACTCCAAATACCAGAAAAAGATCGGAAAAGATGAGAGTCATGCTGAGCTATAGACCCGAAATACAGAGGTATGTGCCAGTCTGTTGATCCATTTCTGATTAGGTCAATTTTTGATTTTTGGAATAAGAGTCAAAACACATGGTCTCACACTGTGCTTTTGTCCTCTTTAAGCGTTTGTTAATAAATTCATGTAATTTTAATCATAATTATATAGAGAAATGAATTAATGATAATTTATTTTAAAGGTTAAAACGTGGATTTCAATGTAGTGTTTTGATTTAATGATAATGTTAAAGAACTCGTGCAAAGAAGTAATGGTGGGTTTTGAGGTCATGATAGCAATGTACAAATGTTACGATTCAAGACCACTTTAATTAAGATTAATAATTTAATCCACAAAATTTATTTTAAAAAGTATACCCAATTCAATGTTTTTTCATCAAAGTTAGGATCCAAAACTCGGCGACTAAGCAAAATGGGAAAAAAATGTCAATTTCATTCAAGCCAAGCCAAGACGCTTCATTACGGGCTTCCATGGGACCGTAGGTCCCTTACGCCCACATCGAAAATATTAATGTCCACTGTGAGTGAATTTTGATGATGGAGAAGTTAGCAATATGCACTCAGCATTAGATGGGTGCTTTGTAGAGTCCAATGTTTTGTAGAGTCCAGTGGCGACCTTTGATGTTGGTTGTCGCCTGCATCTTGGAGTGGCTGTGTGAGTACTGAGCTGCAGTGGCTGCAAGAGAAAAGGGGGGCGGGGCCAAGGGCTGACCAATAGAAAATGCTCGCTGAAATATTTCGCAAGATATACAATTTAAGTTACAGTGCAGTAAGATTTTATAAAGTTATGCTAACACACAAGTTTATAAGTTAGAATTAAATCCATTTAATAATTAAATTAAATAAATAAATATTTTAGATGATATGAAGTAGCAAGAGATAAACAAAGTTCAGTTTTACAGTTTGCCAAAGTTAAGTTATATTTACAAGTTCCGTCTCTCAAGTTGTGAAAAAAAAGAGGCCGTTTTCAGGCACACAATACATTAAATTTACAGTTAAATATATAGAACATTAATTTAGTACAGTTGAATTTATCTACAAGTTTAATCAGAGCTGTCTCTGATTTTCAAAGTGACCGGGCTGGCATCAAAGGCGCGGACAATGCAAGATCAAAGGGATTGAGGGTACGCCGGGGAGGACGAATCAGAACGCTCCATTTCACTCAGGGTCTGCCGAGGCAGCTCCAGAGTGGAAAAGTGCGACTTCAACGTCTGCCGGCGTACAAGGTTAGGAAACGCCTGCCTGGGGCGCAGAATATCTGGGGCGCTTCCACGGAGGCACCGCAGGCCCGGTGAGAAGGTGTCTAGGCCTTCTTTTCCCAAGGTAGGAAGTCGTGGAAGTGTCGTAGCTATTATCGACACCTCTCAGTCAGGGTTTTCTAGTATTCTTCCTGAAAAAATTTTGAGAAGTTTTCCGAATGTGCCCAGCAACGTGTGGGACTTTAAGGTCATGATGAATCACCTAGTTCTGGACAAACCAGGGCGCATTTACAATACAGCGCAAGACTTTATTTTGAAACACTTGCAATTTCTCGATGTGCGTTTTTGCAGCCGAACCCCATACAGGACTAGCATACAAAAACGCAGGTGCGATGATTTGTTTGTAGATGAGCAGTTTATTATAAAGGGACAAGTGAGACTTTCTACCGAGAAGTGGGAGGAGGGCAACAAAGGTTTTGTTAGCAGATGTAATTTTATTTGTAATATGCTCAGAGAAAAGTAATTTGGAGTCCAAAGTGACTCCCAAATACTTTGCAGACTGTGAAAAGGGGATCGGATCATTGAAAATTTTAAGGGAAAAGTTACTGATGCTAAGTTCTCGGTAGTTCGGACGAAAAATGACAACTGCACTCTTGGTCGGATTAATTTTGATTCTCCAGGTCACGAGCCAGTGCTCAAGACTATTCTTTATGTATCTTTGGAGTGTGTTAATAGTGTGGTGTGGTTTAGAGCTTCTAGACATCAGGGCTGTGTCATCAGCAAAGATGGCCAGCCTAATGTAAGGGTTCTTGGGTATATCGTTGATATATAGATTAAATAGAAGTGGGCTTAAATTTCCGCCCTGTGGGACCCCGGCTCTGATTGGCCGAAGAGAAGAGTAAGAATGTTCAACTCGTACGCGGAAAGAACGTTTAGCAAGATACGAGTTGATGAGAGCCAAAAGTTGTGTCGAAATACCAAGTCGGACCAGCTTGGTGATCAGACCCGGAATAAAGGCTTTATCAAAAGCTTTACTGATGTCAAAAAATACTATGCTGGTATACTGCTTGTTGGTAGAGTTTTTGTGAATAGTTTCAACTACACGCATGAGTTGGGAATGCGTGGAAAAATCAGATCGAAAGCCGTGCTTTTCAGGAATTAAAATGTCTTTCGATCTGCAGAAACTAGTCAAACGTCTAAGCAACACTAACTCAAAAATTTTGAAAAGGCTAGATAGAAGGCTGATGGGTCTGTAGCTATCAGCAGAGTTTGGATTTTGACCATTTTTGAAGAGAGGGATGACGTCAGCAGTCTTCCAACTCTGGGGAAAGTATCGAAGTTCCAACATATGATTAAGGAGCACGGTGAGCCAGCACTCATAAAAAACAGGGAGATTCTTCAGCATTCTGTTGCTGATCTTATCAGAGCCAGGTGATTTCTTTGCCTTGAAGCTGCGTATGATGTTGTGTACTTCAGCCAAGTGTATGGATTCAAGGTCGTTTGGTACTTGTACATTTAGAGCATTCTGATTGGTCTGTTGGAAATCGTGTAAAGTGCTTGTGTAGATATGGCTGAAGTTTGGGTCTTCGTGTGGAGTGAATTGGAGTTCCAAGCTATCTGCAATAGCATTAGCTTTTTCCTCCGCAGTCTGGGCGAGAGAATGTAAGCCATTAATGGGCGGAATTGAAGTTTTCGTGGTTCTCATGTTTTTAGCTGTTCGCCAGAGACTGTGATTCGTGGGTGTAAGTCCCTCAAGGTGAGTACGCCAGCGTTGCTGGGTGTGAGTTCGAATCATAGACTTGACCTCGCTATGAAGGTGGCGGAGCTGCGCTTGCAAAGGGGGATGCCTACTGCGCTGCCAATCTCTCCGCACACGGTTACGCTGCTTAATTTTGGCTTTGATATCACTCGGGAGTGAGTGATAGTTCACACGTGAACGATTTGGTTTCGAGGCAGCAGCATATGCCTCTAGCAGTAAGTGATTAAAATCTTGGACGCTATTATCAATATCGTCCGTGCTGGTAATTTTGAGAGGGGGGGCAGTACTATTAGTATTAAGGAGGTGACGAAAATCGTCCCAATTTGTATATAGCTCCACCGGGTGGTCTAAAATGATATTATCAATGTTAAGGGTGAGTATTACAGGAAGGTGATCAGACGTCAATTTGTTATCGACACTGATCGTATGACTGAATGGAATATTTCTGAAAAGAGCCAAATCAATTATGGTTGGGGTCCTTCCTGTAAAGAAGTGAGTGGGAGTGGGTGGAGCTATGATCCTGAAGTTGGCGCACTGAGCCAATCGTTTTAGATCTCTGCCTTTTCCATTCGAAGCTATGTCCCAGGAAACATGGCGAGAATTTAGGTCACCAGCGATGATAATATTACTGCTAAGTCCTAAAAGTGCTTCAAGCTCCGAAGAAGGTAATCTATTATTATTATCAGGAGGGATATACACTGAAGCAAGTGCAATCGGGACCAAATTTGGAATAGTGACTTGATAAACTACACATTGTGCAAAGAATATTGGAATAGAGAGATGTAAACTGCAGCATGCTTCATTATTCTAATGTTTGTGCTTATTTACGTTGCTCTAGTTGTCCTTGTCAATTACATTGTTGCAGAGCAAGGTTTAACGAATAGAAATGAACACAAGGATCGTACAAATTGTGTATATGGAAAACAAAAGATACCTGTTATAATTTATTATTTGCTAGATGTTGCAACTCAAAGAAATGGTGTGTCGAAGAAATGGTGTGTTGTTGTTGAAACCCAGACCGTCCGACCTACCAGAAAGGTGTAAGGTAACTGTTTGGACGGTCGGGAAGTTTTGTTTAAGTAAATACTATTAGTCCCAGGCCACCTGACTCATCCGAGGATTCGAGTAGCTGCTTAGGCTGAATTAGTTCTGGTTTGTTGTTGTTGAAACCCAGACCGTCCGACCTACCAGAAAGGTGTAAGGTAACTGTTTGTACGGTCGGGAAGTGCCACCCAATTTAGACCGGAACCCAGTGGGGGAGGCATCCACAGGGACCGTATCCTTCTTTCCCTACCACCAACCTCTCGGAAGGACTTTCGGACCCACATGTTTAATGTGCTCATACTCCGCATGAACACGGCGGCAGTTTTGGCAGTGACTGGAATCGAACCCGGGCCTACCGAGTGCAACTCCTACGCGCTAACCTATGGGCTACCGCGCCCCAAGAAATGGTGTGTAGAAGAATGCCCAGACCACACGACCAACCCGAAGGTTTATGGCAGCTGTTTGTCACATTTAATGATTATCAATGTGCTACAATATTATTTCTCAGATACAAATGTCTATTGTTGACTGAGAGCAATTTGATTAGAATCTATAACATATTACAATGTATGCAATTGTAGTTCATCGTATTATTTTTGAATAAGGCAACAAATCGTCTATAATCACATTTTGTTAATTGAAGGTCTACTGTAACAAATTTAGCGTCGATTTCTATTTATTAGGCAATGTTATACAACTTTGTGCTTTATATTTTTCTTCTATCTCGCTCTGTTGCCAAGTTCGTGTTCCTAGTTTCGCCTCAGAAACATTCCGACAAATTTTCGTGGAATTCGGCGATCAGCTAAATAAGCGTTTTAGATTTTGCAATTTGATTAGCAAACAAAATTAGATTTTGCTACACTAACTAAAAATGAAGGTCTATACCGCTGTTTTCTATGACCCAGCAAAATTTGAAATAACTCAAATAACATAATACATATATACTCAACTATGCTTATTAATTTTATTTATAGGTTTTTTATAGTGAAATGAACAAAATAATTCCCATTACACAAGTTTAAACCATAATCAAGGCCAAAATAACAAGAATTCGCCAGAAAGGGGCGTCTCCCAAATAAGGAAAACAGTCCCACTGCACATAACAGTAGCCGCTAGCCGCGGTCCACAGATACTACTATTTACAATGGGGCGTCTTCCTTATTTGGGGGAACGCCCTTTTCTGGGGTATCCTTGTGACTTTGCATCTTCGTCAGCCCGCGCTAAATTGTACTCGAGTTTTATACTTGCTATATGCAAGTACTAGAATTATCACTTTTTATAAAAGTTTACGGTAAATTACAAGATATTTTTGCTCGACTAATGTGGCAAAGAGCAGAGTACCAGGAGCTCCGACCATCTAGTAGCACATATGTGGTGCATATGTTCATATTCTGTTCTTGACATGAATGATGCCATTGTAAAAAAGAGTAGAGTCAATTTATCATATGCAAATCAGTTTTTTTATTTAAGTTTTCTTGGTGCTACTGCAGTTAACGGTGTTTCCATGCTGATGAGCGCACAATAAGCACGAAACCGGTCCATGGATAGTGCTATCTGCTATGTTTCGAGTGTCTCCCTCATAATTATAAAATTTTTCTTTTGTGGTATGGTTGTGTGTTGGCGTCATTTAAAACTGCGCCAAGTCATTACGTAAATAAATTGCTTAAAACCAAGATTAAATAGGTAAGATGTTATCTTATATTCGGTATTACTGTGTGTTAGAATCATTTAAAACTGCGCCAAGTCACTACGCAAATAAATTACTTAAAACCAAGATTAATAAAGTAAAAGGTTATGTCATATTGAGAAAAAGGTCTTACATGATCGGGCATTTATGACTTTATAAGAATCCCTTGTGTCTTTTCGATTCAAAAGGAAATATGTGAAATGTAAAGTTTTATACTTCTTTGTGCATAATAAATACTCTTATATATTTTATGTACTGAAATGGATATATGAGAAGACGTTTAAACGTATGCATATTTTTAACTAAATTATCTTAGATATATTTTTATGATATAAAACAACTGACGCACAGGGTTTTTCTTGCACCCTCACATTTTTTTCTTCACTTCTTTTATAATTCCTGGAATCGAATTTCATTTCACAAAATGACCCGTATATTTATTATAAATTATATTTACTTATAAATATAGTTTCAAAACACTTTTTTATAAGGCAACTTATCGAATTATAAAACGTTGCCAGCTTGCAAAAATTACCAAAATGTTTTGAATATCTCGAAAACGTTTGGTCTTGGAGAAATGGGGTTAGCCTTATTATTTTTGCCGTACAAAATTACGTACTAAACAAACTTTTTATCAATAAAATTAAGCATATTTAGTTTTATATTATATATTTTAACGATTTCCGCTGGTCATTTCAGAAAAAATGTAGGTTGTCATTTTCCAAATCCTACCAACATCTAATCAGCACAAGAGTAACCTATAAGTGAATTAGTTCCCAACCAAATTTTGTGAAATTTAGTCAAATAATATGTGGATGCATGCATTGCACAGACACACAGACGTCACGCTGAAAATGTTTTTCTTTTATTATTATTATTATTTCAAGTTTGTAGATCGGTCTTAAACTTGAGCTCCGATTTTCGAAACGATTCCAATACTTTCCCTATGCATTATTATATGTTGTAGGGCAAGTAAAATTAATATATATTCTACATAAATAACACAAATAACAAAATTATTTCATTTCACAATTATCGTAAACTAGCTGATGCTCGACGTTTTCCGTGATTTAAAAAAAGAAAAACATTCTAAACTGATTCTAAATCATTGCAATTTAAAATTTTACTTCACCCATAAAAGAAATAAATAAGGAAATCAAACAAATAAAAATAGCTGAGTTTCTCAATCAATAAATCTAAAGAAACGTTCTGGTTGCATGTGCGAACAGAATTACGAAAAATAAAAAAAAAATGTTATCGTATCTCAAAATAAGTATAATTAAAAGCCAAAATTAAATGTAAATAAATATTCATATACAACTTTTATTTCGTTGCAATAATTAATTAAACGCAAATTAAAACATACGAAGTTAAATTAATAATATAGAGCCAACGGCTGTACCGTGCTGAAAACACCGGTCCCCGTCAGATCACCGAAGTTAATCCCTTAACGATCGGATAATTTTCAAGAAAACGGTTATAAAAGTGCCTATTTTTTTATTCAAGGAAATTATATAAAAATAAGTGTGTGAACAATATATACATTCATTTTTAATTTTTGGATTTTTTTTTGACTTGAAATAAAAAAAAAATTAATGAAAAGCCAACATTCAGGGTTATTGTGACAATGTTGATTTTCCAGGCCGCCAGAATAATTTAAGAAATTTTGTTTTAAGAAAAGCGTTTTGCCATTAAAAGAGAACTTTATTAAACTTACATTTGATATAAATAAAGATTAGTAATTTTTTCTTGTGTGATAAATTTCAAAGCATGGGATGCAAAGGCCAACGTCACAATTAGGACAGTAGTACCGAGTTTCCTTCCTACATCTCTTATTGTTTTCGTCTCTTTTGCAACAACAAACTTTGCATTCTCTTGATGGTTGTCGTTTCTTTTCAGTTGGGGGTATCTGTCTAATAAAATGCCTTTCAATCAAACGGTTGGGATTATTCTCAAAGCTTGGTCGGCCTCTTTTTGGAATGGTGTCTGATGACTGACACATTTCAATAAGTTCATCTACTAAAGATAACCAAAACATCAAATGGGATTTTTTCCACCTTGTTTTTTTATATGAGTTTAAAATAGTTTGATCTAACAAATGAAACAATATGTTCTTATAATATTTCTTTCCTCTTTTTCGATCAATAGAGTAATCTCCAAGATATTGGTCTACAATATCTACTGCTCCCATATTTTTGTTGTAATCAGTGACAATTGTAGGTTTTTTGACAACTTTGTTATGACACTGTATATCTACCATATCATTTGTATGGACTGTAGACAACATGGTAGCATCTTTCTTGTCTTTCCACTTCATGGCAAGAACTTTACCTCGACGAAAAGCAACATTTTCACCTTTTGCGAGTTTCTTTTTTGCCAGTTCTTGAGGCATTTCTTTTCGGTTTAATTTTACAATTCCATAAGTGTCTGTTTGAAATTTTAAAAGCATGTCTGCTAATTCTGGCGAGGTATAAAAATTGTCTGTTATCAGACAATATTCTTGTTTTAGCAGTGGCTTGATGTGTGACATCACGACTTGAATTGATTGGGGTAGATCTTTATACTTCGGATCAAAAACCGTACCTTTTCCTGTATATATGATTTGCGACCCTATATACCCCGAACTTGATTCACATAATAAAAAAGATTTAACTCCAAAACGGAATCTCTTTTTAGGAATATATTGTCGCCATCCTAAACGACCTTTGAAGAGCATAAGGGTTTCATCAATTACAATATCACGTCCAGGCGTTACAGCTTTTTGAAACAATTTATTCAGGTGCTTTAACACTGGCCAGATTTTATACAGCTTGGGATTTGGATGTGTGCTAGAATAAAAAGTTTCATTATCTGCAAAATGCAGAAACTTGTGTAATTCGTAAAATCTATTGCAAGGCATTATAATTCTGAAAAAGGTGTTGAAATTGAATGTTTTTTGCTCCAATACATTTTTGTATCTGGTTTTTTTACAATGCCTTGTAGAATAATTATACTGTGAAATTTAAGAATTTTCTCCTTCGTGACAGGTGTCCAAGGTTTTCTATTTTTGTCCAAGGTTTTCTATTTTTGGACAGGCGGAATACTGGAGAATTTTTACATTGTTCGGCATATCTATTTGTTTCCGAAACGATGAGATTCACTAAATTGTCATTTACAAAATACTCAAAATATTTAAGACACCAGAACTTGGATCAAAATTTATATTTGCCTTTGGTGTTTCCAAAAACTTAAAACGTGGGGGTGCATGATCAACTGAAGAAGAAAGAATTTTCGTCCATACTCGTCCAGGCAACAGTACAGATCCATCATCACTGCTCTCAGATTCACTAACCGAACTTTCATAAAAATCAGTTATTTCAGAATCACTCTCGGATCAATTTATACTAAAATTAGAATCCAATTCACTTCCTGACTCTGACTCCATAATGTACAGAATATTAAAAAATATATTTTATCACAGAACACAAACCACGTGTATTCACAACGAGACTAAGTAACTGTTTGTTCTCAGATTACAAAATACATATCAGAAATACTAATGTTTGATTAGTGCTGCCATCTAGTTTAAAATAAACTAAATATATACAAATACATTAAAAATATACTGGTACTGCCATCTGCTGTGCAATATGAGAAATAAAAAATTTTCCGGGCAAAAGAAATGAATTGGTTTTAATCTTTTTGGCGCGTAACTTTTGAACACTCCAGCCCGGAAATATCACGGGCACGAGAAATAGAGGGCGAAAACTCACCCCGTCATTTTGACGGGAGCGAGAAGGAAGGGGCCGAACGGTCAAGGCGAGTCGAGCGATCAAGGCGAGCGTTTCCAGCGATTGATCGACCGCCACGTTGTGGGTTCGAGTCCCACATAAGACATGGATGTTTGTGTTGTTGGGCGCAATGTGTTCGCACCCCCACTGGTGCGCTGGGGCAACGTCTTTGATGACTAAGAGGTTCACTGTTCTGGCCGATGTTTAGGCGAAGATGAAAGAGTCAATGCTTGGCCATTGGGGGAAAAAATTGACAATATATATGTTACAAAAATCATTTTTTACGTAATAAAACTATTGGCGAATTCAGGAACAATTCATATTTGAAGCCTAAAAATAATATGACATATTGTTTGAAATAATATGACATATTATTTGAAGTCTAGAAATAATATGACATAATTATACACTGACAACCATTGCAGGTGTCACCATATTAAACGGCTAGATGCCACTTTTGACAGATATTTATTGCTTTCCATATATGCGTTTCGTCCGTTTTTGGTGCCAATTCCTACTACGAGAAATGCTCTGTAACTTTATAATTAACTTTTTTCCTGTCTCGCTTTAGGTCTTTATCCTAACTTTTATAAAGTCTACATTACAAGTACTGCAAACACTTTTGTTCGGTCTGACATATTTATTTTACTATTAATTGGCCTTATGTATACACTTACGTAGCGAACGCTGCAGCATTAACTATATGTCAAATACCTGTCTTTTTGAGAGGTTCTTCTTTTGGGATGGAAGCTGTCCCACCTGTAAGCAAAAGATTAAAAAAGTCACCAAGTTGGCGACACTTCGCCAAATTATAATCAGCAAGTGTATTTCTGTTTGCCAAAACTTTTTTAAAATCGATAGTTCTCGTGCATTTGTCAATTAAAACATTCGAAAAATATAAAACTTTCTGTTTGCCCAAACTTCCTTAAAATCGATACTTCTCATGCATTTGTCAATTAAAACATTCGAAAAATATAAAGATTTTTGTTTGCCCAAACTTCCTTAAAATCGATAGTTCTCGTGCGTTTGTTAGTTAAAACATTCGAAAAATATAAAACTTTCTGTTTGCCCAAACTTCCTTAAAATCAATAGTTCTCGCGCGTTTGTCAATTAAAGCATTCGAAAAATATAAGACTTTCTGTTTGCCGAAACTTTCTTAAAATCTATAGTTCTCGTGCATCTGTCGATTAAAACATTTGAAATTTAATTTAATTCAATATGCTCCATTTGTTCCAGAGATATCTTGCACAACGGCTTGATGATGCACCCACTGTACATACATTAAAAGTGGTTAAGTCAAGAATGTGACGTTGCCCACAATCAATAATTGACTAAATGACAACATAAAATCAGTGTAATTTTTACTCTGATTTTATGTTGTGATTTAGTTAAAATTAGAGATTGAGTGATTTAGTTAAAATCGAGATAAGTAAGACTATGCACTTTTGGAAATAATTGAATTTTCTTCTTCGTGCAACAAGACTGAAGCAGAACTCCCAAATGAGCGTAGACTAAGCCGGTCAAACAGAAAATGGTTAAGGAGTTGAACACAATATATTAACATTACCAAGCATAACGAATTGAAACAAAACAAAAATAGAAACTCAAAGAAGTATGAACTTATAAAACAATTCTTAATTGTATATTTTCTTTCGTTTTACTTCCCTTGTGTCACAATACTTGTCGCTATCGTGTTTTGCAATTTAACCGTTTTTTGTTTAATCAGCTAACATTGCGCTTAGTTGTTCGCTCTAGTACAAGTTTATAGCCCTGAAGTAGGAAATTCAATTATTTACCAAACGTGAGTATAGTTTTTTTTTATTTTTATTTGCGCCGCATATTACGTTGTGATCCAGTTCATCACTTAAACTGTTGTTTTGATTTCAGCTATCTTCCAAACTTCTCCTTCTTAGACACAGACAGTACGACCTACCCTCAGGTGTAAGGTATCTGTGTGGAAGGCCACCCAATTTAGACCGGAATCCAGTGTAGGTGGCATACACAGAGACCGTGCGCTCCTTCCCCTACCACCAACCTCTCGGAAGGACTTACAGACCCACATATTTAACGTGCCCTTACTTCGCGCGAACGCGGGAACAGTTTGGGCAGATGCGGAAATCGAACTTTGTTTGTCCGACTTCGATGGTCATTAATTCCCACGCTCTAACCACTGGGCTGTCCCACCCGCATGTTCCAAACTTGTGAACTGTAGTGTCATTTATAGATTTATTATCACAATTAACCCCCCCTTCTGCGTATACTATGGAACAATATGCTATATCTTATACTCGTCAATACTTTTTGTGCTACATCAAGATGAAAAAATATCTCCTTAAATAGACACTGCGCAAAGAAATGTTCTACAAAACACATCTTTGAACCACAAAACGGGATCAGGTGCAAAATAACTCACAACCTGAAGGGGAAAAAAATCTGGAGCGGAAATTTTTAGATTCCATGAGACGGCAGTTTTCGGAAGTGGCTTTTTCCATTATTGGGGGATAACTCTCGTAAACTTCAAATTTATAGACGTCAAATGTTTCCGTTTGAAATATCGCCCGCTGTAGGTTTTCTCTTCTGGCGTCACTCGATATTTCATTTTATCTCCTTTCTTATCTAATGCGCAAAATGGAAAAATTTTAACTGTCATTTGTAAGTGGAATGTATTTTCTGAACCACGCGATGGGTTTTGATAAATTATCTGTCAGGCAACGAGACCGAGTCTGGTAAATTTCCCGATGCAAGTTTTATCACCCTATAGTGAAGCGAGGAATGACCAAAATTAAACACGTGTTTCAATCTATCTATCGTCCTCTTATAATTCGAGAAGGGCTTAGCTTATTTACAAAAAAAGTTTACGGGCTTTTTAAACTTCATGATAGACTGACATCCAAAAGTTAAGCACGCAATGAAAATTTTCATTTTTCGAAAGCGTATTTGAATTTGAGTGGCTGAAAATCGCTGTGGATATAGATGGTAGTATGCAAATATCGTTTGTTACAGCCAATCACGATTGACTGTCCGGATATATACTAATTAGGCAGTCGTTGTATCTATCGCCAGCATTCTGAAGGGTTTGGGGAGATGCATTTAAATACTAATACGAAGTGATTATAACTTTTTTAGAATTATTTTTGATGATATTCGTGTTTCTATGGCTGAAAGAATACGAATGGCAGATAGTGAGCGCTGG
The DNA here is from genome assembly GCA_951213105.1 of Amaurobius ferox. NCBI lineage: Eukaryota > Metazoa > Arthropoda > Arachnida > Araneae > Amaurobiidae > Amaurobius > Amaurobius ferox. Next base: position 131,035,447 of record OX578146.1, on the reverse strand, counting down.
CGTGCTATCGGACGCATTAAAGCAGGACAGTCAATCAAAGATGTAACTATTTTCTTTGGCGAAGATCATTCGGTAATTTCTCGAGTATGGAAACAATTCCAAACAAGTCCCACAGTTGTCCGGAGACCTGTGCCTGGTCGTCCAAGGGTTACCACACCCTCTGATGATCGGTATATTTCTATAGTAGCCAAGTGGAATCGACGAGCGACCTCCACAATTGTTACATCCATGGTTGCAGTGGCACTTGGTAAGACAATATCTGCTGGACTGTGCGTCAAAGGCTCCACGTGAAGGGACTGTACGCCCGAGTACCCCGTTTTTGTATTCCACTAAACGTCCAAGCCAGAGGGGCAACTCTAAAAAAAGGACACCGACCCACCCGAAGGTACACGGGAACAGCCAGAGGGGCAAGATTAAAGTGGTCTCGTTAACATGTCAATTAGACTGTCTCAGATTGGTACAACGTCCTGTTCACGGACGACTCCAGATTTACCCTGTAATCAGTTGATAAGTGTGTAATGGTCTGGAGAGAATGAGGCACACGTAATCAAGCCAAGAACATCATAGAACATCTCGCATTCAGAGGTGGCAGAGCCATGGTGTGGGCTGGAATTTCAATGGAGTATCGCACAGAACTGCACATCTTTAATGGCGGTTCTGTGACGGCTGCGCGATATCTGGGTGAAGTCCTAGATCCCATTGCGAGATTCTACGCTGCAGGTTGGTCCTGAACTCCCTCTTATGGCCGATAATGCCCGTCCCCATCGACCTACCATCTTTGACGAATACTTGGAAAGTAAAGGCATTTCTCGTATGGAGTAGCAGGCGTATTCCCTGACCTTAATCCCATAGAAAACCTTTGGGATGCCCTCGGGCGTGCTCTCTCTCCACATTAACCTCCTCCAGTCAGACTCAGAGAGTTGGAAACTGTCTTATTGGAGGAATGGCCGGCCATTACTCGCATCTGCGATGGTTGATCACCTCATTAAAATCATGGAGAATCGTTGTAAAATTTGTGTGAAGGTCCGGGTGTTCACATAAAATATTAATATGTAAGTGACATTCTGTTTTCCCAAAAGGACAGTAGATGGCAGCACACAACCTGACTAGAGAACATTCGATGTTGTTTACAAAAAACATTGGAAGTGGAGTTCGAGATGGCGATAGAAATCACGTAATCATCGTGTTTGTAATATGTAGCTAATCCTAGCTATGCTTTGTAAAATATGTGTAATTTTTTATGTATTATTAAATGCTGTGAAGTCTTAAATTGCGAGTGAGTGTTTTCCCAAGCTCATCACTAAAAGAGGCCTTATAAGAAAGTGGCGACCAACGAGCGTCCGGACAAATCCTCGATAAAGTTTAGAACATTCTGTCTTCATCTCGAGTAACTGAAAGTTAAAAAAGTACCCTTTAAATTAACATAACCATGCTCTTCAGAAGTTAAAATTAAAAGTCATCCTGGCTTAAATGAAATAAATTTATGTTGTCAATCCTGACATAAATATAAAAATTTTGAAATCGTCCGTGCTTCCGTTTTAGTGTTATTTTGAATGTACAGTTGTGTGTAAGTCGTAATGATGGAATAATAAATTGAAATTTTGAAACTTACATGGATCAAATTGATATATACTAGTGATTTTAAGTAAATTAAAGTGGCATTTATGAAATATTGGAAACAAATATGAATTTGATATTAATGTTGTTCTTGAGCCATTCCAAGACGAAAATTCTATTTTTTTTCAATCATTGAAATGGAAGTGATTGCTACCTCTTCATTTAGAACTTTTAGAACAATCTAATTTTAAATCATTTGGAAAAATTATCGAATTTAATAGAAGTAAACATTCATATTTGTAAAAAAAAATAGAGAAATAGCAAATATAACGATGGCATTCTTAGCGAAAGGAAAAAGAGCTGATCTGAAACAGCTAGCAACTGAGTTAGGAGAAAACGGAAATTGTGATCTGAAAGTCATTGAACTTAAGGATATTATTCTAAAGAGCAAGGTGTATAAGGAGAATTAAGAATTTGTAAGAAATCTTTTTAAGGGTATTATTTCGAAAAGACTGAAAGACGAACAGAGGGTAATAGAGAACGAACAGAGGGTAAGAGAGAATGAACAGAGGGTAATAGAGGACGAACAGAGGTAAGAGAGAACGAACAGAGGGTAAGAGAGAACGAACAGAGGGTAAGAGAAGGTAAGAGTGAACAAAAAAAGAAAGAGAAAACGAACAAAGTGAAAGCGAACAACTAGAAAAGGAAAAAATGGAAAAGCAAAATAGAGAATTTGAGATAGAAAAACTAAGGCTATAATTGGTCAGTCAGAAAGACACTGCACTCGCGGTTATTCAACAGGAAAATTCTTATACGAAAGTGGACCTAAAGAAAATTTTGCCAAGTTCCAACCCTGAAATAGATGATATGAGCTTGTGTTTAGTCTTATTTGAAAGACAAATGACGATCCTAAAAATTCCGGAAGACCTGTGGGTGACTCATCTCATTGGAGTACTGCCCAACGACGTTTCAAAACTTATTGCTAGCGAGCCCGAAGAAAAATTTAAGGATTATTCTCACATTCGTGGCATACTTTTACAACGATTTAAATTGACGGCAGAAAGGTTTCGAAAGTTATTTTATCAACATAGGAAAATCAGCCATTGTACGTGGAAAGATTTCTATTCTATTTCTATACAAATCAGAAGTTTTTTTTTTTAAGAATGGCTATCAGAATTGAATATTTTCACTTTTGAGCAGTTGCAGAATTTGATAATCTCTGATTGAAAGAATAACCGTTGCACTGAGGAATGCAAAGAATATTACTTGGATGAGTGGAAACAGATCATTTCTCACTCAGATTTAGCTGATAAATCGGACGTATACGAAAATTTAAGAAATTCCTTGTCTAATGCACAGAGACAGATAGCCAAATCAAAAGAAACGTACACAACCGGAAATTTTGATCCCATTAAGAGAACTGCACCTTTCAACAGAGAAGAAAAATTCAAGTATATTCGAGAAGAAATACATTCGTTAAGATGTTATGGATGCGGGAGACCTGGATTCATTAAAGCTAAATGTTCTGATTGTTCCCCAATCAAAAAGGAAGTTTCCTCAAATAGCGTAGAAGCATTTTCAGCATTCACTAAGGTTCCTCCAGTTACCTTGGTAAATATAACATTTTGTGGAAGACGAGGTAGAGTGTGCACTGATACAGGATTTACGCATTGCATTGCGGGAGAAAAGATGTTTAAGGTATTCAAAGAGCGTGGACTATCATTTCAAAAGACGAAGTTGACAATAAATCTGGCAGATGGTCATCAGTCTCTTGTTGATTGCTACACTACCCAAGTAATGATCGTAATTGAAGGAAAGAAAGTGTTGACGAATTTCATCGCCCTTCCAAATGCTACTGGAAATCGAACTCTTCTTGGAACATATTTACTGAAATCTGCGGGTATTGTTCTTGACGTAAAGAACAAATTCTGGTATTTTTGTGATAACCTAAATCATACATATTCGTTCGGAGAAGAATTGGGCACCCAATCCAATGTAGAATCCCACGAGGATAAACACGTTCTGATAAACGTTTGTTAGTTGCTGGAAAGTGATGGAGAGAATCTGACAACTACTCAGAGAAGTCATATCAACAGTCTAGTAGAAAAATATGACGGTATCTTCCAACCAGGTGGAGAAGCCACCTCGATTATCGGGCTTCATATTACTATAAATAACCACGCTCCGATTTCTGTACCTCCTTACAGAATGTCATCTGCTCGGAAGGAGCTGCTCGAAAAGAGAAATTGATGATCTTCTCGAAATGAACATTATTGAAGAATGTGAATCGCCCTATGGAGCACCTGTAATTTTGATCCCAAAACCAGATAGTAAAGTTCGACTGAACGTAGACTATAGGGAACTTAATGTAGTGACTGTTCCTGACACTTAACCCCCTTCCAAGGATGGACGATTTAATGCAAGATGCTAAACATGCCTTTTTATGTCAACCATTGATCTGAAATCTGGATACCACCAAGTAAATATCAATCCAACTGATCGAGATAAAACTGCATTTATTTGCCTGCTTGGGACTTATAGAATCTTAAGAATGCCGTTTGGTCTTCGAAATGCCCCTGCTACGTACTTCGAAATGCCCATGCTAGACTAATGGATAAGTTTCGTAGAGGCTTGCCAGCTCTTGCCTATCTAGATGACCTCATAGTCTTGTCACCATATTTTGAACAACATCTTAATGATCTTGAAATGGTTTTCGACAGACTAATCAAATACAAACTTCGTGCAAACCGAGAGAAATGCGACTTTTCTTGTTCTCGAGTTAAATATCATAAACTCTGGATTACCCCTCGTGGAATAGAGGTGGATCCTGAAAAGGTATCTTCCACTTTGGAAATCCCTTCCCTTAAAAATGTGAAGCAACTATTATCCTTCTTGCAGACATGTCCCTGGTATAGAAAGTTTATACCGAACTTTTCTGAGATTTCTCGACCTCTGAGCAATCTAACAAAAACGAAGTCTCCCTGGAGGTGGTCTGAAACGGAACAGAGAGCTTGCAACTCTCTAAAGCAAGACTCGATGTCCTTACTTATTCTGAAGCAAGCTGATTTCACCAAACTTTTTGTGATTAGAACAGATGCAAGTAGTTATGCTTTGGGATCTGTCATTATCCAAGGTCAAGAATCGGATGGACATGTGGTTGAATATGCAAGTAGACTACTTAGTTCTGCTGAGAGAAATTATTCCACCACGGAACGTGAAGCACTGGCTGTTATATGGGCTTTGAAGTTTTGAAGATACATAGAGGGATTTAGTGAGTGGCATCCGATCACTAACCTCTTCATTGGTTCATGCAACTTAAGTCTCCATCCGGAATATTAGCCCGGTGGGCATTGCAATTGCAGTCTTTCAATTTGAACATGAAATACATTCCTGGAAAGTGCAACGCTGTTGCTGATATGGTGTCAAGACCTGTTTGTGAACATGATAACCCTTCATGTGAAAGTCTGTACTGTACCTTCCGATGTTCCCTCCAGAACACCTAACGAGATAAGTGAAGAACAATTAAAAGTTGAGGAAGTAGAAAAGATCATTCGCTGTTTTGAAAGCATTTGGAACGTGACGTCACAAGGTTCGTCCTCGGCTCGCGTCTTCGAGAATTGGTGCGTAATAAGTTTGGTTACATTCGGAAATTTTCGATAATTACAATACTTTTTTCCGCCCCAAACTGCCGAATAGTTATAAGTATTGTATCGTTCCAATGTACCCGACTACTAGTTTTACATCATCAGATAAAATATTTATATCTGTGTCAAAAATGATGTTTCTCGTAGAAAATAGTGTGAAACGCAGGAAGCCAGATTGTAAACAAAATTCACCACTGTCATTAAAGAGGATTCATTACGTATGTTATGATAATAAATCAGTGACTGCATAATCCAATTTTCAAAGCCTTTTTATGAGAAGTTATTTCTTTATGATTTAATAAACTTTGAAAATCCTTATGGCTGCTCACTACTGATTTGGCACAGTTTTGCTATTACGGATGAATTTAAAGCAAGATTCAAAATGGATTATTGACTTTGTACCCGGTTTGATGTGTGTTGTTCGCAGTTAATTTAGAGAGTATAAACATTTCAGTGCATACATTTTTTATACCAGTATACTGCAGTGAGCTGTTGCAATTTAGTATTTTCATTAAGTACATGTTCTTTTGAAAAGTTATAAAATATATTTTATCTAAAAAAATAAATCACAAATTTGAAACATTGCACAAATGGAATAGAACTTAAATGGAAAATAATTTAAAATTGCTTCACATATTCAGAATCATAAATTTACTGTTTATTATAGGTTTTAAAATATAATATTATAGGAAACAATTTAAAACTGCTTTTAATTTAAAAATAAATTATTGATATTATATTTAGAATCCTCACAAATCATATAAATATGATAAAAAATATATGCATAAAAATATATATACATATAAACATAAATATTAATTTTAATTCCCAGAAAAATTATACCGCTTAATCTAAACTTTCAGTTTAAATTCAATGTATACCAAACTTAACTTTAAAGCTCTATTTGTACTAAAAAATTACGGAGAAAAAAAAATCAGAGATGGGTCGTCCAGTCCGATGGAGCCGAAATGGTTTTGCGTAAATAATATTTTGTAAAATAAAACTTCAGTAAGATTCAAGTTGTTCGATTTTCTCAAGTTGTTCGAATTTTCTCAAAATATGAAATTTTTTTATTAACTTGCTTTGCGGTATATATATTAAACTTAACAATATATCTGACGACATTTTACATTCAAATAAATTTATAAACTTGTCTGGCGGCACATAATTACGTACTTGATTATGTATATTTCCATGTATTACGTTCAAACCTCACCAATCTTTAAACAACTTCCCCAAGTTTATTTAATCTTCTAATTTCTTTAAACAAAATAAAATATCTTGTTCTTGTGCACCCATATTTCACCAAGGCGTTAAGTAAAGTTACTGAGCTGCAACAATCGTGATATTTTAAATATTGTAGCTTTCCCAGCTATTGAAAAATCCAGGTTAAAAACTAAACTATCGAAATTATAACCATTCGGTGCCAAACCCAATTATATACACTTGCAAGGTTTTAAAAGAGCTACAAATTATTGCTTATTATTCATAGCTAGAACTTTTAGCTTTTATAAGCATTACAAACTTGTAAAGTGAAAATTTTTTAATTTTCTTCAACTTTACAAGACGATTACTCGAAAACTAAGTCAGTGAGGTTCAATAAATTAGCTTTTTTTAAAAAAAAATTGGATTCAGAAACTAAATTTGCTAATACGTATTTTGTCGCTTACTATTTATATCTCTCTTTTGCAGTTTGAGTGAAAGTAAGAAAAATTAAAAAAAATCACTCCCTCGGATAGATGCTTTAAGTGTTTTTTAAAAAGTTCCAATGTATTAAAATTATTTTATATATTCATAATCTGGACCAACGGAACAAGTAAAAATATGTACATTTTCATCTAGCAGGTTCGGAGAAATTGGCGTCCAAAGTGTTTGCATATTTCGTAATGCTCCGATTTCCACCACAGATGCCTTAATAATAATAATAGTAATAATAATAATATAAAACCTTCAAGAAAAGGATTTCAAGTTTACACCTCGAGTTTCAGCTGTCACAAAATATTTATTGTTTCTGAAATAGAGAGCAATCACAGTAAAATCGATCTTAGGCAAATTATCTGATTCCCCTTCAAAAACTGGGATCAAAACCAGGATACATGTTTTTAATAAAATAAAATAATCAGCAAATGATCAATATTCAAACAGACCCAGTACAAAAGTAACATTTCAGTTGTACACAAAATTAAACCCCTACAACCCTGCAAATATCTCAAGGCAAAAGGCGATAAAATGTTGCATCACAGGTCGAACAGGCTAAATGACGTCACAGCCAGTCACTGGCCGTTTTGTGTTTGAGTAGATTATGCGGTTTTTCATTTCTTGATATTTAAATAAATATCTATTTTAAGAAATTTTCGCTTGGATATTTGAAATCAGAAAAAAAATATCTATAAATATCAATTAGTTTTAAGAGCTTTTAAAAATATCGGAATTGTTCATTACACAAACTGAAACACATATTCTTAGCAACTGTCTTTAAAAATAACCACACATTTTCTTTGTCGAGATATCAAAAGTATAAATCTTTATAAAGTAAGAAAAATTTTTATAATATTTTTCGTTGACATGGCAGATTTTGAAGTTCTTCTACAGTTATTGCATTGCATCTTTCAAAGATCTTTGATACTTTGATTTATAGACGTCTGACGTCAAACTCCCAGAAATATGTTCGATCAAATATTTTATCATCGTACTTTCTTTCTGATCTTTCAGTTTGACTGTTTTCTTTAGCTTTAAGGCGCAGAAAACAAATATCAATGTACATGCAGTCTAACAGAAAAATGTTAGCAAGATATCTAAAACGAACGATTACACTACTTTTCACATTTATCCGAAAAATAAAATACATTTATTATATAATTCATATAAATGCATCTTAAGTTTTGTTAACGTGCTTTCAGTTTAAATACAAACTGCAACTGGTTTTACCCTTTTTTATCTTCTTCAGACATTTTTGCGTTTTAACTTCGTTGCAGCATTGATATGTGCCATAATATGGCAAACGTCTATGTTGACCGACGGAGGTAGTGATACCACAAAACCGACTTAAAATGTAAATAATTTTGTCCGGAGATTGCTTTACGACGCGACGGTTAAATTCATAGTCACAAAATACCCAATTGGGTGGGTATGTCCTGCATTATGGATCGGTTTTACCCATTTTAACATTCTTAAGTATGGAATAGCCAATAATTGCACTGTCAGAAAAATTGTTGTGTAGTAATTTACAAAACAACTCTGTGAGCACTGCTATAGTCGCATGTGTTATGCAACCGGTTGTAATAACAGGCAATGAAATGTATCTATATATATATATATTCAGAAACATATCCTGACAAAAAATTAATTAGTATTCTGTGATACCCCAAACATGTATATCTACTAAAAATGCGATATAGCATTTCCCCATTAAAACACTTTTGAAATATATATATTAAGTGCCTATCCTATTACAACTGTAACGAAAATAATTGTAAGATTTCTTAACTTCGAAACTTCGGTAATTTTGAAATGCGGTTCATTTAATCGAAATAAATGTTTATGTATAAGCACTTAACAGGTTTACGTTTTTCAACTCACGGTCAAATTTATTAAATTTGAATAATTCAAATTGTGATGCCACTCCGTTGTTGTTGTTGAGACTCAGACCGTCCGACCTACCAGAAAGGTGTAAGATAACTGTTTGGACGGCCGGGAAGTGTCACCCAATTTAGACCGGAACCCAGTGGGGCAGGCATCCACAGGGACCGTATCCTCCTTCGCCTACCATCAACCTCAGCCAATGAATGAATAGTCAGAATTACAGCGCATTGAAACTGAGCACCATGGTGGTGTATATAAGGAGCAAAACTCGCTTTCGGTAACAAAACGTGCAATGGATTTCGATTGCGGTTACGTACCTTGGTTGTAACAATGCCTCGCCGGTGAATTCGCGACCACTACGAGCAAATGAAGGAGTTTGAAAGAGGGAGTGCGTTCGGACTGCATGAGGCTAAATGGGCGCATTATCGAATCGCTCGACATTTGGATAGGAGCGATGCAGTAATTAGACAATGTTGGCAGGAATGGGTCTGGAATGGCTGATTTCAGCGGCAAACGGGCAGCGGACGGCCTAGAGCGACGACAGAACGGGAAGATAGAGCGATTGTCGTGACGGAATTCGTCACTCCTTTGTAAAATGCATAACTTCAGTACTTTTTAAACTTTTATTTAATTAATCTGTGTCCTGGAACCCTCTTGTCAATGTATATATTTTAGCAGATGTTGAAGTATCGAAATCAGTAGTAATTTGTGCCATTTTTATTTCGTTATATAATTCTCGCACACTCTGGGAATGACGCCTGTTAGTCTGGCTTGCTGGCGGAGACAGATGTCTCCTTGTTGTCACGCGGCAGATACGCGTGCCTTTGGAATCGTCCGTTGTGGGGCGGAACTGTGGATGATTTTGAATTGGAAATAAATTTCGATTGGTGGATAGGAGATGATGTGAGCCCATGTGATTTTCTATTGGACGGCTCCTGGATCCATCTGGAATGTATATAAGCTGCGTAAATTGTAACTCGGGGCTCTCTCCCTGGAAACATCTTCGAACTCACGTCGACGCGGGACTTAGCCCTCAGGCGGAGTTACCGTGTTGTGAGGGTCGGGAGAGATGCCACTCGCCACTGCTGTTACCATCGCCACTGCTGTTACCGTCGCCACTGCCAAGATCTGATGATGTCTTGCCCTCGCCGACCGTCGACCGCCGTGTAAACGTAGAGATGATGCCTCATCTCGCTTGGTCGAGCACCGGGACCAGAGAAAGCAAATATGAAGCTGTTCCTTCGGCTGACCTGATCCGGCACCTTGCCGGAAACTGCGGTTCGGCCGTTCCTGCTGGAGCGGGCAATGTTGCCCCGAGGGAAATTATCAGTGGATGCCTGTGCTCTATCTGCCATGAGTCCTTCCAAGAATTTCGTGAGGTAAGACTTGTACCTTTTAACGAGCCGTTGGGCAGTCGCCTGGACATGTGCATCGACCACTGCAGAACATTTTATCCTTAGGATCTTCTGCCAGCATTATTTATATATATTTTACCTACAGTTTCCTTCTTCATAATGAAGCATTATCTAAGCCATAATAATTTAAATTGATTTAATACTGTTTTGAAATACAGTTAATGCTTAGGCCTTTAACGTTCCCCGGGTGTGTGCATTCTCTCTGACCATACCTTTATTTGCTAATTTGGAATATATGAAATTTATGTATATTTACTTGATTTATAGAATTAATATTAAGTTCCGGCAAAGAGCCGATGATTTTGGTAAAGAGAGGTCCAGTGGTTAAATTAGTAAATCAGTAATTGTATTTGATCTGCAACTCCATTTCTTGAGTAATTAATAAATATTGGATTTGAACTAAAATCATGTGTTCTTATTTGCGTAGAATCTGTACTGAATTTATGTGTTTTCAGCTCCTGGTGTATTCTTGAAGGTAAAGGTATTTCTTTGGTATTTGTTGGGTTTTCCTTCACAGGTCATCAGTTGGAATCCTCCAACTGACGGGAGGTGTGTTTCGAACCTGGGTATTTCTGTAAATTTGGAGAGTTAGACTCTCGGTCTGCCGTGTCTGGCCGGTATCCGTGGTGACTTTAGAAGCCCACGGAACCCGCTATGACAATTGGTGCCTTTGACCTTTCCCTCTCGAGCACCTGTGTTTTTAAAATTTTGTTGTATGGTGTTTTGAAATTTTTGGTAAATCTGGACCGTTGGTATGGTTTGAGTTTTGGTTTTGAGAGTTGCACACTTTTGTATTGAAAATTTGTATGCATTATTTATGAAATTATTGTAAAAAAGTATTTATACAGAAAATTAATTTAAAATGTGTGAAATTTTAGTGAAAAGTGGCATGGTATAAAACGAAAATGCTTGGTGTACGATGAAAATGGTTAAGAATACAGTTTTGAAAAATCGTTTAGAATCTGAAAAATTTTTATGATAAATGAAAATTACTAACTATAATAGTATATAAAGCTGTTAAAATTGAAAATTTAATTGAAGAATTATTTTAAAAATTGAATTTAAATAGTATAAAGTTCTACTGTGAGAAATGGTTTCGATTTGAAATTTTGTGGAATTCTTCTGTTTTTGATCTGAATTTTGAGAGTATTAATGTGTGGGATTTTTGAAATCTTGCTGTAATTTGTCTTCGAGCTCTATTGAGCATTTCCCCCCAAAAAATTGGGTTGGCAGTTTTCGAAACTCCGTGTGTTTAGTTTTGTTTTAATGTGAGATTGAAAATTTGGGCCGAGAATGGAGGCCGTCTTCTGGATTTCATTCGAAAAATAAAATAAAATAAAATCTGTGTAAATGGAAATATAAATTTTAACTTATAACTGAATCGAAAGTACACCTGCATTGAAATGACAATCCTTAATTTTGACTACCAGATTACGACTACATGATAGTGACTTGTGTTATTGAAAATAATATCAGAAATAGAATGATTGAGTATATTAGTGTTGAAAAATATTGTGATGTGAAAAAAATAAAGTAATTTGTTGTTGGTATGTGCAGAGTGACACATAGCCAGATTTGAAAAAAAAAAAAAAAAAAAATGGTGCAAAAGTTGCACGGAAATAAAATGAGAAATTCCATATCTATTTATTTTATTATGACTGGTTCAGGGGTGTATAATAGAGTGATATAAAGTAATAATACATATGAAGTAGCCGACAGTAAAAATGTTTTAAGAAATGTTCTAAACTTTTGAAAAGTTGTGAAAAATTAAGAATTAAGAAATTGGTTAAATTAAAACTTGATATTAATTAAATTGAAAATTAAATTTGATATATAAGAAAGTTAAATGTAAATATTTGTTTTAAAAGAACTTTCGGTTTTGAATTTTGAGAATTCTTCTCGTTTCGGTTTCGAACTTTTGTTTGAGTTATGTGAGGAGATTCGCTGCAAAAATGTTTATTACGACGAGCTCATTGAGCCCTTTCCCAAATGAAAAAAAAAAAAAAAAGAATGAAAATTTGGGGTTTGCAGAGTCCGAGTCTCATGGAATGTTAGATGGTTAAAAATGGATTTGAAATTTTGAATTGGAGATGAGGGTTGTTCTTGAGATTTGATCGAAAAATTTTGTAAATTGATTATAAATGCTTAAATTAAATATTTGAATCTTAAATAATACTAAGATATTAAATACTGAAATATTAAATAGTTAAATGATTTGATTTTACACCCTGTGTTTTATAACAACTGATATTATGACATATAAGATTTGACAAATATAATGAGTTTAAAAATAATTACGTGAGAAAATAAAAATAATTCCGTGTGAAAAAATTTTGTTGTTGTGTAGCCAAGAGAGCACACAAATAGTTTTGAGTTCTGTATGACAGACAGACTCGAGTTGTTGGACCAAAATAGTAAATTTGAGTTTTCATGAAAAAAATATGATAATATAAAATAAAGGTCCCTTTTGATCACGTAAATTATTGAGTAAAATAAATGAGCTGTGAATTGTTTATGATAATAAGAAAAAGTGTACATTTTATTACGGTAAGTGAGAGATATTGTATTTTGTATTATTGAATACTGAAATTGAAAACAAAAATGATTTACATACATAAGATATTATATTGACACATATTTGATGATGATATTTACAAATGAAATATTAAGCAAGTACATAAAAAAAGAAATATATATAAAGTGAAAAATTGTGTATTATCAAAATGAAATGTATGTACTGTGTCATTTCAATAATTCGGGGATGAGCCAGGAAATTTTTTAAAAAAAGGGGTAAATTTATTGAAAAATGATGACTTAGAATTTGAAAGATGAAATTTTGACTTGAATAAATTGAATTGTTTGTGGAATTTATAAAATGAAAAATCTGTTTCCACAGTTTGATATTGAGAATAAATAATAATTTTATGAAAAATGATATTTTTGAAAAGTCAACTTGTGAAAATGTGTTTGTGTGGGACTGAGAGCCATGTTTGTTTATATATTTATTTTCCCTGAGTGCTTGGGAGTGATTGAAATTGATTTGTATGCCTCAGGATGATTAAGTGAAATGAATGATTCTCCACTGGTTGTTTCTGCCTCCTTGCTAAAATTTTGCATCCAAACATTTTGCTAAATATCTATTTTCGTGTCTTGACCTTCCTAAGTTCTGTTTGTGGTTTGTTGTATAATCGGAGTCATGAACCGATTGTACTTGTTTGTGTTCAGTGTTTGTTGCTCGAAATTGCCTCACAAACAATTTTGAGGAGTGTTGAGTTTTGGGTTGGAATTGACTTTATTTGGAATGTTGCTTAATATTAAGAACTGTTGTTTTTGTGGGTTGATCCCCCTTTGCACTCATCTGTGTTAATTTCGGTAGCAATGAAAAGTCTTGCTCAAAAAGAAAAAAGTAAAAAAATTTTGTTTCGGGAAGAACCGTTGGTCAGAATATTTGCTCAATTCCGTATTGTGTCCAACGTGTTTTTGTTGAAAGGTTTGAAAATTCTGTCAGAATGAGTTGCTCGCAGGTGAGGTATTGAAAAATAAAATGTTGAAAATTGAAAATATAATGTTGAAATATTAAATAGAAATTGTGGAGAAATGTTTTAAAAATAAGAAAAATGAAATGATTTAAATTGAAATATTGTGAGAAAAGTCGAAAAATGACTTATTTATTATCGTTGATGTTGCATTTAAAGTTTGAAATGTATTTTCGGCCTCAGATTTCCCTTGTTTCCCCTTGGTATTGAATGAGAAAAAAATATTGTTTCTGAAATTAATTACATAAAGAAATTGAAAGTTTGTCCTTGGCTTTTTCGAGTGAATAGATCCCCGGACTAAGATTAAGAGCTGTATATTTACATGTTTACTTCAGCCGATAATGAGCTGACGCCGAATGTGGGGACGAAATGTCCTTTCCCCCCGTTCTAGACATTCCTGCATGATGCAGAGCGAAAATAAAATAATTTTGTTAACGAATAGGAAACATTTGACCTACTTCCAATAAGTTTTGGTTTGAAATGTAGAAGTAGAAATTTTATTTGTATGACTGAATTGAAATGAATGTCTTTAACATCGAAAAATATATTGACTAAAATAAATATTTTCTTAACTATATTAACTAAATTTGGATAATAAAAGATAATTGCATTTTGGAATCAATTGAATTGAGATATTTTAAAACTTAGAATAATTTTGTGACTCCTGTTGATAACATGAAATATTTAGAGAAATATTTAGAAAAAAATAATATTATAATAATTGAATGGAGTCTGGTTTTGTGGAATTTGAATTAGAGTAGAGGAACTCTAAAATTGATCATAAATATAATATTGATATATGGAAAGTGAATCCACAAATAATTTAATGCAAATTGAAATATTCTAAAGTTATATAATGATTTATTGTATTGGAAATGTGGAACTTGTAGAGTAAAGAAACTCTAGGTTAATTACGGAAATATAAGAAACATTGAGAATGTGTTCCACAATTTTGAATTAAAATGAAATAAGAACAATTTAAAAGTTTATTTACTTTGTGTGGAAATCTTGAATGAGTCAGTGAACTCTAAATTTATTTTGAGAAATGTTGAATTTTTAAATTGGATTCCACAAATTAATTTACTTGATAATAATTTTGAATTTTACTTTACATGTTTACTTTCTGAAATCCATACTTAAAAATATTTTGATTTGAATTTAAGAATTTTAATTTGAAAACGTAATGATTAACTATAAAAATAAACTTTGGATTTCATTTAATTAGGAGTTGCACATTTAAATTTTTTGTTTGCACTTAATAAATTGACTTTGAGAATTGGTGCAAAAGTGAAATAACATTGAGAAAAAGATTTTTTTCTTTGAATAATTGAATTTCGTCCTTGACTTCAAATAACTTGATTACATCTTTGACAGGCAACTTAAACTTAATTTTAAGAGAAATATATTGAATTTGAGAATAATTTAGTGAAATTAAATGAAAATTAGTGAATTTTGAGATGACACTTATTTATTCACAAATGTTTGAAATACTTTGATGATTTGTTATTTACAAATATTTTAAGAATTTGGTAATATTTAGATATTGATTTAAGAAAATTTGAAATTTTGATCTGTGGTTTTGATGTTGATTGGGGAGTGGCGAAAAATTTGTATTGAAATTTTAAGATATTTTTACTTGGTGGCAAAGCTTGGTGAACTTCACGAGAAAAAGAAAAGATGATAATACATAAGAAATGATTATTACAAAAAATGGTGGATTGAAGTTCAATTTGATTTTCGTGCCCGTGCCTGTAGAGCACTGATGAAATTGAGGCACTTGTTTGCGAAACAAAATATTTTATTTCGGTGTGAACCGGTGGTGACAGAAAAAAAATTTTTTGGCTTTTTCTCCGTGACTCGGTTGGTTCTCGAAAAGCGAGACCAAATTAAATTGCATATTGCTGTGTTGTACATAAATTGATTTCATATAAAAGCTGTATTTTTTTTTACATGTGTAGTAGGATTGTGGAATTGGTCATCCTTGCTTTAGGTTTTTTTTCGGAACTTTTGCCCTACAAGTGTTGAGTGTGGGCCGCATTCTGATCTTGTAGGTGTGGTAGTAGTGTGGTCGTGCGCTCACTGCCTTTCTGCTAAATTTTATCTAAATTGCGGACGACAACTTGAGGCTGGTTGTCGGTTGCTTCGGGGATGTTCCAAATTCCATTGAGTGGTATTAGGAGAATGATTTTTTTTTCTTCGGAATGAGAAGTGTATATAAATGTGTTTTGTGGAGTAAGGGTTTCTCCCCTCCCCTTACTGCCACATTTGTCTCTTGTTTTATTTATGTTATATGTTCATATATATCCTTTTGCTGTTATTAGGAGAAAGAATCTCTTGGTAATTATTTACATATTTAATCGCATATATTATTTACATATTTAATCTTTTGATGTTAAGAAAAATTTCTTGACATATTTATTTAGTGTATATTTTCATGTGTTTCTTTTTGCGAGTCACAGGACTTTGGAGAAAATGATGTTTTGAATATTGAAAAATAAATAATCATGGTATATTGAGTTCGGTTCTGTCACCCGGTCACCTTTGTTGATTACTTGCCACAGTTGTCCACAGTTATTTACAGTTGATATTTAAGCAAAAGAAAAGAAATAATTTAATTTCAAGTTTGGAATTTAAAATTGTGTGGACGTGTTTTTTCGACCACTGATCCCCCTTTTCTGCCACATGATCTGGTTGAATAATTAAAATAAAATAATAATGTTGTATTTATGAAATGATTATTTGGAAAAAGTGTCATTAATTGATAAAAGAATGATTTGAATATCAAATGAGATTTATAATTGATAATAATAATGATTTTGGAAATATTGTTGAAAATTAAAATGATAATTAATTAATAATTTAAACTTTTGAATTGAAAATTGTATAATATTATGAAATGGTATTATGGTAAGAATACCTGTATCATGAATGTTGCCTGCTCGCTGCCTCTTTGTAAGAGGAAAAGAAAATACTTTTGTGTCAAATGGACACTTTTGATTGTCAATGGATGTTTGTTCGCCACTGGACCAGGTTGGTATAACATTTTTAATTGTTCTTGGTATGGTCACTTAAATTGAATCTGTATATTATTTAAAATAGTTATTTATAAAGTCTGCTGTGTCTATTTAGACAATGCTTGAGCCACAAACTTGCTGCTGTATATATTTGAAGAAAAATTTTGTGTGGTCATTAAATTTTATTGCAATAGATTGAAGATGATAAAACTTAATATTATAATTGAAGAATGTTCTGCTGACCACTTGTAAATATAATTGCTGGAAATTTAATTATTTAAAGAATGTGAAATAATATTTGAAATTTAAAAGCAGTTAATTGAAAATAGTTATAAATTGAAATTAATTGAAAATTTTATTTGGAAAAATTATTTTAACTTTGTGCTGACTTGAGGGTTAATTTTGTAAATATTTAATTGAAATCTTGAATTTGTTTGGAAACTTTGAATTTAATTGAAAATTAGAATTTTATTGAAATTTTAATGTAATCATTTAATATTTTTGGAAATTCACATAATGTGAAAATTTTGTGAAGGGCTTGTATTCATTAGGATTTGACTCATTTGCAGTCACTTTTAGGTTACTTTTGGTCCTGGTTCTTCGACATGCGCCCATGTGGGATGGTGTTCGTGTCAAGAACCCTTGGTGTAGTTCGATCGGCTGCATCCCTTCAAAATTTTGTTGAAATTTTTTCTTGAAGGTACTCGGGACTTCAAGGAGCCTGATGTCTACTTGCTCCTGCTGGTGTGGATGAAAAAAATCCTCCTTTGTCGAATTTTTTTTCCCGGAGGAAGGGGGAGTCTGTCGTGACGGAATTCGTCACTCCTTTGTAAAATGCATAACTTCAGTACTTTTTAAACTTTTATTTAATTAATCTGTGTCCTGGAACCCTCTTGTCAATGTATATATTTTAGCAGATGTTGAAGTATCGAAATCAGTAGTAATTTGTGCCATTTTTATTTCGTTATATAATTCTCGCACACTCTGGGAATGACGCCTGTTAGTCTGGCTTGCTGGCGGAGACAGATGTCTCCTTGTTGTCACGCGGCAGATACGCGTGCCTTTGGAATCGTCCGTTGTGGGGCGGAACTGTGGATGATTTTGAATTGGAAATAAATTTCGATTGGTGGATAGGAGATGATGTGAGCCCATGTGATTTTCTATTGGACGGCTCCTGGATCCATCTGGAATGTATATAAGCTGCGTAAATTGTAACTCGGGGCTCTCTCCCTGGAAACATCTTCGAACTCACGTCGACGCGGGACTTAGCCCTCAGGCGGAGTTACCGTGTTGTGAGGGTCGGGAGAGATGCCACTCGCCACTGCTGTTACCGTCGCCACTGCCAAGATCTGATGATGTCTTGCCCTCGCCGACCGTCGACCGCCGTGTAAGCGTAGAGATGATGCCTCATCTCGCTTGGTCGAGCACCGGGACCAGAGAAAGCAAATATGAAGCTGTTCCTTCGGCTGACCTGATCCGGCACCTTGCCGGAAACTGCGGTTCGGCCGTTCCTGCTGGAGCGGGCAATGTTGCCCCGAGGGAAATTATCAGTGGATGCCTGTGCTCTATCTGCCATGAGTCCTTCCAAGAATTTCGTGAGGTAAGACTTGTACCTTTTAACGAGCCGTTGGGCAGTCGCCTGGACATGTGCATCGACCACTGCAGAACATTTTATCCTTAGGATCTTCTGCCAGCATTATTTATATATATTTTACCTACAGTTTCCTTCTTCATAATGAAGCATTATCTAAGCCATAATAATTTAAATTGATTTAATACTGTTTTGAAATACAGTTAATGCTTAGGCCTTTAACGTTCCCCGGGTGTGTGCATTCTCTCTGACCATACCTTTATTTGCTAATTTGGAATATATGAAATTTATGTATATTTACTTGATTTATAGAATTAATATTAAGTTCCGGCAAAGAGCCGATGATTTTGGTAAAGAGAGGTCCAGTGGTTAAATTAGTAAATCAGTAATTGTATTTGATCTGCAACTCCATTTCTTGAGTAATTAATAAATATTGGATTTGAACTAAAATCATGTGTTCTTATTTGCGTAGAATCTGTACTGAATTTATGTGTTTTCAGCTCCTGGTGTATTCTTGAAGGTAAAGGTATTTCTTTGGTATTTGTTGGGTTTTCCTTCACAGGTCATCAGTTGGAATCCTCCAACTGACGGGAGGTGTGTTTCGAACCTGGGTATTTCTGTAAATTTGGAGAGTTAGACTCTCGGTCTGCCGTGTCTGGCCGGTATCCGTGGTGACTTTAGAAGCCCACGGAACCCGCTATGACAGCGATTGTCAGAGCAGCTGTGACAGCACGGGATTCGTCGTTATCAAAAATCTCACGTGTGACAAACACGGAAGTGACCAACCGGACTATTAATAGAAGGATACCGGAGCGGAATCCATACTCGCGGCGTCCATTATATCGCCTACCACTGACCAGTATGCACAGTCAACACCGATTGCAATGGTGCCGGGCCCGATCAACGTGGAATTGTCCGATTGGGAACGAATTGTTTTCAGTGATGAGTCCCGTTTCGAACTCAGTCCCGACGACCAGCACAGGCGTGTCTGGAGACAGTCAGGACATCGCCAGGATCCTGCTCTTACTGTCACACGCCATCCGGCCCGACAACAGGGAGTTATGGTCTGGGGTGCCATTTCGTTTGATAGCCGGATCCCTTCGATAGTCCTCCATGGCACCATCCCACTACACCGGTACGTTGCCGACATTCTACGACCCGTTGTATAGCCACTCCTTTCGCGACACTCGGGACTAACTTTTCAACAAGATAATGTCAGCCACCAATCCACAGAGAGGTCCCGATTAGACTATTCCTATATCTACGCAGAAAAAAAGAAAGTTAAGCGGGTTCGAAAGTACCAAAAAGTTGGTGGATGTCACAACATTAGGTTTCGGTCAAAATTGGGTGGTTAAATAAAACAACGTGATCCGCCTCTTGAGATGCGCGGAGCAACGTCTCGATTTAAAAAAAAATATTTTACTTTCCTTATATACATAATATATAAGGAAAGTATTGTGACGGGGTCGAAAATTCGAATTCGAGTTTTCGGCGGGAGAGCAAGTTTCAAGTATCCCTGACCACGAATCGAACATTTTTGAAGTGATGTCTGTGTGTGTGTGTGTGTGTGTGTGTGTGAAAGTATGTGTGTGTGTATGTGTATCATTGAGTCTATGGAGACGATATCTCACGAACGAATGGAGGGATTCGAGTGAAATTTGGTACAAAAATCACAATCCGTGAATACTGGAAGCTTATTGTTTTAAAACACAATCGAATGCTCAAAACCTCCCTAAATTTTCGAGTAAAATTTTGAAAAAATCATCAAGAAATTAAAACCTTTAATAAAGTTACGCAAGTAGACATTTCTTATGTAATTTTCCCTTAGAAAACGATTGGCATAAACTTTAGAACGCTAGCATGAACCGTTCTCAAGATATTGCACAGTTTTCAAATAAATTTATCAAAAAATCCCATAAATTAAAAAAAATATATTAACTCTTACGTAACATCTGAACTTTTCATATGTAATATCATGCGATAAATTGGGTGATATCATTCTCGTGGATCTAACTCGTTCCATTCACGAGAAAAGATATATTGAGTAATACTTTTGTATTTGAGAGCCATTAGTAATTTAGTGGAATGTCGCCAACTTGGCCACATTTTTACATGTTACCTAGTTAACGGAAATATCGCCAAATGGACAAAATTGACGCTAAATCAATGAAAATGACGACTAATTGAAGAAAATTCAATATCTTAGAAAGAATATAAGTATCTACTATAAGAAAAGCATTTTTTAACTGTAAAAGTAGTAAATTCATTGCATGATATAAGGAAAGTCATGTGCTGCCCACATCAGTTTTTTTTTGTGTATGTGTGGAGGGGGGGGGGCAAGAAGAAAGCTATTCAGCTTTTTTTCGTCCACTTTTGTTTTGACAGCGTGCAATTTTGATTAGAAAATGTACACTTTTGTTTAAATAGTGTACTATTTAAGACTATATTAAAAGAAAAGGAGATGGGTAATTCATCAATATGATATACTGTTCTAAGAATAAGTAAAAAGCTGATTTATTATAATTAAGTTGCTTCAGATAATATGTTAAGATATCCTGTAAAATTTCTTAGAGGATATTCTGTATTATATTTTTGAAACATATTAAGATATTGCACCAGTCTTTCAAAGAATTGTTTTTCAATAAATAGGGGATATTAATTGAATACTTAGATATAAAAGAGTTAGTTATACAAATTATTATCGAAATTTCAGCGTTCAAAAATTTCATTAGAAATTTTATCTTCTTAAATTTCACAATTTTCCATGCCTTATACAAATTATGGAAGAACTTTTCTTATAAAAAAATATAATTGCATTTTTCTTTTGAACTTCCTGAGATATATTAATGATAGCATCTTATCGTTAAAACAACTATTAGTATAGAAAGATTTAAAGCGAAGAAAGACGTGCTATGTAATTATTCTTCTAAAGCAATTTGTCGAAAAGGTGTAAAAACATATCCTTTGTTTAACAAAAAAATTATCATCAGTTTAATAATGCGTATAATGATGTTTTAAACTAATTTCTTCAATAAATTATGTTTTTTTTTTCTTTTGCAGCTGCTTCTTTAGCAAGTATTGAAGTTATAATTTTACTACACTACTGCTATTGACTATTTTTGAAAATATATTGAGATTTGTGTTTAACAATAGTTACTGTAAATTTTGGAAAATGTGAGATGTTCGGTGATCCTGAGGATCTGTATTTTAAAACTTTTCGGAATTAGTTGGTAGTTTTAAATTTCAAATTTAAGAAAGAATGAAGAAGAAAATACATGGAAAAGATGACAGTTTATTCGTTACAAAATACAGTGTGGTAAACGAATACAGAGATGTACAACGTGTGGCCCTCTCGAATGTGTATATAAATTTTATCTATACTGCTTTCCCTATAATACATGATAATGGAACCGTGCAGGAGATATCGGAACCGTGTCAAAAATCGCAACTCGAGTTTTTGATGGATCTATGCGTTTTGGGACCTCTAGAATATGAAAAAACTATTTTTAGCATAATGTGTTTGTTTGTATGGGTGTGTGTGGCTGTGTCTGTCTGTGCAATGTAAGTATCCACTCTAACTCTAATGAGCCAAATTTCGTGAAACTTTAAGGTAAGACACTTGAGGGTTACCCTGGTGCTGTTTGGACTTTGGTATGATTCAGTAAAAAAGAGCCTGCCTTTTTTTGCAGTGGCCCGTGAAAATCGTCAAATTTAACATAAAAGATTACCTACGCTCAAATGTATTAATTAAAGCCTTGTTTTATACGTAATTTTTGACGACGAAACGAATAAGATGATTTAGGACAAGCCGTTCTCGAGATAATTTTATTTTTTTGCATATTTGCTACGACAGCTTTGAGAATACGTCAAGTTACCAAATGAAAACGAAATTTGGATTAAAAGTGCAAATTTAGTGTCATCTCATATAATTATGCGTGTTTTTTGTGAAATTAAACTCAATTTAACGAATTACTCGTATTCAAGAAATAAGGAGAAAATGAATCTAAATCTGTAAAAAAAATCATGTAGAAAATGTAATCATGCAAAAATGTAATCATGTAATACAATCATGTAAAAATGCAATCATGTAAAAATGCAATCATGTAATGCAATCATGTAAAAAAAAAATCATTTATGTTCACATAAGATTTTTTATTTGATTTTACAAGTTAATATTTTAGCCTGTCTAAGACAGGGAAACTAACACATATTGCAAAATTACAATTTTTAAATGTTTTCCTTATAGATGTATGCAGGCTTAGCGTTGAAAATAGTCGTTTAATAGAAAATTGGCTGAATTAGATTCTATCCCTAGTCGATAATATAAGGAAGCAAAGCTTCAGCTATTTGGGTCACCAGGGGACTTTTGGAGAATCGGGAAAGACAAAAAATACGTTAAACAATTATTATATAGATTATCTGATTGAGATATATTAAATATTATTTTATGTTGTTTTTTATCAACAAATTTTTTTCTGACAACAATTTTGTAGTCGGAGCGAAGTTTTTATATTTAAGACACTTATTAGATACATTTTATTTACCGTGGTACAAATCAAATAGCAAGTCTATCTTAAATAATGTCGTTTTTGCACTTTTTCACTTACTGGACAAATCTTCGCTAACTTAACTTTGCTATCTTCGCTAATAACTTCGCACTTATCCCGATAAAACTTTACTCCTGGGATTTATGTGTAAAAGTTAGATTCCAAAAATGAATGTCTTATATTTTCTGTGAATACTCTCTGAAACTTTTCACACTATGATTAGAAATCCGACTATGATATATTAGAATATGATTAGAAATCAGACTATGATATATTAGACTATGATTAGAAATCCGACTATGATATATTAGAATATGATTAGAAATCAGACTATGATATATTAGAATATGATTAGAAATCAGACTATGATATATTAGACTATGATTAGAAATCCGACTATGATATATTAGAATATGATTAGAAATCAGACTATGATATATTAGAATATGATTAGAAATCAGACTATGATATATTAGAATATGATTAGAAATCAGACTATGATATATTAGACTATGACTAGAAATCCGACTATGATATATTAGAATATGATTAGAAATCAGACTATGATATATTAGAATATGATTAGAAATCAGACTATGATATATTAGACTATGATTAGAAATCCGACTATGATATATTAGAATATGATTAGAAATCAGACTATGATATATTAGAATATGATTAGAAATCAGACTATGATATATTAGACTATGATTAGAAATCCGACTATGATATATTAGAATATGATTAGAAATCAGACTATGATATATTAGAATATGATTAGAAATCAGACTATGATATATTAGAATATGATTAGAAATCAGACTATGATATATTAGACTATGATTGGAAATCCGACTATGATATATTAGAATATGATTAGAAATCAGACTATGATATATTAGAATATGATTAGAAATCAGACTATGATATATTAGACTATGATTAGAAATCCGACTATGATATATTAGAATATGATTAGAAATCAGACTATGATATATTAGAATATGATTAGAAATCAGACTATGATATATTAGACCAGGGGTGCACAACCTTTTAGCACCTGCGGGCCAATTTCACATAGACTAAGCAACGGCGGGCCGCAAGGGGGGGGGGGTTACCACCCAGCATTATATTTTTAGTAAATACCGAAACAAAAAATTCAAAGTGAAAATTAAAAACAAATACAGAAATGAATAAAACAACTCACTTGCTTCAAACACGTACAGACATCGTCAAAATCCTTTTATTTTTTTGTAGAGCTAGTGGGAAATTTGACATTGTTTGATTTTCATTATCCTTTCAATGTCTGGGTCAATGTTGCATACAGCGATCCGTGGGTTTCCCTCCAAGTGTTCATCAGTTAGACGAGAACGACCTTTTGATTTCACTTGTTTCGTTAATGAAAATGATTGTTCACATAAATAGGTGCTCCCGAATAATGTTATCGTATTTTGAGCGTAAATTTTCAATTTTTCCATTTCACAAGGCAAGTAATTTCTGTAAAAATCTAGCAAAGAAACTTTGTTACTCTGAATTTCAATAAGTTCCATCTGAAAATTGACGGGCACTGGTTCAATATTTGTCGCGAATGGTATTGCAAACACTTCCAAAGATTTCTCAAGTTTGTTGGTTTGTAAACTTATGTTGCAAATCTTTAATTTTATCCTTTCTCATTTGTCCCAACAACTCCTTGTGTTTGTCAGAAACATGTCTTGTCATTGTATTTGTCAACAACAGCATATGTCAGACGTATGTCAAAAAATTCTCGCCAACAGCAAGCCAACGAAAGACTACCATGGCAGTGTAATAATTCAAACATTCCACATCTCATTGTAAAAATTTGACAATTTTTAATTTAAAGCTGTTTGATTTGCTCTTTTTATTTGTTTTGTAGTCGAAATCTTAAAAGAAAATTTGATATAAAAAATAATTTTTTATAAAATTTTATGATACAGTTTTTTTTTTTTTTGTGAAAGTCTTGGAATTTTTTTTATGTGTTCACCCAGCTGAGGGTGGCGGCGGGCCGCACAGGATTAGACCGAAGGCCGCATGCGGCCAGCGGGTTGTGCACGACTGTACTAGACTATGATTAGAAATCCGACTATGATATATTAGACTATGATTAGAAATCCGACAATGATGTATTAGACTGTGATTAGAAATCCGATTATGATATATTAGACTATAAGTAGAAATCCGGTGTTCTTTTACACTGCTGGCCATCCAAAATGCAACACCGTAAAGGAAGCATCCAATAAGCATGAAATTTGCACCATACGTAGACCTCGATAGGGAATACAAATGATTAGAATTTTAGCTCATATGCAAATCATGTGCGCCAGTAGCGCCACCTACAAGAGCTATATAAGGGGAGAAGAGAAGGCTGTTTTTAAGTACAGGAATGTTGTTTTCACCCTGTATTTTTGTGTGGGAAGCTTTAGTATGCCTCGTCGAAGAATACGGCAGCCATTTCAGCACGTTTCTGAGTTTGATAGAGGAAGAATTGTGGCTCAAAGAAATTGCGAATTACCCTTCCGAGAAAAGGGTGCTCGTGTTGGACGAAATCAAGCCACAGTGATGCGAATATGGAATCAATGGGTGCAGGAGGGACGGACCAACCGACAGGAACGATTGCACCAGCCTCGTCGCACCACCGAACGTGAGGACAGGCATGTTGTGCGCATGGCAATGATGAATCGCACTGCAACATCAACAACCCTAGCGCAAGAATTAAGGTCTGTTTCACAACAATCTGTGTCAGCACGTACCATTCGACGTCGTCTGCAGCAACGGGCAATTTCAGAAAGCCGTTCATTGCTGCGATTACCTTTGACTCCAGACCATAGGCGTATGCGGCTGCAATGGTGCGTTGAACGCCGGACATGGACAAACGAATGGCACGGCATTGTGTTTTCAGACGAATCACGATTCTGTCTACAATACGACGACGGTCGTATCCGGGTTTGGCGGCACCGTGGCGAGAGAGTGCATAACTCTTGCATTATGCATCGCCATACCGGTCCTTCACCTGGCGTTATGGTTTGGGGTGGCACTGGATTTTACTCCCGCACCCCCCTAATAGGCATTGCCGCTACACTCAACAGCCAACACTACATTTCTGAAGTTTTGGAGCCTTTTGTCTTACCTTAACTTCAAAGCTTGCCTGCGACCAAGTTTCAACAAGACAATGCGAGACCACACGTGGCACATATCGTTCAGCATTTCTTCAATGCCCACCAAGTTTCACTGATCCCTTGGCCTGCCCGTTCTCCAGATCTGTCGCCCATTGACAACGTCTGGTCGATGATTGGCAAACGACTGGCCCAGCAAACACCACCAGCTGCTACGACAGATGAAGTTTGGCAACGTATGGAAGCAGTATGGCCTGACATACCCCAAGAACACATCCAAAGTCTCTTCTTTCAATGCCGAGGCGCGTAGCAGCAGTTATTGTCAGCCATGGCGGCTGCACAAAATACTGATTTCTTCATGTTCCGCAAGTCGAACGGAGCTGCATTTTCAATAAATTCATCCTTTTACTTTATGTTATTTGTCCAATAAATTTGGCTTTGATATCTCTTGTCTTTCATGGTGTTGCATTTTGGATGGCCAGCAGTTTATATGAACAGAAGGATTCAACAAACATATCCAGATTGGCTTCGTTTGTGTATAATGCTTCATGTGTATAAATAACCACAATTTAAGCTTGTATGAACATAATGTAACTTATTCATAATCTTGTTTTTAGATACACTATATTAATTTTCATTTTTTTACACTGGTCAACAAACGTTCTTTTTAACACTTTACAACATAGTTGAAAAGTGTTTATGACTTTGTTCAATCTGTCTGTTTGTTTGTACGTTCGCACGATAACCGCCGTAGAAATGACTTTATCAAAATAAAATTTTAGTATGTTGTTGAAACGGTCTGTGGGACATATGGGAATGTCAATGAATAATATCGCATAATTAGTTTTGTATTGAACCCGG
This sequence comes from Amaurobius ferox, assembly GCA_951213105.1. NCBI lineage: Eukaryota > Metazoa > Arthropoda > Arachnida > Araneae > Amaurobiidae > Amaurobius > Amaurobius ferox. The sequence goes on along the minus strand of OX578146.1, from coordinate 131,008,566 downwards.
GCTGAAAAAATGAAATACATTGAACCCTACGGGACCTAATTATTTAAACTTTTTTAAGCAAATTTAAAATTCATAAATTGCTTCGAAAGTTTTAGGAAATATTCAAATTATCCTATAAAATATATAAAAAAAATTCAAAATAAGTTCGGTAATTTTTAAATAAAAATTAAAATAATAATTACACCCATATAATATAGAACGTGGTAGCCCACTGGTTAGCGCGCGGGAATTGAACTCGGTAAGCCTGGTTCGATTACCGCCACTGCCAGAACTGCCGTCGTGTTCACACGGAGTACGATCACGTTAAACTTGTGGGTCCGTAAGTCTTTCCGAGAGGTAGGTGGTAGGGGAAGGAGGGTACGGTCCCTGTGGATGCCTCCCCCACTGGGTTCCGGTCTAAATTGGGTGGCACTTCCCAGCCGTCCAAACAGTTACCTTTACACCGGCCATCCAAATAGATAAAGTCCTCAGGATGAGTCGGACGGTCTGGGCCTTCAACACCTTTCTGGTAGGTCGGACGGCCTGGGTCTCAACAACAACCCATATAATATAAAAATATCACTTGACCCACTTTAAAATAAAATATGGCATTCATCTTTTTTACCAGTGTCAAGATCGTGATTTGTATTCTTTTTAATTTCTATTTAATGTTGCATATGTCCTAAATTTCTTTATTTATGCATAATTTTTGCGCATCTATATTCTGCTCCAAAGCAAATTACAATATTTTTGAGTTTAAATGATCATCAAACTTTGATTATTTCTACAACAAAGCCTAATTTTAATAGATGAAGAATATAAAAATGTGCTTCTGAAGATGAGTTGTATAAGAATTGCTGATTTTTTTCACTCAAAATTATTTAATTCTGGAGTCTTTGAATAAAAGTGTATAAATGAAATATTCACTACTTTTACAGAGAGAACCAGACGATTTATATACCGAAAACGTCACTTGAATAAAGTTCATTTTTATCGATGAAGGTTTAAGTTTTCAAGTAAAATAAATTATCGTAGTTCTATGAGAATTAAAAAAATATCACCGCTGAATGTATCGCATTTTGCATTTCAGTTGGAAAGTGTTTCATAATCAATGCTTTATGCATCATTGATCTCTCTAGATTGTTTTTTACTTTCGTTACTATACATGGTAAATGCATAGGGAAAGTATTGGAAGAAAATCAGAATCCGAATTTTTTATGGTTTTACACCTTTTAGGGCACTCTGGAACACTATAGACATCACACAAAGATCCAAGTTTGAGAGTGTGTAAGCACAATGTATGTATCAACTCTAGCTCAAAAACTATTGCACGAAACTGTACAAAATGTGATAGATACGTTACTTGTAGGTTACTTATGTGCTGACTAGATTTGGGTACGACTTCGAGGAATTAATAATTCGAATTTTGCAAAATGGCTTGCAAAACTCTTCAAAATCTGAAAAAAGACTTAGGCATTAATTAAACGACTTTTTTTACACGTAAATTTTGATAGCACAAAAATAAAATCAACCTTATTTCTCTAGAACAAATCGTTATTTAGATTTTTTTTTTTTTTGTAATTTTTTTAATCTGGCCACGTTTAATAATATACAGTTAGATGAAAATAAAAATACTTTATATTGTAAATTAAATAAAATTTCAAATACGCATCCGTGTCATTTTGTGCAATTAAACTCAACTTAATGGATTGTGAAAGTAATGGATTAAAACTGAATTTAAGCCTGTAAGGAAAGTCTCGAGTTACCCACAGCAGAATTATTTTTATTCTAGTGTTGGTAGGACACGCCTTTCCCTTAAAACTCAAAATATATTTCTCCTCTTTTGTACTTGAGATTCATGCAAATAAAATATATGAGTTTTGCCATGCAATATAATTATAAAACAATCATTGAAGTTAATGCTGATAATAAGTAAAGCACATGATTTTTTACACAACCATTAATCAGATTACTAAAATGTTTATTAATATAAATATTGATATAGATGTAATGTTCATATTAATTAAAACTTTTGATAATCTGGTTATTGATTTGTCAATGACTCCGAATTTCACCGAGGTTTAGAATAATCATGTCTAATATTTTGCTTCTTTGTGTTCATATTCCCTGCTTTTAACTTTCTTGTTTGCTTCTCATGTTCATATTTCTGGCTTTTTTCCCACATTCGTTACACTAGATGGTGCTACTATATTGAGATGTTTAGTTTAACCATTTTTATTCTAGACTGTCTTTCGCCGATTTGGTCGTTCTGATCCAGTCATTGTGCAATGAAGAAAATGCAGTTGATCTTTGATTTCAGGGTCTTGACATGAGGCCTACAGCAATAACTAACGAATGGTCTGGGCAGTCTTGATAAGTTGCTAAATAACCTTTCGTCAGACATAGACAACATTTTATTTTTCGTGATTTCAAGCCGAAGACTCGCAGGCCTCATTGGGAACCTATCACAATCGAAATGTAACTTCTAGCAGTAGCATGGCGGGATATTCTTGACTGGGAAGGCCAAGCGATTGTCATTTTAACTTGGAAAAGATTTTTTGTATAATAAGTGAATTTACATTGAAATTCACACTTTCAATAAGTTATATTTCCTTGGTGAGTAAAATAAAATAATTTAACATAAAAATGCTATGAGCGAAAGAAATGCACAATATTTTAAAATATATTACCTATGTAAGATACATACATACAAAGTCTAACATTTTAAATGTTTGCTATCTCTAAATTAGTTGAACTTTTACAACTATTTTATTAAATGTGAAGTCATGGTCGCTCATTGGGGATGACACTCTACCCTTGGATGTTCAAGATAACAGAGGTGAGCACCAATCTAGACTATGTTATACATTTTATTCTTGAGTTTACACCCCCCCTTTCCGCAAACGTTCTACATACTCTCATGTATGAAAAAGTGCACTAAAAAGTTGTGAGAAATCTGGAACATAAGCTTAGTTGAAAATCACTGTAGTCAACAATGTCCCTACACAATATTGCTTATTAATAATCTACAAATACTGTACTATGAAAATTTAAATATCTTATAATTACAATATGCTAAGAATCCGCTCAAACACTATCAACCACTTTAATTTAACTGAGATTATCGTCTAACAGGGGATTTTAAAAGGATATGAAACTTATTCTTTCTAAACACAAACGGATGCTTTGCCATATTGATGCCTATATAAAGAGCTAAGTCTACTTTGCAAACTACTGAAGTTTAATGATAGTCATTATTAGTATATTTCTTTGTCGTGAGATTGTTTAAAGTTAAGTAAATCCTAGATTATTCGTGAAAAATGATTCAACTTCTTTAGTATTACAAATAATGATTATTTTCTACAAATAGTAATTAATAGAATCATGTTTGATTCAAAATGGAGGATCCATTAGCTTTGCACTACTCACCCTCACTCCCCCGTCATTGATGAAACGTCACGTCCAACATCTAATCATTGATTGTTTACAAAGGGCTGTAAATGGGAAAGCAATAGTCACGGCTTCTATAAGCTAGATTCCCATGTTAGTTAATAGGCTAGGGAGGAGTTTAACAATGGGTGGTCTTAATGCCCTTTACTCCTTATAGAAAACGAAGCTGGAAGATTTTAGCTTCTGAAACATTAAAATATGCGTTTTAATGGGAAAAATACTTTGAATCGTGTAACCTTAAGCAAGTAAAATGTAACAATTTTCTAAATAATATATATATCTTCGCAAAATTATTTAAAAAATTATAATAAATAAAACTATGTTGAAAACATTATTTAAATTATATTTTAAGCTGGGGGGGGAGGCTCAGTTTTTTACCCTCAATGGACGCTATACCACTGACTTCTAGTAAGACCAAGTCAGACATGAAAGAAACATTTTTAAAGTAAAAATGTGATTGAATTTTAATTATACAATTTCATCGAAATGCAACTGGAGTGATATGATTGGAAAAGTAAAATCGATAGCGTCCGACTTTTAAATAAAATTACATTTGATGCATTATTTGTGCTTATTTATAGTGAAACCTTCAGTGAAAATTGAATAGAAGCCTACATCTCTTGAGTGGAATTTACCAGAGTTGAAAGAGTAGAGCTGCTGTCATCTAGATATTAATATTCAATTAAAAACATATCAAAGATATATGCGTGTAAATTAGCCTTGTGCAATTGATTCAGTGTTTACTTCATCAGATTAGCTTTGTGCAATTGATTCAGTGTTTACTTCACTAGATTATACCAATATATCTGTTCATTTTATTCCATCAAAGTCAACATCTATTCTTGAGGCATACTTTTATGATGAGCCATATAACGCAATGTATATCGTATATAATAAAGATCGGAAGCTGTATTTTTTATATTTCTTCATAAATTATTCTTAACCTCTCCATAGATGCTTCTTAATTTCTTCACAAATTCTTCGTAGTCTTCTTAAAGGATGATCCCAAAAGTTTCAAGGCCTTTACCTACACAACAAACATGGTCTGGAACTTGCTCTACAACAACGCCTTGCTAATAGAGCCAGTGTTTAATAATTGGTGGCTATCAAATGCTTTAATATCTTCATAAACTATCCTTCAAAATTTTCAAATAAGAAACTTCTTCATGAAATACTAATAATGAAACAAATTATATGCCGTTTCAAAATAAACAGAATATGCTGGTAACATTAGCATACCCTCCAGTTCCCGATGAGTCTATTGATTTATATGGAAAAATATTGATCATATCACAACTACTGAGTAATATATATACTAGAAGCAGTAAATAATAATTTAACACATACCCAACAAGAATCTTGGCAGCTTGTCAATCGGATCCTAACAATGTACTATTCCCAGGACTATTCTTTAGTTAAATTTATCCTGAAAGAATTAATTTACTTTTACATCAATTCAATTGTTTATATTTATCTTAACTAAACATTACGATATCCGTAAGCAGAACATCAATATACTCAATAATTTAACTGATAGCAACAATATATTGAAGCTCTTCAAAACAAGATGGTCATTATAAACACCATAGGTGGAGTTATAAAAAATATTCTGCTTAACACATCATCCATTACCGATACAACCATTGCAGATTTCACTACAAATAAATTTACACTAGTTACTGGATCCCTATTGTATTTATATTACAAGGTATACAATTAAGAAATAACAATCCCTACTAACTAAAAGATTTTTCTTAAATATTCTATAATTTATATATTTAAATAATTTTGACTGACTGTTCTCCTTAAACATCCTTAAAGGTACACAAAATGGTTGTTGATATATGAAACTTTTGGGTACCCAATCATGGTACCCAAAGCTTTCATGCATGAACTTTAACATTTTTATTATTCTTATTAATTTTCTACATAATATGGACTTTTTAAAACTTTGCTTAAAATTTGTACTTCTTCATATTAGTGAAACCATAAGTGAAAAGTTGATGGAGGTTTGCATCTGTTGAAAGACATATTAGCAATCATGAAAGAGTAAAATATTTTACCACATCTTAATTAATCTTGAATAAGTATGTACTAACTAAGAAGGTATCATTTCCTATGTATAACAAGACAACATACTATAATCTATAGCTCAAAGAAATTTTAATGCCGTTCATCTTGAGCATCATTAAAGAGCTCCCTTATGTCTGTTCGCTTAGTTAAGCGTGTGTGACATAGTGTCTTTGCCAGCCACAAACTCAGTTTTCGACTTCGGGTAATAACGACATGCCGATATCTTTTCATCCATTAAAGTCGACGTTTATTTCTGATGTGTATTTTTGAAATGAACCTTCAACCCCAATGCCCACTTGTAGAAATATAGGTAACAAGATGTTATATTTACCTTTTTTCATAAATTCGTCAGATGTTTCTTGAAGGCTTTAACGCCCTTGTAGGTGATGACATCCAGGTTAAATACAAAGAAAAATTTAATTAACAAATAACAAAATTCAGTTACAAAAAGCAATTACAAAAACACGAAATACATTTCCGTTTAACTTGCTTGACACAACGAATGAAACCCAACGTTGTACGCCGCGTTGGCCACTTAGTTCACACGTTCTTGTTTGTCTCTCATCATAAGCCCATACTGTCGTAGATCCTCGCCAAAGCGGCCAAGATCTGGCGACTTAGTCCCACAGGCTGGGACACATTACATCTTTTATTAGTTACTATTCGACGCTGAAGAGCTAGCTCTAAGAGGCCCGTAAATGGTTTACAGATGCTGGTATCTGCAATGGGAGCACGGCTTTAGCTTTGGAAATGTCTTCTTTGGACAACTTATGTAATATAGAATATTAAATAGTACAATTCAACATAAAGCAGACAAATGCAACAAACTTTAGTGTGATTGGCATGTTGCAAAATAGAAACTGTGGAGTATAAAAATATAAATTATATAAGTTAAATTAATTAAGTGTAATTATTGGGTAAGTGACCGCTAATCGTAAATTTCTGTACATTGTCGGAGTGATAACCCACCATAGTTAGTTTTGGGGTTTCTCATATAGTAGTGATTAGCTCATGTGGCCGCAATAACCAAGCATATTAATTTAATATGCTGCCCTGCGTTTCTTTTGAAAAGCAACTTGATTAATAACATAAAATTAATTTCACTTATCCAATAAACAGACATTAAATTGCGCAAACAAAACTTTATCAATTATTAGAGTTAATATTACATTTTAGCATATCTTAACTTTAATTCAATAATTATCTTAACTTAATATCTTGTACAAAATTATAGTTTCTTTGACTTAACTGATTCGGTAGTAATACAGATTGCGGTTTCTCACCAACTTCTCGTCGGGCGACTCAATTTCCTCATATTAGGATATGAAAATATTACATTTTTGCTTTTTAGAGTACCGTAGGTCATCTTTGGACATCCATCACTAAAAGCACAATTTTTGTGATTATATCACAGCAAAAATATCGAGTGTTAGGAGCACATTTTTTGTGTTTATTCCACAGTAAATATATCGAATGTCAGGAGCACATTTTGAAGTGCTATTACCACAATAAATATATTAAGTCTTGGGCGCACATTTTAAATACTATTACCACAGCAAAATATTAAGGATGGAGAGCACATTTTTAAGAGCTATTAGCACAGCAAAATAATAGGTAAGTATATCACGAACCTTCCTTGATAAACATGGGTAACTTTTGTACCCCTTGGCCCTCATTGGTTCCACCGTATCTGTGTGCAAATTCGCTACAGTCATCTGAGCGTAGTCTGTATTGGCTTTCATTGTTTATCATGTGATGCCCACGGGCTCGCTTGCGTCCATCTTTGCATTCTCATGCTGTCATGCTTCATTTGATACTCATAAATACATTGTTTATGCTTTATTTATTACTCTAAATATGTACATGGTCTATACTTTATTTATTACTTGTAAATACACTGTCTATGCTTTATACATATTACTCGTAAAAAAACTGTCTAAATTGTTCGCCTATTATAAAATTAATCACCGCCTTGTCCCCGAATCATATCTGGTATATGCAACTATCTCAGCTGTATCACCACAGAAACATTTAAAAATACTTGAAGTTTTTTTTTCTGTATAATTTCTTGTGAACTAAATTAAAAAAAAATATTTATGTTTTTTTTTTATTCTGGCGCTGATCATAAGTGAACCAAAACAATAGAAGCTGTATACAGGCATATTTTATACTAATATTTCATAATATTCATAACTAGTATTTCATATAAATATACTGCTCTTATTTGGAATGATATTTTTAGTAAGAACCATTAAACAGATACAACGAAATCAAGCAATTTTGAAAGAAAAAATAGACTTCCGTACAGAAACCACAAAGCAAGTATTCAAGCTAGTTGAAAATAATTGTTTTCTCCAGAAATAGAACGTTTGTTCTGTTTCTGAAACTAAATCAATGAATCAATTTTCTGGTGTTTGTTTTATGCTTATTAAAGTTATTTTAATTATAGATTCTTTTACTGCAGTTTGAGAGCTTTTCCGTTTTAATCACATTTGGTAATTTAGAGTGGACATCTTGGTGGTTGGGCAGTCAGCCCGGCAACATATCAAAAAGTTGTCAGCATGACGTCATACGGAAAGGCTTTCTTCATCCGTGGCGTCACTGACTAGGAAGGACTTTGAGAAGTGTTGTCAAAACACGGCAAGTTTTCGCATTATTACAGTTAAAATTTATTTGTTAATTTTGCAGTGGTAATATCCAGGCATAGACAACTTGCGCAAGAATTTTAAATTGTGATGTGCACACAAAACCCAGTGTCTTCCAAGGATATTTAGTGACTTTAATGAGGTAGGATGCCAGTCACAGTTAACAAGTTCGGTGTCTCTTGAGAGCCCAAGAATAAAATGTGCGCGTTTTCTTCCTTATATGATGTGATATGCGCAGAAAAAAGTTAAAAAATTAAGTCAGTCATGTTCAGAAAGAGCATCAATTAATTCTTATAATTCAATAAAGTAAATTAATATAATCAATTCATTTTTTTTTTCTGAGATTGTTTCAAATAAACATAAAAATAAATTAGTTATTCTGTTAAGCCTTCCTTACAGTAATGACCATAATAACAGCAATACATGATCTCGCTGACGAAATTAAATAGACAAATCAAATTTCATATTTCATTGCACGTCTCTTTCAATATATCTCAGGAGATACGTTTATACTTATAGTTACTAATGAATTATTTTGAGACGATGAAATAAAGCGATGTTAATTTTTATTTCACGGGGCACAGATCAAAAATCCCTTAAGTCATGTTTTTGCTTTTTTCCTACCGGTAAATCTTCTTGTACTGCACTCACTTCAATAAATCTTTCCTTATGGGATTTATGAATAAAAGTTGGAGTTAGATGGTTATAACTCCCGACATTTTTTGAGATATTGCCTAAAGTCTTTTTAAAATCAATGAGGAAATATCCCTGATTGGAAATTAAGTGCGCATTTTTGCTGACTCTAGAAATTTTATGAACTTATCGGATTTTTTCTTTGTAGTTTCTAGAATGAGACATCAATCTCTTTTGCAATCTCATAGAACAATGTAGTTCATTGTAAATGAATCTTATCTTTGATAACATAAATATGCTGCAATATTAGAGATGCATATTGTTTCATAAAACTTTAAAAACTCAAAATTTGTATTATTGAAAATTGATTTTATGTGTCAATAGATGTCGCTTTTAAAGTATAACAGATATTTATAATTTAAGGCATAATTAACTTTTTTTTGTCTTCGTTAACTAATTTGAAGCATTTAGAACAAAACAGTATTACTCTTCTATTTCAAATTATATTTATTCTTACAACGCGGTGAACAAACTCTCACGGTGAAATTAGACAGTTATGATGATTTTCGTATTTGATATAGGATAAAATATATAGGTGTAAAATATATTGATACATACTGGGTATGTAAATATGATGCTCTTTATTAGTTCTTACATACACGGGCCTTCGGTTAAAAATAAAATACCCAGTCATACTTTCCTAAAGTTTGATATTAAAATAAATAATTCTTCTCCATCTGTATTAAAAGAACGTACAATATCTCTAGAATGGTTAATGCTAGCGTTCTAAAATTTATGTCAATCGTTTTCTAATGAAAAATTACATAAGAAACGACTATTTCCGTAACTTTATTAAAGGTTTTGATTTTTTGATGATTTTTTTTTTAAATTTCACTAGAAAACGTAGGAGATTCTGAACATCCGATTGCGTTTGAAAACATTAAATTTTTAGTATTCACGAATTGTAATTTTTATACCAAATTTCGTTCGAATCTCTCCATTCGTTCGTGAGATATCATCTCCAGAGTCCCATTGATATACATACTTGCCCACATACACACACACACAAGCGTACACACACACACACACACACACACACACACATACACACACACACACACACACACACAGACAGACATCATCTCAAAAACGTTTGTATCGTGTTCAGGGATGCTTGAAACGTGCTCTCACGTCGAAAACTCGAATTCGGATTTTCTACCCTGTTACAATACTTTCCTTATACATTATACTATGTATATAAGAAAAGTAATAATGATATATCTAAATAAGTAAAAAAAATATCTTAAATAAGTTTAAGAAAAATGATTTGAGTTTTTCAAGTTACATGATCATAAATCACACTCTACCAAGTAACTGATTACACCCAATAATGATGCAGGTAAACTACATCTCTTGATTTCACCCGGTTGTTAATGTGACAATTATTTTTCTTAATATTTACATGTTTAGTATATACAGCCAGTCTGCTAAGAATAATTTAAAAATATATTTATAATACATATTTCCGAAAATATATTTCTTTCTATTTTCAGGTGAAAACATAAGATCACAGAATTCCATATCTACAAAATATTTCAATGCATATATTATATTTTAATATTGCAGATAAAATTTATTACACACTTCCTTGTAATAAGAAAAGTTTCATCAATACTATAAGTGTAATAAAAAATATCACTACGCATTACTCGTAAATGTATGTCATCCAAATAGATGATAAAAATAAAAGAGAACCCCAGAAAAGTTCTAACCAAATCTCAGAATTCGTGGAACTAAAGGATCAGGTGCTTAGAGCTTTATGGAAAAGGAAAGATATAAAGTAAGTTTCTTTCAATAAGTTGCTGACATGATACTTTTTTCGAAGAGCTATTGGCTATTGCGTCCCGGCTCGAAAATATTTGATTTATAGGGTCTGAGATGCTCGAAAACACCGCTGAATAAAATGTCCGTATTTTTATTTTATGAATCGCCTTTTATGACTTTCATTAATAAAGTATTTGACATATCAAATACTTATGATTACTTTTACAGCATACATATGAATAGGAAAAGTGTCGCAACAAGATAAATAAAATGCCAATCCAAGTTTGGGAGGGATTCACTTCAGAACATGAATAGAAGAGTTTTGGCATCGTCTTATTCAGTATTCATTTTTGTAAGATGGCTTCCAAAAATGGGGGATGGGGCGTAATCAGTAATTATAGACAAAAAAATATTAAAGTTTTCTGCAAAAGTTATGATATTCATGTTGTAATGTAGAAAATGAATCGTCAGTACAAGTTATTTCTTTCGATCTAGACCGTTCGACCTACCTTAAGGTGTGAGAAAGTTATTTGGACGGCCGTGCCCCCAATTTAGACCGGAAACCAGTAGGGGACATCCACAGGGATCGCACTCTGCTTTCCCTACCACCAACCTCTCGGAAGGACTTTCAGATCCACGGAAGGACTTTCAGACCCACATACTTTACGTGCCCATACTCTGAGTGAACATGGGAATAGAGCCGGAAATCGAACACTAGTCCTTCGAGTGCAATCTCCATGGCTTAACTACTGGGCTATCCCATCCCCGTCAGTACAAATGTGACAGTCCGAACTGAAACGTTACACTTTCGGGTAGGCAGGACGGTCTGGGTCGAAAGAAAGAAAATACAAGTTGGAAACATAGGGCCCAGATCGTTATAACAAACAACACTTCAAAAAAGCATTGAAATAGACAGTGCAGTAAGAATCTGCACCATAATTTCGCAAGACCTATCCAGCTCAACGCATTTAATACTACCTTTTGAATGTTAGCTACAGTATTATTCCTTCCAGTGAGCTTCATCGAAACTGAATAAAACTGTCACAAAATAAGTAGTGTAAGCTTTAAGTTGAAAGGAAGGAACAGCTACAAATAAGTCTCTTGGGGATTCATGAAGCAAGATGACGCACAATGAGTCGACGTCAACGAGAATCTTAGATCAAGTAACTGGTTGAGTCCCTTTATAATCATCTATAAAGGGACTCACTTTAGTAACTCATTTGTGGTGGAGCCATCTCGTGAGAAATACAGAAAGTACATTTTTACAACGTATATAGAATTGGCAGATAACTGGATAACTGGAATTAATAGAGCGAATATCGTGATCGATTTTTGAAATGGTTCGTGCTCGTCCGTGGTCACCAATGTGCGAGAACGCGAAACCATAAACTTGGCAGTGCCTGGGTTTGATCGTGGGGCCGAATTATGGTAGGCCAGCATTCAGCCAAAGATGACTCCAGATTTAAGCGTTTAATACTGCCTTATGAGCGGTCGCTATAAAATCACACTGGCGACAGATTGATATTTTAAGTCTGGTGTATATATATGTTTTTCTGTCTCAAGTGTAAACTAAAATATTTATATATCTGTGTAGTACAATACTTGTACAACATGTTGCACTCCCAATTACAAATGTCAAGAAAAATAATGAGCAATATATATGCAGCAGCGAAAACCAATCGGAACACAATCATAGATAAACAGTGTTTATCCCCTTCTGCATCAACGACAAATGGGAGAAGTGGTATGAAACCAAAGGGGGGGGGGAATAAAAAAAGTGCCCCGAAGTTTTGTTCCAGAAAATTCAGCCGATTCGAATTTTGGACAACGAACTAACAGCATGTCTCTTGAGTTTGTGCAAAAAATATCTACTGGAGCGCTAAAAGAAAGAGTGGCTCAGAAGTTTGATGTGCAATAGAATTTTACAGCATAGTGATTGCGCGAATAAGTGTTGGAATGCAAGAACGCATAGGTATTTATGTATTTCACTTGTCACTAATTAGCACGGAAGGCACAAATTTAAGGGTTATCTAATAATGAACAATTAGTTCGTACGAATCTATGTCGTGATAACGAGTTCTTTTATGTTAAACTAAAAGAACTATTTTGAGTTTCGGTTAATTAAATGAAAGTGTCTAAATATATGTATCAATTATATTATGTGTGTAAATATGTTTATTAGTCAAATATTTTTAGAGCTAGATGTGTTATAATAATGGATTTATGAATAGTATTAATAACCAAGACATAAATGGATATCTATAACTTAAATATTAAATAAATTGGTCAATTTAGATAAGTGTGTTTATTTATATCTTGTGTATTTGTCTCTCCGACTTGAGAACTGGGAGTTTACATGCTCCACCCTTAGTGAAGGCATCCAAAGTAAGTCCTAGTATAGTAATTTTGATACGGACAACTTTACCTTATGACAATCTATAAGGTGGAATAAAGGTAAATCAATGTACAAAAGCAAAAAGACAGTCTTCAACCGTTAAAGCCGATTTTTTTTGCCTCAAATGATTAGAAGACAATGTGAGGTTCGCTCCCGAGGACTTACATCTCTCAAAATAAAATGGGCTCAAAATCCATGCTCCAGGAATCATCTACATTCTACAGCATGTATTTATACCAGGAATCAAAAATTATTTCTTGCATTGGTTTAGAAAACTGAGTGTTTAGAAATAGATAAACAAAAAAAGGAAGCAAGAAACAGTCGAAACTGAATGGGCTCGACACGAAATAGAAAGGATGATAAAATGAGATTACCGCATGCATTTGGATAGTTAGGCAATCAAGCTCTGACATCCAGAGTGTCTTAATCCCAATCATGTGATAAACACTGCAAAAGGAAAACAAGAAAGATCAATCATGCATAAGCATTGATTATGAAACACTTTACAACTGAAATGCAATTTCATTTAAAAAATTTTAAAATGTGATACATTCAGTGGTGATATCTTTTACATTATCACAGTACTACAGTAATTTATTATACTTACATATTTAAAACTGTATCGAAATATAAATCATCTGATTCTCTATGCAAAACCAATGAATATTTCATTCATATAACTTGTATTCCAGACTCCGGAGCTAAATAATTCTGTGTGAAAAAAATTCAGCAATTCTTATGTAACTCAACTTACAATCGCTTCAGATATTTGCATTTTGCATAAGTTGAAATTGGGCTTCGTTGAAGAAATAATAAAAGTTTAGGGATCATTTAAAATCACAACTACTGTAATTGCATAGGCACGGAATTTAGATACACAGATAATATACAGATACGCAGATAATATATGTGTGTGGGTGTGTGTACGTATTCAAAGTATTGGAATCGTGCCGAAGATCGGAACTCGAATTTTCGAAGGATCTACACGTTTTGGGACTTCTAAAACACGAAAAAACTGTTTTTAGGAAGACGTCTGTGTGTGTAAGGGTGTATCTGTGTCTGGTTTCTGTGTGTCTGTGAGGATATTACATCCATTCTAATTGAAAAACTAATGGACCGAATTTCATAAAATTTGGTAGGTATGTTTTTTGTGGGAAATCCTGATGTTCATTAGAATATAGTATGATTCGTAATTAAAGAATCTGCCTTCTTTGCGAAATGGCCGGCAGAAATTGCCTTTATCCACTCTAGCTAAAAACTAATGGAATAAATTTAACAAAATTTGGTGTATAATATTTCAATAACTTACAAGTTATTTATAAACCAAATTTACCAAATTTGGTACATAAATCATTTGTAGGTTATTCTAGTACGATTCGGGAAAAAGGAACGGGCTATTTTTGCGAAATGGCCCGCAAAAATCGTTAAATATAAAAACAAAGGACTACGTGTGTTCAATTATATCAATTAAATTCCCATTTTATACGTGAATTTTGACAACAAAAAGAATAAGACTAACCCCATTAATCTAAGACTAGCCGTTCTTGAGATATTCTAGTTTCTTCGCGTTTTTGCTACGCCACCTGTGACAATAAGTTCAGCTATTAAATGAGAACCAAATTTAAGTTTTACGTGCAAATTCAATGTCATTTAAAATACTTATGGCTGTTATTTTGTGCAGATAAACTCAAATTTTTATTGAGGAAATAAAAAAAACGTGGATATGAGTCTGCAGGGAAAGACATATGCTGCCCACATCAGAATTTTTAACAATATTACAACAATGACTTATAGAAGTGAACGGGGATTATTTGCAGGCCATTTCGAAAAATATGTTGGATCTATATTTAGTGATCCACCAAATTGTTGTAGAATAAAATGTTCAACACATTTAAGCTGTGTACCAAATTTTAACTCTCTAGGACGTAGGAAAGTGCATTAAAAATGCCATCAAATAAGTATATTATGAAGAGTTATATAAAATAAAATAAAAAATTGAAAAATTTGTTGAAAATAGTTTATGGGATAAAGTGAATATTTTCTAAAAATTTCGAAGCAATTTGTGAATTTTAAATTTGCTTAAAAAATGTTTGAAAAATTAGGTCCCATAGGGTTCAATGTATTTCATTTTTTCAACACGGGTTCAATAAAAAACTAATTTTGTGATATTATTTATTTATATTCCCATAGGTCCCACAGACCGTCTGAACAACATACTAAAATTTCATTTTGATAAAGTCGTTTTTACGGCAGTTTTCGTGGTATCGTGCTAACGGACAGACAGACAGACAGATAGACAGACAGACAGAATGAACAAAGTCATAAACACTTTTCAACTATGTTGTAAAGTGTTAAAAATAAAGTATGGCAATTCTACAGAATAAACAAATTGTGCATCCCAGAAAATTGTCAGAACTTTCAAAACTGACGTGATCTTATACCAAAAGAAAATTTTATTTTCTATTTTTCTTTTCATTTGGAAATGACAACGAGGAAAAAATTTATCATTCGGAACCTTTCTTCTATCAAATGATTTTACGGCTGCGCTATTCGTTCTTTTTTATTCTATTCAGTATTCTAAAATTCTATCACGTGTTCCTAAAAAAGAAATTTTTGTAGAATCTGCTACTTTACCGTGGGTGATTTCCATTTCGAAGAAGACTGGTTGAAGAGGGTGGGAAAATAAGAAACTGTGGAATATTTGACATTGAATTTGAGCAACGGTTCCCAAAGAAAACTTTTAAAGAACGAGCTTTAAATTTCACAAGATGAAACAGGAATTTTGGTATTCAGAAAACTAAGCGGATTGTGTTTACACTGCATTGGATAATTGAATTAAGCATTTTCAACAAGAAATGTCCCTACTTACCATGTATACTTACTACTTCAACATATGCAATGAACATGTGCAGAATCAAGTATTTTATAACATAAATATTATACAAATTACATAATAATCCTCACCAATAGTTATGTAATACTAATTGTTAAACATGTCATATGACAGGGAGCATATATCATATGCTCCCTATCATATGAATGTCATAGGCTGCTGGTGCTTTCAAATTAGTTAGTTGAATAGTTTTATTGTTGCTGCTGATGTTTTTTAGTGTGTGTGTGTGTGTGTGTGTGATTTTTTGGACACATAGAGAAAGATACAAGTATATAAGAAAATCCCTTGTCTTTTTATCTATCTCTTTCTGTGTTTGTCTATTCCAGTAGGCGACAAATGTGATAAAATATTGCCAAATTGTCGACTTTTGATAAATGTCACAAAACTGAAGAAAGTTCAATATCTCGGGAATTAAGTTTGGTTTTTCTATGATTCTTCTCACTTTGTGGGAATTAACCATTAAAATTTCCTAAATTAAAATACAGTTTCAATGCCCATGGCACATGTATGGTTTATAGTGGGCTCTAAGGTTTTCACCTTCTTACACATAGACATATTACATTATTATTAGCACGAGCGCTCGCTTTTTCTAATCAGCAGTAAGCGTCCATGTTACTTTCTGTTTTGAGTTGGATTTATTTATGTCTGAAAATTCTTTTCAACATATTTCTTCAATTCTTCTTCTACAACTAAGAAAAACTGAGACTATACAGATTTTACCGGCTGTTTTTATAATGTTCTAGCGACAGACGTAACTATTTTAAATTATTTATTATTCATTTTTAGCTGTTTCGATTTGATTCGTCCGTTTCTCAAAAGACGGATGAATGGCATGAAAGGTTGAAAATGCGAGTATTCAACTTATACCTTTATATCTTTTAAAAATTCCTCCAAATCGATGCAAATAAATATTTTTTTAAAGCGGGAAAGTCATGCATTTTAATCCTATAAATTTTAGTGAATTTCTTCTATGAAGTTTCAATCATATATAGAAATTTTAAAATCAATTACATCGATGTCAATAGTAGAAGTTCTACATCTTCAGAATTATTTAAATATGAAAAAAAATTGTTTTGCATATTATGTTCAAATCTTATTAAAACGAGCATCCATCGTTAATATTATTGTTAAGGTGGAAAATCTTGCAAAATCAATCACCACGCCAATAATTGATAAAGAAAGTGCTCAAAATTCCATTTCAACATGAAATAAATGGAAAAAATTGTTTCGAAGTGCCACCTCCCGATATGCTCTTGTACGAAATTTCGTTGCTGTACATCCTTTGAGGATTTTTCATTGCGGCACGCCAGGAAAACGCATACCTATGCAGGCATTTTCATTCATTATTATTTAAAAAATTGTTGAATCTATAGAGATAAAAGTAAGGAATTAAAACTCCATATTAAGAAAACGCCAATATCGCCCTAGACAATCATTCAGGCGACACTGGGATAAAATGTGTAGTTCTACATTGTATGCATTTCTATGGGCGAAAGGCCTAAAATATTTATTTAAACTGTCAATTTTATAAAAAATAATTATTAGCGCAACGCAAATTAGAACCGAAACAATAAAGAATATTTCTACGTATTCAAAATTATTCTTACTTTTCAATTTATTTTTATCTCCATATATTCTGTACTCTTTCCTATAACTAAGAAAAATGCTGGTTAATTATACTCATAAATAAGGATCCCTTAATTTAAAAATAACAAAACGGCGTAGTGTATTTTTTATTATGTTAAATAACAATACAGAAGCATTACTAACACTAGCGACACCTAGATATTATTCTCAAAACATTGTAGCAATTATCTCCCACTTTCTAACTCCATGGTTGAATTATATGCCTAAGCTGAAATGCGAGGATGTTAAACTTTATTTCACGTGGCACAAATCAAATATTGAAACCATGGAGATAAAAGTAAAGAGTTAAAACCTCATATTAAGAAAACACCAATATCGTTTGAGACAGTCATTCAGATGGCACTGGGCTAAATAAGGTAGTCCTACATTGTAATCTTTTCTATGACAGAAGGCCTAAATATTTATTTAAACTGCTACTTTTGTAAAAATAAATTATAAGCGCAATGCAAAGTAGAATTGAAACAATAAAGAATATTCCTACATATTCAAAGGTATTTTATCTTTCAATTTTTTTTTATCTCAATGTATTCTGTACTCTATCCTACAACTATGAAAATATACTAGTTAATTATACTCATAATAAGGGAACCTTTAATTAAAAAATAATCAAAAATACATATTGTACTAAATACTACGCCTTTCTGTTGTGTCAACTAGCAATTGAAGCTACTTTGCTAACACTACTCTACTTACATACACTACGTGATAGTGAAAATGACACACCAAGAAGGAGAGGGCAGAAAAATATGCAAATTGCAGAGTAGGCGCAGCTCACAGAATTATGTAACTGATGTGAAATGCGCAGTTGTCCCACGCACGTTGAATGAGATATAAGGGAAGGAACCTGCTGAATAGGCAATAGTCGCGCCGCTCTGTCTACGAGGGAAATCAGTTTGCAATATATTTTTTATCTCAAAGAAAACGTGTAGTAGCAGAGAATGCCAAACCGCTGCCAACCAAGGTAGTTCCAGCAAACAGACTATTTTACTAGGGGTATGGTAATCGGACTCAGAAGAGCAGTTTGGTCCATACGTAAAATCTCAACGGACAGCCACCTACATACGTCCACGGTACACCAGCTGTGGCGAAGATAGTTGGAGCAAGGGAATGTGGCACGTTTGAGGGGTGCCGGTACGACTAGAGAGACGTCAGCACACGTCGACAGAAACATCCGTCGGCAAGCGTTGGCGGCTCCGCAGGCCACTTCCGTCGCCCTTTTGCAGCATGTATAGGACACCCTTGATGCTATCATATCGACCAGGACCATAATCCGCCGATTGGTCGCCGGCGACCTGCACTCATGGCGCTCGTTAAGAAGACTGCCATTGACCCAACAGCACAGACGCCTCAGTTTGCAATGGTGTCGGGATAGAGCTACGTGGCCGGCGGAACGATACACGTAAGGTCGTGTTCTCAGGCGAGTCACACTTCTGTTTTAGCATTGCCAGCTGCCGTGTACGAGTCTGGCGCCGAAGTGGAGACAGGTCCAATCCGGCCAAATTTGTGGTACGCCACACCGCGCGACAACGCGGCATCATGGTTTGGGGAGCATCGCATCCGATAGCAGGTCACCTCGGGTTCGTATTGAGGGAACTATGACGGCCTAACGATACATGGATGACGTTCTGCGGCCTGTGACACTACCTTTCCTTGGGGGCGCGGTAGCCCAGTGGTTATCACGCGGGAATTGCACTCGGTAGGTTCGGGTTCGATTTCCTCCGCTGCCAAAACTACCGCCGTGTTCACGCGGAGTACGATCAAGTTAAATATGTGGGTCCGTAAGTCCATCCGAGAGGTTGGTGGTAGGGGAAGGAGGGTACGTTCCCTGTGGATGCCTCCCCTACTGGGTTCCGGTCTAAATTTGGGTGGCTCTTCTCGTCCGTCCAAACAGTTACCTAACACCTTTATGGTAAGTCGGACGGTCTGGATCTTAATAACAACTACCCTTCCTTCAGGGGGTGTCCAATGTAATATACCAGCAGAATAACTCCCGACCACACTCAAAGACGAATTCTGGAATATGATTGACAAGGAATGGGTAGCATTCGCTCTAGACACCATCCACACTCATTGACTGTGCACCTAGACATGTTGCTTCCTGTATCGCAGCCAGCAGTGGTCCTACAACCTACTGATCAAATGGTGTTATCGCTCAATGTATAGATGTATTATGTTGCAATAAACATCACTTATTGCTCGCTGCTGTCTTTTTCTGTTTGCCAATTTTCATCACTTTCTGCCCACTCCTTCTTGGTGTCTCATTTCCACTGTCACGTAGTGTATAATACTCAAAGCATTATAGCATTTTCAAACGTTTCATGCATAGGAGTTTTATATCTATCTTTTAAACTCCATAATTGAAATATTTTTATGTTTGTGTTTGCTCCCTATGGACTTTACAACATAGTAGAAAAGTGTTTATGACTTTGTTCTTTCTGTCTGTCTATCTGTCCGTTTGCACAATAACTGCCGTAAAAATGATTTTATCAAACTGAAATTTTAGTATGGTGTTCAGACGGTCTGTGAGACTTATAGGAATATAAATTAATATCACCCAATTAGTTTTGGATTGAACCGGGGTTGAAAAAATGAAATACATTGAACCTTCCGGGACCTAATTCTTCAAACATTTTTAAGCAAATTTAAAATTCACAAATTGCATCGAAAGTTTAAGGAAATACTCAAAATATTCCATAAAAATATTAAAAAAATTTCAGCAAAATATATTCGGTGGTTTTTAAATAAAAACTAAAAATCATTGCAGCCATACCATATGAAGAGATCACGTGACCCACTTCAAAATATTATATGACATCCATCGTGTATCAAAATCGTGATTTTAAAAGTTCTTTCTAATTTATATTTATTGTTGTATCCGTCCTAAAACCGCTTTACTTTTGTTTAATTTCTGTGCATATATATACTGAAGCAACGCAATTACAAAGCAGTATATTTGTTTTCAAATGATCTATGCCATCCATCTCTTGTCAAAATCGTGATTTTGGAAGTTCTTTTTAATTTATATTTAGTGTTGTATCCGTCCTAAAATCGCTTTATTGTTGCTTAATTTCTGTTCATCTTTTGTGTTTAATAAATGATAAATGAAGACATAATAATTAGTTTAAAGAAAATTAGTTTTGTAAAGTGAAACTTTAAATTAATTCAAGGAACAAATTACAAAAAATCTACTCACAGGCAGGAAAATCAGGAAGAATTAACAAGTTTATTCTAAATTTATCACAGACATTAGAATTTTAGAATTTATCTCAGCTTAGTTAGAATTAAAGAATCTGTATTAAAAACTTTACTCTAGAAAAATCTATTTAAATCCCATCATAAAATATTAACAATAAAGTATTAAATTTAAAATAATTAAGAATTTTCCCACGCTCTAATAAATTTAGGAAGGTTTAGAAAATTGCTCTCTCAGAAATAAAGCTTCAGAATTTTAAATTCACAGAATAAAATTTTAATAATACTTTATAATATTGAGAAATCATATATTCTATTTTAAGAAATTAAGAGTTTAAAAAAATCATTCATATTCACCAAACCGGGTCATCATAGAATTACAGGGGTGGAGATAGCATGAGGAAAAAATTCCAAAATCGGAGATGCACGGGAGACAGAAATTTCCCAAACTTGTCTTCATGGGATCAGCATACTTTATTCCGGAGAGGATTCAGCAATTGGTTGAACATCCACAACAGGAACTCTGGGATCTTCTTAAAACAGCGGGAAGAAAATTCGAGGGACGTTTCTTTCGTGAAGGACATGTAAAACTCATAACGTATTTTTCCATGAGTCACGCCATAAACTAGGTAATAAAAACAGACAAAACCTTCATTTAAAAAGAAACAAGTGTTAAAAAAGTATACCGTGAGGAACTTAATGTTCCATAGGAAACATCGCGTGGAACACAATTTCCATTCGAAAAGTGAACGACGCGTTTCTCGCACAAACTAAGACGAAGGATTTCAACAAAAAAAAACTAAAACCGAAAAATTCCATGAGCGTATTTATACGTGCGGAACTAGAGATAGTTTAGAAAACCGGCAGCAATTAAAATCCGCTTACCGAAATTAGAATTGCCAAAATTAAAACTCAAACCTCCGATAGCAGACGATCTGGAAAAACGCGAACCAATTAAAATAAATCACGAATTTAAAAGAGGCGCGAAAAGCACTTAGGCGTCGCATCAATCGCTGTAATAGCGCGCAAAGCCAAGATTCCAAAATGGCCGCAACTGAAATTTTTTAAACGAACTGAACATGGAAATAACTGGAAACTATAGAACAAACGGAAATTCTAACCAAAATGGGAAAATGAGACATCAAATTAAAGGCAATTTTAAGGGGAATACAAAAATATTCATTTTTATAAATTTACAAATCAAAAGTAATATTAATTTAGGGAATGGAACATTTGTAATTAAGAATATTATAAAGCCTAATTTTCCCTTATGGAGAGTGTAAACATATAAAGCTCTAAGATGAGTTGTATAAAAATTGCTGAATTTCTTTAGCGCAAAATTATTTAGCTCTGGAGTCTGCAACATAGTTGATATGAATGTAACATTCATTGATTTTACTTAGAGAAGCAGACGATTTAGTAGCAGGCTTTTTCGATGAAGTTTTAAGCATAGAGTTAAATTACTTTTATCTCCATGGTTTTAAGTTTTGAAGTAAAATAGATTATTGTAGTATTCTGATGAATGAAAGAAATTGAATAAAAGTGTATGACTAAAATATTTACTGCTTTTTCATAGAGAGCCAGGCGACTTATATTTCAGTGACGTCATTTAAATATAGTTCATTTTTTTTTCGATGAAGTTTTAAGTTTTCAAATATAAAAATTATTGTTGTATTGTGATAATTTCAAAAAATATTACAACTGAATGTATCGCATTTTAAAGATGTTTAAATAAAATTGCATTGCAGTTGGAAAGTGTTTCATAATCAATGTTTTATGCATGATTGATCTTTCTTGTTTAAACTTACATTCACTCCAATAAATATTTCCTCTTAGGAAGGACAAAAGTTGTAGTTAGATGGCAATGAATACCGACATTCTTATGATATTGCTTGAAGCATTTCTGAAGCCAAAGAAAGTAATCTCTGATCGGAAACTAACCTTTTGCTTACGGGTGGGTCAGCGTTCATCCCAAACGAACATCCGACAAGTCCATCCCATCAGTTCGACCCCCCTTTGGAGGCATTGGCGTGGACGCCAGATCGAACTGTTTGGGATAGGGTATGTCAAATACCTGTCTTTTTGAGAGGTTTTTCTTTTGGGACGGACGCTGTCCCACCTGTAAGCAAAAGATTAAAAAAGTCACCAAGTTGGCGACATTTCGCCAAATTATAATAAGCAAGTGTATTAAACTTATCTCCAAGCATTACTGACAGACAAAAAGCAGGACTTTTCTTGTATATAAATAAATAACAATTGGCGAATTGTTCGGCGTAAATAAACAGTACTATTACACAAAGTAGCCGTCCAAATAGATGCTCAAGTCCTCTGGATGAGTCGGACGGTCTGGGTCTTCAACAAAGTATCTTTTCTCGCGAATGGAACGAACTAGATCCATGAGAATGAGGTTAATAAATTTAATACCTAATATTGCATATAAAAAGGAACATAAGCCCGATAGTTAATACTTTCTTTTGATTTTATGTAATATTTTGATATTTTCTTAAAGTGCAATATCTCAAAAACTGTTTACGCTGTCGTTCTAAAGTTTGTCACGCGCTTTCTAATAAAAATCATAAATGATCATTTCCGTAACGTTATTAAAGGTACTGATTTTTTAATGTTTTTTCCTTCAAAATCTCTTCAAAAATTTAGAGGTCTTTCGAACATTCAACTGCTTTAAAAATCAGACGATTTTTTCGATGAAGTTTTAAGCATAGAGTTTAATTACTTGTACCTCTATGGTTTTAAGTTTTAAAATAAAATGAATTATTATTAGTATTGTGATGAATGAAAGGAATGGAAAAATGTTATGATTGAAATGCTGCTTTTATAGAGAGAGCCAGGCGATTTATATTTCGATGACGTCATTTGAATAAAGTTCATTTGTTTTCGATGAAGTTTTCAAATATAAAAAATTATTGTAGTATTATGATAATTTTAAAAATATTACCGAGGAATGTATCGCATTTTAGAGATGTTTAAACCAGGTAATTTATATTTCAATGCCGTCATTTGAATAACGTTCATTTTTTTTCGATGAAGTTTTAAATTTTCAAATATAATAAATTAATGTAGTATTGTGATGATTTTAAAAATATTTCCGAGGAATGTATTGTATTTTAGAGATGTTTATATAAAAGTGCATTGGTAGTGGAAAGTGTTTCATATTCAATACTTTATGCATGATTGATCTTTCTTGTTAAGTATCTTATTTAAGATTCCGAGAAGTGGGAATAATCAGCTAATAACATTAAGAGTATGGATTAGTTTCAAAGGGGGAAAATAAGCCTCTGTTATCAGGAAAAACAAAGAACAGCACCACCAGAAGCAAGGTTTCAATAAAAAGTTGCACCACGTGATCAAGAAAGGATATCGTTACCAAACAAAGGTTAAAGAAAACGAAAAAATTTCAAAGAAAGAAAAGAGAAAATAGAAGGATTCAAAAATGTTTTCTCGGTATCTAAGAAAATAAAACTTAATTGCGATTGATAAAAGAAATAGTACAAAGGGTACCGATTGATAAAATAAATAGAAGCTACAAGAACGCCACAGTCAGATTAAAAGAAAATATATACTAAAATTGCTATAGAAATACTTGTGGGTGAAATACCGGAAAATAATACAGTTAGAGTGAAGGAAACAATTTATTTCAGTAGTTAAATGAAGAAACTTTATCAAAACCTTCAAATCATTGGTTCAATTTACTGTAATATTACCAGTTTATAAAATATTACGAAACTAATAAAAACGACAAAAATAAATGAAAAAAGCTGACTTCGAAAAAGTATATGGGAGTTTCTAAACGGAATAAATTAAATATTCGATCAAATTACTTGTAAAATATTAGCTGCGGAATTAAGAAGATATAACAGTGGAACCAGTTTCGGAAGCTAAAAGATCTTATTAAACAACTTCATTAAAAGGGAAATTAGAACAAACTACTACATATAATATCAGTAAATAAAACAAGTGCCATAATTTAGAAGAGTATAATTGAAATTGTATTAAACAATGTCTTTAGGAAAGCTGAAAATGCTGCTTCTTTAACTAAATTAAATTAAAAAAATCAATCAATTTTAAAAGTGTCACTGTTTTAAAGACTATAATGCTAAGAAGATAAAGCAAATAATAAAGTAATCAAACGGGTTTCAAAGCTATATGGAGAAACTTGATCAAAGCAATTGAAAATATATTTGATAAAACTTCTTTTGAAACGTTGATGACCAAAAAAACTGTGGAATGAAGAAGGATATAGAAGAAGTTAAGTAAACAACCGGTTTTGAAAGTCATGTCAACAAATTCCATCAACTAATTTTAAGAACATTCCATTAAACTCCTTTTGAATATCTGTGTTTGCTGTTGTGTATTGCTGTGAATTTGCGGTTGATAAACTAGTTTTCAATTTAGTTGACTGCTTCCGTATTTTCAGTAGGTTAATGTGGGGAAATTAAAACATTCAGCTGGAGTAAAATATTTTCTTAATGCTCAATCGAATCTGTAAGAATCTTATAAACTAAAATTTCCAATTTCGTTTTATGGATTTTAGAAGTTGAATACACAAGGTTTGTAACTATTTTACATTCAATGCATTATTTAGTCACAAACTTCATTCTCTTATTCGTACACAATTTAATCTGTCGACATTTATGAAACAAAACCTATAATATCTGGAAAAATTTATGAAACTGATATGAAACTTTTAGATTTTGTGGAAAAATCACTTATAATTCCTTATAAAAACTACCATAGCTTGTGCCAGTCCAAAAACACGTGATCAATCCATCTTGGTTAATCAGACAAAAAAATAGCAACTTCCGACTTAACCTCAAAATAGTGATGAAATGATCAGCATGAGAGAGGACAGCTAGCTGTCATGGTTATATCCAGAAAAAAAATCCCTTTAAGAAACGGATAGGAAATTAATATTTTAAATATTCGTGTAGTAAGTTTCTAGCTATCAACGACAAATCTAGAACGTTCTGTGTCAGAGAAATGCGTCGTTCAGGCTAACCTACTGATCCACTCGCTACATCCCATCCCGCATATTTTATGCGAAAGATAGCCTAAATAAAGGCTGATAATAAGGACATCGCCTATAACAAAGGCTCGAAGTTAATAATTCTTTCTCACCTGTTTCCTGGCTGAAACTGAAAAATTAATTAAAAAGGGAGGCCATAATTAATATAATTATTTAAAATTTGGAGCAAAATTTTAGTGGTGGTGATATACAGTTTTCAAAGCAATTCATGAATAATCCACAAAAGTAGAAATAGTACTAGACATATGATTCCAATTAAGCATTGGTTTAAATCGCAAGAAGAATTATATTAGAACACTTTCAATAACGATCATAATTTAAAAAAACGTCTGGTGATATACATTAGTAAAAAAATGCTTTCATATTTTAATTGAATAGTAGATTGCAGCAGAAAGAAATAGAATTAGAACACTAAAGTTTCATTTAGCGTATGGTCTTTAAATTATTTCGAAAATTACATGGTAGGAGCGCGATTATTTTATGTAAGTCAAAAATTCTGTTATATCTCGACCGCATTCATTTCATAGATATATAAGCTAAACTTGCTAATTATTGAATCGAAGTTTATAAAGTGTTTTTGAGTCATTGGACATTTTGTTTCAAAGGGTTCGTTTAAAACGTTAGGTTTTTATTTTCATGCATATAACTCTCCTGGTTCTGAAAGTATTTTAAACAAACATTTCTTGCTTCAAAACTTTTGACTAGCACTAACGAATCTAAAATTTATATGCCTGATTAGTCTGTTTGAAACACACTGTGAATCCTTTATATTTAACATAGAAAATAACCTGAAAATACGATAATATTCAGTGCCTGAAAAAACATATTAATTTTACATATTTCATAAACCTCTTTTAAACCCTTCCTAAATGCTAAGCCTAAAAATAATCATTTAATATCTTTAAAATTATTTATGATTAGTTCACCGATCAGTTACAGCAAAACATTCGATTTTTAGACGTTGGTAATATTGAGTGCCTGAAAAAGAAACATATTATTATTACGTATTTCACAAACCTGTTTTGAACCTTTCCTAAATGCCTGAACTATAAATACACCAATATTAAGTGATTAGATCTTTTTCAAAAAGGTTCAACTGCGATATTTTAAAGCACAGACATGTTTTACGACTTCTCTAAATACGACCTCTGTATGCGAATACGATATGTATGTGAATACGATATCTCACGAACGAATATAATGTTTTGAAAGGAACTGAGTCGTGGAATAGATATCATATAATTATGTTAATACAGAAACCCTATTTATTTTAATGAGTTGAAGATTTAACTTGGAATACTATTTATTAACGTCCCAAAGAGTTCGAATTTTCATTAGAATTAAAAAAAAATATGGGAAATTAGGAAATTTTGTCATGTTAATCATATAAACATGTTAAGCATTATTTTTACTAAATAATTAATCACACTAAAAATAATTAATCACATTTTAGAAGGCCAGTACGAAATCCTTTTGAGATGTTATACATTTTCTAAAATTATTTTATTAGAACATTAAAAGAATATAAAATAATGTAAAAAAAAAAGGAAAAGTTAACATTTCATAAGCAATATAATGCATAAACGTTCTTAAAACTATTCTCTTCGCATTGAATTAATATCATGAAAGTTAAATTTTATATCTTTATTATCGAAAAATATATCTATTTGCACACGGCGCAAATTCACATTAAAATGCCATAGAGATTTAATAAATGAAAGACGAATTAATGATCAAGCTTACTGAACATTTATGAACATTTATCACACAATTTGGAGTGTACATTATGTGCAGATGAATGGAGTATTTGTGGTAAAAAAATTGTTTCTCAATATTAGCTTAATAAACATTAATTTTTGTTGTTTTCTAACAATTGAAGGGTATTAGAATTCAGTCAAAGTGTGCACACATATTTACATTCAATTTCAATGTTTTATTTTCAGTCGGTTTCCACACCACCCTGGAGGTACGACTGCCGGCGCGTTTTTTTTATAGTGGTTTCCCCTGTAGGCCTATTCCACTTTTTTATAGAGCGTCCATTATAGATTTCATATTGATTTGGCAAAAATTAAATAACTTTAAATTTTGTATTAATTTCTAAATGAATGCATAAAATAAAATGCATCATTCAAATAATTTGAAAATTTAAAGCTAACGATAGAAACTATTTACCAACATGACACTTTATCTCTAGTTTGCTATAAAGTCACCACCTGCTCTCAATATATAAATCACATTAGACTCACTGTTCTGTTGAACTCTATAAACCCCAGCACACTCTGTTAAGATACAATACTTTTATACATCTCACAAATTTGTTTTTAGCAAATATACTTCCTTATATAACATAACATTCGTAAGCTGAAGAACCATGTGACTATGAAAACCTTCAGAAGAATTTGCTTGTGAAAAGCCATTTGTTCGTGAAAAGCCATTTGCCGTGAAACCAACCAACATGACACTTTATCTCTAGTTTGCTATAAAGTCACCACCTGCTCTCAATATATAAATCACATTAGACTCACTGTTCTGTTGAACTCTATAAACCCCAGCACACTCTGTTAAGATACAATACTTTTATACATCTCACAAATTTGTTTTTAGCAAATATACTTCCTTATATAACATAACATTCGTAAGCTGAAGAACCATGTGACTATGAAAACCTTCAGAAGAATTTGCTTGTGAAAAGCCATTTGTTCGTGAAAAGCCATTTGCCGTGAAAGTATTACTATGTGCCTGAAAAATCTTATTATTCTTATGTATTTCACAAATCTGGTTGGACCAATTCCTATATGTTTAAACTGAAAATAACCCAACATTGGGTGCCTGAATTAAACATATTTTATTAAAGTATTTCACAAACCTGTTTTGAATATTTCCCAAATTCCTGAAATGAAAATTATCCAATATTCAGTATCTGATATAAATATATTATTCTTAAGTATTTCAAAAACCGGTTTTGAACCTTTCCCAAATGGTTGAACTGAAAACAAATCTATCTAATTGAATAAACCAATCAAGTGCCTGAAAAAAACATATTATTCTTACGTATATCACAAACCTGTTTTGAACCTTTCTTAAATGGTTGAACTGAATATAAATCAATCTTAATTGCCTGAAATAAACATATTATTCTTACGTATAACACAAACCTGTTTTGAACCTTTCCCAAATGGTTGAACTGAAAATAAATCAATATTAAGTACCTGAAATAAACATATTACACTTACGTATAACACAAACCAGTTTTGAATTTTTCCTAAATGGTTGAACTGTAAATAAATCAATATTAAGTACCTGAAATTAACGTATTATTTATATGTATATCACAAACATGTTTTGAACATTTCTTAAATAGTTAAACTGAAAATATATCAATATTAAGTACCTGAAATAAACATATTATTTTTATGTATATCACAAATCTGATTTGAACCTTTCCTAAATGGTTGAACTGAAAATATATTAATATTCAGTGCCTAAAATAAACAAATTACTCTTGCGTATACCACAAACCTGTTTTGAACCTTTCCAATTTGACTGAACATTACATAAACTAATATTAAATGCCTGAAATAAACGTATTATTTTCACATATTTTACAAACATATCTTGAACCTATCCTAAATGGTAGAACTCAAATCAATTGTAAGAGCCTGAAATAAACGTTTTAATCTTACGTAATTCACAAATTTTTGAATCTTTCTCAAATGGTTGAACTGAAAATAAATCAATCTTAATTGCCCGAAATATACATATTATTCTTACATATAACACAAACTTGTTTTGAACCTTTCCTAAATTGTTGAACTGAAAATAAATCAATATTAAGTACCTGAAGTAAACATATTATTCTTACCTATAACACAAACCTGTTTTGAACCTTTCGTAAATGGTTGAACTGAAAATATATCACTATTAAGTACCTGAAATAAACATATTATTTTTATGTATATCACAAACCTGATTTGAACCTTTCCTAAATGGTTGAACTGAAAATAAATTAATATTAAGTGCCTAAAAAAAACAAATTATTCTTACGTATACCACAAACCTGTTTTGAACCTTTCCAATTTGACTGAACATTACATAAACTAATATTAAATGCCTGAAATAAACGTATTATTTTCACATATTTTACAAACATATCTTGAACCTATCCTAAATGGTAGAACTCAAATCAATTGTAAGAGCCTGAAATAAACGTTTTAATCTTACGTAATTCACAAATTTTTGAATCTTTCCCAAATGGTTGAACTGAAAATAAATCAATCTTAATTGCCCGAAATATACATATTATTCTTACATATAACACAAACTTGTTTTGAACCTTTCCTAAATTGTGGAACTGAAAATAAATCAATATTAAGTACCTGAAGTAAACATATTATTCTTACCTATAACACAAACCTGTTTTGAACCTTTCGTAAATGGTTGAACTGAAAATATATCACTATTAAGTACCTGAAATAAACATATTATTTTTATGTATATCACAAACCTGATTTGAACCTTTCCTAAATGGTTGAACTGAAAATAAATTAATATTAAGTGCCTAAAATAAACAAATTATTCTTACGTATACCACAAACCTGTTTTGAACCTTTCCAATTTGACTGAACATTACATAAACTAATATAAAATGTCTGAAATAAAGGTATTATTTTTACATATTTTACAAACATGTTTTGAACCTATCCTAAATGGCAGAACTCAAATCAATTGTAAGTGCCTGAAATAAACGTATTATTCTTACGTATGTCACAAATTTTTGAATTTTTCATAAATTGTTGAACTGAAAATAAATCAAAAATGATTGCCTGAAATGAACATATTATTCTTACATATTTCACAAACCTGTTTTGAAACTTTCCCAAATGGTTGAACTGAAAATAAATCAATCTTAATTGTCTGAAATAAACATATTATTCTTACGTACATCACAAACCTGATTTGAACATTTGCTAAATGGTTGAACTGAAAATAAATTAATATTAAGTGCCTAAAATGAACAAATTATTCTTACCTATACCACAAACTTGTTTTGAATCTTTCCAATTTGGCTGAACATTACATAAACTAATATTAAATGCCTAAAATAAACGTATTATTTTTACATATTTTATAATCATATTTTGAACCTATCCTAAATGGTAGAACTCAAATCAATTGTAAGAGCCTGAAATAAACGTATTAATCTTACGTAATTCACAAATTTTTGAATCTTTCCTAAATGGTTGAACTGAAAATAAATCAAAATTAATTGCCTGAAATAAACATATTATTCTTACATATAACACAGACTCGTTTTGAACCTTTCCTAAATTGTTGAATAAAAAATAAATCAATATTAAGTACCTGAAGTAAACATATTATTCTTACCTATTACACAAACCTGTTTTGAACCTTTCCTAAATGGTTGAACTGAAAATATATCAATATTAAGCACCTGAAATAAACATATTATTTTTATCTATATCACAAACCTGATTTGAACCTTTCTTAAATGGTTGAACTGAAAATATATCAATATTAAATACCTGAAATAAACATATTATTTTTATGTATATCACAAACCTGATTTGAATCTTTCCTAAATGGTTGAACTGAAAATAAATTAAGTGCCTAAAATAAACAAATTATTCTTACGTATACCACAAACCTGTTTTGAACCTTTCCAATTTGACTGGACATTACATCAACTAATATTAAATGCCTGAAATAAACTTATTAATTTTACATATTTTACAAACATATTTTGAACCTATCCTAAATGGTAGAACTCAAATCAATTGTAAGTGCCTGAAATAAACGTATTATTCTTACGTATTTCCCGAATTTTTTAATCTTTCCTAAATGGTTGAACTGAAAATATATCAAAATTGATTGCCTGAAATGAACATATTATTCTTGCATATTTCACAAACTTCTTTTGAAACTTTCCCAAATGGTTGAACTGAAAATAAATCAATCTTAATTGCCTAAAATAAACATATTATTCTTACGTATAACACAAACTTGCTTTGAACCTTTCCTAAACTGTTGAACTGAAAATATATCAATATTAAGTACCTGAAGTAAACATATTATTCTTACCTATAACACAAACCTGTTTTGAACCTATATCCTAAATGGTAGAAAAAAAACCCCAATATTAATTGTCTGAAATAAACATATTATTTTTTTATATTGACATATATGCATTTATATCAACATATTTAAACATATTATTTTTATTAGCCATTTGTTTGTGAAAAGCCATTTGTCGTCAATGCATTACTGTGTGCCTGAAAAATCTTATTATTTTTATGTATTTTACAAACCTGTTTTGAGCCTTTCTTAAATGCCTAAATTGAAAATGAAACAATATTAAATGGCTGAATGAAACATATTATTTTTAAGTCTTTCAGAAATCTCCTTTGAACCTTTCCTGAACGTCTGAACTGAAAATAATCAAAAAATGGAAGCCTAAAATGAACATATTATCTTTATGTATTTCACAAACAGATTTTGAACCTCTCCTAAATGCATGACCTGAAAAGAAACTAATATTGTGTGCATGAAATAAACACATTATTTTCAAGTCTTACACAAACCAGTTTCGCCGGTCGTCCAAATTGTTACTCAAGTCCTCTGGACGAGTCGGACGGCCTGGGGTTTCGACAAACCAGTTTTGAACCTTTCCTTAATGCCTTATCCGAAAATAAGCCTTTAAATTCTATAAAGTTATTTATGATTATTTCGCTGCTCAACTACTGTCAAATATTATATTTTTAAACCTTAGTAATATTGAGTGCCCGAAAAAATATATCATTCTTACATGTTTCACAAACCTGTATTAAACCTCTCTTAAATGCATTTTATCATTCTGAAAAAAAGTGAACTATAAGTTACAGGACTGTTTCATATTCCTTTTACACATTTCACAAATTTGTTTTACACAAATATACTTTTCTATATAACATAACCTTCATAAACTGAAGAACCTTGTGAATGTGAAAACCTTGTGAAGCCATTTATTTGTGAAAAGCCATTTGTTCGTGAAAAGCCATTTGTTCCTGAATGCTTTATTGAGTGCCTGAAAAAAAATATTATTTTCATGATTTCAAAAATCTGTTTTTAACCTGTCCTAACTTCTTGACCTGAAAATAAAACTTTGAATTCTAGAAAATTATTTATCATAAGATCATTGATGAGTTTGTGCAAAATATTCGATTTACCTTGTTAATATTGAGTACTCGAAAAAAACATATTATTCATATATATTTCACAAATCTGTATTAAACATTTCCTAAATGTATTTAATCTTTCTGAAAATAAGTCAACTACAAGTGACATGAATATTATATATTGTTTTTACGCATTTCTCCAATTTATTTTTAACAAATATATCTTCCTATATAACATAACCTTGTGAATGTGAGAACTTAGTGAAACCATTTATTTGTGAAAATCCATTTGTCGCGAAAAGCCATTTTTTTGCGAATGTGCCATATTATACCTGTGGTAGATTACCGCTTTCTGTTATCGTGTTACGGTGGATTGTTTTGTGCTTTCAAACTGAAAATTCTATTTAATTTTAACGCTTATGTGTAAACATATTTATATCACCTGAAAAAATGCCACGCTCTTTATATACACTCTAAATTGAACGATAGTTATTGGAACAATGTTATTTCTTCAGAATACATTTAAACTATGGAATAAATATAAATGCATTTTATAATTATATTGGAAATTGCTGGGATGCGTGTGTGTTAGAAAGGTATCCATGATAATGACGCATATTGTATTACTTCAACATTTGTAACTGAAACACGTCCTGAATGTAAGAAAATAAATTAAAATTAATTTACGAAAAGCTACTTGTATGTGAATAATGCCAATTGTACCTGTAGTATCATTTCAATTTTTGTTATTCTATTAAGGGTGGATTGTTTTGAGATTTTAAACTAAAAACATTGAGGTTATACGAGTTATGATATAGGTCAGAACTGCCTCGTGTGTGTCAGAATCCTAAAACAATTACATATTCTGGAAATGGTTGGATATAAGATACTAGATTATTATTGAAATATTGACTGAGATGTTTATTCTCCTATTTATTGAGATTTTATTGATTGATAGTGATGAGCTATTTTGAAGAAGTTATATTAAAGTAGCATTGCTATTAAGCCAAAATCATAG
This sequence comes from Amaurobius ferox, assembly GCA_951213105.1. Taxonomy (NCBI): domain Eukaryota; kingdom Metazoa; phylum Arthropoda; class Arachnida; order Araneae; family Amaurobiidae; genus Amaurobius; species Amaurobius ferox. The sequence continues at coordinate 130,974,604 of OX578146.1, read as the reverse complement.
AAATGTTAAGTGTAACATAATCTAGTAAATATTAAATAAAGTTTCGATATATACATAAAGGCCATAAGAGATAGCATTTAACATCAAACTTAACTATAACTACATAATAAAAATGGGCAGATAAATAAAGTTCAGAAATGCAAGATCAAGTATCCAAACAAATTTTGAAATTCATTTTACATATTATTTAAGTATATTAAATCCAAACTGATTTGCGTTTGAAGTTTTCATGTAAAAAAATTGCAAATAAAAGAGAAATATTGTCTTATATACAGGGTTTAATCTTGTTTGATAATAGTATTAAAATCCGCTATTCTTACAGTTTGTTAAAATTCAGTTTGGAATAATTTCTTTTGGGTGACTTTGAAAGATGAGATGAAAATGCCATTGGTATAAAGATCATTAGTACGGACTTTTGTATCCATATGTAACCTAATTATATACTTTAAACCGTCTTGCAATATATGTTGATCCCTTGGTGTAATAAACTTAACCCAGTGCCGTGATAAGCTGTTTTAGCAAAGGATCGAAAACGAAGAAAGATTTCATATTTTTTTTTGCCGGTAAAAGAAATATGTCAAAGTCTTCCTTAAGAATTATCGTTTTTACTCTATTAAAATTACAGCTTTGATCACATGTATATATTTTACAAATTAGGAATAATGGTCTCCTTCCTCTTTGCTTATACACTGTAAAATATTCTGCAACCTTTGCTCATTTTTTTCAGCTACTTTGTTGATAATTTCGACAAAGTAACAGAGACGCCCAATTTAGGCATTTATGAAAAATCCAGCTTCATTTCTGAAATATTTAGTTAATTATCGTCTGCCAAAGAGTTATTTTTGTATTTATTTATACATATTATCATAACTATCAGGAATCTTACTCCCCATTACGGACAGCTGACTCCCCTGTAACTTTGAGTAACATGCTTGCAAGTGTTTTACAGTGTAGGAGACAACGCCGACCTAATACATACAGTAGATTTGGTATAGCTATTTCATAGTTTACTGGTTTTGAAATTTCCATTTTCCTAACAAAACATCTACTTATATTTTTAATTTATCAGAAAATCATAAATTTTGAAAGTATGTAAGCTTATTCATTATGTCCATGAAAGTGTTCTTAGTTCAAAGTAGTTTAGATTAATCGAAAACGATCATTAAAATTATTCATTCTATCATTTGGAATCCATGATTAGAAACATATCATACCTGTAATAACGGACTCTTTTATTCTAACAAAAATAGAAGGGAAAGGTTTCATCAGAAATTAATTTAGAACCTTGAACTTACTTTTTAGGGTTGTTTTGACCCATAATTCTTAATTTTAACCCCAAATTCATTGATATGGTAAACTCATAGATGGCTATGCAACTCCCACCTGTTTCCTATCAGAAAAGAAAATGAACATAGCAACTTATTTAAGAGATAACACCTGATTAAACAATTGTTAAATATTACGTCAATTTTTCTGAAATTCTTTATTGTAAATTTAGAGATAAGAGAAATAATCCCAAAAATAGAAAGGCGATAAATTGTCTGCTGTAGATCTTTGGAAAAAATTGGATTTCTCGTTCATCGTTAACACAGAATAGTTAAAATGCATATCAGATGTATTTGACTGCATGCATATTCACAGAAAAATAATGAGGACCTTGAGAAATAAACCTTGTTTTGTGAGGGTTCATTATTAACCACTACATCGGTAAAATACTGAATGCTGTTAAGGGGATATTAATGTAAGGGCACTGATTTTGGGAAAATGAAAGTCCAAAGTTTTGAAACGAAATGCCATGAAAATTCGCTTTTCAGAACCACGAGAATGCTCAGAGATTTAGTGTTGGTAACAAAATTCCGAAATATTTGCGATAACAATATGTATGTATATTTTGTAAGTGCTTGTCACCCAAAAGAAATGTCGACTGATATGATTCTAAAAAGAATATGTTTGTAATTTCTAATAAAATCAAGATTGGGTCGTCTGGATACAGTCCCGCTTTTCCTCTTTAAAATTTTGTGCCGAAATATGCAAAGTCATTTATAGACGATTTAGATGCCAAAATAATTTCTAAAATAGAAGGATTCAAATTTCAAATATTTGCATTGCAGTATTTGCTCTACATGTGAGCAGTTCTTCCGCTTCCCAAGAGCGGGTGCCATTTTCTGGGTTCTCTCCCAGCCTATTCAGAACTTGTAGCCATGGTCGGTAAATTTCTCTGTCCCACAACTTGCCAACGTGAATTTCAATGCCAGCTTCATTAATATAGAAATCTACTGGTCCCATGGAAGAGTGCTTGAGTGAGAGCTTTCTGTCACCAAATTCCGGCCAGTAAGCTGTTCTCAATTTCAATGCAGGTTGGAATGTTTCATTATATGTCGACTCAACGGAAGCTTCTGTGCGGCCTGTAAGGTCAACGACGTTTTCTTCAAATCTCTCTGCCGCCCGTTTGCCAACACAGTTCACGACCTTCACTTGCTCCTGTGGGGTCGACTTATAATGAAACATTCGATTATTTTTCATATCTTCTCGCTGTTCAACGACCTCTTGTAAATTCATCGGGCATTTTCTTGCATTCTCAATCTGTGCCTCACTTTCTCTCGTGAACACTGATTGCCATTCATCTCCAATGCTCGATTCTTCAAGTGGTTCCCGTAAGTCATGAGACTCGGCTACATAGTTACTGTACCAAGGGATCTCACATTTTTTGTTATCTGAATGGTGCTCAACAGAGGGTCCTGCTTGAGAGTTGTCTTCAGGGAAACATGCCTCCGACGTTTCCACTTCTTCGCCTGCATTGGATTTGTTTTCTCTCACTACGCGGTTTTGGCAATGAAAGCTCTCACCAAGTGTTGACTTCACAGGAATATGCTTCAATACTTCCAACGTTTCCGTGATTTTTTGGAAACTCATGAAAGCCTTTCTGTTGTTGCTAATCTCTTCATCACTGTCAGTCGTGAATCTCGATATGCAGTCATCACCAGCACTTGAATCATTGACTGAGTTCTCGACGGACAGAGAGGCATCGGAACACTTGCCATACAGTGTGGTCTCACTCTCCGTACTTTCTGAAAAGTCCTTACAGGTCAACCCTGCCTGATGTCTGTTGTCTTTGGGAAAAACTAAGTCCCACCTGTCTATTTTTTCTTCTTCTGTATTGAAATCCTCCTTCTTTTCATCACGACTTTGACACGGAAGGATATTAGCAGGTGTTGTCTCTTTTCTGTCGCCTTCACTGTCCTGTCTACGTTCTCTTCGGTTTTCCAGAAATCGTCTGAAGAATTTGGAACCCGACCTTTTGGGTTCATGGCGACTGCCCTGTTCTTCACGTAGATTTTCATTCTTGAGCTTGTCTGAATCATCTTTCTTGAAGACTTTGCTCCTGCAAACAAAGAGAAAAACATGAGGCATTGATTATTTAATATATACAATCTTAATTATAAAATTAATTGTTAGAATATTTCTGTTTCGAGCTTTTACGAACTAATTAGAGATCTGTTTTTAAGTCAGATTTCTGGGATAGGCGTAAGTAACATAAGTATAAGAAAATTTGCTATCCTTTGCTAAACAAATACTGCATTATAAACGCATAAATATTCTGATATATGAAACATATTTAATAATTTTTAACTGCCATGTTACTATATAAGATCTATGGTGTAAATTCCTAGCAATGAATTTCTAAAATGCGTAATGGCAATTCTGTTAAATTTTCTTTTCATATATTAATGTGTTTCTTTTTATGTTATTCATTTAGAATTGCGAATCTGTTGCTATGGTAACCATCTGAATAACGTTGCATAAAATGTGTATGGATGTATCCTAATATTATTGGCGTTTACCATTACGTACATTATAATTTGGGGAATTTGGCGACTCCTTTTTTAGAACAAAATGACCTATTTATCGTTAGAGTACAGTAAACATTAAAATGTCAGTAGCGCACTGTATAATTATCACAGGGAAAAATAAATGGGGTACATTTCTTGGCGTTAATATGTAAATATACCAAAACGTGTGTTTTCTTTTGAATGGAACGCGCTAGATTTACGAGAATCCTTAATGCATTCGCATAAATTTGACTATCAAATTATGTAACTATAGCTAATAGAAGAAGGTTTATTTTTATTCCATGTTCGAATTAAACAATTGATTTTATGGTTTAAAATCATTCGAAAATTGTGGGAGCCATCGAACTTTTACTCGCATTTAAAATCAATGGATTTCCGATATGTACAAATTCAGATTATCTTTTTAAATTTTCTTCGAAATTCACATTCTTTGTGAGCTCTATTCGCAGACACTATTAAATATGCTGATTGTTTCAGATTTTCAAATAATTTTTGAAAATAGCAATTATCCAGTCATAGAAAAACCATAGTAATCTATTACGTAAAGATAAGAATTATTTTGTACTACGTTTATCACTGGAAAACGGATATTACTCTTTTCAGAATTCCTGGCCGAAACCATTCCCGGGATAGAGAAGGTTAGAACCCATTTTGTAGAAAACCCAGACCACACGACCAACCCATAGGCTAATGGTAGCTTTCTGTGTGGCCGGGAGAACCCATTTTGTGAATAAATATATCAGAAATTTATAAAAAAGGTAATTGAGGATTAATTATCTTTGAATTAGTTTGTTTTATATTTTACAATGTGATAAGGTTAGTCACTCTATTAAAAAGAATGTGACACGTTGTATTAACGGGAATAGACTCAAAGGGTTTTGTAACAGTTTTGAGTTTTGATACAAACTGAAAATCTCAAGTCATATCTCAAAAATATTTAATTAAATATGAAAGCTGTTTTTCATTAGGTTTTGTGCGTGAGAATAAAGATATACTTTTGTTTTTGAACTATGACTTCTCTAGAAACACCTGATTACAATGTACGGGATATTAATTCAATGCCAATAAATCTGGAACATGACAATTTGTGATATAAACACCTTGATTTATCTGTCTGTTTATCTATCTACTAGGTAATCACTGGGTAACGCTTGGCGAAATTCTGGAAACAAATTTTGGCGGCATATCACTAACTTGGCGAGTCTTTTTGAATGCTGTTCAATCGTCGAAAATATTGCGAAATTGAAAATATCGACTCTAAATCAATGAAAATGACGACTAATTGATGAAAATTCAATATCTTGGAAATAACGTAACAAACGACTATATGAATAACTTATTTCTCCGCCCATCCGTAATGCTTGGCGAAACATTTGGCGGGATGTCGCAAAACTTGGTGACTTTTTTAAATATTGCCAAATTGACGAAAATGTCGCCAAATTGATAAAAATGTCTCCAAATTCCGTCACGTAACGGACAAACCTTCTAGTATGCGCATATTATTTTGATTTGAATGCCGTAGATGTTTGTCTTAGGCATGAATTCATCTTTTGATAGGAATTTAATAATAAAGCTTTTTGTTTTGAAATCTGGATAATTAAAAATATAATTTTCAATTTTAATTTTGGGAAAAACAGCAGTTAGAGCTTAAATCCCACCAGTTTTATGCATCAAAATGTTTGCCTTTAATTATATTTGCCGACTAATACATGGAGTACAATGATGTTTGAAGATGTTTGAAGATTTCCTGTACACAATGTTTGCCAATTTACATTTGCGTAACCGCCTGTTATGACATTTGTATAAATGATACCATTTTTGAAAGTAAATATACGCAGTTTTTAAGTTAGATCATCGTAAATGATAGTTTTAGCATTTTATGTTTTAAATTCAAGCGTGAATTAGCTATTAAAGATTATTAATAAATGTTTAAAATATCAATTGCAGTTTTATCCCAATCAACGGTTTGTGTCTCTAACGTAAAATTCAAGTTTCTGTACTATCCTAACTGTTGCATATGAACTTACATCTTCTTTCTACACCAGTTGTATATCTTCCCCATTCTTAATCTTTTCTGTCGATTCAAAATGAACTCAAATGTTTTATAAAATCTTTGTCCAGTAGAGCTTGCGTTTTTGCTTCCTAACTCGACGAAATCTTTTACTGAAATGAAGTTGCCGTTCGATTTTTAATAAAAGTTACATTTCGCGATGCCATTTGGAGTGATGAAATAATGACTAAGCTTATAATATTAAAAAAACGTATCGATTAATACATGGAGTTAAATGCTTCGTCTGTACAACTACCTCCATGGATTAATGCTTAACTTTTCCTAATTTGTTAGACATCATGCAAATCTGTGTTGACTAGAGTCTATCCATTTAAGATCATGAACAATCAAAAACTAAAATTTTTATTTATAAGGCCATAGGTTTGAATTTATATCTTGCAATTTCGTAGAGAAAATTGAAAATGTTTCTTTAAATTTTAAAAATTTTAATAAAAGTTATTCTGAATTAATATTTAAAAGTGATCCTGTTACTATGGTAACCATCTAGTTAAAAGTTTCATGATGGTTTTATGGAAATAAATTATAGTCTCATAACCATAAAGTTAGAAAGAAGGAGATAAAACTCCTAAATATGAAACGCTTGAAAATGCCACAATTCTTTGAGAATTATATCTCGGTGTCATTCGTGTTTGTAAAGTAGCTCCTATTGTTAGTTGACACAGCAGAAAGACATAGTATTTATTAAAAGTATTTTTGATTAATTTTTAAATTGAAGCTTCCTTATATATAATTATGAGTACAATTAACCAGTATTTATTCATAATTGCAGGATAGAATGCAGAATATATGGAGATAAAAATAAATTGAAAGGTAAAATAATTTTAATTACGTAGGAATATTCTTTATCGTTTCAGTTCTTCTTTGCATTGTGTTAGTAATTTATTTTTACAAAATGGACAGTTTAAAAAATATTTTAGGCTTTTTGCCATAAAAATGCATACAATACATTGCTACTTATTTTATCCCAGCGCCACCAGAGTTATTGTCTCAAACGATATTGGCTTTTTCTTAACATGAAATTTTGGTGGCTTTCTTTCTAGAGCAAAATAACTTATACATACTCAGGGTCAGAAATCAACATCCAAATAATATTAGCATTTTATTAGTATTTTGAGAAATATATTAAATTGGGTGCATTTCTTAGCATCGAAATTGAAAACTATCAATGGCGTTTTTTCTTGTGAATGGAACGTGCTAGATTTACGAAATTGATGTTATTGTATCGTTAGTATATTTGCATATTGTTGATTAAACCAAATTATTTTATTATAGCTAAAATTTGTGTTTACGCTTATTAATTTTAATATAGCTAATTTATTTAATCCCTTTTTACACGTTTTTGGGACAAATACTTAATAATCAGAGAAGTATCAGATTGCAATAACAGAAGGATTCGTGCCAGCATTCAGAAGAGAGTTCCATTCCATAGATAATTTGAGCATAAAATGCTTGTTATGGACGATTCATTCGAAGTCTATCATGTATTCCTAAGGAAGCGAAATCAGCATTTGCCTTCATTTCGGGATCCTTTCTACTCGGAAACTGCAAATAGGTAGGAAGATGAAATTTTGCATGCATACATGAAATTGCACTCAGATTTGCAAAAAACCCAATATTAAATACTAAAGAACTGTAACAGGTCGAATCATCCATTTTTAAACTGCCCATGCTCAGTACGCTTCTAACAAATAGCGTGTAAAAATAAAATACAGGCCCGCTGGCGGCATTTTTGATATGAATAAACATTGTTGTACAAAAGGTAAATAAAAGAGTCCAATATTAAGCTTCACTACCCTATGTTTTGCACGGTTTCTAGAAGAAGATGGCGAAACAAAATACACACCATGCAGTTATCGAATCACCTCAATGATACATACGATCATGGAGATAGGAAGGATATAAAACTGCTATGGATGAAACGCTTGAAAATGCCACAATGCTTTGAGAATTATATCTAGGTGTCGCTAGAGTTAGTAAAATAGCTGTTATTGCCAGTTGACACAGTAGAAAGGCGTAGAATTCATATATGTATTTTGGATTTTTTTTAGACTATGGGTTTCCTAATTATGAGTATAATTAACCAGTAATTTTGTATAATTGTACGATAGAGTATAACTAAAATAAATAAAGGACAAATAAAAAGATATAAAAATAAATTGAAAGGTAAAATAATTTTGAATACGTAGGAATATTCTTTATTGTTTCAGCTCTACTTTTCATTGCGATAATAATTCATTTTTACAAACAGTTTAAATAAATATTTTAGGCCTTTCGCTATAGCAATGAATACAATGCAGGACTATTTATCTTATCCCAGCGCCGCTTTAATTATTGTTTCAAACTATATTGGCGATTTCTTAATATGACATCTTAATATGTATTTTATTTTTACACCCTATTTGTAGGAAGAGTAGTGAGCATGTGCAGTGTAAAAATGGATGATTCGCCCGCTTACAGTTCATTTTAATAATTGATATTGGGTTTCTGCAAATCTGAGTCCAGTTTCACATATCCATGCAAAATTTCATCTTCCTACCTATTGCAGTTTCCGAGTAGAAAAGATCACGAAATGCAGGCAAATGTTTTTTTCCCCAATGGCCAGGCACTAGACTCTTCGTCATTCGTCCTATATTCTGCCGTAATCGTGAACCATTTCGCCATCCTAGGACGTTGCCCCAGGTGCACCAGAGGGGGCGTAACACACAGCACATCACATTACACAACATCCATGTCTTACGTGGGACTCGAACCCACAAAGCGTCGGCTGATCGATCTCTGGAAACGCTCGCCTTGACCGTTCGGCCACCACGCCGACTGCAGGCAAATGTTGATTTCGCTTCCTTAGGAATACTACTTCCATGCATACATTAGGAATTTTACTTCCATGCATACAATAATACATCGCAAACATTTTGAAATACATTTTGTAATTTAGATGTGTTACTCTGATTTCATGTGTTACTTTGACTTCCTGTATTCTAATTTGTTTAACTTAATATTCAAATTCTGAAAACTTATTTGCCCTTTTGTATTAGGATTCTCAAATATTGAAATTTCTGTTTTATACTTCTAATTTCATAATTATGTCTAAAATTAAGTTTTAATTTGAAATCTTTCTTTTCTGACTTTTTTCTAACGCATATCCCAAGTTCGAACAAACCAATTTATTTTATGATTGTTTAAAATCATTCCAACATTTTGTTAGCGGGCGAACTTTCACTTGGACGTGGCATTAATAGGAATCCAGTATTTGCACGTATTTACACTTTGTTGCTGACGTGGTGGTCGCGTGGTCAAGGCGAGCGTTTCCACAGCAATCGCTCGACCGCTGCGTTGTGGGTTCGAGTCCCACGTAAGGCATGGATGTTTGTGTTGTGGGCGCAGTGTGTTCCGCCCCCCTCTGGTGCGCCTGGGGCATCGTCCTAGGACGGCTAAATGGTTAACGTTCTGGCCGCTGACAAAAGGCGAATGATGATAAGTCAAGTGTCTGGTCACTTGAAAAGAAAAAAAACTTTGTGATGCATATTTCAAATTTTGTTGTACTTGAGCGCCAATAGTCATTTATCTGCTATATGAATAACTTGTTTCTCCATCCATAACGCTTGGCGAGAATTTGGCGACGAATTTGGTGGAATTTCGCCAACTTGGCGACTTGTTTAAACGTTGCCAAATTATCGAAAATCTCGCCAAATAAAAAAAAATAACTCTAAATCGATGGAAATGAAGACTAATTAACGGAAGTTCAATATCTTGGAAAGAATATAAGTATCTACTATAAGAATAACATATTTTTTTTGCTGTAAAAGTAGTAAATTCATTGCATTATAAAAGGAAAGACATGTGCTGCCCACATCAGATTTTTTTCAATGTAATGACTAAATGGTTGATTTCGTCCTTCTATAAGGATTGAATAAATTGAAATCAATATTAATTGAAACATGAAAAATTAAAATATACATTTTATTTTGATTTATTAAAATAGATAAATTTGAACTCAAATCCCATTTAATTTATGCGTTGAAATTTAAATTTTTAATTATTAATAGTGTTTATTACATTGACTATAATGCTTTCCGGGTGTTTGAATTTATAACCTTTATCTCTTTACCAAGAGTTAGATTTACATATTATATTTGTATTATATTTGTATAAATGATAACAAAAAAATACGCAATATGAAATTTAGGGCATAGAAAATTAAATCTTAATCAATGTATGTTTAATTTGAAGTGAAGTGTAAATTAAACAATTATGGGTAATGTTTAAAATATGTTACACTATCATCTCTATCACAACTGTTTGTGCCGGTAAGTTTTTGTTCTTTCCTAACTTATAAATATCAACTTACAACTTCTTCCTACACCACTTTAACATCTTTCCCATTCTGAACACCTTTTCTTTACTCTAACTGAGGTGAATGATTTCTAAAATCTTTGATGAGCTCCGCTTTCTCGCGTCCTATCTCGGCAAAATCTTTGAATGAAATGAAGTTGCCATTCGAATTTTCATATTTATATAAAGTTTTTCTTTTCGTTGCCATTCCGAATTATGAAATAACTGCGGACGTTAAATTAAAAAAATCCCCATCGATTAACACATGGAGGCAAACTTACTGCATTTATAACTGTGCATTTATATTTAACTTTTCCCTTATTTATCACTCATCTTAGGTATCTATTCTATGCTTTGTTATTTCAAAGCAAAATAATATAATATATATAATATATATATCTGTGAAGGGATAATATATATATATATATATAATATATATATCTGGGAAGGTATAATAATATAATATATATATATCTGTGAAGGGACACAATCGCTCATGATACAACAGTTTCTAGATAATGCAAGTATGTTCATATAGAAATAATATTGCACAAGATGTAAGGTCGAATATTTTCGACGTTCATTCGTAGATTTAAATTGGGAGAAATTTTGTTGACGTCTAACAAAACTATTTTGAAAGGTCCAATTTACTTAAATTTCGCGCAAATTTGACTTAACGCTATAACATAAATTACTGGAAAGTCATATAATACATCTATTGAAGGCTTTTAATAAATAATAAAAAATCTCATACGGGCAGCACATAACTTTCCTTATAAAAAGTAATGAATTTACTATTTTTACAGTAAAAATGAAAATATTATTCTTATAGTAGATAGTTATATTCATTCCAAGATATTGAATTTCCGTCAATGAGTCGTCTTTTTCATTGATTTAGCATCAGTTTTATCCAGTCTGTCGGGAGTTTCGTTAATTTGGCAACATTTAAAAAGTCGCCAAGTTTGCGAAATTGCGCCAAATTCGTCACCAATATCTCGTCAAGCGTTATGGACGGAGAAATAAGTTATCTTTATAGCAGATTAATGACTATTGGCGTGCAAATACAAAAGTATTACTCAAAATATCTTTTCTCATGAATGGATCGAACTAGATCCACGAGAATGATGTCATCAAATGTATCGTATGATATTACATATGAAAAGTGAACATGTTTCTCAAGAGAAAATATTTTGTTTTAATTTAAGGGAATTTTAGATACATTTATTTAAAAATGTGAACGGTTCATGTTAGTGTTCTAAAGTTTGTCAATCGTTTTCAAAGGAAAAATTGCGTAAGAAATGTCTATTTGAACGTTATTAAAGATTTTGTTTACATTTAATGATTTTTTCAAAATCTCACTCGACAATTTAGGTGGGTTCTGAACACTCGATTGTTTTTAAAAACAATAGGCTTCCAGTACTCACGTATTGTAATTTTTGTACCGAATTTCATTCGAATCATCGTTCCATTCGTTCGCCATATATCTTCTCCACAGACTCACTAACAACACACACACACACACACACACACACACACACACACACAGACATCACCTAAAAAAGGTCCGATTCGTGATCAGGGATGCTTGAAACGTGCTCTCCCGCCAAAAACTCGAATTCGAATACGTCACAATACTTTCCTTATACATTATACTATGTATATAAGGAAAGTAATAAAATGTAACAATATAACACCGATCGTCTGAATTCCAATTAACAGATTCATAAAAATTCAATATCCAATTTTTCATGTATTTTTTCAAAGAAAAGTAATATTTATCTTTTTCATTTTGGATATACGGATTTTTACTATGACAACCGTAAAATTATCGTGCGTATAGTTGCCAAATAAGAGTAAAAATAAAGAAATTACCACATATTTTCGCATTGAATAAACATCGCATTAAATAAATTTTGTCGCTTTTGGCGACTTCATTGTCATAAGTAAGTGATCTACTACTTTTCCCACATATGTAGTAAAGATACGAAAGATGTACGAAAGATAAATTATAATTTGATGTAGTTAAATTTTGTCCATCTCCGGATGTGTCAGCCATAGATTATCGTGCTGTTGAATTGTTAAAAATTGAATTTTTTAAAAGCGACTTAATCTAAAACCTTTGAAACAGGAGTGGAATAAAGTACCACTCATATCTTTAAGAAAATATCTCTTATCTTGGAAATCAAGGTGCAAAATGATAATCAAAAGAAAGGGCCGTCGGATAAAACATGAAATAATGATTTCGAAAATTTGAATTCAAGTTTTCGAAGGAAGAAAATCTCGATTTCAGCTTTAATGAAGTAATGCTTGTGAGTTTATAGTGTGTGTGTATGTATGCATACGAGTGTGTGTGTGTGCTTATTTGTGTGTATGTCAGTGTATGTATCAGTGAGCCTGTGGAGGCGATATCTCCTAAATAAATCAAGTGTTTCGAAAATAATTTGGTGTGATTATTACAATCGATAAATATTGGAAACTTATTAGTTTTAAACACAGTCAAAAATTCCGAAGGCCCCTAAATTTTCGAATGAAAAAATATTTAAAACATCAAAACATTTTCTGTGTTTTAAAAAAATCATTTCATACGAAAAATATCATTATGCGATACATTTCTTAAGATCATTCTCCCGAATCTAGTTAATATATAAGCACAGTTTTTCTCTTTTTGTTTCTTTATGCAACTCTAGGCGATGAATTTAGAGGCAATATTGACTTATATGGTATAATATCGCCAACTTTACTATTTATACCTTCCCTGTATCTCGTAAAAATTGAAATCACATAAAATGGAGAAAAGTATTTAATATTGTGAAATATGGTCCTTTTTCATATGTAATATTATGCGATAAATTAAATAACATCATTTTTTCGGATCTAGTTCGTTCCATTCACGAGAAAAGATACTTTGTGCAATAGATTTGCATTTTGACGCCTCAGAATTGGCCAACAGTTGTTCATTTGTAAGAAATACTCATCTTTCTGTCTGTCTGTAACACTCGATGATGAATTTGGCAAAGTTGGCGACTCATTCAGCGAAATATCGCCAACATAGCAATATTCGGCCTGATTGAAGAAAATGTTTCAAAAATGACGTTAAGTTAGCAAAAATAACGACAAATTATTAATTATAAAGATATGAATGGACTACATTGATTATTGCGGATATTATCAATATTGGCAATTGCCAAATTAGGTTTACGGGACATATAATTTAATTGGGTACTTCGAAATCCTTTTACATGTTGCCTTTCAGAAAAATGCCCAATCTGCAATTTAACATTAACATCATTGTGCCACACATCTTTTGCATCATTTTTTCACCGTGAAAGAAGTAAATTCGTTGAAATATATAAGGAAAGTATTGTGCTGCCTACATCAAATTATTTTACATGGTGCAAAATTAACGAATGGGTCGTCAAGTAGACAAAAATAGGCTAATTTGATGAAAATGACGCATAACTGAAGATTAAATATTGAAAATCTTTTAATATATATGAAAAAAATATTGCTTTAAAATTTTTAATTATTGTGAGCGGCACTGAAATGTATGTTAACGTTTGAACATAATCAAATTGTTTTTGAAAAATTTTGAAATTGTATGAAATATATTTTGTATACATATCTTGAAATGTGTCTCTTATAAATATGTCTTAGATGCAAATTTCACATATGGTAATATTTAAAATTCTATTCAAAGTAATCCGACGAGTTTGTTTATATAATATTATAATCAATATGCAGCTTCTATTATTAAAAATAATAGTTTAAGCAATGTATGTTTAATTATAAGCGTGATAAGCAGTAATAATGCCTACAGAAAGTCTATAAAATATACGTTTTAATGTCATCTCAATGAGAACTGTTTGTGAAGCTAATCGTAAAGACAAATGTGTGTTCCTGACTAACAAATATTAACTTACAACTTCTTCCTGCACCAGTTATATATTTTTCCCATTTCTCGAATCTGTTTTTCGATTCTAAAGGATTACAAAATCTTTGACAAGAAGAGCTTGCTTTTTTGCTTCCTATCTCAGAGAAATCTTTTAATGAAATGAAATTGCCATTCGATTTTTCTGATTTAAAAAGGTTACAGTTGTTGCCATTTTAACTAAAGAAATAATCACTTCGCATGTAATATTAAAAAAACCTATTATTTAATACATTGATACACATACTTTGTGTCTCTTTTCTTACATTGATTGCTTTTGATATTATTAATTAAAAACTAAAATTGTTTTTTTAACTGATTGTTTGAGTTCAAATCAGTCAATTTCTGAAAAGTATATTCGGAATTTAACTTCTTTTGTTCTCCATGTTTTTATAAAGAGCATGCTAAATTTATTTTCCGAAAAAAATCCCGTTGCTATGGAAACTGTCATGTTAATAATCCCAATTCGCGTATGAAGACAAAATAGAGTTATTAGCAAAGCTCTAGCGTTCACAGTATATAAAGTTTATTTTTCGATAGTATAGACAGTTATGAGATAGACTGCTACTTTTGCTACTTTAAATTAGGCAAATATATGCCTCATCTGAAACACTTAGTAATTGAAAGCAAAAATTTTATTATATAAACCGATGGATTGAGTTCCGTAATCAAATGATTTCATTAAAATTCAAGATTCAAATGTTTTATGTGTTTTCCTAAGTCGATAATATATTTCGTTAATTAATTTGATAAGCCAACCCTATATGGCTACTCCATTATGACAATCCTATAATTATCGTACGTGCGTAAAAATTTAATAAATGCCATGCCACAATGTTATTAGCATTGAAATAACATCATGCAAAAGGAAATTTGGAACTTTGGAAATTATCAGTTTAAACAAAATGATTTATTTAAATTTGCACACAAATTCGACGTTTAAATGCTTTTGTATTTTAATTAATATCATGTAAAATAAATAAAATACGCAATTTTTTTTTACTTCAAAATACAAAACTATCAGAAAACGTTCTTTATCTTTTGAATGCAACCTTCAAAATAGTAGTAATAGATTCGTTCCATAATACTGCGAATGGATCAAAATTTTAAAATGTTGCCATCTTTGTCCCAATCATTTTTACCGATTTTTACTTTCCTTATATACATAATGTATAAGTATTGTGACGGGGTCGAAAATTCAAATTCGAGTTTTCGACAGGAGAGCGCGTTTCAAGCATCCCTGATCACGAATCAAACATTTTTGAAGCGATGTGTGTGTGTGTCTGTGTGTGTGTGTGAAAGTATGTGTGTGTGTGTGTGTGAAAGTATGTGTGTGTGTGTGTGAAAGTATGTGTGTGTGTGTGTCAATGAGACTGTGGAGACGATAACTGACGAACGAATGGACCGAATCGAACGAAATTTCGTACAAAAAACATAATCCGTAAACACTGGAAGCCTATTGTTTTTATACGCAATCGAATGCTCAGAACCCCCTGAATTTTGGAGTAAAATTTTGAAAAAATCGTCAAAAAATCAAAACCGCTAATAAAGTTAAGCAAATAGACATTTCTTATGTAACTTTTCATTAGAAAACGATTGACATAAATTTTAGAACGCTAGCATAAACCGTTCTTGAGATATTGCATATTTTTCAAAAAACTTATCAAAAAGTTATATAAAATAAAAAAAAAAATATTTCCTATTGAGAAACATATTCACTTTTCATATGTAATACCATGCGATAAATTGGATGACATCATTCTCGTGGATCTAGCTCGTTCCATTCATGAAAAAAGATACTTTGAGTAATACTTTTGTATTTGAACGCCAATAGTCATTTATCTGCTGTAAGAATAATTTATTTCTCCATCCATGATGCTTGACGAGATTTCGGCGACAATTTTGGCGGAATGTCGTAAACTTGGCGATATTTTTATTGTTGCCAAATTAACAAAAATCTCGCCAAACTGATAAAAATGACGCTAAATTAATGAAAATTACGACTCATTGAAGAAAATTTAATATCTTTGAAAGAATATAAGTATCTACTATACGAATAACATTTTTTTAAACTGTAAAAGTAGTAAATTCATTGCAATATATATGGAAAATCATGTGTTGCCCACATCAGATTTTCTTTTTTTAGAGATATGGAAATTTTCTTTTTGGTAGGTAAAATATATTTTTAGATTCAAACTTTATCAAGAAAAATACAGCCTTTTATTGATAAAAATATTTAATTTCTCTGAAATTTCATGATTTCGTTATTCCACAGACTATCTAAAATTGCAATGCAGCATGTTTTTGAATTATTTAGCACACAAAAACTAAATAATCAACAAAATAAAATTGTTTTTAAGAAATTATATATTCTAGATTTTGAAATAAGTATATTTCTACATTATATATACGGAATGTGCCATTCTTTCAATTATAGAGAATGTAAATGCCTAATTTTCAATTATAGAGAATGTAAACAATTATGGAGAATGTTGTGGAGAATGTCCAAAATATGTAGAGTGAGTTGTATAAAAATTGCTGCATTTCTTTAACGCAAAATTACTTAGCTCATGGAGTCTGCAATATAGCTGATATGAATAAAATATTCATTGATTTTCACAGAGAAGAAGACGATTTTTTCGATGAAATTTTAAGCGTAGAGATACTTGTACCTCCATGGTTTTGAGTTTTAAATAAAATAAATTATTGTAGTAATGTACTGAATAAAAGGAATGTAAAAAGTTTATGAATGAAATGCTACTTTTATAGAGAGAGCCAGCCGATTTATATTTCGATGACGTCATTTGAGTAAAGTTCATTTGTTATCGATGGAGTTTTCAAATCTCTCTATATTAAAAAAAATATGATGTGGGCAACACATGACTTTCCTTATATAATGCAATGAATTTACTATATTTACAATAAAAAAAGTAGATGATTTTTATAGCAGATATTTATATTCTTTCCAAGACATTGAATTTTCGTCAATGAGTCGTCATTTTCATTCATTTAGCGTCATTTTTATCCATTTGGCAAGTTTTTCGTTAATTTAACAACATTTAAAAAAGTCGCCAAGTTGACGACATTCCACCAAATTTGTTGCCAGAATCTCGCCAAACGTTATGGACGGAGAAATAAGTTATTCTTACAGCAGATAAATAACTATTGATGTTTAAATACAAAAGTATTACTCAAAGTATCTGTTTTCATGATTGGAACGAGCTAGATCCACGAGAATAATGTCATCAAATTTGTCGCATGGAATTACCTATGAAAAGTGAAATGGTTTCTTAACAGTTAATATTTTTTTAATATATGGGATTTTTAATATATGGGAACATGTTCCTCAATAAGAAATATTTTTTTTTATTTTATATGATTTCTTGATTATTTTTTTTGAAAAATGAGCAATATCTCGAGAACGGTTCATGTTAGCGTTCTAAAATTTATGTCAATCATTTTCTAATGAAAAATTATATAAGGAATGTTTGTTTGCGTAACTTTATTAGCGGTTTTGATTTTTTGACGATTTTTTCATGCGTTCTGAACATTCGATTGCGTATAAAAACAATCGGCTTGCAGTGTTTACGGATTGTAATTTTTGTAATTTTTGTACCAAATTGTATTGTAATTTTTGTACCAAATTTCGTTCGAATCGGTCCATTCGTTCGTCAATTATCGTCTCCACAGGCTCACTGACACACACACACACGCACACACACACACACACACACACACACACACACACATACACACACACACACCAAATGTGTTGTAATTTTTGTACCAAATTGGATTGTAATTTTTGTACCAAATTTCGTTCGAATCGGTCCATTCGTTCGTCAATTATCGTCTCCACAGGCTCACTGACACACACACACACGCACACACACACACACACACACACACACACACACATACACACACACACTCACACACACACACACACACACACACACAGACATACTTTAACACACACACACACACACACACACAGACATCATCTCAATTTCGTTCGTGTGTGCGTATGTGTACACACATACACATGTGTGTGTGTGTTCACATACACACACACTTTATTTATTACTCTAAATATGTACATGGTCTATACTTTATTTATTACTTGTAAATACATTGTCTATGCTTTATACATATTACTCGTAAAAAAACTGTCTAAATTGTTCGCCTATTATAAAATTAATCACCGCCTTGTCCCCGAATCATATCTGGTATATGCAACTATCTCAACTGTATCACCACAGAAACATTTAAAAATACTTGATTTTTTTTTCTGTATAATTTCTTGTGAACTAAATTAAAAAAAAAATATTTATGTTTTTTTTTTTTATTCTGGCGCTGATCATAAGTGAACCAAAACAATAGAAGCTGTATACAGGCATATTTTATACTAATATTTCATAATATTCATAACTAGTATTTCATATAAATATACTGCTCTTATTTGGAATAATATTTTTAGTAAGAACCATTAAACAGATACAACGAAATCAAGCAATTTTGAAAGAAAAAATAGACTTTCGTACAGAAACCACAAGGCAGGTATTCAAGCTAGTTGAAAATAATTGTTTTCTCCAGAAATAGAACGTTTGTTCTGTTTCTGAAACTAAATCAATTAATCAATTTTCTGGTGTTTGTTTTATGCCTATTAAAGTTATTTTAATTATAGATTATTTTACTGCAGTTTGAGAGCTTTTCCGTTTTAATCACATCTGCTAATTTAGTGTGGACATCTTGGTGGTTGGGCAGTCAGCCCGGCAACAAATAAAAAAGGTGTCAGCATGACGTCATACGAAAAGGCTTTCGTCATTCGTGGCGTCACTGACTAGGAAGGACTTTGAGAAATGTTGTCAAAACACGGCAAGTTTTCGCATTATTACAGTTAAAATTTATTTGTTAAATTTGCAGTGGTAATATCCAGGCATAGACAACTTGCGCAAGAATTTTAAATTGTGCTGTGCACACAAAACCCAGTGTCTTCCAAGGATATTTAGTGACTTTAATGAGGTAGGATGCCAGTCGCAGTTAACAAGTTCGGTGTCTCTTGAGAGCCCTAGAATAAAATGTGCGCGTTTTCTTCCCTATATGATGTGATATGCGCAGAAAAAAGTTAAAAAATTAAGTCAGTCATGTTCAGAACGAGCATCAATTAATTCTTATAATTCAATAAAGTAAATTAATATAATCAATTCATTTATATTTTTTTCTGGAGATTGTTTCAAATAAACATAAAAATAAATTAGTTATTCTGTTAAGCCTTCCTTACAGTAATGACCATAATAACAGCAATACATGATCTCGCTGACGAAATTAAATAGACAAATCACATTTCATATTTCATTGCACGTCTCTTTCAATATATCTCTATATCTCAGGAGATACGTTTACACTTATAGTTACTAATGAATTATTTTGAGACGATGAAATAAAACGATGTTAATTTTTATTTCACGGGGCACAGATCAAAAATCCCTTAAGTCATGTTTTTGCTTTTTTCCTACCGGTAAATCTTCTTGTACTGCACTCACTTCAATAAATCTTTCCTCATGGGATTTATGAATAAAAGTTGGAGTTAGATGGTTATAACTCCCGACATTTTTTAAGATATTGCCTAAAGTCTTTTTAAAATCCAAGAGGAAATATCCCTGATTGGAAATTAAGTGCGCATTTTTGCTGACTCTAGAAATTTTATGAACTTATCGGATTTTTTCTTTGTAGTTTCTAGACTGAGACATCAATCTCTTTTGCAATCTCATAGAACAATGTAGTTCATTGTAAATGAATCTTAACTTTGATATCATAAATATGCTGCAATATTGAAGATGCATATTGTTTCATAAAACTTTAAAAACTCAAAATTTGTATTATTGAAAATCGATTTTATGTGTCAATAAATGTCGCTTTTAAAGGATAACAGATATTTATAATTTAAGGCATTTTTAACTTTTTTTTTGTCTTCGTTAACTAATTTGAAGCATTTAGAACAAAACAGTATTACTCTTCTATTTCAAATTATATTTATTCTTACAACGCGGTGAACAAACTCTCATGGTGAAATTAGACAGTTATGATGATTTTCGTGTTTGATATAGGATAAAATATATAGGTGTAAAATATATTGATACATACTGGGTATGTAAATATGATGCTCTTTATTAGTTTTTACATACACGGGTCTTAGGTTAAAAATAAAACCCAGTCATACATTCCAAAAGTTTGATATTAAA
Source organism: Amaurobius ferox (assembly GCA_951213105.1). NCBI lineage: Eukaryota > Metazoa > Arthropoda > Arachnida > Araneae > Amaurobiidae > Amaurobius > Amaurobius ferox. Next base: position 130,954,177 of record OX578146.1, on the reverse strand, counting down.
ATAAATAATTCTTCTCCATCTGTATTAAAAGAACGTACAATATCTCTAGAATGGTTAATGCTAGCGTTCTAAAATTTATGTCAATCGTTTTCTAATGAAAAATTACATAAGAAACGACTATTTACGTAACTTTATTAAAGGTTTTGATTATTTGATGATTTTTTTTTTAATTTCACTAGAAAACGTAGGAGATTCTGAACATCCGATTGCGTTTAAAAACATTAAATTTCTGGTATTCACGAATTGTAATTTTTATACCAAATTTCGTTCAAATCTCTCCATTCGTTCGTGAGATATCATCTCCAGAGTCCCATTGATATACATACCTGCACACACACACACATACACACACACAGACATCATCTCAAAAACGTTTGTATCGTGTTCAGGGATGCTTGAAACGTGCTCTCACGTCGAAAACTCGAATTCGGATTTTCTACCCTGTTACAATACCTTACTTATACATTATACTATGTATATAAGAAAAGTAATAATGACATATCTAAATAAGTAAAAAAAATATCTTACATAAGTTTAAGAAAAATGATTTGAGTTTTTCAACTTACATGATCATAAATCACACTCTACCAAGTAACTGATTACACCCAATAATGATGCAGGTAAACTACATCTCTTGATGTCACCCGGTTGTTAATGTGACAATTATTTTTCTTAATATTTACATGTTTAGTATATACAGCCAGTCTGCTAAGAAAAATTAAAAAATATATTTAGAATGCATATTACCGAAAGATATTTCATTCTATTTTCAGGTGAAAACATAAGATCACAGAATTCCATATCAACAAAATATTTCAATGCATATATTATTTTTTTAATATTGTAGATAAAATTTATTACACACTTCCTTGTAATAAGAAAAGTTTCATCAATACTATAAGTGTAATAAAAAATATCACTAAGCATTACTCGTAAATGTATGTCATCCAAATAGATGATAAAAATAAAAGAGAACCCCAGAAAAGTTCTAACCAAATCTCAGAATTCGTGGAACTAAAGGATCAGGTGCTGAGAGCTTTATGGAAAAGGAAAGATATAAAGTAAGTTTCTTTCAATAAGTTGCTGACATGATACTTTTTTCGAAGAGCTATTGGCTATTGCGTCCCGGCTCGAAAATATGTGATTTATAGGGTCTGAGATGCTCGAAAACACCGCTGAATAAAATGTCCGTATTTTTATTTTATGAATCGCCTTTTATGACTTTCATTAATAAAGTATTTGACATATCAAATACTTATGATTACTTTTACAGCATACATATGAATAGCAAAAGTGTCGCAACAAGATAAATAAAATGCCATTTCAAGTTTGGGAGGGATTCACTTCAGAACATGAATAGAACAGTTTTGGCATCGTCTTATTCAGTATTCATTTTTGTAAGATGGCTTCCAAAAATGGGGGAGGGGGCGTAATCAGTAATTATAGACAAAAAATATTAAAGTTTTCTGCAAAAGTGATGATATTCATGTTGTAATGTAGAAACAGAATCGTCAGTACAAGTTATTTCTTTCGATCTAGACCGTTCGACCTACCTTAAGGTGTGAGAAAGTTATTTGGACGGCCGTGCCCCCAATTTAGACCGGAAACCAGTATGGGGCATCCACAGGGATCGCACTCTGCTTTCCCTACCACCAACCTCTCGGAAGGACTTTCAGATCCACGGAAGGACTTTCAGACCCACATACTTTACGTGCCCATACTCTGAGTGAACATGGGAATAGAGCCGGAAATCGAACACTAGTCCTTCGCGTGCAATCTCCATGGCTTAACTACTGGGCTATCCCATCCCCGTCAGTACAAATGTGACAGTCCGAACTGAAACGTTACACTTTCGGGTAGGCAGGACGGTCTGGGTTGAAAGAAAGAAAATACAAGTTGGAAACATAGGGCCCAGATCGTTATAACCAACAACACTTCAAAAAAGCATTGAAATAGACAGTGCAGTAAGAATCTGCACCATAATTTCGCAAGACCTGTCCAGCTCAACGCATTTAATACTACCTTTTGAATGTTAGCTACAGTATTATTCCTTCCAGTGAGCTTCATCGAAACTGAATAAAACTGTCGCAAAATAAGTAGTGTAAGCTTTAAGTTGAAAGGAAGGAACAGCTACAAATAAGTCTCTTGGGGATTCATGAAGCAAGATGACGCACAATGAGTCGACGTCAACGAGAATCTTAGATCAAGTAACTGGTTGAGTCCCTTTATAATCATCTATAAAGGGACTCACTCTAGTAACTCATTTGTGGTGGAGCCATCTCGTGAGAAATACAGAAAGTACATTTTTACAACGTATATAGAATTGGCAGATAACTGGATAACTGGAATTAATAGAGCGAATATCGTGATCGATTTTTGAAATGGTTCGTGCTCGTCCGTGGTCACCAATGTGCGAGAACGCGAAACCATAAACTTGGCAGTGCCTGGGTTTGATCGTGGGGCCGAATTATGGTAGGCCAGCATTCAGCCAAAGATGACTCCAGATTTAAGCGTTTAATACTGCCTTATGAGCGGTCGCTATAAAATCACACTGGCGACAGATTGATATTTTAAGTCTGGTGTATATATATGTTTTTCTGTCTCAAGTGTAAACTAAAATATTTATATATCTGTGTAGTACAATACTTGTACAACATGTTGCACTCCCAATTACAAATGTCAAGAAAAATAATGAGCAATATAAATGCAACAGCGGAAACCAATCGGAACACAAGTAGATAAACAGTGTTCATCCCCTTCTGCATCAACGACAAATGGGAGAAGTGATATGAAACCAAAGAGGGGAATAAAAAAGTGCCCCAAAGTTTTGTTCCAGAAAATTCAGCCGATTCAAATTTTGGGCAACGAACTAACAGCATGTCTCTTGAGTTTGTGCAAAAAATATCTACTGGAGCGCTAAAAGAAAGAGTGGCTCAGAAGTGTGATGTGCAATAGAATCTTACAGCATAGTGATTGCGCGAATAAGTGTTAGAATGCAAGAACGCATAGGTATTTATGTATTTCACTTGTCACTAATTAGCACGGAAGGCACACATTTAAGGGTTATCTAATAATGAACAATTAGTTCGTACGAATCTATGTCGTGATAACGAGTTCTTTTATGTTAAACTAAAAGAACTATTTTGAGTTTCGGTAAATTAAAAGAAAGTGTCTAAATATATGTATCAATTATATTATGTGTGTAAATATGTTTATTAGTCAAATATTTTTAGAGCTAGATGTGTTATAATAATGTATTTATGAATAGTATTAATAACCAAGACTTAAATGGATATATATAACTTAAATATTAAATAAATTGGTCAATTTAGATAAGTGTGTTTATTTATATCTTGTGTATTTGTCTCTCCGACTTGAGAACCGGGAGTTTACATGCTCCACCCTTAGTGAAGGCATCCAAAGTAAGTCCTAGTATAGTAATTTTGATACGGACAACTTTACCTTATGACAATCTATAAAGTGGAATAAAAGTAAATCAATGTACAAAAACAAAAAGACTGTCTTCAACCGTTAAAGCCGATATTTTTTGTCTCAAATGATTAGAAGACAATGTGAGGTTCGCTCCCGAGGATTTACATCTCTCAAAATAAAATGGGCTCAAAATCCATGCTCCAGGAATCATCTACATTCTACAGCATGTATTTATACCAGGAATCAAAAATTATTACTTGCATTGGTTTAGAAAACTGAGTGTTTAGAAATAGATAAACAAAAAAAGGAAGCAAGAAACAGTCGAAACTGAATGGGATCGACACGAAATAGAAAGGATGATAAAATGAGATTACCGCATGCATTTGGATAGTTAGGCAATCAAGCTCTGACATCCAGAGTGTCTTAATCCCAATCATGTGATAAACACTGCAAAAAGAAAACAGGAAAGGTCAATCATGCATAATCATTGATTATGAAACACTTTACAACTGAAATGCAATTTCATTTAAAAAAATTTTAAAATGTGATACATTCAGTGGTGATATCTTTTACATTATCACAGTACTAAAGTAATTTATTATACTTAAATATTTAAAACTGTATCGAAATATAAATCATCTGATTCTCTATGCAAAATCAATGAATATTTCATTCATATAACTTGTATTCCAGACTCCGGAGCTAAATAATTCTGTGTGAAAAAAATTCAGCAATTCTTATGTAACTCAACTTACATTCGCTTCAGATATTTGCATTCTGCATACGTTAAAATTAGGCTTCGTTGAAGAAATAATTAAAGTTTAGGGATAATTTAAAATCACAATTACTGTAATTGCATAGGCACGGAATTTAGATACACAGATAATATACAGATACGAAGATAATATATGTGTCTGAGTGTGTGTACGTATTTAAAGTATTGAAATCATGCCGAAGATCGGAACTCGAATTTTCGAAGGATCTACACGTTTTGGGACTTCTAAAACACGAAAAAACTATTTTTAGGAAGACGTCTATGTGTGTAAGTGTGTATCTGTGTATGTTTCTGTGTGTCTGTGAGGATATTACATCCACTCTAATTGAAAAACTAATGGACCGAATTTCATAAAATTTGGTAGGTATGTATTTTGTGGGAAATCCTGATGGTCATTAGAGTATAGTACGATTCGTAATAAAAGAATCTGCCTTCTTTGCGAAATGGCCGGCAGAAATTGCCTTTATCCACTCTAGCTAAAAACTAATGGAACAAATTTAACAAAATTTGGTGTATAATATTTCAATGACCTACAAGTGATTTATACACCAAATTTACCAAATTTGGTACATAAATCATTTGTAGGTTATTCTAGTACGATTCATGTAAAAGGAACTGCCTATTTTTGCGAAATGGCCCGCAAAAATCGTTACATATAAAAATAAAGGACTACGTGTGTTCAATTATATCAATTAAATTCCCATTTTATATACGTGAATTTTGACAACAAAAAGAATAAGACGAACCCCATTACTCTAAGACTAGCCGTTCTTGAGATATTCTAGTTTTTTCGCGTTTTCGCTACGCCACCTTTGACAATAAGTCCAGCTATCAAATGAGAACCAAATTTAAGTTTAACGTGCAAATTCAATGTCATTTAAAATACTTATGGCTGTTATTTTGTGCAGAGAAACTCAAATTTTTATTGAAGAAATAAGAAAAACGTGAATTTGAGTCTGCAGGGAAAGACATGTGCTGCCCACATCAGAATTTTTAACAATATTACAACAATGACTTATAGAAGTGAACGGGGATTTTTTGCAGGCCATTTCGAAAAATATGTTGGATCTATATTTAGAGATCCACCAAATTTTTGTAGAATAAAATGTTCAACAAATTTAAGCTGTGTAACAAATTTTATCTCTCTAGGACGTAGGAAAGTGCATTAAAAATACCATCAAAAAAGTATATTATGAAGAGTTATATAAAATAAAATAAAAATTGAAAAATTTGTTGAAAATAGTTTATGGGATAATGAGAATATTTTCTAAAAATTTCAATGAAATTTGTGAATTTTAAATTTGCTTAAAATATGTTTGAAAAATTAGGTCCCATAGGGTTCAATGTATTTCATTTTTTCAACACGGGTTCAATAAAAAACTAATTGGGTGATATTATGTATTTATATTCCCATAGGTCCCACAGACCGTCTGAACAACATTCTAAAATTTCATTTTGATAAAGTCATTTTTACGGCAGTTATCGTGCTAACGGACAGACAGACAGACAGGCAGACAGAATGAACAAAGTCATAAACACTTTTCAACTATGTTGTAAAGTGTTAAAAATAAAGTATGGCAATTCTACAGAATAAACAAATTTTGCATCCCAGAAAATTGTCAGAACTTTCAAAACTGACGTGATCTTATACCAAAAGAAAATTTTATTTTCTATTTTTCTTTTCATTTGGAGATGGCAACGAGGAAAAAATTTATCATTCGGAACCTTTCTTCTATCAAATGATTTTACGGCTGCGCTATTCGTTCTTTTTTATTCCATTCAGTATTCTAAAATTCTATCACGTGTTCCTAAAAAAGAAATTTTTGTAGAATCTGCTACTTTACCGTGGGTGATTTCCATTTTGAAGAAGACTGTTTGAAGAGGGTGGGAAAATAAGAAACTGTGGAATATTTGACATTGAATTTGAGCAACGGTTCGCAAAGAAAACTTTTAAAGAACGAGCTTTAAATTTCACAAGGTGAAACAGGAATTTTGGTATTCAGAAAACTAAGCGGATTGTGTTTACACTGCATTGGATAATTGAATTAAGCATTTTCAACAAGAAATGGCCCTACTTACCATGTATACTTACTAATTCAACATATGTAATGAACATGTGCAGAATCAAGTATTTTATAACATAAATATTATACAAATTACATAATAATCCTCATCAATAGTTATGTAATACTAATTGTTAAACATGTCATATGACAGGGAGCATATGTCATATGCTCCCTATCATATGACTGTCATAGGCTGCTGGTGCTTTCAAATTAGTTAGTTGAATAGTTTTATTGTTGCTGCTGATGTTTTTTAGTGTGTGTGTGTGTGTGTGTGTGATTTTTTGGACACATAGAGAAAGATACTAGTATATAAGAAAATCCCTTGTCTTTTTATCTATCTCTTTCTGTGTTTGTCTATTCCACTAGGCGACAAATGTGATAAAATATTGCCAAATAGTCGACTTTTGATAAATGTCACAAAACTGAAGAAAGTTCATTATCTCGGGAATTAAGTTTGGTTTTTCTATGATTCTTCTCACTTTGTGCGAATTAACCATTAAAATTTCCTAAATTAAAATACAGTTTCAATGCCCATGGCACATGTATGGTTTATAGTGGGCTCTAGGGTTTTCACCTTCTTACACATAGACATATTACATTATTATTAGCACGAGCGCTCGCTTTTTCTAATCAACATTAAGCGTCCATGTTACTTTCTGTTTTGAGTTGGGTTTATTTATGTCTGAAAATTATTTTCAACATATTTCTTCAATTCTTCTTCTACAACTAAGAAAAACTGAAACCATACAGATTTTACCGGCTGTTTTTATAATGTTCTAGCGACAGACGTAACTATTTTAAATTATTTATTATTCATTTTTAGCTGTTTCGATTTGATTCGTCCGTTTCTCAAAAGACGGATGAATGGCATGGAAGGTTGAAAATGCGAGTATTCAACTTATACCTTTATATCTTTTTAAAATTCCTTCAAATCGATGCACATAAATATTTTTTTAAAGCGGTAAAGTCATGCATTTTAATCCTATAAATTTTAGTGAATTTCTTCTATGAAGTTTCAATCATATATAGAAATTTTAAAATCAATTACATCGATGTCGATAGTAGAAGTTCTACATCTTCAGAATTATTTAAATATGAAAAAAAATTGTTTTGCATATTATGTTCAAATCTTATTAAAACGAGCATCCATCGTTAATATTATTGTTAAGGTGGAAAATCTTGCAAAATCAATCACCACGCCAATAATTGATAAATAAAGTGCTCAAAATTCCATTTCAACATGAAATAAATGAAAAAAATTGTTTCGAAGTGCCACCTCCCGATATGCTCTTGTACGAAATTTCGTTGCTGTACATCCTTTGAGGATTTTCCATTGCGGCACGCCAGGAAAACGCATACCTATGCAGGCATTTTCATTCATTATTATTTAAAAAATTGTTGAATCTGTAGAGATAAAAGTAAGGAATTAAAACTTCATATTAAGAAAACGCCAATATCGCCCTAGACAATCATTCAGGCGACACTGGGATAAAATGTGTAGTTCTACATTGTATGCATTTCTATGGCGAAAGGCCTAAAATATTTATTTAAACTGTCAATTTTATAAAAAATAATTATTAGCGCAACGCAAATTAGAACCGAAACAATAAAGAATATTTCTACGTATTCAAAATTATTCTTACTTTTCAATTTATTTTTATCTCCATATATTCTGTACTCTTTCCTACAACTAAGAAAAATGCTGGTTAATTATACTCATAAATAAGGATCCCTTAATTTAAAAATAACAAAACGGCGTAGTGTATTTTTTATTATGTTAAATAACAATACAGAAGCATTACTAACACTAGCGACACCTAGATATTATTCTCAAAACATTGTAGCAATTATCTCCCACTTTCTAACTCCATGGTTGAATTATATGCCTAAGCTGAAATGCGAGGATGTTAAACTTTATTTCACGTGGCACAAATCAAATATTGAAACCATGGAGATAAAAGTAAGGAGTTAAAACTTCATATTAAGAAAACACCAATATCGTTTGAGACAGTCATTCAGATGGCACTGGGCTAAATAAGGTAGTCCTACATTGTAATCTTTTCTATGACAGAAGGCCTAAATATTTATTTAAACTGCTACTTTTGTAAAAATAAATTATAAGCGCAATGCAAAGTAGAATTGAAACAATAAAGAATATTCCTACATATTCAAAGGTATTTTATCTTTCAATTTATTTTTATCTCAATGTATTCTGTACTCTATCCTACAACTATGAAAATATACTAGTTAATTATACTCATAATAAGGGAACCTTTAATTAAAAAATAATCAAAAATACATATTGTACTAAATACTACGTCTTTCTGTTGTGTCAACTAGCAATTGAAGCTACTTTGCTAACACTACTATACTTACATACACTACGTGATAGTGAAAATGAGACACCAAGAAGGAGAGGGCAGAAAAATATGCAAATTGCAGAGTAGGCGCAGCTCACAGAATTATGTAACTGATGTGAAATGCGCAGTTGTCCCACGCACGTTGAATGAGATATAAGGGAAGGAACCTGCTGAATAGGCAATAGTCGCGCCGCTCTGTCTACCAGGGAAATCAGTTTGCAATATATTTTTTATCTCAAAGAAAACGTGTAGTAGCAGAGAATGCCAAACCGCTGCCAACCAAGGTAGTTCCAGCAAACAGACTATTTTACTAGGGGTATGGTGATCGGACTCAGAAGAGCAGTTTGGTCCATACTACGTAAAACCTCAACGGACAGCCACCTACATACGTCCACGGTACACCAGCTGTGGCGAAGATAGTTGGAGCAAGGGAATATGGCACGTTTGAGGGGTGCCGGTACGACTAGAGAGACGTCAGCACACGTCGACAGAAACATCCGTCGGCAAGCGTTGGCGGCTCCGCAGGCCACTTCCGTCGCCCTTTTGCAGCATGTGTAGGACACCCTTGATGCTACCATATCGACCAGGACCATAATCCGCCGATTGGTCGCCGGCGAATATAAATTAATATCACCCAATTAGTTCTGGATTGAACCGGGGTTGAAAAAATGAAATACATTGAACCTTCCGGGACCTAATTCTTCAAACATTTTTAAGCAAATTTAAAATTCACAAATTGCTTCGAATTGGGAAAATAAGCCTCTGTTATCAGGAAAAACAAAGAACAGCACCACCAGAAGCAAGGTTTCAATAAAAAGTTGCATCACGTGATCAAGGAAGGATATCGTTACCAAACAAAGGTTAAAGAAAACGAAAAAATTTCAAAGAAAGAAAAGGGAAAATAGAAGGATTCAAAAATGTTTTCTCGGTATCTAAGAAAATAAAACTTAATTGCGATTGATAAAAGAAATAGTACAAAGGGTACCGATTGATAAAATAAATTGAAGCTACAAGAACGCCACAGTCAGATTAAAAGAAAATATATACTAAAATTGCTATAGAAATACTTGTGGGTGAAATACCGGAAAATAATACAGTTAGAGTGAAGGAAACAATTTATTTCAGTAGTTAAATGAAGAAACTTTATCAAAACCTTCAAATCATTGGTTCAATTTACTGTAATATTACCAGTTTATAAAATATTACGAAACTAATAAAAACGACAAAAATAAATGAAAAAAGCTGACTTCGAAAAAGTATATGGGAGTTTCGTAACGGAATAAATTATATATTCGATCAAATTACTTGTAAAATATTAGCTGCGGAATTAAGAAGATATAACAGTGGAACCAGTTTCGGAAGCTAAAAGATCTTGTTAAACAACTTCATTAAAAGGGAAATTAGAACAAACTACTACATATAATATCAGTAAATAAAACAAGTGCCATAATTTAGAAGAGTATAATTGAAATTGTATTAAACAATGTCTTTAGGAAAGCTGAAAATGCTGCTTCTTTAACTAAATTAAATTAAAAAAATCAATCAATTTTAAAATTGTCACTGTATTAAAGACTATAATGCTAAGAAGATAAAGCAAATAATAAAGCAATCAAACGGGTTTCAAAGCTATATGGAGAAACTTGATCAAAGCAATTGAAAATATATTTGATAAAACTTCTTTTGAAACGTTGATGACCAAAAAAACTGTGGAATGAAGAAGGATATTGAAGAAGTTAAGTAAACAATCGGTTTTGAAAGTCATGTCAACAAATTCCATCAACTAATTTTAAGAACATTCCATTAAACTCTTTTTGAATACCAGTGTTTGCTGTTGTGTATTGCTGTGAATTTGCGGTTGATAAACTAGTTTTCAATTTAGTTTAAACCCTTAATTTCTTTAATTCTGAATATGATTTCTCAATATTTTTTTTAATGTATTTAATTAAATTTTATTCTGTAAAATTAAAATTCTAAACTTCATTCTGAGAGCAAATTTCTAAACCTTCATAATTTTTAAGAGCCTGGGTAAAATTCTAAAATTCTTTAAATTTAATATATTTGTTAATGATGTTTTTGATGAAATTTAAATAGATTGTTTTGAGTAAAGTTTTTATGCTAATTCCTTAATTTTAACTAAGTTGATAAAATTCTAAAATTCTAATGTCTAAAATTCTAATGTTAATTCTTTCTGAGTTGCCTGCCTGTGAGCAGTGTTTTTGTATTTGTTAATTTGAATTAATTTGAAGTACTATTTAATAAACTAATTTTCTTTAAACTAAATATTATGTCTTCATTTATCTTTTTTAAACACAGCAGGTTTTATTCTATCTGTCAAACACAACAGTAGTTTTTTTTTTTTTTTTTAGTTTAAAGAAAATTCTGCCTACTCGAATGTATCAACAACCTTTTTCTTTTCCACAACCTACACAAATCAATCCATATAATTTTCCACAACAAATGCAAGGATTTCAACAACCTACTCAATTTTTTTACCATCAGCCAAATCAAAACTTTCAGCCTGACATAAATGAAACTAAACCTAAAATGAGTTACAACACTTTTTACACACCTAGGAGTGATAAAAATGACAGTGAAAAACAGAATTTAAACTAAGTAAGGGTGAAGGGAGTTTTCACTCCAACTTACCTTCTGAGGCCCTTGGGGTGTTACCAGTGGTGCAAAATTCAAATTTGATTTCATTACAGAATTTGTCTCTACCAGTGATTTCTGGTATGATAAATAATGTTGATATTCCTATACTTATTGATTCTGGTGCTTCTATTAATGTGTTGTTTACAAATGTATTATCTCATTTAAATATACCTGACAGTCAATTAACTAAATTTAAAAATTGAATTAACTAAATTCAATGCTTCCGTATTTTCAGTAGGTTAATGTGGGGAAATTAAAACTATCAGCTGGAGTAAAATATTTTCCTAATGCTTAATCGAATCTGTAAGAATCTTATAAACTAAAATTTCCAATTTCGTTTTATGGATTTTAGAAGTTGAATACACAAGGTTTGTAACTATTTTACATTCAATGCATTATTTAGTCACAAACTTCATTCTCTTATTCGTACACAATTTAATCTGTCGACATTTATGAAACAAAACTTATAATATCTGGAAAAGTTTATGAAACTGATATGAAACTTTTAGATTTTGTGGAAAAATCACTTATAATTCCTTATAAAAACTACCATAGCTTGTGCCAGTCCAAAAACACGTGATCAATCCATCTTGGTTAATCAGACAAAAAAATAGCAACTTCCTCAAAATAGTGATGAAATGATCAGCTTGAGAGAGGACAGTTAGCTGTCATGGTTATATCCAGAAAAAAATCCCTTTAAGAAACGGGTAGGAAATTAATATTTTAAATATTCGTGTAGTAAGTTTCTAGCTATCAACGACAAATCTAGAACGTTCTGTGTCAGAGAAATGCGTCGTTCAGGCTAACCTACTGATCCACTCGCTACATCCCATCCCGCATATTTTATGCGAAAGATAGCCTAAATAAAGGCTGATAATAAAGACATCGCCTATAACAAAGGCTCGAAGTTAATAATTCTTTCTCACCTGTTTCCTGGCTGAAACTGAAAAATTAATTAAAAAGGGAGGCCATAATTAATATAATTATTTAAAATTTGGAGCAAAATTTTAGTGGTGGTGATATACAGTTTTCAAAGCAATTCATGAATAATCCACAAAAGTAGAAATAGTACTAGACATATGATTCCAATTAAGCATTGGTTTAAATCGCAAGAAGAATTATATTAGAACACTTTCAATAACGATAATAATTTAAAAAACGTCCGGTGATATACATTAGTAAAAAAATGCTTTCATATTTTAATTGAATAGTAGATTGCAGCAGAAAGAAATATAATTAGAACACTAAAGTTTCATTTAGCGTATGGTCTTTAAATTATTTCGAAAATTACATGGTAGGAGCGCGATTATTTTATGTAAGTCAAAAATTCTGTTATATCTCGACCGCATTCATTTCATAGATATATAAGCTAAACTAGCTAATTATTGAATCGAAGTTTATAAAGTGTTTTCGAGTCATTGGACATTTTGTTTCAAAGGGTTCGTTTAAAACGTTAGGTTTTTATTTTCATGCATATAACTCTCCTGGTTCTGAAAGTATTTTAAACAAACATTTCTTCTTTCAAAACTTTTGACTAGCACTAACGAATTTAAAATTTATATGCCTGATTAGTCTGTTTGAAACACACTGTGAATCCTTTATATTTAACATAGAAAATAACCTGAAAATAAGATAATATTCAGTGCCTGAAAAAACATATTAATTTTACATATTTCATAAACCTCTTTTAAACCCTTCCTAAATGCTAAGCCTAAAAATAATCATTTAATATCTATAAAATTATTTATGATTAGTTCACCGATTACAGCAAAACATTGGATTTTTAAACGTTGGTAATATTGAGTGCCTGAAAAAGAAACATATTATTTTTACGTATTTCACAAACCTGTTTTGAACCTTTCCTAAATGCCTGAACTATAAATACACCAATATTAAGTGATTAGATCTTTTTCAAAAAGGTTCAACTGCGATATTTTAAAGCACAGGCATGTTTTACGACTTCTCGAAATACGACCTCTGTAATACGTGTATGTATGTGGATACGATATCTCACGAACGAATATAATGTTTTGAAAGGAACTGAGTCATGTAATAGATATCATATAATTCTGTTAATTCAGAAACCCTATTTATTTTAATGAGTTGAAGATTTAACTTGGAATACTATTTATTAACGTCCCAAAGAGTTCGAATTTTCATTGGAATTTAAAAAAAATATAGGAAATTAGGAAATTTTGTCATGTTATTTATATAAACATTTTAAGCATTATTTTTACTAAATAATTAATCACACTAATTTTAGAAGTCCAGTACAAAATTCTTTTGAGATGTTATACATTTTCTAAAATTATTTTATTAGAACATTAAAAAAATATAAAATAATGTAAAAAAAAAGAAAAGTTAACATTTCATAAGCAATATAATGCATAAACGTTCTTAAAACTATTCTCTTCGCATTGAATTAATATCAAGGAACTTAAATTTTATATCTTTATTATCGAAAAATATATATATTTGCACAAGGCGCAAATTCACATTAAAATGCCATAGAGATTTAATAAATGAAAGACGAATTAATGATCAAGCTTACTGAACATTTATGAACATTTATCACACAATTTGGAGTGTACATTATGTGCAGATGAATGGAGTATTTGTGGTAAAAAAATTGTTTCTCAATATTAGCTTAATAAACATTAATTTTTGTTGTTTTCTAACAAATTAAGGGTATTAGAATTCAGTCAAAGTGTGCACACATATTTACATTCAATTTAAATGTTTTATTTTCAGTCGGTTTCCCCACCACCCTGGAGGTACGACTGCCGGCGCGTTTTTTTTATAGTGGTTTCCCCTGTAGGCCTATTCCACTTTTTTATAGAGCGTAAATTATAGATTTCATATTGATTTGGCAAAAATTAAATAACTTTAAATTTTGTATTAATTTCTAAATGAATGCATAAAATAAAATGCATCATTCAAATAATTTGAAAATTTAAAGCTAACGATAAAAACTATTTACCAACATGACACTTTATCTCTAGTTTGCTATAAAGTCACCACCTGCTATCAATATATAAATCACATTAGACTCACTGTTCTGTTGCACTCTATAAACCCCAGCACACTCTGTTAAGATACAATACTTTTATACATCTCACAAATTTGTTTTTAGCAAATATACTTCCTTATATAACATAACATTCGTAAGTTGAAGAACCATGTGACTATGAAAACCTTCAGAAGCAATTTGCTTGTGAAAAGCCATTTGTCGTGAATGTATTACTATGTGCCATAACAATCTTATTATTCTTATGTATTTCACAAATCTGGTTGGACCATTTCCTATATGTTTAAACTGAAAATAACCCAACATTGGGTGCCTGAATTAAACATATTTTATTAAAGTATTTCACAAACATGTTTTGAATATTTCCCAAATGCCTGAAATGAAAATTATCCAATATTCAGTATCTGAAATAAATATATTATTCTTAAGTATTTCAAAAAGTATTTTTTTTCTGTTTTGTTGCCGTGTTCATGCGGAGTACGATCACGTTAAACATGTGGGTCCGAAAGTCCTTCCGAGAGGTTGGTGGTAGGGGAAGGAGGGTACGGTCCCTGTGGATGCCTCCGCCACTGGGTTCCGGTCTAAATTGGGTGGCACTTCCCGACCGTCCAAACAGTTACCTTACACCTTTCTGGTAGGTCGGACGGTCTGGGTTTCAACAACAACAACAAACCTGTTTTGAATATTTCCCAAATGCCTGAAATGAAAATTATCCAATATTCAGTATCTGAAATAAATATATTATTCTTAAGTATTTCAAAAACCGGTTTTGAACCTTTCCCAAATGGTTGAACTGAAAATAAATCTATCTAATTGAATAAACCAATCAAGTGCCTGAAAAAAACGTATTATTCTTACGTATATTACAAACCTGTTTTGAACCTTTCTTAAATGGTTGAACTGAAAATAAATCAATCTTAATTGCCTGAAATAATCATATTATTCTTACGTATAACACAAACCTGCTTTGAACCTTTCCTAAATGGTTGAACTGAAAATAAATCAATATTAAGTACCTGAAATAAACATATTATTCTTACGTATAACACAAACCTGTTTTGAATCTTTCCTAAATGGTTGAACTGAAAATAAATCAATATTAAGTACCTGAAATTAACGTATTATTTATATGTATATCACAAACCTGTTTTGAACATTTCTTAAATGGTTAAACTGAAAATATATCAATATTAAGTACCTGAAATAAACATATTATTTTTATGTATATCACAAATCTGATTTGAATTTTTCCTAAATGGTTGAACTGAAAATATATTAATATTCAGTGCCTAAAATAAACAAATTACTCTTGCGTATACCACAAACCTGTTTTGAACCTTTCCAATTTGACTGAACATTACATAAACTAATATTAAATGCCTGAAATAAACGTATTATTTTCACATATTTTACAAACATATTTTGAACCTATCCTAAATGGTAGAACTCAAATCAATTGTAAGATCCTGAAATAAACGTATTAATCTTACGTAATTCACAAATTTTTTAATCGTTCCTAAATGGTTGAACTGAAAATAAATCAAAATTAATTGTCTGAAATGAACATATTATTCTTACATATTTCACAAACTTCTTTTGAAACTTTCCCAAATGGTTGAACTGAAAATAAATTAATCTTAATTGCCTGAAATAAACATATTATTCTTACATATAACACAAACTTGTTTTGAACCTTTCCTAAATTGTTGAACTGAAAATAAATCAATATTAAGTACCTGAAGTAAACATATTATTCATACCTATAACACAAACCTGTTTTGAACCTTTCCTAAATGGTTGAACTGAAAATATATTACTATTAAGTACATGAAATAAACATATTATTTTTATGTATATCACAAACCTGATTTGAACCTTTCCTAAATGGTTGAATTGAAAATAAATTAATATTAAGTGCCTAAAATAAACAAATTATTCTTACGTATACCACAAACCTGTTTTGAACCTTTCCAATTTGACTGAAGATTACATAAACTAATATAAAATGTCTGAAATAAACGTATTATTTTTTCATATTTTACAAACATGTTTTGAACCTATCCTAAATGGCAGAACTCAAATCAATTGTAAGTGCCTGAAATAAACTTATTATTCTTACGTATTTAACAAATTTTTGAATTTTTCATAAATTGTTGAACTGAAAATAAATCAATATTAAATACCTGAAATTAACGTATTATTTATATGTATATCACAAACCGGTTTTGAACCTTTTTTAAATGGTTGAACTGAAAATATATCAATATTAAATACCTGAAATAAACATATTACTTTTACATATAACACAAACCTGTTTTGAACCTTTCCTAAATGGTTGAACTGAAAATAAATCAAAATTAATTGCCTGAAATAAACATATTACTTTTACATATAACACAGACTCGTTTTGAACCTTTCCTAAATTGTTGAACTAAAAATAAATCAATATTAAGTACCTGAAGTAAACATATTATTCTTACCTATAACACGAACCTGTTTTGAACCTTTCCTAAATGGTTGAACTGAAAATGTATCAATATTAAGTAACTGAAATAAAAATATTATTTTTATCTATATCACAAACCTGATTTGAATCTTTCCTAAATGGTTGAACTGAAAATAAATTAAGTGCCTAAAATAAACAAATTATTCTTACGTATACCACAAACCTGTTTTGAACCTTTCCAATTTGACTGGACATTACATAAACTAATATTAAATGCCTGAAATAAACGTATTAATTTTACATATTTTACAAACACATTTTGAACCTATCCTAAATGGTACAACTCAAATCAATTGTAAGTGCCTGAAATAAACGTATTATTCTTACATATTTCAGGAATTTATTAATCTTTCCTAAATGGTTGAACTGAAAATATATCAAAATTGATTGCCTGAAATGAACATATTATTCTTGCATATTTTACAAACTTCTTTTGAAACTTTCCCAAATTGTTGAACTGAAAATAAAAAAATCTTAATTGCCTAAAATAAACATATTATTTTTACGTATAACACAGACTCGTTTTGAAACTTTCCTAAATTTTTGAACTAAAATTAAATCAATATTAAGTACCTGAAGTAAACATATTATTCTTACCTATAACACAAACCTGTTTTGAACCTTTCCTAAATGGTTGAACTGAAAATCTATCAATATTAAGTAACTGAAATAAACATATTATATTTATCTATATCACAAACCTGATTTGAACCTTTTTTAAATGGTTGAACTGAAAATATATCAATGTTAAATACCTGAAATAAACATATTATTTTTATGTATATCACAAACCTGATTTGAATCTTTCCTAAATGGTTGAACTGAAAATAAATTAAGTGCCTAAAATAAACAAATTATTCTTACGTATACCACAAACCTGTTTTGAACCTTTCCAATTTGACTGGGCATTACATAAACTAATATTAAATGCCTGAAATAAACGTATTAATTTTACATATTTTGAACCTATCCTAAATGGTAGAACTCAAATCAATTGTAAGTGCCTGAAATAAACGTATTATTCTTACATATTTCAGGAATTTATTAATCTTCTCTAAATGGTTGAACTGAAAATATATCAAAATTGATTGCCTGAAATGAACATATTATTCTTGCATATTTCACAAACTTCTTTTGAAACTTTCCCAAATGGTTGAACTGAAAATAAAAAAATCTAAATTGCCTAAAATAAACATATTATTCTTACGTATAGCACAAACTTGTTTTGAACCTTTCCTAAACTGTTGAACTGAAAATAAATCAATATTAAGTACCTGAAGTAAACATATTATTCTTACCTATAACACAAACCTGTTTTGAACCTATCCTAAATGGTAGAAAAAAAACCCCAATATTAATTGCCTGAAATAAACATATTATTCTTACATATTTCACAGACCAGTTTTGAACGTTTCATAAATGCCAGAATTGAAAGCAAACCATTATTGAATACCTGAAATAAATATATTAATTTTATGTCTTTCACAAACCTGTTTTGAACCTTTCCTTCACGTCTGAACTGAATATAATACAAAAATGAAAGCCTGAAATGAACATAACATCTTTATGTATTTCACAAACATGTTCTGAACCTTTCCGGAATGTCTGAACTGAAAATAAACAAAGTGCCTGAAATAAACATATTATTTTTACTTATTTCCCAAATCAGTTTTGAACATTTTCTAAATGCCAAACTGAAAAATGACTGTAAATTATCCAGTATTATTTACCTGAAATAAACATGTTATATTTATGTATTCCACAAACACGTTTTGAAACTTTCCTTAATGCCTAAATTAAAAATTAACCTATATTAATTTCCTGGATTATACATATTATTTTTACTTATTTTACAATCCTATTTTGAAACTTTGCTAAATGCCATAACTGTAAATATATTAATATTAAGTAAATGAATCAAATATATATTTCTTACGTATTTCATAAACCTGTTTTGAAACTTTCCCAAATGGTTGAACAGAAAATAAATCAACCTTAATTGCCTGAAATAAACATATTATTCTTACGTATAACACAAACCTGTTTTGAACATTTCCTAAATGGTTGAACTGAAAATAAATCAATATTAAGTGCCTGAAATAAACGTATTATTTTTATGTATATCACAAACCTGTTTTGAACCTTTCTTCAATGGTTGAACTAAAAATAAATCAATTTTAAATGCCTAAAAAATCATTTTCTACGTATTTCACAAACCTGTTATGAACATTTTCTAAATGCCTGTACTGAAAATAAACTAATATTAATTGCCTGAAGTAAACAAATTATTTCTACGTATTTCACAAATCTGTTTTGAACCTTTCATAAGTGGTTGAACTGAAAATAAATCAATATTAAATGCCTGAAAAAAATTATTTTCAACGTAATTCATAAACTTGTTTTGAATATTTTCTAAATGACTGAACATTAAATGAACCAATGTTAATTATTTGAAATAAACATATTATTTTAGGGTATTTCACAAACCTCTTTTGAACCATTCCTTAATGCCTGAACAGAAAATAAACTAATATTAATTACCTGAAGTAAACAAATTACTTTTACGTATTTCACAAACCTGTTTTGAACCTTCTCTAAATGATTGAACTGAAAATAAATCAATATTATGTGCTTGAAATAAACATACTATTATTAAGATTTCATAAGATTGTTTTGAACATTTCCTAGATGCCTGACTGAAAATAAACCAATATTAAGTACCTGAAATAAACATATTATTTTTTTATATTGACATATATGCATTTATATTAACATATTTAAACATATTATTTTATTAGCCATTTGTTTGTGAAAAGCCGTCGTCAATGCATTACTGTGTGCCTGAAAAATCTTATTATTTTTATGTATTTTACAAACCTGTTTTGAGCCTTTCTTAAATGCCTAAATTGAAAATGAAACAATATTAAATGGCTGTATGAAACATATTATTTTTAAGTCTTTCAGAAATCTCCTTTGAACCTTTCCTGAACGTCTGAACTGAAAATAATCAAAAAATGAAAGCCTAAAATGAACATATTATCTTTATGCATTTCACAAACAGATTTTGAACCTCTCCTAAATGCTTGACCTGAAATGAAACTAATATTGTGTGCCTGAAATAAACACATTATTTTCAAGTCTTACACAAACCATTTAACTTACACCTTTCTGGTAGGTCGGATGGTCTGGGGCTTCAACAAACCATTTAACTGCCGTAAACCCCTGGGTTGGCTGTGTGGTCTGGGCCTTTCACAAACCAGTTTTGAACCTTTCCTTAATGTCTTATCCGAAAATAAGCCTTTAAATTTTATAAAGTTATTTATGATTATTTCGCTGATCAACTACTGTCAAATATTATATTTTTAAACCTTAGTAATATTGAGTGCCCGAAAAAATATATCATTCTTATATGTTTCACAAACCTGTATTAAACCTCTCCTAAATGCATTTTATCATTCTGAAAGAAAGTGAACTATAAGTTACAGGACTGTTTCATATTCCTTTTACACATTTCACAAATTTGTTTTACACAAATATACTTTTCTATATAACATAACCTTCATAAACTGAAGAACCTTGTGAATGTGAAAACCTTGTGAAGCCATTTATTTGTGAAAAGCCATTTGTTCGTGAAAAGCCATTTGTTCTTGAATGCTTTATTGAGTGCCTGAAAAAAATATATATTATTTTCATGATTTCAAAAATCTGTTTTGAACCTGTCCTAACTTCTTGACCTGAAAATAAAACTTTGAATTCTATAAAATTATTTATCATAAGATCATTGATGAATTTGTGCAAAATATTCGATTTTTAAACTTTGTTAATATTGAGTACTCGAAAAAAACATATTATTCATATGTATTTCACAAATCTGTATTAAACATTTCCTAAATGTATTTAATCGTTCTGAAAATAAGTCAACTACAAGTGACATGAATATTATATATTGTTTTTACGCATTTCTCCAATTTATTTTTAACAAATATATCTTCCCATATAACATAACCTTGTGAATGTGAGAACCTAGTGAAACCATTTATTTGTGAAAATCCATTTGTCGTGAAAAGCCATTTTTTTGCGACTGTGCCATATTATACCTGTGGTAGATTACCGCTTTCTGTTATCGTGTTACGGGTGGATTGTTTTGTGCTTTCAAACTGAAAATTCTATTTAATTTTAACGCTTATGTGTAAACATATTTATATCACCTGAAAAAAAGCCACGCTCTTTATATACACTCTAAATTGAACGATAGTTATTGGAACAATGTTATTTCTTCAGAATACAATTAATCTATGGAATAAATACAAATGCATTTTATAATTATATTGGAAATTGCTGGGATGCGTGTGTGTTAGAAAGGTATCCATGATAATAATGCATATTGTATTACTTCAACATTTGTAACTGAAACACGTCCTGAATGTAAGAAGATAAATTAAAATTAATTTACCAAAAGCTACTTGTATGTGAATATTGCCAATTGTACCTGTAGTATCAGTTCAATTTCTGTTATTCTATTAAGGGTGGATTGTTTTGAGATTTTGAACTAAAAACATTGAGGTTATACGAGTTATGATATAGGTCAGAACTGCCTCGTGTGTGTCAGAATCCTAAAACAATTTTATATTCTGGAAATGGTTGGATATAAGATACTAGATTATTATTGAAATATTGACTGAGATGTTTATTCTCCTATTTATTGAGATTTTATTGATTGATAGTGATGAGCTATTTTGAAGAAGTTATATTAAAGTAGCATTGCTATTAAGCCAAAATCATAGAAATGTTAAGTGTAACATAATCTAGTAAATATTAAATAAAATTTGATATATACATAAAGGCCATAAAAGATAGCATTTAACATCAAACTTAACTATAACTACATAATAAAAATGGGCAGATAAATAAAGGTCAGAAATGCAAGATCAAGTATCCAAACAAATTTTGAAATTCATTTTACATATTATTTAAGTATATTAAATCCAAACTGATTTGCGTTTGAAGTTTTCATGTAAAAAAATTGCAAATAAAAGAGAAATATTGTCTTATATACAGGGTTTAATCTTGTTTGATAATAGTATTAAAATCCGCTATTCTTACAGTTTGTTAAAATTCAGTTTGGAATAATTTCTTTTGGGTGACTTTGAAAGATGAGATGAAAATGCCATTGGTATAAAGATCATTAGTACGGACTTTTGTATCCATATGTAACCAAATTATATACTTTATACCGTCTTGCAATATATGTTGATCCCTTGGTGTAATAAACTTAACCCGGTGCCGTGATAAGCTGTTTTAGCAAAGGATCGAAAACGAAGAAAGATTTCATATTTTTTTTGCCGGTAAAAGAAATATGTCAAAGTCTTCCTTAAGAATTATCCTTTTTACTCTATTAAAATTACAGCTTTGATCACATGTATATATTTTACAAATTAGGAATAATGGTCTCCTTCCTCTTTGATTATACACTGTAAAATATTCTGCAACCTTTGCTCATTTTTTTCAACTACTTTGTTGATAATTTCGACAAAGTAACAGAGACGCCCAATTTAGGCATTTATGAAAAATCCAGCTTCATTTCTGAAATATTTAGTTAATTATCGTCTGCCAAAGAGTTATTTTTGTATTTATTTATACATATTATCATAACTATCAGGAATCTTACTCCCCATTACGGACAGCTGACTCCCCTGTAACTTTGAGTAACATGCTTGCAAGTGTTTTACAGTGTAGGAGACAACGCCGACCTAATACATACAGTAGATTTGGTATAGCTATTTCATAGTTTACTGGTTTTGAAATTTCCATTTTCCTAACAAAACATCTACTTATATTTTTAATTTATCAGAAAATCATAAATTTTGAAAGTATGTAAGCTTATTCATTATGTCCATGAAAGTGTCCTTAGTTCAAAGTAGTTTAGATTAATCGAAAACGATCATTAAAATTATTCATTCTATCATTTGGAATCCATGATTAGAAACATATCATACCTGTAATAACGGACTCTTTTATTCTAACAAAAATAGAAGGGAAAGGTTTCATCAGAAATTAATTTAGAACCTTGAACTTACTTTTTGGGCTGTTTTGACCCATAATTCTTAATTTTAACCCCGAATTCATTGATATGGTAAACTCATAGATGGCTATGCAACTCCCACCTGTTTCCTATCAGAAATGAAAATGAACATAGCAACTTATTTAAGAGATAACACCTGATTAAACAATTGTTAAATATTACGTCAATTTTTCTGAAATTCTTTATTGTAAATTTAGAGATAAGAGAAATAATCACAAAAATAGAAAGGCGATAAATTGTCTGCTGTAGATCTTTGGAAAAAATTGGATTTCTCGTTCATCGTTAACACAGAATAGTTAAAATGCATATCAGATGTATTTGACTGCATGCATATTCACAGAAAAATAATGAGGACCTTGAGAAATAAACCTTGTTTTGTGAGGGTTCATTATTAACCACTACATCGGTAAAATACTGAATGCTGTTAAGGGGATATTAATGTAAGGGCACTGATTTTGGGAAAATGAAAGTCCAAAGTTTTGAAACGAAATGCCATAAAAATTCGCTTTTCAGAACCACGAGAATGCTCAGAGATTTAGTGTTAGTAGCAAAATTCCGAAATATTTGCGATAACAATATGTATGTATATTTTGTAAGTGCTTGTCACCCAAAAGAAATGTCGACTGATATGATTCTAAAAAGAATATGTTTGTAATTTCTAATAAAATCAAGATTGGGTCGTCTGGATACAGTCCCGCTTTTCCTCTTTAAAATTTTGTGCCGAAATATGCAAAGTCATTTATAGACGATTTAGATGCCAAAATAATTTCTAGAATAGAAGGATTCAAATTTCAAATATTTGCATTGCAGTATTTGCTCTACATGTGAGCAGTTCTTCCGCTTCCCAAGAGCGGGTGCCATTTTCTGGGTTCTCTCCCAGCCTATTCAGAACTTGTAGCCATGGTCGGTAAATTTCTCTGTCCCACAACTTGCCAACGTGAATTTCAATGCCAGCTTCATTAATATAGAAATCGACTGGTCCCATGGAAGAGTGCTTGAGTGAGAGCTTTCTGTCACCAAATTCCGGCCAGTAAGCTGTTCTCAATTTCAATGCAGGTTGGAATGTTTCATTATATGTCGACTCAACGGAAGCTTCTGTGCGGCCTGTAAGGTTAACGACGTTTTCTTCAAATCTCTCTGCCGCCCGTTTGCCAACACAGTTCACGACCTTCACTTGCTCCTGTGGGGTCGATTTATAATGAAACATTCGATTATTTTTCATATCTTCTCGCTGTTCAACGACCTCTTGTAAATTCATCGGGCATTTTCTTGCATTCTCAATCTGTGCCTCACTTTCTCTCGTGAACACTGATTGCCATTCATCTCCAATGCTCGATTCTTCAAGTGGTTCCCGTAAGTCATGAGACTCGGCTACATAGTTACTGTACCAAGGGATCTCACATTTTTTGTTATCTGAATGGTGCTCAAAAGAGGGTCCTGCTTGAGAGTTGTCTTCAGGGAAACATGCCTCCCACGTTTCCACTTCTTCGCCTGCATTGGATTTGTTTTCTCTCACTACGCGGTTTTGGCACAGAAAGCTCTCACCAAGTGTTGACTTCACAGGAATATGCTTCAATACTTCCAACGTTTCCGTGATTTTTTGGAAACTCATGAAAGCCTTTCTGTTGTTGCTAATCTCTTCATCACTGTCAGTCGTGAATCTCGATATGCAGTCATCACCAGCACTTGAATCATTGACTGAGTTCTCGACGGACAGAGAGGCATCGGAACACTTGCCATACAGTGTGGTCTCACTCTCCGTACTTTCTGAAAAGTCCTTACAGGTCAACCCTGCCTGATGTCTGTTGTCTTTGGGAAAAACTAAGTCCCACCTGTCTATTTTTTCTTCTTCTGTATTGAAATCCTCCTTCTTTTCATCACGACTTTGACACGGAAGGATATTAGCAGCTGTTGTCTTTTTTCTGTCGCCTTCACTGTCCTGTCTACGTTCTCTTCGGTTTTCCAGAAATCGCCTGAAGAATTTGGAACCCGACCTTTTGGGTTGATGGCGACTGCCCTGTTCTTCACGTAGATTTTCATTCTTGAGCTTGTCTGAATCATCTTTCTTGAAGACTTTGCTCCTGCAAACAAAGAGAAAAACATGAGGCATTGATTATTTAATATATACAATCGTAATTATAAAATTAATTGTTAGAATATTTCTGTTTCGAGCTTTTACGAACTAATTAGAGATCTGTTTTTAAGTCAGATTTCTGGGATAGGCGTAAGTAACATAAGTATAAGAAAATTTGCTATCCTTTGCTAAGCAAATACTGCATTATAAACGCATAAATATTATGATATATGAAACATATTTAATAATTTTTAACTGCCATGTTACTATATAAGATCTATGGTGTAAATTCCTAGCAATGAATTTCTAAAATGCGTAATGGCAATTCTGTTAAATTTTCTTTTCATATATTAATGTGTTTCTTTTTATGTTATTCATTTAGAATTGCGAATCTGTTGCTATGGTAACCATCTGAATAACGTTGCATAAAATGTGTATGGATGTATCTTAATATTATTGGCGTTTACCATTACGTACATTATAATTTTGGCAATTTGGCGACTCCATTTTTAGAACAAAATGACCTATTTATCGTTAGAGTACAGTAAACATTAAAATGTCAGTAGCGCACTGTATAATTATCACAGGGAAAAATAAATGGGGTACATTTCTTGGCGTTAATATGTAAATATACCAAAACGTGTGTTTTCTTTTGAATGGAACGCGCTAGATTTACGAGAATCCTTAATGCATTCGCATAATTTTGACTATCAAATTATGTAACTATAGCTAATAGAAGAAGGTTTATTTTTATTCCATGTTCGAATAAAACAATTGATTTCATGGTTTAAAATCATTCGAAAATTGTGGGAGCCATCGAGCTTTTACTCGCATTTAAAATCAATAGATAGTCACTCTATTAGAAAGAATGTGACACGTTGTATTCACGAGAATAGACTCAAAGGGTTTTGTAACAGTTTTGAGTTTTGATATAAACTGAAAATCTCAATTCATATCTCAAAAATATTTAATTAAATATGAAAGCTGTTTTTCATTATGTTTTGTGCGTGAGAATAAAGATATACTTTTGTTTTTGAACTATGACTTCTCTAGAAACACCTGATTACAATGTACGGGATATTAATTCAATGCCAATAAATCTGGACTATGACTATTTGTGATATAAACACCTTGATTTATCTGTCTGTTTATCTATCTACTATGTAATCACTGGGTAACGCTTGGCGAAATTCTGGAAATAAATTTTGGCGGCATATCACTAACTTGGCGAGTCTTTTTAAATGCTGTTCAATTGACGAAAATATTGCGAAATTGAAAATATCGACTCTAAATCAATGAAAATGACGACTAATTGATGAAAATTCAATATCTTGGAAATAACGTAACAAACGACTATATGAATAACTTATTTCTCCGCCCATCCGTAATGGTTGGCGAAAAATTTGGCGGGATGTCGCAAAACTTGGTGACTTTTTTAAATATTGCCAAATTGACGAAAATGTCGCCAAATTAATAAAAATGTCTCCAAATTCCGTCACGTAACGGACAAACCGTCTAGTATGCGCATATTATTTTGATTTGAATGCTGTAGATGTTTGTCTTAGGCATGAATTCATCTTTTGATTGGAATTTAATAATAAAGCTTTTTGTTTTGAAATCTGGATAATTAAAAATATAATTTTCAATTTGAATTTTGGGAAAACAGCAGTTAGAGCTTAAATCCCATCAGTTTTATGCATCGAAATGTTTGCCTTTAATTATGCTTGCCGACTAATACATGGAGTACAATGATTTTCAGATGTTTGAAATTTTCTTGTACATAATTTTTGCCAATTTACATTTGCGTAACCGCCTGTTATGACATTTGTATAAATGATACCATTTTTGAAAGTAAATATACGCAGTTTTTAAGTTAGATCATCGTAAATGATAGTTTTAGCATTTTATGTTTTAAGTTCAAGCGTGAATTAGCTATTAAAGATTATTAATAAATGTTTAAAATATCAATTGCACTTTTATCCCAATCAACGGTTTGTGTCTCTAACGTAAAATTCAAGTTTCTGTATTATCCTAACTGATGCATGTGAACTTACATCTTCTCTCTACACCAGTTGTATATCTTCCCCATTCTTAATATTTCTGTCGATTCAAAATGAACTCAAATGTTTTATAAAATCTTTGTCCAGTAGAGCTTGCGTTTTTGCTTCCTAACTCGACGAAATATTTTACTGAAATGAAGTTGCCGTTCGATTTTTTATAAAAGTTGCATTTCGCGATGCCATTTGGAGTGATGAAATAATGACTAAGCCTATAATATTAGAAAAACGTATCGATTAATACATGGAGTTAAATGCTTCCTCTGTACATCTACCTCCATGGATTAATGCTTAACTTTTCCTAATTTGTTAAACATCATGCAAATCTGTGTTGACTAGAGTCTTTGGAAAAACTCGAAATATCTCATAAACCATAAAGTCTATCCATTTAAGATCATGAATAATCAAAAACTAAAATTTTTATTCATAAGGCCATAGGTTTGAATTTATATCTTGTAATTTTGTAGAAAAAATTGAAAATGTTTCTTTAAATTTTAAATATTTTAATAAAAATTGTTCTGAATTAATATTTAAAAGTGATCCTGTTACTATAGTAACCATCTAGTTAAAAGTGTCATGATGGTTTTATGGAAATAAATTATAGTCTCATAACCATAAAGTTAGAAAGAAGGAGATTAAACTCCTATATATGAAACACTTGAAAATGCCACAATTCTTTGAGAATTATATCTAGGTGTCGCTCGTGTTAGTAAAGTAGCTCCTATTGTAAGTTGACACAGCAGAAAGACATAGTATTTATTAAAAGTATTTTTGATTATTTTTTAAATTGAAGCTTCCCTAATTATGAGTACAATTAACCAGTATTTATTCATAATTGTAGAATAGAATGCAGAATATATGGAGATAAAAATAAATTGAAAGGCAAAATAATTTTAATTACGTAGGAATATTCTTTATCGTTTCATTGCATTGCTTCTTTGCATTGTATTAGTAATTTATTTTTACAAAATGGACAGTTTAAAAAATATTTTAGGCTTTTTGCCATAAAAATGCATACAATACAGGGCTACTTATTTTATCCCAGCGCCACCAGAGTTATTGTCTCAAACGATCTTGGCTTTTTCTTAATATGGAATTTTGGCAGCTTTCTTTCTAGAGCAAAATAACTTATACATACTCAGGGTCAGAAATCAACATCCAAATAATATTAGCATTTTATTAGTATTTTGAGAAATAAATTAAATTGGGTGCATTTCTTAGCGTCGAAATTGAAAACTATCAATGGCGTTTTTTCTTGTGAATGGAACGTGCTAGATTTACGAAATTGATGTTATTGTATCGTTAATATATTTGCATATTGTTGATTAAACCAAATTATTTTATTATAGCTAAAATTTGTGTTTACGCTTATTAATTTTAATATAGCTAATTTATTTAATCACTTTTTACACGTTTTTGGGACAAATACTTAATAATCAGAGAAGTATCAGAGGGCAATAACTACAGAAGGATTCGTGCCAGCATTCAGAAGAGAGTTCCATTCCATAGATAATTTGAGCATAAAATTCTTGTTATGGACGATTCATTCGAAGTCTATCCTGTATTCCTAAGGAAGCGAAATTAGCATTTGCCTTCATTTCGGGATCCTTTCTACTCGGAAACTGCAAATAGGTAGGAAGATGAAATTTTGCATGCATACATGAAATTGCACTCAGATTTGCAAAAACACCAATATTAAATGCTAAAGAACTGTAACAGGTCGAATCATCCATTTTTATACTGCCCATGCTCAGTACGCTTCTTACAAATAGCGTGTAAAAATAAAATACAGGCCCGCTGGCGGCATTTTTGATATGAATAAACATTGTTGTACAAAAGGTAAATAAAAGAGTCCAATATTAAGCTTCACTACCCTATGTTTTGCACGGTTTCTAGAAGAAGATGGCGAAACAAAATACACACCATGCAGTTATCGAATCACCTCTATGATACATACGATCATGGAGATAGAAAGGAGATAAAACTGCTATGGATGAAACGCTTGAAAATGCCACAATGCTTTAAGAATTATATCTAGGTGTCGCTAGCGTTAGTAAAATAGCTGTTATTGCCAGTTGACACAGTAGAAAGGCGTAGAATTCATATATGTATTTTGGATTTTTTTTAGACTAAGGGTTTCCTAATTATGAGTATAATTAACCAGTAATTTTGTATAATTGTACGATAGAGTATAACTAAAATAAATAAAGGACAAATAAAAGGATATAAAAATAAATTGAAAGGTAAAATAATTTTGAATACGTAGGAATATTCTTTATTGTTTCAGCTCTACTTTTCATTGCGATAATAATTCATTTTTAAAAACAGTTTAAATAAATATTTTAGGCCTTTCGCCATAGCAATGAATACAATGCAGGACTATTTATCTTATCCCAACGCCGCTTTAATTATTGTTTCAAACTATATTGGCGATTTCTTAATATTACATCTTAATATGTATTTTTTTTTACACCCTATTTGTAGGAAGAATAGTGAGCATGTGCAGTGTAAAAATGGATGATTCGCCCGCTTACAGTTCATTTTAATAATTGATATTGGGTTTCTGCAAATCTGAGTCCAGTTTTACATATCCATGCAAAATTTCATCTTCCTACCTATTGCAGTTTCCGAGTAGAAAGGATCACGAAATGCAGGCAAATGTTTTTTTTTCCCCAATGGCCAGGCACTAGACTCTTCGTCATTCGTCCTATATTCTGCCGTAATCGTGAACCATTTCGCCGTCCTAGGACGTTGCCCCAGGTGCACCAGAGGGGGGGGCGTAACACACAGCACCCACATTACACAACATCCATGTCTTACGTGGGACTCGAACCCACAAAGCGTCGGCTGATCGATCTCTGGAAACGCTCGCCTTGACCGTTCGGCCACCACGCCGACTGCAGGCAAATGTTGATTTCGCTTCCTTAGGAATACTATTTTTACTTCCATGCGTACAATAATACATCGCAAACATTTTGAAATACATTTTGTAATTTAGATGTGTTACTCTGATTTCATGTGTTACTTTGACTTCCTGTATTCTAATTTGCTTAACTTAATATTCAAATTCTGAAAACTTATTTGCCCTTTTGTATTAGGATTCTCAAATATTGAAATTTCTGTTTTATACTTCTAATTTCATAATTATGTCTAAAATTAAGTTTTAATTTGAAATCTTTCTTTTCTGACTTTTTTCTATCGCATATCCCAAGTTCGAATAAACCAATTTATTTTATGATTGTTTAAAATCATTCCAACATTTTGTTAGCGGGCGAACTTTCACTTGGACGTGGCATTAATAGGAATCCAGTATTTGCACGTATTTACACTTTGTTGCTGACGTGGTGGTCGAGTGGTCAAGGAGAGCGTTTCCACAGCAATCGCTCGACCGTTGCGTTGTGGGTTCGAGTCCCACGTAAGGCATGGATGTTTGTGTTGTGGGCGCAGTGTGTTCCGCCCCCCTCTGGTGCGCCTGGGGCATCGTCCTAGGACGGCTAAATGGTTAACGTTCTGGCCGCTGACAAAAGGCGAATGATGTTAAGTCAAGTGCCTGGCCATTTGAAAAAAAAAAAACTTTGTGATGCATATTTCAAATTTTGTTGTACTTGAGCGCCAATAGTCATTTATCTGCTATAAGAATAACTTGTTTCTCCATCCATAACGCTTGGCGAGAATTTGGCGACGAATTTGGGGGAATTTCGCCAACTTGGCGACTTGTTTAAACGTTGCCAAATTATCGAAAATCTCGCCAAATGAAAAAAAATAACTCTAAATCGATGGAAATGAAGACTAATTAACGGAAGTTCAATATCTTGGAAAGAATATAAGTATCTACTATAGGAATAACATATTTTTTTTGCTGTAAAAGTAGTAAATTCATTGCATTATAAAAGGAAAGACATGTGCTGCCCACATCAGATTTTTTTTAATGTAATGACTAAATGGTTGATTTCGTCCTTCTATAAGGATTGAATAAATTGAAATCAATATTATATTGAAACATGAAAAATTAAAATATACATTTTATTTTGATTTATTAAAATAGATAAATTTGAACTGAAATCCCATTTAATTTATACGGTGAAATTTAAATTTTTAATTATTAATAGTGTTTATTACATTGACTATAATGCTTTCCGGGTGTTTGAATTTATAACCTTTATCTCTTTACCAAGAGTTAGATTTACATATTATATTTGTATTATAATTGTATAATTGATAACAAAAAAAATACGCATATATGAAATTTAGGGCATAGAAAATTATATCTTAATCACTGTATGTTTAATTTGAAGTGAAGTGTAAATTAAACAATTATGGGGTAATGTTTAAAATATGTTACGCTATCATCTCTATCACAACTGTTAGTGCCGGTAAGTTTTTGTTCTTTCCAACTTATAAATATTAACTTACAACTTCTTCCTACACCACTTTAACATCTTTCCCATTCTGAACACCTTTTCCTTACTCTAACTGAGGTGAATGATTTCTAAAATCTTTGATGAGCTCCGCTTTCTCGCGTCCTATCTCGGCAAAATCTTTGAATGAAATGAAGTTGCCATTCGAATTTTCATATTTATATAAAGTTTTTCTTTTCGTTGCCATTCCGAATTATGAAATAACTGCGGACGTTAAATTAAAAAAATCCCCATCGATTAACACATGGAGGCAAACGTACTGCATTTATAACTGTGCATTTATATTTAACTTTTCCCTTATTTATCACTCATCTTAGGTATCTATTCTATGCTTTGTTATTTCAAGGCAAAATAATATAATATATCCATTATAAACATCTGTGAAGGGACACAATCGCTCATGATACAACAGTTTCTAGATAATGCAAGTATGTTCATATAGAAATAATATTGTACAAGATGTAAGGTCGAATATTTTCGACGCTCATTCGTAGATTTAAATTGGGAGAAATTTTGTTGACGTCTAACAAAACTATTTTGAAAAGTCCAATTTATTTAAATTTCTCGCAAATTTGACTTAACGCTATAACATAAATTACTGGAAAGTCATATAGTACATCTATTGAAGGCTTTTAATAAATAATAAAAAATCTCATATGGGCAGCACATAACTTTCCTTATAAAAAGCAATGATTTTACTATTTTTACAGTAAACATGAAAATGTTATTCTTATAGTAGATAGTTATATTCATTCCAAGATATTGAATTTCCGTCAATTAGTCGTCTTTTTCATTGATTTAGCATCAGTTTTATCCAGTTTGTCGGGAGTTTCGTTAATTTGGCAACATTTAAAAAGTCGCCAAGTTTGCGAAATTGCGCCAAATTCGTCACCAATATCTCGGCAAGCGTTATGGATGGAGAAATAAGTTATCTTTATAGCAGATTAATGACTATTGGCGTTCAAATACAAAAGTATTACTCAAAGTGTCTTTTCTCATGAATGGATCGAACTAGATCCACGAGAATGATGTCATAAAATGTTTCGTATGATATTACATATGAAAAGTGAACATTTATCTCAAGAGAAAATATTTTGTTTTCATTTATGGGAATTTTTGATACATTTATTTGAAAAATATGAACGGTTCATGTTAGAGTTCTAAAGTTTATGTCAATCGTTTTCTAAGGAAAATTTGCATAAGAAATGTCTATTTGAACGTTATTCAAGGTTTTTTTTTTTTTGATGATTTTTTCAAAATCTCACTCGACAATTTAGGTGGGTTCTGAAAACTCGATTGTTTTTAAAAACAATAGGCTTCCAGTACTCACGTATTGTAATTTTTGTACCGAATTTCTTTCGAATCATCGTTCCATTCGTTCGCCATATATCGTCTCCACAGACTCACTAACAACACACACACACACACACACACACAGACACACACACACACACAGACATCCCCTGAAAAAGGTCCGATTCGTGATCAGGGATGCTTGAAACGTGCTCTCCCGCCAAAAACTCGAATTCGAATACGTCACAATACTTTCCTTATACATTATACTATGTATATAAGGCAAGTAATAAAATGTAACAATATAACACCAATCGTCTGAATTCCAATTAACAGTTTCATAAAAAATTCAATATCCAATTTTTCATGTATTTTTTCAACGAAAAGTAATATTTATCTTTTTCCTTTATTTAATTTGGATATACGGATTTTTACTATGACAACCCTAAAATTAGCGTATAGTTGCCAAATAAGAGTTAAACAAAGAAATTACCACATATTTTAGCATTGAATAAACATTTCATTAAATACATTTTTTCGCTTTTGGCGACTTCATTGGCAAAGTAAGTGATCTATTACTTTTCCCACATATGTAGTACAATGTATAGCGAAAGTATTGTCAACATTTCGAATTTGAGTTTTTGATGTAAGTGCATTAATGTTAGTGCTTTAATAATGCACATTTTAATAATCCCTGAACCCGAGTCGAGCATTTTTAAAGTAATGCGCCTATGAATGTATGTTCGTTAGTCTGTGCTCCGATGAGACTGTAGATGTAATATCGCACGAACGAATCGAACGTTTCAAAATAAAAAAATTTTGGTACTATTATTACACCCAGTGAAAGGGTACGGGAATCCTATTGATTTGAAACGTAATAGAACTTTCAAAAGAATAAATTTTTGATTTTTTTTTTAAATCAAGGGTTTCATTAATGATTAAGAAATATTAAATAATCTCTTAAAACTGCTGTAATAAAATGTAATAAGTAAAAGCTTCGTAAACGCAGCAATAAATATAAAAATAAACTGTTCTATTAGCTTCAAAGGCAGATAACAATCACCTTATTAATGGCCGACAAGCGCAACTTCGAAACGGAAGTCAAGTTAAGGCTAACATGAATAAGAAGGCTGTTATCTGCCTTTCAAACCAGTAGACTAACTTATTTCTGTATTTCATGCTGTATTTCCAAAGTTTTTATTTATTGTGATAAAAAATTATTTCATACGTAATTATTTTATTAGAAAACGAATGACACACATTTTACAAAGTTAGCACGAGTCATTCTCGAAGTTTTGCACGTTTTTCAAATACCATTTTTCATAAGAATTACATAAAAATGAAAAAAGTAGAAAGTCTTATCAAGTATGCTCACTTTCGAAAAGCAATATTATGCAACAAATCCGTTAACATCCATTCTCGGGGAGCTAGTTTGCTCCATTCACAAAAGAAGTTACTTTTTGTAATAGTTTTATATTTCGTCTCCCAAGAATTCGTCAAGAGTTATTTAAATCAAGGGATTTGAACTCACAACTTGAACCGATAAGTTATCAAAAGCGTTTAATTTAAATTGACCTGGTATTATGTCACTACGAAAACATCATGCTGCGGATATTATACACTAATATTTCGCAGTACAAAAAGTTCAGGCATTGCATTAAGTAGCAAAAGTCATGTGTTGCCCACATCAGATGATTTGTACTTAGAGCAAAATTCGTATCAAAATGAAAGGGCTTTGTAATTAATATCACGTGACATAAATAAATATTTCTTGAAGGCAAAATTTAAAATACCGTACTTTTTTTACATAGGTAGTATAAGCTTTAGGAAAAGTACATGAGGTGTTTACACATATTTAAAATGATTTTATTGCAAAAATAAAAAAACTTGAATTAAAAAATTCGGCAAACAGGTCATTTTACGAAAGATAAATTATAATTTGATGTAGTCAAATTTTGTCCATCTCCGGATATGTCAGCCATAGATTATCGTGCTGTTGAATTGTTAAAAATTGAATTTTTTAAAAGCGACTTAATCTAAAACCTTTGAAACAGGAGTGGAATAAAGTACCACTCACATCTTCAAGAAAATATCTTTTATCTTGGAAATCAAGGTGTAAAATGATAATCAAGAGAAAGGGCCGTCGGATAAAATAAGAAATAATGATTTCGAAAATTTGAATTCAAGTTTTCGATGGAAGAAAATCTCGATTTCAGCGTTTATGAAGTAATGCTTGTGAGTTTATAGTGTGTGTGTATGTATGCATACGAGTGTGTGTGTGTGCTTATTTGTGTGTATGTCAGTGTATGTATCAGTGAGCCTGTGGAGGCGATATCTCCCAAATAAATCAAGTGTTTCGAAAATAATTTAGTGTGATTATTACAATCGATAAATATTGGAAACATATTAGTTTTAAACACAGTCAAAAATTCCGAAGGCCCCTAAATTTTCGAATGAAAAAATATTTAAAACATCAGAACATTTTCTGTGTTTAAAAAAAATCATTTCATACGAAAAATATCATTATGCGATACATTTCTTAAGATCATTCTCCCGAATCTAGTTAATATATAAGCACAGTTTTTCTCTTTTTGTTTCTTTATGCAACTCCAGGCGATGAATTTAGAGGCAATATTGACTTATATGGTATAATATCGCCAACTTTACTATTTATACGTTCCCTGTATCTCGTAAAAATTGAAATCACATAAAATGGAGAAAAGTATTTAATATTGTGAATTATGGTCCTTTTTCATATGTAATATTATGCGATAAATTAAATAACATCATTTTTTTGGATCTAGTTCGTTCCATTCACGAGAAAAGATACTTTGTGCAATAGATTTGCATTTTGACGCCTAAGAATTAGCCAACAGTTATTCATTTGTAAGAAATACTCATCTTTCTGTCTGTCTGTAACACCCGGTGATGAATTTGGCAAAGTTGGCGACTCATTCAGCGAAATATCGCCAACTTAGCAATATTCGGCCTGATTGAAGAAAATGTTTCAAAAATGACGTTAAGTTAGCAAAAATAACGACAAATTATTAATTATAAAGATATAAATGGACTACATTGATTATTGCGGATATTATCAATATTGACAATTGTCAAATTAGGTTTACGGGACATATAATTTAATTGGGTACTTCGAAATCCTTTTACATGTTGCCTTTCAGAAAAATGCCCAATCTGCAATTTAACATTAACATCATTGTGCCACACATCTTTTGCATCATTTTTTCACCGTGAAAGAAGTAAATTCGTTGAAATATATAAGGAAAGTATTGTGCTGCCTACATCAAATTATTTTACATGGTGTAAAATTTACGAATGGGTCGTCAAGTAGACAAAAATAGGCTAATTTGATGAAAATGACGCATAACTGAAGATTAAATATTGAAAATATTTTAATACATATGAAAAAAATATTGCTTTAAAATTTTTAATTATTGTGAGCGGCACTGAAATGTATGTTAACGTCTGAACATAATCAAATTGTTTTTGAAAAATTTTGAAATTGTATGAAACATATTTTGTATACATATCTTGAAATGTGTTTCTTATAAATATGTATTAGATGCAAATTTCACATATGGTAATATTTAAAATTCTATTCAAAATAATCCGACGAGTTTGTTTATATAATATTATAATCAATATGCAGCTTCTATTATTAAAAATAATAGTTTAAGCAATGTATGTTTAATTATAAGCGTGATAAGCAGTAATAATGCCTACAGAAAGTCTATAAAATATACGTTTTAATGCCATCTCAATGAGAACTGTTTGTGAAGCTAATCGTAAAGACAAATGTGTGTTCCTGACTAACAAATATTAACTTACAACTTCTTCCTGCACCAGTTATATATTTTTCCCATTTCTCGAATCTGTTTTTCGATTCTAAAGGATTACAAAATCTTTGACAAGAAGAGCTTGCTTTTTTGCTTCCTATCTCAGAGAAATCTTTTAATGAAGTGAAATTGCCATTCGATTTTTCTGATTTAAAAAGGTTACAGTTGTTGCCATTTTAACTAAAGAAATAATCACTTCGCATGTAATATTAAAAAAACCTATTATTTAATACATTGATACACATACTTTGTGTCTCTTTTCTTACATTGATTGCTTTTGATATTATTAATTAAAAACTAAAATTGTTTTTTTAACTGCTTGTTTGAGTTCAAATCAGTCAATTTCTGAAAAGTATATTCGGAATTTAACTTCTTTTGTTCTCCATGTTTTTATAAAAAGCATGCTAAATTTATTTTCCGAAAAAAATCCCGTTGCTATGGAAACTGTATTGTTAATAATCCCAATTCGCGTATGAAGACAAAATAGAGTTATTAGCAAAGCTCTAGCGTTCACAGTATATAAAGTTTATTTTTCGATAGTATAGACAGTTATGAGATAGACTGCTACTTTTGCTACTTTAAAATAGGCAAATATATGCCTTATTGAAACACT
This sequence comes from Amaurobius ferox, assembly GCA_951213105.1. NCBI lineage: Eukaryota > Metazoa > Arthropoda > Arachnida > Araneae > Amaurobiidae > Amaurobius > Amaurobius ferox. The sequence continues at coordinate 130,916,967 of OX578146.1, read as the reverse complement.
TAGTAATTGAAAGCAAAAATTTTATTATATAAACCGATGGATTGAGTTCCGTAATCAAATGATTTCATTAAAATTCAAGATTCAAATGTTTTATGTGTTTTCCTAAGTCGATAATATATTTCGTTAATTAATTTGATAAGCCAACCCTATATGGCTACTCCATTATGACAATCCTATAATTATCGTACGTGCGTAAAAATTTATTAAATGCCATGCCACAATGTTATTAGCATTGAAATAACATCATGCAAAAGGAAATTTGGAACTTTGGAAATTATCAGTTTAAACAAAATGATTTATTTAAATTTGCACACAAATTCGACGTTTAAATGCTTTTGTATTTTAATTAATATCATGTAAAATAAATACAATACGCAATTTTTTTTTACTTCAAAATACAAAACTATCAGAAAACGTTCTTTATCTTTTGAATGCAACCTTCAAAATAGTAGTAATAGATTCGTTCCATAATACTGCGAATGGACCAAAATTTTAAAATGTTGCCATCTTTGTCCCAATCATTTTTACCGATTTTTACTTTCCTTACATACATAATGTATAAGTATTGTGACGGGGTCGAAAATTCAAATTCGAGTTTTCGACAGGAGAGCGCGTTTCAAGCATCCCTGATCACGAATCAAACATTTTTGAAACGATGTGTGTGTGTGTCTGTGTGTGTGTGTGAAAGTATGTGTGTGTGTGTGTGTGAAACTGTGTGTGTGTGTGTGTGTGTGTGTGTGTGTGAAAGTATGTGTGTGTGTGTGTCAATGAGACTGTGGAGACGATAACTGACGAACGAATGGACCGAATCGAACGAAATTTCGTACAAAAAACATAATCCGTAAACACTGGAAGCCTATTGTTTTTATACGCAATCGAATGCTCAGAATCCCCTAAATTTTGGAGTAAAATTTTGAAAAAATCGTCAAAAAATGAAAACCGCTAATAAAGTTAAGCAAATAAACATTTCTTATGTAACTTTTCATTAGAAAACGATTTACATAAATTTTAGAACGCTAGCATAAACCGTTCTTGAGATATTGCATATTTTTCAAAAAACTTATCAAAAAGTTATATAAAATAAAAAAAAAAATATTTCCTATTGAGAAACATATTCACTTTTCATATGTAATACCATGCGATAAATTGGGTGACATCATTCTCGTGGATCTAGCTCGTTCCATTCATGAAAAAAGATACTTTGAGTAATACTTTTGTATTTGAACGCCAATAGTCATTTATCTGCTGTAAGAATAATTTATTTCTCCATCCATGATGCTTGACGAGATTTTGGCGACAATTTTGGCGGAATGTCGTAAACTTGGCGACATTTTTAATTGTTGCCAAATTAACAAAAATCTCGCCAAACTGATAAAAATAACGCTAAATTAATGAAAATTACGACTCATTGAAGAAAATTCAATACCTTTGAAAGAATATAAGTATCTACTATATGAATAACATTTTTTTAAACTGTAAAAGTAGTAAATTTATTGCAATTGTCATGGCGCGGTTTGCCAACTCACAAAAGCAAACGCGCACCAGACAAACCAAGGGACGGTGAAGCCGTATAGTGGAATTTTAACAAAGTAATCAAACATTCTAAATTTACCCAAGCAAGAAACTTTCTCAGTCTAACAGAATTGTTTGTTAGATGACATGCAGTGAATAGCAGAGGAATTAAAGGCATTTCAAATAAATCAGAAGCAAAGTAAAAATCAAAATATTATTTATTTAAAATCACACTTAAGTATTTTACTTTAATAAATCAATTTATCAAATTCGGAGCTTCATTTCAATATAAGAACAATCTGCCTTTCTGCTCTGTTCAAAATTTATATAGCATACAATAATTCACTTCAATAATCATATGGTTTTAGTTATGAATTTAAATTAACCATAAATACATTTTTGACATGAGCCGATTAATTATAGAAATCATTCTTCACTATGCCGGTGCTGTACGGCATTAAAATTCCCGTAAAGAAAATGTTACCTGGCTATTATACATTTCAAGCTTTCAGAAAATACCTCTCATCAGATGTGCACGATTTTAGGTAGAAACAAAAGTTCTCAAAAAAAAGAATCGATGAGGGACAAGTCCAAGACTTTAGGTACAGGACATCCGTCTATTATGCACCAATCCGAACAATAGCGGAATAACTACTTCAAGCTCGGCGTCGATGTCGGATAGATTTCCTGGAATAAAAAATATATTTTAGAAAATGTACAGAAAAGTTAATGTAGGTTTCCAGGATCTTCTTCAATCATCTCCAGAAATGCAGGGGCGGTTTCCTTTAGAACCAAAATGCCCATCTCCGCCAGTTAGCCATTTCGGCTAAAAGCCTTTGTCCTTTTTTTACTAGACAAAACTTTCGATGCGACCTTTTAGTCGGAAGTTTCCAGCTCGAAGAGAGCAAAGTGTGGGTCGCTCGAGCCCACGAAAAAAAAGTTCTCCTTCGCTTTCCGCCTCTTCCTGATTGGACAGGCGCGCTTCTCCTAGTAACAAGTGAGCCGACGTCACGCATCCCGGCCAGACACCAAGTCCAGACATTCCAACGAATTCACGACCAAATGCGCTTTTTAATGCAATTTCAATAGAAACAAGTCTTAACGAAAAACACAGCACAGGCACGAACGGAGAGAAGGATGTTTCTCTCGCAGAAAAATAAGAAAGGCTCATGGCGCAGAATTGCGACATGACAGCTCTCCCCTCCTGGGAGTCAAAAATTTTCCGAACAGAGTGAGGAAAATTTTTCGCTCATTCAAAACACAAAACAACCAAAATTTACAAAGAGTTTTAGGAACCTGTAAGTGTAAAATAATTTAAAATAAAATTTTGGGCGAGAAAAGTGCGATCGTTCACCTCTCTCAAAAGCAACAACACTGTAGATCTGAATGACTGGCCAAGCCACTCATCACCACAGGTAAAGATCAAAAGAAACCAAAAGGATGACAAAGCGTCACCACATCTTAAAGGAACCTTTACAAAAATTCACATTTAAATTACACTAAAATTCAGAAGAAAATTTGTCAAGGCACTTTGCCTGACACACAATATCTCAATCAACCACATTGAGATCAACCAGGTGATATGAAAAACAAAATATGATATAATATGAATTTACAAACTTAACAATATAAATAATTCAAAAATTTCAACCAATTTCAAACAATTGTCACTTTCAAAACACACCAGTGACACAAAAATTCTTAAGGATTACATATTTTGAAAATTAATTTAAATTTAAATTTGTCATAATCAGGTAATGAGGTTCTTTTACTCATTCAAAAATTTGTCTCACTATTTGAGAACAAAGTCACTTTCAATTTTTAAATTTCTTAATTCAATTTTTCATTCCAAACTTTCATTAAAACTCAACTTTCTCTTTAAATTACTTTCAAATTCAACATATTAACTTTAAATTACATTTTCTTTTCAATTTTTCAACATTTCAACTTTTCAACAATTATTCAACATATTCAACATAACTTTAATTCAACTTATTTTTGTCATCAAGACAATTCAGAATTTTCTTATTCTGACACACTTTCATAAATTACTTTAAATCATTCATTTATATTTACATTATTCAATTTATCTTAAAATTTCAATTTACTTTACTTTTAACAACTTTCACTCTGAAATTATTTCAACAAGTGACCATTTCATGTCACAAAACAAAAATTTACATTTAAACACATTTGTCTACTGAGAGAGAGAGAAGGAGAGAAATTTCTCCTGAAATTCACGTCAGTTATGTAAAAGAGCAGGAACACATCTAAAGAGCAAACTCGGCGGGAACTAACGAGTTGCCAAAACAGAAAACGGGGGTGTAAAAAGAAAAAAAAAACTCGCGTGCAGGAAGCGATTGCAGCAGAAACAGGACGCCAGGACACGCCTCAGAAGCCACGGACGTCACAAAAATTTTTGGACAGCTTGCGCTGACCCCATCATCCTCATCATCATCATCTTCTTCATCATCATCCTCACAGCTTCACCAGTTTCCCACCTGGCCAATCACAACCCTCCTAGGTAGGCTCGGAGCAAGTTGTCGTCCAGGACTCCAGTCCTGCCACAAAAGTTCGGAACTTTTAATTTGCTAAGCTGCTTCTTCGTCTGTGATCCGTGTAGATTTGTCCAATGTTTGCGTCCACCAGCCAGCTTTCAGAAAAGGAGGTTGCAGCATAAGAATATGATGACTAACTTACATGTGTGTAGATGTTTGAAAACTGCTGGTCAAAAAAAAAACAACAATGTGAAATGGAATTTCAAGAGAACAGAATTTCAACAAAACATCAGCCAAAAATTTCACCTCTCTCAGCAACAAAGTTTCAAAAACATTTTTCAAAAGAGATCATTTACTTTTGATCTTCAAAAAAAAATTTCATTAAATTTCAAAAATTCACAAACTCAAACTTTTCATTTCGGCTAAAAGCCTTTGTCCTTTTTTTACTAGACAAAACTTTCGATGCGACCTTTTAGTCGGAAGTTTCCAGCTCGAAGAGAGCAAAGTGTGGGTCGCTCGAGCCCACGAAAAAAAAGTTCTCCTTCGCTTTCCGCCTCTTCCTGATTGGACAGGCGCGCTTCTCCTAGTAACAAGTGAGCCGACGTCACGCATCCCGGCCAGACACCAAGTCCAGACATTCCAACGAATTCACGACCAAATGCGCTTTTTAATGCAATTTCAATAGAAACAAGTCTTAACGAAAAACACAGCACAGGCACGAACGGAGAGAAGGATGTTTCTCTCGCAGAAAAATAAGAAAGGCTCATGGCGCAGAATTGCGACATGACACAATATATAAGGAAAATCATGTGTTGCCCACATCAGATTTTCTTTTTTTAGAGATATGGAAATTTTCTTTTTGGTAGGTAAAATATATTTTTAGATTCAAACTTTATCAAGGAAAATACAGCCTTTCATTGATAAAAATATTTAATTTCTCTGAAATTTCATGATTTCGTTATTCCACAGACTATCTAAAATTGCAATGCAGCATGTTTTTGAATTATTTAGCACACAAAAACTAAATAATCAACAAAATAAAATTGTTTTTAAGAAATTATATATTCTAGATTTTGAAATAAGTATATTTCTACATTATATATACGGAATGTGCCATTCTTTCAATTATAGAGAATGTAAATGCCTAATTTTCAATTATAGAGAATGTAAACAATTATGGAGAATGTTGTGGAGAATGTCCAAAATAGGTAGAGTGAGTTGTATAAAAATTGCTGCATTTCTTTAACGCAAAATTACTTAGCTCATGGAGTCTGCAATATAGCTGATATGAATAAAACATTCATTGATTTTCACAGAGAAGAAGACGATTTTTCGATGAAATTTTAAGCGTAGAGTTACTTGTACCTCCATGGTTTTGAGTTTTAAATAAAATAAATTATTGTAGTAATGTACTGAATAAAAGGAATGTAAAAAGTTTATGAATGAAATGCTACTTTTATAGAGAGAGCCAGCCGATTTATATTTCGATGACGTCATTTGAGTAAAGTTCATTTGTTATCGATGGAGTTTTCAAATCTCTCTATATTAAAAAAAATATGATGTGGGCAACACATGACTTTCCTTATATAATGCAATGAATTTACTATATTTACAATAAAAAAAAGTAGAAGATTTTTATAGCAGATATTTAAATTCTTTCCAAGATATTGAATTTTCGTCAATGAGTCGTCATTTTCATTCATTTAGCGTCATTTTTATCCATTTGGCAAGTTTTTCGTTAATTTAGCAACATTTAAAAAAGTCGCCAAGTTGGCGACATTCCACCAAATTTGTTGCCAGAATCTCGCCAAACGTTATGGACGGAGAAATAAGTTATTCTTACAGCAGATAAATAACTATTGATGTTTAAATACAAAAGTATTACTCAAAGTATCTGTTTTCATGATTGGAACGAGCTAGATCCACGAGAATAATGTCATCAAATTTGTCGCATGGAATTACCTATGAAAAGTGAAATGGTTTCTTAACAGTTAATATTTTTTTAATATATGGGATTTTTAATATATGGGAACATGTTCCTCAATAAGAAATATTTTTTTTTATTTTATATGATTTCTTGATTATTTTTTTGAAAAATGAGCAATATCTCGAGAACGGTTCATGTTAGCGTTCTAAAATTTATGTCAATCATTTTCCAATGAAAAATTATATAAGAAATGTTTGTTTGCGTAACTTTATTAGCGGTTTTGATTTTTTGACGATTTTTTCATGCGTTCTGAACATTCGATTGCATATAAAAACAATCGGCTTGCAGTATTTACGGATTGTAATTTTTGTACCAAATTTCGTTCGAATCGGTCCATTCGTTCGTCAATTATCGTCTCCACAGGCTCACTGACACACGCACACACGCACACACGCACACACACACACACACACACACTCACACACACACACACACACACACACACACAGAGACATACTTTAACACACACACACACACAGACATCATCTCAAAAATCTTTTATTCGTGATTAGGGATGCTTGAAACATGCTCTCCCGTCGAAAACTCGAATTTTCGACCCCGTCACAATACTTTCCTTATACATTATGTATATAAGGAAAGTAAAAAGTAGCTGACGCTGAGTAGCGAGCAGGGTCCGTCCTAAAACCGCTTTATTTTTGCTTAATTTCTGTTCATCAATGTTCTGAAACAACTCAATTACAATATATTTTAGTTTAAATTATCATCAAACTTTGATTATTTGTACAACGAAGCCTAATATTTATTTATGTAGACTGTAAACACATCAAGCTGTAAGATGAGTTGTATAAGAATTGTTGAACTTCTTTAACACAAAATCATTTAGTTCTGGAGTCTGCAATACAGTTGATATGAATGAAACATTCATTGATTTTACATAGAGAACAGACGATTTTATAGCAGACTTTTTCGATGAAGTTTTAAGCACAGAGTTAAATTACTTTTACCTCCATGGTTTTAAGTTTTTAAGTAAAATAAATTATTCTAGAATTGTTATGAATGAAAGGAATAGAATAACATTTTGTGAATGAAGGTTTTATTATATTTTTTCATAGAGAGCCAGACGATTTATATTTCAATGACGTTATTTAAATAAAGTTTATTTAACACTTTCCAACATAGTTGAAAATTGTTTATGACTTCGTTCATTCTCTCTGTCTGTCTGTCCGTTAGCAGGATAACTGCTGTAAAAATGACTTTATCAAAATGAAATTTTAGTCTGTTGTTCAGACGGTCTGTGGAACCTATGGGAATATAAATGAATAATATCACCCAAGTAATTTTGGATTGAACCCGGGTTGAAAATATGAATACATTGAACCCTATGGGACCTCATTTTTCAAACATTTTTAAGCGAATTTTAAATTCACAAATTGCTATTATATGAAGAGATCACGTGACCCACTTCAAAATAAAATATGGCATTCACCTTGTGTCAAAATCGTGATTTTTAAAGTTATTTTTAATTCATATTGAGTTTTGTATCCGTCCTAAATACCGCTTTAATTTTTGCCTAAATTCTGTGCATCTACATACTGAAACAACGCAATTATAATATATTTGAGTTTAAATGACTATCAAACTTTGATTGTTTCTACAACGAAGCCTAATTTTGACTTATACATCTTTTGGTGTTTACATTTTCCATAAGAATTGCTGCATTTCTTTAACGCAAAATTATTTAGCTCATGGAGTCTGCAATATAGCTGATATGAATGAAAAATTAATTGATTTTACACAGAGAAAAAGACAATTTTTTGATGAAGTTTTAAGCATAGAGTTGAATTACTTGTACTTCCATGGTTTTAAGTTTTTAAATAAAATAAATTATTATAGTATTGTGATAAATGAAAGAAATGAAAGACAATTTATGAAGAAATGCTGCTTTCATAGAGAGAGCCAGGCGATTTATATTTCGATGGTGTCATTTGAATAAAGTTCATTTGTTTTCGATGAAATTTTCAAATATAATAAATTATTGTAGTATTATGCTAATTTTAGAAATATTATCGAGGAATGTATCGCATTTTAGAGATGTTTAAACCAGACAATTTATATTTCAATGCCGTCATTTGAATGAAGTTCAATTTTTTCGATGATGTTTCCAGTTTTTAACACTTTACAACAAAGTTGAAAAGTGTTTATGACTTTGTTCATTCTGTCTGTCTGTCTGTCTGTCCGATAGCACGATAACTGCCGTAAAAACGACTTAATCAAAATGAAATTTTAGTATGTTGTTCAAACGGTCTGTAGGACCTATGGGAATATAAATGAATAATATCACCCAATTAGTTTTGGATTGAACCCGGGTTGAAAAAATGAAATACATTGAGACCTATGGGACCTAATTTTTCAAACATTTTTTAAGCGGATTTAAAATTCACAAATTGCTTCGAAATTTTTAGGTAATACTCAAATTGCTCCATAAAATATAAAAAAAAAATTCAGCGAAATATATTCAGTAGTTTTTTAAATAAAAATTAAAATAATAATAACACCTCTTATATGAAACGATCACGTGACCATGATATGAAAGTATCACGTGATCCACTTCAAAATGATATATGGCATTCATCTTGTCTCAAAATCGTGATTTTTATGGTTCTTTTCATTTCATATTGAGTGTTGTATCCATCCTAAAACCACTTTATTTTGGTTTAAATTCTGTGCATCTACATACTAAATCAACGCAATTACAATATATATGAGTTTAAATGTTCATCCAAATTTGATTATTTCTACAACGAAGCCTATTTTTCACTTATGTAAAATGTAAACAGCAAAATATGTAGGATGAGTTGTATAGAAATTGCTGTATTTTTTTAACGCAAAAGAATGTAGTTCATGGAGTCTGTATAGCTGATATGAAAGAAATATTCATTGACTTTACCGAGAGAAGGACAATTTTTTGCGATTTCAGTTTTAAGCATAGAGTTAAATTACTTGTAGCTCCATGGTCTTAATTTTTAAATAAAATACATTATTACAGTATTGTGATGAATAACATGAATGGGAAATTATTTATGAATGAAATGCTGCTTTTTTAGAGAGAGCCAGGCGTGTTATTTTTTCCATGACGTCATTTGAATGAATTTCAGTTGTTTTCGATGAAGTTTTTAAATATAATAAATTATCGTGGTATTATGATAATTCTACAATTATTATCGAGTAATATATGGCATTTTATAGATGTTTAAGCCAGGCAATTAATATTTCAATGCCGTCATTTGAATGAAGTTAATTTTTTTCGATGAAGGTTTAAGTTTTCAAATATAATAAATCAAAGTAGTATTGTGAGAAGTTTTAAAGTATTGCCGAGGAATGTATTACATTTTAGACATGTTTAAATAAAAGTGCATTGCTGTTGGAAAGTGTTTCATAATCAATGCTTTATGCATGATTGATCTTTCTTGTTTAGTTTTTCGCTTAATCACGTGATTTTACCTCACGTGATCACACGCCAGACTCTATTACGTTATCAGCCACATTAAGTCTTTTAAATATGCAATCGCCCATTTTTCTTTACAAAGAAAGCAATGTCTGTGCTTGGCAAACAAAACCGTGTTGCCTTCTCGACTTTTTCTCGTGATCTCGAGAAAGCATGGGCGCCCATAGCCTCTCTTTTCCCAGGAGGGAGCAAACCACTGACGTCAGTGCAAAAAAATCAACGATAAGATGTACAACATCGACTAGCTTGATGCCCAGCTTTGTGATCTGCGGCGTCCAGGGAAGGGCAAGTGCCCCCTCTTCTCCCCCCTTATGGGAGCCTATGTGAGGAACTTAAAACATTCTAGACTTCTTGGATGTTTGTCAGCTGAAGCACTCACTTCACATCTAAATTGCAAATCAAATATCGCCCATAGGTCATAGGCGCAGCATGGAAATGGCACAGGCAAACGCCACGGCGTAACTAGGAATTTGAACACCTTAAATGAAATAAGAAAAAGGGCCCAGTAAATTTCCATAAATATTCTGGAATCATGGGTGTACTGTCAGGATACAAGAATGAGTCAAAATTGCTGGATAACGTTTGTACAAGCACAGTGTAAACTAGAAGAATATCGATGGCATCATTAAGATCATGTGGTTTACTCATTTTTCAAAATGTGGCTATTTTGATTCATTTTTTCTGGAATCCGTAACCCGGAGATACAGGTTCTGTACAAAACAGGCTGTTATACCCAATACGTTCCCTTGCTAAAAAATCTGATGTGGGCAGTAAATGACTGTCCTTATATAATGCAATGAATTGACTGTTTATACAATAAAAAAATAATGTATAAGATCCACGGTACTGAGTTTTTATCATTGAATTGTACATTTGAGAATTTTCTGGATGACAACATGTAAAACTATTTCAAAGTACCCAATTAACTTATATTTCAAGCTACTCTAAATAAACAATTATCAATGTTGATAGCAGCCTCAATAAATGATAAAGTCCATATATTAAAATACTTTAATTATTAGTTCTTCAATTAGGCGTCATTTTCATTAATTTAGCGTCAATTTTGCAATTTTGACGATATTTTTGTCAATCTGGGGCAAAATATCGCCAAGTTGGCGATACTTTGCTAAATTATTCGCCAACACACACACAGACACACACACACACACACACACACACACACACACACACACACACACACACACACACACACACACACACACGCACACACACTTTCACTGACACACACACATACTTTCAGACAGACACACAGACATAATCTCGAAAGCGTTTGATTCGTGTTCAGGGATGTTTGAAATGTGCTCTCCCGTCGAAAGCTCGAATTCGAATTTTTGTCCCCGTCACAATAATTTACTTATACATTATACGATGTATATAAGGAAAGTAAAAATGTTGGTATGCTAAATAATGGTATGTCAAATGTTGGTATGCTAAATGTTTTCTATGAGGTAGTTTCTGCGTGCATGCGTCTGTCATGTATGCACATTTTGTGGCTACGCGTTGTTTCTCTCGCCGAATATGCTAATTTTTTTCATTTGTTGCTTAACTGTTTCAGTACATTTCCTGTGTAAACATATAATCTAATAATTTCACATCCAACAACATATATTAATACAAATATAATTTTTTAGAACTGCAGATATATTTCATTAAATGCTTCATCAGACTACGAAAGGTTTCAGGAAGACAAAGTACAGAAAAACAACCCTCAATACATATTATTCGCAACTAATGTTTTTCGTCTAAATTGTCATAAATATAATAACCTTCGAAAACTTCTAACTAAATCTCAGAAATCTCGAGATAAAGGATCAGGTGCTGAGAGGTTTGTGGAAAAGGAAAGATATAAAGTTTTTTCAAAAGTGGCTGACATGATACTTTTTCGAAGTGCTATTGGCTATTACGTCATAACTTTCGAAAATATTTGATTTATAGGTTCTGAGATACTAGCAGATACTGATCAATAAAATGTTCATACGCTTTTCATAAACCGCCTTTTATGGCATTTATCATTAAAGAATTTAACAGGTGCTTATTAATATTTTACTAGTTCACATATACTACATCACTCAATAAGTCTCCCGTCTAACTAAGAAAAACATTTCTTTTTTACAAATTCGACTTTATTCATCAACATTCTCTCCTTCAAGAGTGATACATTCATTCCAACGCTCCTCTAACTTTTCAATGTACTTTTTTGTAGAACGATTTTTCTTTGCTCTCAAAATAGCCCTCAGTTTCGGCAATAACTACTTCATTTCAGCCAAATTTCTTTCCCTGGAGCATCTTTTTGATTCAGGTGTGCAGTACTGGATCCATGTTTCATTCATTGTCACATATCGACGCAAGAAATCCTTCTTATCTCGCTTGAGCAGCTCCAAACAGCGCCCTGAATCGTCGACGCGTTGCTGTTTTTGGTCCGGTGTGAGCAAACGCGGCACCCACTTCGAAAGCAACTTACATATGCTCAAATTTTCGTGTAAAATTGTAAACACACTACCTTCTGCTATTTTTAAGGTGTCAGCTATCTCACGCAACTTCACTTTATGATCTTTCAAAACTATTTTGTGGACTTTTTTTATGTTTTCGGGAACGATTGCCGATTTTAGGCGACCAGAGCGTTCAGCATCATCGGTGTTTGTACGACCGCGTTTAAATTCAGCATACCAGTCAATAACAGTTTATTTCCCTGGTGCAGACTCTCCATGATGCTTATCAAGCCACTGTTTGGCTTCAACATTATCTTTCCCCATCAAACAACAATGTTTAATCAACACACGAAATTATTTTTTATCCATTGCCTTGAAGATTACAAAACTGGGGTCACTAAAACCACAGTAACCTGTAAACTAATTGTCAGAATGTCATAAAATTTTGACACGTATCGTTTGAAGGTTGGCACTATCCAGAATCATATGGGTCTGTCAACAGTGTTGCCATATATGTGTCAGACAGGAGACTTATTGAGTGAAGTGTTATGTGCGTACATATTACAATAAGATAAAAGACTCGATTTAGAGTTGGCGACTGATTTACAACAGAACATAAATAGAACATTTCTGAAGTGATGTTATAGGGCAGTTTCCCGAAGTGATGTTATAGGAACTCCACAATGAGAAACAATGCACCGTAATCCAAATTTATGCATTCTGCATTTTAAGCGTTTTTTAACACTTTACACCATAGTTGAAAAATGTTTATGAATTTGTTCGTTCTGTCTATCTGTCCGTCCACCCGTTCGTACGATAACTGCTGTAAAAATGATTTTTAAAATGTCTGTCAAAATGAAATTTTAGCATGTTGTTGAGACAGTTTGTTTAGAAATGCTTTCGCTAATAAAAGGACCATAAGATTATTTACCATGTTATCAAACCAATCCTTCCTAATGCAATTTATGCTTCACCTCTCGTAATTCGCCCAAATTCCACATAACGACCTTTAAAATCCGTCGAATGACGCTAAATCCAGTGAAAATTGTGCTATACAGAATTAAAAAGGACCGTCTATACATTGACTACTGTTCAGCAATTGCATTTCATCAAAGTCGAATTGGCTTTTCTAAAGTAGGAAAGGCCTATAAGTGTACACGTAAGTTCCAGTTATAGTAATGGGACTATACCCGAACAATAAATGGTTTGACAGGGACAATAATGGGTCCCTCTCCCTCCCCCTCCCTCTCCCTCCGGCTTCTCCCCCTCTCTTTCTCTCTCTTGTGTGAGTCAGTGTGTACACACGGGCATGTGTTAAGGAGGTCTAAAAACGTTCTGATCTTTCAAATTGTTGAATTTGAAAATTTTCGAAGAAACAATTTCTGTATACTAGTATGAGAAAGTTAAAATGCAGTTTTTAGAAACTATATAACTAGTATTTGTATAAATTCATGATCAGGTCTTTAAGTATAAAATCCTCTCATAGATGCCATTGACATTTACTTTAATATTTTAATATAGAGGGCTAAAATTAATTGTTATATTAATATTCATTGTTACATTATTCATTTCTCATTTAAACCAAACTGTTTCTATAAATCTACTGCGAAAATTGTTTTATAAAAATGGTAACATTATTGTAACATAAAAATATTCTTCAGATAAGGACTCCAAAAATATCAAAATTGTCCTCTCCTTCGTTTCCTCCATTTCCAAACTATATTAAGAATCAACTGTTGAGGACTTTGTAAAGTAAGAGAAATATTGACAGACTCTCTTTTGAAGACGCTGACAAGACATTTTTGAATTACTTCAAAAGTTATTGTGTTCTAACTTTGAACTATTTTTGATTTATAGTAGTTGAACATCATAAATGTTTCAATAATATATCAGTTTACTTTTCTTGGTACAAGTATGTCACATATTTTGCTGTGTATACTTTTTTGCAAATATAGGGTATAAATAAAGCTTCGATTCTTTTAAAAGAAGAAATCAATATAATATTAATAAATCTATATTTATTAATATTCTGTTTGTGATGACAGAAGTTTGATGTTTTGTACATTTTGAATGACTGCAGCCTGTAAGGCAATTTATGACTCCAAACGACAAATACCAGAAGGTGGCAATAAACTTTGTAAGCGTAAAATAATGAACCTTGTCAGACGGTCGTCAGTGATTGACAAATATTCTAATAAATTTATGAGGGGCAAAAGAACTTCACACATTGAAAGGCTACATCATCCATAGGACCTCAAGCAATTAACTCCAGTGTATCTCCGACCAGTGACAACTTTTTCGCAACAATTCGTCTGTCAACAGGAGCCGAGTTATGGGGATACATGCCAGGTACCACCAGGTAATGGGCCAAAGAGGTACACGGGGAAGAAATAAAGGAGGAATCAGCAGAGCAGTTCAAGTTTTCGTACAAAAAATAAAAAAAAGAGAACAGAAGATTGGATTTGAGGAAAAGATTGTGAATCGAAATAGCGGTCTGTAAGTTAAGAGTTGACAGTAATCATCGAAGAGAATTTCAAAAATAAAATTCGGTATAGACACCAAATATGGCCCAGGCTAAGATGATTCCCGCAAAGAAGCTGACAACGCGTATGGCATCCGCAACAGCTGATCTTTTTGCTCTCATGAGGAATTTGCGTTTTTAAGAATCGGTATATTGTAAATTATCACTTAGTCATCACATTCTCCTCCAAGTTAAATTAAAACACAAAGGTGTCTTCAATAAGTAGTCGATAATTAATGTTTATCTTTTTGCACTTGAGTTTTCTATAGGTGGACGTCGGACTACAGAAATATGTTGGTTATTTGTCAGACGCAAACATATATGTACCCACGATTACGAGACCAAATTAATTTAATTTTATTTAATTAAGACAATTTCTCACCACACAGTTAACGAATAATTTTAATGTAATTCAATATGCAACGCTTCAGGGTGTTACGTCGTTCCCAACGTCCTGAAAGAACTCGACATACTTGGTTTAACATATCGACAGCAATTACCTCAATTACAGAAAAGATAAGATTAGTAATCTTTACTCAATCTAACGAACAACAGTCACTTTTCCACTGGTGACTAATTATCTTTCCACTAATTATCAGTTTTGCATTTTTGGTGTGGTTTACAATGTCTACAACTGAAACGAAAATCATAGCGCTTTCATAAATATGGATCGAAACTTTATTTATACCCCGTATAAGTTTTCATCAAAAATTATTGGTGTATAATTAGAGTATCAAGGAACGAGAAAAGTATACAAAAAGCGAGAAAAGTGCGACTATTTCGGCCAAAAGCTCGACTTTAAAGGGGAGAATAGTATAAGGTTCCCTCTTAAGACCCGGTAGATCTGAAGACTGCAATCTAGATCAAGAGTTCGAGAGATCATGATTCTCTTCAGTATTGAATCATAATGGCGTCAGATTGATATTTTTGATTCTAGTGTACATAAATGTTTCTCTATATATAAGTGAGAAAATGTACGAAAAAAAGAAAATAAATTATGCATCATAAAAGTGAAAGTATCCCAAATAGTGAGAAAGATAAATTGGAATTCGCTCCTCACCAAGGATATTCATTGAAATCAGAGTGCTTAAGTTTGAAAAAAATTCTTAATATTCTCTTTTACAGTATATATATATTTACAATAGCAAGCAAACGTCTACTTTTTGCCTTGGTTTATAAAAATATGCAGTCAAATAAACTTCAAAATGAATCTATAAATAAAAGAGATAAAACGAAAGTGAAATCATCAATACCAAACACTTCGATCTCTAATACAGAGGATGGTAATATGAGATTTTCTCACAAGTCTCAATATCTGGACCAATATTGGTCTTAAGGTATAGAGGTCAGGGGGTTTCTCCTATCTTAGAAACGTCCCTAAAAATGCCATCATAATTGTAAATGGAAAAAAAAAGATGTACAGCAATCTTATAGAATAAATAAATATTGCATTGCAGGTAAGTGTCAAAACTTTCAAATATGTAGTAACCTTTTACCAGAAGGATATTTTAACAATCCATTGATTCGTTTTTTTATTTTAAGATGGCAACGAGGGAGAAGATTTATCATTCAAAACCTTTCATGTTCCAAATGATTTTACGGCTGCGTTTTCCGTTCACTTTTTCTTTTATTCCGAATTCTAAAATTCTATCACGTGTCCCCGAAAGGAACTTTTTGTAGAATCTGCTACTTTACCGTGGGTGATTTCCATTTTTAAGAAGAATGGATAAAGGGGGGAAATGAGCAAAAGGAAAAATAAGAAACTGGCGGAATATCTGACATTGAATTTGAGCAAGGGTTCGAAAAGAAAAACTTTTAAAGAACTAGCTTTAAATTTTGCAAAGTGAAAAAGGAATTTTGGAATTCGAAAACGAAACAGATTGTGTTAACCATGAAGGTACTTTAGATTGAATAATTTGAATCAGAAATACAAGTACAGCGAGTCTCGGATAAAAATCGTCTATTCGGCGAAATCAAAGCACCCTCGTTATAAGAACAGCCGCGTTGTAAACGAAGATTGACATTTTAATGCTTAATTTTGATTATAGTTATATATTTTATTGCATTTTGCAAAATGTATGTCCTTATGTACATGTTCTGTATTTAGTTGTCAGATAACTAAAGACATTGTTAAATAAAGACATGTTTTAATAATTCTTGTAGTAGAACGGTCTGGGCTCAACTTCGGTATTTTAGCCGTTTGTTTCTCTCTCCCCCCTCTCTCTCTCCCCTATCTTTTCTTTTCTCCCCCCCTCTTTCTCTCCTCCTCTCTCCCCCCTCGCTCTCTCTATCTCTATCTCTTTCTCTATATCTATCTATCTATCAATCTCTCTCTCTCTCTCTCTACCTATATCTCTTTCTCTATATCTATCTATCTATCTATCTATCTATCTCTCTCTCTATATATCTTTCTCTATATCTATCTATCTATCTATCTATCTATCTCTCTCTATATATATATCTTTCTCTATATCTATCTATCTCTCTCTATATATATATATCTTTCTCTATATCTATCTATCTATCTATCTCTCTCTATATATATATCTTTCTCTATATCTATCTATCTCTCTCTATATATATATATCTTTCTCTATATCTATCTATCTATCTATCTATCTCTATCTCTCTCCATCTCTTTCCCTCTAGCGAATATAGATAATTCTAATAAACTTTATTAATTATCATTTTGAATTCTTTAACTTCATAGAATCTTTAATCATTTCTATGATCAAAACTCAAACTATTCAATATTAAAATGCTCATAACATTATTTCCTAGTAAAAAAAATCAACAACGATGGTAGTACATAGTAAATGGGGAAATTAATAATTTGAATTTCACTATTGAAATCAATGGTATCAAACTAGTTTATATCAATACAGATAAGCCGCATGCCTCCATACACGTTACTTTCATATTGCCAATTTGAAAAACAATGTAAAGAGAACAAATTGAAGACAAAATCTGATAATATATAGATATATACATACATTTTTATTGCAATCCACTTTTTGCTATAAAAATGATCCATGATAATGCAAGTACAGCTAAATTGTATGGAATACGTTTCTATAAGAATTTCATGTGGCGGCTCAAACTCCAAGTGCTATTCAACAATTTTTTTTTTAGATTTAAACTTCGGTGGATTTTACGATCAATTTCAGGAATTTTTTTATGGTATTTTTAACATATTTGATTTGCTGGAAGGATGAGTTGTTGTTGAGACCCAGACCGTTTGACCTATCTGAAAGGTGTAGGGTAACTTTCTGGACGTTCGGGGAGAGCCACCTAATTTAGACCGGAACCCAGTGGGGAAGGCATCCAGAAGGACCGTACCCTCCTTCCCCTACCACTAACCTCTCAAAAGGACTTACGGACCCACATGTTTAACGTGATCGTGTAGTATCGAAATCTGAGATGTATATTTCTGTTTTAAAATGCTCTTTTCATGTCATGTAAATGTAGAATTCCTCAGCCGATTTTCGGTGGAAATAGGTCAATTTGATGCAGTGCTCGTGCCCTTGAACGGCGCGTCGGCTGAGAGAAGAGCCGTTGAGTGTTTTAATTTTTGTGCGGCTTTTTATTTTCCACTGTTCTGCATGTAAGAGTGTCAATGTATATGTGTGTGTGACGTCAGCGCAGTGAATGTAAAGTGACGCGCTTGGCTTTGTCTTCAGATTTGGAATTGGATTTGGTAGAGGCAGTCAATTAAAATTTATCTCGTCAAAATTTAAAAATGGCTAAAGTGTTTGTAATTGAATTAAACTAAAAGATGTTTCAAATCTCAATCTCTTATGATGACTGCTCTACCAAGAATAAAGAGAAGTTTGTAAGTATAAATACTTATCAAATTTGAGCTGGTAAATTTTTATAAATTCCAGTTTTAACTGGTTAAAAGTAATTCAAGCTTCTAAGATGCCAGCAAGAAATAATGTAATACCAGTAAATAATATAAGAGTATATATTTAATTACTCATGTCATCATTGTGTATCTATATAGAAAGATAGGAACGTAGATGTTCCGAGTGAAAATGGAATTTTGATGTTCATTCTTGTATTGCAACTGACTAACTTCAATTTAATTAAAGAACTTTGTGTAATTTTCAAATGACATTAATCTCATCATTTAATGAGTTGTTTACTTGCCATTTATTAGTTCCTTGCCATTGGGGAGTATTCCGCTCCTCATCAGGGAGACGGATTCGATACTTGGAGTTATGTGTACTTCCACTACTTTCACGATCACTTGGCAATATTGGATTTTACATACATGCTTTATGCAATCAATTAACTTTACTTTAGCTTTATACATGTACATGTGAAGGCTGAGGAATTCTACATTTACATGACATGAAAAGAGCATTTTAAAACAGAAATATACATCACAGATTTCGATACTACAATCGTACGCCGCGTGAACACGGAGGCAGTTTGGGCAGCGGAGGGAATCGAACCCGGGCCTACTGAGTGCAATTGCCGCGCGCTAACCACTGGGATACCGTGCCTTCGGGAAGGATGAGTCGAAGGCCCATACCACACAACTGACCCAAAGGTATACAGCAGCAAAATGTGTGGCCGAGAGAAGGGGAAGGGTGAGTGTAACAACTAGTGAGTTTAAATTTTCAAACATAAACATAGTTCCTAAATCATTTGATTCGATACATTAGAAATTATTATGGCTCTAATATGTTATTCCTGCTACTTTACTAAAATGGTAAATTTAAACCTAAAATATAACAGCTTTCAAGTACTTTGCAACAAAAATTCTTTTTGCATTTTATGAATTATTTAACACTAGATTTTTTAGCGTTTTTAATATATATATATGTATGTATGAGATTTTATGGGTTTTACAAAAATTACAGTTAAGAAATAGAAGAAGAGTGTTTTTTTCTGAAGAGCTTTTTCTAAGAATCTTTTAAATACATAATGCGCTAATAATAATACATAGCGCGGTGCATAGTATAAATGCATGGCGCGTTAATTATTTAATATTTACATATATTGTAAAAAATTATATGAGCATAACGTGACTTTTCATAGATTAAAATTCATTTTTTTTTATTCATTGATTTGATCATTATGGCAGAAAATAATACATGAAACGAATACTTATTTAAAATAATATATTAAATGAATACTTTTTCGAAACATTACATGGACTATTTATTTGAAATAATCCGTGAAATAGGTACTTAATAATAATAATACTTGAAATGAATACTTATTTTAAATAACACATGACAAGCATACTTCATGAAAAAAATAATGAAGGAAATAGATACTTATTGGAAATCAATTCTGTAATTTAAAGATTTCACATAATTTCCCCACTTTATATTAAGACTTATTGGTGGTGTCCAAACTGTGCCTTTTCAGGCTGAGCCCTTTGCTGCTAAAATTTTCTGGTTGAGTCCTCACGTTCAATATTGATAAACTGATTTCAGATTTAGTAACCATTTTTTAGACGGCCTCTAAACCACCAATATGCAGAAAATAGAGAAGAGCCTGACTGCAACCACAACCTCAAGTCGGTGTGCGTAGTCAAAGGCGAAATAACGCGGCGTCTATTTCCGAAAATCAGCATTACCGAACAACTGTAATGTATCAAATGCCCCTGCATGATGGAACGCGGATAGTTCAGATGTTCGGTGACGACATTCGATAATCAGCGATTGCGGTTATCACCGTTAGAGGATGAATTGATTAATCATTAAATGTTGCTAAGTGATCGAGAGCGCGACGTACACAGACAGAACTGAAGTGTCGCAGCGTAGAACTCTTGTAAATCAGCGACACCGGGCAACTGTGATGTATAAAATATCCCTTGCGGGATGGGCCGCGAAGCGTAACATTCATTCAGTTATGACCTCCGATAATCAGTGAGACAGGACAAATGTGATATGTAACGCATTATTTGTTTTACGCTAAAACGGGTTAGAAGTACTTCACCTGCATTCAAATTATTTCTAAATTAATTTAACGGCATCAATTTTCCTTTAAAATCGTTGGCAAATAGTAAATTACTGTAACGGTGAAATATTAGTTCTACAAGGACAATATCTTAGGGAAAAAATGGGGTTTAATCTAAAATAAACATTTTGGTAACACTATTGAAGAGCTGGGTTTATACTTTTCCCAGTAGTTATACCACTAAAGGCTCAATCTGGCATTGACCTCCGGATCGAGCCATGGTGATTGACATATAAACTTGGAATTATAAACAATATAGCAGCTCATTATGAATTTGGAATTAGTTTATAGTTGTTGTTATATGCAGCGTGAGCATCTCTTATTCGTGTTCGGCACACTATATGCATCATTCGTGTTCGGTACACTATATTCATCATTCGTGTTCGCCACACTATATTCATCATTCGTGTTCACCACACTATATTCATCATTCGTGTTCGGTAAACTATATTCATCTTTCGTGTTCGCCACACTATATTCATCGCCTTCCCGGTCGTCCATTCTGTTGCTCCAAGTCCTCTGGACGAGCCGGACGGCCTGGGGCTTTCACACTATATTCATCATTCGTGTTCGGTAAACTATATTCATCTTTCGTGTTCGCCACACTATATTCATCATTCGTGTTCGCCACACTATATTCATCATTCGTGTTCGGTACACTATATTCATCATTCGTGTTCGCCACACTATATTCATCATTCGTGTTCGCCACACTATATTCATCATTCGTGTTCGGTACACTGTATTCATCATTCGTGTTCGCCACACTATATTCATCATTCGTGTTCGCCACACTATATTCATCATTCGTGTTCGCCACACTATATTCATCATTCGTGTTCGCCACACTATATTCATCATTCGTGTTCGGTACACTGTATTCATCATTCGTGTTCGCCACACTATATTCATCATTCGTGTTCGCCACACTATATTCATCATTCGTGTTCGCCACACTATATTCATCATTCGTGTTCGGTACACTATATTCATCATTCGTGTTCGGTACACTATATTCATCATTCGTGTTCGCCACACTATATTCATCATTCGTGTTCGGTACACTGTATTCATCATTCGTGTTCGCCACACTATATTCATCATTCGTGTTCGCCACACTATATTCATCATTCGTGTTCGCCACACTATATTCATCATTCGTGTTCGGTACACTATATTCATCATTCGTGTTCGCCACACTATATTCATCATTCGTGTTCGCCACACTATATTCATCATTCGTGTTCGGTACACTATATTCATCATTCGTGTTCGCCACACTATATTCATCATTCGTGTTCGCCACACTATATTCATCATTCGTGTTCGGTACACTATATTCATCATTCGTGTTCGCCACACTATATCCATCATTCCTGTTCGGCACACTATATTCATCATTCGTGTTCGGTACACTATATTCATCATTCGTGTTCGGTACACTATATTCATCATTCGTGTTCGGTACACTATATTCATCATTCGTGTTCGCCACACTATATTCATCATTCGTGTTCGGTACACTATATTCATCATTCGTGTTCGGTACACTATATTCATCATTCGTGTTCGGTACACTATATTCATCATTCGTGTTCGCCACACTATATTCATCATTCGTGTTCGCCACACTATATTCATCATTCGTGTTCGGTACACTATATTCATCATTCGTGTTCGGTACACTATATTCATCATTCGTGTTCGCCACACTATATTCATCATTCGTGTTCGGTACACTGTATTCATCATTCGTGTTCGCCACACTATATTCATCATTCGTGTTCGCCACACTATATTCATCATTCGTGTTCGCCACACTATATTCATCATTCGTGTTCGGTACACTATATTCATCATTCGTGTTCGCCACACTATATTCATCATTCGTGTTCGCCACACTATATTCATCATTCGTGTTCGGTACACTATATTCATCATTCGTGTTCGCCACACTATATTCATCATTCGTGTTCGCCACACTATATTCATCATTCGTGTTCGGTACACTATATTCATCATTCGTGTTCGCCACACTATATCCATCATTCCTGTTCGGCACACTGTCTTAATAAATAAATTCGAAAAAGATACAATTTCAGAAACATGGCTCTTATGAAATGGTCTAAAATCGAGCTATTCGTCTATCACTGTTATCTATATAAATAAAAATGAAAATCTGTCTGTCTGTCTGTCTGTCTGTCTGTCTGTCTGTCTGTTTGTCACACCATCACGGGAGAACGGCTGAACCGAATTTGATGAAATTTTGTGGGTAGCCCAGAAATAGCCCCACTTAAAATTATATCCGTGTTTTGAGTTTCTACGACCAGTGGTTCTCGAGATATTAGCAAAAAACGAAATTTTCGTTTGTCTCATCATCACGGAAAAACGGCTGAACCGAATTTAATGAAATTTGGTGAATAGCCTTGAAATATCCCCCCATAAATTTTGTCCAAGTTTCGAGTTTCTAAGACCTGGGGTTGTCGAGATATTAATGAAAAACGGAACTTTTCCCTACGAGTTCTACTCCCTAACTCCGTGGTTTATCCAAACGAAAAGCTTGAAAATCGTTTGAAAGTGAATTAAAATTTAATCTCTGAGTTTGATGGGAGATTTTTTGCGTTAATTAGTCACTTTCTGAAGACATGAATTGTTTGAAACATGATTTAAAGGGGAAATCTATCTCCATGGTTCATGGTTTATTTAAAACAAGCTTTTACGGAACAATCAGAAGTATAGAGAAATCAAAACCGTTATTTAATTTCGCAGTTTATGTTATAAGACATGACATATTTAACATGTTATAAGATTCTATCTTAAATCATGTTACTCAGAAACGCAATTAAATTAAATCTGTCTGTTAATTTTAATAATTATTTTTTCGATTTGAATAATAAATAAATGGATATAAAAATATATTTTAGAAAAGAACGATTTGATTTTTCTTATAGCATTTTTGACTGGATAATATCAATTACGGTCTTCAGGTTTAAAATTTATTTATATTTTCGGGGATTATTGATTCAAGGATTATTGATATTTTCAAGTTATTATGCAATTATTTTATTATGACAAAAATTGTTTAAACTCATATATTGTATGTTGTACGAATCTTCTACAAATACACGTGTATATACTTTAATCTACGAGAATATAAGTAGTACAGGTATATTGACATATGTTTTGATATATATTGGCATATATTGGAATCAATTACGACCTTCTGGTATAAAGAGTACGGATATTATTGATGTTTTCAATTTATTACGTCATCTCTTTTATTTTGGCAAATATTTTTGAGACGCATATTGTAATACGGGTAATCTTCTACTAACACATTGGCATATTTTCTGATCTGCGACAATATAATTAGTACGGGGTTGCATATATTCATTCAATTCCTATTTTTTCTTCTGTAAATTTGCTTACAAAAGGGGGCAGGATGTTTTATTCTTCAGATCTGATCGTGAAGATAATTTTGCATAGTGAGAACATATATTCTTAAACTTCTCTTTAGGAGCAATAAATTTAATATTTTAACCGAATTTGCACATGATTGCGAACTTTAAGTTTCTTTAAATTATACACTCCGTACGAATAACGGGTGTAGTGTTAGTGGTTGATAAATTTTAACATTTTAGGAGGATATATCATGTTGCTCGCCATCGCAATTAAATTAAATGTGTTTGTTAATGTTTTTATTATTTTTTTTCGATTTAAATAATAAATAAATGGATAAATGGATATAAAAATATATCTTATGAATGGACGGTTTGATTTTTCTTTTAATTATATTAATTGCTGACCGCGTACATCAATTTCATTTATTTTGGCAAAGAGTTTTCAAGCTTATATCGTATTTAGCTACTAAACTCATATATTGTGTTTAGCCAATAAATTCATATAGCCGATTGTTGAAACAGAAAAAGAGTAGAGCGGGTATATCTTCTAATACAATTGTAGTGTTTTCATTTAGTATATTGAAACGGGATAAGAATGTTTCATTCACATCTGAAAATTCAAAGCTACGAATTTGGAGGGATATCGTTAATTTGACAACTTTTCTTAAACTTTGCCAAATTGACGGCAATGTCGCCAAATTTATATAAACGACACACAAACAGCTGCCATAAACCTTCGGGTTGGTCGTGTGGCTTGGGTCTTCTACATATCAATGAAATTTTTTTTTGTTTTGTTAGAAGAGAGTACTGAAATGATGTTTGGTTAGCATTTATCTGTCAGACCAACCATCCTACTTAGTAATACATTTAGCGAATTTTTAAAATGTCACCAAATTGATAAAAATGTTTTCAAATCTATAAAAATATCTTGAAATTGATAAAATTGCGCTACATAAATGATATTAATTGTTTTTTGTTAGGGGATAGTATTGTGATGATATTTCGTCAATTTGTCGCAAAGTGGAACTGTCAGTTTTACAGTCCCACTTGGCGATAAATTTGGCGATTTTTTATAATGTCGCTAATTTGACGAAACTGTCGCCAAATGTTCCATAGAAATATAACTATTTAGACGATATTTTTTCTACCAATTTATTTGAAGCAAATGATATCATGTCGCTTAGCAACGGATTTATATCAAATGTGTTTATGCGGCAGACGATTTTTATTAAATCCTTTCCGATTTGAATAATGAAGATATGTATATAAAATAAATTTCATTGCCATTTCATTTTGGACTGGATAATATCAATTATACTCTTCAGGTTTAAACATTATTATTATTGATATTTTCCGGAATTATTGATTCAGGGATTATTGATATTTTTAAGTTATTTCGCCATTGTTTTATTGCGGCAAAAATTGCTGACACACGCATATTGTACGTTGTACGAGTAATCTTCTAGGAATGCACGGGTATATCTTCTAACCTACGAGAATATTAGTAGTACAGGTATATTGGCATATATTTTGACATATATTGGCATATATATTGGAATCAAGTACAGTCTTCTGGTATGAAGATTAAGGGGATTAATTATATATTCAATTTATTACGTCGTCTGTTGTATTTTACCAAAAAACATTTGTGACTCATATTGCAAAACGGGTAATCTTCTACTAATAATCGGACATTATAAGTAGTACGTGTATATCTTCCCATATAATTTTAGCACTTTAATTTTGACATATATTGGAATAAATGACTGTTTTCAGATTTAAAGATTACGGGTTTATTGTTATTTTCAATTTATACATGTAATCTACTAATACAGGTTATATTTTCTAATATTCGCGTATATAATTAGTACGGGTCCCATACAATTTTAACGCTTTTATTTTGCATATATTGATTCAATTCCATATTTTTTTTTATATTTGCTTACATAAGGGGTCCAAGATGTTTTATTCTTCAGATATGTCCATGAAGATAATTTTATATAGCGAGAACAGAGATTCTTAAACTTCTTTTTAGGAGCATTATATTAAATATTTTAACAGAATATTTTGATTAAACATGTCATTTAGTATACTATAAGAATTTGGGCATGATTATGAATTTCAAGTTTCTTTATATTATATACTCCGTACGAAGAACGGGTATGCTGCTAGTCTATCTATATAAATAAAAATGAAAATCTGTCTGTCTGTCTGTTTGTCCCATCATCACGGGAAAACGGCTGAACCGAATTTGATGAAATTTTGTGGGTAGCCTAGAAATAGCCCCACTTAAAATTTAGTTCGTGTTTTGAGTTTTTACGACCAGTGGTTCTCGAGATATTAGTAAAAAACGAAATTTTCGTCTGTCTCATCATCACGGGAAAACGGCTGAACCGAATTTAATGAAATTTTGTGGATAGCCTTGAAATAGCCCCCCCTTAAAATTTGTCCAAGTTTCGAGTTTCTAAGATCAGGGGTTGTCGAGATATTAATGAAAAACGGAACTTTTTCTTAGGAGATCTACTCTCCAACTCCGTGGTTTATCCAAACGGAAAGGATGAAAATCGTTTGTTTAAAACGGTAAAATGAAATAAAACTTTATTTCCGAGTTTGGTGCAGGTGTTTTGCATTAATTAGTCACTTTAGGAAAGCATGAATTGTTTGAAACATGAATTTAAATGGAAAAATCTACCTCCATGGTTCATCTTTCACAAATTTTTACTCAACGATGAAAAGTATAAAGAAATCAAAATGGCTATTTAATTTTACATTTTATGAGGAAGATTCTATCTTATATCATGTTGTTCGGCAATGGAATGAAATTAAATGTGTTGGTAATATTTATTATTATTTTTTCTATTTGTATAATAAATAAATGGATGTAAAAATATATTTTATAAATGAACGGCTTGATTGTTATTTTAATTATATATATTGCGGACTGCGTACATCACTTTCATTTATTTAAGCAAAGAGGTTTCAAGCTCATATATTGTGTTTAGCTAATAAACTCATATATTGTGTTTATCCAATAAATTCATTTAGCCGACTGTTGAAGCAGAAAAAGAGTAGAACGGGTGTATGTATCTTCTAATACAATTTTAGTGTTTTCATTTAGTATATACAAACGGGATCAGGATATTTTATTCTTCACATCTGCAAATTCAGAGCTACGAATTTAGCGGAATATCTCTAAATAACTTGGTAACTTTTCTTAAACTTAATCAAATTAGTGGAAATGTCTCCAAATTGATAAAAATGGCCCAAATCAATGAAATTAAATTTGTTTTTTTTAGAATAGAGTACTGAAATGATGTTTCTGTAGCATTTGTCGGTCAGTCCATCTATCCTACTTAGTAACACATTTAAGGAATTTTTTTAATATCACCAAATTGGTAAAAATATTTTTAAATTCATAAAAATATCATGAAATTGATAAAATCGCGCTTAATAAATGAAATTAATTGTGTTTTGTTAGGGGATAGTATTGTGATGTTGTTTCGTCAATTTGTCGCAAAATGGGACTATCAGTTCCACAGTCCCACTTGGCGACAAATTTGGCGATTTTTTAAGTTATCGCTAAATTGACGAAAATGTCGCCAAACCTTCCATGGAGATTGCATTATTCAGATGATATGATTTCTATCAATTTATTTGAAGCAAATGATATCATGTCGCTTAGCAACGGACCCAATATGTTATGCGCCATACGATTTTTATTAAATCTTTTCCGATTTGAATAATAAAAATATGTATATAAAATAAATTTCATTGACATTGCATTTTTAACTGGATAATATCAATTACGGTCTTCAGATTTAAACATCATTATTATTGGTATTTTCGGGGACTGTTGATTCAGGGATTATTGATATTTTCAAATTATTATGGAATTGTTTTATTATGACTAAAATTGTTGAAACTCATATATAGTACGTTGTACGAGTAATCTTCTACAAATGCATGGGTATATCTTCTAATCTACGAGAATATAAGTAGTACAGGTATATTGGCATATATTTGGATATATATTGGCATATATTGGAATCAATTACGACCTTCTGGTATTAAGATTACGGGGATTTTTGATACTTTCAATTTATTACGTCATCTTTTTTAATTTGGCAAATATTGAGACTCATATTGCAATACGGGTAAGCTTCTACTAACACACTGACATATTTTCTAATCTGCGACAATATAAGTAGTACGGGGTTGCATATATTGATTCAATTCCTTTTTTTTTTTGTAAATTTACTTACAAAAGGGGCCAGGATGTTTTATTCTTCAGATCTGCCCGTGAATATAATTTTGCATAGTGAGAACAGATATTCTTAAACTTCTCTTTATGAGCAATAAATTTAATATTTTAACAGAATTTGCACATGATTGCGAATTATAAATTTCTTTATATTATATACTCCGTACGAAGAACGGGTATGCTGCTAGCCTTACATAAAATTGAGTTTTTATTTCTCAGTACTGGCATTCATAGATACTTTTATTAACACTTTACAACAAAGTTGAAAAGTGTTTATGACTTTGTTCATTCTGTCTGTCTGTCTGTCTGTCTGTCTGTCTGTCTGTCTGTCCGTTAGCACGATAACTGCCGTAAAAATGACTTTATCAAAATGAAATTTTAGTATGTTGTTCAGACGGTCTGCAGGAGCTATGGGAATATAAATAAATAATATCACCCAATTAGTTTTTTATTGAACCCTGGTTGAAAAAATGAAATACATTGAACCCTATGGGACCTAATTTTTCAAACATTTTTTAAGTAAATTTAAAATTCACGAATTGCTTCGAAATTTTTAGAAAATATTCACATTATCCCATAGAATATATAAAAAAAAATTCAGTAAAATATGTTAAGTAGTTTTTTAATTAAAAATTATTTAAAATAGGGAAAAAAACAAATTCAATTAAATTCTGACTTTGGGATATCTTCCAGAAAGAAAAGAGATATATATTATATAATAAATATCTCTCCATTTGTTTAAACGTTTTGCATATGGGAGTGGCTTCACATTTTAAAATAAATTTGGTAGATAACAATTTTTCATTTTTAACACTTTACAACAAAGTTGAAAAGTGTTTATGACTTTGTTCATTCTGTCTGTCTGTCTGTCTGTCTGTCCGTTAGCACGATAACTGCCGTAAAAATGAGTTTATCAAAATGAAATTTTAGTATGTTGTTCAGACGGTCTGTAGGACCTATGGGAATATAAATAAATAATATCACCCAATTAGTTTTTTATTGAACCCGGGTTGAAAAAATGAAATACATTGAACCCTATGGGACCTAATTTTTCAAACATTTTTTAAGTAAATTTCAAATTCACGAATTGCTTCGAAATTTTTAGGAAATATTCACATTATCCCATAGAATATATAAAAAAAAATTCAGTAAAATATGATAAGTAGTTTTTTAATTAAAAAAATTATTTAATATAGGGAAAAAAACAAATTCAATTAAATTCTGACTTTGGGATATCTTCCAGAAAGAAAAGAGAGATATATTATATAATAAATATCTCTCCATTTGTTTAAACGTTTTGCATATGGGAGTGGCTTCATATTTTAAAATAATTTGGTAGATAACAATTTTTCATTTTTTTTAAATTTTATATAACTCTTCATGATAAATTTAATTGATGGCATTTTAAATGCACTTTCCTACGTCCTAGAGAGTTAAAATTTGGTACACAGCTTAAATTTGTTGAACATTTTATTCGACAAAAATTTGATGGATCTTTAAATATAGATCATACATTTTTTTCGAAATGGCCTGAAAATAATCCCCGTTCACTTCTATAAATCATTGGTGTAATATTGTTAAAAATTCTGATGTGGACAGCACATGTCTTTCCCTGCAGACTCATATTCGTTCTCTTTATTTATTCAATGATAATTTGAGTTTATCTGCACAACATAAGTATTTTAAATGACATTGAATTTACACGTTAAACTTAAAATTGGTTCTCATTTGATAGCTGGACTTATTGTCAAAGGTGGCGCAGCGAAAACGCGAAAAAACTAGAATATCTCAAGAACGGCTAGTCCTAGAGTAATGGGGTTAGTCTTATTCTTTTTGTTGTCAAAAATCATATATAAAATAGGAATTTAATTGATATAAGTGAGCACACGTAGTCTTTTATTTTTATATATAACGATTTTTGCTGGCCATTTCGCAAAAATAGCCCGTTCCTTTTTCCCGAATCGTAGTAGAATAACCTACAAATGATTTATATACAAAATTTTGTTAAATTTGGTATATAAATCACTTGTAGGTTATTGAAATATTATACTCCAAATTTTGTTAAATTTGGTTCATTAGTTTTTAGCTAGAGTGGATAAAGGCAATTTCTGCGGCCATTTTGCAAAGAAGGCAGATTCTTTTATTACGAATCGTACTATAATCTAATGAACATCAGGATTTCCCACAAAAAACATACCTACCAAATTGTATGAAATTTGGTCCATTAGTTTTTCAATTAGAGTGGATGTAATATCCACACAGACACACAGAAACATACACAGATACACCCTTACACACACAGACGTCTTCCTAAAAGTAGTTTTTTCGTGTTCTAGAAGTCCCAAAACGTGTAGATACTTTGAAAATTCGAGTTCCGATCTTCGGCACGATTCCAATACTTTGAGTACATACACATACACATATCTATTATCTGTGTATTATCTGTGTATCTAAATTCCGTGCCTATGCAATTACAATAGTTGTGATTTTAAATGATCCCTAAACTTTTATTATTTCTTCAAGGAAGCCTAATTTTAACATATGCAGAATGCAAATATCTCAAGCGATTGTAAGATGAATTACATAAGAATTGCTGAATTTTTTTCACACAAAATTATTTAGCTCTGGAGTCTGGAATACAAGTTATATGAATGAAATATTCATTGATTTTGCATAAAGAATCAGATGATTTATATTTCGATACAGTTTTAAATATTTAAGTACAATAAATTACTGTAGTACTGTGATAATGTAAAAGATATTACCACTGAATGAATCACATTTTAGAAATTTTTAAATGAAATTACATTTCAGTTGGAAAGTGTTTCATAATCAATGCTTATGCATGATTGATCTTTCTTGTTTAAATTTTATATAACTCTTCATAATAAATTTATTTGATGGCATTTTTAATGCACTTTCCTACGTCCTAGAGAGTTAAAATTTGGTATACAGCTTAAATTTGTTGAACATTTTATTCGACAAAAATTTGATGGATCTTTAAATATAGATCTTACATTTTTTTCGAAATGGCCTGAAAATAATCCCCGTTCACTTCTATAAATCATTATTGTAATATTGTTAAAAATTCTGATGTGGACAGCACATGTCTTTCCCTGCAGACTCATATTCGTTCTTTTTATTTATTTTTTCTATGACGTCATTTGAATTAATTTCAGTTGTTTTCGATGAAGTTTTTAAATATAATAAATTATCGTAGTATTATGATAGTTGTAAAAATATTACCGTGGAATGTATCGCTTTTCAGATATATTTAAACCAGGCAATTTTTATTTCAATGCCGTCATTTGAATGAAGTTCATGTTTTTCAATGAAGGTTTAATTTTTCAAATATAATAAATTAATGTAGTATTATGATAAGTTTTAAAATATTACCGAGGAATGTATTGCATTTTCGACTGTTTTAAATAAAATTGCATTGAAGTTGGAAAGTGTTTCATAATCAATGCTTTAAGCATGATTGATCTTTCTTGTTTATTTATTTTTTGATCGAAATAAAAAGTCAAATCCCTGTAGGAAGCAGTTTTTCTCGGTGCGTAAAGTATTAAACAAGAAAACTTTCTTTTACAATACATACTTCATTCGTTTTTGATAGGATTGGTTTATTTTACTCACTTTATGCACACCAAGAATATTTTGCCTGGGACATAAAACATAAACTACTACACATATGGATACACTACTACACATATGGATACACTTAAACCCCTGGGTTGGTCGTGTGGTCTGGGCCTTCAACATATGGATACACAAAGCTCTCGACCCGTACCCGGAATTCAAATCTGATTCCTTTGATTCTAAAGGACAGAGAGTCTGTGAACCGTTTACCCATAGATTGGCAATTCATCTCCCGGAAAGTCCCACATTGGTAGAATGCCTATGCTTGTGACTTTTTAAAATCTCATGTCAAGAGGGTTATTGTCCCGGAAATCATGGTTTGTCTATATGAAAGTAGCCTACGAATTTTTTAACATTGTAATACGAATAGACAACAAAACCTGCAGTTTTGTAATTTTGCGGATATACTAATATGAACCTGTAAATGTGACAGTCTTAAAATTTTAATTTATTATTCAGTTACTTAAATATTAATAAATTATTAAATTTAACATTGCTAGCATAGGAAAACATTTTATGGGTCTAGATGACTTCAAAATTCTCTTTTTTGCATTAAAAGCATTAACAGTTTGTATTTTGGGTTATTTGTACGTTGTACACAGAAACTTGCTGCCACAACCGGAAATCGAACTCTGGATCTTCGAACTGGCCAGCCGATGATCTACCGTTGAGCTACTGGGACAAAATTGCAAGCTCTTATCGTCGAAGTGGACTCTGCATTCTCCACCCTCTAATGTCAGATTGGCGGACAACTGACAATCTGTCTGACAATCTCCTGCTATTTTTACTTCAGGTTAGCCTCCTGATAATACTACTATTTTTACCTAGTTTAGTATCCTGCGTGGTCGTTATCATCTCAATTTGAAATCAGCGCTTAAATTTCCAAAGTGCACTGAATCCGTACTAGTCGTACTAGAGTCACTTTCAGACCTCCGACATCTTTGCACTAACCTACAGGGTTGATTGGTTCGGGCACTATTGTAAAGAACTTTGCTGCTCCAACGGGGAATCGAACCCTGGATCTCCCAACTGGCCAGCCGACGCTGTACCGTTGAGCTACTGGGACAAAATTACAAGCTCTTATCGTTGAAGTGGACTTTGCAACGTGTAAGGGTGGCCGTGGGACGAATTTCAACAAAATTAAAGCACTGAAAACATTAAAAGTAAGCATTTGTAATTAGATTTCGGAACTGAGAAACAGTTAAGAATAATATGTATTTATTAATGCGATTAACAAGTATGTTTCTTATTGTTTATTATTACAAACAATTAAACAAAGTAAATACGAAAAATAAATACGAAATGTAATTGTTCATAAACACGATTATTAGAACTTTAAGCATGCGTATTGTTCGTTTAACTGATAATCATGCTATTGGTTTGTATTTGATATGGCGTGCGTTGATGTGAAATATTTGCATCGAAAAAGGGAGCAAAATTTAGAACATTGGCTTTAATTAAGTA
The DNA here is from genome assembly GCA_951213105.1 of Amaurobius ferox. Lineage (NCBI taxonomy): Eukaryota > Metazoa > Arthropoda > Arachnida > Araneae > Amaurobiidae > Amaurobius > Amaurobius ferox. The sequence continues at coordinate 130,883,792 of OX578146.1, read as the reverse complement.
TTATAAGAAAGCATTAGTTATCCTACGTGTTAATTCATTTGATTTCTGAAAAATCATAGAAATCTGCTTAGGATGGGTTTAACGAACGTAACGAGTAGGACTGGAATCTTCAATTTCCTAAAAAACCGACAGAAATATATATCTAAACTTCTTTTAATCAGTAACGAAATGTCAAAGAAATGTTTCATAACATCCAGTATACCAGATATACAGGAAAAGTCAACATTCTACAGTTACGATAAATATTTTTGCTCAGCACTCTTAAATTGGAATATTTTAACTTATTATATTAAATATTTATAAATTTTTGGAAGATATTTGAGTTTTAGAAAAGAAGAGTTTAAAACGCAGTAATTTATAATTTACCACCTACATACTTGCTTCTTCACATTTTAAACTAACATAAAATATGTATATCGCTCAGATGCTATTAATACTCAAAAAAACAATGTCAAACTAAAAGGTAACAACTTGAATATACTTCGAAAGAAAGTTTTTTAATGCATTTTATGGATTATTTAACACTAGAATTTTTTTTTCCAGAGATGAGTTTTTACACGTTTCAGACAAATTGCTGTCAGGAAAAGGAGTAAGGGTTATTTTTTACAGAAATAATTTTTCTCTGAGTAAATTTTAAGTATATATCGCTTTAATAACTAGTCATGTGAATATGAGTATCGCTTTTAAAAATATAAAGATGATTGATAAAATTCGCTCCCAAGTTATAGCAGTGTAATTAATTTAAACTAATAACATTGAGTATATCTAAAATATTATCTCGTCACAAAATTAAAGAAGATTTTGATATAAATATAATTCAGCTTTAAAATATCTTAAATATTTTTCAAACACAAATCGTTTTGCCATTTTATATATGTGTGGGTATTTTTCATTCAATTGATAACATTTGGAAATAGTTTAAATGTTGCGTATTAAAATGTCAATACTATATTGATTGCTTGTAACTTTTGGCTTGATTGCTTGTAACTATTTAACTTGTAAACTATTGTAAATTATGTAAACTATGTTGTAAACTTGTAAACTATGTAACTTGTAACTATTGCTGTAATTGATTGCTTGTAACTAATTGCTTGTAACTAGATCTTCGATCAGATAAGTTGATATTGAAAGAAAAATTGCAATTTTACCAAAATATTTTTCTGAAAAAGGCGAATTCAATAGTATTTATTGCGAATAATATTCTTTCAGTCAGCCATAAAACGGGCAGACTGAAGGAATATTGAATGGGCGATCTGAGCCCACTTACCGTTGTATAGTCATTGCTGATGAAGAGACAGATAGATCATTTAGCAATAGATAAAGCATTTTATGGGGCATTTGGAAATGGATTAGGAAATGTATTTCATAAAAAAGTCATCAGTAGCACCAACTTTTTATTTAACTGTAGTGGATTCGGTGCCAATATCAATAACATGGTTTTACTACGGGGAAGGTAACAGAAAGCAAGGATATGGTAGGAACAGTGCTACTGGTAACATAATCCAAGCAGTTCGAATCTCGGTTCTAACACATTGCCATTTTGATGTAAAAATATGTATAAATCTAAAATTCATACTCTATATCTATAAATGTAATCTACAATTGACACCCGATCTAAAAATATAGTGTGGTAACGGTCGCAACGGAAAAGGAATAATATCCACAACCCTACATCCTTCGGTTAGAAGAAAATCTGAAAGAGTGCAAAGTTATTTTAACATAGCAGGAGCAGTGCAGCTGGTGGGATGATAGTCTAATTTCTGAGACAAAATCCAAGTTAGAGAGTCCAATTCGATCTGACGATCCGATCTTGGTATATATGCTTTTGATCTAAAAATAAATATAGCATCCTTTAAATTGCTTAATTTTTTCAACAGCTGTGTCTCACACACAAAATCGGATCAAACAATTAATTTTATAACCGCTGTTTTGTGCATTGAAATTTTGTAAATCAACACATTCGACAACACGATAATAATAAATACGAAAATAATACCCCAAGTAGCAATAACATGCATCTTATTTGTTTTGCGTTAAATAAATAAGATAATAACACCTCAAAATAATAACATTCCAAGTAGGGCATGCTACTTGAACGCGTTGTAGAAAATGCATTGTAGAAAATGTTATTCATATACAACATACATGGTAGAGAAATGATATATATTAAATTATCAAGCAATAAGAAATTCCATGAGATTAAAGCACATAAATTCCCAAAAACTTAAGTGAAGTTAAAATATTTTTTTACTTTACTATCAATAATATTTTAAAATATCGGCATACAAATAACAGCAGCTAGAGATGCCCTACTTTTACTCTGAAAAACTTAAAACCTCGGGCTGTTTAACAACTTTTACGATAAAACAAGAAGTCACTTATTCCATGACCCATGAATAACCCATCCTTTGGCTATACTATCAACATGCGTTAGGAAATTGACGCAATATATCAATACTAGTCATTAAACCTGTCATATGACGGTGTACCCAAATTTATGTAAAAGATTCCTTCTTATAAGGTTGCATTTTCACTTTTAAAATCCAATTCTCAGTGTCAACTCTGTGTGTAAGTGTGGGTGCATGTCTGTCTATGGGTCTGTTTGGTATGTAACCCATGTATTCGACTATCCGACAAAATTTTGTGGTTCTTAAGGCGGTGAATTACTCTAACATTTATTATATTTTAATACAATTTATAAAAATAGAGCTACTTTTCTTTCAAAATGATGCGCAAAATTCGGCAAACCTAAATGTATATCTGCATTGCTTAAATATATTGCACCCTGGTTTTAATAACTTAATAATATAATTTAATAATTATTTAATAATATAATTTTTGTAAAATTATATAATTTAATAATATAATTTTTGATGAATTACCATATAGATCCCATTACTCTATAATAAACCATTCTCGAACAATTTCATTTTATCACCTTTTAACACTTTCGAACATAGTTGAAAAGTGTTTATGACTTTGTTCATTCTGTGTGTCTGCCTGTCCGTTCGCACGATAACTGCCGTAAAAATGACTTTATCAAAATGAAATTTTAGTATACTGTTGAAACGGTCTGTGGGACATATGGGAATGAAGATGAATAATATCACACTAACAGTATTCCTTTCTGGTAGGTCGGACAGTCTGGGTCTCAACACCAACAAAACTAATAGTATTGGATTGAACCCGAGTTAAAAATGTGAAATACATTGAACCCTATGGGACCTAATTTTTCAAAAGTTTTTAAAAAGTTAACATTCATAAATTACTTTGAAAATTTTAGTAAATATTTAAATTATTCAATAAAATACATAAAAAAAATCAGCAAAATATGTTCGGTAGGTTAAATGTTCGGTAAATATGTTCGGTAGGTTTAAATAGTAATTACACCCATATTAAATGAAGAGATCATAAGACCCACTTCAAACACAAAAATCTGATGTGAATAACACATGATTTTCCTTATATAGTGCAATGAATTTACTACATTTACAGTAAAAAAAATAGGTTTTCCTTATAGTAGATACTTATATTCCTTCCAAGATATTGAATTTTCGACGATTAGTTGTCATTTTCATTGATTTAGCGTCATTTTTATACATTTGGCGAGATTTTCGTTAATTTGGCAACATTTAAAAAAAAGACGCTAAGTTGGCGACATGCCGCCAAATTCGTCGCCAAAATATCGTCAAGCATTATGGACGGAGAAATAAGTTATTCTTATAGCAGATAAATGACTATTGGAGTTCAAATTCAAAAGTATTACTCAAAGTATCTTTTCTCATGAATGGAACGAGCTAGATCCACGAGAATGATGTCACCCAATTTACCGTATGGTATTATATATAAAAAGTGAACATGTTTCTCAATAGCAAATATTTTTTTTTATTTATATGACTTTAGGATAATTTTTTTTTTAAATGTGCAATATCTCGAGAACGGTTCGTGTTAGCGTTCTAAAATTTATGTGAATCGTTTTCTAATGAAAAATTTCATAAGAAATGTCTATTTGCGTATTTTGTCTATTTGCGTATTTTTGACGATTTTTTCAAACTTTCACTCGGAAATTTAGGGGGAGGGGGGGGGTCTGAACATTCGATTGCGTATAAAAACAATAAGCTTCCAGTGTTTACGGATTGGGATTTTTGTACCAAATTTCGTTCGAATCGGTCCATTCGTTCGTCAGTTATCGTCTCCACAAACTCACTGTCACACACACACACACACACACACACATATGCATACTTTCACACACACAGACATCACTTAAAAAATGTTTGATTCGTGATCAGGGATACTTGAAACGTGCTCTCCCGTCGAAAACTCGAATTCAAATTTTCGAACTCGTCACAATACTTTCCTTATACGTTATGTATATAAGGAAAGTAATATGTCATATATCTTTTCTTCCCAATATAGCAATTGTGATTTTTAAAGTTCATTTAAATTTATATTTAGTGTTGCATCCGTACTAAAACCACTTTATTTTGACGTATTTTCTGTGCATCTATATACTGCGTCAACGCAATTACATTACTATTAAGTGATCATCGAACTTTGATTATTTCTACAAGGAAGCCTGATTTTAATGGATTTAGAATGTAAACAAGTGATTGTAAGATAAGTTGTATAAGAATTGCTGATTTTTTCAGGGAAAATTATTTAGCTCTGGAGTCTGGAATAAAAGTGATATGAATGAAATATCCATTGTTTATGCACAGAAAGCCAGACCCAACCGGTAAAATTGCTGCTCAAACCTTAAGGTGAGTGGGGCGGTCTGGGGATTACACACTTATAATACATAGCCCTTCCAAGAGGTTCGGGATAGGGGAAGGATGGTACGGTCCCTGTGGATGCCTCCCCCACTGGATTCCGGTCTAAATTGGGTAGCACTTCTCGGCCGTCCAAATAGTTACCTTACACCTTTCTGGTAGGTCGGACGGTCTGGGTCTCAACAACAACAACACATATAATATGAAGCGATCACGTGACCAACTTCAAAATAAAATAGGGCATCCGTCTTTTTTTCCAGTGTCAAAATCGTGATTTTTAAAGTTCCTTTAAATTTATATTTAACGTTGTATCCGTGCTAAAACCGTTTTCTTTTTGTGTATATTCTGTGATTCTATATTCTGTGCCAAAGCAATTACAATATTTTTGAGTTTAAAAGATCATCACAATTTGATTATTTCTACAACAAAGCCTAACTTTAATGGATGCAGGATGTAAACAATAAGTGATTGTAAGATGAGTTGTATAAGAATTCCTGAATTTTTGTTCACGTAAAATTATTTAACTATAGAGTCTGGAATAAAAGTATATGAAAGAAATATTCACTGCTTTCACATAGAGATCCAGACGATTTATATGTCGATGACGTCATTTTAATAAAATTCATTTTCTTCGATGAAGTTTGAAGGTTTCAAATATAATAAATTATTTTAGTACTGTGATAATTTAAAATGTATCAGTGCTGAATGTATCGAATTTTAGAGATGTTTAAGTAAAATTGCATTTTAGTTGGAAAGTAACCAATGCTTTATACATGATTGTTTTCTTTTTTCGTTGGCGTCGTTTTAAGCCGCCAAATAAAAAATCGTTCGCATCTGAATCATCCTTTCATATTTGAAAATATGATATAATTTCAAATAAGTATCAATTTCATGTGTTATTTTGCAGAGGGAATTTCAAATTATTATTGCATGATGAATATATGGAGAGAAATGAATATGGAGACTGTAGAAAAAGTTATGTGCAGCTTATATCAGATGTTTTAATATGAAACGATAGTTTATTGAAAGCTACTCAGAAATATTTGATCTCACATTAACATTTTCTATGTGAATATAACCAATGAAAAATGTGCGAGATCGTTTTCTAATGACAAGTTACATAAGAAATGACTATTTACATAACTTCAAAATTTTATGTGAAAATTAATCATTATATGTTGTATAGCGCTGTACTGTTTCTTTTAGTTGAAAATGGATTTTGCATATTAGTTTAGAAGATAAATGTAGGAAATTCGCATAATTTTATCAAAATTTTAAAAGCGAGCTTAATTTTAAAAGCGAGTTAACAAGGTTATATACCATCTGCGGAAATATTTTAAAAAGTACGTTAAGTCGGGAAGTTCTTACCTAATCTACAAAATCTTACCCAATCTACTTTCCAAAACTCACCAAATTCTGTATATTTTGATAAATTCGTCGCTAAGATCACCCAATTGGTTTCCAAGATCACGTGGCCGAAACCTACAAATTACACAAATGATTTTACGCTAGATATCCGTAAAAATATCGTGGAATTCCGTTTACATTCTTCCGTTCACACCTTTCTTTCCCGATTTACTCAGTACACTTTACCCTATGAGATTTCACATTAGAATATTTCAAAAACGATTTATATTAGAGTAAATGGGTCGGTTTTATTTATTTTGTCATCAAAAATGATGTATAACAAACATTTCATCGATGCATTTCAGTAAAAATCATTTTTTTTCTGTCTCACTTTTGCACGAAATGTTTTCTTAATTGTACAAAAATTTAGACAATCCATAAATTAGTGATATACCAAATTTCGTAAAATTTCGTCAAATAGTTTTTGAATAAGAGAGGATACATCCAATGCACAAACAAACAGAGACACACATTCGCAAAAAAATTGTTAATTCATGTTCTAGAATGCATATAACGTGTAAATATATTAAAAATTTGAATTCGAATTTTCGATTCTATTCTAATACTTTTCTTATATATTAACATGTATGGTAAGGAAAATAAATCTTGTTATTTAATGAACCGAACGTTTAGAATACAAAGCATATAATCCATAATCCTTCATTTACATTTTTTGTGTGAACAAAATCAATAAAAGTGATGCGAATTTCCTACCTTTATCTTCTAAACTAATATGCAAAATCCATTTTCAACTAAAAGAAACAGTACAGCGCTATACAGCATATAATGATCCATTCTCACATAAAAATTACCATTTCAATGTAATTAACGAATAATTCCACTATCGAATACTTTTTTTTTGAAAATCAGCTGACAGCTTTCATTTTTAAATAACCACCAGAAAAAATTAAACATTTTTTTTATTATAAAATTACCAAAGCATAAGCTATTTCAAAGATGAAAAAGAGTCATTAATGTTTCATACGAAATAGAGAAAAAGTTTAATTAACATTGGGCAAAAAAAAAAAACGTTTTCCCTTTGCTCACAATATGCGGTATATAATGTAGATGATAAAAATGAAAATAATGATAAGAATTTAAATTAATTGAGATATTTTTAATTTAAGTATCAAAATTTCTTTAACAACCAATGAACTTTTTCATTTGATAAATGTAGGTTGACTGTGAATTGTATTTCCTGTGACTTTCCTCTCCTTTTTACGTCTGCATGGAATAACACTTTGAATTTAAATTGCATGGCTTATACATGGTGTAGCTAACTTCAATTTTTAATTTCTTATAAAGTTTTTCTTCATATTCAATAAAAAATAAACGAAGAAAAAAGACAACATTCAACTTTTTAAAATTGTTGATTAAAAAGGATAATATATTAAAAAAACATAAATATATTAATGATTTTTCCGAAAAATAAAATGCAAAATTCTGACAGAAAATAACTCTTCCTATAAAATTATTTTATTTTTTCTTCCTTTTTTTTAAATACATTAATTCAAGTTACATTCGAGGCAAAATAACTCATAAAATGTAAATTTTTTTCAAGTTACATGAAAAATTGACGTTTGAAAAAAGTTTTCTTTCTTTGAGATTTCGCTCTTTTTTAAATGGCACTTTCCGAATGTATGAAAATGATTTCAAATTTCGGAGAATGGGTCAAAAACTTTAAAGTATTGTGTGTTTTCCCAGTTATTAAATTTAAAATGACACAACTCTCAATACTTCGCAGAAGTCATCGTGCCAAAAAAAGAGCGCACAGAGACTATGATTTAAAATTCAACTAATATGTTAACTCTATCAAAACAGAGACAGCTACTGGCTGTTTAAATAAAAATTCCGTGCAATTAACATATATATTTGTAGAGATACAATTGTATAAAAGATAGTTTCACATTCCAGCTATGGCTCGGCGACAATGCGACGCCTAATTTTATAATGGGCGGACAATTTAGACAATTTATTTATGAGTAGTAAATGAAGCATAAGCATTTTATTTACGAGTAATAAATGAAGTATGACAGCATGAGAGATACAACAATGGACACAAGCGAACCCGTAGCACCGCTTACGTCCATTGTCCAAGTAGCCAATGTAGGCTACACCCAGATGACTGGAGCGAATTAGAACACAGATACAGTACAGCCAATGCGAGTCAAGTTGGGAAGTAAAAGTGTATTAAGGAAAGAGCCATGTGCATTAAGGAAGGAGCCCCTGTGCTTTAAGGAAGGAAAATCAATATCAATTATCGATAAAGTTGTTGTGGAGCAAGCACATAAAATATGCTCAAACTCTCGATAGATTTGTTGTGGTATAAGCACATAATAATGTGTTCTATCACATTCGACATAGTTCCTGTGATATAAACACGTAAAATGTGATAATAGGGTATGGCTAAAATATCGTGGTTAATAATGCACGAAACTATCTATGTGTTTGAATATGCGCGTAAAAGGTGCTTTTTGTGAAGAATGTCCAAAGTTGACCTACTGTACTCCAAACGTGTACTGCAACTTTCCATATCCTAATATGTGGAAGTTTGTTACCCGACGAGAAGTTAGTGCGAGAACGCAATCTGTATCACTGCGGAATCAGTTAAGTCAAAAGAACTATAATTTTGTACAAGACAGTAAATTTTAAACATAACTATTGATTTAAAATTAAGCTATAGTTTTTTAGAAGCGATTATATTGTCGTCTCCATAAAATTCGTTACAGTACCGTTTAAAATGAGCTGCATGCATTTTTCAAGAGTCATTCATGTAAGAGTCCCTTCATAAAACACAGGACCAATCAGTTTTCCATTCCAAATTCCTCACCATACAGACACAGAAAGCTTTTTCAGGTGATGTATTTCACAGACAGAAAATGGTTTCGTATTATCCCAATAATGATCGTTGTGAGCATTGAATGCTCCATCTTCCGTAAACAAACATTCATCAGTCCACAGAATGTTCTTAACAAAGTTCGAATTGATGTCTTGTTGGATTAAGAACCAGTTGCAGAATGCTACACGCCGGTCAAAATCGGAGGGATGAAGTGCTTGAAATCCATGAATACAAAATGGATGCCACTGATATTTTCCAAGTGTTTTAGCAATTGACATCCAAAGTATCCCCAAAGTTCCGCTTGCTTTTCGAATGCTTGCTTGCTAGTGGGTTGAAAGAAAAATATGCGATGATGTCAGGTCATCCGTGTACAAACGATTTTTTTCAGGGCCAGGTCTTGGATGAAATGAACCAGATTTCTTAATCTCCTTATCATGTAAACAAGTGTACGTAAACTTTCAGACAAGTTTGGATATTGTCGTCCAAAATCCCGAGCAGTTTCTGCAGTACTTTTATTACACAGAGCATAAATCATTGTTAATTCGAAAAGCTCGTTGTTTGTAAAAAATGCCATAATGTGTTCTTAATTCCTGAATTCAGAAGTAAACATGTTGACGATTCACTGAATGATTTCTAATCTTCCTTCTTTTGGTATAATATTAAAAAAAATTTAGTTGTATTGAATAAAAATAGTACTGGGAATAAATGCGTAAATTAAAAAATAAATCGTTTTTTTTAATTATTTTACTATAATCATTTGAAACGGTTAAATTAGAATTAAAGGAAAGAAAAATCGTCTGTGAGTTCTATTCTTCGTTTAAAAAAAATATGTTAAATTTCAAAATCAAATACAAACTTGCATTTTGTTTACTTTATTATTTTAATTGTTTCAAATGAAAAATGACATATCTCAATGTGAAAAGTACTTAAGAATCCGTGATTGCATCTTGAGTCTACGCTGAATTCGCAAAAATGTCTCCTATTTATTATCATCCAGTTTTATCTTTTTTGTGATATGTCACAAATTTACATTTCTAGTTTGATATAGGGTCCCCATCCGCAATGTTCAATTTTCAATTAAATATAAATTGCTCAATTTTAAAGATACGGATATGCGTTTTTTTAATAATCTTGTTACACTAAAAATATAAATTTTCTGATTGACCAAATTTGTCTGAGGGAGTCTAATAAAAATTTAAAAAGTGTACCTTTTTGAAAATGAATGGGAGGACTATTTCATTAACATTGTCTCATTTCCTACCTTACTCTCAACATTTTTGAAATTTACATTATCCACTTATCTCCAACAGGTAAACAATTAGAGTGCGTTTCAATTTTTTTGGGACACCCTATGTATATCGGCAAAACTCGCCCTCCCTTGTACGCTCTTAAAATTTGCAAAGCATTATTTTACCCAGGTCCAACTACTTACGAAATTTGGTATGATGACCATAGCACCACTTCCTCTTGTAATACTGGACTGTAACCAAGAAGATATTTTACCGCTCTTTGTATCTCATCTAGAACGAACTCGTACTTGTGGTTATGGATCCTTTTCCGGTCACACTGATCAATGAATTGTTGATTCCCATTCTTAAATGGCACTGAAAGTGTTATCTTACCTTACAGAGTCCACTTCGACGATGAGAGCTTGCAATTTCGTCCCAGTAGCTCAACGGTAGAGTTTCGGCGGGCCAGTTCAGAGATACAGGGTTCGATTCCCGATTGGGGCAGCAAGGCTAGTTACAATGGCACCCGAACAAATCAACCCTGTAGGTTAGTGCAAAGATGTCGGAGGTCTGAAAGTGACCCTAGTACGACTAGTGCGGATTCAGTGGACTCTGGAAGATTGAGCGCCGAATCCAAATTGAGAGGATAACAACTATGCGGGATACTAAGCTGGGTAAAAAAATAGTACTAGCAGAAGGCGCACCTGAGATAAAAATAGCAGGAGGTGGTCAGTCAGATTGTCAGTTGCCCGCCAATCTGACATTAGAGGGTGGAGAATGTAGAGTCCACTTCGACGATAAGAGCTTGCCATTTCGTCCCAGTAGCTCAACGGTAGAGAGTCGGCTGGGCAGGTTGGAGGTCTAGGGTTCGATTCCCAGTTCAGGCGGCAAGGTTCTTTATAACCTTGCCAACAGGTTCTCAGGAACTTGGTTGGCCAGTTTGCTAATTGGCCTACTTATCAGGAAACCAGTAAAAAAAGTCTTTAGTGCAAAATAACTCAAATATTTTATACGCCAAACTGCTGGAAATTTTAATTAAAAGTTATTCAGATCTCACAACTTCAATTTCCTTTTTATTATCAATTTAAATAGTGCAGACTGTTTCCTTTCCAACGATATAGCAATTTATAAATAATTTTATTCTAAAAAATATATTTTAAATGAAGTATTTAACTAGCTCAATGACAAAAAAAATATTTATATCGTCAAAATCGAATTTTTGATGAAAGGATTTTAGCTTCATGAAAACTCTGAGTCATACGAAAGGCAGTAATAGGAAATAAAGTCCATGAATTATCGTGTAAACATTAAACAGAAAATCATGATTGGATATTTTTACGACCGTATCCTCAGTAATCGCGGATGTACACGCAGGATACAAGAATGAGTCAAAGTTTCTGGATAACTAACGTTTATTCACAAGCACAAACTAAACAGGAACAATATACATTCAAACAACACTTAAATGCCCCACTCATTTCACAAAATAACTGATATTATTCACAGAATGTTGACGAAAGTAATTGCACAAAACAGCAGCTACTATTCTCAATACATTGACAAAAAACATCGTCATGCTGACGCTATGGACTGTGCTTTCTTCGGCTGACATTCGAGACAGACGAAAGAGGAGGCACCAATGAGGGAATATTGCACATTCGCAACAATATTAATATGTCACTGATACGCGAGTAATGTGACTGTGTTATAAATAATAGGTGAGCTCATGATGTAATTTTCTAAACCAATATACAGAATTCTATTTTAACGTATAAAATCGAAGCGAGTTCAAAAATCAAGTAATGAAACATTTTCATATGGAAATTACATTTTCAATTCAATTAGATAACCACTAGTACCACTATTATATATAAGCCAGTTAAAAGTAGAAATAGTAACATGCTTACAAATTAATTTGCAACTTTTTTTAATAAGATTTATTATGCTTAACAGTGCAAGGTTCTTACTCTAAAAATAGTTGTTTCTGTTTAAAAGTGCCCAGTTAGGTTCTACCCAGTAGTCGCTTCAGCAACTTTATGTTCCCGGTGAGTGCCTTGGGAGAATTCTTATGGAATTTGCCTCTGTACCTCCATTAAGTCCACTCCAAATGAAAGTATTTGTCTAAACCAAAATACAGAACTTCATTTTAACGTAAAGAATCGGAGTGAGTTAAAAAATCAAGTAATGAGACATTTTCACATAGAAATTAAAACATCTGAAAATAGTTGTTTCAATTATATAATGTTCAGTTAGGTTCTGCCCCATAGTCGCTTCAGCCACTTTATGTTCCTGGTGAGTGCTTTTGGAGAATTCTGATGGAATTTACCTCTGCACCACCATTAAGTCCACTCCAATAGAAAAAATTGAAAATCCGGCTTCATTACGTTCATAACAGCGGTCGATACTTTTTTCTTTTTAGATCCAAACACTCCGACCTGCCCGAAAGTGTAAGGTATCTGTTTGGACAGCTGGAACAGTACCACGCAATTTCGATCGGAACGCATGGGGGACATCCCCATGGACCGTACCCTCCTTCACTTACCTCCAACCTCTCGGAAGGACTTTTATTCCCATATATTTAACTTGCCTGTACTCAGCGTGAACACGGCGACAGTTTGGAAAGAGCTGAGAATCAAAGTCGAGTCCTCCGAGGGGAATCCTCGTACCTTAACCACTGGTCTGTTTCACCCCAGTGGTCGATGCTTCTTCTTCTTCGACTCAGACAGTCCGACCTACCAGAAGGTGCAAAGTGTCTGTTTGAACGGCCGAGAAGTGTCTCCCAATTTAGACCTGAACCCATCCACAAGGACTGTACCCTCCTTCCCCTACCACCAACCTCTCGGAAGGACTTACGGACTCGCATGTTGAACGTGATTGTACTCCACGTGAATACGGCGACAATTTGGATAGAGACGGGAATCCAGTGGTCAATGCTGTATGTCTACAAAGATTCAACCTCATAAGCCACCAGAGAACTGCTTGAGGGTTTGAAAAAACTGTATAAAACCACCATAATTCCTCCCCCCTAGGAAAGAGGGATTGAAAATTCGATTGCGTTAGGTCCTACCCAATGATTAATACTATAAGTGTGCAGCCTTCTAGGTCACCAGGGGTCTTCTGGAGGAACTGAAAAAACTTAGCGAATCTATTTACTCCTCCTCGGGTGGAAGTAAACAATTTGCCTACGTTAGGTTCTGTACCGTATTCAGTACTATAAGTGTGTACAGATCCAGTCTTCTAGGTCAATGGGTAGGCTTCTGGAGGCTCTTGGAAGACTTTTCGAAAACCCTTTTTCTCCGCTACAAGAGATTACATAAAAAACATCGATAGAAAAATCATATTTGATACAATATGTTTATGATGAGTCATTCTTCTATGTCATCGCGGGGTTTTTAGAGGATTTGGAAAGAAAAATAGCAAGTTAAGCAATCATATATCATAATTTTAGTATCCAATCCTTTTTTAGAAGAAATGTCTTTTTTATTCTTAAAACAATTCTCGTAATAGAAGGAAAAAATATAAGAATTCTTATTTTAAATATTTGATATTTCAAAAGCATAAGATATTGTAAAGATAAAGTGGAATCATTAACGTTTTCAAATGAAAGAAAAGTAATTGACATTAGTAGAAGAGGATTGTGCTGAGCGGACAAAGTGATGAAGATTATGCAATGGTCATGATAAAAATTTAAACGATCGAAAAACTTTATATTTGAATTGCGAAATTTTTGTAACGATCTTTGAACAGTTTTACTTAAAAAATATTTTAATGTTTTCAATGAATTCATTCAGAAAAGGACAAAAAATGCAAAAATGACAATTTTCTACATCTCTGTGATTGGGTGGTCGTTGTTTAGATACTTTGAAGGTAATTTCCTTGAATTTTATGTAGATCAGAACCTTATAAGTATTCAGGTTCTAGATATTTGTACGAACCTTAATTTCCGGGCGTTTTAGCTAAAACACCTGCAATAATTTGGGACCTATACATGTTTTCTTTTATAAATTATGATATTTGAATTTAAATGTAGAATGAACATATAAAATGAGTAGTCACGAAATAGTGTTTCTCATAAATAATATTTAAATACTGTACTATTTTGAAAAAAAAATCTGATGTGGGCAGCACATGACTTTCTATATATAATGCAATGAATTTACTACTTTTGCAGTTCGTACTTTTACAGTTCGTTGTTCAAATTATTCTTGTAGTAGATACTTATATTCTGTCCAAGATATTGAATTTTCTTCAATGAGTCGTCATTTTCATTGATTTAGCGTCATTTTGATCCATTTGGCGAGATTTTCGTTAATTTGGCAACATTTAAAAAGTCGCCAAGTTGGAGGCATTTCGCCAAATTTGTCGCCAAAATCTCGCCAAGCGTCATGAACAGAGAAATAAGATATTCTTACAGCAGATAAATGACTATTGGCGTTCAAATACAAAAGAATTACTCAAAATATCTTTTTTCATGAAAGGAACGAGCTAGATCCACAAGAATGATATTACCAAATGTATCGCATGATATTACATATTAAAAGTAAACATGTTTCTTTAAAAGTTGAAATTTTCTTTTAATTTATAGGATTTTTTTATAAATTTATAGGATTTTTTTATAAATTTATTTGAAAAATGTACAATATCTCGAGAACGGTTCATGCTAGCGTTCTAAAGTTTGTGTCAATCGTTTTCTAAAGAAAAATTACATAAGAAATGTCTATTTGTGTAATTTAAATAAATATTTTGATTTTTTGATGATTTTTTTTAAATTTCACTCGAAAATTTAGGGTGGTCCTGAACATTCAATTATGTTTAAAAACAATAGGCTTCCAATATTCACGGATTGTGATTTTTGTACCATATTTCATTCGAATATATCTATTCGTTCGTAAGATATCGTCTCCACAGACTCACTGACACACACACATATACTTTCACACTGACATCACCTCAAAAATGTTTGATTCGTGATCAGGGACACTTGAAACGTGCTATCCCGTCGAAAATTCGAATTCGAATTTTCGACCCCGTCACAATACTTTCCTTATACATTGTGTATAGAAGGAAAGTAATTATAGGAGAATAGCTTATACGTGCTAAAAATAATAAGGTGTAATGTAAGTCCCTAAATCTGTTAAATCATTAAGGTTTGCTTTGGAATAAAATATCTGATACATATGCTTGATTTATACAGGGTGATTTAAAAAACGATGAGCCAAACAGCACGAGGTGGTAGTATACACCAAACCAAGCATTTTTCGTCATAATTTACCGGATCGGAAATGAAAGGTAAAGGCGTTACAGGGTGAATACTCGTTGGCAAGCCGCTCCGCAAACTTAAAAGGATCATTCAGGTTGTTATTTTCAGGTTAAAGAAGGAAACCAAGTATGCAAATTCCATCTGGGGAAGAAGAATAACCCTTGGGCAGTTTTTTGGGGTATGAGGTAAGGAACTATCTGGACGTCACTTTTCAGGGTCGATGGAATGGGCGAGGTGGTGCCGTAGCGTGGCCGCCACGATTACCCGATCTGCCCTGTCGTGATTTCTTTTGGTGGGGGATATCTCAAGAGTTTCGTCTACGATACTACCCTTGAATCTGAAGAGGAACTCGTCTCCAGAATTTCGGCTGCTGCTGCCGAAGGTCACGGCATGCCTGGTCTGTTCGAGAATGTACGCCACTCCATCCATCGCCGCTGTGAGACGTGTATTCAAGTTGGCGATAGCTCTTTAGAGCCATTACTATAATTATTGTTTATTAAATGTCGCTTTATAAGTTCTATATCATTCTTGAGTTTTCGCCTCACCTCATCACTTTCGCCATTAAGCTCCCACTGGCGCCTTTACGTTTCATTTCCAACCCGGTAAACTATGACGAAAAATGCTTGGTTTGGTGTGTACTACCACCTCGCAAAATTTGGCTCGTCTTTTTTTAATTACTCTATATATGATATACAATGTCAAACGTCAACATAGTGTTATAACTTCATTTAAAAAGCTGTATTCACTGATTTAGCAGGATTGCGAATTTGATTGTTAATTTTGATGATATGGGTAAGTACGCTGGAGATATTATAACAAATTACATAAAAATGACTAATTGTTAAATCAAAAGACTTATTGTTTACTATTTTTCAATTGCATATCTGTAGTGTTCGACCATCCACACATTTCACATATCATTTGCTATGGTGTAATCCAAAAATTCACGACTCTGGCATTTCTCCTGAAATGTTTTCCAGCAAATCATATTTCGAACTCAGACTTTGCCAGTTCTGATGTGAAATACAGGATTCATATTTTATATGTCATATAAATCGATTTAGTATTGTTTCCATTGCCAAACAATATTGTTACGACATATCCTCTGGAGTCCTGGGTATGCTCTCAGAATACAAGAATGAGTTGAAATTTCTGGATAACTAACACGTTTATTTACAAGCACAGCGTAAACAGGAATAATATGCAACAAATAGCACGATAACTATATCATAAGATCACTAAACAGCTGTCAGTTACAGTAAAACAACGATTTAATGTGCCACTCATTTCAACAAAACAGATAATAATGTTCTCAATACACTGACGTATGTCACAGTTCAATGTAGCTCGTATCTTGTCGACTACTTTTCACCTAAGTAAAGACTCATTTTATCTACTCTCTATAGACACTTCTAGAAATCTCTCATATCTCAGATAATATTCGTTATTTCGAAGTATTTCTCGAATCTTTTAAAATTCGCAAAATTTCGCCAAAGTGGCGATAAATCGCCAAACCTGAAACCCCCCTCCGAACTTCCAACATATGGTAACCCTATATTCACGTCATAGGTAGGTTGCCTATATGGGTGTTTTCTCAGTCTCGTTTTTAAAAAAGAGACACAAGGTTTATTTTACACGTTTATAATAATATTACAGATAAGCGATCATTGAGACACGTTTGTTTCCCAAAATTTTATTGCGTTTTTTTACTCAAGTGTGCTCCTGTTAAGGGTGAGCGTCAGTAAATCTTCTGTCCTATCCGCGCTTTGTTAACTTTCACGGCACACATTTTTCGCCGAAATTCTGATCAAACTGTTGCGATATATTTTCTGAAAGATAAAATGCAATGCTTAGATCATATTAAAATTAAATTTATTACCCAATAAAACATAGAATATATTTTTTATTTTAATCCAAAATATTTTTGGTGCTGCCATCTGTTGTCGTAATTTAATTCATACCGATTATTTTTATTTTTTATTAAACATTTTTAAATATCTATTCCTTCTAATACAGTATTAAATACAACAAAAGATCCTATATAATAATGCCACAATCACGGAAAGGTAATTTCTCATTCTATAAATTTGATAAGGGGATCTGAATGTACATCACTGAAGACTGCAGTTTTGTCTTCAAGTTCCTTTGTCTTCAAGTTCAAGTTCAATTACATTTCTGTGATTGTGGCATTATTATATATGATCTGTTGTTGTATTTAATAGCGTATTAGAAGGAATAGACAATTAAAAATGTTCATTAAAAAATAAAAATAGTCGGTATGAATTAAATTACGACAACATATAGCAGCAACAAAAATATTTTGAATTGAAATAAAAAAAAATATTCTATGTCTTATTTGGTGTTAAATTTAGTTTTAATATAATCTAAGCATTGCATTTTATCTATCAGAAAATATTTCGCAACTGCTTGAGCAGAATTTCGGTGAAAAATGTGTGCCGCGAAAGTTAACAAAGCGCGGATAGGGCAGAAGATTTACTGACGCTCATCCTTAAGAACAGATTTTTAAATCATTGCTTTTTGTAAAATCATTTACAATACACTTTTAACTAAATTTTATAAACAATATCGGTACGATAGTAGAAAAATGCATTTCTTGTATTTCACTTCAGTTCGTGTATATATTAAGGTTTTCACTTACTATTAATTCAATAAATATAAAACAAAAAATTATCAATAATGCATAAAGCAATGATTATGAAACACTTTCCAACTGAAATGCAATTTAAACATTTCTAAAATGCGATACATTCAGCGCTGATATATTTCAAATTATCACAGTACTGCAATAATTTATTATATTTGAAAACTTCATCGAAGAAAATAAACTTTATTCAAATGACGTCATCGAAATATAAATCGTCTGGCTCTCTATGTAAAATCAGTGAATATTTCATTCATAACACTTTTATTCCAGACTCCAGAGTTAAATAATTTTATGTGAAAGAAAATTCAGCACTTCTTATACAACTCATCTTACAATCACTTGCTTACATCCTGCATCCATTAAAGTTAGGCTTTGTTGTAGAAATAATCAAATTGTGATGATCATTTAAGCTCAAATATTTTATAATTGCTTTGGCACAGAATATGGAAACACAGAAAATACGCGAAAAGAAAACGGTTTTAGCACGGATACAACGCTAAATATAAGTTTAAAGGAACTTTAAAAATCACGATTTTGACACTGGGAAAAAAGATGGCTGCCATATTTTATTTTGAAGTGAGTCATGTGATCTCTTCATATTATATGTGTTGTTGTTGTTGAAACCCAGACCGCCCGACCTACCAGAAAGGTGTAAGGTAACTGTTTGGACGGTCGGGAAGTGCCACCCGATTTAGACCGGAACCCAGTGGGTGAGGCATCCACAGGGACCGTACCCTCCTACCCCTACCACCAACCTCTCGGAAGGACTTTCGGACCCACATGTTTAACGTGATCGTACTCCGCATGAACACGGCGGCAGTTTTGGCAGTGGTTGGAATCGAACCCGGGCCTACCGAGTGCAACTCCAGCGCGCTAACCAATGGGCTACCTCGCCCCCATATTATATGTGTTGAAGACCCAGACCGTCCGACTCGTCCAGAGGACCATATTATATGTGTGTAATTATTATTTTAATTTTTATTTAAGTAACCGAACATATTTCGATGAAATTATTTTATATATGTTATGGGATAATTTGAATATTTCCTAACATTTTCGAAGCAATTTGTGAATTTTAACTTCGCTGAAAAAAAAATGTTTAGAAAAATAGGTCCCATAGGGTTGGTTCAATGTATTTCACTTTTTTTAATCCGGACTCAATCCAAAACATATTGGATGATATTATTCATTTACATTCTCATATCTCCCACAGACCTTCTTAACAGCATACTGAAATTTCATTTTAATTAAGTCATTTTTACGGCAGTTATCGTGTGACCGCCAGACAGACAGACAGACAGAATGAACAAAGTCATAAACACTTTTCAACTACATTTTAAAGTATCAATAAGTAATGTAAATCACCCAAAAGTTGTTTCTAGTATTCTTGCATACTGCTTAATGAAACTCATAAGCCGATGTTTAAATTCTTAAAATTTGCACAATATTCCTAAGAAGATATCGACTCTTTGAACCAATGTCAATATTGAATTTAAAATGTAAATCACCTCAAAATGGAACGAGAATTAAAATATTATACTTCAATTTCTTGGGACAATTTTATCGTTTTTACTTTCTTTATATACATAATGTATAAGGAAAGTATTATGAAGGGGTCGAAAATTCGAATTCGAGTTATCGACGTGAGAGCACGTTTCAAGCATCCCTGATTACGAATCAAACATTTTTGAAGTGATGTATGTGTCTGTCTGTGTGTGTGTGTGTGTGTGTGTGTGTGTCTGTGTGTGTGTGGAGACGATAACTGACGAACAAATGGACCGATTTGAACGAAATTTGGTACAAAAATTACAATCCGTAAACACTGGAAGTCTATTGTTTTTATACGCAATGGAATGTTCAAAACCCCCCTACATTTTCGAGTGAAATTTTGAAAAAATCGTCAAAAAATCAAAACCGCTTTTATTTGCGTAACTTTATTAAGTTACGCAAATAGACATTTCTTATGTAATTTTTCATTAGAAAACGATTGGCATAAATTTTAAAACGCTATCCTGAACCTATATATATATATATATACATATATATATATATATATATATATATATATATATATATATATATATATATATATATATATATATATGCATATATATTACATATATATACATATTGCACTTTATAAAAAATCAAAAAAAGTATTTCCTATTGAGAAACATGTTCATATTTCATATGTAATACCATTCGATAAATTGGGTGACGTCATTCCCGTGACGTCATGCTCGTTCCATTCATGAAAAAAGATACTTTAAGAAATACTTTTGTATTTGAACGTCAATAGTCATTTATCTGCTGTAAGAATAACTTATTTCTTCGTCCATAACGCTTAGCGAGATGTTGGCGACGAATTTGGTGGAATGTCGCCAACTTGACGACATTTTTAAATGTTGTTAAATTAACGAAAACTCGCAAAATGGATAAAAATGACGCTAAATCAATGACGACTCATTGATGATGACGACATGGAAAATGACGACTCATTGACGAAAATTCAATAACTTGGAAAGAATACAAATAACTACTATAAAAATAATCTATTTTTTTTACTGTAAAAGTAGTAAATTCATTGAATTATATAAGGAAAGTCATGTGCTGTCCACATCAGATTTTTTTTATTGAGTTAAAACGACCTGGTCTGCTCTCATTGAAAATTTTACGAAAGACTGATAATTAAAACTGAAATAAATAGACTAACAAATAAACTAATAAAAGACTAAAATATATCATTTTATCGTAAGTAGTAAGTAACCCTTGTAGTCATTGACACTATTTCTAATTGAAAAGGTATATTTTTGCACTACATTTTAGTGAATTTTGAAAGTTTCCCGATGATGTGTAAGTTGGTGACGTCATTTTTAAATAACATGCCGAATTACCTATATTACCAAAATACCTATACCTTTCAAGTGATTTTTAAACAAAATCGCTGTATTGTATACTACTTGAAACTCTATTTGATGGAGTAAAATCTAGCCAATAGACGTATATACTATGCATATATTAGAGAAGTATTTAATTTATAATTAGATTCGTAATCCGATATTAAGCGCCATACATTAGCTTTTCATATACAACGCATATTAGAACCTGTGATGACAGATGGTATGATTTTAAACGTCAAGTCGAAGCGTGGGCAATAAAAGGTTAGCTCATACTAACAATAAAGTGCACCAGCCCAAAGCCGAAACTTCACATCAAATTCTATCTAGTTTATGATGGAGCCATTAAAAAATTCCTACAGCAACTTATATATATATATGCAGCCATGAAGATCCCACACAGGAACAAGGATTACGTGGTATTATAGACTGCGGCCTATGACGAAATGTGGTAAATGAAAATTTTCGTAGACCGCGGGTTGTTACGCAATGTGGCCAATAAGAAAGCTCCTCACACAAGCTCGTCAGCCAATGGGCAGATGAATGCGGAGCAATAGCATACAAAGAAAGTTCAAGGAGGATTCCATAAGAGTTCATACAGAATTCAGTCAGAGACGAATGAGGTGCAAAAAGATATCTCGTTGTCAGAGGCAGACATTAGTCATATAAATTGATGCAGAGAGACTGTTGCCAGCTTGGATGACCAGGATAAGCTTGTGCTGAAGCTGCCAGAAGCTGCGGCGGCCAAATGCGGCTTAAAATGATATTGATATTCATTCACGTGGGAATTAAATTCTAATTATGAATTTTTCTCTTAACCGGATCGAAATTCTACCTGTCACTTGTCATGACATTAGTAAAACCAGCTTCAAAAGTTGACTTAATAAACACGTTAAATTATATAAATAGTAAGTTTAAAGTATAAATGCAAATTTAGTAATTATTTTAATTATGTCAAATGATAATTTTAATAAATATTTAAATTAAAAACAGGGTCAGTGTGTATTTTCAAGAATTATATTATTTGCATTTTGATGCCGGAATACGCATACGGTGGGTTGTTGAAAACGCAGGCTATGTACGCACTGAGTTTTTATGGTATTATGACAAACCCGAGTAAATAAGTAATCAATTATAAACTCCACATTTTGGTGATATTCTTCCTCGCACCTGTTATTCGCCACTTTATGGTGTCAAGCAATTTTATGCCACAGAAAATTTGTCCAGAATAAATAAAGAAATTAAAGAGATTTTATCCTCGAACCCCCCCCCCCTCTATAGACAAAACTCTATTTTTAAGCAAATTTAAAAAAAAAATATGATGATCCATTTTTACGTAGCAATTACCATTTCATTGCAATTAACGAACACTTTAACTATAGAATAATTTAAAGAGAAGAAAAAACCGTATCCAACATTTAAAAAATGCTCGAAGTAGAATCATTAACGTTTTATCCGAAATAGGAAATGAAAAAAATGTAATTAACATTGCCAGACCGAAATCTCACTAGGCTGGTCATACGTGAAAAGTAATGAAGTTAATATGATAATGACACAAATTTAACTGGAAGGAAAATACATTTTTTTCAGACTTGCAAAATTTCTTTAATGATCGTTGAACAGTTTTAGTGTTATAAAAATATTTGAATAGCTTGATTTGCAGGGCAAAAGTGAGAATTTTACTTTCTCATATTATGTAACACAGTATAAAAAAAATATTGTTTTCAAAAGAATTTTCGAATTCGATAATTCAATACCAATTTATGTTTTAGAACTTCCCAAACATGTTTCGACTATTTTAAGAGTGGGTTCTTATGTCTGACGTCTGTGTTCGATTTCTTGTGTACACAATAGAAGCCACAAAAATCGATGGATTTTCGTAATACTTCCTATACGGCTTTGTTATCAAAAATTGTAGAACAAGGTGGAATATTTTAAAATTCAGGAGAAATCATTTATTTGAATTGTTTAAATTTATTTGAAATGTTATATATTTTTAACATGGCAGTAAAGGAGAAAATTTGACATAATAATGCTTAAAATGATTTATTTATGGCTCAATGAGGGCGACACAATCACTGTTGTGAATCACTGTTTCAATCACTGTTGTGAAAAATAGCCACGGTACAAATTGTTTTTATTCATGGCGTCATAGTCCCCTTTGGGAAGCAAGTTACTCCCTGGGGGTACATTGTCAAGCATAGTATCAATTGAAAGATTTTTACAAACCCTTTATAGTGAAGGGTAACACACTCCAGTTGTAATTATTTGAGCCCACGTTACCGGTTTTTCAAATTTTTTCTTATAAAATTAAAAAATGGAATCTGATTTCTTGTACAAGAAAGTCCGGCTGAGTCACACTCAGTTAAATTTTAGTTCAGTTAAGTTAAATGTTTGCTATAACTATGACAAACTATATAATAAGCCCTGTAGCGAACTGGTTTCTATATATTTTAAATACTCATCGTCTTCAGCCAGTTCGATGGTTCTTTCCTCTGTCATTATGTCATTATTTAGCACACTTTCATAGAATCACAAGATACTATTTATTACACCTAAATATTTACATGCATATACATATTCACATATTCCAATTCATACGTCATAATACTCCAGACTCCGCTAGTCTCATCATCCTTGCAGATCAGAGTCCAGAAAGCAAGTCTTTCATTCTTCAACCGCTATCCCCTTCCCTCCAGTTTTCCCCACCTGACCCTAGTAGTTTCCGCCACCTGATCCTAGTGTGTACTGCTGGCTCCGCAGTATGAAATTGTGGAGATAGATGTACAAACCCCGAAGAAGCAAGATGGCGTTCCAAAAATGACCTTTTCACAATTTCGTCCAAAAATGACCTGCTGAAAACACTGGTTCTCGTTAGATCACCGAAGTCAAGCAGCATCGGGCGCGGTTAGTAAATAGGTGGCTGACCACTTGGGAACACCGCGTGCCGTTGGCACATTTTGAGCGCGGTTGCCCGGTGGTTTGCGCGCTGGTTTGCACGCTGCCACAACTGCCGCCGTGTTGATGCGGAGTACGATCACGTTAAACATGTGGGTCCGTAAGTCCTTCCGAGAGGTTGGTGGTAGGGGAAAGAGGGTACGGTCTCTGTGGGTGCTTCCCCCACTGGGTTCCCGTCCAAATTGGGTGGCACTTCCCGGCCGTCCATATGGTTACCTTACACCTTTCTGGTAGGTCGGACGGTCTGGGTCCCAACAACAACACCAGTCCTCTTGGCATGGACACAGAGAGATTCGTGAGAGGCCCTTCTTATGCGGGATGCTAAAAGTTATCTAAAGGATCCCTGTCATCCACTCACCTGCAGTACTTCCCCTCCTAAAATTCTCGGGCGCATGCGAACAACGTACCTCTTCCGACCATTAAAATTATTTGCTATACCATCTTGGAACAAAACGCAATGATTTCACGAGAAATGCATAGTTTGTACGACTTCTTAACAAAAAATATCTTCCCCAGGAACAGTAAAACACGCTATGTTATGAATCACAAATATTTAGTTAATAATTTCCTTAAAATGATAAGGTTATAAATTAAAGTCACTTTTAACTCCAGATGTTTTGAATTGTTTCAAACTGGGTGGCATTTCCCCAAAACCCCAATTTGGCGATATTGTGAGAAAAAAAATGTTTTGTCAATATCGTCTAATTGTAGCCAAGTTTAGCGCCAAGTGAGACAGTATGGCTTATATGTCCGTTCTATAGAGATATTTCTGATTCTGCAAGACATAGAAAATAAATATGGAACATACAATGTCTAGCAATGTAGGAGAAATTTGTGTAAGTTTGAAAACCACTTTGATACTTATTTTTACACGGTAAGGATCGCCCCCGATACCCCAAAAGACGATAGAAATACTGTTTAAAAACTGTTTCAACATGACTCAACAAAGTTTGAAGAATGACTGGAAACATTCAATGAATGCAATGCATTTTCGTTGAATCAGTTAACCGCTGGACTGATTCAATTAAGCAGCAATGTTATAATGATATTGAACTCAAGAAATAGGAAACACTTTGCAAAGGATAAGTGAAACTTATTTAATCATAAATAAAATGATAATGTAGCAGACAGCTGTTTCGAGAATAAACTGAATCCCCTTCGTCAGTGTAAGAGAACGAACAAACCGGAAGCAAAAAGAAAGAAACCTAAATGGGCACAGATAGAAGAAAAATATGTGTTTATAAACCCATGCCTTGGATTAAGAATCCACTTGAGACAGCTAATTAGTAAGCAGAATGAAGAACAATCTAGTGAGTCGAAAACGAAAAATATCACACAAGATTGGTGTGCGGGAAAACACAGCATAAATATCCCAACAATACGAGTCAAATCCGAACATGAATAAACGAAACCCAACAAGACGAAAAATAAGTCAAAACGACACATAAGAACTACAAAGTCTAAGAAATTGAATTAATATAAAGTAAAAAGTAAAAAAAAAATGCTAGATTACTCCGATAGATCGAGGACAAAAAGTCAGTGACTAAATTACTAGAACTTTTGGGGGCTTAGAAAGCCTCAAAAAGTCAAGGTCATTGATCGACGTGCATTTTTGTATGACCGTTACTGAAGAAAAGTGAAAAAAATTAAAGCAAAATTAAAGCAAAGTTGAGCAAATAAAGATTTATTGAATTCTTGTTTCTTGACATAATGTACATGTTCCTTTATATGAAATTTTAAGGAACGCACAGTTTAACCATAATAAGAAAGACCACTGGCAAATAATGATGCTTCAACTATTAGAAGGTTCTATAGGTTCTTTAAGATTGGAATTTTTATAGGTTTTTAGAAGGTGTAAACACAATATGAAACTTGAAAAATTTAAGGATTTTAGGAGTCTGATGACTGATTTTTGAAAAGAATTGGTAAAATTAGTGTCATTAAAATCCTTTTGAGAAGCAAGATTAGAGGATGGTTTAGAACATTGTAATACGGTACGATCAACAATGCTAGAAGAGAAATCACGATCGACGATAATTGTTTTTAAAATATTGATCTCAGAATTGAGCTAATTCGTAGTAGAACAAACAATCAAAACAATATAGACAAGCGTATTGAAAGCAGCTAATTTCTGGTTAGGTGGATGGCAGGAATTTTTATGTAGCGGCAAAGACTGGCTTTCAAAAGTTAAGCACGGACGGTAAAATCAACAAAAATGAAAAAGTAAAGCTTTGCTTAACTCAAAATTTTACATGAAAGTAGCAAATATGTTTATGCATTAAAGAAAACAATAATTATATACAAATATGAAAAAAAAAATACTTCTCGTAAGTTATATGATGACGTCACATTTGGGTTATTAACAAAATTATGTTTAAAGACAAACAAACCAAACAAAACTTGCATTAATATGGTTTGTGACCACCCCGGACCTTCAACAAACTTTACAACGATTTTCCAAGCTTTCAATGAGATGGTCAACCATCACAGATGCCAGCAATGGTCATTTCTCCAATAGGACAGTTTCCAACTCACTGAGACTGGCTGGAGGAGGTACACTTGCAGAAACAGCACGCCCGAGGGCATCCCAAAGATTTTCAATGAGATTATAATGTCGGGGGAATGCGCCGGCAACTCCATACGAGAAGTGCCCTGACTTTCCCGGTAGTAGTCAACGATGGTACCTCGATGGGGACGGGCATTATCGTACATAAGGAGGAAATCAGGACCAACTGCTTCAGCATAGAGTCTCGCAATGGGGACTAGGACTTCATTCCGCTACCGCTCATCCTGTCACAGAACCGCATTTAAAGATGTGCAGCTCTGTGCGATATCCCATATTCCAGCCCACGCCATGACACTGCCACCTCTGAATTCGTGAGGTTTGATGATGTTCTTGGCTTGATTACGTGTGCCCCGTTCTCTACAGACTCTTACACGCTTATCATCTGATTCCTAGGCAAATCTGGATTAGTCCGTGAACAGGATGTTGCCCTAAT
This sequence comes from Amaurobius ferox, assembly GCA_951213105.1. NCBI lineage: Eukaryota > Metazoa > Arthropoda > Arachnida > Araneae > Amaurobiidae > Amaurobius > Amaurobius ferox. Next base: position 130,856,766 of record OX578146.1, on the reverse strand, counting down.
CTGAGGCAATCCAATTGACATGTTGACGTCACCACTTTAATCTGTCCCCGCTGGCTTGGACGGTTAGTGGAACACAAAAACGTGGTACTCGGACGTACAGTCCTTTCACGTGGAGCCTTCGGCACACAGTACTGGCAGATATTGTCTTACCAAGTGCCGCTGCAACCATGGATGTAACAGTTGTGGAGGTCGCTCGCCGATTCTGCTTGGCCACTATAGCAATATAACGACCATCAGAGGAGATGGAAATCCTTGGACGACCGGGCACAGGTATCCGAACAACTTTTTGGCTTGTTTGGAATTGTTTCCATAATCAAGAAATTACTGAATGATCAACGCCAAAGAAAGTAGCTGCATATTTGATTGACTGTCGTGCTTCAATGCGTTCGATAGCACGTCAGCGCTCACCATCTGTTATTCGTCTTCTTTTAGCCACAGAAACACGAATATAATCATAAATAATTCTTCAAAATTTATAAACACTTTGTATCAGCATTTAAATGCACCGCCTGAAACCTTTCAGAATTCTGGCGTCTTCAAAGATTACCTAATTACCATATATCTTGACACTCAATTGCGATTGGCTGTAACATACGATATTTGCATACTGTCATCTACATCCGTAGCGATTTTAAGCCGCTCAAATACAAATGCGCTTTCGAAAAATGAAAAATTGCATTGCGCGCTTAATTTTTGGAAGTCAGTGTATAAAGGTTTGCAAAAGACCGTAATGAGAAATTCTACATCATAGAGAATGGCTAAGTCATCCAAAATTGTAAAACGATTGTCGTTTTCAATTTCATAGGTAAATTATATGCAAAGATCAATGAAATTCAATGAAAATGGAATTCACTTGGTACTCTCTTAATGATATTGATAGTGTCAAAAATACCATTAATATCATTAAGAGAGTGATCCTGAAGCACAAAACTGGCCATCAACATAAAAGCAAACTGGTTAATGTCATAAAACTTAACTTTAAAATAAGACATGTTAGATGTCTCTGAGAATAGGATAGAGTGGATTACCCACAGCTAAGACATCTAACATAATATAGAATTTATTCTGAAAGACAAAACTATTTTGCTAAAAACAAATACGTGTAAGAGAAATAAGCTCATTTCAAATTCAGAGAAATGGAATTCAGACAAGATAATGCACTCTTAACAGGGAAGGACTTGATGCCATAGTCAAACCACGATAGTTTAAATTATGAATTTGCTTAGCAAATTAGGGGAGGGGGTAGTTTAAGTACTACATTTTGAAGCATTTTTTCAACAAAGGCGATAGGACTAGAAGACTAGAAACAAACAGTTTAGGGGTAAGAGCAAAATTATTAACTAGTTTTAAGAAATTAATTTCATTTCTGTTAAGAGATGCCTCATATAAATCTACTACAGCAGTTTCATTAACAACCAGAAAAGTACTGATAGAACGGGGTGCTAAATGTTATGTTTGCAAAGTTTATAAAAAATATCTAGAAAAGCCTTATGTGGAGTAGAAGCATTAACAACCCTAAGCCAAGAATTATGCTTAACAGCAGAGAAATTGGGATGAAAAATAAATATTTTCCAATTTTAGTTTAAGCAACTATTTTCAATGGCTGCGAGTATCTTGAATAATCGCCCTAAGAAGAGAAAAACGGAAATTAAACATAAATTTACAAACTCTATTAGGAAGCTTAATGTTGCAATTCGCAGACATAATTGTTTTTACAATTTTACAACTCCTACATTTCAAAATAAAGCTCAATTGATTTAAGAATTTTTGCCTTTTTATACGCAAATTACAAAAACAATTGAATTTAAAGGGCATGAAAAAATAGAAGTAAGGTCCGTTAAAACCGATGAAATCATTAAGTAAATTGCACGTTGGGCAAATGATAAGGAAAACTAATCAACATATTTAAGCGCAAATGACATAATAATGCAGAATGCAGCTTTTTCGAGTATGCGCTGCTTCCCCTTCGTCAGTGCAAGAGAACTAACATTATTCCGATATTCAACTATTGAAATAACCAACCGGTGTTCAACTATTGCAATAACCAACTGATATTCAACTATTTGTGTTTGGTAAAGCAGGGATAAAAAAATACTTTTCAAAATAAAATATAAAAATACTAATTACTTTTAAAATTAACATTCAGAAATAAAATAACAATACAAACTATTTATATACTTATATCCTCCATAAATCCTGAATCAAAGACATTTCATTTTTTTTAAAAGTTAACTATATTTCGTTCCAAAAAATATTTTTTAACAAAATTAATTACAAAATTGCGCTCCTAATAGATGAGACTACCAATATAACAGTTGATTTTAAATGCCAATGCTACAGAAAACTAATCTTCAAATCATCTAAATTTTTTTGTAGAACCAAATTCTTAGTTATTATACCAGGTAAAAAATAAACTTTACTTATAACATATATTACTTATTTAATTAAAACAAAACAATTAGCAGTTGCATGTCTGAGTTTTTAATGTATTTTTTAACACTTTACAACATAGTTGAAAAGTGTTTATGACTTTGTTGGTACCGTCTGTCAGTTCGCACGATAACTGCCGCACAAATGACTTTATCAAACTGAAATTTAAGTATGCTGTTCAGACGGTCCGTGAAACATATGGGAACATAAATGAATAATATTACCCAATTAGTTTTGGATTGAACTCATTGACTTTCAAGCATTTTTTAAGCGAAGTTAAAACTCACAAATTACTTCGAAATTTTTAGAAAATATTCAAATTATCCCGTAAAATATATAAAAAATATTTTCTGCAAAATACGTTTAGTAGTACTTTTAAAATAAAAATTTAAGTATTTATTACACCTATATTATACGAGGAACTCACGTGACCCACTTCAAAATAAAATATGTCATCCATCTTTGTGTAAAAATAGTGAATTTTAAAATTCTTTTAAATTTATATTCAGTGTTGAATCCGTCCTGAAACCTCTTTATTTTTGCGTATTTCCTGTGCATCTAATATTCTGTGCCAACGGAATTACAATATTTTTTAATTTAAATGATCATCACATTTTGATTATTTCTACAACAAAGCCTAATTTTAATGTATGCAGAAAGTAAACAAATCAAGCTGTAAGATGAGTTGTATAAGAATTGCTGAATTTTTCTTAACACAAAATTATTTAGCTTTGGAGCCTGGAATATAGGTGATATGAATGATATATTCATCGATTATACATAGAGAAAAAGACGATTTTATAGCGCTGCCTGTTTCGATGAAGTTTTAACCATGGAATTAGAAAGCACTTTTACCTCCATGGTTTTAAGTTTTTAAGTAAAGTAATTTATTGTAGAACTGTAACTTAAAAATATCACCGATGAATGTATCATATTTTAAAGATGTTTAAATATAATTGCATTCCAGTTGGAAAGTGTTTCGTAATCAACGCTTTATGCATGATTGATATCTCTTTTCTAATTTGAGTTTAAAATTTAGTCAGTTCACCAGGGTTGGAGCATGCTTTTGCATTTTTGAATCATTTAAACGAACCGCTTAACAAGTGAACCTCTGAAGTCGCCGTACCTGCTTATATAAGGATATAAAGATCATTTCTCTACAACTGGGAGATGCTTTTAATAAAAGTTAGATAGTCCAAATAAACAAAAATTTATTCTCTCTGAGAAAAATTGCTTTATATGCAATAACAGTTCAAGTGAATAATACATTTGAATCTGTTTAGAGGGGGAAATATTTCCCTCTGACACGCCATTTTTATTCTTTACGGCGGTGATAATGGCAAGTTAATTCTTTTTTGATGAGATTTAGATTATGGGCTTCCAGAACTTAAACAATGTCGACCTAATTTTATATACAGAAGGGGTCGTCTTTTATGGGCTTCGATGCTTTTTCACTTAGAGAGCTGCTATTTTAAGATTTTTATTTCATAGAAGCGGAATATAAAAAAGTGCAGAAATGGTGTATTTTATATCATTCTCAAGTGGGGTAATATTCAGAATCATTTGTTCCTAAAAATATCTGCAGTGTAAGAGACCCACTAAAGCTCTCAATATATATTCACTACTGTGAATATTCACTTGAATCATCAAAATAAATAAGATTTTGGGGGAGAATGAGACAGGTTGATAGATTTATGTTAAACTATTATTTTTTTATTCTTATGTTCTTATCATTCTATTCATCTATTTTTTATTCTTATCATTCATATAACCTATATTCCAGACTCCAGTTGGTCTGAAAAATTAAGGTATTCGAACTACTTTGTTTATCACTTTTTTATTAAACCTAGTAAAAATTGGAGCATTTAAATTAGGAAGCCATAAAAGTATGTTTACTTAGCCAAATCGAAACGTGCGGTTACAAATGCATAAAATGTCTTCACGACATATTGCCTATCCTCGAAACGGCATTTTGTAGTAAACATTGTTTGAAGGTTTGGATTGCTTGACAAAGGCGATAAATTTGAGAAAATATTGGTAACTTGGCGACGTTTGGAAACTGCTCACAATGTTTAGTTTGGTTATGAATTTTTCAAGTGACGTCCATTTTTCGAAATTCTTCCACATGGTATATATACGTAGCCCACTGATTAAGTAGACTGATATGGCGTGATACCAGTAAAAGTAAATTGGAAATATGTCAGTATATTGAAAATGTTATCGTCTGTTTTGTTGATTAGTTGAACATTTAATGCCTGTTTTACTGTATCTAACAGCTGTTTATAATCTTATAGGACAGCTAAATAGCTATTAGCTACGTATTTTTCTTGTTTAAGCTTGCTATTGCAATATAGAAGTGTTAAAATTCGGATCATCCTTGTAACCTACATTCACCCACGATTCCAGGGGATGCGTCGCAAAAATATCAATTTGTCACATCCTGGGATGAGTTGATATTGACGTAAGGAAATACAATGCTGCTATAGAACAGTTTGATACAAAAACAATAACTTCGGGCAGTGTTTCATTGAAGACAAATAATTATTTCCAATGCCCATAATGTAAATAATAAAATTTTATAATTTATCTTTCTTATGATGGTCAAACTAAACTTTCCTCGTAATTTCGTATTGAGGAATATGGAAACTACATCAATAAATAGGAATTTTAATAAATCTTCAATTGTTCAACATTGATATCATGTTGACTACCGTTTTGAGTTTTCTTCAGGAAGGATCATACGAAACTGCACGTCCATCTATGATATTAAGTCTTCTATATCCAGAAAAATTCTGGTAATTTAGTTTATGACTTGACCAGTACTCAATTTTTGTCCGCGGTCTGGTGGAGTGCCCTGGTAAATTTTCTACTTTATTTGTTTCCATTTCTTATCTTTTGGGGCTCTTATGCGTTGGTTTTACTCTCGCCTTGTTGGGTCTCATTTATTCTTGTTCGTACTTGACGCATCTTGTCGGGATATTCTTGTTGTTTTGGGCAAACGACAGTCTTATGTGTTACGTCACATTTTGAATTAACTGGGCAGTTTCTTCTCTCTGATTGGCCTTCTCTGGTAAGCTCTTAATCCAAGTATTGGGTACATAAACCCCTCAGTTTCTTCTGTTTGTACTCATTTCGTCTTTTTGACTTCGGGTTTGTTGGTTATCTTGCTTAGCAGTATGCCGCATAATTATCTAATCTGTGCTTAAATACATTCCCCAGTTTCTTATCTATTGCACAGCGTGTGTTTTATTTACTGAATGTTTATTAGACTTTATTTATTGATCGATAGACTTTTTTTATAGATATCAGACAATCTTCTACTGCTTCGTAATGTGCTTTTTACGTGTATCTCACTATGGTGCTGAGTATCTCATCCTGATTTTTATACTCTTTCCTAGGGGCACAAAAATTCATTTTCTTCGGTCAGGCATGGTGACTTTATTATTGATAGACCTAACATGTTAAATTGTGAACTTTTTCTTACAAAGCCATTGGGATGCTTAGGAACCCTATACAAAAAATGCGTTGTAATGAGCACAAAAATCCCACTGTCAATTTTTTATGCATCTACACGTTACCGTCCTTCCGTCGAATCTATCATTCTTGCCGACTCAACAAACGTCTATCACACCACGCGGAGTAATATAGCATTATTATGTTTCGCAAGTGGTGAAATTAGATTAAATTTGAAATTCAATTCAATCCTGCAATCTATTAACCAGCTCGGAATTCAGGCTACTCGCACTCTTAGCATCAACATGTGCTTAACCCTTTTTAATTCTTCAGGTCGCTCTATACCGGGATATTTAAATTGGGATCACAACCTACATTATTTCTGAAATTTCCTTGTTTTGATGCAACTTCGATATTGTGAAATAAATTAAGTACTACTTGCAGTTTTATAAATGTTATTCATTTTACTTTCCTCAAGATGCGCAATATACCTAGAGATAACCAGGTGAAATACAAGAAATTTGGTTTGCTCAATCAAGTACAACAACAAACCTGTTGCTGTTTAGCAAGATGGTGAAATAAATCTCTAATTTGCTATAGTTTTCTTACAGAATCGAAATTCGCTAATCTGTAGGGAAAGTGTTGATCTGGAGACATCAGATACTCAGCATGATAAAAATTTGCAGCATGTACTCCGTTCTTGAATTTATTTCATTTTCAAAAGAAGCATGTTATAAGAATGATTGTTTTAATGTCTTACATTACCATTTCCATTTTTTTTCAATAGTTGTTCTTTCAATTCGAAATCCGAAGCGGAAAAGAATCAGCCAAAATATCTTTGACTTACGTGATATAATTTTTAAAAGTTTGAAGAACGCATAGAACCGCAGCTTTGGTATGATTTGGATGGTTAAGCGCTTAGCATAATGATGAATATTTCCAGAAAATGTCGAACTTGACATTTCAAACTATCATAATGCACTTTTTCGAAATATATTGCGATTCAAATTGTTACATGGCTTGAAGTTTTTAAGTTATTGTTGAAAATTCGCTTCCCAATATATCGTTAAACTCAACTTTTGTAGAGAAATATATTTTCACACGACCAGTGCATTACTTCCCTCGTAAAAGCATTCTTTCCGTAGTCTCGAAAACAGTATTCGGTCAAATATTAAATGTATAAGTTTATGCGATTGATGATTGAAATAATCCGCTTCTTCGCATTCTGTCCACTGGCCATACAGAATTGCCTGTACATTCAAGTAATTGTTCATTAAAATAAAAAGTGAGGTCCCGTTACATTATTAATTCGCCGGCTTTCCTCGCGTTCTGACCATAATATGGAAAAGCATTAATCAAGCTTCAAATGCTTAGTTTCAGCATAACGCATGTGCGTTATACACAGTCAAACTGCATTTTTTATTATCTTATATCAAATTACCTTATTATACTTAATTTAGTGTTAATTGAAAAAATAAATAAATGGAATGGGGTATGCCATACTATACTATACTGGGGTATACTATACTATAATGCATTGTTAAGTACATGATATCGAAATAAATCGTCCCCTAACAGATCATATTTGAATTTTCTCGTTGTACATCCAACTTAACAATTGAAATTTTTCAGATAAAATCATGTTTTTAGTTATCTTTTACACTCAAACTAAAATATTCCCAATTTCATTGTGAAGATTTATAATACATTTCGTACTACAAAAATGCCTAAACGCAACTGGTTTAAATAGTTCATTTCTGGAATCAATTTTCCTTATGTTTACTGAACATACATGATCTTGCAAAGAAATCTACTTTCCCATGCGATTTTTCCCAGGATAAAATTTCCCATGGAAATATTTCAAAGTATCATATGAGATAGAAAAATGGAAAACGGCTTCCTGTAATCAATTTACATTAATTTTAAACTATTTTTTTAGCTTATGTAAAATATATTACTATGGCATTCTGATGTATGCAACAACCTCTATTTGTACGCTACCTTCTAAAACTTAAGCATCTTCAGGTCGTCCCAGGTCTACAACATCCTCTGATGTATTACCAGTGTTTCTATGAGACATACCTCCAGAGGGGGGCGAAGCTCCCCGGGGACGTGTATTCCCTGTCCCGGGTACATTTTATGTTAACCTAGTTTCGATTTATATGATACACCACTTAGGTATATTTATATAGGGTAAATATAAAACTTTCTCCCTCCCTAAAATTTCATTCGTCCCTCCCCGGTCAAAAAGGCCTGAAAGAAACACTGTGTATTACTAGTATTACTGGCTGAACGCATTGTATTACTGGCTGAATGCATTGTATTACTGGCCATTGTATTACTCGCCAAACGCAAACACCGAGCGACAGCACCAGCTCTCCGATCAATGGCTACCAAATAAGAAATTCGATATCCGCCAGTACTATGAGGCAAAGGTAGTATGTTAAAGAACTCTATGCCCGGGTACCATGAATTTCTGTCCATTTGAGAGCTAAGTCCATAGGAGAATGATTAAAGGGGGTGTCGCTACTATGCGATTTGGAAAGAAGCACAATTGTTAGATGTGCTCTTCTGGATGAGTTACGATTTGCTCTAGATTCAGACAGTAAACATATAAGGTGTCTGGAAAAAACGGAATACGCAACCAGCCCAATAACATTGTTTAACTCCTTGCCGTTAGACATGGTAGAGTTATGGTATGGACTGGATTATTTTTTTTTTTTGGGGGGGGGGGGGGGAGAGGAGACTGTGGCGTAGTGCCCTTGGGAAAACTCTCTCGGCCCGCCTACCCCTCTAACCTCTCTCTAAGAGTTTAAAACTAACCTTCTACAGGAAAAACAATTTTACCCCCTGTTGCCCTGGATCACCTGATTGAAGGGATGGAACGTCTATGCAAATCTTGTGTTAAAGGCAGGGGAGCTCACGTTCCCTATTAAGACTTGTTTGGGTTATTTATATAGCTTACAAAGCTTTTAATAAGTACGTTAAAGAAAAAAAATATACCTAAATATATTTTTTAACTTTATTATAGTCATGAATACATTACTCAACTGACTACTTTCTTATGAAATTTGGAGTCAATCAAAGCATAAATTTTCAGTTAGGCGGATTTACTGACATGTGCTTAACTTTTGGAAGGCAGTAGGCAATTGGATGTTTGATAGTTGAAAAACTATTACAATAAAATGCTAAATGCCCATGTGTGTACTGAGCAGAACACGATAAAAATGTTAAAGAAATCGCGAAGTGTCTTTCTGTAGTTACTTACATTTTCACACAATTAGTTTTATGTGTCTTGAACAGTTCTAAAAAAATAGTACATTACTTCGTAGTTCAAAATGCGCATATGCAAAACAAAAAAGTAGAGTAGACATGGTTTTCCATGCGTACAGCAAGCTACATTTGTATAAAATGTCATATCGATCGATTGAATAATTTTAAAGATATTGCAGTGTAGTGCTAAATACATTGAGCATATATATATATATACTTTATATACTTGGACACACTTCAATGCATTTGCTAGAAACTTGGTACCTAAATACTAAATACTTTCTGAAGTTAAGTAAAGAATAATGATGCCAAATTTGTGAAAAGTGGACTTTTAATTTAATTTTAATTTTTAACCTCAAAACAATTTTATATATCTTAGCACACATCATAATAGTCTGATTTTAAATGTTATTTAAAATATACATAATTCAGTGCTTAATATATAAATTCCTAATACTGTACGCAATACAATGCCACTTAATATTTCCTTTTCATACTCAAGACAGCGGCACTTATTTTAATAACTACATTTTTCTTATTTTTACATTTCAAAAGAGGAAAAAAAACAGCTGAATAAGTTATTTTGTTATCTCTGAATCAGTTAATTCTCTTCGTATTAAGCGTCTATTGTCTACGTGTTCTTTTGTTCTGGTAAAAATGCTTTCTTAGCAGTTACTGGAGAATGGCGAAAATGACAGTTGAATTATTGTAAAGAAAATTAAAGTTAAAAATATGATTTTGTTCAATAGGAAATGGACCAGTAAATTATTACGGTAAAAGAATACACACGTATTATTGCAAAGTATTGAGTTTGTATCAAAAATGCTACGTTCGGAATTTGATAGTTTAAATTTTTTTTCATCAATACCTTAACATAAATCAAGTTTTTATCATCTACAGCTATTCAATTTCTCACTGCCGGATAATTTCAATAATTTGTTGCTTTTTCATTTAAATTACTGTTATGTAAAACTATTGGCTGAAAATTCTGATTTATGAATCCGAACACAGACCTAATTGCACAAATAATGAAAGAGAATCTCAACATCTGTTTTTACATTTAATAATTAATTCTAATTGTAAATGTATGGCTAACCATGCGCATTTTTTCCGTTCAACATGTTTCTATATAATAAGCTTTCCAATAGAATACTTGTCTATCTTTTTCTAATATACTTGTTTACAAATCACCGAATATAGTTATAGAAAATTTCCGTTTCTACATTAAAAAAACCTGATGTGGGCAACACATGACTTTCCTTATATAATGTAATGAATTTGCTACTTTTACAGTAAAAAAAATAGGTTTTTCTTATAGTAGATACTTATATTCTTTGCAAGATATTGAATTTTCGACAATTAGTCGTCATTTTCATTGATTTAGCGTTATTTTTATCAATTTAGCGAGATTTTCGTTAATTTGGCAACATTTCAAAAAATCGCCAAGTTGGCGACATTCCGCCAAATTCGTCGCCAAAATCTCGCCAAGCGTTATGGGCGAAGAAATAAGTTATTCTTAGAGCAGACAAATGACTATTGGCGTTCAAATACAAAAGTATTACTCAAACAATCTCTTTTCATGAATGGACCGAGCTAGATCCACGAGAATGATGTCACCCAATTTATCGCATGGTATTACATATGAAAAGTGAACATGTTTCTCAAGAGGAAATATTTTTATTTTATTTTATAGGACTTTTTGATATTTTTGAAAAATGTGCAATATCTCGAGAACGGTTCATGTTAGCGTTCTAAAATTTATATCAATCGTTTTCTAATGAAAAATTACATAAGAAATGTCTATTTACGCAACTTTATTACGGTTTTGATTTTTTGACGATTTTTTCAAAATTTCATTCGAAAATTTAGGGGGGTTCTGAGCATTCGATTGCGTATAAAAACAATAGACTTCCAGTGTTTATGGATTGTGATTTTTGTACCAAATTTCGTTTGAATCGGTCCATTCGTTCGTCAGTTATCGTCTCCACAGTCTCACTGACACACACACACACGTACTTTCACACACACACACACACGTACTTTCACACACACACACACACACGTACTTTCACACACACACACACACACACACACACACACACGTACTTTCACACACACACACACACACACAGACATCACTTCAAAAATGTTTGATTCGTGATCAGGGATGCTTGAAACGTGCTCTCCCGTCGGAAACTCGAATTCGAATTTTCGACCCCGTCACAATACTTTCCTTATATATTATGTATATAAGGAAAGTAAAAATTAAAATTGTAGTTATAAACTAAAAAGTTAGAATTCATTAAATCATTATTCGAATCACTAAGCCATCTGTACAAATGATGAAAAATAAAACTGCAGTTTAAAATACTCACCATAAAAATCCATGACGTTAGTATTTTCGTAACGTCACAAATAGTCACATCGTCATAAAAATATCTTTGATTGGTTCACACTCAAATGTGCAGGACTGCCTTCACTGTAAGGAGGAACTGCCATTTTGAGTCCAATCAATCCTATTAGTCATCGCCTGCCTGTGCTGTTTCAATGACGCAGGCATGTTACATGGCTGATGTTTGATAACGCAATTAAGCTGTAAAATAGGTGCTTAAGATTTCAAAAAATTGTACCAATAATTCAAGAAAGTAGTGTAAATTATTTTGATTTTCTCGAAATCCCAAGCAAAAGACAAAAAGTAATCCAATTTTCGCCATGTATAGGCATCTCTTAAGATGGGCGCTGTTGCGTCAGTTTGTATATCGCATCAGTCCACCGATTTTATTCACAGAATTGACGTCACAGATTGTGGGAATCTTATTGGGACTAGCATGCGAACTCATCAATGCCGCATAAGAATGATTCGTTTACTACGCCTAGACATAGGATTTGAAAGCGGTGGAGTTGTAAAAACCGGTTTCATAATTTGAAACCCAAAAGCAGAGATCAACTTTATCCGAGCAGGTTTTAACAGATAGATCTAAAATATTTATGGTAAATATACTTTTAATTTCTCATCTCAATTCTGGATTTATTGTTTGCATGATCTCAATTTATATTTATAATACAATTCGAGAATTTTAACTTTATTGATTTGAATATATTTCTATTGCCAGCTACCAGGGTGTGTAAGTAGGATCTGTGACTCATTTAGGATAAGTCGTGCAGATTAAAAATTTTAAATCTGTATTTACATGCCGACTATTAAAATGTTTCTTTCATAAAAACTTTGTGAATTCTTAAAACATTCCAGGTATTTAATAGCAATTGAAAATGTTATTTATAGTCTAAATGGAACTATATTATTCATCTGTGTGTCAAGTTAAAGTCTCTGTGCAAAAGTTGCTTATTTTTTTGTTTCAACGTTTTCACAGTGTGTTTTTGAAATAGTCCATTTTCTCTATTGTACTCATAAAATTTTGCAATTCTATTCTATTGTTAGAGAAAGTTGGATATTAAAACGAAAAAATCACATCTAAATTATGATTAGCTTTCACAAAAACTTGGGGATTTCTGTCGAGAAGTATATCATGCTTTTCCACATACATAGTCGATCGGCCATCCATTCTATTGCTCTATGTCCTAGGATGAGTCGGATGGTCTGGGCTTTCGACATACATAGTCGAAATGAATATCGTACATTTCGGGCGCGGTGGTCCGGTGGTTTGCACGCTGGATTTGCACGCTGCCACAACAGTCGCCGTGTTCATGCGGAGTACGATCACGTTAAACATGTGGATCCGTAAGTCCTTCCGAGTGTTTGGTGGTAGGGGAAGGAAGGTACGGTCCCTGTGGATGCCTCCCCCAGTGGGTTCCGGTCTAAATTGGGTGGCACTTCCCGGCTGTCCAAGCGGTTACCTTACACCTTTATGATAGGTCGGACGGTCTGGGTCTCAACAACAACATACATAGTCGTAGTGAATATCACATATTGTGTATAATACGTTTTAAAACAATATTTAGATACCTTACTTATCTCTCGCTCTTATCATACAATCAGATTCATTCAACTTGCATTGAAAATTGTACAAAGACATATATTGGTCTCATTTATTCCCACTCTGTTTGATCAGCCGTATAGATTATAAAAGGGAATTATTCTAATTGAACGTAGCGTTTAACGTTTCATTATGTTTGCATGGAAATGCATCATTCATTATTATGTTTGTATGGAAATATGCACCATTCATTATGTTTGGACGGAAATGCATCATTCATTAAGTTTGCATGGAAATACACCATTCATTATGTTTGCATGGAAATATGCACCATTCATTATGTCTGTATGGAAATGCACCATTTATTATTATGTTTGTATGGAAATATGCCCTATTCATTATGTTTGCATACGGAAAAGCACCATTCATTATGTTTCCATGGAAATGCACCATTCATTATGTTTTCATGGAAATGCACCATTCATTATATTTGCATGGAAATATGCATCATTGATTATGTTTGCATGGAAATGCCCATTCAATATTATGTTTGTATGGAAATATATATCATTCATTATGTTTGCACGGAAATGCACCATTATGTTTGCATGAAAATATGCACCATTTATTATGTTTGCATAGAAACATGCAGCATTCACTATGTTTGCATGGATATAGGCACCATTCATTATGCTTGCATGGAAATATACACCATTGTGTTTGAATGAAAATATGCACCATTCATTATGTAAGCATGAAAAAGCTGTTCGAAAACATTTTACTTGATATGGGACTGATATTGAGACAACATTTCTAGCAGTTGAAATTATTTTTAGAATTTTTTTCTCCTTATTATGTCGCAATATTGTGAACTTATGTCGAAACAACAAAAAAATAACAATAGTAATAATTCTATCATGCAGTCATATTTATTCAAAGGATTGTTCTGCACAAAGTTGTTATGATTAAATACGCACCCACAGAACACGCTTATATACAAGACGTTCCCACAGTGCTTTTGCGTTATCAGCATGGAATAATAGATTCCTGGAATGTCAATATACGATTAGTCAGTGTCCATAGGCCAGTGTCCATAGGTGGGAATTTTGAAGGATATTAAAATGAGAGGAATATTTTTAACTGGATTCTAGAGTTTGTTTTCTGTACATTCAAAAACAAAAAAAAAGTTGCTTCACTTACAAAAGCTTAAAAATAAAAGCTGATACATTTCTTTTTCAATTCCCTTCAAAAATCTATTCCTTTCCGAGGTTTTTTCTTATTTCACTACTTAAAAAAAAATCATTTGAAACTCTTTCAGAAACCTAGAAATGAAATTTGGAAAATGCTTGGGACAAAAAATTACATTGCTACCACCATTTACAAGATTTCCATCACGAGATCAGGTGTGCTTGAGTTTAAGAACACCTGCGAATGTTTTAGACTGATTTCTGATTTTTTTTTAAGTAGCGGAGTTGGATTTTATTTATTGTAGAGGGTGTTTACTTTGCCTGTGTAAAATATATAATATTAAAATATTTCATTTGAAAGAAAATTAATTAAAATAGAAGAATGTGATTTTCAATGTTCTTACAAGAAAAACTCGGGAGTTTGAGACTCCATTCGACTTTCTGATACGCATACATATTCATATTTGTATCATAACCAATATCAGAATAATAAAATAACTTTTCAAGGTCCGAAAAAAATAACTTTTAGAAATTTTTTTGAAGTGTTTTCTAAACAACTTCATAATATGCATTTTTCAATTTGGCAATTTTTTTAATTTATATTTGCCTGATTTGTTATATTATACTGAATTCCAAGCAAAGTTCTTAAGCACCATGAGTAATTGAATAAAAGTAATTGCAGTAACCCTAGTTGAAGGCCCAGACCACACGACCAACCCAGGGGGTTTATGGTATCAAGTTGTGTGGCCGGGAAAGCAGTAACCCTAGTGTAGAATTTTAAAAGTTAGGAATACGAACACGGCAACAAAGCAAGATAGACCAAAATGTCAATTAAAAAGTCATGGAACATTGTCTAAAGGATAAAAATCGACAACAAAACTGTTACAGAAAGTACGTTTTGCACAATAGGGTTAGTACCGAATGGCTGTTCTATTTATGAATTCTAAAACTGACAACACTTACTTGCGCAGGGATTTAATGTACATCATCTTCAAAAGTGCCCTCCAATCGCGTACTTTGGAAAGTGTTGGATAAGTATCACCTTTTTGATACTCATTACCCTGTTACAAGCCCTTATAATGCAACTTTTTGACACATATTTATTGCCTTCCATATGTGATTGTCCTTAGCTCTTGATATTGATTCTTACTAATTAAATATTGCTCTAAAACTTTTTAATTGGTATTTTACTTCTATCTCCCTTTTGTTGCTTGATTCTTATTCCTATCTTCTTCAGGTGTCCACCGAGGGCGCTACAATTACTTTTATTCGATAAATCATACTCATTTTATTATATATTGACTTAACGTGTACACTTAGGGGGTCTTTTATTCCGAAGTTATTTGAGTACTTAAGGTCATTCCTAGGAACCATGTATATTCTATAATCTTTTGACACTTTAATAACCGATGGCAAAATTAGAAGTATACGCTCATAAAATGCAGAAACCGTAATGACTTACGAGCATTTTCCGAAATGTTTAAATCTGTAAAGTTGGATTTGAGAGGTAGGTGCTTTATTTTAAACAATTATAAATGTCGTAGATTCTGGTAGTTACTAAACTCGATACTTTTATACCTGCTGAGCTTCCAGATTGTGATTCCGTATCAATTTCAATAATTATTTTCTCTGTGAAACGATTTAACTAATACCCATTTCACAACAGCATATTTGGAGTATTGAGATTCTAAATTTCTCCGATAATTAATGGTTCCGGACTCGGAATTATCCGTATGCATAATTGCAACAATTTCCAGTTTCCTGTTATTGCAAAACTTAAGTAAATGATTTGGCGGGAGAACGATACTAATGTTTGATCTCTGCAATATCAAAATTCTCTGTTACGTTGCATTAAAGTGAAATATAGCTTACACAAAATATACATGATTCCTAGGAAAGTATTTGATAACTTTGCAAAGAACATTAACTTTGATAACCTTCAATGTGCACGTTAGATATATAGTAAAGTGTCCCTGCCTGATCAAAGCGATCGCAGCGCTCCCAGTGTAGAATTCATAACATAAGGTAATGAATTCAGCAAAGCAGTATAGACACAAAGGGAAAATTACAAAGTCTTAGAGAGCAATCGACACCAGAAACTCCCAAAAATAGTATATGGAAGCCAATAGATACCTGTAAAAATGTTATTTCACCAACTAACACGGTATCACTAACACGGTAACACCTGCAATGTGTGTCAACGTACGCAATTCAAGTGTGCATTGTCTCTCACCGATGACATTTTAAACAGACTCTACACTATATTTCTCTTCATGTATTTTTTATCGTAACTCCTGAATAGAACATCCATTCACCAATAATCATATTGTATAAAAAATTTTCCTCGGTAACAATTTTATAGTCAATTAATATTCATTTATCAATGATCTACAACTTTAGTCTATCTCACTTTGTTGTAGCGTTCTTTATACCAACTTTGTAGTTTATTTAATCGGTCAGAGTCATTTTACTTAATAGATAGACTTAACATGTACTCTCATGGACTTTTTTTTTACAAAGTTATATAAGGTGCGTTTTTTCCTCAGGAATCACGTATTTCACCTTGATACAACGTAATAATAATTTATCCTTAATTACGTCCTTTATGCCTCTCCTTAACCTTTGCACAAAGTGTTTTATAAATTATTAATACGAGTATAGTATTGTTGAATGTATTTTTAAGATACAAGGTGATAAGGATAACTCAAGATACAAGGATTATCAAGATACAAGGATTATCAAGATATAAAGTGATTAGGATAACCAAATTTATTTAAGTTATCTCTAAACATCAACTAAAAACAAACATACTCAATTTCTAACTATCTCACAAGATTTTCAAACACGAAATCTTGAAAACGCGCGAGTTCTTGAAGACGATTTTTTCAATAAAATGCCTTCAGATCCTCAGCGAGGAATAGGATAACCAAATTTATTTAAGTTATCACTAAACATCAACTAAAAACAAACATACGCAATTTCTAACTATCTCACAAGATTTTGCAAACACGAAATCTTGAAAACGCACGAGTTCTTGAAAACAATTTTTTCAATAAAATGTCTTCAGATCCTCAGCTATCTCACGGAGGGTTGATATAATCTCACAGCAAGTCTTTATCCTTAAAAAGTGCTTGGAAATTCATCTTTTTCTACCAAATATGGTAGGAAGCCTGATTATGGTCCATATGAGGTTTTGACTGATTTTCCTACCGACTACAAAATATTTTTCTAAGAAATAACTAAGCTGTTAGTTAGAGGGGTTAAGTGTAAAGCAAAAAGAAAATTACTGGGTTTTGTGACTGTTTCTTAGAAAAAGCAATAAGCTAAACTATGAAAACTGATATGTAGTCTATATTGGACGCAGGATGCTCCCAGCTTGGAATACGTTGCAAATTATGGGAGAAATGCAAAATATATCCCAGACACACATTAGTTGAAAAATCCAGATTTTCGGAAAATGTTAATCTCGAAAAATTTCTGATTCAAACCTGACGACAAATTTTAAAGACACCTGCACGTAACATGACCCATCAAAGTCTCAATAAATATTACTGTTTGATAATGTGATATTTCACATATGGGGCAAGAAAATGACCTTTATTTTACTGTAAATGACACCCTTTGAAGTTAATTGAATAGAAATATGGCCATAATGCGTACTCCTGACTTCCTCTGCTTTTACACAAATATGTTTGCGAAATAATTAGATATGATAAAAACACTGATTGTATATTTTAGTGATCAACAGAGTCACAAGATCCAGTTTAGTATTAGATAGTAGATTAAAAAAATAATGGTACAAAATATTACTGACGTTGCAAAAAGCAATAAGTCTCCTTTCTACTCATGAAAAAGTATCACTGCAATTGCACATAGCGTCGCCTCCTACGTAACTCGAATTCAACTGCTCATTCATGCTCATTCTGTATAGTCATGACAGTCTTGTTTACGGTACAATCTGATAGTTTCTTGCAGAGATTGGAACCTAAGCGAAAAACGACAATAGACATATTGAAGCCCGAGCCCTATGGGGACCTCCTATCTTACACACAAAATCTCACCATAATAGAATTTGAAAACAACTGTTGTCTATATTACTCTTTTAAAATTAAAATCGTTATGATACTGGAATTGCTTGTCACCACATAATAAATGTTATTTCTGAAAAAATAATAGTTTTTCATGTAACGCGGAAATGGCAACCTCTGTCTTATACTTACTCTGTATTATGCATGTACTATCTATACAGATAAGGTATAAACTAGTAACTATGTTAAACTATTTATTCTGTTTTTTCGTGTCCTAGATTCCAATCCAGTGCAGGGCAGTCTTCGGCGGAAGCAATATGTCAAAGAGGTAGATACAAACTTCGGAATTTGGTTCAACCCAAATAAGTCAGTTTGGGAGGCGCGTATAAATCATTCTTATAATCTATTCTTAGGGAAAAAGTTCGACTTGTGTTTCTAAAAATTTAAAGGTTTTCTTCTCAAAAATATACATGCTTGTAGAATATTACTTGTATAGATACATTTTCAAGTAATAAATATTTTTTTTAATATTCACAAAGCAAACCATTTGTTTATAATTAATTTGTAAAGATCAAAAATAGGGATTATTTTCTTCTCTTTAATTTCTCTTCAATACGTAGAATATGTAAAAGGAAAATATTGTGAGAGAATAGAGAAGTTCGATTGTCAGATTTAACTGCCTGTTCGATGTAAAATGTAAGAAAGTACAAATATGTTTTATAAATCCACTTAGCAAAGAAATTAAGCAATTTTAACAAACAAATGCCACCCTGTTGCTTTGGAATTATTACAAACCGTTTTCAATATATTATAAATATTTTTTCTACAGAGAACGAGGAAGAAAATAGTGATTTCTATGAAAGTTGGTCATTTATTTCAATTCGAACCAGCCATCACCCAACGGATTTTCGACAAAATTTAACAAAAAAAAAAAAAAACTCTAATTTGCACTGTTGCTAGCATGAATGAATGTCTTTAGCTTTTCACAGACTTTTCATTAGCTTGCTCTGTTACATTTAAATCGTGTGAACTCTTTTTAACCAAATTTCTGGTGTTTTCAATCGACTTGAAACTTTGCAAGCTTACGTATTCCGGATGACAATGCACTAGTCTATAAAACTATAGTTGACGCCTCCATTCCTCATTTACCCCTCCTGAATTTTTTGTCTCTAGATCAAATATTTTGACACAGCTTATAAGACTTGTAGTAATAAACTTTGCCATAAGCTTATACACGTTATTGCCCGAAAGTCTTTGAGATCAGTAGGAGATTTGGTCTTCAGGAGCAAGTAGATGATCCCGGTGTAGAATCATTCTTCTGGTTTTACCTCTCTACTTATGATCTTCTTTATTTCTTTCGCCATAAATAAATGGGGTGCTGTGCATTTATTAATGAAGAAATTATACACTCCTTTCATTCCTGTCGCTTTCTAGTTGGTTACTCATTAATTCTAGTATTTTTGTTTCCTTCAATGCATTCCAATTCATGATCTTCTGTTCCTCAGGGTCTAAAAAATATAAAATAAAATAAAATATATATTAAAATACATTTTTTTTAAAAAGCGCTTTTTATTTCAAAATTCAATAAAACGTAGAATATGAATTTTTCTTGGTTACCCAACTAATTTTCATACACACATGACTGCAAATAAAACTGTAAGGTCTCCGAATACACGGGGGCTTTTTGTTTAGAAGTTCCCTCCTCTACTGCCGATAGATAGCTAATCCTTACAGTTTTTAATCTTGTATTTCTTTTACTTAATAACACAATGAACCCATGTAGTAAATAGAAAGGCAATTTCTTAACGCAACGAAAGTAACTACGAGAAACCTGTCATCAAATCACTTTGATGTCTTGTTCATCACTGTTTGCAGTTCAGGGCCGAAAATTGATCACAACCTCTGAGATTCGTCATACGGGTACATTGTTGCCAGACTGGCAAAATTTCAATAGTTTTAATATTAATAGAATATTCACTTCATTCATTTAAGGTACATATTTAGATTTGTACCCATTTTCACTTGAAGTGCACTAAAGTTTTCAATTTAATTTGTACCATTTTCAGTTAATGAATGTTATCCATAGATTTATTTTTAAATTTTTACACGCTACACAAACATGAAACTTCTAAATACATGCTTTGCTTAAATTTACACATTATTCTTATGAAGACTCCACTTCGACGATAAGAGCTTGCAATTTCGCCCCAGTAGCTCAACGGTAGAGCGTCGACTGACCGGTTCAAAGATTCAATGTTCGATTTCCAATTGGGGCAGCAATGTTCTGTATAATGACGCTAGAACATATCAAACCTGTAGGTTAGTGCAAAGATGTCTGAGGTCTAAAAGTGACCCTAGTACTATTAGTACGGATTCAGTGGACTTTGGAAGATTGAGCGCAGATTTCATATTGAGAGGATAACGACCACACATGATACTAACCTGTGTAAAAAAAGTAGTAGCAGGAGGCTAACCTGGGGTAAAAATAGCAGGAGTTGGTCATACAGACTGTCAGTTGCACGACAATCTAACATTAGAGGGTGGAGAATGCAGAGTCCACTTCAACGATAGAAGCTTGCAATTTCGTCCCAGTAACTCAATGGTAGAGCATCGGCTGGCCAGTTAGAAGGTCCACGGTCCGATTCCCGGTTGAGGCAACAAGGTTCTGTACAACGTATAAAAATAACTCAAAATACGAAGTGTTAATGCTTTTAATGCAAAAAGCCTTAGAACGGAATCGGCTTTACATTTATTATATATCTAAACTTCAACCTATTTTATTGGTCGTTTCCATTAAATTAAAACTAACTTGTTAACTGTTATTGCAAAATCTAGGAAAAACTGCTAACATACAATATTCCTTTTAAGTAAACAATGACCCAATAATCATTGAAATAGTACTGAGTTGAAAATATATATATTACACTATACGGTAGTAAATTTTGCAATTTTCAGATAAAAGAAAAACATGTTAGTTATAAGATTATTAAAAACCATTACCAGCTTATTGATTTCACAAAAAAATTTACTATGCAAATTAAAACAATAGAGCAATTCTTTTTTAACCGGCATTTGTAACTACAATTCGTCAAATCATTTATCGGCATAACTAAGTTATTCTATATTTACCAGAAATATTACAGAATTCCTTAATACTTTTAATTACACTAAACTAATCTCAAATTTTAACGTCTCTCAGTCATGCATATAATACTTGAATCTCCGAAATATTGCATTGCACTTCCCTTGCTAAATAGCATTGGCTTAGTATGGACTTCACTGCAATTATCTTTTATCTAAGAATTTGCTCTTCAGAAGCTCTTCCAACAAATTTCACATCGACTGAGCTCACTGACATAATGTTCATTCAATTGCAAATCCGAAATTCCGAGACACTTTGGAGACACGCTTAATTAATATTCAGGTTTAATATTTTAATATTTGTTCAGAATCGCATTTTTGAATACAAATCTTTGAATTTCAAACATGTGGATGCAGATTGCACAGGGATGAACTGATCTATAATTATTTATTTAAAGTCATATGAGTCAAACACATTTCGTGATAAATTTAATTTTGAATTAGTAAATATGTTACTAATAAAGTATGTTTAATTATTTTATTTAATCAACCATATTCATTTTAAATTTCAGTGTTAATAGTAAGTACAACTTTGACAACTTTTTTGATAGAATCGTATGAAGAAAGTTAAACTGAAAGTTCCTAATCAATTGATGAAACTTGGGACAAATTCTATCCACCACAATGACAGTATTCATTTCGTACATTGTAACGTAAATAAAATTTTTCGAAGTAAATTTTGTTTTCAACAGACAACAACAGCATCGAACGTTTATTTAAAAAATATAATGTGAACAGCACATGACTTTCTCTACATAATACAAGTTTATTTTTTTTATTTTTTCAAAGCAATGAGGGATTCTCGCCCACAATAATTTTAACGTTGAATTGTACATTTGACGTTTTTCCGGATGACGGCATGTAAAAGTATTTCGAAGTACCCAATTAGTTTGCATTTCCCTCCTAGTTGACAATAATCGATATTGATAGCAACCGCAATAAGCAATATAGCCAATATATTAAAATATTTGAATAATTACCTAATCAATTTAGAGTCATTTTCATTAACATTGCGTCATTTTCGCAATTTTGATGATATTTTGGTCAATCTGGAGCAAAATATCGCCAGAACAATATTTCTCTAAATAACTCTAAATATTTCTCTATAACAATATTTCTCTAAATAAGTCATCAAGTTCGCCAAATTAATCGCCATACGTTACAGACAAATGGAGAGAAGAGGACTATTATATATAAACTACTGTTGACGAATTGTTAGGCGTCACATACAAAACTATTACCCAAAGTATATTTTCTCGTGAATGAAACGAACTAGTTCCACAAGAATGATGTTAACAAATTTATCGCGTAATATTACATATTCAAAGTGAGCATATTTCACAATAGTTAATATGTTTTACATTTTATGTGATTTTTTAAAATTTATTTGCAAAATAAGCAATATCTCGAAAATGGTTTATGCTAGCGTCCTAAAGTTTCAATCAGTCATTTTCTAATGAAGAATTACGTACAAAATGATTATTTACGTAATATTATTGAAGGTTCTGATTCTTTGATGATTTTTTAAAAACTTATACCACGTGTTCGAAATTCGCTTGAAAAATGTTCTGTCGAAACTCGAATTCGAATTTTTGACCCTAACGCAATACTTTATTTATACATTGTACTATGTATACAGGGAAATTAAAAAAAAGCTGAATTCATAAGACTATTAATTGGAGTTTCCAAACCGGGCTTTGAGGGGAATTTTAACCATACGGAAATTGATTCATTTTTTCACCTGTTAACTGATTTATTTTATGCTGTTGTAATATAAAAGTTAACGTGCTACTTTCAGTCAAAATGAGTTACTTATACGAATATACTTGTACTTGGAGGTATGTCAGTCATATGACTGAATTAAAATTTTCACATCATTGTCTCCTATTTAGCGTCATTTTTATCAATTTGGTTATTTTTTTATCAATTTGGCAATATTTTCGTCAATCTGGCAATATTTAAAAAAGTCGACAAGTTTACGACATCTAGCAAAATTTTTTCGCCAAGCATCACGTACGGAATTAGAAATGTCATATTCTAATGATCGAGATATTAAATTTTATTTATTTATAAGATTGAGATATTTCCAAGATAATGAATTTTCGTAAATTAGTCGTCATTTCCATTGATTTAGTGCCATTTTTATCAATTTGGAGAAATTTTCGTTAATTTGGCAACATTTAAAATATTCTCCAAGTTAGCGATATGCCGCCAAAATGTGTCGCCAGAATTTTGCCAAGCGCTAGGGCCGGAGAAATAGGTTATTCTTATAGTAGATTCTTATATAATTTCCAAGATATTGAATTTTCACCGATTTGTCGTCATTTTAATTGTTTTAGTGTCATTTCTATCAATTTGGTGACATTTTTATCAATTTGGCGACAGTTTTATTAATTTGGCTATGTTTTTGTTAATTTTTGTCTAGTCAGACCCGCGATCATTCTGCCCTAACAGTAATAAACAAAAAACACACAAGAATAATATTTACTACTTTTGTTGGAAGAAGCTTGAACTATTTTGAATGTTAATCCAAGCTTAACTGTATCCGGCGTTCCGTTGATAAGCGAGCGCGGGACGCTGGATACAGTTAAGCCTTGGTTATACATGTTACCGAAATGTGCGTGACATTCTAAGTTGCGTGATATCTCAAAAATATATAAAATAATAAGAACTAAAATAACATCAGGGTCTCACTTTCAATATTTGAAGTCATACGCTACGTAAGGTTTCATTGTTACATCCCAATTTCGCTTGTGAAAGAAGTATAGTCATCGCATTATGTAGGGAACTGGCTGCCCATATCATGGCTCGCTTTTAGTATCTGATGTCATACGCTACGCAAAACTCAGAAGTACATTATAATTTCGCTGTGAAAGAAGTATAGTCACTGCATTACGTAAGAAACAGGTCGCCCACATCATGGCTTCACTTTCAGTGTATGATGTCGCACACTACGTAAAACTCCATGATTATATCATAAAAATTGAAATGTTTATCCGTGATTGAAATACGTTCGCCAACATTTTATAGCAGCGTTATCCAGGATAGACAAATAAATTAGGGTGTTTATATTATTAATGAGTATTTTGACATGCTATTAATTAAATATCAATAAATATTATTTAACAAAATAGTATTATTAAATATTATTTTATTAAATGTTTATTTAGCATTACTCTAACAGTATCTACTACATCAATTGATTTCATTGACAAAATTTTTGTCCCAAACCAGTGTAACGAATTATCCTATGCAGCTAAATCTATATTATTTGCTTGAAATATAAGTTCAATATTTTTCATAGGGATGGTGTCTGACGACAAACCGAATAAATTAATTAATTGTCTCACATCAAAATAACATACATTTTTTGGAGGGTTTGTCGAAGAAATTCAGGATATCATATCTTCATTTTTGGAGGGCTAACATTTTGGGTACTGATGCTGCTAAACAACTGAAACGAGTCAAATTAACCGAGAAAAGAAAAAAACAGAAAGGTCAATCATGCATAAAGCATTGATTACGAAACACTTTCCAACTCTAATTTTATTTAAACATCTCTAAAATTCGATACATTCAGAGGTAATATTTTTAAAATTATCATAATACTGCAATAATTAATTATATTTAAAATTTTAAACTTCATCGAAAAAAACGAACATGAATCAAATGGCGTCATCGAAATATAAATCGTCTGGCTCTCTGTGTAAAAGCAGTAAATATTTCATTCACACATTTTTATTTTATTCATCACAGTACTACAATAATTTATTCTACTTAAAAACTTAAAACAGTGGAGATAAAAGTAATTTGACTCTATGCATAAAACTTCATCGAAAAAGTCTGCCATTAAGTCAGCTTCTCTATGTAAAATTAATGAATGTTGCATTCATATCATCTGTATTGCAGACTCCAGAACAAAATAATTTTGCGTTAAAGAAATTCAGCAATTCTTATATGACTCATCTTAGAGCCTAATCTGTTTACATTCTCCATAAATGAAAATTAGGCTTCGATATAGAAATAATCAAAGTTTGATGATCATTTAAACTCAAATATATTGCAATTGTGTTGTTTCAGAATGCAGATGCACAGAAATTAAGCAAAAATAAAGCTGTTTTAGGACGGACACAATACTAAATATAAATTAAAACGAACTCTAAAATTCACAATTTTGACACAAGATGGATGGCATTGATCATTTAAACTCAAATCTATTGTAATTGCTCAGTTTTAGAATACAGATGCACAGAAATTAAGCAAAATATAGCGGTTTTAAAACGGATACAACAATAAATATAAATTAAAAACAATTTTAAAAATCACGATTTTGACACAAGATACATGCCATTATTTTATTTTGAAGTGGGTCGCGTGATCTCTTCATATAATAGCCATCTGATATCTTCATATAAAGGGTGTAATTATTATTTTAATTTTTATTTAAAAAACTACTGAATATATTTTGCTGAAAATTTTTTATATATTTTATGGGATAATTTGAATATTTCCAAAAACTTTTGACTCAATGTGTGAATTTTAAATTTGCTTAAAAAATGTTTGAAAAACTGTGTCCCATAGGGTTCAATGTATTTCATTTTTTCAAACCGGGTTCAATCCAAAACTAATTGGGTGATAATATTCATTTATATTCCCATAGGTCCTACAGACCGTCTGAACAACACATTAAAATTTCATTTTGATAACGTCATTTTTACGGCAGTTATCGTGCTAACGGACAGGCAGACAGAATGAACAAAGTCATAAACATTTTCAACTATGTTGTAAAGTGCTAAAAATGAAAAATCTACTCGACGCGCTTAGCGTTAGTTCCGGTAGCAGGCAAATTTAGATTCGCCAGCTTGGCGAAAATATGAAATACGCTGAAATATGAAAGCCTCGTTAGTATTTTTGTAAGATTTTTTTTAATAAAAATAATTTTTTCCATATTTTATGTTCTACTGTATAATATATTACATCTTCAAAAAATGCTCTATTAGTTGGTTTCTAATGAGTGTATGTTAGTATCCGCCGCTGAGCTACTGTAGCGGAATTGCAAGCTCTTCTCGTCGAATTGAACTCTGCATTCTCCACTCTCTTGTATCAGATCGACGTGCAAATGATAATCTGATTGACCACCTCCTGCTATTTTTGCCTTTGTTTAACTTCTTGTCTGCTGCTACTATTTTTATCCTCCATGTAAACTTTATATGTGGTTGATGGCCTCCCAATTTTTAATCAGCACTCAATATACCATAGTCCATTGAATCCTTGCTAGTCATACTAGGGTGACTTTCTGACCTCCGATGTATTTTCACTAACCATACACTAAGGTCTTTGCTGTCCCAACCAGTAATCAAACCACGTATCTCCGTACTGACCAGCTGGGGTTCTACCGTTGAGCTACTGTGGCGATATTGCAAACTCTTCTTGTTGAAGTGGACTTTGTACCTCTATTCACTGACTTTTGAAAAGCAATGTTGTAAAGTATACATATTGTTTTAATATGAAAGATTAAATGTGTAATTAATGTTTCAATACCAAATGAGTTTTTGCGATCCTCTCATAGAGTCCCTTACTATATAGCCCCTTATACTATACAGCCCCTTATACAGTATGATAAAATTATTACTATTTAACCCCTTATATAATATGATAAAATTAAATTGTTCCTTTTACTTTTAATTTTTCATCTGCTAAATAACGCCTCTACAAACCCTCAAAATATTGCGTCCCCCTAATCCCTCCAAACTTCCTGCTTCCCCGCTTCGCAGTCTTGGGAACTGTGGATCCGTACCTCCACCACTGCTCGTTTTGCTTTCCCGAAATACCGTAACACACGTACCTCACACGATTAATATTATTAATTACTATCCGAATTCCTAATAAAATGCAATTACTTCACGTTCTAGGACCCATAACAAAACGTACTCGTCTCACAAACTGCAACATTCACTATATTGTGAATTAGGAAATTAATTGTGAAATTAATACTTCCTGCAAAGCTAGGATTATGAGAAAAAACATTTAATTTTCATAATTTTTTTATTGCCGAATTGACATTTTCTAAAAGTCGCCAAATTAGATATACTATTCGTCCAAATTCGTCGCCAGGATTACTAAATTTATAATCAAACGGGAATGTCACAAGGACAAAGATTTGTCTTTTCATCTGTATATATTTGTTATAAGATGTAGAAATTGAAAGGGCGAAAAGTTCTATTTTTTATCAGGATGTTCTACTGTTGCATGTTTTGGTAAGCATTCATTAATCTTAAATATAAAAAAAATGAAAAATATTAATATTTAAGCAGTTGAACTCAAAAACCGGGTATCTAAATTTTATAAAAACATCTCCTCTTAAAATGAATTGCAAAAACGTAAATGGCATAAATCGATTGGGAAATATAAGCACTCTGTATTTACATTTGAAAATTTCCATTTTCGGCACTTGCTTTTCAATCGAATACTTTCATAGGCAAATGCAAATACTCTGCTATTCTCCTCGCAGCGTTCTAGCATGCAATTCTTTGGAGTATTCCCATTGTATTCATGTATAGAACAATCCCATACATAAATATATGTTTATTATAACATATCCTATACATGTGCACAATAAATAGATTTTTTATTCGACACTATATACGAAAAGTTGCGGTGTGGATGAAAACAATGCATATAAAATAGTATATTCAAATTTCTTTATATTTTTATATTCTACTACTCCCAATATTTTTTTTCATTTTCCCATACATTTTCTTATTTTTCTCTCGCTAACGTATCGAGTCAATAATGATATTCGTTCTGTGCTATTTTGAGACGAGGAAGCAACCTATGCAGTTTTGATGTTTACGACGAAGCAAATTACAGACTTTCAGGCACCGTTTTATGACAGTATTGGCCCGAAGAGTCATGAATAAATACACTTTGCACAATTTGCAGGTGTAGTTGGGGCAAATATATCGTAGGGCCAAGACCTAAACCAAGCTGCAATGGAAACTGAAAGAGCCAATAATGCGAAATGCGGCATCGCACTGAAGAGCATTCAATGAAAGCAAGGAGGGCGTTTCTGAAACCCAGGCCAAATAATGTGGCCACAAGGGGAAAAAAGTCAACGAACATATTAAAATATTTATTCAAGCAGTGCTGTTCAGATAAATAATTAATAATTGAAAAGCGAGAGAGAGGTCGTGATGACTCGGACTGTGAGAGTTTAAGAGAGTGAGTGTTTATTTTGAGTAGTGAAAATGTTTTAGAAAAGACGAAGGCTGATCCCCCTTTGCAGATCCATGCAGATTTGGGGAATGTAGAAATCATCGAGCCAACGAAAGAGAGCACATAGACTGTGATTTAAAATCCAACTAATATGTTAACTCTATCAAAGCAGAGACAGCTACTGACTGTTTAAATAAAAGTTCTGTACAATTAACATATATATTTGTAGTGATACAGTTGTATAAAAGATAATTTCACATTCCAGATATGGCTCGGCGACAAGGCGACACCTAATTTTATAATGGGCGGACAAGTTAGACAATTTGT
This sequence comes from Amaurobius ferox, assembly GCA_951213105.1. NCBI lineage: Eukaryota > Metazoa > Arthropoda > Arachnida > Araneae > Amaurobiidae > Amaurobius > Amaurobius ferox. The sequence goes on along the minus strand of OX578146.1, from coordinate 130,827,777 downwards.
TTATGACTTTGCAGACATCTTCAATGGACGCCAATACCTGCAACGGGGGATCCAACTGTTTGGGATAGGGTATGTGAAAATCCTGTCTTTTTGAGAGGTTCTTCGTTTGGGATGGACGCTGTCCCACCCGTAAACAAAACGTTAATATTATTTTTTACTATAATATATTTCTTGAAATGCATGATTTTCAAGGTTCTTGAAACATTTTCTATTCTAAAGTTTTTTTAAAATTTAAATTTATTATATGTGTCGAAAACTTCAGAACAAGTAAATTCAATTTATAGCTAATATAAAAACTACAAAAATATATCGTAATTATTTATGTTCTATGAAAAATAACGCGATTATGACCTAGTGAATATTTTATATCATTTTACTAATATCACGCAATTTATATGGTTATATTCACCAACCATTACAGCCATTTTAAATATAGGAATCATTTATCGATATGGAAACATTGCATATATAAAATATAACCAGCAGTCTCCAGCCACGATGTAGCAATCTCCATGGTAATTTGATGCATTATAAAATTTAAATTCAAAATGTGATTTTTAAATATTATATTTTTCATGAAGAGTGTATCTGATCCATTAGTTTTCCTGCCCTTCATAAATATTCGCGTATGTGAACATTGGTTCCTTGGACAAGTGGCCTTCAAAGTGGACATGCGTGCCTCAACAGTGCGCAAGTCGATAAGTGAGGGGGGGAGAGGGCATGAAAAACTAACATTTTAAATTTTCCGTAAGACAAATGTTATATTTCCAGAATAAAAAATAATGAAAGATTAAGAAATATTCTTTTAACTTACAGAATAAATATTACAATAATATTTTGATTATATGAATAATACTTTACTCAAACACCAGTTTAGAACACAAAACATTCCTGTAATATTCTAATGTTAAGCCTCAGAATTAAAAATCAGCGAATGTTTGCAATAAACAATTTAAAAAGCTTGCATCTTTATACATAGGAATAGGTAAGTTTTCGATCGAATACGTTTCACATGAGTAGGTATCATGCCTATAGGTTTTCGGGAGTAGATTCCACACGAGTAGGTTTTCAATAGAGTAAGGTTTCGCTAGTGATCTTACTTGAGTAGGTTTCATGCGAGTAGATTTTTCGATCAAGTAGGTTTTCATGAGTAGGTTTCATGCGAGTAGGTTTACGATCAAAAACTCTTGAGACAACCTTGGAAACTGTTATAGGCAACCCATATATCAGCTTACTATCGTAGCCATACGTCAAAGCTACAAGTGTACTTTTTTATACGAATGAGTATAATATTATTTATATCGTACTAGAATGATTTTTCTGACGTTGCCCGAGTACTCTAAGAATCGTCTATGTAAGTAATACAGATACAAATAGCATCATTCAATTTCAAAATAATTTATTTTGAATGATCATCCCAATCACCTTTCATTTTAATCCAAATTCTTCAGTTCCAAATTCTTCCAAATTCTTCAGTTTCCGCGCATGCGTACAAGCGTGCGTACAAGCGTCCACTGCTCTCCACAACATATTGGGATAGCACATAATCTAAAATTTCGATTTTTATGGGTTTGGCTTAAAATTAACAGACCATTTAAAAATAGCGTAATTAAAAGAAATAATGCGAAGATATACACCCATATTTTTTTTTTTTTTGCAAAACTACTAATATTCCTTTTTCAGATGGGATGAAATAAGAAAATATAAAAACATTATATTCAACATAAAATAACTTATAATCTAATTTTAATTTTACGAATAATCTCGAAAAATCGTATTTCAATATAAAATTTAACAGAAAAACTGATTTGAATATTTTAAAAATATCTCCGTGTTCTGTCGTACCGAGAGTTCAGTCACCCCAGTGCTGAATTTTGCGGCTGTCCGAAGCTTAAAATTTCCGCTACAGACAGCATACATATGTGCACTCATACACAGACAAACATTTTATTTTGTAAGCAGTATGCTGACACCATAAGTACTAGATACTGCCTTTAACAATTTTTAATACACATTTATTCATCGAAACAATATCAAATTCATTTAATAAATATAAAATGTATGCTATTTATTAACGAAATTACTTAACATTTTACCTCTTTACTGTGAAAATGACTGGTTAATTATTTTTCATTTATGAATAGTTTAACAAATACTTATAATGACACATTCTTACAGAGATCCTGAATCAAATTATTACTGAAAAAAAACCACATTCTATTTCTTAAACTTCAAAATAGACGAAATATTTACGCAGATCACGATTCCATGTACAAAATGTCTAACTCACTTGAAATTGAAAAACGTGTGCTTAGAAAAACCTGCATACGAATAAATCGAACGTACTTTCGAAAAGTAAAGACTTTCTCCCGAAATCTGAAATCTCGGCACGTTTTCAAGGATGCTATCAAGGATGTTAAGTCATTTTACTTGTCATCCGCATTCAATTCATATCGCAAAGTGCACTTGCGGTGCGGAACAATGGTGGTGAATACATTTTCTAAAAGACGGAAACTATTTACATTTTCTGAGGAGTGAAGTTAGGTTAAGTCATTTTATTAGTCTCAGAATTTGTTGTTATTCAATGTTCACTTAAGCTAAAATTGCAGAAGAATTTAACATTTTCATAGGGTTCGTTACTAGTAATTTAAAGACTGAAAAATAAAACTTTTTTTTTCTGATTTCATCCGGAGTTGTTTTCTTTTGGAAAATTTGGATATTAATTTACATTAAATACAAATAAATTAAAATCCTTTTTTGTTAAATTCACTTTTTTATTAGAAGTAGGTTAACTATTAAATTAATATATTTTTCTACTTTATCATACTATTGTATAAGGTAGTAGCCAAACATTTTAGAATCAAGGATTTTAGAATCAAGGATTCCAGCCAAACATTTTAGAATCAAGGATTCCAGCGAATATCACGTTCAAAAACCACCTAATAATATTCCAAACAATTAGAAAAATGTGTCCGCCTGTGTTTTTATGGGTGGGTGGGTGTGTAGGTAAGTGTGTCCCTCACAGCAAAAATCGTCACATGTGTGACAGTGACGTTGTAGTCACTTGGCACCTGGGTCACAACGTGACATCATATTTGTGACTTCTATGCGACTTTACGTATTAGTAACTTTGTAACTTCATTATGACTATATTCTGTGACGTTTCCACAATTTAAATAACACGTAACAATGTGACGACATTACAATGGCAATTACAATGTGACGTCACAAACAAGTGAATATGCGACGTCACAAACGACCATGAAAATGACCAAAATGACTTCGCTGTGACCTTAATATGGCATTGCCGAGACGTACTGCGCCGTTCTGTGACGTCCCAAAGTCACAATGTGACGTAAACCCTACGTCACTGTGAAAAAAACTTCTATTAGGGGTATGTAGATAGGATAACTAAAAAAAGGCTTTTACCGTCTTACCGCTATTATATTTTATGTGTACTGTGGCGTTGAAAAGAACGGTTGAAAGGTCACACGTACCAAAATATGGTAAAAAATGAGTTCTTTATTTAAATAGTCTTCCCTCGTGAATATAGTTAAAATTGCATACTTACCTAATCTGAAAAGTAAGTTACTGCAATATTTAATTTTCAATTTATAATATTTATTTAAGTAGCACTCCATGATTATAACGTACATTTACAAATAATACTTTAAACAGAAAAAACTCATTTTATTTTTTATGAGAGAAACTTAGGAGGAGAGGTGAAACCAAGCAATATTTACCGAAATTGTCACGACCCAATTCTCATAATATATGGTTGATACGTACCTTCTGTGAATTTTAACTTCACTAGAGCGCTTGAGCACTATTTTACCTGCGCCATGGTTTACCTGTACCATGGTTTTAACTTGGGTCACTTGGCATTAGAGAACGAAATTGTTCGACATTTTCACTTCAATCCATAAATGAAAAACATGTATATTTGAATATATTCCAGGAACAACATAATATAACCCAATTTCATGAAACTAGTGAAGGTGTTAAATTCGGTACAAGCAATATAACAATATTTACACAATATTAAGGGGATCAAAATTCAGTATTTAACGAAAAAAAAACAGTACTGTTGAAAACGTTCACTTTCCCCTTTGGTGGCCGCCTCCTCATTCGTCTGTCTCGAAGGCCAGATGAAGAAAACACGGTCCATAACGTCATCATGACGTGAGCCCAAGGTTGCCATGATTTCCCAGTTAGAAGTAGTGTTTCCAGATGTAGCGATTTACCGCCACTTTAGCGACTTCCGGAATGTTCCAAAAACTTCTCTATAGAACGATTATTCTTTGAAATATAAAGATTTCCAGAAATTTATGTAGAAACTATAAATAGGAATCACCACTAAATCAGGTCAGCCAATGTTTTGAGAATAATAGCGATTGTTTGGTGAAATTATTTTCGCCATTATTTTGAGAATATTATCGCTTATTTTGCGTAATGAGTGGAGTATTTAAGTGCTGTTTAATTGTATATTGTTCCTGCTTACTTTATGCTTGTGAATAAACATAGGTTATCCATAAAATTAGACTCGTTCTTGTATCCTGCATAAACATCCACAATTCTAGAGAACAAGTTTCGCAACAAAATTTTCACCATTCGATCCCTTTTATGTTTAGTCATATCGAACATATTTTCCTTTTCTGATTCTTGTCCTCATATCTTGAAGATTCCTTCTAATCTCTCGTGCTTTTTCGCGTTTGGCAATCATGAAGACCAAATAAAGCAATATATATTTAAAGTAATACGTCACGGTGTGTTACTTTAAATATATATTGCTTTATTTGGTCTCACAGATACTGTATGTGTAAAACTAGAACTGGATTGATTTATGAGTAATTATCTTGACTAGAGAACTAATTTGAATTTTGAGATCTTCGTAGCATTATTTTCTATGAGAAAAATGATAGTTCACGACACAATTATGGTCGTATATAGTATTGGAATAATTATTGGAACTGCGTAATGCTATCAAAATATTTTATACTAGCACGGATATGCCTAATCAGTAAATCGACGTCAGTAAACTGTAGCCAGTTTAAAAAAATAAACATTTTAAAATCATTTATAAAGCATTTCGTTACACAACATTATTTATAAAACTATTTGTTATACAAAATTATTTATGAAACATTTTGTTACACAAAATTATTTATAAAATATTATTTATAAAACATTTTGCGTACGATATCTGCGAAAGATCTTTTTTAAACGAATATGATATAAGTGGAACTAAATTGAAAACATTAAAATGATTATTTGAGAAAGTTGAATGGGGACTAATAATCCAGATGTTTAAAAAAATTATTTTACATTTGAAGCGATTCATTGAAGAAACACAATATTTTCTATATATAAGTACTTGGTATAAAAATCCCAGGAATATCGCATATCTCAAGTTGTTAGGACTAGTAAATTAGATCAAATACTTTTGTTTAAGTATGTCAAATACTGCGAAACTAACACTTTCAAAAAATTAAGCTGCTGTTTTACTGTACTTTGATAAATTTTACTATCTTTAACAATATATAACGCATCGAGAAGAATAAAAATCGTTTTATTCAAATATTGACTTACTAAAATCATTCTACTAATACTTAAGAGTGGTAACACGTCAAAGTTGTAAATTTAAATAAATTAAAGACGAACTCTTAAGATTTTAAAATTCCTTTAATAAACATCCTATAGACGTACACATAGATTAAATGCCAGAGCGTTTCCGGGCATAAATATACCCTTCATCAGTGGCATTATATGAAAATCGTAACAACAAGCTTAAATACTTTCATCACTAATAGGCAAAATTTGCATATTACAAATCGGCATCATCACAATAAACACGATAATGCATCAACATAAAAACATGAGTAAGAAATTTAATTGAAAGCTATTATAATGCAAAATTGGGAGGACAAATTGCCAAGTTCTATATAAAGTTGAAAGGCAAAAGTTGCATATTACAAATCAGCATCATTACAAAAAATCTGATGTTGGCAACACGTGACTTTCCTTATATAATGCAATGAATTTACTGCTTTTACAGTTAAAAAATGTTATTCTTATAGTAGAAACTTATATTCTTCCCAAGATATTGAATTTTCTTCAATTTGTTGTCATTTCCATTGATTTAGCGTCATTTTTATCCATTTGGCGAGATTTTCATTAATTTGGCAACATTTCAAATTGTCGCCAAGTTGGCTACATGCCGTCAAATTCGTCGTCAAAATCTCACCAAGCGTTATGGACGGAAAAATAAGTTATTCTTATAGCTGATTGCCGTTCAAATACAAAAGTATTACTCAAAGTATATTTTCTCGTGAATGGAAAGATCTAGATCCACGAGAATGATGTCACCCAATTTATTGCATGACATTATAATATGAAAAGTGAACATGTTCCTCAACAGTTAATAATTTTTTTTTTAATTTATGAGTTTTATAAATTTATTTGAAAAATGTGCAATATCTCGAGAACGATTCATGCTAGCGTTTATGTCAATCGTTTTCTAAGGAAAAATTACATAAGAAATGTTTGCGGAACTTTAATAAAGGTTTTAATTTTTTGATGATTTTTTCAGAATTTCACTTGAACATTTAGGGGTATTCTGAACATTCGATTATGTTTTAAAACAATAGGCTTTCAGTATTAATGGATTGTGAATTTCGTACCAAATTTCATTCGCATCGCTCCATTCGTTCGTGAGATACCGTCTCCACAGACTCACTGACACACACACACACATACATACATACACACACACACACACATACACACACACACTCACATACTTTCACACACACACACACAGACATAACTTCAAAAATGTTCGAGTAGTGATCAGGAATGCTTGAAACGTGCTTTCCCGTCGAAAACTCGAATTCGAATGTTCAATCCCGTCACAATACTTTCCTTATATAGTATGTATATAAGGAAAGTAAAAACAACCAATCTATGCGCGTCAAGCCTTTACAATGTTAATTCTGATTTTAAAATTAATAGCTTAATGCATGCCATGCTTGATATAGAAATTTGTCCTTCTAATTTTGCATTAGAATAGCTTTCAATTAAATTTCTTGGTCATGTTTTTATGTTGATGCATTATCGTGTTTGTTGTAATGATGCCGATTTGTAATATGCAAATTTTGCCTATCAGTGCGGACAGTATTTAAACTTGTTGGTACGATTTTCATATGATGCCACTGAGGAAGGTTATAGTGATGCCCGAAAGCGCTCTGGCTTTTAATCTATGTGTACATCTATGGGATGTTTACTAAATGACTTTTAAAATCTAAAAAATTCGTCTTTAATTTATTTAAATATTCTACTAATGTTTACTAAAGTTTTCACCAAAGTTATTTTAGATTTCGGTACTAAAATTACACACAGTTTCAGCCGGGCGCGGTAGCCCATTGGTTAGCGAGCTGGAGTTGCACTCGGTAGGCCCGGGTTCGATTCCAGCCACTGCCAAAACTGCCGCCGTGTTCATGCGGAGTACGATCACGTTAAAACATGTGGGTCCGAAAGTCCTTCTGAGAGGTTGGTGGTAGGGGAAGGAGGGTACGGTCCCTGGGGATGCCTCCCCCACTGGGTTCCGGTCTAAATTGCGTGGCACTTTCCGACCGTCCAAACAGTTACCTTACACCTTTCTGGTAGGTCGGACGGTCTGGTTTTCATCAACAACAACACAGTTTCAGCCGCCGGCCGTCCAAATAGATGCTCAAGTCCTCAGGACGAGTCGGACGGTCTGGGTCTTCAACACAATTTCAGCCACTCCCGGCCGCCCAAACAGCTGATCATGTCCTCGGACGAGTCGGAAGGTCTGGGTCTTCAACACAGTTTCAGCCTTCTAGGTCATTAAGAGCTTTTTTAAGGTCTGGAAAGACTTTATGGTTCTCCATTTTGTCAGCTCCCGAGACAAAAATAAAAATCCTGTATCTTTACATTCTACCTCGTGTTCGATACTATAATTGTGCAAAAATTGAGCCTTCTAAGCCACCGGGATGCTTCTAGAGGGTCTGAAAGTACTTTCCAAACCATCTCTATTCTGCCCGTCATCATGTGAAAAATCGAAAATCCGTCTGTGTTTTGTTCTATTCCATGGTTGGCACATTAAGTATGCAACGGTTTAGCTTTCTAAGCAACCGGAAACTACTTTTGGAAGGTGTGGAATGATTTTCAAAACCCCTCAGAGTTTCTTTACCAACTACTTACGATGACATCAAAAATCTAACTCCGTTATATTATGTCCCGTGTTTGGCACTATTATCGTTCAAATATCCATAAGTCATTGGAGATGCTTCTGGAATGTATAGAACGAATTTTCGAATAATCCCCATTGTCTGCGTCCCTGGTGGGTATTTTAAAATCTGGTTGCGTTAGGTTCTGTCCCGTGATCAATACTATAAGTGTGCAAATAGTCAGCGTTAAGTCAAGGAGGGACTTCTTAGGGATCGTGTAAGACAAAAACATGTTATTTAAAAACATGTTATGTAACAATTACTATATAGATTGTAAAGAACCTTGCTGCCCCAACCGGGAATCGGACCCTGTATCTCCGAACTGGCCATCCGAAGCTCTACCGTTGAGTTATTAGGACAGAATTACTAGCTCTTATCATCGAAGTGGACTTTGCAAGATATTGTGATGTATTTGATACCTTATTATAATAAACAAATATTTACAGAGGGTAAAAAAATATTCCAATATTTTACAGCCAAAAGTAACATTGTAAGTAACATTTCTAATTATTTCAAATGTCTATTTATTTCAAGTTTCAATTAGGTATTTATTTGCGAAATTTATATTTAGCTAATAAAGCCATGCTTTACAGTCAAAATAATATTATAAGTAACACTTCTAATTATTTCAAATTTCTATTCGGAAATGTATTTGCTAAATTTATATTTAGCAAATAAAGCCATGCTTTACAACCAAAAGCAACATTATAAGTAACATTTCTAATTATTTCAAATTTCTAATTTTTTTCAGATTTCTATTTGGTAATTATTTGCTAAATTTATATTTAGCAAATAAAGCCATGCTTTAGAGTCAAAAGTAACATTGTAAGTAACATTTCTAAATATTTCAAATTTCTATTAGGTGTTTATTTGCTAAATTTATATTTTGGCTGTAAAGCATGGTTTTATCTGCTAAAGTAACATTGTAAGTAACATTTCTAATTATTTCAAATTTCTAATTTTTTCTGATTTCTATTTGGTATTTATTTGCTAAATTTATTTTTAGCAAATAAAGCCATGCTTTACAGGCAAAAGTAACATTGTAAGTAACATTTCAAATTATTTCAAATTTCTAATTTTTTCTGATTTCTATTTGGTATTTATTTGCTAAATTTATATTTAGCAAATAAAGCCATGCTTTACAGCCAAAAGTAACATTGTAAGTAATATTTCAAATTATTTCAAATTTCTATTAGGTATTTATTTGCTAATTTCATATTTAGCAAATAAAGCCATGCAGATATTATTTTACGAAAATGACTTGACTGTTATGCCCCTCACGATTCCGTTTAAAAGGAAGTACGAAAATTTCTTTAAACGCTCTCGAAATTTGAATGTAGAAACACTCGCGCTGGAAAATAAATCCAACGTACTTTTGTTCAGGACGGAAACTCTCCTCGTTTATAAATTTTCCGCACGTTTTAGAGAGACATTATCGAAGTGATGTCGTCTTACAGAGACTCGAAATTTCAATTTAAATCCCGAAGTTCTTTCTCTCAGACGCGTATCAGTGGTAAAAAGGTATTTGAAGAAAGGTGGAAAATCACGTTAACTTTCTTGATGCTTTAGTTAGGATAAAATAGGTTTATGCGTGGCAGGAATTGATTTGAGGTGGTAAGTTTAAATAATGCGCAGGGTTTATTTCATGAAATGAATAAATAAGATTGTGAATAAGTTCGTGAATTTTCAAAATGTATTCATTAATGAATTTTCACAAATTTAAATTTATATTTGTCACATGGTGAGCATCCGGGATCTATAAAATTATTATCTAACATCTTTGTGCCTTTTATTGGCCCTTCTGACCCCCTCTCCTCTCCCAGTGATCTGAAAGATAGAATCTTTGTACACTTATAGAATAGAACACGAAACATAACCAAATGCAGCTGGATTTTCAATTCTCCCTTCAAGAGCGGAGAAAAACTGAAGTGCAAAGAACAATTTTTTTTTAGCCCTTGAAATCCTCGGTAACCGAGAAGGCCGAAATTTTATACAATTATATTATCAACGACAGGGAAGAACCGAACTAAACCAATTTAAGATTAAGACAAATATTTTCGATACATTGCTAAAAAAATAAAATTTATTTTTAAAATGTTGTAACTGAATTTTTTTTATGAGTGTTGGCTTATGCACTGGTTTAACATAATCGCTCGCTTAAATTTCAATGAAAATTTTCATTCAGAATGTAAATTAAATCTTTAGAATTAATTAAAAAGGACATTAAATACAAAATAAAATTAAATATTTACAAAAAGTAAATATTATAAAGCAACGTAATGCATGGAATTATTATTCTAAAATTCAAAAAAACAATTCACCTTTCTAAAAGAAAATTCTTGAATGATCCTAATGTGACTTTTAATCTAAAGATTGAACTTTGACTTTAAGGATATGTAACAAAGTTTATATTCCTAAATTATACACGTTTTGCATGCTAGATGAAAACGGGTGTTAATGTTTTCAACTGTTTTAAGAGGCAAAAGATCTCTGAAACCGTTCCTTCATTAAGGACAGAACTATCATTATCAAGAAAGTTACTTACGTGCGACAGAAAAATTGCGACAGCTGCAACGCAGGAAGATAAAAATTCTAACTCTAAATCATAAAATTATGAATATATCTTTAACTAAATTAAAATACTGAAGTACTTGAAATACTTGAACTAAATTAAAATACATATGGAGTCTTCATATGAGGTCGCGGCTGCACTAATCCTTACGATAGAAATAGACATAAAAGTTGAATTCTGTGATCGCCACTTTATTCGTTGTAGCTGCAAAAAAATTGGCCTTTTTTATGTATTGCTTTCGTCTTCTGATTCCTGCCAAAAAGGGGTAAAATTTCCGACATTATGTTGCAATATCAGATTTCACACTTTCAACATTGTAGAAAAGTGTTTATGACTTTGGTCTGCCTACCTGTCCGTGTGTCTGTCCTTTCGTATGATAACTACCGTAAAAATGACTTTATTAAAATGAAATTTTAGTATGTTGTTGAGACGATCTGTGGGACATACGGGCATGTAAATGAATAATACCACCCAATTAGTTTTGGATTGAACACGGGCTGAAAACGTGAAATACATTGAATCCTGTGGGACCTCATTTTTCAAACATTTTTTAAGCAAAGTTAAAATTCGCAAATTGCGTTGAAGATTTTAGGAAATGTTCAAGTTAGCCCATAAAGTATTTTTACAAATATTCATCAAAATAAGTTTGGTAGTTGTTGGAGCCCGTGAAGTATGTATTTGAAAGAAGCCATGTGTTTGTTCTTGTTTGGCGAGCGCCAAGCAACGGGTGGCGGGTTTTTAAAAGCGATTTTCTAGTGTTGGAATAAAACTTGTAGCGATAGGAGACACGAGAAAGTGGCTCGTTGTTCTCATTATTTCATTTAGATAATTTGTAATAAAGGTATGGATAAGTATTACTGCATTCTTCTTTTACAGATTTACAGTTCACTACTCATTTAGAAAGACTCAAAATAGTTAGTTTTGATTCATCCTCCATTTGTTTTTTAAATAAAAATTAAATTAATAATGGCACCCATATTATATGAAGAGTACAAGTGACCCACCTCAAAATAAAATATGGCATCCATCTTTTTCATCTATTGTAAAAATCGTGAATTTAAAAGTTTTTTAAAATTTATATTGAGTGTTGCCTCCGTCCTAAAGCTGCTTTATTTTTGCATAATTTCTGTGCGTCTACATTCTGTGCCCACGCAATTACAATATTTTTTAGTTTAAATGATCATCAAACTTTGATTATTTCGACAACGAAGCCTAATTTTAATGGATGCAGAACAAGTGATCGTGTAACAAGTGATGTGAATAAGTGATTGTAAGATGAGTTGTATAAGAATTGCTGAATTTTTTTCCGCAAAATTATTTAACTCTGTGAGTCTGGAATAAAAGTGAATGAAATATTCATTTCTTTTACATAGAGAGCCAGACGATTTATATTTCGCTGACGTCATTTGAATAAAGTTCATTTTTTTTTCGATGAAATTTTAAGTTTCCAAATATAATAAACGATTGTGGTAATGTGATAATTTAAAAAATATCACCGTGGAAAGTATCGCATTTTAGAGATGTTTAAATAAAATTGCATTTCGTTGGAAATTGTTTCATGATCAATGCTTTATGCATGGTTGATCTTTCCTGTTAATCAGTCAGACGTTTAACTGAATTAAACAACATTTAATTTTTAGTTGCAACACAGTTACAAGAATTCAGTATACTGTATATTTGCAACTGTGAACAAGAATACAGTTACAGTATATTTGCAAGTACAGAGCGGTTGTGCTAGTTAGCATGCCACACGTATGAATTCGAAGCGAGCAGAGTTTCTGTTTAAACAGCGTGAAAATTCAAGAGCAATTAAAGTTCGCACACTCCTTGTGCACTAAATGTGTACACGCCTTAGAGAGAATGACCAATCATCTCATTGGCTGGCACCAATCATGAGGCACACGTGTGTCGGTGCCAGTCATGCAGATCAGGCGTACGTAATTTACACTATCACCTGTTTTTCCCTATTGCCAGTTCAGAACATAATGGCTTCTAACTTCCAAAGTAATGTCGCCGAGGTTGAAGTTGATACAACACAGTATTTAACTAGTCCATTTCATGTACTTTGTATTATTGGGAAAACAAAAATGAGGTTGAAGTTGACGCAACATAGTACTTAACAAGTCCATTTCATGTACTTTGTATTATTGAGAAAACAAGAATAAAGCAGTTTCAGTTAGAGTGGACTGCGGTAATTATTCATCAGTAAATTTAAACAAGCAAAACTTGCGTAAAATCTTGTAAGAGTATCATTAAATAAATATGTTAAATGTATGCTGTGCAAAGGATAAATATCTTGAGTAACACATATTAGCACACTTGACAAAATAATGCAGCATACAGCGGTTTCCAGGATACGCTGGGTCCCCTTCATCAGGTCAAGTAAACCAACATACTCAAAAGCCAAAAGAGGAACGAACTGAGCTTTTGGTTCACTTGCACTAACGAAGAGATCCATTTTATATTGGAAACAGCTGTATACTGCACTATTGTGTTATGTGTTATATACCTTATACGTGTCTCAAGTTCCTTATCTTGTAAGAGTATATTCACAAAATCTGCAAATATGTGCATTCCAAATCCTTCATTCAACACATAGAAGTAAGGAGACAAATCCTGTGAGAAGCCTATGCCTATAAAAAAATTCCCCCTTAATTGTCTAAAAGTATCCCTCAATCCTGGATAAATATTTTCGGATAAATTCCTGTCAGAGTATATTTGCATAGCCTTCAGCAGTGTGTAGTCAAATTTCTGAAATGTACTGCTAAATACATCATAGAAGTGAAGAAGCAAAATCTGGCTTAATTTTTCCTGAAGCTGTCCAAGAATATCCACACGTCCTGGTTAAATCATCTGGAGACACTTTTTAAATATTAAAAATGTATTATAAAAATTATCATTTTGATATATATAAATATGATTAGTTTAGAATGATACTGAATTATTACTTTAAAAAAATAATCACAATGCCTGAATAATAGCAAAAGTCTGATTTTTTTTTCCAATATTTACACCAGTCCAACCTATATTTTTGGCGCATCCAAATAAAAAGCTCTCAACCTTTTTATTTCAAACAATAGTGAAATAGTTCTTACTTTGAATTTCGCTACATTTTATCGAAAGAACCCGCAAGAGAGTCGTTTCTATAAACTCAATGCAGAGCCGAGCGCTTCTACCAGATTTTCCAGTTTCGAATCTGATATTACATCAGGATTCTCTATGGGGTGGGTCTCTACTGCGTGGGAAGTGCAATCACAAAGAAAGCATTTTTTCCATTTGCATGTATATGAAAATAAACTACACTTCTGAATTTTTACTCTCTCTATCATATATATGTCATAATGTACAGCGATAGTTTTATTGAAGAAATAGGAATTCGAGTTTTCAACTGAACTATATCTTCTTGTTTCTGAATTAGTTCGACTGATCTAAATCTTCTTGTTTGTTTAAGTAAATACCATAAGTCCCAGGCCGCCTGACTCATCCTAGGATTCGAGTAGCTGCTTAGGCTGAATTAGTTCTTGTTTGATGTTGAGACCCACACCGTCCGACCTACCAGAAAGATGTAAGGTAACTTTTTGGACTGCCTGGAAGAGCCTCCCAATTTAGACCGGAACCCAGTGGGGGAGGCATCAACAGGCACCTTACCCTCCATCCCCTACCTCCAACCTCTCGGAAGGACTTACGGACCCATATGTTTAATGTGATCGTACTCCGCGTGAACACGTCGGCAGTTTTGGCAGCGGATGGAATCGAACTCGGGCCTACCGAGTGCAATTCCCGCCCGCTAACCACTGGGCTTCCGCGCCCTTAGTTATTTTTCTTGTTTGTGAATTAGTTCGACTGATCTACATCTTCTTGTTTGTTGTTGTTGTTCAGACCCAGACCGTCGACCTACCAGAAGGTTTAAGGTAACTGTTTGGACGGCCAGGAAGAGATCTTCTTGTTTGTGAATTAGTTGAGCATTTAAGTGTTTTTATTGTTTGATGACTTTGCTAAATAGCTAGCGCTTTATTAGTTGTATCTTGTTCCTGTGTACACTTATTTCTGCTTTGGAAAAAGAAAGTCAGTTTTCTAGAAATTCGGACTAATTTATGTATTCCGAAGATAGACCCAGGATTACAAGGAACAAGTTAAAAATACCTATACTATGTCATTGTAATTGTATTGTTACACCAGAACAGTACATTACTTTCAGCATACTAACAATATTACTATCCTTTTCAATATTGTTACCAAATTTTATTAAATTTTGCACGCTTTGGCATAAATTCGATAGCAAAAAGTAATGTACAACAAGTTTAATGGATTCTCTAAAAACTAATGTACAACAAGTTTAATGAACAAGTTTAATGGACAAGTTTAATGCACGCTTTGGCATAAATTCGATAGCAAAAAGTAATGTACAACAAGTTTAATGGATTCTCTAAAAACTAATGTACAACAAGTTTAATGGACAAGCTTAATGGACAAGTTTAATGGACAAGTTTAATGAACAAGTTTAATGTACAAGTTTAATGGACAAGTTTAATGAACAAGTCTAATGAACAAGTCTAATGGACAAGTTTAATAAACAAGTTTAATGGACTCGTAGAGATCTAAATTAAGAATGAACATCATCTTGACTGTCAAGCTCTACTCACTTGTTATTAAAGATTATGATTTTTTTACAGCCTTATGAGGTATAAACCAAATTGTATATAATTATTTTGCCGGTCACGTAGACGTACTGAAATTGCAAGTACCCATAGAAGTTCGAAAATTTATCATTTATAGCAGGTTTCTCACTGTCGTTGTGGATACCGGCTCTTCCATGCTGACGAGCGCATAATAAGTACAAAGGCGGTCTATGGATGCTGTTATCTGAAATAAGAATATCTTCCACATTTTTGAGAATGCCGTTTATAAGTAGGTTTTGTAATTATGAACCAATCAGATATTACTAATGCTTCATTCAAGTGTGCACTATGTCAGTGCATTACTAGAAGGAAGGGCACTTTGTTCCTCAAACAGTGCAGTATAATAAATAAATACCATAAGTACATATTATTTTTAATATGTTAGATATCAAATCCAGTTTCAAAAACTTCATCACCAAAAGATCTTAAGAACAAAAGTGACTGTTGTTGTTGAGACCCAGATAGTCCGACCTACCAGAAGGGAACAAAAGTAACTGTGCAACTTTTGTAAGTAACTGTTTCTTTCTTCGCAATTAATGTTATTGTAACTATTCAGATCATCATAGAGAATAATAAGTCATATAACTAAAGAAATATATAAAGACATAAGCTGTATAAAACATAATTGATGTTTTTTCTCGTATAAGTTCACCGACACGTTCTGCTGTTCCTGGTAAACATTTCTTTCATTTTGACTAATCCTAGTTATCAAAATAATCACTCAGAAAGCTTTTGACAGGATGGCAGAAATAATGGCATTTTGTAAGAACGGCATCTTTCTCAGAGATTAGACGTGATCTTATAAATAACTTTCACGAATTTCTCTTTTTCACGCTATCATTTATAAAAGAAAGTGTTTACTTGCCCGAATCACAGAGAAATCGTGGACCATTTCACTTGTGTCCAAGTCGCTTGCTGACGACACCAAAGAAATCGTACTTCTCTAGTCTTAGAGCTCAAAAGAGACAGAAACTCGTGGAACACGGGCATAGATCTTTATCATTTATCACAGTACTGGCGGGTATCGACTTCCCAATTGTCCTGGCAGCCATTGGTTGGAGAGCTGGTGTTCTCGCTCTTCGATTACATTTGGACATTAATAAAATACACTGGTCATCAGTGTATGTTGTAGCCCTAGGACGCATGAAGCTGATATCTGTAAGACTATCCCACTTATTTGGAATTGTTTTCACAAACCAGAAATGACAGAATTTGTCCGCTAAAAGAAATTTACGACTCCTTGAACTGTCTTTCCTCAAGCTTCCCAACAACATGCTAACGTCAAAACTTTTTCAAACGTATACTAGCGTGTCGTAACAAAGTTAATTTAATCCAACATGAATCTTAACACTCTTCGGAAAATGATCTCTGAACATTGAAACTCGTAGGCAAGACATTTTCACACTACACCTTACTTTCATATTGCTTGAACAGCAAATCGCTGTTAGACATATCATTCGTTATTTACATATCCCCGTCAACGACAACAGTTAGTCTCACCCAATAAAACCCACGAATACGTTCGCTATTTGAGAATGACATAGAATGCTTAACTGTTGAATACAATATACACTCAAACCTGTTTTTGTGCGGTCTTTTTTTGTGCGATTTTTTTTGTGCGGTATATGAAAATTTCAATCAAATTGGAACATGACAGCAGATAAAATCTATGCAGGACTCCAACTTTGTCATAAATTAGAATGTAATTTTCTTGCAATCGATGCCAATTCTGAAAGAACTTCAAAATTCCAAAAGGAGCTTCAATCTTGTATATCTGGTTACCGAGACATATAAAAGCATCTAGTGAAACAACAGTCGTCGCAAAAACTGATCACCGACTACATGGTAACTGAAATAAAGTCAACTCTAAATGAGTGCGAGGTAATATCTTCAAGTGACGAAAGCGATTTTGAACCAGCTTACCACAAGAAAGTTCGCGTATTGTCAGACTACGAAGGATAATGGTTATACGTTTTGAAAAGTTTTGTATGTGTAAAATATGTACATATGTAAATAAAATATTTTAAAATGTTCGCATGTGTATTTTCTAAATCAGATTCCAAAAGGTTTGGCGAGATTCCAAGTAACTGCCAAGCCTCGTGTCTTGATTTCGTTTAAAAAAGCAATTCCTAGTTATTTCGTAAGGTTTTGAGTTATTTTCTATAGCTACTCGTGAAGTTTTGTGCGATTTTTTTTATGCGTTTTCTTTTATGCGGTACCTATCCACCGCACAAAAATAGGTTTGAGTGTACATTAAGATGCTTTTTAATTTTCTTTAAAAATCTTCTGTGATAATATTTTCCTTTACTATTCTTAGTGGATCTAGAATGCAATATTACAGATTTTATAAACAAGGTATGTTTCGTTAATATAATTCGCGTTGATATTAAATTAATACTTTTATCAAATAATAAGATCCCCAATAAACTCATATAGAAGCTTTTATCGGAAAATCCGTACTTAAACTCTAAACTTATTACACACTAACAACAAATTGCGCAGCACCCAGATACATCAGATTACAACAGATTGTAAAGTACACACATTACAATTTTTCAATTATAATGTTATAATTCTTACTTTATCTATAATACGTAATGGTAGCCATTTAACCCGCGTTTCGCGCGTTCTCAATGGATAGTGGTCATACAATGTGAGACCTGCACTTGCTGATAACTTTTCTGAATATTTGACCCCCTCAGTGATTTAAGCATAAAAACGGCGTATATTTTACAATTGTGTTAAATAAGAAAATATAATGAATCTAATTTCTATGCACGAGAAAATGATTTAATTGTTTAATTTTTCGATTAATAGAGAAACGATATCAAATAATTACTTTTGGCTCATGGGTATTTTGGATATCATTTTTAAGCGGGGGTATTTTAAATTAATATAAATCGGGTTGTGAAAAACGAATGGCATGTTACATTTATAATGTTATTTAATATTTTTAATTTTAATTGTTGGTAGCTAAAAGATATCCAATTATATATTTATTACTTTTGGAAGGAAAAATGGTGTAATTTTCTTTTTAATTTCTTTGCATCGTCACCCCTAAGTCGAATTTTCGAAATCTTCGAATTTTCGCGTTTGCCTGGAGGCTGAGAATAAATAGATCGAATGAAACTAAAACAAAAATTCCAACTCAAGTCGAAGTTCAAGATCATTTTGAAAAAATATTAAAAATGTTTTGAAAAAAGTTTTTAATTATTCCTTTGCATCGTCACCCCGAAGTCGAATTTTCGAATATTAGATTCCTTCGTTGAGCTAAAAGTTAAAACGGATCGTACGAGACCAAAAGCAATATGTTAGCTAGAGTGGAAATGTTCGATAATGCTTAATTAATAAGAAAAGTGGTTTTAAGGAATTTAATTATGTCATGCACGACCACTCCTACGCATGATTTTCAGAAAATGCAGTAGTTGCTTTATTTCGTTTTTTGACGATATTCCTATTAGTTACCAATTAATTTATGAACCTTTTTCTTTTATTGTAATTTGTATTTTATAATTAAATGATATTTTAAATGCCTCATATTTAAAAAGGTAAAAATGTAAATTGATTAATATGTAAAATTTATCAGACGGTTATGGCCTATATTTAAGCACATGTTCACCACTTATTTTCACTTCGCCACTGATAAAGGGCATAATAGTCCCTAAAGCGCTATGGCCGTGTGATTTTTGTACGTCGTAAAACGGAGATTTTATTAAAAAACTTTTAAACCGATTTTTGGGTTGTCTTTAATTTTAAAGTATTTCTTTAGTCTCGCAGCTAAGACGACTCGATGAGACAAAAACTAATATTGTAGCTTTAGAGAAAGTATTCGACAATTTTGATACCCCCAATCACTCGCTCATTCAGTTCACTGCATATTATATAAATGACGTAATGGGAAGGAGACGATTGAAATAGGCCGTAAATTCGAACACCAAATTTCAACAAATTTACACGTGTGGTACAATAAAATTACGATAAAACATTTTTTTCGACCAACTCTGGAAAATAATTAAAATAAATCGCCGAATCACAAACAAAGTCACAATTGCCTCCTAGGTGGCGCTAAATGAGAAACGGCTAATAGCTATGGTATCTCTCATCAATTTGTAATATTCTTGTTTTGCGTTTAGCCAGTTTTCTCTGTTTCGTATTTCTACCTTTGTTATATTAGTAGGATGCCAGTACTGCAATGGATTGATTTCCAATAAAGCCATATGTAACAACACATTCATTGATATAAATTTTGAAGCTAGACATTATTGGCTTGAATCGTAGTAATTTTGCAAATAATTTAATATATCTCAATTGTTTAGACTTGTTACGCTTTATCCTCTAGAATCGTGGAATCTTAGGATACAAATATGAGTCCAAATTTTTAAATAACTAACGCTTTTATTTAGAAGCGTAAACGGTAAGAATATACAGCGAATAGCTCGAAAAATATCTTACGAGGTCACTAAACACTGCCAGATATTATAAAACAACAATTAAATGCTCAGCTAATTCACAAAATATCAGTTGCTATTCTCAAAACACTAACGCATCTAACAATTCAATATAGCTCGTATCACATCAACAACTCTGAGCGATGACTCCTTTTATATACCCTCTGTAGAAATTTTTAGAAAGGGCTTGTATCTACAAGAATATTTGATTTTTCGAGAAATTTATAGTTTATTTGAAAAGTCGCCAAGTTGGTAATAAATTACCAAATACGCCAACATTGTCCTGAAACTCAAAATATGGCAACCTTACAACTCATGCAATATAAATAGGGACTCAAATAGCCCCTAGTGAAAGCATTTTACAAGTAAATGTTCGTATCAGATTATGCTTTTGAATACCTGAAAAGAAAATTGTCATTAGATACCAAACATGATGTTGTGGAGGATGGACTAGCTACGCTAAATTTATAGACATATACATACGCATATACATAGTCCGAAACGGCTTAATAATGCAGATTTCAAATAAATCATCCAGATTGAATAAATGCCAGGTTTTAAGTGTTACTCTCCATGAAGGAAGGAGAGGTGGCTGGTTTAGATAAGTAAATATCCATTTCTATATACTTTAAACACACTTTATTGAAAATCTAAATGTAGCCAAGCCATCCTACAGAAAAGTAAACTTGGACATCTCAAATACATTACTTGGAATAGCACGATCCAGCAACATTGTCTCACGAACACCATAAAAAGGATGCCTCTTGTTCCTTGGTTTAAAATTGATGAAACCTCAGTCAGTGATTTTTATTTTAGATTTCTATTCACATTCAAATAGATTGTAAATATATATATATATATATATATATATATATATATATATATATATATATACGTATAATAGTGAATTCCTGAGTCTTTCTGTCTGTTTCGAGTACAATGCAGATACTTTGAAGATTATTTTTAAATTCTTGTGACTATTAATTTATTATTGGTAGTCATGTTCCTATTTGAAATTTTTTAGATTAGAGATTGCCGAGATGTTAATATTAAAAAAATGCAATTGCATTTTTTTAAACGGACGATGGTTTTAACCAAAACTGTAATTTGAGACAAATAACTTCGTCTCGTAAATTAACTAAAAGAGAATTTTTATTCTGTGAACAGCTATCAAATCTGTTTTGATCCTAACTTGATCCTATTTTTGAGACGTTGATTTCGAAGCATAGGAATATTAGAACATCATTTCAAAAGTTATAAACATAATAACAACTATGCACAGCTAGAAAATGTACCCGCCGTTGCCCCGGATTTAAGATGCAAACCTTTGAATAAAATCGCACCGAAACTTAGCGCATTCTTAAAAACCACACAAAGACAAACAATACGCTCTCTTATAAAAACAATCACAACAAACAACACCCGCTAATCTTATGGTGTTAAAATGGAAACTCTGCGGGAATATTTCATGGGCTTTCAATTACAAGGGTTTACGCCCTTCAACACATAGAAGGGATACATTTTTCTTTCTATTAATATTGTGGACTCAATTTGTTTAAAAAATAATTTTCCGTCTTTCCAATGCTGTTAAGATGGCAACTCAGTAATTTTCGGTTTCTAAAAAGGCAATTTGTGTGAAAATCGCTCACAATTGTGCAAAAACATAAAATAACTAAAAAACTGACTCGATATTGTTTTTAAATCTCACAAAGGCGCTTTATCAGGGGTTCTGAAGTACCTGTGTGCCAAACGTCATGTCCGTACAATGTTTAGATTTTCGGATAAATACGACACAATAAGACACACAGCCATACAGATAGGCATCTTCCTGTAACATCATAAATGATACCTAAGAATAAATTCTTAAGTGGTCCAAATAAATTCGTATATTAATTTCCAACTTAATAGTGTATAGTACAATTACATTTTCAGGAACTTGTATCTCTAATCTAGGTTCATGTTGCTAATACTGTTCAAACGGAAATAAGGAATAATCTACTAATTAGCGTTATTTTCTACAGAAAGACAAATATTATTATTATTCGATATTATTATTAGATTATTTGGAAAGAAAGACAATGTAATTTTTCGTAACTTATTTGATATTTAATAAAGAAAAAATATAATTCAAGTAACCCTAATATAATCCATAAAATAATTTATCAAAATTCGTCACACATTCTTCAAACCAGTTCCGGAACCATGACTTACTTGGACTGTTCGAACCGTTTGTAGGATACACAATAATATTTTCAGAAAATGGATAATTCTAATATAATTGCAGAACAAAGAGAATGTACGATTTAATAAATTAATATTACTCATGCGTTGATAAAATGATTTTAACATTTCTATTAAGTATAAAATCACACTTTTATTTCAATTAAATATCAAATCATGATAAATGTAATGTGTCATATCAATTAACAATTACGCAAATTCAGAAATAATCCATAAAAATATAGCATTGTATTCGAAACAGGCAGAAAGTTTTAGAAATTCACTTTTATATAGATGGATGTCTACTAAAATGTGAATAGAAAAGAAAAATAGTAACTGACTGAGGTTTTATCAATTTCAAATCCTGGAACAACAGCACATTTTCCCTTTTATTGTGCTCGTGAGGCAATGTTGGCGGATCGTGATATTCCAGATAGCATATTTGAAATGTCCAGGTTTACTTTCCAAACATGATGCCTAAATTTAGATTTTCAATTGAATGTGTTTAAAGTTTATAGAAATGATATGTGCTTATCTAAACCCGTCCTTCACCCCTCTTTTATAGAGAGCGACAGATTAAACCTGACTTTCGTTCAATCTGGATGATTTATTCTTTAAAATCTACGCTATTAAAACGCTAACGACTAATATATATATAAATATATATATATATATATATATATATATATATATATATATATATGTATGCATGTACTATGTATATATATATATATGTATGCATGTACTATGTATATATATATATATGTATGCATGTACTATGTATATATATATATGTATGCATGTACTATGTATATATATATATATATATATGTATGCATGTACTATGTATATATATATATATTTAATAATATTTGCATAGTATCCTTCATATTTTAGTAAGCTAAAGTATCTATATATATATATATATATATATATATATACACAGGGTGTCCCAAAAAGATTGAAACGCGCTTTAATTCTTTACCTGTTGGAGATAAGTGGGCAATGTAAATTACAAAAATGTTGAAAGTAAGGTAGGAAATAAGGCAACGTTAATGAAATAGTCCTCCCATTAATTTTCAAAAAGTTACACTTTTTAAATTTTTATACAACCCCCTTAAACAAATTTGATCAATCAGAATTTTTTTTATTTTTAATGCAACAAGATCATTGAAAAACCCCGCATAGCGGTATCTTTAAAATTGAGCGAGTTATACTTAATTGAAAATTGAACATTGTGAATGGGGACCTTATAACAAATTAGAAATGTAAATTTGTGACATATCACAAAAAAGATAAAACTGGATGATAATACATAGGAGCCATTTTTGCGAATTCCGCGTAGGCTCACGATGCAAACACGGATTCTTAATTAATTTATTAATTGTGATACACGGATTAATTGTGACACATGGGCTCAACGAAAACTTTTATAAACTGTGGATTGGTTTGAAAGGAGACACAGACTACCCTTCCCCCTCCCCAGATCCCCTGATTTAACCCCTCTCGATTTTTACTTATGGAGACGTCTTTAAACACTAATTTATAATACTCGCCCACTAAACGCAATTGACCTTAAACAAAAGATAAATGATTCTTCAACAATATAGTGGTGAAGAACTTCAAAATATTTACAGAAGCATTATTAGAAGAGGTCAGTTATGTATTGGATTTAAAGGTAAATATATTTAGAATGCTTTGCAAATTGCGTTTTGTGAAATGTATTTTTAGTATTTGTAACGAAATTTGAACCTTTATATTAGAGGTCTTCTATCAATGTATGCATATTTTAATTATGTGCCCCAACCGCGTAGTAAGTACCACTGCTTTATATGATCTCTGTGTGTGTAATACTTTATTTCGATGCATTTGCGATAAAAATTTTTGACACATATTAACGTATTTTTGATCTCAATAATTTCCGTCAATTTGCTTAAGATCCCTATTTTCACTGATGAAACAGCCTTTCACGGAAAAGTGGCATAAGTGGCCTGGTACGGACCTGGTACGGAAGTTTCACGGAAAGTGGTCTGGTACGGAAAAGTGGCATAAGTCAAGTTTTTTCCTTTATCATAATTCAATTGATTTTAAAGATACAGATATGCGTTTTTTTAATGATCTTGTTGCATTAAAAATAAAATTCCAGGTTAGAAACCGGTATCGCATTTTTCTGGGATTTTCCAATTTGACTTCTGTGTAAGTTAATTCTAATATGCAAAGGATTTTTAGTTTGTCCGATATACTTAGTTTGACAAGATAGACATGTAATACAGTATATGGTGTTATAGGTTTTACAAAGCATTCTATACCCATGGTCTTTGTCGATGATTTGCAAGGGGTCAGCAACAGGACATAGTTTGTATCGCTTAGATGCGCACTTATTAAATCTGTAATTACTCATTCTACGATAATGGCTATAGTAAGAATTAAAAAAATGAGATCCGTTTTGGATTGTGTCGTTATAAACCACATTACGTACGTTTTTTGTAGGTGTCATTGTCACTTGTGGTGTACACTCAGTAGATCTGAAGAAATGTCTTATAGTTGTCATCTCGAAATAAACCAGGGTAACTGTATGTCGATGTCACAAATACCTTTTAATATTGAAACACCGGGCAAATACTCGTACTGAATATAATTGCCAGTCGTTAAATTGTACTAAATTTTTCATTCCTTTTTAAGTTTAAACAGTTTTTACTCGTATTAAGGATTATAAAAGGTTAAAAATATCATCATAATCTTTATCAAATTCCCAATTGGAAGAATAAGGCTATCTTCCTTAGTTCATATCTTCTAGATTTTCCATAAGTCCAGTCTACTTCTATGATTAGAAGGCAGCTGAATATAAGAAGGTAGAAATAATCAAGTGACGCCGTTGGTGACAATGACCGATTTACAAACTTTTTTTAACTTTTTTTGTATTTTTTTAAAAACTGATTTTAATAAAAAGCGTTAATTTAAAAAACTTAATAGCATTTAATATTCAAGTCAATTATACAAAATATATAAATACAGTTATAAGTTAAAAACAAAATTGTATAAAAAGATATAAAAACATATAAATAACCACACCAGCTATACGTCATACTTTTAATACCCCTTATCAAAAAGGCAAGGAAAACTGAAAGCAAAACTACATACCAATGATGACTCCAAAACCAGCTCTACATCTGCAAATCCGGGACACCACCGCCCACACATCGTACGGAAGACCAACACAACACTTGCGTGGTCCGCGAGGTAGCCCAAGATAGTACGTGAAAAGGGAAAGACATTATCCGCGCGATGCAACAAGACAAAGAATTCCCGTAAATACTTCTATTTTGAATGGAATTAATAAATTTTTACCTATCCCTTTTATTACAGTTAAATTGAATTACCGTTATGTTTGTACTAACGGCGGAAAAATATACAACTATAGTCATATATGCAAGAATGCCTCGTTGTATGATGTGGAAGAGTGTAATTGCAAGAACATTGTATATAGTAACCCATATCACAAACATATTATTACAGGAAACTTAAATTTTATTGAAGACCAACAACTAAAAAGTATTTTTAAATTGGGAACTAAGTTTCGAGAACAAGAATTTGAGCGTGTATATGATGATTTACATAACGATCTGAATCAATTCATTTACCGTTTAGCTGTGAAATACAGTGTTCCTGTTCAGACATTTGATGAATAGAGATATCATTTAATTAATGGTTTCAAATTGTACTATCAAAAGAGATGCCAAAATACCAAAGTATCCTCCATACCTAGATCAATCAAAAACATCAGATATGACTTTGTAATCACTTGTACAGATAAAATCGTGGCTAATTACGCATTTACCTGTAAAAAATATTATGTGGCAAATTTACAGAAATGTTACCTTGATCAGGATATGTATACATTGTTATCACATAATAGTAAAACATTGACCAATCGGATCAAAGCCTTATACAAAAGAATTGATATTGATCTTAAAAGTATTAAGTTCCCTTATTTAGTGCTTATACCAAAGTTGCATGAGGAACCCGTTAAATTCCGCACTGTCACCGTAGGATGCGGAACTTATTTGACCATTGCTAACTTAAAACTTTTAAATATCCTGAAGCAAGTTATGATTCACCTTCAAAAGCAGGGAACTGTTATTATCAAGGACAGCCATGATGTCTTTAAATGACTTAAATTCTGTGACAAGGAATTGCGATTCAGAAGTTATGATTTTTGCGATATTTTCAATAATATTGATATTACACAACTTTACCTTATATTGAAGGAATTACATGAGTTACATGATTTGAAAGAGTACATTACATATCGCAAATATATGGACCTTATCAATCTGGTTTTGAGGGAAAATATACTTTTTGACGGAAAATGTTATTATAAACAGATTAAATGCTATTATAAACAAATTCCAATGGGAGGAGGTTGCTCATCAATATTGGCTGACATATATCTCACTAAATATGAGCATGGAACACACCTATTATATGAGATACCGTACTTTCGTTATGTTGATGATGTGCTGTATGGATATTACGAAAATGCACCAGTATTGGAATTCGATTTTTACCCCAATGGCTTGGAATTGGTTGAAAATAAACGTGCAGAGGATGGATCGGTGAATTTCTTGGATATCACCATTAAGTACAATACAAGGAATGGAATTTATACGAGTCTACACGACAAAAGAACAAGTTATGGAATAAAAATTAACCATATCATCAATTGGAAAACGAACCTTTCAAGATTTATTTTTAGAAATATACTTTAGGGGCATTTCAAAAGAAACCAAATTTGCAACACTTTAGCAAAGGATTGCATATCCAGTAACAAGGAGATAATATTAGAAGCATTAAGAAAGAATTACCCAGTTAATTTCCTGAAGAAATATTATAATTCATTTTTCAACAATAAAAATGAAGCAAATTCATTCAAAAGGGATTTTGCTGAATCGGGATAGTTTCTGCATATCACTTGAAGACTTGCACATGCGCATAGTTACTTATATAATAGGAGATTTTGTGTTTCTTCATTTGTGCTTTTCTTGACTTCCATTCTCGGTGGTATGTTTCTCCATGTTTGGGTGCTTCTGACTAGGCACGTACGGGGGATCAACCTCTGCAATGCATTGGTTCCGTGAGCGTTTAACCGGGCTGGAAAAGCAGCTTTAAACGGGATTGAGGAGTCGCAATCCTCCTCTGAAATTGTATGCATTGCATTTGGCTTCCCCTCCATTGAACTTTATCCTCTTTTTTGATTTCAATAGTATATTTACTTCAAATTAAAGAGCAGCATTTGCGCCTGCTCCTTGGTAATATTAATTTACATCTTTGTGATTGCGTATTGCACTTGTCGTATATTGTATATATATATATATATATATATATATATATATATGTATGAATGTATCAATGCAAGGTATATATTAGTTCACCCTCTCCAAAATCAAGGCTAGTGTCTAATGAAAAGTTTCTTTTGAGGTATTCGAAATCTTAGCGATTCATAAATTCTTAAAAATTAATATATCTTAAATTATTGGCAATATCACTACAATTAAGGTCAATATTGCCTGGTTTCAAAATTCACATAAATGAATGTTTCATCGATGAAAATTCATATAGGCTGTCACCGATGAAAATTCATTCTGAGCAGCTGAAAATTCATAAAACATAAAGAAAAATTATAAATTGATTCTCATTTGGCAGTTTATCTTAATTATTTTCCAGCCGTTTGTTAAAAGAAATGTTTAACAGTATTTTTATTTTACCAGGCGTGTAAATGTGTTCAAATTTGGTGTTCGAATGCGCGATCTATCCCCATTGTTTCCCACGAATTATGCTATCCATATAATAAGCAGTGAACTGAGTGAGCGTGTGAGGAGGTAATGTAACAAAATTACCGAGCACTTCCACAATAGCTAGAATTTTAGTGTCATTCGTTCCGTGTCCGCATCGAAACCAAGATAGAAATTTGAAATTCTAAACATTCGAACTATGAGTGAATGTGCAGATTTTAACATTTTTATTCCTGTAATTTTGGAAACATTTTTTTACACTTTTAGACCGGGAAAGGGATAGAAAGGGATAGCATTTTATGCATAGTGTGAGACCAGAAATAAATCTCACATTTAATGAGACACTTTTATGTATAAATTTATGGTGGTCAAAACGGCGGACAAAACGTGTAGTCTGTCTGGCACCGAATTTTATCACTACGTGAACCTGAAGATCAGAAGACGATAAATTAAGGGGGCCATGACAGAGCGGCTGAGCTGGGTCTTACGATATGTGGAATGGTGCCATTGGGTAAAGGAGTAACCAATAAGCGTCAAATGAAAGAAAATGAGGAGTTACCCCCCCCCCCCCAACGAAGGAACCACAGCCTGTGACCCGAGAATCAAGCACAAAATTATGGGATTTTGACTTAAGAGCATACCAAAGACAATTATCAAGATTTGACTTAAGAGCAAACCTGAAAAGACAATAATGAAGATTTGACTTAAGAGCAGACCAGAAAAGACAATAATGAAGATTTGACTTAAGAGCAGACCAGAAAAGACAATAGTGAAGATTTGACTTAAGAGCATACCGAAGACAATTATCAAGATTTGACTTAAGAGCAGACCAGAAAAGACAATAATGAAGATTTGACTTAAGAGCAGACCAGAATAGACAATAATGGAGATTTGACTTAAGAGCAGACCAGAATAGACAATAATGGAGATTTGACTTAAGAGCAGACCAGAAAAGACAATAATGAAGATTTGACTTAAGAGCGGACCAGAATAGACAATAATGGAGATTTGACTTAAGAGCAGACCAGAAAAGACAATAATGAAGATTTGACTTAAGAGCAGACCAGAAAAGACAATAATGAAGATTTGACTTAAGAGCAGACCAGAATAGACAATAATGGAGATTTGACTTAAGAGCAGACCAGAATAGACAATAATGGAGATTTGACTTAAGAGCAGACCAGAAAAGACAATAATGAAGATTTGACTTAAGAGCAGACCAGAAAAGACAATAATGAAGATTTGACTTAAAAGCAGACCAGAAAAGAGACAATTATCGAGATTTGACTTAAGAAGGACGTGAGCAGATTTGTGCAACTTGTGCACATATAGCTTGTAGAACATGACTTAAAGACTGGTGCAAATGTTCCAAAAATACTGGCTAGATCTATATAATGTGTGAGTGCAATCAGTTGTACGAGAAGGAGCCACACACCAAAGAGTTATGACGGTGCAAATAACTGATGTAAGCATTTGATATATGATCAAAGCCCAAGACGAATTGGAAGGTATGTGCTTATTAACAATTACAGGTCATAGACACATGATAGTAATTTTAATAATTCTGGTCGCATATGTCCCCTCCGCCGCAATAATTAATGAGAATAATTGTTGTTAAGCATATAAATAATAATATGAATAATTGGTGTAATTAAATAATTTAGATTTGATGTTGTTAATAAATGTTTTATTATTAAGTTTAAATGGTGCAATCAATGAGCATTTTATTAAATAATTATTCCTTTACAGGACTCACACGAAAGGTAAGTAATTGGAGGGTTTTATATAGCAGCACAACTAGCAATGTACGATTAAATACTAAATCCACTATGTATGAATTTACGGCCATGTCAATCTTAATGAATGTTAATATTTAAAAGTTTAACTTTAAGCATAATGTTTTTAATGTGTCCCACACATAGTAATGCCAGGATTTGGGATCTCGGTATTGCTATCCCTATACATAACAAATTATGAGTCATTCAAACAAAATCACATATTTTGGAGTCAGATTCTCCAGCTTACTTTTCTTATACATGAGTCATTATGCACAAGTAGTATAATAAGCAATAGTGGACAAAACAATACTACAAAATCTAGAAAAAAATCCTTAAACGATGAGATTCAGAAAAGACTATTGTTGAAAAAATTTAACTCACTGAATCTAGATCAAAGGGAGATGAAATCCCTTACGCAAGTCCCAGGAAATTCAACCATAAAATGCATTGAACTTTTCATAAAAATTTAGTGATCTTTTATTTCGAAGTTTCGAACAGCCCTCGAGGGATTCAAATCCGAAATCTCTGCGGAGATTCGAATGCGAACAACTTATATGAATCTGGTGTTACTTTGAAGATCTGTAGCAACGCTTTACATTACTACGTATCGGAATATTTCTTTTTATTTTATGATTCCTGATGAAATGCGTGCTTGCGTGTTTGTTTGTAATTTGTTAAAACTCATTAATCCTAGATTATTCATAGATTGATGAAAGAAAAGTTTCTGTAATCTAAAATATGAAAGCAGAAAAGTTATGAAGGTTTTCTGGAGTCAAATATTTTCTAAACTGCGATATTCATCAATAAGTAAAATACATTTTGTGCTAAGGATACGGAAAACTAGTGCAACATAACACAATAATGCAGTATACAGCTGTTTAGTGGATATGTTAGATTCCTTTCTTCTGTGCAAGAAGAATTTCATACGTTTTCTATTGCTCATCATTGCTGTCAATTTGACTACCGTTTTAAGTTTTCTCCTGCAAGGATCACACAAAAATACACGGCCTTTCACATCCATAAGCCTGTCACATTCATAAGAATTCTAGTAATTTTGTTAATGACATGTCCAGTACTCCATTTTTGTCCGCGGTCTGGCAGAGTGCCCTTTAAAAACAACTATTTTCTTCTTTATATACCTTTGGGTTCTTATGTGTCGTTTTAACCTATTTTCCGCCTTATTTGGCCTAATTTATTCGTGTTTGGACTTAATTTTCCTTGTCGGAACATACCTGTATAGTTTTGGTGCACACCATTTTGTTTTGTTACTTCTCATTTCAGATTGGCTGAACTGTTCTTCATGTTGCTTTCTGATTGGCTTTATTTTAATCCAGGAGGTGATTATATATAATCCCCCTGCTTCTTTCGTCTCCATTCCTCTTATGGACTTCGAGTCTGTTGGTTCTTTTCATTGACGATGTGGTTCCAGCGTATCCTCGAAACAGCTGTATGTGGCATTGTGTTATTTGTGTTTAAGTTGTTCTAGTTTTCCTTTTCATATTTATTTTCATGAATTCTTTTCAGTTAGCTAGGCTATGTCCGTGGGATATCCTACACTTTATCTCATAAGGTTTTGCATCATGAAAAAACAAGCCGAAGGTTCTATGTGTATATACTTTGTCAAAACAGTCTTGTGAAGCTCAATCTTTGTCGATTCCCATAGAAGTTCGCTGTCAGTTCGCTAAAATGCGAGCAACCCAGACAGAAATAACTTATCTGCAGAAAATGTGCAAGAATTGGAAACCGTAATTCTGTAGAATTTTCGAAAAACAAAAGAAAATTAAAAAATAAATAAATGATTCAACTGCACCTCCTCGTCATACATATTATCGAACCGAACAGTTCACGAAACTTTGGAACTCTGCTGATGGGCTGCATCGGATTACGACTGAAACTTAGGTAAAATTATATCTTTATGAGATTTAGAGCTAGCAATCGATTACTGGCAAATGCAACGTATTTTTTTATTATTTGTTGAAGCAATTTGTGTTACAAGCAACTGTGGAAAATGCTTATTTTATTTAATTTAAGGATTACAATTCGAGGCCCCCAAACTATTTTGCCCCCAAAACACTTTTTACCATCAAGAGAACACCTACATTTTAAGTTCGATTTATTTTTAAAAGTTCCTGTATTAATAGTAAATAGATTCAATTTATTTTACAAAACAAAATCAGACAATTCGATAATACATTTAAAAACATGTTTATACATATATATATATATATATATATATGAACGAATTACATATTTGAATGAAAAATAATAAGAAAATATTAAGTTTCATGCTATTGGAATTTATATTATAAAACACTTGAAAACTGTAGATTTTATGCAATAATTATTACATATATTTTAACTGTAAAAACATTGCAGAAAATCTGTAAATATGTTTGTAAGTTATTGGTATCTTCAGAAGTTTTGCAGAAATTATATTTAAAACATGCTAAATTATTTATAAAGTGCTGCAGGCTTCAGAATTCTGCAGAAAATATGTCACACTATTTATAAATTGCTAGTTTTTTTTATAACTCTGTAGAAATTTGTCAGCATTTTTCGATGGAACTATTTTCTGGTATTGTAGAAAATTCCGACTGATATTGGAATTTCTTTTGTCATGGCATGATAGAAATTTACTTTCTTCAATACTTACGAACATAATTTGATTCAGAATAATTAACTTTGCAAAAGTATTTTTAATATCAAGTGAACGTGTAACAGATGTGAATATTTGAATTATTCTTTCAGAGCAGCTACCGTTCTTGGGTAACTGAATTTAGTCTTGTTTTCCATTTGCACCCAACCCCTGAAGTCACTGAAAGAAAGAATCTGACAGAAGAAGAAAGAATTATAGCGTGTCATACCACAGTTAGCTTTAAATTTAAAGAATGGGCTCAGACTCGACACCGCTGCAGTGACCAAGTTTACGCTCACAAAATGCATAGCGTGCAAGTTGCTATCCATGCAGTTATCGGCTATGTATAGATCAAACAGTACAACTATCAAGAAAAAAACATCAAGAAATCGATCAAGATGTCGACCGTGGAACTACTTAAAACTTCATTTCAATACTGAATAAATTATAAAGTTTGCTAAATAACTTTCAGAAATATTAATTAATTAATTTTTATAAGATTAACTAAAATGACTTCAATTATCAGTTTCATTTTGATCTTATCAAAATCCACTGACATGACACGATTGCTTATTAGCTAGCTGTTAACGCCAGCCCGCTTGCAATTCACTTTTAATTCTAATTTTCCTTACTTTTTTAAATTTTGACTTATTTGTATTCTTATGCTTTCTCGTCGTCTTGAAATTTTATTTCTTAAATTGGACAAATGGTATATTCTACCTAGTAAGAGCTTTCCCTTCGCCCTCCTCTTTCTTACCTCTTCTAGGTAGTCGGCCAACACCAAGACATTATCACCGTCCAGCAACATCAGATGAAACCATTGCAACTACATCCTGCAACAGGGATGATGACATATCATCAATTATGTGAACATTAAAAAATTAGACATTTTTTCTTTTTTCGATGTGGGGATGCTTTCGATGCTTGGCCTTTCTTTTTGCAAACTTCTTTTAAAAGAAATAATCTCTGAATTGCAATTCAGGTTAATTGAAATCTGTGCAGTTGTATTTATAATTTAGAAAAACTGATTATTTCAGCAAATTAAAGACGCACGATGAAGTTTGACAACTTAGCCGTTCAGTGATTAGATCTATCCGATGTTTGGGTCATTTAGCTATAAAAACTGTTGCCTAACCAGCTAGTCATATGCTTCAGTAAATGAATCATTTTCTAGCTGCTATCACATTGAGTTTGAAAACTTTAATCACCACCAAAACGAAAATCTGTAAGATTGCACTTCTTAACGTGTTGATAATATAATAGTTATGAAAATCTTATATGACATTTTTTGGAACATAAATAATAAAGTAGCACTAATGTTATCATTACTTTTTTAATTTACGCTGAAAAATTACATTAAATATTTGGAATTAATTGAATAATTCTAAGGGGTTTTTAATAAAACCCCAAAGACAATTTATATATCCATAGAGTCTGTGGTAATTCTACTATGATTCGCTCATATGCCAAATATTACTTACATTCCTTCAAAACACACACGAAGTATAATATTTCTTAATAGTTGGGATATTTAATGTAAAATTGTAACAGGAATGCGCGGTTTTTTAGTATTATGTAAAATGTTGGTTAATTCTGATTTATTTAGCACTTTAAGATTATCAATGGGTCTGATGATTTGAGTTTATTGAT
Source organism: Amaurobius ferox (assembly GCA_951213105.1). Taxonomy (NCBI): domain Eukaryota; kingdom Metazoa; phylum Arthropoda; class Arachnida; order Araneae; family Amaurobiidae; genus Amaurobius; species Amaurobius ferox. The sequence continues at coordinate 130,793,754 of OX578146.1, read as the reverse complement.
GTTTGAAAATTTAAAATATCTTTATTCTCATATACTAGAAAATGTATCCGACGTTGACCGGAAGTTAAGATGATTAGAAATTCACCGGAATATACATCGAATTCCATAAAATCAATCAACGTTTTTACGATACTCCAGTTTAGAACAAAAAATTAATAATCTGCTGTTGATAATTCGTGGTAATACACCATAAATAAACGTACCGCATGCAATCTGGGTGCACAACCTTCGTTAACTCAAAATGAAGAGTATAGTTCATAAAACAAAACTCTAGCACATTTAGAAACTGAGATTCTAAATCATCTATCTAATATATTTTACAACAGTGGTTCCCAAACTTTCCGGTCCGTGGACCCCCTCAGAGAAAAAAAAATTTTACGGACCCCTTAGAACCATATTGCAAGGGCGTGTTTCTATTGGATATGTACAAGTAGCATAATTTAGTGTGAACAGTGAGGGAGAAGCGGGAGATGTTCGCTACGCCCCCCTCTATTCAAAGCTGACGTCATCCTGTCTAGTAGTATTAATGATCGAAGTTACAAGTGTTTTGACGTCCGAGATACATCAGAGTATCGTCACCGTTAATCATGGCATTGTGCCAAAACGAAACCTACTCCCAAACAATTGAATTCTGTTTAAAGATATAACCTATCAGTTTGAAATTAATGTCGTGAATGTATTTAATTCAAAGTTATTTAGAAAAAAAAGTTCATTATTATTTTATTTAAAAAACAAAATAAAAAAAAGAGTGGTGAAAAATAATGAATTTTATTTTTTTAAGCTAACTATTTATTAGTTAAATATTGCGTGTTGTTTGCGGACCCCCTAAAACCTCGTCGCGGACCCTCAGGGGCCCGGGGACCCCAGTTTGGGAACCAATGTTTTACAATGTTTACAGATCAGCCCACATCGAGAAAACAAAACACCGGTGTGGTTAAAATGGTTAAATCAAAATGCAAAATTAGAAGTAGCCTCTTTACTCTAGTTGTAACATTAAAAACAATAGATGTTATCTGAACGAGTTTTTATCAGATCCATCCCACTTTTAGCGCAAAACTCACAATAATAATAACTCTATCCAAATGGATGATGACGTCCTTATGTACTCTCCATAGAAATCTCTCGAAAGGGTTCGTATCTTCGATATTAATGGATAAATCTAGAAAGTTAGAGTGTCTTCGGAAACTCACTAAATGTCGTCAAGTTGGTGATATTTCACCAAATCAGGCACAACTGCTACGAAAATGTCGCCAAGTTCAGGTAACCCTTCCTTCACATAATAACAATGCTAACTCTTTAGATGTTTTCTCCTTGCGGGGAAGCAAAGCGCCGTGAAGCATTTTACATATCCATAATTTTACTGTAGCGATAGCTGTTTAAAACGCACGCAGAAGATTCGTATACAGCTGCAATGAATAAAAATATGTTTTTCCTATCTAGACCGTCCGACCAATCCGACGGTGTGTGGACGATCGGAATAGTGCCACCCAATTAACGACATAGCGGGAAAAGGTCCATTTTCGTAATTTTTAAACTAATTCCAATTTTTTAAATATCTTGTCGAACCGTATCGTCCGGAGACCTAAAGGATACCTCTCTTTCTAATTTTGCCAGAGTTCAAAGAAAATGATTCAAAGAAAGGGAGTCGGCACATTCTGATGACCGCCTTTCGGTGTTTATGCGCGTTGGCGAAGGAGAGAAATTTCGACGTGATCTTTTGCGGAATTCCAAGGTTTATTTGAAATTACCATTACATTTATACATTGTAAAAGTTATAATTAATGAACTGATGTCTTTTAGATTTTGTTTTTGTTTAGAAGCAGCATATAATATTTAAAAGAGCTGCTGTTAAATTATTAAGATCGGATCGTCAGTCATTTTTATTGTATCTAAATTTTAACACCGGGCACTCGTTTAAAGCACGAAAAATAAATATATATTATTAAAAAATTCACTAAAATTCGTCTATTTATAGGACGTATTCTGTTCAAAATGTATGTGAAAGAGAATTTTTCGATCTTCTCGATGGTGTCAAGGCAGCAAATCTGCGATAATAATTCCGATCGCTAAGAAAGCGGTATGTGTGTGAGAAAATTACTCAAAATGGCGTTTTAAAATATATAATACTTGAATCACTAATTTAAATTTTTAAAAAAATATCAAAAAGATGTCCTCTGACAGGAGATGAGGTACCCCTGAATCAAATTTCGTGGTTGTGGGTCACTTAGATTTTCCGCTGCGCAACTGGCAAAAAAACAGAGACACACACAGACAGACATTGTAAAAAACCTTCCTGCCCCAACCAGGAATCGAACTTAGCACTAACCTACAGGGTTGATTTGTTCACGCGGAATTGTAAAGAACCTTACTGACCCAACCGGGAATCGAACCCCGGATCTCCAAATTGGTCAGCTGATGGTCTACCGTTGAGCTACTGGGACGAAATTGCAAGCTCTTATCGTGGACTCTGTAAGATCTTACTTTTTATTACAGAATATGTCCATTTTTCCGTAATTATATAATGACCCGCATAACGTAAATTAACACCGCGCTCTATTTCCAAGAAAAACATCCTCATAAAGTAGTGGCATTCATTTTGATAGCATTTAGTGTATATCTAACTTTCCAGTTTAAATACAATGCAACGGAGTATTTTGTGATTTCAAAGATAGTATTTCACTCTCTTAAAATCATTTACTTCGTTTCACAATAACATGAAACTGGAAATTGTCCCAATTACGTGTATACGAATAATTCGAAGTTTGGAATAATATATCATCGGAGGAATTTGTACTCTCTATACACCAAATATGCGAAAGGTGTATTAGTTAAATTGCTTCACGGAGAAAGTAATTATAGAAATTGTTTCAGGATAACGAGCTGAAACTTTTCTGAGCAGCTATAACAGTATCGATATATTAACAACTAGTACCTACGAAGTTTATAATTGTTTCGAATGAGATATCGAGGTACTGCTTTAAGAGATTTAATCGTTTTGAAGTAAGTCTGTAAAGACAGTGAAATTTCTAGATTTTCTGTATGCACATTTAGGAAAACTGTTTAAATCTGACGTTCAAAACTGCTGGCATTCTTTAAGAAACTAATTGTTTCTTTTAGACTTATAGATATGATAGATATTGTAGGCAAATAAAGTGAAGCACGTGACTTTGCACACAATCAATTATGAACTGGGTTACAACATAAAATTCAGCATAAATCAGGATAAATAAGCTTACATACTTTTCGGAAATCAATTGGATTTCCTTTTCCAGTGCAAAAAATAGTTGCAAACAATCGCATGGCTATGTCGGCCAAACTGAAATGGCTGAACGACATCTCAGTATAGTTGCGCCACCAAGTGGCATGAAAGGGAAATAAAACAGGAGAAAACGAAAAAAACCAAAGCAATTTTATGACTAATTTTAGCAGAATAGAAGGCATAAAATATTGATAACACTTTGAACTGGATCTTTCTCAGAGATGGTTAATAAAATTTGAAAAATGCACAATCAACAATTTTAGACGAGAATCCATGATCTAAAGCAACAAATTTAAATACTCTGAGAAGGTGTCGAAATGAACACGCAGGCATCTTTTGATAAAAACTACAAGTTTATTCTTAAAACTGTAGAAAATCATAAAATAAAAATCCATTAACGTAATTTACAAATAATAAATCAGAATATACATGGCCCATCCTTTATACCGTCGGCTGCAGCCACACACGCAGCGTTCCAACTCGTGCTCCGCACTCATATTTTAAGAACCTGGTTGTCAGCTCCCTATGCCGTCCAAAATCTGCGCCACTGTTATGTAAATTTAGATTCTTCTTTCCCACGGGGAAGACACTGCTTGGAAAATATGAAGTCGAGAATAGAAATTGTTACCCCTTACAACTCCAGTTTGGATTTTAGTAAATCAGAAGTTAAGCATAATTTAATAGCAGGGTGGGCATACGTAGTGAATGCGGCAATCCTTTGATTAGGGAGATGACAAGAACTGTTGTGAGGGGTAAAATAACGGAAAAAAGCTTACATATTCAGTGGTTGCAAATGAATTTTCATTACGAATGACTAGAATATACGGGGAGGAAAGGGGATTATTATATTCTAACTCGCAGGCAAACTGAATACAAGAATCAGTAGAATTCTTAATGAAAAGAACACTCTCTAAATCAACATTAGACTGATCATGAAAAGCAAAACAATCATCCATGTAACGAACATAAAAGGGAAACTGAATAAAATTTAACAATGAACCTTCAGAACGGTGCATGTAAATATCACACAAAAGCGACCAGAGATTTAGCCATGGCTAAGCCATCCGACATTTTAATGTAATCTCCTTAAAAGATGAAAGTGTTCTGAGACAAACAAGTATGTGTCAAAAGAGATCATCTTTTTCAAACTCAAAGAAATAAAATTTCCATCCGCATTAACCATAAACAATTTCACACATAAATGACTAAAAACAATAAAACTTCTGATCATTATTAAATATATATATTGTTTAAATATGTTCATAATTGAATTCAACCGATCCAATTATTAACAAAACCAACACATTTAATGACGGTGTTATAATTTTGATTGTGTTTTATTGTTTGTAGACATTAGATGAAATAAAATCACACGAATTATTTAAGTTCTAAAAGCCTCAACTAAGTAACTAAATGATCCGATGAATGAAAAATGAAGTGCGGTATCACAAATTGGTCGTGGGAGGGTTATGACCACCACTCCCCGGTTAAGAACATGCTTTACACCGCGGTAACACTCCCGGGGATTATATATATATTTATTTTAAACACTAAAAATTCTTACATTTGTAATATATATATATATATATATATATATATATATATATATATATAATTTAAAAATATTTTAATGCCCTTTAAAGAAAGAGATGTGAATGTTATGTTAATGAATTTCCATATTTTAAATCACATGGGACGCTGGTTATATCTGCTATTTTGCATATTATGTTTTGAAATTATTTTATTTAAAATTAGAACGAATAACCCGACGTTGCTCGGGTCCAAAATAAGCATCCGCTGCTTAAATGCAGATACAGAAAAACACCACTCACTTTTTAAATCGCCTGTTATGAACTAAAGTCATTCCCGCGCTTCGATTTCCCCACGGTAATTGTACAACGCTGACGTCATTCGCCTTAAACATGATTATTTGCTACGTCCTAAATGAGAGCCTTGAAATACTCGAAATCGCTAACGCTAGCACCTTCAACCTATGCGCAGGCGCAGGGTGTTTCAACCACGACGCGGCTTCGCTAATAAGCACGCGACCTAAGAAAATTGTATATAAATAGGATCGACAGAAATTTCAGTATATCAACTGAAATAAAAGAAGATTAAATCCTGTCTTAACCAGGTATAATGAGAATTTTTTCCATTTTTAGCACAATACTCATAATGACAACATAAAACCAAATGAAAAAAATCTGATGTGGGCAACACATGACTTTCCATACATAATGCAATGAATTTACTACTTTAACTGTAAAAACAATAGGTTATTCTTATAGTGGATACTTATATTCTTTCTAGATATATTCTTTCCAAGATATTGAATGTTCGTCAATTAGTCGTCATTTTCATTGATTTAGTCTCATTTTTATCCATTTGGCGAGATTTTCGTTAATTTAGCAACATTTCAAAAAGGCGCCAAGTTGGCGACATTCCACCAAATTCGTCGCCAGAATCTCCCTAAGAGTTATGGCTGGAGAAATAAGTTATTCTTACAGCAGATAAATGACTATTGGCGCTCAAATACAAAAGTATTACTCAAAGTACATTTTCTCATGAATGGAACGAGCTAGATCCACGAGAATGATGCCACCCAATTTATCGCATGATATTATATATGAAAAGTGAACATGTTTCTCAATAGGTAATACTTTTTTTCTTATTTCACATGATTTTTTAATAATTTTTTTTAAAAAATGTGCAATATCTCGAGAATGGTTCATGCTAGCGTATTTTTGTCAATCGTTTTCTAATGAAAAATTATATTAGAAATGTCTATTTGCGTAACTTTATTAAAGGTTTTGATTTTTTAATGATTTTTTCAAAATTTCACTCTAAAATGTAGGGGGGTTTTGAACATTCGATTACGTATAAAAACAATAGGCTTCCAGTATTCATGCATTGTGATTTTTCCACCAAATTTCGTTCAAATCGGTCCATTCAGTCATCAGTTATCGTCTTCATAGACTCACTAACACACACAAACATATTTTCACACACACACACACATCATCTCAAAAATGTTCGATTCGTGATCAGGGATGCTTGAAACGTGCTCTCTCGTCGAAAACTCGAGTTCGAATTTTCGACCTCATCACAATACTTTCAACACTTATACTTATACATTCACAATACTTATACATTATTGAATATAAGGAAAGTAAAAACTAAAAAATATAGGTATCCGTAAATATAAATTGTTTCAAATTAAACATAATATTTTTGATATCAAATTATTCTAAGGTAAATAAAAATATAATCAAAAGCTTAAATATTAAATGATATAAATTGCTCAATGATAATTATATGTTTTGAGGATAAAAATGAAGGAACAAAAATGTAGAAAACGGCTTAATCCAATTAAAATTCAAAATGTGAATTAGGAAATAGTTAGAAACAAGATCATGGATTTATATCATTCGTCTCGTAGCTAGTTATTTTTACTTTCCTTATATACATATAATGTATAAGGAAAGTATTGCGACGGGGTCGAAAATTCGAATACGAGTTTTTGACGGGAAAGCACATTTCAAGCATCCCTGAATACGAATCAGATGTTTTTGAGGTGGCGTGTGTGTGTCAGTGAGTCTGTGGAGAAAACGATAACTGACGACCGAATGGAGCGATTCGAACAAACTTTGGTACAAAAATTACAATCCATGAATACTGGAAACCTATTGTTTGTATACGCAATCGAATATTCAGAACCCTCTTAATTTTCGAGTGAAATTTTAAGAAATCATCAAAAAATTAAAACCTTTAATAAAGTTACGTAAATAGCCATTTCTTATGTAATGTTTCATTAGAAAACGATTGACACACATTTTAGAACGCTAGTATGAATCGTTCTCGAGATATTGCACATTTTTCAAAAAAAATTATCAAAAAATCACATAAAATTAAAAAAAATATTACCTATTGTGAAATGTATTTACTTTTCATAAGTAACATCATACGATGAAACCAAACTTGATGATGATATTCTCGTGGATCTAGCTAGTTCCATTCAGGAGAAAAGTTACTTTAGTCAATACTTTTTTATTTGGACGCCAATAGTCATTTATCTGCTGCAAGAATGACTTTTTTTTCCACTTATAACGCTTGGCGAGATGTTGGCGGAATGACGTCCACTGGGCGACTTTTTTAAATGTTGCCAAATTGATAAAAATGACCCTAAATCAATGAAAATTACGACTAGATTATGATAGTTGAATATCTTGGATAGAACATAAGCGAAGACTATAGGAATAATACATTTTTCCTTCCGTCCGTAACGCTTGGCGAGAAATTTAGAGGGACGTCGCCAACTTGACGACTACTTAAGCAATACCTTTCTCTACGTTAAGAAATACCTTTACTTATACTACTATGTTAAGAAATACCTTTCTCCGTTTGTCTGTAACACTTGGTGATGCATTTGGCAAACTCAGCAAATAATTCAGCAAATCATTGCCATATTGGCTATATTTCGCCCCCAGATTGACAAAAACATCGTCAAAATTGCAAAAATGACGTTCATTAGTGAAAATGACGCCTAATCGATGTGGTAATTATTAAAGTATTTTAATATATGGACTATATCGCTTATTAAAGATGCTATCAATAATGATGATTGTTTGTTTAGAGTTGCGCGAAGTATAAGTTAATTGAGTATTTTGAAATAGTTTTACATGTTGTCATCCGGAAAATCGCCAAATGTACAATTCAACGAAAAAAAAAACACAGCGCTATGGATCTTATACATTATTTTTTTACTGTAAAACTAGTAAATTCATTGCATTATATAAGGAAAGTCATGTGCCGCCCACATCAATTTTTTTTATTTTGAAATGTAAATAATACCAGTCTAAAGTTGCTCCAGTGCAAGGTCGCTGCTGGAATTCGAATCTCATTGTCTGCATAAATGCGTTTATTGATTATATACGTAAAGTGCGTTTATTGGTTCTGCAATCTTGATCCATACACATCCAAAACGAGGTGTAATGAGCATAATGAACAATTAGTAATAATAATCAATGCATTTCTGACGTGTGATGCTAGGGATATACTCCCATTGCAGATAACAGCATCCACGGGCCAGTTTCGCGCTTATTATGTAGTTGTCATCATACAATAGCCGAAATCTGCAATGTCAGCAAAAAAGCGGACCATATGTTAAAATGTTAAGAACTTCGATGGAAACCAATAAATTCAGTCCCAACCTGGCTGGTTTCAAATATCTTCCAAAATTTTCATAGTTATACGAGGCTTCGATGGCCAAGTTCTGGAAGTTCTGTCGAAATCCACAAAACCTGCTTATAGGAGCTCTTCTAATAGTTGCGGATACGGTGTTGAAGACCCAGGCCGTCCGACTCATCCAGAGGACTCGAACAACCGTTTGGACGGCCGGAGCGGATATGGTGTGTGATAATATATATAATATTATATTCGATATATTACAGCTCTAAAATTACCTAATTTTGGTGTGTATTTTGCTTCTAAATTTTGAAACCCTCCCTCCTAAGTAATCTATCACATTATTTTAAGTCATGATAGAAAGACTCTAGAACTATGTTTCGATTGGGATGTCATCCATCACATCCATCTAAAAATTTAAACACTCAAGAAAGTATCTGCGATTCTCGGTGTTGTTGAAACGAAGTTCAATCCGATTACTGACAAGAAGCAGTTTAATTTATGCCGCAAAAACTTCTCTATACACAATTTGAAAATTCTCGAGTTTCGATTTCATGATCGCGATTTTATAGAAACATTTCGACAATATTTTGACCATGGAGTTAGAAAGAAGGAGATAGAACTCCTATGGATGAAACGCTTGAAAATGCTATAATGCTTTGAGAATTATATGTAGGATTTGCTCGTGTTAGTAAAGTAGCTGTTATTGTTTGTTGACACAACATAAAAGCGTAGTATTTAGTATATGTATTTTTGGATTTTTTTTTAAATTAAGGGTACTCTAATTATGACAATAATTAACCAGTACTTTTACATAGTTGTAAGATAGAGTACAGAATATATGGAGATAAAAGTAAATTGAAAGATAAAATAATTTTGAATACGTAGGAATATCCTTTATTGCTCCAGTTCTACTTTGTATTGCGCTAATAATTTATTTTTTCAAAACGACAGTTTAAATAAATATTTTGGGTCTTTCACCATATAAATGCATATAATGCAGTACTACCATTGTTATCCCAGCGCCACCTGCATTATTGTCTCAAACGATATTGGCGTTTCCTTAATATGAAGTTTTAACTTCTTACCTCCATGATTTTGACATTATTGGCAAACTCTTTTTTTAAATTGTAAATCAATGAATCATTTTTAATCTTATGGATATGTGAAATGTTTTATTTGTTATGAGTGGCAAAAATTTCTCTGTATTATTGCTTTTTCAAAAAATGAAAAATAGTTTTAATCAATGTTTGCTCAGAATACGTTATAGATAGAACTTAGAGGATGACTGATACAGATTCAGCATAAACTTTCGGAGGAGGTAAGGAAGATAGTTCACTGAGGATTTTCACTTCTGGTTCTTTTTCTGTATCTCCAGTTCCACAATTTGTATTTTCTTTACAACATCCATTTATCGTTACTAGTTATAGAAAATTGGTTATAAAATGATGACTGATATGAAGTCAACATTCAATTATGGAGACGGTTGGGAGAAAGGTTCACTATGGATTTCTATTTCCGGTTCTGGAGATGTCTATTCTTGTTTCTCCGAAAATGAGTATTACTGTATGAAATAAGTGGGCAAAAGTGTACAGAATGCTTAACAGATAGGTTGAACATGAAGTATACACACCATTTTACATCCCTTCATAATTTTTTTTTTCCATCTGATTGATCTACAGAGGTTGTCTACAAAGATTTTGTGCTCATGTTTTCTGTTATTGTCGGATATTCCAAAAGTGTCGCGACTGTGATGAAGATGAAATAAATTTTCGTGCTAACTTAAAGACAGACATATACGCAAAACACTGTTAATCTCCGCTAATAAATATTATCCACGTACTTTCCATGCCTTTAATGATTAGAAACTAAAATTATGTCTATACGCGCTGGTTTAAGTACCATTCAAGAGATTCATAAAATGAATATCCAAAATGTAACTCATATTGTTTTATATTTCATTGAAAAATGATCTTTCATTGATTTTCTAAAGGGAATAACTTGCTAACAATCTTGTCAATAAAAGCATTTTAAGTTTATGGAGATAAAATGGGAATAAAAATATCGGCGGTGGCTCCAGTACGATGGAGTCGAAATTGTTTTGCTTGAATAACATTTTGTAAAATAAATGTCAACTTTTATAATATCGAAAAAACTCTATATCCAAATTCTGATTCGATACACTTATAGGGCTTTCAAGGAGTCACAAATTCTTGCTTTTGGTTTACATCTATTACTTTTATTTCTAAGATATAAGCATTACAAACTTGAAACTCGGAAAATTTTCATACTTCTTTAACTTGACAAGACGATGAATCAAAAACTGTAAGATCTTTTTTAAAAATAAATATAGATTTAAATACATAGATATTTCTCATAGATATTTTTGCCGCTTACTATTTATATATATTTTTATAATTTCTCAAATATTTACTTTGAAAATTTGAGAAATGAAAAACTCCTTCGAACACATACAAAAATTTGAAAAATTAGAGCTCGAACCAAAATCTAATTATATACAAATGTCAGGAAAAGAACTCCAAATTATTATTTAATGTTCAAAACTAGCTAGTTTAGTTTTTGTGATATAAGCATTACAAACTTGAGAAAAGGAACATTTCCAATCTTCTTCAACTTGACAAGACGATGACTCGAAAATTATAAAAGCTCTTTTGAATAATAAATATAGATTTTAATACTAAATTTTCTAGTACACATTTTTGTCTTTTGCTATTTATATTTACCTTTTATTGTATACTATAAAATTCGAGTGAAATTTAGGAAAATGAAAAAGAAACCTCGATTGAAAAGCTACTTTTAAATTTTTCAAAGAAAAAAAAATCAAAATATTAAAATGTTGAAATTATTTTTATATATTCATAATCTGGAGCCTATTTTCAACTAAATAAGAAAAGTTATTTACATTTTTATCTATTAGGTTCGGGGTTTAAAGAGTTCACATTTTTCGTAACGCTCCGTTTTTCCACCAGAGAAAACCCAGTCTTAGATGATATTTATATCAAAAGCGGTCTGCATCCTCCAAAGTACTCATGCTAGCTTTGCGTGAAGCATATTTCCTTTAAGAAGGAATTGGGTTTGAAGACATAGTTAACATTTTTAATGCTCCAGATATAAGTATTAAACATTTTAGTAATATACAATTTTCAATCTTCTTTAACTTGACAAGACAATGGTTCAAAAAACTGTAGGAGCTTTGTGAAAACATATCATTGATCTCTAAATTTTGTACAGAACATTTTTGTCGCTTAATGTAAAGTCAATCAAAACTTGCTTGAACAAAATGTTTACTCACCCCCCCCCCCCTCCCCATCAATGGTTTCACAAAAAGCATCCACCAAATAACGTTGAAGACCCAGACCGTCCTACTCATCCTAGGATATGGAGCAGCAAATTGGACGGCCGGGGAGGCCACCAAATAACTCAAATAATTCCATTTTTCCAGTGGTGTTTCTCTAATCAGTGGCCCTTGCCGAATTTTAAGTATATGTTTCACTTCAGAGCATTTTTCATTTATTTAGCCAATTAAACATTTAACTGTGATCTCATCCCTAAATTAGCAGATATTAGAAAACATGAAATTATACACTTTATTCCTATTTAATAATCTATACTTTCAACAATTTTAGAGTCTCTATCGTATTGAAGGGTTAGTTTCACTACCATTTCACATTTCGAACGTTTTGGTGTGGAGCATCCATTAAATGAACATTTTTGAAACATGATTTTTCTCCTTAGGTTTTATCGATTGATTGACCTGCGTATCAAATATCAAATTCCTATCTCACAATTCACATTTCGAACGATTTGGTGAAAACACCTTTGAAAAATTCGATTTTCCCCAGAGGGTTTTATTAAATGATTGACTCCTGTACCAATTGCAAGCCTCTCTCACGTAAAAACTGTGTCCTTTATTTATTCGGCAAATCGAACATTTTAGAGTGCACCACCCCTAAAGTGTCATATTATGGAGAAAAGAAATTGTACAGATTATTCTTTTCGAACTATCTACCATTACGTCAAATTTAAAGTATGTATCTTATCACGAAGTGTGCTTTTCTATCATTTTACTTTCAAACGTTTATGTGTGGTGCACCCTTCCCCTTAAATGAAATTTTTGAAAAATTCTATTCTTATTGGATTCTTATTAAATGATTGGGCTTAAGTACCAAATTTCAAGCCTCTATCCAAATTTAAAGGAGACATTTCTCCTTTTTGCGGCAAATCGAATATTTTGGTGTGCAGAACCCCTAAAGTTGCAAATATTGTAAAACTCCAATTACACTCTTTCTTTTGAACCATCTACCCATACACCAAATTTGAAAGATCGATCGCACTGCGAATCATACTTTTCTATCATTTCACTTTCGAACTATTTTGTGTGGAGTACCCACCCCCTAAAATTAACATTTTTGGAAAATTCCATTTTTTAGTTTTTTTTATCAGATGATTAGCCCATATACCCAATATCAAGCCTCTACTCCATTTTAAAGAATGCATTTCTCATTTATTCCGAAAATCGAACATTTTGTTCTGCGGCACCCCTTAAAGTAGAAATTATTGGAAAACTGAAATTGCACAATTTCTTCCTTCTAAATTATCTATCCGTACACCAAATTTGAAATCTCCATCTTATCCCGAAGTATATTTATTTACTTATCATTTCACCTTTCGAAAGTTTTTCTCTGGAGCACCCTCTTAAACCAACATTTTTGAGAAACTCTATTATGTATCGGATGTTTTAATTAAATGAGTAGTCCATATACCAAATTTTAAGTCTCTATCAAATTTTAAAGGATGCGTTTCTCATTCAGTAAGCAAATCGGACATTTTGGTGTGTGGGACCCTCAAAATTAGAAAATATTGGAAATTTGAAATTGCTCTCTTTTTTCCTTTCAAACGATTTAACCAAATACCGAATTTTATGTCTCTATCTCAACGCAAAACATGCATTTCTATCATTTCACTTTTCGAATGTTGGTCGTCTGGAATACCCCCTCTACAGAATATTTTCGGAAAATACGATTTTTACAAGAGATTTTATAGAACTACCGACCCTTATACCAGATTGCAATTCTCTATCTATTTGGTGAGGGCTTAAAAAAGAGTGACAGACTGACGGACAGGCAGTCGGACGGACACTTGGCAGTTGCTCGTATTATATACAGATATTGAATTTATTTTTATATGTTCACTAGCAGCATACCCGTTCTTCGTACGGAGTATATAATATAAAGAAACTTGAAATTCATAATCATGCCCAAATTCTTATAGTATGCTAAATGACATGTTTAATCAAAATATTCTGTTAAAATATTTAATATAATGCTCCTAAAAAGAAGTTTAAGAATCTCTGTTCTCGCTATATAAAATTATCTTCATGGACATATCTGAAGAATAAAACATCTTGGACCCCTTATGTAAGCAAATATAAAAAAAATATGGAATTGAATCAATATATGCAAAATAAAAGCGTTAAAATTGTATGGGACCCGTACTAATTATATACGCGAATATTAGACAATATAACCTGTATTAGTAAATTACATGTATAAATTGAAAATACCAATAAACCCGTAATCTTTAAATCTGAAGACAGTCATTTATTCCAATATATGTCAAAATTAAAGTGCTAAAATTATATGGGAAGATATACACGTACTACTTATAATGTCCGATTATTAGTAGAAGATTACCCGTTTTGCAATATGAGTCACAAATGTTTTTTGGTAAAATACAACAGACGACGTAATAAATTGAATATATAATTAATCCCCTTAATCTTCATACCAGAAGACTGTACTTGATTCCAATATATATGCCAATATATGTCAAAATATATGCCAATATACCTGTACTACTTATATTCTCGTAGGTTAGAAGATATACCCGTGCATTCCTAGAAGATTACTCGTACAACGTACAATATGCGTGTGTCAGCAATTTTTGCCGCAATAAAACAATGGCGTAATAACTTAAAAATATCAATAATCCCTAAATCAATAATTCCGGAAAATATCAATAATAATAATGTTTAAACCTGAAGAGTATAATTGATATTATCCAGTCCAAAATGAAATGGCAATGAAATTTATTTTATATACATATCTTCATTATTCAAATTGGAAAGGATTTAATAAAAATCGCCTGCCGCATAAACACATTGGATTTAAATCCGTTGCTAAGCGACATGATATCATTTGCTTCAAATAAATTGGTAGAAAAAATATCGTCTAAATAGTTATATTTCTATGTAACATTTGGCGACAGTTTCGTCAAATTAGCGACATTTTAAAAAATCGCCAAATTTATCGCCAAGTGGGACTGTAGAACTGACAGTTCCACTTTGCGACAAATTGACGAAATATTATCACAATACTATCCCCTAACAAAAAACAATTAATATCATTTATGTAGCGCAATTTTATCAATTTCAAGATATTTTTATAGATTTGAAAACATTTTTATCAATTTGGTGACATTTTAAAAATTCGCTAAATGTATTACTAAGTAGGATGGTTGGTCTGACAGAGAAATGCTAACCAAACATCATTTCAGTACTCTCTTCTAACAAAACAAAAAAAAAAATTCATTGATATGTAGAAGACCCAAGCCACACGACCAACCCGAAGGTTTATGGCAGCTGTTTGTGTGTCGTTTATATCAATTTGGCAAAGTTTAAGAAAAGTTGTCAAATTAGCGATATCCCTCCAAATTCGTAGCTTTGAATTTGCAGATCTGAATGAAACATTCTTATCCCGTTTCAATATACTAAATGAAAACACTACAATTGTATTAGAAGATATACCCGCTCTACTCTTTTTCTGTTTCAACAATCGGCTATATGAATTTATTGGCTAAACACAATATATGAGTTTAGTAGCTAAATACGATATAAGCTTGAAAACTTTTTGCCAAAATAAATGAAATTGATGTACGCGGTCAGCAATTAATATAATTAAAAGAAAAATCAAACCGTCCATTCATAAGATATACTTTTATATCCATTTATCCATTTATTTATTATTTAAATCGAAAAAAAATAATAAAAACATTAACAAACACATTTAATTTAATTCCGATGCCGAGCAACATGATATATCCTCCTAAAATGTTAAAATTTATCAACCACTAACAGCACACCCGTTATTCGTACGGAGTGTATAATTTAAAGAAACTTAAAGTTCGCAATCATGTGCAAATTCTGTTAAAATATTAAATTTATTGCTCCTAAAGAGAAGTTTAAGAATATATGTTCTCACTATGCAAAATTATCTTCACGATCAGATCTGAAGAATAAAACATCCTGCCCCCTTTTGTAAGCAAATTTACAGAAGAAAAAATAGGAATTGAATGAATATATGCAACCCCGTACTAATTATATTGTCGCAGATCAGAAAATATGCCAATGTGTTAGTAGAAGATTACCCGTATTACAATATGCGTCTCAAAAATATTTACCAAAATAAAAGAGATGACGTAATAAATTGAAAACATCAATAATATCCGTACTCTTTATACCAGAAGGTCGTAATTGATTCCAATATATGCCAATATATATCAAAACATATGTCAATATAACTGTACTACTTATATTCTCGTAGATTAAAAGATATACACGTGTATTTGTAGAAGATTCGTACAACATACAATATATGAGTTTAAACAATTTTTGTCATAATAAAATAATTGCATAATAACTTGAAAATATCAATAATCCTTGAATCAATAATCCCCGAAAATATAAATAATAATAATTTTTAAACCTGAAGACCGCAATTGATATTATCCAGTCAAAAATGCTATAAGAAAAATCAAATCGTTCTTTTCTAAAATATATTTTTATATCCATTTATTTATTATTCAAATCGAAAAAATAATTATTAAAATTAACAGACAGATTTAATTTAATTGCGTTTCTGAGTAACATGATGTAAGATAGAATCTTATAACATGTTAAATATGTTATGTCTTATAACATAAACTGCGAAATTTAATAACGATTTTGATTTCTCTATACTTCTCATTGTTCCGTAAAAGCTTGTTTTAAATAAACCATGAACCATGGAGATAGATTTCCCCTTTAAATCATGTTTCAAACAATTCATGTTTTCAGAAAGTGACTAATTAACGCAAAAAATCTCCCATCAAACTCAGAGATTAAATTTTAATTCACTTTCAAACGATTTTCAAGCTTTTCGTTTGGATAAACCACGGAGTTAGGGAGTAGAACTCCTAGGAAAAAGTTCCGTTTTTCATTAATATCTCGACAACCCCAGGTCTTAGAAACTCGAAACTTGGACAAAATTTATGGGGGGATATTTCAAGGCTATTCACCAAATTTCATTAAATTCGGTTCAGCCGTTTTTCCGTGATGATGAGACAAACGAAAATTTCGTTTTTTACTAATATCTCGAGAACCACTGGTCGTAGAAACTCAAGACACAGATATAATTTTAAGTGGGGCTATTTCTGGGCTACCCACAAAATTTCATCAAATTCGGTTCAGCCGTTCTCCCGTGATGGTGGGACAAACAGACAGACAGACAGACAGACAGACAGACAGACAGACAGACAGATTTTCAATTTTATTTATATAGATATATGGCACCCTTTTTGGCAAAACAAGTATGAATTGTTTACATTTTTGTTTATTAAGTTCGGAGATATAAGGGTTCAAAATGTTTATAATTTTCGTAACGTTCTAATTTTGGCCATTTAACCCAACTCTAGACATATTCACATCAAAAGTAAAATTATGAATATTTATTAAAGGGATCAGTGTTTCACCTAAAGTACGCATTGTTTTGTACAATATAGTGTATTGTATACAGTATCACAATTTTAAATTATGGACTTTTTCGTTAAATGCTCAATTCATGAAAATCTTCATTGCATAGAACTGTCAAGTGGTTTCGGGGAGGTGTTTCGATAGGAAATTGCACCGTACGAACATTATATAATTTAAATAGAACAAAAACTAACCAGTACTGCCAAATGACTGAAGAACAAACTGGAATCTACATAATGCAAAATTCATAACCAATTGGCTACGGGTTAATGAAAAGGGTAAAACTTAAATGGTTAGCATTTTATCAAATTAATAGTTTTATTTTAATTTCGTTCCAAATCACACTTATTCAGTTCATTTTGTGTTTATAAGTAAACGATGCGTGTGCTTTATAATGCGCGGTTGCAACAATAGAAAAAATTGAAACATTTCTACAGTCAACAATGAATGCATGACGTCACAATGAACATTCGCAGCCAATGCGAGATGTTTATATTTTTGCATTGTTTGGAAGTCATTTTCTGATAAAATTGCAAGCCGCTCGTCTGAAAATACAAAGACTCATTTATTTGATAATAATTTTGATTATATTTCGACGTCATGAAGGTCTGGAAAGCTATTAAACGTTTCTTCGGAGGCAAGAAGTAAGTACATCGCCTTCTATGCAAAAATAACGACGCAAAAAATTTAAAAATAACATGACTTTTATCCGCTGTTGTTCCCCATTATATTAAGCAGATTTATTTTTCAGTAATACCTAATTTTTGAAATAACTCTATTTATTATCCATGTATTGCCTTCTTGCAGATTGTTCAGCAAATTATATCGCTATTTTATATAGCACATAATTTTCATTCGTCTGTATAATAACAACACTTATCAGTTACAGCATTTCGGATCTCTTTAACGTATGGCTTTCACTTAAAAGTCAATTATGTTTCGAAGAAGATGAATAGTATTTTTCTAATTTGTATTACAAACCGTATAGATATACATATCATGTAATCCAAAAAATGAATTTAAAAAATTTGAATGGCCGAGACATTTTAAGAGCATTTTACTGTTACCTAACTGCATTGATATATAGGATAATATACATCATGAACAATCTAATGATCATTCTGAAACATTTCTCGACTTAATACACACTTTAATTTGGATCTTTCCCGGCCGTCCAAACAGCTGCTCATGTCCGTCCAACATGCTGCTCACGAGTCCGACGGTCTGGGTTTTCGACACTTTAGTTTGGCGTCGGTGCCTGCAGCCCTATATGAGTAGATTGGCTATTCTGAGGTTGAACCAAGACATATTCCAATGCCAATAATTTTACACATAAAACATATTTTCCGTCAGTTTTGAAAACGTGGTTTTATGCTGCCTTTTATAAAGAGCACGCTTCTTTCAATATACACTGAATGGAACTTCCCCAAAACGGGGAATCGAGGATTCCATCCTCGTTTCAGACACGATGTGCAGACTGCATTTCACGCAGTAAGTAACACAGTTCGCTTCTAGAATAGTAACAATTGTATCTCTTCCATTTCTTCCGTTACAAAGTAAGTCAATTTCCCACATGGTCACCACTAGAAATATAAGTTCTCTGTGAAAGGTTTACCGAGCAACAACTTTGGAAGCTCCCTATTTCCGCCAGAGGGCGTTAGATTAAAAAAGAATGGGTTCAAAGAACGTTTCGTTAATAAAAGAAAACTTATTTGTAAATAATTTCCGTTATATAGCTTCATATATATGGACCCATGAAAAACCGAACGCGATAGATAGGGACAAGGTGAATTCAATAAAATAAATATAAAAATTCAATGTGTGCAGCACATAAGTTTACTTACTACTTACTTTTACAGGTTCCAATTGCTATTTCCTTTATTTCTTTAATAATTCAATAAATTCAGTTTAATTGCAGAAGAAAACTCGCATAATGATTTGAAATGACACTGAATTCGCTCATTTTAATTCAATGTCCGTTTTCACGTATTTTTAAAGGGATAAAGTAAAATATCTAAAGTGAAATACGATAAAGTAAAATATCTCGAGAGCGGATAGTTCTAGAGTAATGCGATTTGTCTTATTCTTTTCATCATTAAAAATTACATATAAAAAAAGAGCATTTGATAGACACAGTTTAGCATACATAGTTATTATATTATATTTTGATTATTTTTGCGGGCAATTTCTTACAAAATGACAGGTTACTTTTTTCCGAATCGTATCAAAATCTAATCAGCACCAGGCTAACCCACAAGTGACTTACTTATAATATTTTATAAAATCGGGTCTATTATTGGAAACATTCACTAGTCTATAAGTGGATACATGCATCTATGAGTGGATACATATATATTGCACACACAGACTTCACGCTAAATACTGTTTTTTCGTGTTCCAGACGTCCCAAGACGTGTAGATCCGTCGAATACTCGAGTTGCGAATTTCGACACGATTCTAATGCTTTCCCTAAAAATAATCATCTATTGTAGGCAAAGTGAAAAGTGCATTCACGTTATTTTCTGGTGATGTTGACTGGAAGTTAATGGTTGAATATAAATCACTGTGTGAAACCACTTATTTTAGCACAAACAACCATTTTTTAATACTATATGTAAACATACATTTTATTAGTTGTTAAATTTGCCCAAATTCTCATTAACACTCTTTAAACAATACGTTGTATCTAATAATTAATCCTAATGCATAAATTATCGATTGACTGACACATACCGAAAACTTGGATACTTATATTCCACTGTAAAAAAGGTTCATTATTTCATAGATCAGTAATGGCACATAATTTTAACTTAACTTATGTATTAGCTATACTTTATATTTGCAACTTTAATGCCGCTTACTAACTGGGATTTTAGAGGATGAAAAATGTTATACCAGACACTAAATAATCCCTCAATTTTTATTTAAATCATCAGGCACCTCATCATAAAATGTACCTCATTCAAAATGGACGGTAAATTGCGGCACAAGCTATCGTTGCCATTTTCATCTGCCGCCTGTATCATTGTTTCTAGATACCTTTGCCAGTCACATTCATTCTAACAGCTTTTTTCTGCATGCTCTATCACATTCTCATGACTGACCTCCTTGGTAGCCAGTGATCAACTCTCTCTCTCCCTCTTTTCTCATCTTTCTATATCTAGATTTTTATAAAAAGAGGGGGAGTGGCAGGGCGCCATTGGCTCTATCCAGATTATTGGAGAGCAGAGGACGGCCGGAGAAATCCAGTTCCAACTCTGGTTGACTCGTTAGCTCGACCTGGTGTACTGTGACCCGGGCAGTGGGTCTAACTGACTCTCATTAAGTCATAAATATTGTATTTTGTTAAGATCGTAAATTCTTGAATACGATGGGGCAACTAGCACTTCCCCACATTGTGGGGTGCATGTCTATATTTGGAAAATATTCTATATCTGTCATCCCACATCGACCTGGTTTGCCCTTGTGTAGTATGTACAGGAACGTATTAATAAGTAATTGAATATCTTGCGGTACTCCATATTGACATTTTGACCCTTTTTTGTTATTTGGCCGTTTACACAGTAGCTTGTTGCATTCTTCTTGTAAGCGTATACGTATCGTGTGGTGACGTCGTATACGATTCAGTCACCTGTGTTCAGGAACTCATTATCGCTCACGTTTTCCTTTTTGTATGAAGTGTGTAGTTTTATGTTATTCACTATAATAATTTTGAAATAATTTAAAATGTAAAATTTAATATTTAAAAGAAAAAACAAATGGTCTCTGTTTCTGCCAACTCCACGGAAACATTGACGTCTTCAATCTTTTCGATTTCAATGACTTCAAAACTTTAAATGTGTTCCCTATACTGTTATGTTCACTGTTTGGGAATAATCAAGAATATATCTCCGTCTCGTAGGATCGAAACGAAATTTAGAACTGCGTTTACAAAGTAATTCTCCCAAAGCCCTCGATTGAGACGCGATAATTGCTCAGAGATTTTACTCTGAAAATACAAAGGAGGTGATCGCGGACATGTACAGTTCACAAATAATGACCCCGTATCATTGGCGAGCGTATGCCGTTTCTCAAAAGATCCAACGACTCCTTAGTCGTCATTGATTAAGATTACAATACATCGCCATTGATGTTAAATTGTAAAATGAGGTAACAGTTATCTCCCCGGGTTAAGATAAATGGATACTTTCCGAATACGCCAAATGGTGGTAAACTGGAACTGTAATTATGGAATGCTTCACAAGAAAAGGTTTCCAGTTATTCTACTAAGATAGTGGTGTACAATCTGTGAGCCGAAACCCATGGTATGCATGTTTAGAAGTCTAAATGCATGTACCTCCTAATTCCATAACTTGACCTTGGACCTCGCGACAATTTATTTTTGTAGCTACCGATATCGGGACGGTGCCGAAACTTTCCAAAATTTGAAGCAATTAATAGTTATTGAATATTCGGAAGAACCCCTAAAATCAAGATAAAAACAAGAGGTACTGAAAAAAGTGTATTCTCCTTCAAAAATAAAGTGAAGCTCACATTTTTTTCTGTAACTCGGGACATATACGTTCCTAAAAGCCTCTAGAAGATCCATTTAGAAAAAAATCGACAGTTCTTTTTTTAATTTTCTTATACAGATTTTTTAAGTTCTTCAAATATGATCTATATGGTTTAAACTGTCACCAAGCAAACACTATCCGAGGTACTGGCTTCAAAATATGGCATCGCGACCTGCCATTCCTTAGTTCTAGAAAAGTTCAATTGGTCTCTTTGTCACTTTATTTAGTCATTTTTTTACAATTGAGTTAGTAATTCAAAAAGGTTTATTTAAAAGCTGTGTAGCACATCCCACGAACATGGTCGAAAAAAGTTCTTAGCTCTTTTTTCCTACGGAAAAAGGACTACTGAAAAAGGATAGATGGGTTTCAGAGTATTTTCAAGTGTCAAAATGTTTTTCAGTCACGCGAATGTTGAGCTTCAAAAGACGATTTTCACTGCAGAGAGCTTTGGGGGAGTTTTTAAATGTTTGATTGCGATAATGCAATTATCCCTGTTATTGGGGTATTTTCACTTCCAATTGAACGGTGAAGGAAAAGGGACGACCTTATTTTTTAAATTTGCGTTTTATATATCTTAGCGACTCCTCATTTTTATGCAATATACAATTGTAATTTATACTTTGAAAAAGTTTGGTTCCGTCTCATGATCGATATTGTAAATATGCAAAAATCCTACCTTCTTCATCACAGGAAGGATTCTGGAGGGTTTGGAAATACTTTTTGATCTTCCACAATTTTGTTCACCTCCTGGAAAAAAATCCTAAATCCTGCTTTGTTAAGTTCTGTCCCTTAATGTATACTATAAGTATACAAATATTGAACCTAAACATGAAAGTGATTTAGGAAAGAGTCGCAGTTTGATTTTGTTCTTAAATGTCTTGAAATGATTTTCGAAAGGATAAAACCATTTTCTCCACCTATGTTGAAGAAATTAAAAATCCGGCTAGGTTAGGTTCTATGTCGCTATCAATTCTATAAGTGTGAAAAAATTCAACCTCCACATGGGCTTCTTGACGTCCAGAAAAGACACAAGCACGTTGTACAATTATTGCTGGTATTAACGCGTTGCATCTAATTATTTTGCCCCATTCATGAAATTCTGAATAGAAATTGCAATGCTGTCACCCGAAAGGAGTCAGTCTCTTTTAGGGAAGGGTATTCTAAAGGAAACTGCACGGCACTAACGATAAATGATTTGAGATCCTAAGACTCGCAAATGATCGATGATTAACGAACTAAAAAGTAAACTATGACTCGAAATGATAGCCAATAGACTCTTCTCAGTCCGCATCAACAGGAGGGTAAAATTTAAATTAAAAACAATCGTGTTTAAGTAGTTCATTTTGATTCCATTCAAAACAAAAATATCCTGTTCAGTTTGCTTTTGAAAACACAGCGTGTGCGTCACAATGCGCAGTCTCAACAATAAAGATATTTAAACATTTGGAGTCAACAATGGATGCGTGACGTCACAATGGATATTCGCAGCCAATGAGAGATGTTTATATTTTTACATTGTTTGGAGATCATTTTCTAATAAACTTTCAAGCTTCTAGTCTGAAAATATTAAGACTCGTTTTCTCAATCAATAATTTGATTATAGTCTGAAGTTATGAAAGTTTGGAAAGCTATCAAACGTTTCTTCGGAGGCAGGAAGTAAGTGCACCGATTTATATGTTAAAATAACATTTTGAAGGTTTAAAAAATAGCATTTTATTAGCTCCCATTTCGTATTATCGCCTTAAATATGTTTTTCTTAATATGCATGTTTTTTATATAACCGTATTGATTATTACAAATGCCCACATCGTGTGATCACTACTGCTCATAGCATAATTTTGATTCAGTACAAAGCGAATATCAGCATTAGGCTGGCATGTAGTCGCATCCCTGCATCTTAAGTATAGTATAGCCGTGTATCCAGAAAATGTTTCTGAAAAATGTGTACGAATAACTTTCCTTCTCTTTTCACGTAATTTATCTCTGCTATATGCTACATGCCATTGTGTGTAAATGGGACAAATACAAGTTCCGGCAGGAGACCCATTAACTACGGTTTTATAATATCTACAGTAATACCTAATACAAAAACTTATTGAAAACGTAATGTTCATTAAAGCCTGTCTCATAATTTCGACTTTTACTGTAAAGAGCCGTCTAGTGCGAATAATTTTCTACGAATAAATACATGAAATGTTTTTGTATTGAGATATATACTCTAGTGAAAATCATTAAGTGAAATGCATTAAAAGTATTCGTAATATGTAATTTTTTATTGCAGGTCCAAAAAGGGAAAAGCCGATGCTGAGGAGTATGTTGAAGAGCGTGGAGTGGACAACCTGGGATTTGAACTGGAGGAGGACTTGCCCAAGCCCAAAGCCCGAGCTGAAGAAGTCATGGAAGTATTTGATGCAAGATTCTTCGGAGAGGATATCATGGATGCATTTAAATTCAACTACCGCATCAGGGATCCTCTGGTAAGTCGATTGCGTTTATTTGAAATATTTCTTTTATTTCAGTATATCTAATATATCAAAATATTAACTAAAGTAGGGTTTATAAAATTTAGTACAGAGATTTAATATACTTTAAAAACAAAGCGAATGTGTTCAACACTTACTAACTGTAGCTGAAAAGTAGCTACATGTGCCTTGATTATATTGTGTTAGTAAAACAATTTGTAACGTAAAATTCGCAGAGTGAGAAACAAAATAGCAATCGAGCATTTACAGATAGTTCGATAAGATAGGTGGAATATTAAAACAGTCTGCCCTCTTCATTCTGTGAAAATATATCTTTTTGTGGGTCATTCCGACATCAAAATGATGTGAAGTGATAAAAAGAGCCAAAATGGAACCTAGGAGAACTTAGAAGCCGAAACACAATTTTCTAAAAAGTGATTGACACAAGCATCTTACATGATACAATCACAATTTTGTAAGAGACTGGCCCTGAATCTGCCAATTCCTTGTGTGTTTTGTAACACAAGTGTATTGTTTGAAGTTTTGACAATTAACAAAAAAAGAGCGTTTATTAGAAAAACAGAAGTTTCGTACTGAATTGGGGTGAATGTATTTGACGACGACTTATTACTACTACGTCTGTTGT
This sequence comes from Amaurobius ferox, assembly GCA_951213105.1. NCBI lineage: Eukaryota > Metazoa > Arthropoda > Arachnida > Araneae > Amaurobiidae > Amaurobius > Amaurobius ferox. The sequence continues at coordinate 130,768,841 of OX578146.1, read as the reverse complement.
AGTTATCTATTTATTTTGAGCTTGTATCTCTTCTAAGCTAGTGATCTATGTTTGCATACATCGCAGCTAATATTTTGTGGCAAATTTGTTAACTCCTCTTACAAATTCTTAAAATATATGTTAGTATCATCTTATCCTTTACTTCTGCATAGATCAAGGTAGTGTTCAATCAAAAATAAGATAAGTTCTGGGATTCCCTTTACGAGTGGTTACCCTCTTTCAACAGATGCTTATCGGCATTTTATTTGTTATATTTTTCCTTATATTAATTTTGTAATTGCTGTGTGCATCTCGAGATAAAATAATATTCGCAATAACAGGGTAACACTAAATCTTTTCCTCCTGTAGTTGTCCATACACTAAACCACCATAAATAACAAACACGTTTTTTTAATGTTACAAGTACTACAATTGAATGAATTTAAATCGAGATTCACAAAATGATAAAAAAAGTCGATGATACCAACGATATCACTTGAGATTTTTTTAGGATTTAGTAATGAAAAAATGGAACCTCATTTAATTTATTCAGGGAATATTCAAAATATTAAAATCTATCAAAACTAACTACTTCGTAAAATCACTTTCTCCTTCTATATGCTGCAGTTTAGTTACTTTTGTAGAGATGAAACTTTGTGATAATTATGTATGTTTCTTTAACATTCATACAGAATTATGAAATGCAAAATTATAAAAAAAATTCAAGTGTCGTATTTAAAACAAAACTAAAAATAATTTAATTTTTAATAAATTGATGAATTATTTAGAAATGCTTTTTTAGCCACTCTGATGACTAAAAGCAAGTCTTTATTTCTGCTTTTTATTTCCAGATAAGACAAGCTTCTTTCAAAAGTGACATGACGGGCTTCAAGAGGGTCTACATGCCAGGTGCCATCGATCCTGACTGCATCTACAACGTAAGTGGAATCCGATTTATTTTTACTTGCATTTTCTTACATACACCTATCACTAACGGATTAATATAAGCTAAAATACGATTTCAAAATTTTATTCAATTCGTGATTCAGATTATATAAAACAATATTTTTCTAACTTAATAATCTGTCTTAATTAAATTGCTATGAAAGCATTTGTTAAACAAATTACGAGTTCATAAATTTCAAATAACTCTTTACCACCCATAACCATTTGAAATTGTTAACTCAAAATAATCAATCGTCAACATGAAGAAGCGTCTTTTAAAATATAGTATAGAAATTAGTATTGAATTTAAGAAAAATAAATGTTTATGAAATAAACCAGTATTATACCATTGAAAATGCAATATATGTGTATATATATATATATATATATATATATATATATATATATATATATATATATAATCACTGACATAGTTTAACCTAAATCAGAAAGGCAGGAAACGAGGAAAGAGTTAAATAAATTTGGGTGCTAAATGATTCAAAGTAACAGCTTTACTTGTAGCGAAAGTCTATATAAGCTACCTTTTGAAACAGCTGTAACTACAACTGTAGTCAAAGAAAATAAATATAGTCTTTAGTTTTGCTAATATTGTATATTTGTATTTGTAAATCGTTAAGAGTCGTTTCAGTATTTTCTCAGTATTTTACTTATATTCGCTTCATAAAATTATTAGCTTTATAAAATTGTTTATAAATCAATAGTACATTAATAATCAATCTGTTAAATTATGAAATGGGATCACGATATCTGAAGATGACAAAAAATATCAGGTTCCCTTTTAAAATCAAAATACCATGACTAAAAATAATTTAAATGACTTCTTTTTTTGCAAACTGTTACGGTTCTTCATTTACTAACAAAAAGAGGTAAACAAAAAACTTGAATGAGAAAATCATTTTATGAGAAATTAGTCTCAACTCTGTACATGTCCCTCAAAAATATAATTATAATATGTTTTTTTAATTTGAAGGAGGAAATAAAAAGACAAGTATATTTATAACTCACAACCAATTGGCACGGGCTTAAAAGTGAGTAATGGATAAAGAGGTGAAAAATCAAATGGAAAGTAAATCACAGAAAAGTATTGGATCATTTTCACATTGAAAAACATGCCATTCACTAAAAAAACATGTCACTATAAACACAGTTTTAACATTCTAGTACTTGTAAGAATGTATTTTATTCTTAAATGTTTGGATCCAATAAAATAAATCCCGCGGGATATCGTCATGTAGACCCATAGTTTGAAACATTCCAGCATGCTTTTAATGAGGGTCAGAATTACTTTTCAAAACATATGTTGAAAAATATTAAATCAAACCTCAATTCCATCCAATTGGCACTTCTCTCAACACTGAATGCAAGAGTGCGGAGTAAACTATGCATCAGATTAAAACTATGATAGATTAGCTGAGTATTTAATACTATAAAGTGTAACCATAAATTATATCAGAATTTCTTGACTTACCTTTAAGTAGCCCAAGCTTATTTAGTACAAGTCGAAAATAATTTCACGGCCCTTAATAAATGACTGAGAATATAAATTGAGTCTGACTGAGAATATAAATTGTACGTGTAGCAAGAATGAGGCCTTCCGCAGGCGATTAGTTGCTCTGATACAGGGGATGGAACCTATGCTCGTCAAGTGCTGCCACCTAAGAATAAAGTCTTTAAAACTGTAAATCGTTAATAGTCGTTGTAAATCGTTAACAGTCGTTGTAAATCGTTAACAGACGTTTCATCATTCTTTTATAGTATTTTACTTTTATGGATCAATAGTGCATTAGTTCGCATTCATCTTTTTGTTAAATTATGAAATCGGATCGCGATATCTGAAGATGACAAAATAAAACGATTTGCATTTTAAAATCAAAATAGGATGACTGAAAATAACTTAAGCGATTTCATTTCTTAGAAGTAACTGTAACGGTTCTTCAGTTACTAATAAAAGGTAACTTTCTGAGTTAAAGGTTAAAGGTAACTCGCTAAGTTGCTCATGGCATTTTCTAAGAAATTAGTGCAACACTTTATATGAATTAGAAAAATACATTAATAAAATTCTTTAAAAATTTGAAGGAGGAAAAAAAAGGCAATATAGGATACTGGTTGGAATAAAACTTTTAATAACTGACATACACACATGCACTCCCACAGACAGATTTTCTACTTTACTTATATAGATATCATCATTATAGCGACTCTCTCTCTAAATAGTCTGTCAATGCTATCGGGAGCTGTGCACCAACCTACTAGTCTAATATAGATTATATACTTTCTGTAGAAATGACTTGTGTTATTCCATGTCGAAAATATTATCATAACCCAAATATTTCTTTTCTATTTTCAGATGAAGAAGTTTCCCAGCACTTCTATTCTTTACGACAAGCCTCCGGAGTACGGCCCCACCTGCTGAACGAGGGTGATATACTTACTTTTCGGAACATAACTTTGAAATTTATTTTAGTATTTTTAAGTATTACTGTTTATCCTTAAATTTATTACTTGTTAAGTTAGTTTTAAGTGGAAAGCTGTTGTGGACATCCGATCTCATCCATGTCTTCTTATCTCTTGAATCCAAAATAATATGAATGGGAAGGTACGTGTACATATTTAATCGCCCCTTAAATCAAAGTTTATGAAAAAGAAAAACGAAACGAAACGTCTTTGAAAAACGTGCAGCACATGACTTTCACTACAGATCCAGATTCACGTTTTCTTCACATTTCATTGAGTTCATTTGCACAAACTTTCACTTTTTTTTCACTTTTTCGTTACTTTTTTATAAATTACACCCAATCAGCGGTTTAAAAGTATTCTCTGTTTCAGCTATCGACGCATTGAAATGTCGTAGGCTCACAAATAGTAAAAAGAAAAACGGAAATATCTGGAAAAGGATTGATCATAAAGTAGTGGGATCATGATTATTCAATCCGGTATCCAAAGTGGCATCAGAAACAATCATTTGATTAATACATTTCAGTTTATTTATATTTCCGTTTCAGATTTAGACACGTTTTTCGAGCCATATCTCACTAAAAAAAAAAGTTAACTTCTCTATTTTTCGGACTTTCATACCCAAATCGAATCAACACCAGCGTAACATACTACCGACTTATCAGCCCAACTTTTGGAAATTTCATCAAATAACGTAGTCTGGGTAGCTCTTTTATATTGAATCCCCGTTCCTTAACCACTGGGCAATCCCGCTATTATAAATATAATCATCATCCACAGGGACCATAACCTTCTTCCACAGCAACCAACCTCTCGCAAAGACGTTCCGTACCCCAAATTCAATGTGTTCCGCATACATATGAGGATAGTTTTGGCTGCTTGTTCGAGAGTGCAATCCTTAACCACTTGGCTATCCCGCCACTACAAAAATAATATTCAGCGTTCTTAAAAAGAAATATACATGGTTCATTCCGGATGTCTACTGCAACTTCTAAAATGTCTTTTGGCCATCACTCAGAAATGAGTGCAAATATAAATTTTAAAAGGATACCATTTGCATGCTAAATAAAGGTATCCTGTGTTAATCTAAGTGCATTTTCGCATGCTGTTCATCTTCAGTTCATACTATGTTTTATGTTATAATGGAAAAGGTGATTTGATTTTCAATAACACATATATATATAATTGGATCCGTCAAAATTATTTAATGGAGCAACTTACAAGAAAAATCGTAAGCCTCTTTTATGTTAGTATAACCTGAAGAAGCTAGACATGTTATGAACTGAGGAGGAGCTGCATATCCGTTTCGGCCTAAAATTCAAAATTTACACCATAACTCATATCTCATGACGAAAGAAGTAATTTAAATTGAAGTATTAAGACTGACAATAATTTGTAATAGTCAGTAAACCGGCAATAGTCATCTCAATAGTCAACAATAGAAATTTCAATAGTCCGGTTTCCAAACAATAATAGATTCAATAGTTTGATGCTATGCTATAGTAAATTCAATAGTTTGTCTCCATATAATAGACATAAAAAGAACTTCACTGAAACAATAGCACATTCAATAGTTTGTTCCATATACAATAGTGAATTTTCAATAGTTAAATAATAGAAAATACTCATTGGTCAAAAAGATTTTGTTAAAATAGTCTTCCGCAATAGATGGGTGCTGTGTGTTATATGTTTTCATATATTCTCTTCTGTAGTCACATTGATATTGGGCCTGGTATTTTTTTAAATTCCTTTTGGTTCCTTCGCTTTGTGTCTTCTAGTTTTCAGGTTGTTTTGCATCGATTCTTGTGTTGTGATGTCGGTTGTTTTGGCTTGGTTGGTGTCGGTTGTTTTGGCTTGGTTGGTGTCTGTTGTAGGCAAAAGTTGGTGCTTTAGGATAAGAGTTTGAGAAATAGGTTTTAGTGTCTGTTAGGTTAAGCGCGTCGTCGTCTGTTGCATTTCCGAGGTAATCCTGTCAGGTTTGTTGGGGCGTTGAAGACTTGGTGTCGTTGATAGGGGTGTTAGGGGTGGGGGGGAGGGGGGTCCCCTCCGAAGAGGTCCCGACCTTATCGTGGTGGAGGGGTTTAAGTGCCTCAAAAAGGTGTTTCTCAACTGAAATTCTTTTTAACCCCTTCAAGCCCAGAATGTTCTGCAACGACGCGCTCCCACCAGCCCGCGCTCTTCGCAGACGAGATGTTTCCCCCGGCCCGGAGAGTTTTTGATGTTAAGCCTAATTCAGCAAATAAATCGTAAAAATTCAATCAAATTAAAAATTTTAATTCAAAACGTGGAAAATAAGAATATTATGATGGTAGCTTAATTACATATCAATAACATTTATAAAATATTAAAAAAATATGAATAAAATACTTTTAACTTTTTAAATAAAAATAATAACACAAATACTCTAACTACAAAAGAATAGAAGTACGAATATAGAACTATACACAAATATAAAAATATATACTAAATGCAATGCTTTCAACACTATAGGAAATTTAAAACTTAAAAACCAGGTTATTTTAAAAGTTTTGCAGAGTATGATACTTCTCAAAGCACTCTTCTACGCATAGCCCGACTCCACAAATTTTGCATTCATAATACGTTCTCTGAAACCGGCGTTCTTTCACACGCGTTCTTGTGCATACAACACATCGCTTTCGTGATTTTACACCTTTATCATTTATGTACAAACTAGGAAAATGCCTACCTGTCAATCTGAGAGGATTAGGCACGGGAGATTTTGAAGATAACTTTGTCATTTTGGGTTCAATATATTTTTCAACTATTTGATATATTACGCGCGACTTGAATTTTAAATTTGATAACTTTTTTCCTGTTGATTTCATAAATAAAACATTGGCATTATATAAAGCCATATCCATGAATCCGAAAAATAATTTTCGATACCATTTTACGGTTTTTCTAAAGGCAGGATAATGATACATTACAGAATCTCCCGTGTCTACTCCTCCCATATATTTGTTGTATTCAACAACACAATGCGGTTTTAGAATTTCTTCTTTTGTTTGCCTATCTTTTTTTCCTGTAGGCACTTTCTGGTTATTGTGAATTGACGTTATAATAACAACATCTTTTTTTTTGTCTTTAAATCCAAATACATTTACAGAATTCTTTTGAAATGCCAAGAATTTATCTTTTTGAAATTTTCGGGGCAAGCTTTTAGGCATTCCCGAACGATTTTTTGAAACAGTTCCACAAATGTTTGTTTTCACGGAGTTCAAGTAAAATGCCAAATTTGGAGAAGCAAAAAATCTGTCTAAATACAGGTTGTACCCTTTATTCTCAAGAGTTGAGAGCAAAGTCTTCACAACTCTTTCTCCGTAAAGGCCGCTTGTATTGATGAGTTCGGTGTCCTTTCCTGTGTAGATGAGGAAATTCCAAATATAACCCGTTTGGGACTCGCAAAGTTTGTAAATTTTTATCCCATACCGCGCACGTTTGGATGGGATATACTGACGAAAGCCAATGCGGCCCTTCCATCCAAACAAACTTTCATCTATACATATTTCCCTATCAGGTGTGTATAATTCCTTGAAGTTTTTTGAGAGGATTTCGAGAACAGGTTGGATTTTATATAACCTGGGACCACTGCTATCTGATGTGAAATGCAAAAATCGCAGTACATCGCAAAAGCGATTTCTTGACATTGCCGAATTGAAAAACGGCGTTGCAAACATCGTATCAGTTGTAAAATACATATGGATTGTAGGTTTTTTTATAATGCTCATCAGCATCACTAACGCCAGAAAAACCCTTATTTCCTTGTCCGTTACCGGTACAAAATTCGATGGAGCATCTGACGGGCCTGGATCACTGATATTTGCCGTAAAAAATGCACTTGCAAATTCATTAGTCTCTCTTGTAATTAATTCGATGAGTTCCTCGTTAAAAAATAAACTGAAAAAGTCCAATTCCTTTTCAGGAAGCTCTTCAGGCTCTAAATTCAACCCACTCTTAGATAAAAATGTCAAAAGAGGAAGATCTTTCATATCTTGACTCCATCCGTCATTAGATGCTCTAATTGCATCACTAATAACACTATCATCGTCATCATCATCTTCACACACATCTGATTCTTCACTCACATAAATATCTGTTTCACTATCACTCGAATCACTCTCCTCATTCATCATACGCGCAATTTCACTTTCCGTAAGATATTTCACTCTTTTCGCCATGGCTGCATAAACGAAACTAATAAAAAATAAACCCTCATGCACCCTCTGTACTACCGATAAACAAAAAAACCAACCCATTCTCTATCCCCCTATTCGTCCTAAAATCCAGTGTCACAATAAAAAACAAAAACATTAAACTCCCCACAAAACACGCCTTTGAGATCAGCTCTTTAACTTTACTGCTACTCCACAAAGCAATCACGTGTGTTTGTTTATGTTAACTCCTGAGTCATTCCCAGCTGTAGGAATTCCGATAACAGAAACACAGGCTGAAAGTTCAGACCTCATATGACCTCCACAATTCAAAATTACGGTATAGTATTGCCATCTAGTGTCATTAAAAAATTCTAAAAAAACGTTCCAAAGTTTGGTTCCTTATACGGAACGATGGGCAGAAACAAGCGTTCGCAACGAGTTCCCAATACGGAACGATGGGCCGGTGAGAGCATAATTTTCCCGTACCGTATAGGGTACGATGGGCGCGAAGGGGTTAAGAGTAAAAGGCTTCTTAGAGTAAGAGTACTGATGAGTACTCTTACTCTAACTAATTATTCTCTGTCATAATAACCGTTCATTATTTGCAACTTTTTAGAAAGTGGAACGCAAAGCATGCTGGCTAGTTTTTGATATTTCATTTCACACTTGTAAAATAATATATAACTCATTTTAAGCAGTTCTACGTGTTTGCTTCTCAGGCCTTTTAAAGAACTAAAGAAAAATTTATAGGGCTTATTTCAATCAAACCGCCATTAATGCAATGACAGTCAGAAAACTTATTTTGTACCACCATATTGCAATTTTACCTCTGTGGTAACTAGCGTAAAAATCCCGTCACAGTACACAAAAGGCAGTAATCTCCAGAGCATTAAGCTGAAACTGGGCATGACCTTAAGGCAGGGTTCATAGACCGACTGTAGTAATTTTAGAAGAGGCGTGTCCATGAATCTACGTCATCAAGTACACCTCTTATTGCTGTGTTTTATGACCATGTCAGAAGCAGTTATATAAAATATATGTTGTTTTCGTCTGAAAATTTGCAATACAGTCTAAAATATGTGTCACGGACCTACCTTTCATCCCTTTGGGGCAAAGCTCCAGCATTTTACTTGTTGCTCCAGCATATCTCCCAATAAAACACTCTTGATGCCCCACTGGTTGAGAAACACCGACATAAAAAATGCTCTCCTTCTTGAACAGAGATCCCAAACTACGGCGACCCTAAATTATATGTTTTCCGGATGTTAAATAGCATGAATGATGGCTCATATAAAGTTCTTATTTTAACTTTGTATTGGATAAATGCCATACGTATTCTACGTATTCGTCTTTCAGGCCAAGCAAAGTTGTAACATCCGTATGGATTTTTTGAGGCACAACCAAGAGGACCTCATAGCTGTAAAGGGTGACGAGTAAAACACGAGGCAGGTAAAATTTTCCACTGAATATCAATATAAAGGACCTTTTGAACTAATAATTCAGCAGAGGCGTAAGTGCATTTCTCCAACTTCAAACATGGATTTAAAATCATTTTCTGGGATGCCCATATAATTGTTTTAAATAAATAAATAGTACGCTTATTTATCTTATCATCTGCAATACACAGAAGGTCGTTTTACAGACATTAGTAAATTTACCACATTATTCTAACACCAAAATGTTTCGTTAACTGATGGCAGCCGATAAAAAGGTGAAACGACCCTGCTTTCGCGGTTGTGGAAATCTTTTGCAGTTGTTATGTAGAAAGCACTCCTTTAGAACTTAAATTAAATTTAAAAGTGTGATTTTCAGTATTCCAATTTTCGTTTAACACCATTAAAAATACTTCAGATTTTATTGGCAAGTTCCTATTAAGTCCGCAGTCGGCACTCTAAAAATTGTGAGATTTTTGCTTGAGATTAAGTTGAAAAGAAAAAACAGGACGCTGCACTATTTTGGGGGTTAAAATTTTTCAAGAAATATTAATATTTACATAGAGTTGTTAAAAATTCGTCAGTATCTCGTGCAACTGATATATGTATGTCCAATTCAGCATTTGTTATCGCGAAGATTTAGAAAATACGAATGGACTCCATCTAATAAAAACTCATATTTTTAAAGGGGAAATACACTGAGATAATTGCTATAATACGTCTATTTAATAAATTTATAGTTAAAACTTATGTTTAATTAACTAAAATGTGTTACGGAGAACGTGTCTAATACTCATTGGGAGAGCGCCAAAATGAAAAGTTCATAAGAAGAAATAAAAACATCGTAGTAAAAGGAGAGATGTTACATACTTGCGGCTAAATTAATTTAATACCAAAGAGGTATGACAAAAACTGTGAATTTCCACAAAATAATATAGCTGATTTATTTAACACCGCTAATCATTGAAAACGATAATTTTGTCGTATTCAACGGATGGTCTGAGCTCCAGTCAACTGATTCCTATAATTCAAATTTAAATTCCTGTTTCTTCTTATATTTCAATAAAATTATCCAAAATAGATATTAAAAATTAATTCTGTTTGCGCTGTGGGAATCTTCTATAATCAATGTGCACGTCATGGGATTACGATGACCAAACTGAGCTATTAGCCGGTTATAGCATCCACGGTATATTCGAGTTAACTTTGCCTTAAGTATTTTTTTTTTGACATGTGCAAAATGTGAGAACGTCAATTTTTCTAGTAGTGTAAATTAAGTTCTTCGGACTGACATGTAAAAGTTACCCACGGTTTACGTGAAGAACTTTTCTCTTTCATATGCGCTGGAATGAATTGACACCGTATATAAATTGTGATCAGGACTCGTCTCGTTGAGGTCCGACCGATAACGCGGTGGGGAAGAATAATAGGTTTTCAATAACCATTGCACACATGCACGAAGATTGGCACTAGTTTTATTAAAATTATCGATGCTTTATGAAATTTCCTTCACATCATTTTTGACCCTGAAAATAAATTGAAAAAACCTTTTCGTTATATGGCCGATCGTTAAACTCCAAAATGTTAATATTCGGTTGCACTACAAAACGTTCTGTCAGAAGTCATTAACTTTGGGTTGTGAATTAATAGGTAAACAGACTGCACACTTCTCACGCTTTTATTCATTTATTCGTTGTTTAAAACTTGAATCTGTGTTCTTAAACTCTTTCATAACTGATTTCAAATATTTCTTGTAATTAATAAATCTGTACGCTGAGCTTAAAAATATTTTATATCCTAATGTGCCTGCCTTTTCCAGTAGATGACGTCTTCAGTTACCTCTGTGTATCTACAGGAAATATTGCGTTCGCGTTGTTAAAGTGCCACATGTTTCATTTTTTTAGGCCGCAATCATACTGTCAATTCTAAATTTAAAAAGGAAAACGTTCGAAACGTTCTGGTTGCATGTTAATGGTTATTGAAACCCATTATGAACAGGACCTTAACACTTTATTCATTTTTGAGCCCCTATTTTTATGGATCACAAACTACGACAGAAATTTGTAAATGCACGTGGATTCCTTCGAGAAATTGAGATTTGAAATACAGTCACAGATCTAACATGTTGAAGACCCAGACCGCCGACTCACCCTTGGACATAACAGGTAGCTGAGCGTCCGGAGCACTAACATGTGTGTCACAGGTAATGAATCTAATATAGCTCACGTACATCTCAAGAATTCGTAAGAAAAGTCAATATAATATGAGTTTGAAAATGGCTATCAGTAAAAATATATTCAGCTGTATTATTTTCAACGATTAAATAGTGTCACGTGAACGGAGTTACAGTTTAAAAAAATCTGATGTGGGTAGCCCCTTTCCCTAGATAACGTAATGAAAGTACTCTACATCTATCATTGGGAAATAATGAGGAACACCATCCTCGGTACATTGTTTTTAATGTTGGAAAATCACACTGACGTCAGGCGCTTTTAGAGATGACAGCGTGTAGAACTATTTTGGAATGACCAATTACTGCTGTTCATTTTTATGTAATACTTTAAATACATTCATTTGAAAGACGCGCAATAACTTGAGAACGGGTTCAAGCTGGCGTTTAAACATTTGGATCATTCATTTTGAAATGATATATGGCGTATAAAAGGATTATTTATTTAACACTATTGAATGACCTTGATTTTTCAAAAATTCAGTCGAAAATTTAGGAGTCTTCCGAATGTTTATTCAACAACAACAAAAAATGGAATCAGCAGGGTTTCAATATTCGCATATTGCAATAACCGCACCCAATTTACTTTAAAACACTCCAAACATTCGTGATATATCACACCCACAGGTTCACAGACATACACAGGCATCCTATCATATACACGTTCGATTTGAATTCAGATTTTCTTAAAACGTGCTCTTCCGTCAAAAACTCGAATGTTCGACATCGCCATAATTCTTTCCCTATACATTATACTACGTATGCAGAGAAAATAATTATGAATGGGGGACAAACGACTTAGCAAGTTGTCGGGATGAAAAACGCATTAGGATATATCAAAAAAACATTCTATCATATATTAAGTACCTAAAAGATTATTTTCCAAGTTCTCAAATTATCATTGTAAAGTTATCAAAACCTGAAAATCATCAGAAATTCTCAAATACACTGAAAGGGGACCTATTGACCAGTTACCCAAAGTGTACAAATAAGTACTCCTGTAAAATACTAAAAATGGCACTTTCCTAAAAATAAAAACACATTAAAATAAAAGAGAGAACACAGAATTTTAGTTTTCAAAAATCTAACGTTTATTAAAATTTAAACTTCATTTCAAAAGAAATTTCAAAACATTTTACAACGTTTAAAACATCTCATTAACTAAACAAATCAAATTAAACATCATAAATAAATTAAATAAATAGAATTAATAAAATGTCCGGATGTAAAGTGGTAGCAAAAACGTTAGAATATGTCACCAAAATGTCGGCCAGCAAAAATGTCACTAAAGTTCCTAAAGAACAAACACTTCTTGAAAAGCAAACACGGCAAAAGAGGATTATGTCCATCAAAGGTGAGGAAAATCTCCGGCTGGATCCGAATTCCAAAGGGATGTTCCAAATAGGACGTTTGGTAACGATGTAATAATTTCTCCACACAGCTGCACCGGATCTTTGACATCAGAACTGAATGTATAGCATATGTCCGGTGCTTTTCAACAAAAATGACGCTCCAGTTCTTCATAACATGAGCAGCATAACCCGGGAGAAACAAACACTTAGTTGACGTGTTAAATCATCTCCACTGACATCGCAGAAACATTATTTAGACGATGGGAAACCAATAACAACACCTCCAATCGTTCCGTCCGTCTAGACATAACAAAAGTCCTGCTCCCACATCATCCAGACGAAATATTTTCAGAGAGCACGAAAGGAGGATTCAATAAAAAAAAAGCAACACAAGAATGTTGGTTAAACAGTAAACTCAGAATATTTTATCTCAGACAAAACTCATCGCAGGCTTAGATGAGAATAAAATAACGTTTCATTCCGAACTCGAACTTCGGTTCGGCTCGCGCCGAGGCACTAAAAACAACTTCATAGATCTCATCTTAATTCTAATCAAAAGGGAAGAGAGCGAGAAAAGAGCGCGATTTTACTTATATACCGTGAAAGCATCGTAGCCAAACATTGTAAACAAAATTATCGATGAACGATAAAATAATTAATGACAGACGATTTTAATGTTACGGTCAACCAATTCAAAACTCGAAATTTTAAAGAGGAAAACTGGAATTTTAAAGCAAACGGAAATTAAAAGAAATGAAGTGAAATGATTTGGAATATAAGATTTCGGCAACAATTTAAATATGAACGATTCTGAAATATTTAAAAAGCTGAAAATAGAATAAAACTGAAAAATTGCGATGAATTAACGAATTTTTAACTGATAGCAATAAATTTAGAATCAAATTAAAGGGCAATTAATGGAATACCAAATTAGCCAATTTAAATAAATTTAAATTCCTAAAACCTAAAAAGAACGAACTTTCGCCGTTTTTAACAGAAAACCTATGGAATAGAATACATTTGGATAAACAAATGGAAAAAGGATAACTAAAAAGAGAATGACTATGTAAATAAGACTCCTGAACACGTCTAGATTAAAAACAAAACTCCTTAAATTATTAAATATCCAAAAGTAATAACCCAACAAAATGTCTTAGACAAACAATTTTTTGAAGTGGGGAGGAGGAGGGAAAAATAATTTTAAAAGTTGAAATCCAATTATAAATAAGTAATTTATTGTTTAAATCCAATTATGAATAAGTAATTTATTGTTGAAATCCATTTATAAATAAAAACTTGATTATTAAAAGTTTAATCATAGGGCCCGCTAGAGGTACTATTAACAGTCATCCTCAGTTCTTAAATGAGTAGAATTTGAACTCTGCATGCCATGAAGGGGGAGGGGGGGGGGAAGCGCATTGACTGCATAGCGGTCTGGTAACTCTGTCAGCGGCACTGATAGGGCGAGCTTTATTCTGATAAGTGATTAACATACTTTCTTGGAGTCATTCTTCAACGCTAACCTATAAAAAGTACCCAGATTTTGGCAATATTACAGAAAAGTAAGTGTTTCTACATGTTTGTAGTTATTTTAACTATTATAAATTTTCCTGTTTTATATATATTCATTTACAGTTTTGAATAGACCACACTTTAGACAATGGCATCGTGGTGGAAGATGGATGATACCTGTGAAAGGAAAAGTCCTCAAACTGGGAAAGCTCTATTCTCTGCGTGCGTCTTACTTCCAGATATCAAGATTGTCCTCGTACGTAAATAAATGGGTCACTCCTCGATACTCCACATTTTCCTTAACAGGTAATATTGCATTAAAGTCACTTCTAAATAAAAATTTGAACTGGAGACTATGAATCCGTTCCCGTACTCCGTGTGACACTATTTAATCTGTGCCTGAATTCCGCGTGAACACGTCCCACAATAGGTTTATTGCTAAATGTCTGTCTTATTTATAACTGCAAGAATCACCAGTACTTACATACACAAGAATCTGAAGCGCAACCGGTTCGATCTACTATACGTCGTTAGTTGTCATGCAATTAATGAAAATGCATATCCATACATTAAAAATCTTATTATGCATGTATTAAAAATCTTAAAATATCTCTGTAATTCAAAGCTAGGTTAACATCTCATGAATATTACATTTCAGATCGTATAAGCGCATTTTTAAATCACTTCACGCCAAAAATTGTTTCGAAAATATTTTCATATTGTCTCATAGGACTCATTTTACTCATGCATGGTATAAAATATGTTGGAATAATTACTATTTAAAATATAGTCCAATGGTTTTTTCGTACTTAAATTATTTCTCTAGAGGTAAGGAAAATGATAAAAAAAGAATTTAAAACTTTGTAATTATGCAATATATTTTGGACGTGTTATTATACATTGTATAGAAGAAATTGAAAGTATAATTATTATTCTAAATTTATTAGGGAGTTTATTATAAGAATTTTAAAATAGTAAAGAAACATTCTTATTGGGAATGCATAATATAGTTATTTAGATTTATATATGCTTGTATAAATAATGTTAAAAAATAGCACACTCCAACATTGATGATTTTGTTCAAAATATAGAACTATTCTGTTTAATTTAAGAAATATTGATAATATTCAGTTAATAAGATTTTTAAAAAGTAAATAGTGGAAGTTTTCTTGAACCATTGATTATATATATATATATATATATATATATATATATAATTCTAATTGAAAAACTCTGATGTGGGCAGCACATGACTTTCCTTATGTGATGCAATGAATTTACTACTTTTACAGCAAAAGAAATAGGTTATTCTTATAGTAGATATTTATAGTCTTTCCAAGATATTGAAATTTCGTCTACTAGTTGCCATTTTCATTGATTTAGCGTCATTTTTATCCATTCTTTCGTTAATTTTGCAACATTTAAAATAGTCGCCAAGTTAGGGACATCCCGCCAAATTCTTCGCCAAAATCTTGCCAAGCGTTATGGATGGAGACATAAGTTATTCTTATGGCAGTTAAATGAATATTGATGTTCAAATACAAAAGTATTATTCAAAGTATCGCTTCTCATGAATGGAACGAGCGAGATCCACAAGAATGATGTCACCCAATTTATCGCGTGATATTACATATGAAAAGTGAACATGTTTCTCAACAATTAATATATATTTTTTAATTTATGGGATTTTTTGATAAATTCATTTGAAAAATGCGCAATATCTCAAGAACGGTTCATGCTAGCGTTCTAAAGTTTATGTCAATCGTTTTCTAAGGAGAAATTACATAAGAAATGTCTGCGTAACTTTATTAAAGGTTTTGATTTTTTGGTTATTTTTTCAAAACTTCACTCAAAAATTTAGGAGAGTTTTGAACATTCGATTGTGTTTAAAAACAATAAGCTTCCAGTATTCATGGATTGTGATTTTTGCACCAAATTTCATTTGAATCGCTTCATTCGTTCGTGAGATATCGTCTCCTCAGTCTCACTGACACACACAAACACACATACACACACGCACACACAAACACGCACACACACACACACACACACACACACACACACACACACACACACACACACACACACACACACACACACACATCACCTCAAAAATGTTCGATACGTGATCAGAGATGCTTGAAACGTGCTCTCCCGTCGAAAACTCGAATTCGAATTTCCGACCCAGTCATAATACTTTCCTTATACATTATGTATATAAGGAAAGTAAAAAAGAGAGATACATCTTTTAAATTCGTAAAGTTAAATTTTTGCATTTTAAACTTTAGTCACTGTCGTGACTTTTGTCACTCAAAGTGTTGACCGAAAGTCTAATATATCAGTCGCGTTTGAGAAAGGATATGTTCGCATTAGAGAAAAATGACCTCGTCAATAAATGGATTGAAAATGGCGAAAATCCGGTCAAATTTTGGCTTTAAATTGCAGCTAATATCTTTTAAACTTATTCGAATTTGAATGAAAAAATAACTTTTGGAAGTCTGTCGGCCTGGGGGTTCAGCTAACCGAAGCTTAGATTTTCCACTTACAAGGGTACACACACAGATAGAAAAAGATACAAAGCAAGGTATTGAGAATGAGAGGGAGAGCGAAAAATAGAGAGAAAAATATATTGAGAGAGAGAGAAAAATTATGAGAGAGAGAGAGAGGGAGATTGAAAGAAAGAGAGAGATTGCGAAAGAGAGAGAAAGAGATTGAGAAAGAGGGAGAAAGAGATTGAGAAAGAAGGAGAAAGAGATTGAGAGAGAGGGAGAAATTGAGAGAAAGAGGAAAATACATCTTATTTTATATGTAAGATATATTTATTCTAAGATTGAAAGAGAGAGAGAGAGAGAGAAAGAGAGATTGGGAAAGAGAGAAAAAGATTGAGATAGAAAGACATTGAGAGAAATTGAGAAAAGGAGGGAAAGACATCTTATTTTATATGTAAGATATATTAATTCTAAGATTGAAAGCGAGAGAGAGAGAGACTGAGAAAGAGAGAAAGATATTGAGAAAGATATTGAGAAAGAGGGAGAATGAGATTGAGAGAAAGAGAGAAAAAGATTGAGAAAGAGAGTAAAAGATTAAGAAAGAGAGAGAAAGAGATTGAGAGAGATTGAGAGAGAGAGAGAGAGAGAGAAATAGAGAGAAAGAGGGAAAGACATCTTATTTTATACGTAAGATATATTTATTCTAAGAAAATACGATAAGAGTATACGATATCTATCAAAGTTAATATCGCATTGCATATAAAAAGAAAAAAATACGACAGTGTTTATAAGAAACAATTAGCATTGAAGTACAAGAAACTTGCTTCTAATACAAAAGATACCCAGTTTGATTTCGTAGTTTCAGAATTGTCCCTTGAACTACTTTCGAAAATCACGATTTCCTAACATGACCTCACGAACTAATGGCATCAAAAGTGGCTGTGCCTTGATTCGCTTTTTTTAAAAAACATCGAAAAACATTCTGCCGCGTATTCTACATTCCCCTCTGAAATTGTTTTGGAACGGCTGAGAATAAAATGGTATTGTGACATTGTATAAAAATGTGCAAAAAAATAACTACTTATTAGGATACTACGTTACGTATTTTTAAGTTTGTTTTTCCCCTTTTAATTTTTATAAATTTGAAGTAATGATTAAAATATTTGGCTGAAAAATTTGGCTTGTTATGAAAAATCTGATGTGGGCTACAAATAGCTTTCCCAAGCTTTTAATGCCCTCCAAGTTCACTTAAATACTTTCACAGCAAACCTTATGACGTGCAATATCCACACAGCACACTGTTTTTATCATTGAATAAAAATCATAAAAATTGGAATTGAGCGATTTTGGCAACTTCAGATATTTTCTATGTCCAAAAAGAAGAATTTATCCATAGTGCAAAATCCTGATCAACAAGTAATGGTCTTTTAATGAATATCCGGTGAAATAAGTGACTATTGGCGACTTGGTTAGTGCCAAAATATAAAATCATTACAAAAATGATCTCTTGTAGCAATTGGTTCAAACTAATAAATCCAAAAAATTATGTTAACAGATTTTTTGCATAAATTGCATTTTAAAAGTGAACAACAGATTTGATGGTATTTATGACTTATAATGATGTCCATTTTTCAAAGACTTGCTTCAGATTCACTATTAGAAAGGTGCAGCAAGGATGAAAATCAAAACAGAAATGCGTCTGTTCATAGTCTGGTTTGGAAAAGATGCCCCACATCAAAAAATGGTTCAAGACAGAGAGTTGAAATTGCAGTTGCCAGAGGTATAATGGATTTCAAACAGGGTCTTTCCTTTTCTGTAGCTCAAATAAGGAAGGATGCCCCATGTTACCTAGAAGGTCTCATGTTCTTACTAAACAAAAATATATAAGACGCTAAAAAACAGCTTTGAACAAATCAACTTTGTTATTCAAAGCTTATCGCAGAAAAGGGAACTTAGCAAAAATAAAATTGAAACAGAATTCTGGTTACTTGGTTGGTAGATACTGAAATGTGTTAGTCATCAATATTGCTCTTACATACATTTATACATTTTAATATAATGTATTATCTTTGAATTTGTGTGTGCAACAGCCATTTATAATATATTACGGTCCAGCAGCAGCAATTTTAATATTTTTCTCTGTATATAAAAATTTTGATGATTTTTTTTTTCTTTTTTCAATTTTTAAAATTTATTTTTTATACACATATTAACATTTTGTGAAAATTTAAACTTGGTATATATTTATTGTGTATGAAAGATTACTGAAAAAAATTTTCAGATTAATATCTACATGAACAGCTATTTTGCATAATTTTTAAACTTTAATACCTTTTTTCTCAAAGACTTGATTTTGAATATTTTTATAAATTTAAATTGATTAAGTCAAATTCTACTGCACGGATATGAATGAAATTTGGAACAATTGTTATATATATAAACTTTTCCTTAATTTATCTTCAGTAATTGCTGAAATATGTGTTTGTTTTTTTATTATAATTTTTGAAAACAATATTTGTGGTGCAAAATCACGTGTTTTCCATTATTTTTTATTCATTTTTTTCTGATTCATATTTACAAAAACTGTGAAAACAATTTATTTCTTACATATTTTTATGTTAAAAAATGTTCCAATTAAAATTTTAGATTAAATTATTTTTCTGCTTATATAAAAAAAAACTTGTCAAAATTTTGAAATTTTAATTTCAAAAAAATATATTTTTTTTTTAATTTTTAAATTCTGAATATCACATTTCGTTTACTATACTTACAATCTACCTGAATACAAGAAATTACAATTATAACTTTAAAATTGCAGATTTCAGTAATTTGGGTAACATACCAACTTAATTGATGATCCGGGTCGCCTGATTTGGCGACAAATTGCGTCAACTTGGTAACATATTTAGTGAAATAACGCCAACTTTCCTATGTATGCGTGTTTCGGAAACCTGCCGAGTTTGGCAGTTAAGTTAAGAATTTCCCAAGTAACGTGGCTTACCCAGAAATTCCCACGTAGGGTATGTAAGCTGGTCATCATTCAGTTGGAATGAGTTGGCGTAATACAAGGGACAGAGAATTGTGAATACGTCAGTGTCTTGTGAATATAATCTTATGGTTTGTAAATGAGTTAATTGCTGTTTTATTGTAAGTGGCAGTTATTTGTGACATAGTAAAATAGAAAGATATTTTTGCTATATAGTGTTCCTGTATACTTTTATTTGTACTAAAGCGTTAGCTATTCAGAACTGTTTATTATATCATTTAAATACCCCCGCTGACGTAAGAAATATTGCTGACAGCAGCACATTAATCCACAACAAGTTCATTCCTGGACGCTATAGGAATTTTTCTCAATTGCGAGCCTCTCTATTGCGAACCTCTCTATTACTTTCCTTATATACATTTTGTATAAGGAAAGTATTGTGACGGGGTCGAAAATTCGAAATCGAGTTTTCGACGGAAGAACACGTTTCAAGTATCCCTGATCACGAATCGAACATTTTTGGAGTGATGGCTGTGTGTGTGTGTGTGTGTGTATGTGTGTCAGTGAGTCTGTGGAGACGATATCTCACGAACAAATGAAGCGATTCAAATGAAATTTGGTACAAAAATCACAATCCGTGAATACTGGAAGCCTATTATTTTAAAACACAATCGAATGTTCAGACCCCCCCCCCTAAATTTCCGAGTGAAATTTTGAAAAAATCATCAAAAAATAAAAACCTTTAATAAAGTTACGCAAATAGACATTTCTTATATAAATTTTCCTTAAAAAAACATTGACATAAACTTTAGAACGCTAGCATGAACTGTTCTCGAGATATTGCACATTTTTCAAAAAAATTTATCAAAAAATCCAACGAATTAAAAACATATTATTAAAAAGTCAAATAAAATTTAAAAAAATATTTCTTATTGAGAAACATGTTTATTTTTCATATGTAATATCATGCAATAAGTTTAGTGACATCATTCTCGTAGATCTAACTCGTTCCATTCACGAGAAAAGGTACTTTGAATAATACTTCTGTATTTGAACGCCAATAGTCATTTATCTGCTGTAAAAATAACTTATTTCTCCGTCCATAATGCTTGGCGAGATTTTGGCGACGAATTTGGCGGAATGTCGCCAAATTGGCGACATTTTTAAATGATGACAAATAACATTTGACAAATAACATTTAAATGTTGACAAATGTTGACAAATCTCGCCAAATGGATAAATATGACGCTAAATCAATGAAAATGACGACTAATTGAAGAAAATTTAATATCTTAGAAAGAATATAAGAATAACATTTTTTTTTAACTGTAAAAGTAGAAAATTCATTGCATTATATAAGGAAAGTCATGTGCTGCCCACATCAGATTTTTGTATATAGTAGATGCAGAAATACACAACCTTCGGGAGAGTAATTTAAAAATAATTATTGACAAATACCTATATTAGTAAAAATATTCATTGTTCTTCAAATTATTGTTTAAATCCTAAAATTAAAACAAGAAAGATCGATCATGCGTAAAGCATTGATTATGAAACACTTTCCAACTGCAATGCAATTTTATTTAAACATCTCTAAAATACGATACATTCAGCTGTGATATTTTAATTATCACAGACACTAACGTATTTTACTTGAAAACTTAAAACTTCATCGAGAAAAATGAACTTTATTCAAATGACGCCATCGAAATATAAATAGTCTGGCTCTCTATATGTAAAGACAGTGAATATTTCATTCATACACTTTTAATCCAGATCCACAGTTAAATAATTTTAGGTGAAAAAATTCAGAAAATCTTATACTCTTATACAACTCATCTTACAATCACTTGTTTACATTCTGCATCCATTAAAGTGAGGCTTCGCTGTAGAAATAATCAAAGTTTGATGATCATTTAAACTAAAAAATATTGTAATTGCATTGGCGCAAAATATAGATGCACAGAAAATACGCAATAATAAATCGGGTTTGGGACGGATGCAACAATAAAATAAATTTAGAAGAACTTTGAAAAACACGATTTTTACTCTGGGAAAAAAGATGGATGCCCTATTTTATTTTGAAGTGGGTCACGTAATCTCCTTATATAATATGGGTCGAAAACCCTGGCCGTCCGACTCATCCGAAGTCTTCGGATGAGTCGGACAGGTTGAAGGCCCAGACCACACGACCAACCCAGGGGGTTTATGGTATCAAGTTGTGTGCCCGTGAGTCGGACAGGTGTAATTATTATTTCAATTTTTATTTAAAAACTACCGAACATGTTTTGCTGAAATTTTTTTATATATTTTATGGGATAATTTGAATATTTCCAAAAATTTTCGAAACAATTTATGAATTTTAACTTCACTCAAAAATGTCCAAAAACCTAGGTCCCATGGGGTTCAATGTATTTCCTTTTTTCAACACGGGGTCAATCCAATACTAATTTGGTGATATAATTTATTTACATTCCCATATGTCCTACAGATCGTCTCAACAACATACTAAAATTTCATCTTGATAAAGTTATTTTTACGGCAGTTATTGTGCGAACGGGCAGACAGAATGAACAAAATCATAAACACTTTTTAACGATGTTGTAAAGTGTTAAAACAATAACTGAATATTTATAAGAGTAATAATAATTTAAAAAAACGATACTTACTTTACTACTTTCCTTATATACATATAATGTATAAGAAAAGCATTGTGACGGGGTCGAAAATACGAATTCGAGTTATCGACGGGAGAGCACGTTTCAAACATCCCTGAATCCGAAACAGACGTTCTTGAGATGAAGTCTGTGCGTGTGCGCGTGTACGTGTGCGTGGAAGTGTGTGTGTGTGTGTGTGTGTGTGTGTGTGTGTGTGTGCGTGTCAGTCAGTCTGTGGAGACGATAACTGACGAACAAATGGACTGATTCGAACGAAATTTAGTACAAAAATTACAATCCATAAATACTGGAAGCCTATTGTTTTTATACGCAATCGAATGTTCAGAATCCCCCTAAATTTTCGAGTGAAGTTTTGAAAAACTCATCAAAAAATGAAAACATTTAATAAAGTTACGCAAACAGTCATTTCTTATGTAAATTTTCATTAGAAAACGATTGAGATAAATTTTTGAACGCTAGCGTTAACTGTTCTCGAGAGATATTGCACATTTTTAAAAAAAATATCAAAAAATCATATAAAATAAAAAATAATATTACCTATTGTGAAATATGTTCTCTTTACATAGTCATATCATACGATAAATTTAGTGACATCATACTCGTAGATCTAGCTAGTTCTATTCATGTGAAAAGATACTTTAAGCATTACTTTTGTATTTGGACTCGAATAGTCATTTATAGACTACAAGAAAAACTTATATCTATTTCCATAAGGCTTGGCGAGATTTTGGCGGAATGTCGCCAAATTGCCGAGTTTTGTAAATGTTGCTAAATTAACGAAATGTCGCCAAATTAATAAAAATGGCGCTAAGTCAATGAAAATGACGACTAGACGATGAAATTTCAATATCTTGGAAAGATCATAAGCATAGACTATAAAAATAACACATTTCTCAGTCCTCCCGTAACGTTTGGCGAGAAATTTAGCGGGATGTCGCTAACTTGGCGACTATATTCAATGTTGCTAAAATGACAAAAATGTCGCCAAATTGATAAAAATGACGCCAAATTGGAAGTAATGTGTCCTAAATTCTGATTTCCGTCATATGACGGGCATACCTTCTAGTATATAAGAAATACTCTTCTCTCCGTCTGTCTGTAACACTTGCATTTGGCATTGTGATGCATTTGTCAAAATCGGCGAATAATTTAGCAAAGTATTTCCAACTTGGCGATTGTTCACCGCTGATTAACAAAAATATCTTCAAAATTGCAAAAATGACGCTAAATTAATGAAAATGACGCCTAATTGATGACGTAATTATTAAGGTATTTTAATACGTGGACTATATCACTCATTGAAGATGCTATCAATATTGATGTCTGTTTATTTAGAGGTGCGCTAAGTATAAGGTAATTGAGTATTTTGAAATAGATTTACATGCTGTCATCCGGAAAATCGCCAAATGTGCAATTCAACGATAAAAACACAGCGCCGTGAATCTTATACATTATTTTTGGACTGTAAAACTAGTAAATTCATTGCATTATATAAGGAAAGTCATGTATTGTCCACATCGAATTTTTTTGTTCTGTGTTCAATAGCAATAAAATAGAAAGCAAATGAAAACAATAAAAATAGAAACCACCATCTCTGTATCGTCACGAATATAAAAGGAAGAGTAGATTTTGGATGCATCGCAGAAATAAGACTAAAGAAAATATCCCATGCTATTCGATGTTCTGGAATTTTTATTTCATGTGGGATACAAACTGGAAAAATGGCAGTCTCATTCTCCCAAAGAAATTACTTTTAGAAAGAGGCAGAATGTTTCTATATCGCAGGGATTTTGTCTTTTCTTTACGATATTGAGAAACAGTTGGTGATATCTTTTGAGGTATTCTAAAGATTTTTAAAATCTAGGCTATATATACACGTCATTAAGTATTATTACCAGTAAATAAGAAAAATCCAGCTAATATTCAGATTCAACCATAACATAGATTTATACCTAACGACAAAATTCCTATCAATTGGCATTTCTCAAAAAATATCTAGTAATCTATTTGTATTTATATTTTTAAGGGACCTCAAGACTCTTAAAAGTGCTATAAACATAGTGAATTCCAATATTTCACATTTTATTTTATGTATCTTTGCCTATACACCGATAATGCCTCAAATTTTTTTGACTTACAAGTGCCTGTAACATATATGATAATTTATTCAATAAGGTGAATCAGATAATAAGATTATTAAAAAATGTATAATGTCCATGAATTTGTTGAAAACATCATTTTGATACAGGTTGCTTGCGTGTACGATTTCAACAAAACTATTAATTCCAGAAACAAAAATCTGATGTGGGCAGCACATGACTTTACCTGCAGACTCAAATTCATTTTTCCTTTATTTCTTTAATAATTAATTAAATTGAGTTTAATTGCACAAAATGACACTAAATTTGCATTTTTATTCAATTTCTGTTTTTATTTGGTAATTGGACATTTTTCCAAAGGCGGCATACCAAAACTGCGAAAAACTCAAATATTCCAAGAACGGTTAGTCCTATAGTAATAGACTTGTTATTTTCTTTTCCTCGTCAAAAATCACGTATAAAACAAGCATTCAAGTGATACATGTGAACATACGTAGTCTTTTTTTTAGATTCTGGCGATTTTTGCGGGCCATTTCGCAAAAAAAAAAAGGCGGGGTTGTTTTTCTCGAATCGTACTAAAAACTGATCACTACCAGGGTCACATCCAAGTGACTTACCTACCAAATTTTATGAAATTCAATCAATTAGTTTTTGAGTTAGAGTGGATACATACCTTGCACAGACAGACACACAGACTAACAGACAGACAGACACACAGACGTGACGCAAAAAATAGTTTATTCGTACTCTGGAGATCCCAAAACGTGTTGATTCGTCGAAAACTCGAGTTTCGATTTTCGACATGATTCCAATACTTTATGCATTACCATGTATTGCAGGGCAAGTAAAAATATTGTTAATTATGATGCAAAAATATCCATTCAAGAAGTGAATAGATAGTTTGACATGATAATCAGTAATATTTTTGGTGTCTCGGAGCGATAGTTTTGTTGAAATCATTCGCTCAAACAACCTGTATCAAAACAAAATTTTAATAAATGCATGAATACTATACAATTTTTAAAAATTTTATTATCAGATTCACCTTATTGAAAAAATTATCATATATGTTACAGGTCTTCACTTATTACCCATACAATGTATAGGGATTATCGATGCACAGGGGAAGAGGCATTGACGTGAATTAATGGAATTTACTCTTCATGTAACTTTTAAGAGGCTTGAGGTCCCTTAAAATCTTGCGACACTCATGCCAATATGGTGCACAACGGACCAATCATACCGAGACTGCTTCATCCGGCTTGGAATTGAAAGGCGATTGAGTATAAGGGGCAGGGGGGGAGGGTCTGCCCCCAACTGTCTACGATTCTATGAGACTGGAACAATTTCATGACTAAGTCACAAATTTTCTTCAGTATGAAAAGTCTCATACTTATTACTTTCCATGCAATACATAATAATGTATAGGAAAAGTATTGGAATCATGCCGAAAATCGCAACTCGAATTTTCTACGAATCTACATGTTTTGGGACCTCTTGAATACGAAAATGCTATTTTAGCGTGACGTCCGTGTGTGTGTGTGTGTGTCTGTCTGTCTGTGCAATGTATGTACCCACTCTAACTCAAAAGCTAATAAATCGAATTTCATAAAATTTAGTAGGTAAGTCATTTTGGTGTGACCCTGGTGCTGGTTTGTTTTTGGTGCGATTCGGAAAAACAGAACCCGCTTTTTTTACGAAATGGCCCATAAAAATCTAATGTATCCACTCTAGTTGAAATACTAATTGACCAAATTTCACAAAATTTGGTAGATAAGTTACTTGTGGGAAACTCCAGTGATGATTCGATTTTGATATGCTTTGGAAAAGGACAACTTGCCTTTTTTTTACTAAATGGCCCTCAAAAATCTCCAAAATCTAAAAAAAAAACTACGTATGTTCAAATGTATCAATTAAATGCTTGTTTTATACTTAATTTTTGACGAGGAAAGGAATAAGAACAACTCTATTACTCTAGGACTAACCGTTCTCGAGATATTTGAAATGTTTCGCACTTTTGTTATGCCGCCTTTGGAAAAATGTCCAATTACAGACTAAAAACAAATATTGAATTAAAAATCTGATGTGGGTAGCACATGCCATTTCCTGCAGACTTATATCCACGTTCTCTTTATTTTAAATAAATTTAATTCACTTTTAATTCAATTTCATTCTCATCTGATAACTGGACTTATTTTCAAAGTTGGCGTAGAGAAAATACGAGAAAAAATTAAAACATCTCGAGAACGGCTAGTCCTAGTGTAATGAGGTTGGTCTTATTCTTTTCTTCGTTAAAAATTACATATAAAACAAGCATTTAATGGATATATTTGAGCATACGTAGTTTTTTATTTTAGACTTTGACAATTTTTGCGGGCCATTTTGCAAAAAAAGGCAGGTTATCTTTTCCGAATCATACCAAAATCTAATCAACACCAGGATGACCCACAAGTGAGTTATCTACCGAATTTTATGAAATTCAGTTCATTAGTTTTACAGCTAGAGTGGATACAGCCTTTTGCGGGCCATTTCGAAAAAGGCGGGTTCTGTTATCTCGAATCATACCCAAAACTAATCAGCACCAGATTCGACCACAAATGACTTATCTACCAAATTTTATGAAATTCGTTCAATTAGTGTTTTAGTGAGAGTGGATACAAAATCTGCACAGACAGACAGACAGATACACACACAGCTACACAGAGACACACACACATATACACACATACAGACACACACAGACGTCACGCAAAAAATGGTTTTATTGTATTCTAAAGGTGTCGAAACGTGTAGATCCGTTGAAAACTCGAGTTGCGATTTTCGGCATGATTCCAATACTTTCCCTATACATTACCATGTATTGCAGAGAATGTAAAAATACAAAATTTAGTGTTATTTTGTGCAATTTAACTCAATTTAATGAATTATTAAAGACATAAAGGAAAAATCTGATGTGGGCAGCACATAACTTTCCTGCAGACTTATATTCACGTTCTCTTTATTTTAATTAAATTTAATTTACTTTTAATTCAAATTTCATTCGGTAACTTTTATAATTATCTCAGTTGCAATCGATCCGTTTCTCGTTCTTTACGAATCGAGTGGGCTGATGAACATAAGGTAGCGTTATACTGGGTGTAATGAACTGTTGATATATGTATCAGAATTTCCATGGAGCTAGAAAGGAGGAGATAAAACTCCTGTGGATGAAAAGCTTGAAAATGTCATAATGTTTTGAGAATTCTATCTAGGTGTCGCTAGTGTTATTAAAGTAGTTGCTATAGTTAGTTGACACTATAGAAAAGCGTAGTATTTAGTATATGTATTTTTGATTATTTTTAAATTAAAGGCTGCCTTATTATGAGTATAATTAACCAGTATTTTTGAATAGTTGTAGGAAAGAGTACAGAATATAGGGAGATAAAAATTAATTGAAGAGTAAAATTATTTTGAATACTTGGGAATATTCTTTATTGCTTCAGTTCTACTTTTCATTGCACTGATAATTTATTTTTTCAAAATTGACAGTTTAAATAAATATTTTAGGTCTTTCGCTATATAAATGCATACAATATAGGCCTACTTATCTTATCCCAGCGCCACCTGAATTATTGTCTCAAACGATATTGGCGTTTTCTTAATATGAAGATATAACTCCTTACTTTTACCTCCATGGGAATTTCTGTTTGCGATGACTCAAAATAGTTGTTTGGGTGTCTTGAGTCACCCGTGAATAAGAACCCTTTGACTCTTGATACATTTTATCTCTTCTTCGGAAATGACGTGAGATACTCGTATTGGTGAGTGCCGTAAAGACATGATGTAGAATAATACGTAAAATTAAACAGACTCGGAACTTGCGAAATATTTATGCTTCGCAAAAACCATCATATAAACATGTACAACAACATCTGTGGACTGCTGAAAGGCATACCAGTTCTCCTCCTGCTATCATCTCCCGCTCGCTTAGCGAAATCCTATCAATGCGACTTCTCTGACGGGTGTAATGTCTTCTCTGTCTTCTCTGACGGTGTGTAATGACTTCTCTGACTTCTCTGACGGTGTGTAATGTCTTCTCTGATGGTGTGTAATGTCTTCTCTGACTTCTCTGACGGTGTGTAATGTCTTCTCTGACGGTGTGTAATGTCTCCCTCATCTCGTATTTTCATATACAGTAGGTGCCGCTTAATGTGATCGCGGATAATATTATCATTCGTTTAATGTTATCAGAATCGCGAAGTCCCGAACGCTTGTATATTAACACATGTTAAAAAAATCGGTTTTTGTAATCTGCGCCTTCGTTTATTGTTATCACTTTATCATTTCACTTTCGTCGTTCGTGTACCATTTTCGATTTTTTTTTCATTCTCTCAACAAAAAATCCAAACTACGTATACGTAAAAGCAAAGGGAGAAGCCCCAAAACCCCAAAGAGGGCCCTTTTTGTTGGCACGTGCAGGAATTTGCCGCAAGGTGGTTCCTCAGGCGCATGGCCCGACGCTTAGCGCGAGCTCTGCAGGTGGTGATTTCTCTCCCCTTTTCCCTCCTTTGAGAATTGTGGGGGCGTAGGAAAAGCATAGAGTTCTTTTCTTATCAGTAAGCAAAGTGCTTGGACTGTTATAAGCTGTAGAATTTTT
This sequence comes from Amaurobius ferox, assembly GCA_951213105.1. Classification (NCBI taxonomy): domain Eukaryota; kingdom Metazoa; phylum Arthropoda; class Arachnida; order Araneae; family Amaurobiidae; genus Amaurobius; species Amaurobius ferox. The sequence continues at coordinate 130,739,852 of OX578146.1, read as the reverse complement.
TCTCTCTGTCAAGTTGCATTTCAAACTTTATTTCAGACGGTCAAACATTTTAGCAATGGGGGAAAAAACGCAATGATTTAACTGTTAAGGACAAAATTGACATTTTGAAACGTTTTGATAATTTACCCAAGATGAGTCAAAGAAATGCTGCTGCTGCACTAAAAATCTCTCAGAAATGTTAAAGAATCGCGACGAGATTGAAAATAAAGGGAAGTTGAACGCAAATTTGAACTGTAAGCGAAGACGTACTGGGAAATTTGGAGAAGTCGAATCGGCTTTGACACTGTGGTTTGCCAATGTTAGAGAAAAGGATGAAGGCATAAACGGTCCTTTAATGCGGCAGAAAGCTGAAGATCTTGCTTCTAAAATGGGCAAAAATATTTCGTCGCAACGGACGGATGGTTTAATCGCTGGAGAAAAAGGGAGAACATTGAGTTCAAACTTACCCATGGGGAAGAAAAGGACGCCGCTTTTCCAGTTGCAAAGGCATGGATTTCCGAAGAATGGCTGAAAATAATCGCTGATTATTCACCCGAAAACATCTACAATGCTGACGAAACCGGACTTTATTTTCGTGTCTTGCCAGAACATGCGTACTTGTTCAAAAACGAGAGCTCTAAGGGATGCAAAGTTTTAAAAGAACGTATAACTGTACTCTGTTGTGCGAGCATGACTGGAAAGAAGAAGAAACTCTTTGTTATCGGAAAAACCAAAAATCCGAGATGCTTTAAGGATGTTAAGAAATTGCCTGTTGATTATGCTGCCAATAAAACAGCGTGGATGATAGTTGCTCTATTCAGCGAATGGCTTCTAAAGGGGGACAAAGAATTAGATCACAATATCGCCGTACTCATCGATAACTGCAGAGCCCACGATGCAAATGTCACATTAAAGCATATCAAAATCATTCTCCTACCTGCCAATACTACATCACGTATTCAACCATGTGACCAAGGAATAATTCGTGCAATGAAAGAGTATTACCGTGGAGAAATGCGCACTAGGGTTTTGGAAAATATGGAAGGTACGGAACAACTGAGTGCAAACGCGTTAGCAAAGAAGACGAATGTACTTCAGGCCCTCCATCTTTTGACAATGTCGTAGGATAGAGTGTCCGAGAATACAGTTAAGAACTGTTTCTCGCGCTGTGGGTTCGTTAAAGCGGACGAAGGTATGGCTGTACCTGAATTGGAATTCGATGAAACAGTACTCGTACCATCCGACATGACTGAAAATGACTTTGCAGAATAGATGTCTATAGATGAGAACGCCCAAGTGGCTACAACAATGACTGATGAAGATGTATGCCGAGCTGTATCTTGTTCTATCGACGAAAACGATGAAAATGAGGACGAAGCTAAAAACCGTGTTGAGAATCCACCAACTGCTAGTGAAATGAGAGAGGCTCTCCGTGTTTTGGGTCTCGGGGTGCAACACAGAGGCACTGCTGGAGACTTTCGCGAACAGTACAGGTATGAAAGTTTTATACATAATTTGCTGAGATAAAGTACAAGGCAGACAACTTTGGAAGACTTTTTTTAATTGACCTATTTTAACTATTTGTTTAAAATAGTGTTTGAGTGAATCGTAGTCTTTTTAATTTGTAGTAGTTGCAAAAATACAGTAAATATTAATTTTTAAAATCAAAATTTTATGTTTCTGATACTTTTTGTTTATTGTTATCAATCGGTTATTGTTATCAAATAGCATCTGTCCCAAAGCGATCACATTAAGCGGCACCTACTGTATATATATTTCTATAGACCACCCTGATAATCAGAGCACTGTAGCATGTGTCTTCGAATTTTGTCTGAGAATTCAATGACGCATAAACCTCCATGCGAACTCAATTCTTTAGTTTCTCTCTTGTTTGATAACATACTTAATGCCCTTATTCCGCCTCTCAGAGCAGATTCTGCTGGTGACGGAAATCTTAATAGCTTTGTATTCGAAATTGCAGCTGGGCTACCTCTACTCGCAGGTCTATGACTGCACATCAGCCAAAGCATATCTAAAAGCGTTTTCTGAGGTTATTCTGGGTTTCTCACACTGGCTTAAGGAAAACTTAAGCAAGGTGCTTAACTACAAATAAGATGATAATACAGCATACAGCTGTTTCGAGGATACGCTGGATCCCATTCGTCAGTGCAAGAAAACCAACAAACCCGAAGTCACAAAAACGAACTTGTACTAATTAAGGTGACTAATTAAGTTGTAACATAATTGTACTAATTAAGTTGACATCGCTTTTCGAGCTTAAGCATTGGTTTCAGTCACATGCTTCTAATTAAAAAGTGTGTTAAAATTAAATACGAATTTCTTTCAAAATGTTTTACACTGAGTGGTACTTTTTACATCAAAATTGTGCGTGTATGTGAGGGGGGGGGGGGTCTACATTTTTTTAGGGTCCCTTCAGAAAAGAAAAATTAAAGTAGAATACTTTGCACTAAATAGTAACTAATCAAAGGAAAGAAAACAGTTCAATTATCTACTATGTTCATGAACATATTATAATATAAATAACGTAAAAATCCAAGCAAAATAGGCTAAAATCAGAACATTTGAATTGGATTATCCTTCAGCTCTGACTCGTGCTGCTGAGGCTGACTAAAATTAAAACCAGACTTTGTACAAAACATATCTGTGAATTTTTATTTGCAGCTAACCCCAGATTTATAGAGAAGTGATCTATTTTTATTAAACAATAGCTCGCCAAATATTGTAAATAATTACATCGGGTATTTTTGTTAGACTAGTTATTATTTTTAACATAAAATTTTTGAACTCAAGGCGCCCTATAAAAATTAAAAACCCTTATTTTCTTGAAAATGCTACCAACCGTAAAAAATTATGAAACAGTATCACATTCAATTTTAACAAACTTTCAAATTGGTTGTATGTGTCTAAAACGAATTGCTAAACTGGAAAAGCGAATTCACGTATACTGAACTACCCTGCAAAGATAAGTATTTTAGAAGCCTTATATCACTTTCACTGTATATAAACTGTCAATTATAAGGAAATAAAAAGTTTAAATTATCGTTTTATTTTTAGCACAGTTGTATTTTTATAACCACTTGGTTCTACTAACAGAACAGACTGTATCCGTTTTCAATGACTTTAGTCAGAAATTTATTATATGTAATGTTTCACAATTCTTTAGAATGTTTATAACTCTAACAATCATATAAACGGTTGAATCTAACAATATCTCGTCATTTATGCAGATCACAGTTCCATTTCGATGGGTTTAAAATATTTCCAACGTTTTGAATACCCAAATGAGGATTAGACTTTCACTTATATACAAATTTGTGATGCAAAGTACTTTAAGAAAGATATATCTATGTCTTAAAACTTTACTCACGTCTTGGACAAGACTTTGCTTTTAAGTCATTTTACTCATCCCCAAATTTTAATTCAAATCAAACCGTCTCAAAATACAGATCGGCGGCAAGCGATGCTCCCTAAAGACGTACTCCCGAAAGGCGTCTTATTCCATTTCCACATTACGAGCGTAATTGTTTAGTGAGTTACGTAAGATTAAAATTTGGAATAATTTTTAGCAAAACCATCTTTATATATTCTGCCGTTGTAAATTAAAATTGAACTTCAAAAGGAAGCAGACCAATTATTCTTATTAAATATTGAGATAAGAATAAATGTTTCAATTATAATACGGTTCAAGTGATGAAAATATGTCCACCTCCGTAAGCATACGACACAGCGTTTCAAGCGAGCAATTTGAGTTGTATAGTGAATTAATATATTTAAAAACACATTTAAGTTTCCCTACAATGCATGGTCATGTATAGGGAAAGGATTGTAATAGTGTCAACAATCGCAACTCGAGTTTTCAACGGATATACACGTTTTGGGACCTCAAATATACGAAGAAATTATTTATAGCATGCCATCTGTGTATGTGTGTATGTCTGTGTGTCCGTCTGTGTGTGTGTGTTTGTGTGATGGGCAAAATCTCAAATTCTTACTTATGAACCTTGTTTATAAGGGGCATTCCCAAAGTCAGGAGAATGATCCCATTACAGGTAAGTTTTTTTTATCCTGATGAGCGTAATACTGACCCAATGATGTTGTTATCTGAAACTAGAGAGCGATTTTAACTTTGAGAACATTTCCCTATCTCCAAGCTCGGTATCAGAAATATAATATTGAACAACCCAGTCATTTGAAATAATACTGCCTCGAATGCCAATGCAGTTCATTGAAGGGTTAATTACATTTAAATGTGTCTGGAGGAACTTTGCTCAATATTTAAATACTAAAATAATAATAAGTTTCAAGTATTTCAAATCAATACTGGATCGCATGAAGACCTCTTTCTGTATAGAAAAATTGCATATGTATAAAATTAAATAATTGAGAAATAAATATTCAATAAATAAATAACGGATTTAATGTAACTATTAACTCTTACCTTATCGTGTTGTGGTAGTTTTCTAAGATTGTTTTGTGATAGGTACGTTTTCTCCATGAAGATAGATACCATGAAAACACTATACGGCAATTTTATTTAAATTAAATGGCCTTCACCTTAATAAATACCTTATGACTCCCTTATGTATTTAACAGCACTTAAGCGTATTTAAGCACTACGGATCCATGGTGTTTTAAATACACTTAAATTATCTTACAGTTGAAATTTTTTATTCTTGATGACATGAATATGTCTTGCAACGTCTCTTTGTTCCAAACTTTTAATCACGTATAATTGGATGACGCATTGAGTGTTTGTTGCAAATGCATTTTGCTCCAAACTTTGACAGTATAAGAACTTTTTTACAGAGTAAATATGCGTTAGTGTAAAGTAACTAGCTAACGTTGCGTTGAAATGCTTTCTTCCTTCAAGTAGGACATCGCCATAAATTGTTGGAGATCGTTTTTACGCAAATCAGAATGAAGCCATCGAGTTTGTATACAATGTTCTGTAATGGAATTGCTTACAGTGTGAGAGTGGTACTGCTGGCAGCATATCTGTGTACGACATAAGATATACATTTTAAATTTCTCAGTCATTTTTATATGAGATTTTGCGTGTGAAACAATTTTCATTCTTGAAGATGACATAAATATTTCTTGCAACGTCCTTTTGCTCCCAACTTTTAATAGCGTATATCTGGATGATACATTGAGCATTTGTTGCAAATCCATTTCTTTCCAAACTTTAAGAGCATAAGAACAAAGAAAACTTGCGTTAGTGCAAAGTAACTCGCTAACGTTGTCGTGAAATCCTTTCTTCCTTCAAGTAGTACATCATCACAAATTGTTGCAAATAGTTTTGGCACAGATCAAAATGAAGCCATCGAGTTTGAATACAGTTTTCTGCAAAGTAATTGTTTACATTGTGGGAGTGTTGCAGCTGGCAGCATATCTATGTACAATATAAGATATCCATTTTAAATTTCCCTATCTTTTACATATGAGATTTTGAGTGTAAAACAATACATCCAATTTCTCTCTGCACAGATACCTTAGATATTCGATTAGGTATGACTAAGGCTCCTAAATATATAGGCTGTCGCAACCGCCATTTTAGAACACAATGGCGGTTGAATTCTCTGAATAACACTGCCGCCATTGAAATAAATTGGCAGTTATCGTCTGCCTGTGCTATTTCAATGGCACGTGCAGCTACATTGCGTATCAAATATCAGCCATGTAGGCTGATATTTGTTTTCTTCTCATATATAGATGGTGCCAGCGACACTTGTATTTTATTGTGATCGAATTTAAAATGAGTTTTCATAAAAATTTATGCCAAGTTTATTAAATTTTATTTAACAGACGCTTATTTTAATGATATAATACTCCTTATTATTTATCAAAACAATTTCCAAAGCCACTAATGCCAAAAACTTCTTACTGATACTGATGAGCAATATCGTAACGTTTAACAATATCGTAACGTTATCGTAAATGTTTGAGAAAACGTATTTATAAATTAAACGTATAGCAATTAACACATAAAGAAAAAACCAAAACCTACATATTTATGAAAACAAAGAAGAAACGCATTTACAAATAATGATGAAGTAATCGAAAATATTGAAATATTAGAAGATATTCTGAGCTGACCACAAGCCAACTACGGACGTATATCAAGAAAGTTGCATATTCAATAAGTTGAACCGTGTAAACAGGCCAATTTCTGGCGAGTACGGAAAAATATTTATTCAATAAATTGCCTCGTGTAAATTGAAAGTTGTACGGGTAGAAATGGATTGATCAACTTCTTGTATGGTGTAAAAGGACCTTAACTGCTTTTACCATGTACAGCCATAGCTTCAACTGGGAGTAAAGATGGCCGCTGTCGCATCAGTCTGTATATTTAGGAACCTTAGGTCGACCGATCTGGGTAGAAAGAAAAAAAAATAAATTTATCTCTGCATAACAATGCGCCAACTATAATTTTTCGAAATAAAAATAAATGTATAGGTTTTTGCGATAGAAATTCCAACTCCCTATCAGATAAAGGAAGATATAATTAAGAAATAAATTATTATTTGATGGATATATGTGTTTCAGCTTGCAAATTGATTGAATTATTTTTCCTCTCTGTAGGCATAATCTGCATACCAGGGCTATTTTGATGACCAGTCAATATTATATTAACGCGGATTCCGAACCACTTTAAGGATCTATGTGCAATCTCACGTTAAAAAAAATATGATGTCAGATTGCGTGATTTACAGCATCGTTATAACAGGAGAATATATACAGTTTTAAAAATACGAATCCAGACTAAACATCCAGCGAAATCCAGAGTGCGATATATAACAATATGAGCTACGAAACGTTTCTACTACGTGATTTTGTTTCCTAATGCAGTTATGTTCTGTGTTAAAAATGGGTCTCCTCATTGGTTCCACTTGAATCGTATAGCCCGTCCTTCTTGTTACATGTTGCATCATTGAAAATCATGCTTTATAAACTAAGACCGACAAGGATCAAGTAAATGATACAAATCCTAATGTACCAGTTCTTATTGCATGCGCTCTCGTTTTTCTTTCCTCTATGCGTAGAATTTCTAATAATACCCAGAACATTTTGGCCATTAGGTTTATTTTCTCCATGTAAGTCGATTGTTATTATTTTACTACTGTTCTGAAATTAATATTGAAATTTTAAATGGGTTTAAAATATGAAAAATCATTTTATGGAAATTGACAGGTCTTTTATATATGGAACTGTTGAATTTATTGAACTTATATTTAGATTTTTTTTTATTATTTCATGAAAGGTTAAATGAAAAATGATTTTGTTTAACCGTAGAATTAAAAAACACCTTTGCAATGAACTTATATTTACACATTTAAATTTGAATGCGTTCGCATTTAGAGTTTTATTTTTTAGTGTTTTGATAATGTAAACATTTAAAATAATTAAATTCATGTTAGTATACTAAAATATTTAAAACTCATTAAAGATTAACTGGAATACGTGTTCAAAATTAAACTTAAATAAAGTAAAAATATTGTTAACATAATGTTTAATGTGCATATAAACATGTATATTCAGTATTTACATTATACATATGAAAAACATTGAAGATTGTTTACAGACTGTTTTTTTATTGTGTCATATTTCTCATTCATTATTTGAACTTTTCTCAGCTACTATATATAGCAACAGAATTTTGGATTACTCGTCATAAAGTACACAGAAAAAATGCATTAGCAACTAAAGTTTCAATTAATTACGCATATATTTTAGGATCTGGTAAATATCAGAGAAATATAAGGATTGAATATTTAAGAATTGGAATTTTTATCTTACAAAACCAAGATTTACAATATAACTGACTTTTTTAAATGCTATCATTACTTTGTGACATTAAGAAAATGTCCACCAACCTCACATTTTGTATACACCCGACATAGAAAATGCAACACCGTGAAACTTTGGCAGAATAATTATGGAAATTGCGAGACAAACGCAGCTGACCAATGTATGAAAATTCTGAAATGCAAGTACGCCACGTGATTAGAGTACGGGATAAAAGGAATGGAAACGGCAGTTGGGTCCAAAATTGTTAGTGTATGTCGCCTACGGAAACCCGTTATACGAGCTGTCTTCGTTTCAAAAGTCGTATGTTGTTGAAGAGATGCCTGCCAGCCGACGACGTCAAAATCCGCTTCTGCATTTGGACGATCGTGCAAGGGGATTCATATCTCCGTTTAAACATGCGTAGATGTTTCCACTGTGCAAAGGATTTGGAGAAGATGGATTAAAGACGGGCATATGAATCCTCGCAGTGGTACTGGTTCATCCAGACGTACGTCAGCACGCGTTGATCGAAGCATTCGAAAGCATACAGTGGCGGCCCCACAAACAACGACTGTCGACATTATGCAGAATTTGCAGGGTGCATTGGATGTTCCAATATCAGCGAGAACAGTTTCTCGACGATGGGCTGAAAGAAGCTTGCACTCAAACCGTCCTTTACGAAAACTGCCTTTGACGACAAGACACCGACGTGAGAGATTGCAATGGTGTGGGGGCCGAGCCTCTTGGACGACTGAATGGGACAGGCTAGTGTTAAGCGACGACGAGTCTCAGTTTTGGTGGTCGAATGACAGTCGCCGTGTGAGATTCTGGAGGCTACGTGGAAACAGATCCAATCCTGCTATGACGGTTGAACTCCATACTGCTCAACAACGCGGCATCGTGGTTTGAGATTCTATTGGCTTCGATAGCCGTTCGATTTGGTTCATATCGGAGGCACAATGACGGCACGACAACATGTGGATGAAGTGCTGCGGCCGGTTTCACCGCCATACCTTCAGCGTTTGCAAAATTCTGTTTTCCAGCAAGATAACGAGCAACAGCACACGGCGATCATCAACAGACAAGCACTATTAGGTTTCCAGGTGCTTCCTTAGCTTCCGCTGTCTCTTGAACGTTTACCTATCGAACATGTATGGGGAATGATTGGCGATCGTTTGACTGCCCTGCCCCGCCTCAAACAGAGGACGACCTGTGGAAGATGGTTGAAGGCATATGATCATCCGTCCCTCGGGAAACTATCCGCACGCTCATTGCATATGTTCCTCGAAAGGTTTTTACTTGTATCGCCGCAAGAGGTGATCCTAATGCTTACCGATCACCCTGTCTATGCCATTACTATGTATTTTCCTTCTGGAAATAACATCACTTATTTATTTATGCAATATCTCTCCTTTATCATCACACAGTGTTCGATCTTTCATTTTCTGTGTCGAGTAGTGTGTATTGATAAAATATATTTTACGCATATTATTCTGATATTTATATGGATAAGTATTACTGTTGAAATTTCCATGATCAAATAAAATAGGAAAAGCCCGACAATCGATGGTACTACTACATATACCTGCATGAAACTCGAAATATTTAACGTGCATAATATCTAAGGAACCTTCGATATTGATGTCTACCTAAATGATATTTACATTAATAGGGATCGGAAAGAGTAATGATAACTCGTGGATTTTGTATTTTCCTTTCGTAACGTTTAAAATAGTTTGGAAGAGTTCAAGCAGAACGCTAGAAATGTTGATAAGAGAGAGCAACTTTCTGGCTCGTTTTAAGCACGGTGTCTCCTTAACTAACACCATAAAAACTACAGTCGGAAATAAAATGCTACTCAGTTTATTTCAGTTCTGGAATAGACTGTGGCTGTGCTAATAGCTCAGACGAAAATTTAAATAAGGACAGTTCTGCAGCCACTGCAGAACAATGCTTGTCAAAGTTTTTCTATCAAACTCTCAGAATTTGAACCCGGAAACTACCCGGAAGAACTAACTAACTGTTGAAAGACACGCATCTCGACACGCAGCTCGTCTCACGATCTGAAAAATAACTGTATTTGTGACTGCGTAAGAAATTTCTTATTACCAGATTTCTTGTCTTGAATTGGTATTACCTGACAGAAAGCATTGATAAAATTCCGCGAAAATATTTTACATTGTATAATTTGTAAATTTCCGCAAAATGAATATAACAAACGAGATCTTAGTTATTTTAAAAGTTGTTTTTGAACATTTGAAAATATTATCGTATTTTTTTTATTTGCCTAGTTGGTTTTGTAAATAACTAGTAAGTTTCAATTTAATGTATTTTATCAGTAACAAGTTTTATAACTTTCAGAAACTAAAATTGTTGTGTTTGACAGATAGAATAAAACCTGCTGTGTTTAAAAAGGGATAAATGAAGACATAATATTTAGTTTAAAGAAAATTAGTTTATTAAATAGTACTTCAAATTAATTCAAATTAACAAATACAAAAACACTGCTCACAGGCAGGCAACTCAGGGAGAATTAACATTAGAATTTTAGACATTAGAATTTTAGAATTTTATCAACTTAGTTAAAATTAAGAAATTAGCATAAAAACTTTACTCAAAACAATCTATATTAAATTCCATCAGAAAATCATTAACAAAAAATATTAAATTTAAAAGAATTTTAGAATTTTCCCAGGCTCTTATAAATTTATGAAGGTTTAGAAATTTGCTCTCAGAATAAAGTTTTAGAATTTTGAATTTACAGAATAAAATTTGATTAACTACATCTCAAATATTGAGAATTTAAGAAATTAGAAGTTTAAATATAACAGCAATATTCACCAGATGGGTCATCAGACAGGGGGGAAAAGTTCCAATTTATTAGAACTTCACTGGTAGGAAACAAATTTTGTAGACTGGTTTACTGGAAATCACCAAACTTGAAACAGGAGAGGATTCAGCATTTTTCTTGAAAAGGATTGTAAACTCAGGAGATCAGACCTAACAGCTACTTCTGGTACACTCGGATCTTCATAGAACGTCTGTCCTCGGCAGAAGCTACGTTCACGTAGCGCGCATAAGAAAATTTAATACACACTTTTCCGGAGAGCTACTTCGTGACTTTCGCGATAAAAGCTCGAAAAAACCATCATTTAAATTAAAACAACTAATGTAAAAAAAATAACGCGAGGAACTTAACGTTCCATTGAAAAGCTCGCGTGGAACATAAGTTCCATTCGAAAATAAACAACGCGCTTCTCGCGCTAACACCGACGAAGGATTTCAACAAAAAACTGAAACTGAAAAGTTCTACGCGCGTATTTATATGTGCGGCAAAAACACGGAGTTTAGATAAACGGCAGCAATTAAAATTCGCTTACCGAAATTAGAATTGACAAAATAATACTCATAATTCCGAGAGCAGACGATCCGTAAAAATGCGAACCAATTAAAATAAATGACGAATTCCAAAGAGGCGCGAAAACGCTTAGGTGGCGTTATTAATCGCAGTAAAAAGCCCGCAAAACAGAATTCCGAAAATGGCCGCAACTGAAATTTTTGAATTGCAGTGAGACATGGAAATAACTTGAAACTGAAGAACAAACGGAATTTCTAACCAAAAATGGGAAAATGGGATATCAAATTAAAGGGAATTTTAAGGGGAATCAAATAAATAAATAATTTTTAAAATTTACAAATCAAAAGTAATATTAATTTAAGGAATGGAACATTTTTAACTAAGAATATTATAAAGAAAATTAATTTAGAAGATTAAAAATATTCTAATTAAAGAATAAATGAAAAAGCCAATAAATATTATTTAAATATTATTTGATCTTGCTTTTCAAAAAAATCGCCTTTAGCATCAATACAATTTTTCATTCGAACAAACCAATTTTCCAAACAGTTATGCTACTCAGAAGATGGTGTAGCAGAAGCATGTAATTCATAAGCTTCAACTGCTCCTTCTGGGCTTTTAAATCGTTGAACAAGCATTTTATTTTTGATTGTTGCGAACAAGAAAAAATCGCTGTGTACTAAAAAAAAGCGAATAAGGTCAATGGCTCATCGAATCTATTTTTTCATTCTTCAAATAAATAATAGTTTAAAATGCTGTGTATGAGCTTGCATTGTTATAATGAAGATTGGTGCGATGTTTCGAATTATGTTCTTTTCATTTGAGCAACTAATTCGTATGAATAAATTGCCATATATCAATCAGCATTTACTGTTCTATGCTCCTCGAAGGCAACGGTTGCAACATGGCCGGATTTACCAAGAAGCGAAGCAATAATTTTCTTTGAAACAATTCGTGTTCATGTACAAATAACTTTTATAGGATTTGGTTCATTTTGGAACATCTTGCTTTAGATGGTACTTCATCATCAAAAGTTAAATTAATTGGATCCACACACTGCTGTAGTGCCAACCATTGTTGAAGAACATAGTAAATCATAGCTCGAAAATCCTTTCGACTTAAATACATGTTTTGTCACTAACTTAGTAACTTCAACGCCGTAAAAATAACTTTACAGCATTTCTCTTTATTTAACAGGTAAAGTTCACTTGAAAATTCAAATTTTAAAAAATTGTCTCCATTGAAAACTGTTCTACTTGGTATTGCCACATTCTAAAACTTCGTATTTAACTAGTTCGTTTTATTAATAATTATGGAGTTTTAATTAAATTTATTATATCAAATAAATGTTATATAACTTGCAGAAATTAAAATAAAATATATACTTATTAAATTTTATTTTCCCTGCATGTGTGTATGTGTGGAGAAATAATGGAATTTAACACATTATTTAAAATATTTCTAAAGAAGAAGAATCACATATTTATAGATTTGCTAATTATTTTCAGACATTAAATGTGTTTAAATATTAAAGATCATTTTAAAGAAATAGAATGTTGTTTCAGGATATTAACCACGCCCACAAAATTTCAGAAATATTGAATTTTCAGAAAAAGGTAATATATTTTTTTTTAATGGCCAGGCACTATTCGCCTTTCGTCAGCGGCCAGAACGTGAACCATTTTACCGTCCTAAGACGCTGCGCCAGGCGCACAAGAGGGGGGCGGAACACACTACGCCCACAACACATACATCCATGCCTTACGTGGGACTCGAACCCATAAAGTGGCGGTCGAGCGATTGCTGTGAAAACGCTCTCCTTTACCACTCGACCACTGTGTCGGCAAAAAGGTAATATAAAATCATAATTGTTTCTTAAACTGCTCAAAAATGAAAAGTGATATTCAGTAGGTATAGAGTTAACTTTCTATTCTATTTTTAAGTGCTTTTCGGATATTAACTATGTCTACTAAATTTCAGCGAGATTTGCATTTTCAGTAAAAACTCAGGTATTCCTTTATTTTAGTCTGCAAAGTGAAAATTTAGCGATGATGAAGTGGATGGTGTCTACTACTTTTAAAGAAATTATATGGTTCTGATTTCTTCTCAAAAAATAATATTTATGTCGTTCCCAGATACTAACCACGCCCACAAAATTTCTGACATATATTTTCAGTATAAACAAATTGATTTCTTAAACATTTTCCATGAAAATTAAAAGAGAACTTCAACCGAGGTGTAGTTCGCTTTCCTTTTAAAAAACAAAAGGCAGAATTGTTCAAAATATTAATCACGCCCACTAAATTAAAAAAACTTTTGCATGTTGAAATAAAAACATTAAAATTAAGGCATTATTTTTTAGAAATTTGTATTAAATTTGTAAAATAATTCCCTATCATAGTTTTGAAATTATATATATATATATATATATATATATATATATATATATATATATATATATATATACAGGGGGATTAAAAAATGATGGGCCAAACTTTACGAGGTGGTAGTGCACAAGCATTTTTTGTCATAGTGTACCGAGTCAGAAATGAAACGTAAAGCCGCCAGTGGGCGCTTACTGGTGAAACCGATAAGGTGAGGCGAAAACACAAGAATGACCTAGAAGATATAAATGACATTTAATAAACAATAATTACAGTAATGGCTCAAAAGAGCGACCGCCAACTTGAATGTACGTCTCACAGCGGCGATGTATAGCTTGTGGAACTCTCTCGAACAGACCAGGTATGTCACGCACTTCGGCAGCAGCGGCCGAAATTCTGGAGACGAGATCTTCTTCAGATTCATGGGGAGTGTTATAGACGAGACTTTTGAGATATCCCCATAAAAAGAAGGCAAGACATGACAGATCGGGCGACCGTGGGGCTCCATCAATTGGAGCTGCGAATAACTACTGCAAACTGATAAGGCCGTACATTCGGAATTACGAAAATTTGCATAAGGGTTCTTCTTCTTCTTCTTCCCAGATGATAGTTGCATACGTGGTTTTCTTCTTCAACTAGAAAATAACAACCAGAATGACGCTTTTAAGTTTGTGGAGGGCCCCTACTCAACGAGCAAGCAAGCGCCCTGTTACGCCTTTATGATTCATTTCCGACCCGGTAAACTATGAAGATAAACGCTTGGTTTGGTGTGTACTACCACCTCGTAAAGTTTGACCCATCTTTTTTTAATCACCCAATATAATATATATATATATATGTGTGTGTGTGTGTGTGTGTGTGTGTGTACATGTGTGTGTACTTTCTCTTATAAAAAAATAAAATATATTTAAATGTACTTCTATAAGATAGTAGTTCAGAACATAAAAGAAAAAACTTTTATTTTCAAGTAGTATTTTTCCTTTCGAGAACTCCGACAATCAGAAAGAAACAAATAACTTTCTTTCCTCTAAACCCCAAAATCATCAAACACCCGTAGTTAAGTCTGACCGCACCGTATCAAGACAATGAAAAATGGTGACGGTAAGTCAGAATGCAAAAGCATTTATAACGGGCTAACAAGGGTCTAGGAGTAACTAAAGAACAAAATCTTTTCGATTCTGGGCCCTCGAATAATATATTACAGTGACTTGGACTAGAGCCGTGATGAAAGGAATAAAATATATTCTTTATCCACAATGCCCCTTGCTTTCCTTTTGTGATTTTAAAGTGAAAAAATATATTCTATTTATTTAGCAGCGTTGAAAAGTGATACTCCAAAATATAACATTCTAATGTGGAGAGACTATTATTTCCACTACTGATAAAGTTAAAATTTGCCTTTCATTATTTTTGCATAAAAATATAAAACTAATCACACAAAATAATGTTTGAAATGAAAAACTAAATGCCTAAATACATACCTAAGATTGCTTTGCCCATTGCGCGGGTGTAAAATAACCAAAATAAACTTTGATGTGTAAGTAATCTTTTAGTATCTCAAGCTAAAAAGTTAAATTTTTAAAACTAAAACTACTGTTTCGCGTAATTAGAAACTGAGATAAGAAGTGAAATGCCCAAAATTGGTGGTAGCAATCGCTACACATACACTGTCTAGTGGGTAAAAGAACAAAAAAAAAGTTGAGTGAAATTCTTACTGATTAGAAACCAACTTTTATACTCCAATTGCAAATTCATAGAAAAATCAGAAATATAGTAATTACATAATATTTGAATTTAACAATATCACCCCATATCCGTGTCAGATTAGAATCGGGAAAATCGTCAATTAGAAAGTGAAAAAAGAAATTGTCTAAAATACGCATATTTTGATGTATTTAAAAAGATATAAATAAATAATGAAGGAATTATTCTACGGATTCGTTTAAAACGTGCTAGGAAATAAAAAGTTCTTTGATCTTTTTAACTATGTCATGATGGAAACCCTGTGCTAATATTTTTAATCGTTAAGAAAGCGATTTGTATTAAAATCATATCCAAAACCAAAATTTAGTTTCAACATAAAAAACTAAAAACCCCTTTCAATTTTTAAAAAATCTCGCAAAGCGGCATCGTCACGAGATCGCAACTAGAGATTAGTACCAGATATATTTCATTTGCTGGTAGTTTGGATTTTACTCAATGTGCTCAAGACACACAGGCATTTTCTTTTGTTATGTAATATTTATATTAAAATTTTTTAGATTTAATATATTAATCTACCTGGCCATTTGTAATAAATAAATAAATATATTAATCAAGATTAATATTATTTGGATTCATATATTAGTTTCCATATCAAATCTAAATATGTAGTGTAATTATTCTATAAACAGACGATATTACCATTTTTCATTTGCCAAATAATATATCTAATTTAAGTTTTATAGCCATCTCCATTTTAAATCAATATTATACTGGTTAGATGCCAATTTCTTATCATCCGCTTCGATAAAACTAAATGTACTTTTATTTATTTTCAAAATAATCGAATTGAATTGTAAAATGAAATAAAATTCCTTGGTATTGCGTTAGACTTTCTTTTAAATGAGACTAGAAGCACAAATACAATCTGCAACAAAATTAGTAGGAAGGATACAATCCCTCGCTTGCCAATTAAAGTTATTTCATTGTATTTTTCTTAGTATTTTTAGATTTGTTGTAATTTTATATGAGTGAATACAATACAAATAAACCTACATCCTTTCGAAATGTATTTAATGGGCTTTTGGGATCCACTTGAATAAAATACGTGTATAATTTATACTTATTTTTACTATTATGTCTGGTGATTTTAACTCCGGTACGGATTAGATTATTTTATTTTAATTTAAAAGTAATTTAAATCTAGAGTTAAATGAGTTGACATTTCCAGCATATGCATATGCCACGGGACACAGTGGCATATGTATAGGATGATTGTATATCTATAGGCCGTAGAGTAATGTATCTTTAATTTTGCAGTATAGAACTAATCTTGTTATATCTTTATTAGCATTTTCGGGATTTTGACTTTGTTATAGATTACTTTCCATTACATTAAAATTGTTCTATTTCTATGTTACACAAGCATTAGAAAGCATTTCTGCAAGACTGTGGCAAGACTGTGCAGCAAGACTGTGGCTTCTGCCGATTCTTGTTCTGGCATTTGGAGTCAGACTTCGTCTTTTTTTATAACATTTTCACTACTAAAAAAAAGACTTCCTCTTAATAACACAGCCTTAAAATACGACCTCTCTCCCTAGCTTTTTTATAATAATTATCTTATTTTCGTTGTCTTTTTCTCCTTGTCGCCACATCATTTAGCCTGGGGTGCAGATAAGCCCATCTTGCTCTCATTGGATGCTCGGCAGTGCGATGTCGCATGTTCGCATTATTGGCTAATTCAGTTTCCAATGAAGCTTTAATTAAGTCTTGACCCTGGAATATTTTGCCCCAACCGCATCTGCAATTTATGTGACGTGTATTTATTGGAGTCATGACTTTTCGGGCCTAGACTGTCATAAAACGGTGCCTAAAGGTCTGCGCTTTGTTTCGTCGTAAACATCAAAACTGCATAAGTTGCCTCGTAGTTTCACAGGGTCATATAAAAATTAATAATGATCATTTAGGGTATGTCGTCTGCATGTGCGGAAGAAATAAGGACATATGTATAGGAAGGATTTTGTTAATGGTTTTCCTTTGATCTGGACAATTGACGGATCGAATGAAATAGAACCGAGTGGTGGTCCAAGTGGACGTTCTCGATCCTTCTGAAAAGTGGTTTTGAAATTTAAGTTATTATTTTGCATCCACCCATAATTCGTATTTTTCAACTATTAGAATTTTTCATTAACCTGAAAGCTGAGAGGGTTCGAATGAGACCAAACCCAGAGATTTTAGCTGAAATGAAAGAGCTCGATGATTATACAAAGTGGTTTGGATTATTCTTTTGCATCCTCACTTTTTAAAATATTGTAATTCTCCCTTAGTCTCGACGCTGAGATAGATAGAATGACACACAAACCAAGATTCTAGCTATAATGGAAGTGCTCGATAATTTTAATATATCACCCCTTCACTCACTCAGCGCAGTTAGTTATATAACTATTCGTATATTATGTAAAATATATAACTTGACAAAAATTAGATTAAATAAAGCATTGTATTAATATAAAACAGACGATAAGATTTAACAAATATCAAAGATTGAAAACAGCAAAGAATGCCGTAATTTTATATCCCGTGGTTTTAATTGATATAACGATACCTCTAAAGCACTGCTATTTATTTATTAAATGTATTTTTCTATCAATTTCTTCATTTTAATCGCGTGAATCGAATTAAAATCGTCTGCCATATAAAAATATTTGATTTTTTACACAATAACAACTATTTAAATTAGTTTCTAAGCAATATGATACAGTTTTCTCCAAATGTTATTGAAAGAAACTTTAGTTGACAAGCTTATCAGGGCATATCAGGGTACATAAGGGTATAACTTATCCGGGTATATGGAGGCATACAGGATATAACTTATAGTTTCGTTGCTATCAGAACTGTTCTTAACAGTCCATGCATGCTGATGAGCTATAACGAATATTGCTTGCTGAACAAAAAGATCGATTACAGTCTTTGAAACGCCTCCAGGTGGATTTCGGAGTAGTAACGCATTTAAAGTACTGAAAAATAAACTCCCAAGATTAATTACTTCTTTAATGGAATCCAAGACTTCTTTAATGGAATCTGGCAACAATGAACGGAGCAAATTTTGACATAAAAATCAGTAATCGTTGTAATTTATGTAGGGTCCACTCCAATGCTGCCATATTAATAAAAGAAAATATTACCATTCCAGTAGTTTTAAGGATCTATGATAGACAAGACCAAGCGGTTATATGTTTTATAGATCCCCGTTGTGACATGATGGTACCCAATCAACTCAACATGTGATATATAATAGTTTTAGGCGATTTCAAAGAATACTTTCGATGTTCCAAGGAATTCCCAATTTATGATAGCGGTTTTAAATTCGCGAGTTTAACGACAAACATGATGCTACCCTGTAAAATATGTATGCCATTCGTCCAGATCTGAATTTCAATCTCAATCTGAAATTTGAATGATGAGGATTTTAAACAGCACACTTTAATATGAGAAGGAAAAATTAGTTTTAGTAGCTCGAAGGATACAGAGTCAAATGGAAAGGCGAAGATTTATGTTGTGCATCCTAGCTGAATTATAATTCTTTACATTTTAAACGAGTGTTAGTTGATCTGCTCCTTTATTACATCGACAGGAAATGGTTTTTTATTTTAAGATGTATATTATATTTTGAAAAATTATAAAATTATCTTTATAATAAATATTTCACGTGTCTTAAATATTTGTGTGCGTATATTCAACTTCCTGTATACCATTTCGCAAGATTCAATATTAATATATAAGACGTTGGTATAAAATAAAAGTAACAAAGTAATCCTTCATCTGGCTTTCTAAGTCATTTCCGTAAATTTTACGAAAATTCAGCAAGGAAAAGAAAATGCGGCTTTTGAGTAAAAAAAAAACATACCGTAAAATGTGATGAGGCAAAGATTCCGTGGACTTAAATGATAACGGAAAATCTTCAAAAAATTGAGGAAAAGGAAGTGGAAATGCATTACAGCAAAAATATTTCAAAATATTTTAAGTGGGCAGCACATGACTTTCACTACAGAGTGTTAAGATTTTACATTTTTCAATTAACCATCTTCAAAATCCAGAGCACAGTGTTCTTGGCATCAAATATCACATTAAAATCTGTCATATAAAATTGATTCAAGGAGCTTCAATGTATCTATATTTTGGGCAAATCTAACTTGTTAATGTAAAGAAAATTTGGTGTCCTCCGTTAAGCAATATAGTCTTTGTGTTAAATATTTTAACAATAAATATCTATAAACATTCTTGGGGCGATACCGGCTATTTAAGATGCAATCAGTCGATTTCAAACATTTAATTTATTTGGAATAGTGAATATATATATATATACAGGGTCTTTCAAAAATCCTTATAAATTTAAACAAAGTCATAAACACTTTTCAACTTTGTTGTAAAGTGTTAAAAAATCATTAAAAATCGAAAAATCATCGCATTGAGGTACGGTTTGTACCATAAGTATTGCTAGGACGGGGGGGGGGAGGGGTTTGACGTGAAAAAAATTTATAGTTTAAAAAAGCACCTATAGGTGGCGCTGAACGCATTGGAAAGACAATTAAAATAACTTACTGTACGTGTCAAATCGTATGACAAGCCTAAATAACCCTGAACAGGTGATAGGACCTTTTCCTTTCTTTAGATTTTTCCTAAATTAGAATTTTCGCAAAGCATCTGATGCTGATTCTCAGCTCACGTAATACAGCTTCACTAACAAGGCTTTCTCGATCAAAGTTAACATTCTCGCAAAAATGTCTTCTTTGCACAGTTTTACTAATGAATCAAATGAAGAATCTACAGAGCACTACAGCTCTTTTATAACAGCCTCATTTGCATACTTTTGGAAGATGTATTCGGGTAAACGCCACCTATAGGTGATGTTTTCAACTACAAAATTTTTTCACGTCAAAAAAAAACCCCATCCTGGCAATACTTATGGTACAAACCGTTCCTCAATGCGATGGTTTTTCAATTTTTAATAAATTTTTAAAGTTTATACGGACTTTTGAAAAACCCTGCATATATATATACATATATATATATATATATATATATATATATATATATATATATATATATATATATATATATATATATATATATATATATATATCATAACAATCATTTATTAAGATGGTTGAACAGCGGCCATATTTACCCCCAGTCTAAAAGATGGCTGTGATGGCTGAAAGGAGGTTACTTTCTTGTCCCTGTCTTGGGATCTCCAGGAAATCAAAACATTCTAGACTTCTTTCAAGATTGATTGGTACAATCTTTTGACACCAGAAGCCCCCATTTTTACAGATAAATTGCGCATCAAACGCCAGCCATGTAACATGCACGCGCTATTGACATAGCACAAGCAGACGACAACTGACGATACTGACTGGAATAAAAATAACGGTTGCATCAGCCTGTATATTTAGGACCCTTAATCATCCCACGCCATGCCGCCCAGATGGTGTAGTGGATAGCGTGTTCGGCTGTTGTCTAGAGGGCTCGGGTTCGAATCCCGAATAAGGCATGGAGGCTTGTGTGGCTACTGTAACTGGATTTCGATCTGTTGTTGCCACGTTAATTGAATTAAAAAAAATCTGCGCATAAAAAAAATATATAAATCACCCTGCAATATTTGTGGCATTAAATAACTATAACATAATTGATATTTAGTGCATTTAATAACTTTGAAGACAAATGCAAAATGACTTTGTTATAGGTACTCAAGACAAAACCGCAACAAAATCCGCATCAAAATGAAATTGACATTTAATTATTATGTCGCAAAATAAATAAGAATTTGAGAATGTGAACTTTTGAAATATGTAAGCATTTTACAGAATGGCGTGGCGATACTTCCACTTGAAATCCTACCCTCCTTCTCTCCATGAAATTCTGACTTGAGTACACTCCCCCTACCACTTGCAATTTCTAAAATAAATTTATAGGGTCACCAAAAAATCGCGCACATTAAATTTTAAAATGTTATACTACATCGATAAATTGAAATAAAGTTGTTTTGCATAATATGTTCTACTCAATGAACAGACAATGCTATCATGCTATATTAATCTGTTCAGGGTGCATATGATTGCTTGAAAATCGGGAAAGTAATTGAATTTTAGATAACCTTGTTCAAGGCCTTGAAAGTACTTGAAAATTCCAATTTTCTAGGTTGAGTCCTTGAAAGTGCTTGAAAAAGGCAGGGATGAAAATGTTCCGGGAATCCTAGGCATTGTGTTTTGTTTCAAAGTTCTTCTTGGAAATTTGCCTAACGTTCCGCTATTCCCGAAAACTTCCTAAATGACGTTTTTTTTTTTGTTTTTTTTTTCCAAAAATTTCCTCAACGGATTCAACAGTAAACAATAACATTAGTTTGGTATTCATTTTTCCTCCCAGAAACCCATACAACTTCATAATGAGGAGTTGATTGACATCTCCTTGAAATATAATTACATGGTAGTCGAAAATACTTGAAGTTTTTTTAACGGGAAAGTATACTCACCCTGACTGTTGGAGAGTAGCAATTTCAGGAATTGCGACGAAAAAATTTAGGAATAGGTATCTCTCGAGTGTAAAAATCGAGGATTTACAGCGATGAAAAATCGAAAATTTTATAGAAATATGTATTCGCTCCATTTATCAATTCAAGGTGTAAAACGGTTATGGATGTGATTCAATGAAAGTCAGGGAGTGTAGCGTGTGGCTAAAATAATGTATCAGACATAATACAATTTCTCCTTCGTTATTTGGAACCAACCAGAAATTGTTTTCTGTTGTCAGAAATATTGCATTCTAATAAAAGTATCAGAAGCATCTCATATATATATATATATATATATATAAATATATATATATATATATATATTCTAGTGGATTTAACTTTTTTATACAGCCGAAAGACATTCCACGTTATGATGGGAGACGTTTTCGAATGAAAGAAGAGATAGAACAATGAGTTTCTTCCTCTGGCTTTCAAAGTCATTTCTGTAAATATTGTAAAAAAAAAAAATGGAATGGAAATAAGTATAGGACGCTTTTACGTAAAATGTGCTAAAACAGATATCCAATGGATTCCAGTCGGAGAGGGAAAATCCGTAAAAAATGGGGAAAATGCTTGTTTTGGATGGAATCTTATCATAAAAAGGGAAAATGGCAGTGTAGCTGTGAAAAAAGTATTTTAAAAGAGTAAAATATGTAATAATGTGGCACACATTTTTGTATTAAGGAATATTTTGAGGCGTAGCTTCTGTTAATGTTAAAATGCACTTACATAATAGGCTGCGCTGTAATAGTGTAAGTATATTAGACACCAATATTCTTACTTATTTATTTTAAAATCGCGAATTATGTTTGATTTATATGGGATTTACAGGTCTTGAAATGCGCATATAGCAATGTGACATTCAAAAATTCAAATAAATATTATAATTTAAATTTATTTTTATATGTAATGTTTAAATAAAGTTTTTAGCATTTTGAACAACGTTCAAGCTAATGAGTTCGTTGAATCCTGAAAAAATATTGCCTATATGCTCAGTTCAGTAATCTAGTAGGTCACGGCTTACTATGCAGATCAAAATGTAAGATCTTGCATGATATTATCCACCAAATATATATCTGTACACTTTATGCTTATTGTTGAACAATATGAAACCTTTTTACTTTCCTTATATACATAATGTATAAGGAAAGTATTGTGTCGGGGCCGAAAATTCGAATTCGTGTTTTTGACGGGAGAGCACGTTTCAAGCATCCCTGATCATGAATCAAACATTTTTGGAGTGATGTCTGTGTGTGTGTGTATGTGTGTGTGTGTGTGAAAGTGTGTTTGTGTGTGTGTGTGTGTGTGTGTGTGTGTGTGTGTGTGTGTGAAAGTGTGTGTGTGTGAAAGTGTGTGTGTGTGTTTGTGTGTGTGTTTGTGTGTGTGTGAGTGTGTGTGTGTGTGTGTGTGTGTGTGAAAGTGAAAGTGTGTGTGTGTGTGTGTGAAAGTGAAAGTGTGTGTGTGTGTGTGTGTGTGTGTGTGTGTGTCAGTGAGTCTGTGGAGACTATAACTGACGAGCGAGTGGACCGATTCGAACCAAATTTGGTACAAAAATCACAATTCGTAAACACTGGAAGCCTATTGTTTTTATACGCAATCGAATGCTCAGAACCTCCCTAAATTTCCGAACGAAATTTTTAAAAAATCGTCAAAAATCAAAACCGCTCATAAAGTTACGCAAATAGACATTTCTTATGTAATTTGTCATTACAAAACGATTGGCATAAATTTTAGAACGCTAACATGAACCGTCCTCGAATTTTTCAAAAAATTTATCAAAAAGTCATATAAAATGAAAAAAAAAATTCCTATTGAGAAACATGTTCACTTTTCATATGTAATACCATACGATAAATTTAGTGACATCATTCTCGTGGATCTAGCTCATTCCATTCATGAAAAAAGATAATTTGAGTAATACGTTTGTATTTGAACGCCAATAATCATTTGTCTGCTGTAAGAATAACATATTTCTTCGTCCATAACGCTTGGCGAGATTTTCGCGACGAATTTGGCGAAATGTCGCCAACTTGGCGACTTTTTGAAATGTTGCCAAATTAACGAAAATCTCGCCAAATGGATAAAAATGACGCTAAATCAATGAAAATGACGACTAATTGTCGAAAACTCAATATCTTGGAAGGAATATTAGTATCTACTATAAGAAAAACCTATTTTTTTTACTGTAAAAGTAGTAAATTCATTACATTATATAAGGAAAGTCATGTGTTGCCCACATCAGATTTTTATTGTTGTAAATTGCTCAGCCAGATATATAATATATCCGAATTTTGACAGTTTTTGGAAATAATAATATAATAATGTTTCTGAATTTTTAAATAGCTAATAGAAAACATTCCCAATCGCTGTTTTTTATCGAAGAAAACTAATTAAGATAAATGGCAAAACATAGATACATGTGTCATGCACGTTTTGAAATGAACTCTGGACCGAATGTAGACGATTCATAAACGTGAAAGAACTGTTAGCAACTGGTGTATAAATAATTATTTTACGCATTTAAATGAAATATTTAGAATGAAAGAATTTGAGAATGAAAACTCATATAAAGTTTATTATTTTTGCATTCTGGTGCTTATTATGATATAATAATAACTAGACTTAAAGAATATGAAACATGAATGTAAGTTAAATTCGGGAAGTATCTGACATTCCGGAATTTTCAAACTTTTCTACTTACTTATTATTCAAATATTGTATATTGTAACTTATTTACTATTCAAATATTGCATATTGTAACTTATGTACTATTCAAGATTCAACGACAACTATAACAGTAAAATGTGCATAGCAATTAAACTCCAGTGTCACGATCTTCATAATTATAATTATAAAATCTCAATTCTGTAATTCTATTTTAATATTTATTTTATTTTCGAATTGTAAATGATTTCCCATACAACTTCAGGAACCAGGAAATATAAATAATCTACCGAAAGTCACATAGTAGGAGGGGGCCATTGTTGAATTTTCTAATGGTCATTGTGTATCTGACTCCCAGTTTTCACTCCGCTTTCAAAGTGTGTCTGGCATTCCTGTCACATCTGCGTCATTCCGGTTACGACCGTTACAGCATGAAGGTTTTCAGAAACTATGCCGATTCAACTTTGATGTGGCTATTTTCTTGCAAATTTGTTCTCTAAGAATGAACACGGTATGCAGAGAATTCCATTCATGAGAAGTATAATACTGAATGTGTGGATCCTTTGAATTGCGGCTGCGTTTAAAGTTACTAAATCTAACATCCCTTTAGAAAAATTATGGCGTGGTCAGTAAATGACTTTATTTATTGGCGCTAATGATTTTCTTTTCATAACATAAAAGCCACGTACAATATCCATAATTTTATTTACATTATTACAATATCTCACAAATTTACACAGTGATATAAAAGCAATGACATTTTATGTCATGGATTGATATTCGGAGCTTTTGGCTATATTCGTACCGCTAACATTTCTTACAGTAAGTGTTATAACACATAAAGAGTAGGTATAAGATAAATTATATGGATCTCAACCAATTTATAATAAATTATATTGATCTCAACCAATTTTTAACGCAATAATGCGTATTTAACGTTTGCTTCTTTACTCATATTGAGTAAGTTTTTTAATTTAAAATTTTGATCTATTTCAGGTGTCTATACCGTTATCTAAGTTTGTTGAGTTCCAGTATTAAAAATCTGATGTGGGCAGCACATGACTTTCCCTGCAGACGTTTATATTCACGTTCTCTTTATTTATTTTTAAATTTATTTCACTTTTAATTCAATTTTCGTTCTCATTCGGTAACCAGACTTATTATTAAAGGTGGCGTAGAGAAAATAGGAAAAACTAAAATATCTCGAGAACGGCTAGTCCTAGTGTACTGGGGTTGATCTTTTTCTTTTCGTCGCTAAAAATTACGTATTAAACGAGCATTTAATGGATATATTTGAGTATATCTAGTTCATTAGTTTAGATTTTGACGATTTTTGCGGGCCATTTTGCAAAAAAAGGCAGGTTATTTTTTTTAATCGTACCAAAATCTAATCAGCACCAGGGTAACCCACAAGTGACTCATCTACCAAATTTTGTGAATTTCGGTTCATTAGTTTTTCAGTTACAGTGGACGCAAGCTTTTGCGGGCCATTTCGCAAAAAAAGGTGGGTTCTTTTATCCCGAATCGTACCCAAAACTAATCAGCACCAGAGTCGCCCACAAGTAACTTACCTACCAAATTTTATGAAATTCAGTCGATTACTTTTTTAGTTAGAGTGGATACAAAATCTGCACAGACAGACACACAGACAGACACACAGACACATACACAGACGTCACGCTAAAAATGTTTTTTTCGTATTCTACAGGTCTCGAAACGTGTAGATCCGTCGAAAACTCGAGTTGTGATTTTCGGCATGATTCCAATACTTTCCCTATACATTACCATGTGTTGCAGGGAAAGTAAAAAATTGTAGCAATGAATTTATTTTCTTTCAGATCGCACAATTTGTTCTTGAGATATATTTCCCAAAGATACACACACACATATATACATACACAATATACTTTTGACATCAATCAGCTTTCAATTCAAGATAAGGAGGTATTTGATGCAAACCTGTCAGAAGTGCAAATTTCGAACCCAGTCATAACATTTACTTGTATAAGCTAAAAGGGGATACGTTTAATTACTTGGAGTATTAGAATCTTTCAGCTTAACCCGAAAAGACAGCTTCAGTTCTTGATGCATTTTAAGTTTGCGTAACTTTTTTGGAATGAGGTTTCTATTTCTGCACTTGGTCAGGAGTTTTCATAATCATGCAGTGGCGTCTTGTGATATTATGTATTATCCACCCTTCGCAGGTATTAATTATTTGCCTCTAAATTAACTTTAAATTTCAAGTGTAATGGAAAAATAATAAAATTGTTTAAAGAAATTTCCATTTTCATGTATATCTCTATCACTTAATATTGATAAATCAAGGTACATATCCTGCTTGTTGAGTAGTTGAAGATTGAGGATTTCCAATGTGTCTTCTCTGGCTGGAAAACTTTTTACTACCTCCACAGTTCTCAGTCAACACTCGGCTCATCTCTGGTGAAGAACTTATCAATTATTACTGAATATTTTGCAGACACTCTGTATTGTGAATTTCCTTCTTGATTCTGGAGGGCAGACAAAACTCCCTCACGTGGATGGCTTGAATATCGGTACGTAGTCACGTGGGTTTCCTCGATGCCTTGTCTTACCAATAGGGTCTAAGCTGTGCTGAAAACAATATTGGTATATCTGCCGCACAATAAAATATTCCCCCAAGAAATGTCACCACTTTTATCCCCAATGTCACCACCATTATGGCAATTGTTTTGTACTTAAAATTTGCTCCATCATCCATCCATACACAATGTTTCTACATGTCTTACCTTTACTGAGGTAATTCTCGATATTTTAATGGAATATCTTATTTTTGTCATCTCATTTACCACGTTAAATAACAATCAAATATATTTGGCTTACAAATCGGAATCTAAAATCCTGTAGGTTCTGATTTCAGCTAAGGAATGCTCTCTAAACTACACTACACTATATTACACTACACTACACTATATTACACTACACTACACTATATTACACTACACTACACTATATTACACTACACTACACATTGACACTACAATCCTTGAAAGACCCTGACCTCCCGTACAAGAGCTATCCATTTCGATATATCCAGATATTTTTTCCAGCCCTTTACTCTAAGTTTCCTTAGAACTTCTTCCATATCGTCCATCCACGTTTTTCGTGGGTTTCCAGTTCTTCTCATTTCTACAGGCTTACCATTTAAATAGTTTTTTTACAATGTTTCATCCATTATTTTCACATCAACCAGCCATATGATTCTCATCCTTTATATAACAGTTATAATGTTAAGCTGTTTAAATAACTCCACCAGTTCTCTTTTTATTGTATAAAGGCATGTGGGTCATTTTCTCTAAATGGGCTTTTTCATCTTTATTTTTACAATATCAGTTTTTCTATTTTTCAACCTATTTTCTGCATTATATTTTAACACGGGTGGTTTAAGCTAAAACAAAAACAATAGCAGTGGTCATTTTGGGGAAATTAAATAGAAAAATAAAATTTTTATTTTCAAGACAAGTAAATACGGCATGACAGGGGAATGACACTTAGACAACTGCTTTGTTAGTATGTATATATATACATATCATTAGGAAAATAAAAAATTGTTTTGCCTTAATTCGAATCTTATATTTAGAACTAAGTTCTTATTTATTTTATCTTCTAAAAAGAAAATCTAGTTTAGATGTAATTCATCTGTTGTAATGTCATTCCTTTGTCTACCAAGACGACAGATAAATTACGACAGGGGAATGACAAATCATGTGATTTTATTTTCTGAATATACGAGTTTTATTTGCATTTAAGCCTAACTTGATATCCAGTTTGCTCTACTAACTAGGCACACATATATGTTAAAAAAAATTATTTACTTTTATATTCTGAGAATAATTAATGACAGGCAAATGACAAGGAATAAAAATATTTACCCAAAATTTTTCAGTTTTATAATATTTTCCTGCATAGAATGATAGTTATAACATAGTCAAACTCTTGAAATGGTGAATATGGTGAATACTTTAATAAAAAGGAATGTTACTTTAATTATATTTTATTGTCATCTATATACAGAACGATGTGTTAAAGTTTAAAAACAGGTGAATGATAAAAAAAGCTGGGGGAGAGTTGTAAAAAAATAATTTAAAATATTGCTCTAATGCATAGGGGATTTCTATTCTAATGCATAGTGGGTTTCTATTTTAAATTGTAAAATTTAATATAGAACATCAAATGAAAATAAAACTAGAAAATGAAGGCTTGTAAATGAAGTTGTGATTTTATGATTTGGCAGTTGGAATACACAGGGGAATGACATAAAATATTAATGAAAAAAACTAAATTTTTTAAATGTTAAAAATTTAAATTTTTTCTTTAACTAATGGGTGACAAATATGAACAACAATATAATAAATCAGTGTTCAAAATCAATCCCAAGTCATGAGAAGTTTTATTAAAACACCTGGGACATGTAAAACTCCCGTTTACAGAAAATGACCCATATACCATTCGCAGTGATTGGGTCAAATAGCATTTTCTTCAAAATTTTACATTCACAAATTAAAAGAGAATTTCTATCAGCTAGAGTCAATGTCTATGCCTCTATACCATAGGTAACAACTCATCTATTAATGTAGAGGCGATTGTAAAATTTGCATAATACAATTCAACAGAGATTTTGAAATTTAATTATTTTTTCCTGAATCCTATTTTTTCCATTCTTTACTTTCAAAATTGTATCATTACAGAAATTATAAGAGAAATTATAATAATCAAATGTAAAACATTGTACGTTTTCTAATGATATTTTGTATATATATGAAGGATAATAAAGGACTTTCCTTTATAATTTTCTCATCACTATGATATTATTAATTGTTTCGGGATGTTAACTATAAAATGTTTTTCAATCAGAAAACATCGGATTGTATTGGAAAATAGTGAAAAAAATGTGTACTTTTTTTAATAAGCAATTTTGGATCCAGAAAACATTCATAACAATTAACTTCGTAAGTTATTTACAATTGAAACATCTGAAGCAGTTTAAAGCAATTTCATCTCAGGAAGGCAGGTATGCATTACAAACATCCAAACAAATAAATAATTGGGGCTCTTTGTAAATAACATAGATATAACAATAAAAACGCAAAATTCCTGAATTTACTTTAAATTTTAAACTTCTTTGAATGCCCTAACAGACAACTCAATGATATGAAAAGTGACACTTACAGAAGCGCATCACGTATAAAACTCATAAAAATGGCCCAAAAGTTTTATAATACCCATAACATTTGGAGTATTCGATTGCGCATCCTCTAAAAAGTGATAGATCGTTCTACGAGACGTTGTAGAATGCATGGCATTAAAATCTGAACTGTTTAAACTTTTTTCTCGCTTAGAATTGTGATTACACTTGGAATGAGAAAATTTGAAGTTTCAATTTCTCATACAATGATTTTGATCTTTCTAGAACTAGTATTTAAGCCTGCCACACACAAATAAACTAATACTTTTAAAAATTTAAGAACCAATATTTTTAATAAATGTTATATTATTTA
This sequence comes from Amaurobius ferox, assembly GCA_951213105.1. Classification (NCBI taxonomy): domain Eukaryota; kingdom Metazoa; phylum Arthropoda; class Arachnida; order Araneae; family Amaurobiidae; genus Amaurobius; species Amaurobius ferox. The sequence goes on along the minus strand of OX578146.1, from coordinate 130,709,852 downwards.
ATAATGCGTAACGATTAATCTGGAAAGTAATCCTCTTAATTGAACATTATTTCTGTCATATTATACTAATCATATTATAATATCAATTATAATATGATTCAGAAAACATTATATACTACTAGCGGCATACCCGTTCTTCGTACGGAGTATATAATATAAAGAAACTGAAAATTCACAATCATGTGCAAATTCCTATAGTATACTATATGACATTCTTAATCAAAATATTATGTTAAAATATTTAATACAATGCTCCTGAAAAGAAGTTTAAGAATCCCTTTTCTCTCTATACAAAATTATCTTCACGGGCAGATCTGAAGAATAAAACATCCTGGCCCCTTTTGTAAGCAAATTTACAAAAAGAAAAAGGAATTGAATCAATATACGCAAAATGAAAGCATTAAAATTATATGGAACCCGTACTACTTATATACGCACGCAAATATTAGAAGATATAGCCTGTATTAGTACACATTACATGTATAAATTGAAAATATCAATAAACCCATAATTGACTCCAATATAAGCCAGAATGAAAGTACTAAAATTATATGGGAATATATATATATATATATATATATATATATATATATATATATATATATATATATATATATATATATATATATATATATATATATATATATATATATATATATATATATATATACATATATATACATATATATATATATATCCCCGTACTACTTATATTGTCGCAGATTAGGGAATATGCCAGTGTGTAAGTGGAATATTACCAAAATCAAATATTACCATATATCAAAATATATCCAATATACCTGTACTACTTATATTATCGTAGATTAGAAGATATACCCGTGCAGTTGTAGAAGATTACTCGTACAACGTACAATAAATGAGTTTGAACAATTTTTGATTTAATAACACAATGACATAATAACTTGAAAATATCAATAATCTCTGAATCAATAATCCCCGACAATATCAATAATAATAATGTTTAAACCAGAAGACCATAATTGATATTATCCAGTCAAAAATGCAATGTCATTGAAATTTATTTTATATACATATCTTTATTATTCAAATCGGAAAAGACTGAATAAAAATCGTATGCCGCATAACACATTGGATTTACATCGGTTGCTAAACGACATTATATGATTTACTTCAAATAAATTGATGGAAATCATATCGTCTGAATAATGCTATCTCCATGGATGGTTCGGCGACATTTTCGTCAATTTAGCGATAATTTAAAAAATTGCCAAATTTATCGCCAAGTGGGACTATAGAACTGATAGTCCCATTTTGCGATAAATTGGTGAAACATCATGACAATACTATCCCCTAACACAACACAATTAATTTCATTTATTAAGTGCAATTTTATCAATTTCATGATATTTTTATGGATTTACAAACAATTTTATCAATTTGGTGACAGTTTAAAAATTTGCTGAATGTGTTACTATGTAGGATGGATGAACTGACTAATAAATACTACCGAAACATCATTTCAGTACTCTTTTCTAAAAAAACAAATTTAATTTAATTGATTTCCATCGTTTTTATCAATTTGACAAAGTTTAAGAAAAGTTGCCAAGTTAGCAATATTCCGCCAAATTCGTAGCTCTAAATTTGCAGATCTGAAGAATAAAACATCCTGACCCCGTTTGTATATACTAAATGAAACTACTAAATTTGTATTAGAAGATACACCCGTTCTACTCTTTTTCTGTTTCAACAATCGGATAAATGAATTTATTGGGTAAAAACAATATATGAATGCTAAAGACAATATATAAGCTTAAAAACTCTTTGCCAAAATCAATGAAAGTGATGTACGTAGTCCGCAATCAATATAATTAAAAAAAAAATCAAACCGTTATTTTCTAAAATATTTTTATATCCATAATTTATTATTCAAATCGAAAAAATAATAATTGAAATTAACAGACAGATTTAATTTAATTGCATTTCCGAGCAACATGATATAAGATAGAATCTTCCTCATAAACTGCGAAAATAAATAACCATTTTGATTTCGTTATACTTTTCATTGTTCAGTAAAAGCTTGTAAAAAATATACCATGGAGATAAATTTCCCACTTAAACTCATGTTTCAAACAATTCATGTTTTCAGAAAGTGACTAATTGGCGAAAAAATCTCCCACTAAACTCGGAGATAAAGTTAAAATTCACTTTTAAACGATTTTCAACCTTTCCGTTTGGATAAACCACGGGTTAGACAGAACTTCTAGGAAAAAGTTTCGTTTTTCATTAATATCTCGACAACCCCGGGTCTTAGAAACTTGAAACTTGGACTAAATTTAAGGGGGTATATTTCAAGGCTACCCACAAAATTTCATTAAATTCGGTTTAGCCGTTCTCTCCGTGATGATAAGGTAAACGAAAATTTGTTTTTCACTAATATCTTGAGAACCACTGGCCGTAGAAGCTAGAAACATAAACTAAATTTTAAGTGGGACTATTTTAAGGCAACCCACAAAATTTCATCAAATTCAGTTTAGCCGTTCCCTCTTGATAAGGGGACAAACAGACAGATGGACAGATTTTAAATTTTATTTATATAGATAACTGTCTTCTAGGTCATATTCCGTCTTCTAGGTCAATGGTGTTTAATCCTTGAGTCACACGAGGGACTTCTGGAGGATCTAGAAAGCTAAATGCACATTAGACAATTATTATATAGATATCCCACTTAATCAAATACCTCCAAGCAAAATATATATCTTTATAAAAGTTAATTTTTGCTTGAATTTGTTTTTCAAAAATTATCTTTATACCATCAGTTATGTTTTAAAGATTTTTTCCATCTACTAATAAAAGTTTTTTTTAGAATTTAGATGTCTTCCAATTTTTTTATGATATATTTACTGCTCTCTAAAATGATTTCATTTCATCTATGCTGAAAACATTCCCCCTCGAATATGATACTATATAATTTCACAATTTGCGTGATGTTTTCGCAGCGAAAATGCTCCTTCATTGTTAGGAAACGATGTCATTTGAACCACTGTTCTGGTTTTCGTGTTTACGTTATATTATGTACTGCAGAGAAATGGAAGTATCAATATAGCGTATAATGAATGCGATAGAATGAAACAGTCACTACATAAATATAAATATATGCATATGCATTACCTTAATGGTTTATGTAATCTATATCATATACACGCTGTAAAAGGTGCATGAGCATGATCAATCATGTTCATAGTTATGTTAAAGCATATGATCTGTTTGTGTACAATTTTTTTTTCGCAGAATGTTTGATTTTAAATTATCACGAGAGATCGCTCATGCTCGCCAACTCCCGTAACTTACTTCACGAGACGAGGGGAAAACCGTGAGAGCCCAAATTAAAAAGCTAGCGCTTAAATTCTACAATAATTTGCCATCTGTTCCAAATGAACTATTATTCAATCTGCATGACTATGATCATCGCTAGGCCAAATCTCGCAAGAGACCCCACGCTGTACATCGATAATCGGATTAAAAACTCAAGCAGCTGAAATTAAATAAAAATCGTGATCAATGTTTTCTTACAAAAATATTCTAAACCCTAAACTGCCAAATTGCCAGGTAACCCCTAGATCTGCATCAACCCCCCAAACTGCTTAAACTCTAAATGTGCAACAAACTGCCACACTAGGAGCTAGGTCAAATAATAAAAAGTTGTAAATTAAAACTTCGAACCTTCAACCACGGGTCAATGAATTAATGTCACTGTTTGATGATAAGAACCACATAATGAGATTGGAGATTAAAGGCACTTCGCGCCTGGTGCTCTGTCCTGTACGATATTCTATTCCTTCCGCTTGTTTGCTGGCGATCGCTTCAAGAGTTCTTTCGTGGCGATTGCTATGCAAGTGTAATACGCCAGTTGGGGTCTACTCCTTATTCGATGGCTCTCACCAACTCCCAGAGTACTCTTTACTAGCTACTTCAACCCGGCCCGCGAACACAAGTGTCTTCGTACTATCTGCTCGCTTCCACTCACCAACTCCTGGAGCTCGCTATTTCAATCCGCCAGGCGAAGACAACTGTTCTCTTATTATCTTCTCTCTTCCACTCACCAACTCCCGGAGTTCGCTCTTCTAGCTATTTCAAACCGGTCGGTGAACACAACTGTTCTTGTACCATCTGCTCGCTTCCACTCACCAACTCCCGGAATTCGTTTCGCTAGCTATTTCAGACCCGCCGGCGAGCACAATTGTTCTCGTACCATCTGCTCGCTTCCACTCACCAAATCGCGGATCTACCTTTGCCAGCTATTTCAACTCGGCCGACGCACACGATCGCCTTTGTAACTTCTGCTCACTGGCAGCACCCACCAACTGCCGGAGATCGCTTTGCTAGTTATTTCCACCGGGCCTGAACACGTGATTTTCCACCAACCATCTTCTCCTTTACGAGCGGCAAACCCCAAAGCTCTGCAAAGGATCCGACCCCTATTTGTTGCCTCTCACTGCCACTGACCACGCGAGATCGCTTCGCGGACTCCTTCGAACCACCTGCTACACAATTGACCACAAGCCAGCAGCCTAACTGTTATGGTTTTCAGCGTCCTAGGACTTGTAGAAGAAACTGAATTTGAACTCCACTGCACTTTCGTACCCCAAAATTGCATTCATTATATCATACATAGGAGTCGTACTTAGGAGTCGCCCATGATATTTACAGATGCTCATTAAGTTTTAATTGCTCTTGATGTTTACGATTTACTCACTGCTGCAATAAATAGACCCTCTGTTCTTTCATTCGCTGGGCGACGCGATGAAATCGCGGAGTGTCCAAAATTTCACTGTAAAATGCATAATAAATGCTACTCAAAGTGTTGCTATCTAGCGGCAATTTGATCATTAATTTCTAGTAATTTTGTCTTTTCTGGTTCACTACTTGAAATAGAAAATGTAACAGCATGAAGCTTTGGCATGAAGCTTTGCATGAAGCTTATGCAAATTGCGAGACAAATGCAGCTGGCCGATGTATGCAATTGATCTGAAATACAAGTAGGTCACGTGTTTAGAGCACAGGATTAGGGTAACGGAAACGGAAAATTAGCCAACAGTTGTTGCTGTCTGTCGCCTACAGAAATTTGTTTTTTGAGTCGTTTTTCATTTCAGAATATACGTGAAGTTGAATAGATTCCTGGCCGACGACGCAGAAGTTCGTCTCAGCACTTGGACGATCGTGCTAGGTGATTTCTTTTAGGCCTAAGTACGGCTGGATGGTCGTACCGTCGTATTGCTGCTGAAACAGGCGTAGATGTGTTCACTGTGCAAAATATTTATTGAGAATATAGAATAAAGAAGGGCGTGTGATTCGTTGCAGTGGTACAGGTTCTTCCAGTGCAGTTCGTTGCAGTGGTACAGGTTTTTATATAGAGTGATAATATACAACATGTAATGTTTTCCTAAAACTACGATTCTTGATTTTATCGGTAAAGTATGTTTTTAAAACTCAAAATATTTCGAGAACTTCTAGAAATATATCTGTCCGTGTATATAGACTCTTTGGAAAGTACTTAAGCACCCCAATAAATTTGTAATGAAAAATCTATGAGTGCGCACGTTAGGTCAATGTACAGTAAAGTGACTATACCCCATCGAATACAATTTATAACAACTCTCCTCGAGGAGAATTTGAGAGAAATGGAAAACGGCCCGAAAACAAAGCAAGATAGATGAAAAAAGCTAATTACAAAGCTACAGAGTTTGTAATGCTTAGGAATCGACAATAAAACTGTTGCAGAAGGCATTTATTTCACCCAATAGTTTTATTACTCGAATTGCTGTCCTATTGTTAAAATAAACAATATTTACAGACACAAGAATCTAACGTACAGCCTGTTCAAAATGTCCTTCTTCAGGAACAAATCAGATTCGAATTTGAGACAGAGATTTCTTTCAGAATATAACCCTGAACTTTGACGACTATTTTAGGTGTCAGAGAGTCACGGCATTTGATGATACGACTTTTAGACTGGTATTTATTGTCTTCCATATGCGCGTTCCTAATATTGATTCTTTAAAATTAAATAATCTTCTACACCTTTGTAATAGGCAATTTTCTGCTATATGGAATAGTTGCCAAATTCGTTATATATCACTAACTAACTAACTAACACGCGAAACTAAAATATCTCATGAACGGTTAATCCTAGAGTTATGGGATTGGTATTATTCTTTTCATCGTCACAAATTACGTAAAAAACAAAACAAGCATTTAATGGATACATTTGAGCTTATATAATATTTTTACTTTCCTTATATACATAATGTATAAGGAAAGTATTGTGACGGGGTCGAAAATTCAAATTTGAGTTTTCGACGGGAGAGCACGTTTCAAGCATCCCTAATCACGAATCAAGCATTTTTAAATTGATGTCTGTGTGCACGTGTGTGTGTGTGTGTGTGTGTGTGCGTGAGTCTGTGGAGACGATATCTCACGAACGAATGGAGCGATTCGAATGAAATTTGATACAAAAATCACAATACGTGAATACTGGAAGCTTATTGTTTTAAAACACAATCGAATGTTCAACCCCCCCCCCCCTAAATTTTTCAGTGAAATTTTGAAAACTCATCAAAAAATCCAAACATTTAATACAGTTCGCAAATAGACATTTCTTATGTAATTTTTCCTTAGAAAACGATTGACATAAACTTTAAAATGTTAGCATGAACTATCTTAATTTTCGAGTGAAATTTTGAAGAAATCATCAGAAATTAAAACCTTTAATAACGTTACGTAAATAGTCATTTCTTACGTAATTTTTCATTAGAAAACGATTGACATACATTTTAGAACGCTAGCATGAACCGTTTTCGATATATTGCACATTTTTCAAATAAATGTATCAAAAAAAATTTTAACTGTTAAGAAACATGTTCACTTTTCATATGTAATATCATTCGATACATTTGGTGACATGTCTCCTGGATCTAACTCGTTCCATTCACGAAAAAATATACTTTGAGTTATACTTTTGTATTTGACCGCCAATAGTCATTTATCCTGTGTAAGAATAACTTATTTCTCCGTTCATAACGGTTGGCGGGATTTTGGCGACCGAATTTAGCGGAATGTCGCCAACTTGGTGACATTTTTAAATATTGCCAAATTAACGAAAATCTCGCCAAATGGATAAAAATGAAGCTAAATCAATGAAATTGAATCAAGACTAATTGAAGAAAATTCAATATCTTGGAAAGAATATAAGTGTCTACTATAAGAATATAACACTTTTTTTAACTTTAAAAGTAGTGAATTCATTGCATTATGTAAGAAAAATCATGTGCTGCCCACATCAGACTTTTTTATTTTAGTTTTTGACGGATGTTGCGAGCCACTTCACAAAAAAAAGGTAGGTTCTTTTTTTTCGAATCCTACCAAAATGTAATCAGCAGAGGAACCGCACACACAGGTGACTTATCTACCAAATTTTGTGAAATTTGGTTAATTAGTTTTCAACTACAATGGATACATACTTTGATTGAGGGCCATGTTGCAAAAAAATTACGGTTTCTTTTTTCGGAATCTTACTAAAATCTAATCAGCGCCAGAGTAATCAATAAGTGACTTATCTAAACCAATATCGTGAAATTTAGTTAATTAGTTCTTCAGGTAGAGAGTGGATACATATATTGCACAGACAGACAGAAAAATAGACCTACAGATACACAGACACACACACACAGAAACACACACACGCAGAAACACGCACACACGGATGTCATACTAAAAATAGTTTTTTCGGATGTGGTCGAAACGTGTAGATCCGTCGAAAACTAACGTTGCGATTTTCGGCACAATTCCAATACTTTCCTTATACATTACCATATATTGTAGGAAAAGTAAAAGATAGTCTTGTGATAAGTCTCCGATTTAATAAAAATTTTATCGACGCTAAATATCATAGCTTTATTCGTTTAAATAAAATTTGTGTTTGCTTACGGCTGCTCAATTAAAAATATTTAAAATGTAAAAACTTTTAAAATATTAAAGCAAATAATGCTTTACTTGATGAAGAATAAATAAAAACCCGTTGCATAATATGCATTTAACGAATGATTTGAGCAAATTAATAATATTAATTAAAGCAATATTTAACGTTATTACTTTTATTTAAGGAGAAATTGTTTCAAAGACTACTAAGAGTGACAATACCATTAAAATGTACATAAAGTTTTCTTGGGGGCTATTTGTACTGACTATGCGAAGGTTAGAGTAAGTGATAAAATGCTTTTATTATGTGTACGTATTTTTGAAAGAAGTCATATTTATTTGAAAAGGTAGATTTATTTATACTATGCTTTTTTACAGTTGTTCCTTTAAGGCTTGAAAGTTTCACACTTTATATGTTATAGCAAGTGTACAATATGATATTGCGATAAAATTTAAAATATCACAATCGATTTTCGAGTTATTTACATATTAGGGGTATTTCTGAAAACTATTAAATTGTTTTTCAAATTATATCTTTATATGGGGTAAAGGATGTACACTACGTGAAATTGAAATCGCTACATATAGCACCATTTATATGATTTGGCCAAAAATTAAAAAAAAAAACGTTTAAACCGATATTATTTTCCATTTAGTTAGAGATTCAACAGGTTCTCTGCCTAATAATAGAGTTTTCTCATACAAAATAAGAACATTTTATACTACAAATTAATCACATATTTATTAGAAACCAATTAATTGTTTATTTTCATAGTTAATTTCAATTGTTACTTTTCATATACAATATAATTCAATAAATCTGTTGCCATCATTCTCGTTAATCTAGCGCGTTCTATTCATGAGAAAAGGTACTTTGTGTAATAGTTTTGCATTTGGACGACAAAAGTCATTTATCGAGTATAAGAATAACCCATTTCTCTGTCCATAACGCTTGGAATATTTTCGCAACGAAATTAACGGAATGTCGCCAACTTGGCGATATTTTTATAAATGTTGCCAAATTAATAAAAAGTTGTCAAACTGGCTATACCAATGAAAATGACAACAAGTTGATGGAAATTCAATATCTTTAGTGGCATGTCGCCAACTTTGCGACTTTTTTAATATTACAAAACGAAAGTATCGCAAAATTGATAAAAATATCGCGAAATTGATAAAAATGATGCTAAATGGGAAGTAATGATTTGAAAATTTTTAATTCAGTCATATGACGGGCATACCTTCCAGTATACTGATAGGTGAAAGTTCTTCTCCCCATTTGTCCGCAACACTTGGACGAAACATTCAGCGAACTTGACGAATAATCTAATGATATATCGCAAACTTATCAATATTTAGCCCCGGATTGACGAACATATCATCAAAATTGTAAAAATGGCGCCAAGTTAATGAAAATAAAGCATAATTGATGAATTTATTATTTACATATTTATTATTACAAAATTTCTTCTCCTGCCGCTTTGCAGGTGTAAATCCACCAATCACAGTCATTCGGCATTAAAATCTGCAAAACAAAACTACATCTGCATCTACATCTCTACAGCAAAAATATAAAAAGTAAACCCTATAAATATTTTGCTCTTTATAAATTTTCCGAATATGGTTTTCCAACGATGCTGGTTACTGATTTTAACTGAATTAAAAAGCCTACTATAGGCTTTGTTATTTCGGTGGGCATAAGTTCTAATTTAAATTAAACATATACACTTATTCTTCTTACAGAAGTGAGAACGTGATTCTAAATTAATTAAAACGTCTATTATGAGCGGAAGTCGTAACTATAAGCAATTTTTTGTTTCATTTACAGGATTTTAATTCAGTTTGATGTCTCAGAAATGCACATATTGTGTACAGTAATTATTTACTCTATCCAATAATTTGAATCATATCTTATCAGGTATTAATAACATATGAAGCTAATTATTTAAATAAATCCCTATTTAAAAATAAACGGTTTAAAAAACTTAAAAATACTCTGTCAACTCCAAGATAATTAGCACCTGGTCCTTATTAAATCAAACAGCTTGATTCGTGTAAATAGGATTTGTGGTTGTTTTAAACAATTTAATTAACGATGCTTAAAATGTAAAAGATTATAAGAGTTATTATCTTAAAAGCTTTGTATCCTGGCAAATCTTGCATTATTAATTGTAGAATAAGGGAATACAAGGCATATCATAATCTTTTAATGTATGTGTTGGGAGTAAATAAATTTATTAATGGAAAGCATGATTTTACGTTGTTGCCTTTTTAATAAATTGTTTAAAACAGCAATAAAAGAGAAAATCGCATGTTATTAGAGTATTTAAGAGGCTTAATTTTATTGATAGTTATTATGTGAAAATAAGGTAAAATTTTAGTATGCGTCAGCTGTTAAAGTTTCCGCAGTAAAAATGTATCAACATTTTCCTGCTTAAGTATTATTGTTTAATAGTATTTTCAGTTTATATGAAGTTTGTCAATAATGTGATATGGAGTATCTATGTGGGCAAGACATTTTATGGGTATTCACACAACACATGGTGTAATGTGTAAGAAAAGTTTTGTGACGGGTTCGAAAGTACGAAATCGAATTTTCGACGGGAGAGCAAGTTTCAAGCAACCCTGAACACGAATCAAGCGTTTTTGAGGTAATGTGTGTGTGTGTGTGTCCAGTGAGTCTGTAGAGGCGATATCTCACGAGTAAATTGAGGGATTCGAACCAAATTGGTACAAAAATTGCAATCCGTGAATATTGGAAGCCTGTTGTTTTTAAACGCAATCGAATGCTCAGAATCCCCAAAATTTTCGAATGAAATTTTGAAAAAATCATCAAAAAAATTAAAACTTTTTATAAAGTTGCGCAAATCATTTGTTATGTAATTCTTAATTAAAACATGAATGACACAAACTTTAGAACGCTAGCATGAACCGTTCTCGAGATATTGCATAGTTTTCAAATACAAAAAATCAGATAAACTAGAAGAAAAATCATTAACTATTGTAGAATATGTTTACTTTTTATATGTACTATAATGCGATAAATTTGTTGACATCATTCTCGTGGATCTAATACGTTCCATTAATGAGAAACGTACTTTGGTTGATAGTTTTGTATTTGGACGCCAGGAGTCATTTATCGACGTTTGGAATATTTTGTCTTCGAATTTGACAGAATGTTGGCAACTTAGCAATATTTTTAAATGTTGAATTAATGAGAAAGTCGCCAAATTGGCTAAATCAATGAAAATGACGACTAATTGATGAAAATTCAATATATTTTTAGCGGAATATCGCCAACTTTGCGCCTTTTTTTAATATTGCAAAATTTACAAAAGTGTCGCAAAATTGATAAAAATATCACCAAATTGATAAAAGTGACGTTAAATGGGAGGCAATGATTTGCAAATTTTTAATTCCGTCATATGATGGGCATACCTTCCAGTATACTTCTCTAAGAAAGTTCTTCTCCCCCATTTGTCTGCAATACTAGGGAGAGAAACTTTGCGAAATTGGCGAATAATCTAATGACATATCGCCAACTTAGCAATATTTTGCCCCAGATTGACGAGCATATCATCAAAATTGTAAAAATGGCGCCAAGTTAATGAAAATAATACCTAATTTATCAATTTATTATTTACATATTTTAATATATGGACTATATTGCTTATTGAGGATGAAAAGAATATTGATAATTATTACTGTAGAGTTGCGCGAAATATAAGTTACTTGATCTGAAAAACCCCCAAATGTGCAATTCAACGTTAAATACAGTGTGTCATGTATCTTATACATCCACTTCGACAATAAGAGCTTGCAATTTCGTCCCCAGTAGCTTAACGGTAGGGCGTCGCCTAGCCAGTTCGTAGATCCAGCGTTCTATTCCCGGCAGCGTTCTATTCTTTACAATCTTATAGATCATTTTTTCACTGTGAATGAAGTAAATTCATTGCATTATATAAGGAAAGTCATCTGCTGCAACATATCAGATTTTTTAGGCTCGCACTCTGATTCAAATAACAGCATCCATCTACCAGTTCGCGCTTATTTGTGTTTTTCAGCATGGAATAGCAAACAGGTGCAATGGTTGCAAGAAACTTACTACGTGGCCCTATTTACAAAATATGTATTAAAACTGTTATAATCTACACTGGCGGAAAATAAAATCCCAACACCAAGGAGTTGTGCTAGATAAACGAAATTTAGGAGGCTCGTTTGCACATATGAAATATGACTCCTATTCAAATTTCGATCTAGACGAATACGAGTGGCGCTAATAGCGCCACTATGATCATGCAAATCACGTTGTGCTTTAAATACTCGGTGTAAACTTCGTGAGCGTTATTTATCTTCCAGACTGGGCGTTGTGAGCTAGCTTTGAGTCAAGAAGCCTTTAAGGAGACGAAGGAGGCACTATCAGCAGCTTAGTGAGTTTGAACGAGGTCGTATAATAGGGCTACCAGAAGGTGGATTTCCTTTCCGCTACACTTCAGAAAGACTTGGCAGCAATGTATCTATCCACTCTGCATGATTGTTGGCAGCAGTGATTACGGGAAGGCACTGTCTCAAGAAGATCGGGGTCCGGCCGCACACGGGCCACTATTGAGAGGGAAGACCGCCGTATTCGTCGCATGGCTGTGACGGGTCGTACTGCATCTGCAGCAGCAATTAGAGCTTCTGTTGGTCCCAGAGTGACACAGCGAACTGTAAGAAATCGATTACTTGGGGGACAGCTTCGAGGCAGAAAGCCTGTAGCGTTCATACCACTAACTCAGAATTACTGCCATCTGCGACGTCAGTGGTATCAATCTAGAGCTCATTGGAGGGCAGAGTGGCGATCTGTTGTATTCTCAGATGAGAGCCGTTTCTGTCTTGTTGCCAGTGATGGTCGTATGTTGGTAAGAAGGAGCTCAGGTGATCGCTTGGAACCAAGCTGTCTGCGGGGTAGACACTCTGGGCCTACACCAGGAGTTATGGTCTGGTGAGTCATTTCCTATGACAGCAGGAGCACTCTCGTCGTTATCCGAAGCACATTGGCAGCAAATTTGTACACCAGATTGGTGCTTGAACCGGTTGTGCTACCATTCATGAGCAGTATTCAAGAGGGTGTTTTCCAACAGTATAACGCTCGTCCTCATACGCTGCTGTTACCCAACGTGCTCTACAAAGTGTCGGCATTTTGCTTTGGCCTGCGAAATCACCAGATCCTTCTCCCATCGATCACGTATGGGGCATTATTGGAAGCGTCATCCATAACCAGCATTCACCGTTGCTGATTTGGATGGCCAAGTGCAACAGGCATAGAACTCCATCCCACAAAATGACATACGGTACCTGTACGACACAGTGCATGAACGTTTGCATGCTTGCAATCAAAATCGTGGCGACTACAGCGGTTATTAATGTACCACCATTTCACTATTGAAATGGCTCTTCTCGCGCATACTTTAACCTGTGACCTTGAAACTTTAATAAAATAAGAATGTTAACTACACAATTGCTTTGCCTAAATTTCATTCCTCTATACTAATTTCTTCTTGCTGTTGGGAATTTATTTTCCGCCAGTGTATATCAGACTTATCTACAAAAGTTTTACCTTTCATAAAATTTTTTAAAAATATAAATCTCATGCTGCACGAAACTGTAATGGCTAAAGCTATACCCACAGAATCCGGCTTAAGAAAACTTTTTAAACTTTGAACCACGATTCCAATGCAGATGCCTCCGTGAACAGGTTTTGTGCCATTCCATGCAGAAGGGTCCTAAGCTCCATACAATTCAACGTATGACCTCACTTGCAATGTGTGCGCAATCCTTTGCCTTGGAAACGCCCATTTTGACTATGGAATAATTAATAATGTCTGACCCACATCATATGTTTTGCCAGTCTGCAGCCATCAGGAAATGTAAAATGGGTATCACGGACCACATAAAGGAAAACGATTGCCTTATGTGCATTCTTCGATATTCTTATAATCGAAAATATTAATTTATTTATTTTTAAATTCATCGCAATACGCATGTTTCAGTTAATCTGATTTTTATTTCGCCGCATCCAAAAAATGCAAATTAGCACAATTCTATAGTTAGGCAAAAATATGGATGTACATCTTTGCTTTTTAATATATAATGTATTGAAAGGCATATATATATATATATATATATACTCCAATTTTCAATTGCTTATCTTATATATGAAACAGGGAAAGAGAGGTATTTAATGCCTGTTTCGTACCTGTTTTATTTATAAAGGAATTTGTCTCCAGCCTAACGTTGAGTCCATTTTATTTTCGCGTATGCTCTTCAGACCAATTTCACTGACAGATAAGACACTGGAATTTCAAATACAAGTAATTAAAATTCTTACAATATATATATATATATATATACATATATATATATATATATATATATATATATATATATATATATATATATATATATATATATAATGAAAGATTTTAATCGTAAATTATGCATAAACTACTGTATGTACAAAAAAACCATCTCTAGCATATCTGTTACAAATGAGTAATTATAAACCAAGACTAAGGATAAAGATAGAAGGTAACATATCACTACAAAGGAAAGGGGGATGAGAGGAATATAAGGATACAAAATTCACAACTAAAAGTATATAAATATAAATAAAAATGAAAAAGAAAACACGGCAAAAATGAGAAAAGGCAATAATAATTAGCTCAAGATAAAAGATGAAGACATAGAGAACAATCAATTGAAACTACACAAAAATGGCGGTTAGTTCGAAATTGCATTCTCATCAGGACAGCCATACAATTCGAATTAAAACCGATAGAATAGCCAGTTTCTGACAAGGGCGATAGTATTTAACTATAGACACCATTGGAACTGTCTACTGGCTAGTGGAAGGAGAAAAATAAATCAATTGAATTACAAATCAGAAAATTAATACCTCCTCGAACAGAAATATGAACTCACAAGCATTGTTACCACGTGTAAGTGGAAGAAGCGACTGAGCATTTCACCTCACTTCGTCAATGCGAGTGGGCACCGGAATGAATACATTTGAACGATACATAATATGTATGGAGACTTTCAAAAATAGTAATCAGTATAGGACTCAGGCCAAGTGGTAAGTTAGGTGATAAGAATGGGTGAATTCTCAAAATTGAGTTATCCAATCAAAGATAAATAATGCATGTGTAAAATTATTACGTGGTATATTTGAAATTATTAATAATATTATTTACAAATATTTCCGGATATTGGTAATTTTGACAAATGCGTTTAAGATTATTCATGTGGAGAAAGTGAAACCGAGGATCAGAAAGTCGATGTATTCGAAATAACTGGTTTAAAATGATGTTTCTAAACAATTGAATAGAATTACAAGATTGGTATGATAGCAGCTTTAAGATAGTGAAGTTGTAAGAATCTTTTTTATCATATAGATTGGTGATTACATGATTATGGAGGGTATCTATATTTAGGTCTAAAATGTTTACAGTTTGACTACAGTTTGACGGCTCATTAGGAATTAATTCTAGGTTAGATGGGTAAAAATCAATATTAATTGGTTCGGAATCATTAATGATAATACAAATTAAGTCGTCAACATATCTATATATAATATATGAATTAGAGTTAAAATAAGATTCATAATAATAAAGATATAAGTTAGCGAGTATACTACTACTACAGCCACCTTGTGGTACACCAGATGTTTGCAAATAAATGTTATCACCTTGGATAATATAATTGTTGTATAACACAAAGTGCAAGAGCATAGGAAAGTTTTTGACATTAAATGCAACATTATTGGAAGATAGATAGTCATGATAAAGAGAGATAGTCATGATAAAGAGAGATAGTCATAATAAAGAGAGATAATGTGACCAGTATATGTATATATATATATATATATATATGTATATATATATATATATATATATATATATATATATATATATATATATATATATATATATATATATATATATATATATATATATACTGCTCACAACTGAAATCGCAACACCATAAAGTTGTAGGTGTAGCTTTATGTAAATCAGACAATGGAAACAGCTAGGCGAGATATACGAATGATCACAGTTTCGTTACGTATAGTGACGAAACACCTTACCGAGCAGCATAAAAGCGTGAGGTCAAGGAGGAGCGATATCACAGCTAAATTGTAGCGTCATTGGTTTAAGGATGAAAAAATCATTACAATATGCCAAGAGTGCGTCGACGTACCGCATACGTCAGTTGTCGGCAACAGAACGGCAACAAAACATTGTTTTAGGTGAGGGTGACGTTGTGGACTCTTTTTTGATTAGAACTTAAGGATGTAAGCTATTAATCTGCCCTGTGCCGTTTGGCACGAGTTCTGTGGAACGTTTTTATTTCGGGGACTTTTAACTTTATTCGCTTTTATTTTATGATGTATTGCTAACGATTCGTGTTTTCTGCTATGACATAAATGTGTACTTTAACGTTGCATAAAAACCAATATATTTATTCCGGCTAATTAAACGTTGTCTGATCTGGTATGAAGTTGTAGCGTCTTGAATCTGTATTTCCTGCCGCGGAGAAGGCGACGTTTAGTCTAAATCTAAACACTCAAGAGCCTCTGAAATTGTTGTGTCTAGACGGAAGGAACAATTGAAGAGATTTTTAGCTGGTTTACCATCCTCTAAATAACGTTCTTACTATGTCTGCGGAGATCATTTGACCCGTCAACTAAGTGTTTGTTTCTCCATGGCTGTGCTATTCTTAATATGAAAAAAGGGGAGCAAAACATTTACGTAATTTATTAAACGGACATATGCCTTGTGTTCTATTCTGATGCCAGAAGAACGCGGCACTTGTTATGAGAAATGAATGAACCGTCCTGATTGTCTTGAGCACCCTTTAGAGAATTGGATTCGGCCAGAGATTGTTTTCTTGATTTTTCATGGACATAACCCTCCTTTGCCGTGTTTTACCTTCAAGAGGTGTTCTCTAAGAACTTTGGTGACTTTTCGCCGTGAAGTCCTCTCCTGCAGATCTCAGTCGTTTATCATGGAACCTTTGGTGAAACCTTTTCTATTCTATTCCTCAGTTAATAAGTTTATATTCTAAATTGGTGGGAATAAGACCCCATTTCTTTCAACCCAACAGTTTGGCGCTATTTGACCAGTCTTGGGGCTTATTCCTACCAACTGAAATGTAAAAAAGTTGTTCTTGCAAATCTATTTTCTTAAACATGAAAATTTTATTGAATTGATGCTAAGCCTCGTTATTCTAAAAGTGATTAATGTAAATTTTAGTATGTTCTTAGACTTGAGGAATTTGGTTTGTTATTTAGATTGAAATTAACACTTTAATAGAATTGATTTAAATGTTTTATTTAGTATTTTTGAGGAAACTTAGAATTTTTTTTAAACCTAACTTTTCCATTAATTTTTTTTTATTTAAGCATTCTTTAATTTACTTTAAATTGATATGAATTGTTTTAATTGAAGTAGTTCGAAAGCGATTTTAATTCTTAAAAGTAAAAGTTTTGGTACTCGAAGAACAAACACACTTTATAATATTTACATTTTTGATCTAATCCCGTCTTTTTTTTTTTTTTGTAACCCACGCTCCCAGCACCATTTAGAATTATTTTGATAAAATAGAGTAAAATTAATTGAGTAAAGGATATTTTTTTATTAAGTGAAATTGTATCGAATTAAAGCAGTAGTTTTTCAACTTGAAATTTTTTATGTTATGATTTTGAATTGAGATTTAAATGCTCGCTGATGTGTGAATGCGGCTTATGAAAAGCTGATGATTAATTGAAAGTTGGATAATGCCAGTAGTTTTTCACGCTCCAATATGAATGTGACATAAAAATTAACTTGAATTATGTTGTTCTTTACATTGATCATGTGTTTGATTTTCACACTCAGAGTGTTGACAAAATCAGTTTATTGTTTGTTCTTAGTTCTAAATCTAATATTTTTATACTGTCTTTAAATTTTTAGTTATTAAAGTGGATAATT
Source organism: Amaurobius ferox (assembly GCA_951213105.1). Classification (NCBI taxonomy): domain Eukaryota; kingdom Metazoa; phylum Arthropoda; class Arachnida; order Araneae; family Amaurobiidae; genus Amaurobius; species Amaurobius ferox. The sequence continues at coordinate 130,691,883 of OX578146.1, read as the reverse complement.
TATTTTACTGATAGGAAATTATTTTTTTTCCTCATGTGGAATATTTTAAGTTGTGCATTGCAATTTTGAGTTCTTTTCGGTTTTAAACATTAAATGGGGATTTGTAATTTGGTTTTTCTTTTGATATTTTGTTTAAAGTAATTTGATATACGTGACTGTTATTGAAATGTTAATGTACCACGTATACACGTTGATATATGTTGATGGATTTCGAATTGTGCTATTTTTGAGGGGTTCAAAAAAGATTCACAACTTTAGTGAGGACTCAAAACCCTGGGCCATCTGTGAAAATTTTTGATCTTTTTTTATGAGAATATTTTGAGAGTTCTAGATATACGGTTATGGTATTGAGATATGTTGTTGAGTTTATTGATGTTGTTGAAAGTGCAAGATGTTGCACCATATTTATTGGATTCACGTTTATAATTAGTGTAAAATGATGCATAATGTCATTTTAGTGTAAATTTGTCTTTTAAACGATCTAATATGCCAATTTGTCAGCCTATAGTATATGTGTAAACAATTCGGTTAATTTCTCGTGTTCAGTTACAAATTGTTAGGCAATTGAATTAACTATTTGGGGTAAATATTCCACACATAAATATATATATATTTTTGTAACTTGAGCCAACTTTGAAAATATTATTTAAATTGAAAATTTTGCTTCAAATAATTGTGTTTTCTTTATAGAGTAGTAAGCGATGGGGATGAATTTGATGACTTACATCAATAAGTTATTATTTAAGGTGCCATTCAAAATTTATTGTTTAGATTATTAGAATTCTTTGGCTAGTCAAAAGTTTTTGTTAAAATTTAAGTTTCTTCATAACAGCTAATGATATAAAGATCAATTTATTATTTTTCTACTTTTTCTCTTTGATTTGCAATTTGTGAGGCATTTTTTTCTTTCTCTTAATCTGATGAACTTGTAATAGTATGGCGTTATATAAAGTTGGAGAGTTTTATGTTGCATTTATATGTTTGTCTAGGAGTTCAAAAATATTGAATAATATCTGATTTGATATTATTAAAGTGTTTAGTGAAGTAAATATTTTATTTTTGATTTACTTATTAGGAATTTGATATTTTTTATGTGATTTATATGGCTTATGTTACATATGTAATTGTGATTTAGATTTTTTTTTCTTTTCTCCTTCGTTTCGCAAATTCTGGTCTTGTTTTAGCGAAAATTTTTCATTTTACAAATGAAAAAAATTTGAGGGAGGTTCAAAGGAGTTGTTGGGTTGCTTTTGGCTATTTAGTGAATTTTAGAAATTTTGTTTTTAATCTAAATGAGTTTAGGAGTCTTATTTACATAGTTATTCTCTTTTTTTAATTTAGTTGTGCATTTCTCATTTGTTTACATTTTGATATTCTTCATTTCCCAATGCATTCCATTCAATAGATTTTGTGTTTCAAATGGCGAAAGTTCGTTCTTTTTATAGGTCTTATTAGCAATTTAGATTTATTTAAATTGGTTAATTTGCGGTTCCATTTATTCCCCATTTTATTCCCTTTTATTTGATTCGAAATTTGTTGTCGGATTTTGATTCTAAATTAGCTATTTGAAAATTGATTGCTGTTATTTGGTATCCGTATTATTTTGAGGGTACTTATTTAGAATCCGGGCAACGACGGTTAGTTCATTTTAGTCAGCCCATATTATTTTGTAAAATGAAAAACAATATACATTAAACTTTTGGAAATATAATTGTCTTTAAATCTTAAATTAATAATGAGTGTACGCGTCGCATCAGAAATATATTACTGAAATATTATACTAAAAATAAAGTAACAAAAGTTCATGTGTCATATAGTAGCATTCTAATACTCGCCAAAAATATATTATCCTCCATTGTCGCCTTGAAACTAAATAATTTTGGAATCGCAATTTTAAGTAAAATAAGATAACATTCAATGAGCAATGTCATAATACTACTTAGAATACAGTATCTCAAGAATTTTTAATTATAAAGAATATCATTTACTTCCTACTACTATGGCACTCTGGATGTTCTGTCGATATTTTATGCTATCAAATACTTGAAATCAAGAATAAAATACAATATCTTTTAGCAAATGTACTGAGAGCGAGCAAGTAACAAGAGTTACTGCATCAATCGCAAACGAAATCCTCTTGAGTCTACAATTCGCTTAACTTACGATCGAAAAGTCAATTTATATACGTAGACTAACCGTGCAAAAAACTGGAAATTCAATTTTATATTGAAAAACTCCCAATTTTTTTTTTTTGTTGATTTTTTAACAATGCATATTTTGAAAGATGAATAATACTTGGTAATATTCACTGCTGAATTTTATTTCGGAATGATTTGTAATGACGTAAATCTATGGATTGTTGTAACTGGATTACGTTCAAAACTAGTACTGCAAATTGCTTTTTATTCAGAGGGCTATATATTTAGCTCGTCGTCTGATAGTGTGAAGAAAGTTGTATTAAAGACCAACGGAGGGTACTCTACAGTACTACAATCAACATCCCATCCTATTAAAGGTATTTACGAATTAAAAAAATATTTTAGAGAAAATATTTATGGCCAAATAGATTTTTGAAAATATGATTTTCAGTGATCGTTGATTTAGTATTGGCGCCATTATCTTCAAAAGTATCTACCAATATTTCATTAAAAGTTTAATGAGTGAAGATAGGAAAAATTTTGTAAACTAATTTTCATATACTACATTTCATAAAGTAAATTTGATATATGAATATAAGCTTAATTGTGATCGAATGAGTATCGAATGTTTAGAGGTGACGTATATAATTGTATGTACGTGTGTAGTAGTTAGTGTATATGTATGTATGTTAGTGTGTTTTAGTGTCTGTGTGTCCGTCCGTCTGTGTCAGCGATACCTCACAAACGAATGAAACGTATCGTAAAAAAAATGGTGCGAATATAACAATTGGTCAGTACCAAAACCCTATTGACTTGAAGTGCAATCGAACACTCAAAAGACTGCCCCCCCCTCCCAATTTTCCAACGAACTTTTGAAAATATCAATAAGAAATCAGAACATTCAATAATATTAACTAAATAATAATTTTATATATCATTTTTCATCAGAAAACGAATGACACAAAGCAGTAAGTTTTGTCAAGTATGTAAAGTTTGGCAATATATTTGCCGATGTTTGGGAAATATTGCCCACTTAGCGACAATTTGAAAATAGTAGTACTACATTTACGCAAATACTGAAGCTAAAATTACGAAAATGATGCATGCCACATTGGTGAATTAAAATATAACGCATTTTTAAATAAGCGTTTATTAGGCACTTTAAAATACTCTTACATGTTTTCATCTAAAAAAGCGCCAAATGTCGGTTTACTTTTCGAAGTTAAAAGCATTGTACCGTGGATCTCGTACATCATTATTTCGTATTCAAAGAGGTAAATTTATTGCATTATAAAGGGAAAATCATGTGCTACGCGCATAATTTTTTTTTTACGATTGAAGCACGATTCTAAAATTGGGTGCACGATCCTAACTTATGATTTCCCCGATTTGCAATAAGCTATGATTTTACTGAAAACTAGCACCAATCAAATCTTCGGGTTAATGACCAATCACAGCTCTGACCTAACGAGCTGATTCTATCTGGGAAAGAATTGATGCTTTCGACAAATCGTGTTCTCACAGTGAGTCGCAACAGTATGTTTCTTATGTATTTTCTGTGTAGTTTGGTAATATACCCTATGTTCCAATCCTGTGCATTAGTCCACTTGTTCAGGGGAGAAACTATGTAGTTTTAATCAATACATAGATTAGTCAACTTTTACCTTTATATCTGTGAATTATTGTTCACAGATATAAAGTTAACCTGAAATGTAAATCTGATTCTTTGCTTTCCATCAGTACGATATTTAGAATTAATTAAATCACTTTAGGTTTAAGAAAACGATCCTACATACTGGGGCTTTACAAGTCCCCTACAGATGTGGGTTCTGTATTATAACTTTACTCCATGCAGAATTTTAGAAATGTATATTTTTAACAACCAAATCACCGAAGCTGGTTTTAGTAAATTTATTATCATCATCTCTATAAATATAACGACCGGGTCATTCATTTGTTACATCTAATATTTTTTTTAATTAGCTGCTGTTTGTCTTTTGATTGTCTTTTCTGCCAAGAAGAAGGTGGGGAGAAAGTGTGCAACATAAGCCATTAAATATCAGGGTTCAGCGGTATTTTCATAGTTTATGTTTTTGACTCATTCATTTAGCTTTCAATGAATATGAAAATGTTGAATTAGAAAAATATTTCGGAAGACATTTTCTGAAATGGGGAAATAAAGTACAGAACATCCAAATCCTGCTTAAAGCACCTATTCACCAAAAACCTGAGGCACTAAAAAATTAATTACCGTCTTCATTTTCTACCATTGCAACAACGTCCTGCAAATTCTGCTTACATGCATTCCGTGACAATAACTCTCAGCATATGAATAAAATTTGAAACATTTTTTAGCAAGTTTTCTGTTCAACTATTTAAAGACGAATAGCGACTAACAGTAGTCGTTGCGAGCAGAAAATCCGTCAGAGCCTACAATATGAGGAAACTTGATATCGGAAAGTCAATTTTCATATGTAGACTAATAATGCAATGGAACGGAATTTCATTTCGAAAGGAAAAAGCTCCCCAACCTATTTCTTGATTTTTTTTTACTCGAAATTTTATTTTCAAAGATGGGAGTGGTATGGAAATTTTTACTGCTTCCTTTTCTGATTGATTTGTATATAAATGCATGCGTGAAATAAAACTGAGTTGAATTTGAAAACTTATTTTAAATATAGTGGTTTTTATTCAAAAGGCATATTCCTTATGCGTATTTCGCTTTTCAACGGGAGACAAGTAGCCGATTTGAAAATGGTTCAACATGGAACAAAAAAAAAGGAAATCTAAATTGATAGAATGACTGATTAACTGTTGGGTGATTTTCTTATAAAATTTGATTTATACTACTCGTTGCTTTTTCTGGCACAATAAAAAATAATGTATTGCAATGAACATATCATAGTTTATTGACGTAGCAAACGTATTAGTGATGTTGCAATATATCCCCCAGAAAAGTGGTCTTATTTCCAGGATAATAGAATGAGTTCTGTGGAGCTAACGCTTTATTTAAACCTGGAAAGTTACCGGATAAAAATGAAATTAAATCTAACGTTTTAGGGTACAGATGTACCCCCATGGTAGCTTTTCAGTCTTAAAACACCTGTAACCGTAAACATGGGTAATATACAGGTAATAGCTGATTAGATATCTTGCATCCCAGGAAGCTGCCATATACACAAAACAGTCATTAAGTGTTCAATTCATTCACAAAACAGACGATTATATTCTCAAAACACTCTCGTAGTCACAATTGACTTGTATTGCGCCAACTCCTCCTAGCTGTACGATCACAGGTTTTTACACTCTCTGAGGAAATTTCTATAAAATTAACAACACATTTTTAACTAAATTACGAAATTCTAAAAGTTTCTAGAACTCGCCAAAAGTTGGCGAAGTTGCCAATTTTGTTACCAAATGTGTCGGCAATATAGCCATTTTGTCGCCAAGGTGACGAGATCTGGCCTTCAAATAATAAAGGTTTCATGTAAATATCTTTTCTCTTTGGGGAAACACAAAAAGGCACGACCGCATTTTAGGCGTTCCTAACAGTATACACAATGTGACTTTTCCGGCTTTGTTAACTAAGTTTCCGGCTTTGGCAACTAATCTAGTAATTAACAACTATAAATTTTCATATACCCTTTTCACGATTTTTCATATAGCACACAGCATAGCACCTCTTCATGAGATTTCGAAATTTTCATGTATCGCATTTATTGCTCAACTATAGATACGAAGTCAGAGAATATCAGTAGCCGTTGCATCTAATCGAAATCCCCCAAAGCCTACAATTTGTGCAACGCCTGAATGGCAATTCGATTTACATACGCAGAGATACATAATAGAGAAAAATAAATTAACTTTGACGAGAAAAGCTTCGCATCATTTTTTTATTTACTATACATATTTCGAAATACATATCATGTAAATGTTTATTTCTGAATTGTCACTACTAAGGGAATCTTTTAGACATTACAACATCTAGTTAAGTACAGTGATCTCTTCTGCCCACAATTTTATTTCCAAGACATCAAAGTCCAAGAGACACGAAAATCCTTTTAAGCACGAGCGTTTATAGCGAAGGCTTTATGCATTTATAAACTGTGATATGATAATTAAAGGAAGCAGGGCACTTTACCTTTAAAGGTGACAAACTTAGGTTAATGCATAGTTCATTTAAAGATTAAAGTGATGTTAAATTTTAGATTTTGTTTTTAATATCCCCATACAAATATTCAAATTTAATTTTTTATACCTAGAACATTCAAACGTCTATTTCGCTAAGAAAGTATAATCGATTTGACTTACATGGGGATTACCTTAAAAGATTTCATTGTAACCTTGATACGTTTTGAGTATATCAGACTTTTTGTTGGTTTGAGTTTATTTTTAACATCATTTTTAAAATATTTTTCTGGCTATTAAAGTAAACTGTGACATAAAATTATATTTCTTTTTAACATTCTACTCACATTTTTTCAGAAATGTAAAACGAGATAAAATGATAAGGCTATTAAAAAGGGATATCCAAGGGAATTCCTGATCAAAATTACAGCAGGATTCTACAATTTAACTGCAACTGTCTGTGAGGGAGTGTTTCTAAGCGAATGATGACTACATATAAGTTATTTAAGGACTCGAGTTGAAGCATTTTTCGATTGTAAAAATGAGTTAATAGGTCTTACTATGTTTCACATGGAGAAGTAAAGGTAATATTTAGGTGAATACGAGAATATACAGTCTTTTGGGGGAATTTAGTTTTACACGGAGGTAAATGGTATTGTAGTAAGTGTGATTTGAAGAAAGTGGAGATAGAGAGTGAGACTTGTTTTTGTGCAGCATTTCTGTATACTAGAGTTTAAGAATAGGGCATGGAGGTGCTAGTCGTTTACTTCTGTCTTTCCAATGGTTTTTGTATTTTTATGTTTTCAATAGGTTGTATGTTGTTTGGTATACGGGCCATTCATTGATAAGTATCGGCTTCCGGGAGTGTTACCATGGCGTGAAGCATGCTAAATTGGAGAGAAGGGGTAACAACTCCCCACGGCCACTTTTTGATACTTTTCATTTTTTTTGCATTCTTTACTATATATATATATATATATATATATATATATATATAGTAATATATAGAAATATATATATAGTATATATACAGTAATAATATATATATATATATAATAATAGTTTGAAAATCCAATGATAGAATAGAGAGAAGTTGCAACTCTAAAAACCCCAATTGTTAAAAATGCCTTACAAATAAAAAGTAGCAAACAGAGAATCATTAATCAAGTGGAAAATAAAATGCAAACCTCTAGTCATCAAGCTGAAGACAAACAACAAACATCAATGGAAAGGAATCGATAATATAAAATCGATCAAACAAAATCCAAGCATTGAAGCTTTACACGTGGAATAGCTCTAGGCCTAAACTAATGAATTGTTAATTTCGATAAAACTCTTCGCCAAGTCCAAGTATTCTATAAAAATGAACACAAAATGCATGTTTCTGATATCAGTGATAGATTATATCTATAAACACTTATAACTTGGACAACATGCATAAAGATTGAAAAATAATAGGAAACAAGAATACCTGAAAAAACACTACACATGTTTGATCCATTGAAGCCTTGAATAAAGACACCAATGTTGCCAATCGCAAAAAATAAAAAGTTGAGAACTGCTGTTGCCAATTGTGAAAAATAAATAACAGTAATGCGAACAGAGGATAAAAGGTGATATTCAACAGTAAGAGCTACAAAATAATGGGGCAGATGATAATAGAAAACATAGAGGCTAAAATATAAGGGGATGTAAATACATGATAATTCTTATTCAAGAGAAAGTGGATGTCTGTCTAATATAAGATACTAAGGAGAGAATTTAAGTATATTCAACCATTCCAAACTTTTTAATTATACCATGTAATAAATATGCTGAATATTTTAATATTTTTTTAGTAATGTTTAGCTTCATGATATTTTTTATCTGATAATCTATAAATTCTAAAAAGCTCATAAGGTATAATATTTCTAAACAATTGAACTGAATTACAGGAATTGAAAGGTAATATTTTACTAATATTAAAGTTAAAATAGTCTTTTTCATCATATAAATTAGTAACTATCCTATTAGTAGGTTCAATAATAAGATTTAAGTCAAAAAATTAATGTTATTACTAATAGTGGCTTTATTAGGAATTAGTTCCAAATTATCTGGATAGAAATCTATATAACACAGTCATCTGTAAAGATCAAACAAATCAGGTCATCAACATATCTGTAAATTTTATAATCTGTTAAAGTAAAAGATTTTTCATAATGATAAATGTAAAAATTAGCTAATATACTGCTACTACAGCCACCTTGTGGAACCCCTGAGACTTGTATAATTTATTACCTTGAAATATATAATTATTGAAAAGAACAAAGTAAAGAAGTTTAGGAAAATTGGTAAATATATTATGAGTAGATGGATTAGTAATATAAGCATTATATAGAGCTAAAATTATTACATAAAGATCAAAGTTCTTAATATTATTAAAAAGATCTTTAAAATCCAAAGTTTGAAATCCAATTAGTTTACCAAGTAATGTTAATATATTCTTTAATTCTTTACTATTATTGAGAATATGGTAGTTATTGCTAAGGAAAACGTAAACTATCATTTATTACATGTAAATAATTTAGTAGTAATTTACTCGCAGTAGTAGATTAAGTATTTGGACCACTAGTTACTGTTCTAAATTTAATAGGATTTTTATGAAATTTAGGTATAAGCACTATATATGGAAATTTAAGAAATTTATAATTAATATTTAAATCAATATACATATTGATAATTTTCCGTTTGATACTATTAATGGAGTGTGAATTAAGTTTAAATAGACTATTGTTATTTAAATAATCTAACAGAAATTGTATATAGAATTTTTTACAAATAATAGTATAATTATTAGAGGCTTTATAAACATAAGTAATAACAAAAGATCTTTGTAAATCATTAATGGAATGTTTTAAATTATCAATATTATATATAGATCTAGACAATTTAATACTACAAATAGTATTTTTAATAAATTTTATTTATATCAATTATTTATTATTTATATTAATTTTAATAATTTTAATTATATAAGTGAATTTAAACATATTAAATGCCTATAAAGGCAGGGCATATTTAGAAGCTAAAATATATTTATATGTGTGTGTGTGTGTGTATGTTAGTGAGCCTGTGGAGACGGTAACTGATGAACGTATGGACCGATTCGAACGAAATTTGATACAAAAATCACCATCCGTAAACAATGGAAGCCTATTGTTTTCATACGCAATCGATTGTTCAGAATCCCCCTAAATTTTTGAGTGAAATTTTGGAAAAATCGTCAAAAAATCAAAACCGCTAATAAAGTTAAGCAAAAAGACATTTCTTATGTCATTTTTCATTAGAAAACGATTGACATAAATTTTAGAACGCTAACATGAACCGTTCTCGAGATATTGCGCATTTTTAAAAGAAATTATCAAAAAGTCATATACAAAAATCTGATGTGGGCAGCACATGACATTCTTTATATAATGCAATGTATGTACTACTTTAACAGTCAAAACAAAATAGGTTATTCTTATAGTAGATACTTATATTTTTCCAAGATATTGAATGTTCTTCAAATAGATCGTTATTGTCATTGATTTAGCGTCATTTTTATCCATTTGGTGAGATTTTCTTTGATTTGGTAACATTTAAAAAGTCGCCAAGTTAGCGGCAGTCCGCCAAATTCGTTGCCAAAATCTCGTCAAGCGTAATGGACAGAGAAATAAGTTATTCTTACAGCAGATAAATGTCTATTGGCGTTCAAATACAAAGTATTTCTCAAAATATCTTTTTTCATGAATGGAACGAGCTAGGATCCACGAGAATGATATCCCCAAATTTATCGCATGATAATACATATGAAAAGTGAACATTATTTCTCAATAGGAATTTTTTTATTATATATAATTTTTTGTTAATTTTTTTGAAAAATGTACAATATCTCGAGAACGGTTCATGGTAGCGTTCTAAAATTTATGTTAATCGTTTTCTAATGAAAAATTACATAAGAAATGTATAATTGCGTAACTTTATTAGAGGTTTTGATTTTTTGACGATTTTTTTAAAATTTCACTCGAAAATTTAGGGAGGGGGGGTTCAACATTCGATTGCATATAGAAACAATAGGCTTCCAGTGTTTACGGATTGTGATTTTTGTACTAAATTTCGTTCGAATCGGTCCATTCGATCGTCAGTTATCGTCTCCACAGACTCACTGACACAGACATACACACACACACACATACACACACAGACATCACTTCAAAAATGTTTGATTCGTGATTGATTTAAATTGATTTAAAAAAAAATCAGTGATTTGAATCAGGTATTGTTCACGAGGAAATAAAATTGTGCCGTATCAAATTATTAGTTTATTTTAGTTGATTTAGAGAATATATATTCACAAAATAAAAATATATGATGTGGACAACACATAACTTTCCTTATATAATGTAATGAATTTTAAAATATTCCCTTATATAATGCAATGAATTTGATATTCTTTTGAGATAGTAGATACTTATATTCTTTCCAAGATATTGAATTTTCTTCAATTAGTCGTCATTTTCATTGATTTAACATTATTTTTATCAATTTGGCGAGATTTTTGTTAATTTGGCAACAATTAAAAATGTCGTCAAGTTGGCGACATACCGCCAAATTTGTCGCCAAAATCTCGCCACGCGTTATGGACGGAGAAATAAGTTATTCTTACAGCTGATAAATGACTATTGACATTCAAATACAAAAGTATTACTCAAATTATCTTTTTTCATGAATGGAACGAGCTAGATCCACGAGAATTATGTCACTACATTTATTGCATGGTACTACATATGAAACGTGAACATGTTTCTCAATAGGGGTTTTTTTTTAATTTTATACAACTTTTTGATAATATTTTTTTAAAATGTGCAATATCTCGAGAACGGGTCATGTTAGCTTTCTAAAATTTACGTCAATCGTTTTCTAATGAAAAATTACATAAGAAATGTCTATTTGCGTAACTATATTAGCGGTTTTAATTTTTTGGCATTTTTTTCAAAATTGCACTCGAAAATTTAGGTTGGTTATGAACATTCGATTGCGTATCCGTAAACAATAGGCTTCCAGTGTTTACGGATTGTAATTTTTGAAGCAAATGTCGTTTGAATCGGTCCATTCATTCGTCAGTTATCGTCTCCAAAGGCTCACTGACACACACACACACGCGCGCACACACATACTTTCACACCGACATATACACCCTCCCACACCCGCACAGACATCACTTCAAAACTGTTTGGTTCGTGATCAGGGATGCTTGAAACGTGCTCTCCCGTCGAAAACTCGAATTCTAATTTTCGACCCCGTCACAATACTTTCCTTATAGATTATGTATATAGGGAAAGTATTAAAAAAAATATTTCCTATTGAGAAGCAAGTTCACTTTTCATATGTAATACCATGCCATAAATTTGGTGACATCATTCTCGTGGATCTACCTCGTTACAGTCATGAAAAAAGATACTGTGAGTAATACTTTTGTATTTGGACGCCAATAGTCATTTATCTGCAATAAGAATAACTTATTTCTTCGCCCATAACGCTTGGCGAGATTTTAACGACGAATTTGGTGGAATGTCGTTAACTTGGGGACATTTTTAAATGTTGCTAAATTAACGAAAAACTCGCCAAATGGATAAAAATGACGCTAAATCAATGACGAGTCATTGATGATGACAACATGGAAAATGACGACTCATTGACGAAATTTCAATATCTTGGAAATAATATAAATAACTACTATAAAAATAATTTTTTTTTAACTGTAAAAGTAGTAAATTCATTGCATTATATAAGGAAAGTCATGTGCTGCCCGCATCAGATTTTTCTAGTTTTAGATACGTATAAAATTACACTAAATGAAAGATGCTTCATTTACTATTATATAGATTAAAATTATTTTAATATAATCACTAACCACCACTAATAAATAAATATTTTTACTTGCAGGTGGGTTATAAATGAAACAACTTTCATTTAGTGTAATTATACCTAAGTCTAAATATATAAAAACATGTAAAAATAATAATTTATGATTTTACAAGATTTAAAATAAACATGCATGCATGGCAACAAATGCAATCTTGGACCACGTTTTCATTTAATCTCCGCTTAGATAGAATTAAATATTACAATTATTTTAATCATTTAAAGAATGCATTTTATATAATTAATTTTATGTTATTGGCAAAATACCGTTTCTGCTTATACGATTGTGTTCACTTACTGGTTCTACATCTTTTCATAGTAATTTTTCCGAGCATGTATGCACATACCACCACAGATTAATATTGTATTCTGTGCATACCACGATGCTGAAAATATGCGCTTTGCCCGTTTGCTTTTAAAGCAGTATTTAATGTTAAAAGTAATATATGCATACAATAACGCTAAGAAGATATATAAAATAAAATAAAGGTTACTGCTAAATATAATTAAATAAGTTAAAACATATAAATTAAGCAACGTGTGAAACACACGAAGATACAAACCGGGCCGGGCGGGAACGAAAAGAACGAATAACTGCAGTCAGTGTTGCCAGATACGTAAATCATGCTTCGTCCGCAGCGGTAGAAATAAGTTGAGGATATTAATTCTTGCTGGAAACTTCCAGAACTGTGTGACGTCACGTCCGATCACCGAAATCATGTAGCATCAGACGTGGTTAGTACTTGGGAGGGTAAAGTTAAACATGAAGGGAGATACCTGACCACCTGTGTTCGAGGACAAAGCTGATAGGGGATTAGCAAGAAGCTCCAAGGGGAGGGAGGAGGAATGGTTTTATTTATGTATGAAAAATTGTAATTTTAGCATAATAAAAACGGTATTTATACCGTATGATAAACGGTATTTATAATGCATGATAAACGGTTATCCATGAAAATGCCTTCGGGAAAAGGGTTCGAGAACAAAGCTGAAAGAGGATTTGATCAGGGGAGTTAAAAGAAGGGAGCGATAATGGTTATTTTTACGTATGATAAATTGGTATTATTAACGTAATAAAAACGGTTATTTTAACTTATAATAAACAATAATACATACGTATTTAAAACGGTAATTCTGCATACGGTATGTTCATACACGGTAATTCATTCGTATGATATACGGTGTTTTTATATACCGTTTACTCATAACGGTATTATAACCGATGTATTGCCGTTTATCGTATAACACATACGAAAATATAACGTATAAAAGGTTTAACAAAGGTTATAATACGGTACGTGTGTTACTTGGGTAGTGCGCCACTTATTACCAAGCAAGTGCTTACACAGAAACAGAGTATACATACACACAGAAAGACTGTCTTTGACAATTACAGACTACGCTTCAAAAACTGATTCACTCTATTTCAATAAATATTATGCAAAGCTATGCTGTGAAGATGGTTGTATACTTAATTTCTAAGCACTTTTAGCGTCCTGGACTGGAATATTTCTTGACATATGGGAAATAATAAAAGATAAGCTGGCTAGAATCTGTTTCTCATAACATTGGCTTCCAAACTAAAAATGGGACCTCCAAAAAATTACATTAGTTTTGGAAGTGCAATATTTTTTCTCTTTTGGCGAGTTAGAAATACATTTCAAAAACAAAATTACAATTTGAGGAAAAGATTTTGCCTTCTAAAAGGATTAAACTTTAGGGGGGCCAGTGGTTGTAGTAGACCCCCAAAAGCTAATTCCTCAATTTGGTGGTTCTATAAGCCGTCCTCGGGTTCCACCAAAGACCAAGATGGGTGTTTCTTAGATATAGCTAGAGGACAGTTAACGCCTTACCTCTGAAAACTAGTTCCACATACACACAATATGCTGCAATTCTAATAAGCCGCGGACGTGTCTTTTTGCAAGGCACATGCACATATTGGCGATCACACTTGGCTGTACACAGTTATACACATACTATATACATATACTGCCTAACTGGGAACCTATGCCAAAATTCAACCAAATTCGTTTTCAGAGTGTTATCTGTCATTAAATACTACATTTCTGCAAAAATCCATACTGAGGACATCCCCACTTGACGGTGCGTTCCCACTTGGAAAGTGTATAAACATATGGACTTACCACTCCCACCATACGGCAACACACACACACACACACACGCTCCCCACTTTCCACCATACGCCAACAGACACACACACGCATACTACACACACACACACACACACTACACACACTACACACACACTACACACACACACACACACACACACTACACACACACACACACTACACACACACACACAGACATCACCTTAAAGCGTCTGATTCGTGATCAGGGTTGCTTGAAACGTGCTCTCCCGTCGAAAACTCGAATTCGAATTTTCGACCCCGTCACAATACTTTCCTTATACAATATACTATGTATATAAGGAAAATAAATAACTCGGTGTAGCCGCTCTCCAAATCCTTTTTAAATATAGAAATTTTGTGTCAGGGCTAGGCCTGGACATATAGCATGAAATGATTTGACTTGAGGATTTATAATACATTGCCATGTGTCGCTACCTATTTTCATTTCTTTGTTGTATCTCCAAATTTCAATCTTTCACTGTTAAAAATGATGTTGGCATCTCAAAAAATTAATATTTAGATTTTTAACTATTCAAAACACATAAATAGTTCAGAGCTTTATTTAAATAATTTTTTTATTGAAATGGCAACAGCGTTTTCAACAATGAATCGTAATTGTTTATGACAATAATGATTGAGAAACGCTCTGTTTGTTCATAGCAACAATGCTTGCGAAACTTTGTTTGTTTGTAAAAATCAACAATTATGAATTCAACATTTACTACAATGCTATACATTTAAAGAAATGTAACTTATATATTTTCCCATACTTTGCAGAAGTTTGATATTTGGTAAGTGATTAATTACATTTCATATTGTATCGTATATATATAATAAATATTAAGAATGAAAAGGAAATCTGTGACGTTACAATTTATCCTGTATTGTAGCCAGTTTCCCGTGCAATTCGCTTATGCCCTGACGATAAATAAGGCTCAAGACCAAATATTTGACAAACATGTTGTGTAAATTACTTATTTAAAAGTAGAAGGTATGTCCGTCATACGGAATTCAAAATTTGCAAACCATTACTTCGTATTTGGCGTGATTTTCAGCAATTTGGCGATAGATTTGAGATTGCTGTACAGATTCCTTTTCAATTTGCAGTCTATGCGTTTCGGCTTTTAACTTTTCAAATGTTTTAAAAATATTTTTAACTTTAACGTGCTCGCCATCTTCTCATCTAACAAAGGGCGAACATCTTATCTACCAAAGGGCGAACATCTTATCTACCAAAGGGCGAAACTCCAACTCTTGTTTTACGTTTAAGGAAAAGGGACTCCAACGGATGTATTATGCATGCGTCAAGAGAGAGCTCACAAAGCGAGTTACGGAGATTATCGAGTTGTGGCGTGCAGAGGGCGACGTCTCTAGTTATATAAATAAACAGTATGTCATAATTCTCTTTCTTACCAAACACAATTTAATTTTTTTTTAGATAAAACATATCAAAACGCAAAAATGTTAGTTAAGACATTTCTGTTAAGTTATCCAATCATATACTTAACGCAAAAGCTATACCAATAAATACATATTTTATTGAGATATAGCTGAAAATCTGTTGGAACAAATTAATACTGAAAATATCAAATTTCTGTTACTAACTGTTAGAAGAATATCCAGCAAAAAAAAATTAAACTTTTTCTGAGTTCATTTAATATAACAAATCGATTAAGATGCACAAAATATACTTTTCATTGAATTAATTTTGTATTTTTGGTTCCAATTTATCTTACTGACCCATCGACTGCAAAAATGAAACGCATGCCATTTTCTAGCTTTTTATAGCAGAGATTCAAATTTACAAGTCTTTCATCTATCAGAGGCGATACCAGATGAAAAAACACAGATTTGTCAAACGTGAATGTCCTCTTCCGATTCGTAAAACCGCATTTCTGCAAAAAATCGAAACTTTTGTTTCAGTAAATAGAAAACATTAAATCAATCAACATAACAGTAGTTATAGAAATAATAATCATTAAAGTTATGTTGAATATTTTTCATTATGTTAATCAAGAGTTGAATAATAACACATATGCTTGAAATGCACAATATATACTCACGACCTAAAGTTAAGCATAATTCGTAAAATACCAAAAATTGAGTTAATATAGATACAATGGTTCACAATCAGTTGTGGAGAATCGTGGAATGAAGGTAAATCATTCTGTATATATGCAAAACGACTCAGTCGACGTCGACATGCGCAAAGAACTGGCGCACATCGGAATAAGTGTAAAACGACCTTGAGCGGAAGGGCCGCCAGTTGATGCAGAATTTCTCAATTGCTGTGGTACGGAGCGTTGTTAGCAATAAGAAAGGATGGAAGATGTCACAAAGATTCCAACTGGACATGTTTTCAGGGGGCAAATTAATGACATGCTGGAATCCGGTCGGTTCGGCAAGACCGATATTTGGTGATAAATGCGCGACGTCAAAGGAACCGTTCTGCCAGACAACTGGGTTCAGCCCTGACAGCCGCCACAGGAGTCACTGTTTCGAGACAAACTGTTTACTGGAGACTTTGATACGTTGGTCTCTATGCCAGACGACCAGCAGTTTGCATCCCACTGTCGTCTGCACAGAAACGCGCGCATTTATAGTGGAGTTTGGAACATAAGCAGTGGAGTGGACAAAAGTGGGGCAATGTCATGTTCAATGACGAGCCCAGATTAAGCCTGCAAACTAAATCTCGTCGTACTACGATATGGAGAAAACACGCGTTTTCACCCGGGAACATCACGGAAAGACATCGTTTTACTTTTGAGTCAGTCATGGTCTGGACAGGCATTACGATTGACGGCCGCACAGACCTCCACATCTTTGACACGGGGTTGGTAACCGTTCAAGGATACAGATACGAAGTCCTCAAGCCTACCATTCGATTGTTATGAGGTGCTATTAGTTCTGATTTCATATTCATGGATTATAACGTGCTTCCTCACCGTGTGGCCCTGGTCGTCGACAAATTAATATTTAGATTTTTAACTATTCAAAACACATAAGTAGCTCAGAGCTTTATTTTAACGATTGCTTTATTAAATGGCAACAGCTTTTTCAACAATGAATCGTAATTGTTCATGACAATAATGATTGAGAAACGCTCTGTTCATAACAACAATGTTTGCGAAATTTTATGTTTGTTTATAAAAATCAACAATTATGAATTCAACGTTTACTACAATGCTATACATTTAAAGAAATGTAACTATATACTTTCCCATACTTTGCAGAAGTTTGATTTTTGGTAAGTGATTAATTATATTTAAAATTGTATCTTATATGTATAATAAATATTCATTAAGAATGAAAAGGAAGTCTGTGACGTTACCGTTTATGTTGTATTGTCGCCAGTTTCCCGTGCAATTAGCTTATGCCCTGACGATAAACAAGGCTCAAGGCCAAATATTTGACAAACATTTTGTGTAAATTATTTATTTAAAAGTAGATGTCCGTCATACGGAATTCAAAATTTGCAAACCATTACCTCGTATTTGGCGTGATTTTCAGCAATTTGGGGATGAATTTGGGATTTCTGTAGAGATTCCTTCTCAATTTGCAGTCTATGCGTTTCGGTCTTTTCTTTTCAAATTTTTTAAAAAGATTTTTAACTTTGACGTGCTCGCCATCTTCTCACACTTTCTCTGTTTAACCGACGATTCTTTTCTTTTCTGCTTTCTCCCTTTTCCATTGGCCAACACGTTTGTGAAATAAAATGTGTTTTGAATGCCAAAAACTGTGTGTTTTCTTTGTTGAATCTTTTTAAATATAAATTTAAATCGGCTGACGCCACTCAAAGGAAAACATATGAACAAAAGAAAAGAGTCAAATTACTTGGATGCATACTGGGTTCAAGCGGGGCTATCGTGATTCCTCTTCTCTTCTTCCTTAGCGAAGGGGAAAAGCGACTAACTGTAAGCGAAGGGGAAAAGAGAGAATCCCGAGGGTCCCGGTTCAAGCCCCAGAGACTGGTACGGTCTTTTTTTTTTTTCTTTTTTTTTTTTTCTTTTTTTTTTTTTTTTTTTTTTTTTTTTTTGTCGCGCCAAATCGGCGATAAGCGGAGTGCTACATTGCACCTTTGCGACTCTTTAGTAACTCTGGCAATTCTCTTTTGGGAAACTTGTACAGAGCGAACAGCAGCGCATTTCTTGCTTCTGCTGTGATTCTCGGTCGTTTTGGACGTTTTTTGATTAACCGGCCACGTTGATTTTGGATTTTCGGATACAACCACGTGTTGATTTTAGAATTTGATAGATTTGAGCTAAGTTTGGAGATCTTGTTTCACCGTTTCTCTAGTTTCCTTGATTTGTGTTGTGTGTGCTAAATGGCTGGGAAGAGTGAAAGATTTAGAATTAGTTTTTGTGGTTTGATTGACAGTGGTAAAATGAATGCGATTGAACGGTGTATGGACCAGTGGTTGATTGCAAGTGGGTACGAATATTCTAAGTTCCGTTTTTTTTACCGCATTTCTAAGTATCGTATTTTATCAAATTTCTTTTAAGTATCAGTATTTATCAAATTTCGGTTCTTTTCGGTTAACGGGGCGACAGTCGGATTTAGTTACAATGTGGCAACAGTTGGTCAGTAGCAATTCGAACAAGAACTTACTAACTCTTCACGATCTTATCCGCGGTCCAGTTCGCTGGCTGTTGGAGCTCGCACATAGCAAAATCTGTTTGTGCAACAATGGCTCATAGCAAAAGCTGTTTGTGTTTCAATGGCTCATAGAGCACAGGCTTACTTTCGCGCGGCGGCCGTAACATGAAAATCCCTCTATGAACCACAAAATACCTGTTGCACAAATAGATGTTGCTACGTGCGACCTCCGACAGCCAGCGATGCCGGATTCTGTGATTTTATAGCAAACGAACGTAGCCATGTAAGCCCGCAAAGCGGTTGTAGATCCATGTTCGAATTACTACATCACTCTATGAGCCACGGAACACCTGTTGCACAAACAGCTGTTGCAACGTGGGACCTCTAAAAGCCAGCGGGGCTGGATTCTGTGATGTTTTTCAGCGGGCGTAGATCCATGTTCGAATTACTACATCACTCTATGGGCCACGAAACACCTGTTGCATAAACAGCTGTTGCTACATGCGACCTCCGACAGCCAACGGGGCCGGATTCTGTAATGTTTCTAGCGAACGAGCATAGCGAATGTAAGCCCGTGAAGAGGCACTAGATTCATGTTCGAATTACAGCATCACTCTATGAGCCCCGGAACACCTGTTGTACAAACAGTTGTTGCTACGTTCGACCTCCGACATCCAGCGGGACCGGATTCTGTGATGTTTTTTAGTGGGTGAAGTAAGCCCGCAAAGCGGACGTAGAACCATGTTCGAATTACAATGGATAAACTATTGCACAAACGGTTGTTTTCACATAACGATCTTCGACAGAGTACGACTGGCCGAAAAGTACCTAAATTATCATTCTTTTAAAATTTCTTCTAAGGTTTGTTTTTATCAATTTTTTTCTAAATATCGTTTTTTATTAAATTTCTTCTAAGTAACAACTTAAACAAAATCTAATGTGGGCAACACATGACTTTAAAGAGTTATATGAGTAATATATATATATATAATTCAATGAGTAATATATATAATTCAATGAATTTACTACTTTTGCAGTAAAAAGAAAATCTGATGTGGGCAACACATGACTTTTCTTATATACTGCAATGCATTTATAACTTTTACAATAAAAAAATAGTTTTTTCTTACAGTAGATATTTCTATTCTTTCCAAGGAATTTTCGTCAATTTGTCGTCATTCTCATTGATTTAGTGTCATTTTTATCCATTTGGCGAGATTTTCATTAATTTGGCAACATTTTAAAAAGACGCCAAATTGGCGACATTCCGCCAAATTCGGCGCCAAAATCTTGCCAAGCGTTATGGACGGAGAGATAAGTTATTCTTATAGCAGATAAATAACTATTGGCGTTCAAATACAAACGTATTACATAAAGTATCCTTTCTCATGAATGGAACGAGCTAGATCCACGAGAATGATGTCACCAAATTTATCGTATGATATTACATGTGAAAAGTAAACATGTTTCTCCACAGTTAATATATTTTTTTTTAATTTATGGGATTTTTTGATAAATTTATATTAAAAATAAGCAATATCTCGAGAACGGTTCATGCAGCGTTCTAAAGTTTATTGCAATCGGATTTTCTAAGGAATATGACAAATGAAATGTCTGATTGCGTAACTTTAAGGGTTTTGATTTTTTGATGATTTTTTCAAAATTTCACTCGAAAATTTAGGGAGGTTTTGAACATTCGATTACGTTTAAAAACAATAGGCTTCCAGTATTCACGGATTGTGATTTTTGTACCAAATCTGGTTCGAACACGCACACACATAATTTCACACACACATACACACACATACACATATTTTCACACACACACAGACATCACCTCAAAAATGTTTGATTCGTAATCAGGGATGCGTGAAACGTGCTCTTCCGTCGAAAACTCGAATTCGAATTTTCGACCCTGTCACAATACTTTCTTTATATATTATGTATATAAGGAAAGTAAACATAGGTTTTTCTTATACTAGTACTTATATTTCTTCCAAGATGTTGAATTTTCAGTTAGTCGTCATTTTCATTGATTTAGCGTTATTTTTATCCATTTGGCGAGATTTTCGTTAATTTGGCGACATTTAAAAAGTCGCGAAGTTGACGACATACCACCAAATAAGTCGCCAAAATCTCGCAAGACGTTATGTACGGAGAAATAACTATTGTTATAGCAGATAAATGACTATTGGCGTTCAAATACACCAATGATGTCAATGACAATGATGTCACCAAATTCATAGCATAATATTACATGTGTAAAATGAGTATGTTTCTCAACAGTTAATATTTTTTTTTAATTTATGGGATTTTTTGATAAATTTATTTTAAAAATGTGCAATATTTCGAAAACGGTTTATGCTAGCGTTCTAAAGTTTATGTCAATCGTTTTCTAAGGAAAAATTACATAAGAAATGTCTATTTGCGTAACGTTATTAAATGTTTTCATTTTTTTATGATTTTTTTTTAAATTCCACTCGAAAATTTAGGGGGGTTCTGAACATTCGATTGTGCTTTAAAGCAATAGGCTTCCAATATTCACGGATTGTAAGTTTTGTACTAAATTTCATTCGAATCTCCCCATTCGTTCGTGAGATATCGTCTCCACAGTATCATTGACACAAACCGACATCACTTTAAAAATGTTCGATTCGTAATCAGGTAAGCTTGAAACGTGCTCTCCCGTCGAAAACTCGAATTCTTATTTTCGATCCCATCACATTACTCTCCTTATATATTATGTATATAAGAAAAGTAACAATTTGTGTGTTTAAATTGTTAGAATATTGTTAAATTTGCAAAAAAAATTACATGAAATGCCTTTATATAAGCTAGAGATGCATTTTAAAAACATCGTGCGCAGTAAGAGAATTTGCGCCAAAAATGTCGCCAAATTCTGGACTGTACCGGTCTCTGGGAAAATGCCGATTGCTGTTGAGGAATGGGGGTGGGTTTGTGATACTATTTTTGGTAGAGTAGAATATTGCGTGAGAGCTTGCAGATTCATAATAATGAAAATTATTTATAATAAGTAAATAAACAGTAGAAGTTGCCACTTAATAATATAAGGTTAATATTGCCAATACTCAGCCCGTTGTGAAATTAAAATAAATTGAGAACGCGACATATTATAAATCATGAAGAACTCAGCATTAGATATGGATGACATTTAATAAAATAAATTAGTACCATGTAACATTATAAAAATTGGTTGCTATGGAGAAATTCTTATAAGGATTATAAATTAAATAAACTTGACAATAAAAAATTTAGCCATGCCACCTGGAATAAAACTATAGCCAGAATTGATTAACAAGAGAGAAATGGGAAATAACATTTTAAATATAATTACGCCATTGATATTAGTAAAATATGGGGGGAATTTACTGAACATTATGCAGAGATAAAAATATTCAATATTATTATATTTAAGAAATATATAAGCTAAATAACTTAGAAAAATAAGTTAAAATAGTAATATTGGAGTATATAATGGCACTTATATTCAATAGTCTTAATACGTGCAGAATACAGGAAGACCATAATATTTTAAAAATAGCACTGTTCCCATAAAAAATTAGAATAAATGATAATGTGAAAAATAGAATAAATGATATATTAACTGAATTTAAATAGAATTAGGCATTATTTATAAAGTTATCATTTTGCAAAGTGTTATCGATAGTGTCTGTTCATTACAGTTCGAGGTTATATGTTATTTCTTTAGCTTATTTCAACTATCTGCTGGTTTATGTACCGCAACCTTCTAGATGCCAATATGAACCGCTTGCACTGCGACTTGCTACTTTACCGCACGTCACGCATTTCCCTTTCAGCCAGCCAATACTGTCTGGTCAGTACATTTCCCCGTTATATCTTATATCTTTCTCTGGCATTATCCCAAAGACCGGTACGGTCTTCAATTTGGCGACTTTTCTGGCGCCAGATGTTGAGAAAGTTGCCATAGTATCCAACCAACTCGCAAGGTTACCATGATTATGAAAAGTGAAAGAGTTACCAAGGTCGCAACAAAGCACTCAGATTATCGCCGATTTGGCGCGTTAAAAAAAAAAAACGACCGTACCGGTCTCTGGGATTTAGTCCTTTAACTTATTTGAATTACATTCTGCTAAATGTGCAATAGCTGTCCCTGTAACAAAAATCACTGGGAATCAGCTTTTATGCACAGCAGATATACAGACACATTTGTGTGTAGATATAAAAAATCAACGAAGTCATTTTTATATAAATAATATTATTATAAAATATTATCAGTACTTATTGTTATCATCCTAATAAAAAAATCATATTTTGAATCAGATAATCTATTGGGATATTGAATAACTTGGTTTATCCTACAGCTACTACCCAAATTGTTGCTTTCACAAAAAATTATACCTATGTTCCGTCGGAATATAAATAAAATAATAGATTGTAGCCATCATAGCATAATTAGTCCCATTATGCAATCTACACTGAAAATTTACTGTAATTTGTATTTATTTTAGTCATTTTATCGTTTACAGAAACATTCTTTTTTGAACAAGACGAACTGCTTAAAAATGCCCCTTCTTTCATATTTATTGCTGATAAACTGTATTTTAGTGCTGCATGAAAATTTCTCCAACTAGAAATGGATGGAGGCAGATGTATTCATAGTCATGTACACAATTTATATATTTCCTGGCTCTCGATTTTCCAAAGTGAATACCACTTGACACGCTTCCGTATATTGTTAGGTTCACCGCGCCAATGTAGCCACGACCGTAATGAAGGAGAGAAGCGAACGTTCTCTTTCACATGGCTCCTTGAGAAAAGCACATTTCGGGGAGAACATACTTTTGGCACTACTTTTTACTATAGCTGTATTAAGTTTAAGCCAATTAATTATTGTCTATACTTGACATTTCATAATAAGCAGAAGGTTTAGTGCCTACATGGGCAACCCCTGGACTACGGTTAAATATAGTCTGCCCAATCATTTTGTCTGGCCAACAATCCTTTAATATTTCATAATTTTTTTTAGAAACTTGTAAATTTTACAATGATATAGACAGCCATGTATTTGACGTTTCTGTGTTCTTCTGAAATTAATTTTACAGCTGAAATCAATAAATTTTATAAGTATCCCTGGAACTCGACGACTATATCGTTTCCAATGTAACGATGCTAATTTTAAGTATGTGACTATAGAAAGGTACCGTGATCAATAACTTAGAAATGCATTTTCAACTTATCCAAATATAAGTTTGTGATCAGCATTGCCTTCCAATTATAAATAACAGTATTCATGAACTAGTTTCGCGTTTATTATGCTTTCCATAACATGGAATATTCGTGAATGCAAGAAAATGTGTGCCCAGTATGGCGCCCTTTTGTATAAACCTGAAAATGTTAAGGGGACCGGCAGAACTCCTTATAGAAGGGATGTCATTGAATACGACACAAGCCGTTGCAGCTTAATACATCCTGAGCTCACCCTGTAAGTAATTTCAGACACGAAAAATGATGAGACAAAAGTTGATAGTCTCCATGTAGTTTCTCAAATTTGTGGCATATATCAACATTTCTTGAAATTGCAGGATCAAATATGCCATATTCGCGAGCGCATAATAAGCGTGACTTCTATGAAAGTATATGTTATACATTTTTAGATTTAAAAATAATAAGGAAACTTTGACAAAAATGTAGAACTTGTGTCATATTTAAGAAATAAGGCCCAAGTTTTGTCTATTCATTCCGTTACTGAATCTTTCTCTGCATGTATGGCTGATATGAAAACAAGGAATTTGAAGCAGCAGAATGACGTAATTTTTATTTGATATAAGAGCGTGTTAAATATGTCCATGTCCATATTTGGAAGATTGTTCTATATTTCTTTGAAGAGTTTTTGTATTCTGTTGTCTAGTATTCTGTTACTAGTGCACATAGTTTTTTCTTGAATCTTTCATCATTATGTCACGCTTATAATACCTGTATTAATTACTGTTCGTTTTAATTTATTTGTTAGATTAGGTTACTATAACGGCCGTCGTACTGAGATAGCAAAAATTGCAATATATGTTCTCATAATGATTTGCATTTTTTTCTGATCCCTTTTAACACTTTACAACATAGTTGAAAATTGTTTATGACTTTTTTTCATTCCGTCTGTCTGTATGTCTGTCTGTATGTACGTTAGCACAATAACTGCCGTAAAAATGACTTTATCAAAATGAAATGTTAGTATGTTGCTCAGACAGTCTATGGGACCCGGATTGAAAAAATGAAATACATTGAACCTTATGGGATCTAATTCTCCACTCAATTTTTAAGCGAATTTAAAATTTCCAAATTGCTTCGAAAGTTTTAGGAAATATTCAAATTATTCTTATTATATTTTTGAAATAAGAATTAAAATATTAATTACACGCTTTATATGAAGAGATCATGTGACCTACTTCAAAGTAAAATATGGCATCCATCTTGTGTCAAAATCGTGATTTTTAATGTTCCTCTTCATTTATATATTGTGTTGTATCCGTCCAAAAAAAAAAATTATTTTTACTTAATTTCTGTGCGTCAATGTTCTGAAACAAAGCAATTACGATCTATTTGAGTTCAAATGATCATCAAACTTTGATTGTTTCTACAACGAAGCCTAATTTCCACTTATAGAGATTATAAACGTATGAAGCTGTGAGATGAGTTGTATAAGTATTCTGAATTTCGTTAACACAAAATTATTTAGCGCTAGAGTCTGCAATATAGTTGATATCACTTGATATGAATGAAACAGTCATTGATGTTACATAGAGAACAGACGATTTTATAGCAGACTTTTTCGATGAAATTTTAAGCACAGAGTTAAATTAATTTTACCTCCTTGGGTTTAAGTTTTTAAGTAAAATATATTATTGTAATATTGTGAAGAATGAAAGGACTAGAATAAATGTTTATGAAGGAAAATTTTACAGCATTTTCATAGAGAGCCAGGCAATTTATATTTCAATGACACCATTTGAATAAAGTTCATTTTTTTTCGATAGAGTTTTCAAATGTAATAAATTACTGTAATATTGTGATAATTTTAAAAATATTACCGCTTATGTATCGCATTTTAGAGATATTTAAATAAAATTGCATTGCAGTTGGAAAGTGTTTAATAATCAATGCTTTAAGCATGATTGATCTGTCTTGTTTTTATATAAAAAATGTTGTAATAAAAATTTAAAAAAGAAGAAATTAGAAATGGTTTTTGCATTATATGTAAAAGTTTAATGTTTTATAATTTTAATGATGTTCCTGGAATGATAATTTTGTAGGTATTTGAAAATTAAAATCAAAGATTTATGAACTACGCAATAAAACTGAAAATTTTTGTTTTCTTTTTCTGCATTTTATACATTTTAAAATACTATTTTCTCTTTTTTACATATATATATTTAAGAATTATAGTTTTTCAAATGTAGTTTTTATAGCTAAAATTATAGGATTCATTTTAAATATGTTTTCTGCATAATTAGAAATTATTCTAATTTCTATTTTAGTATGAAAAAGAAAATGCTTAATTTATTGTTATATGCACAAAATATATTATTGTTAAAGAAAAGTCTTTCATAATTATACATACATAGATAAAGATACATAATAGAAGAGTAAAACCATTTTTGATTTTATTGTCACTTTCTGTAATATTAGTGATAAAGTTGAAAATAATTTGTTATATATCTCCCTCAATAATTTTAAATGAGGTTGGGGTAGGGGCGTGTACTTTACTCGTGTAAGGATCCCGTGCAAGGGGTACAGCGGATTTTTTCCTCCTATAATAAATTATACAAACTGATAGTTCTGATAATTCAGTTCAATTGAACAACACAAGCATTATTTTTAAAATATCTACATTATATAACAGTGTATAGGTAAGACACGTAATAATTGTTAAAATCGCCACACCCATATTTGTCCACTCCCACTTTTAGCAAACTAATTGATCGGGTTTTCTTTTAAATAGTATTTATTTGCAATGAATGTGAAAGAATAGGGTCTTTTAAGCAATTGGTTTCTTTCTGAATAATTATATGCGAAGATACTAATACGATAAAAAAAATGCAGAAATCGAAGCATCTTTTCAGTGTGGATTTGGTATTGGCACTAATTCTGCAAAGTATAAATATCGTTTCATTTCTGAATCAACCAACAAAATGACAAATCTCAAGAAACCAGATTTAAAGGCCACTTTATTAAAAATAATCCTACAGAGGTACAGCAAATAAATAATGTTAAGCCAAAGAGCTTTCGAACACCCTCATGCTCTTCCTCAGGTGGCGATAGAATTAGAACAGATGCCATCATGCCTGAATACATTCCATTGCCGTCAAGCAAAATTGGCATATTATGAAATTTGCCATCCATACAAAATTGTGAATCATTAAACAGATTTAACATTATAAAATTTACAAACCTCAAAGATAAACATTTAAAAAAGAAACTGTTTTTAAAAAACAACATCAAATTAGAATATTATTATAAATTAAAGTAGATGTGTAAAGGTTTAACATGCACGGTATCGAGAACGAGTCGCCTTAACTTAAGACCTGAACAGGGTAAAAATTACAATTAGCAGTAAGATATAAATAAATGAAAAGAAATTCGTAAAGTAAAATATAGCAGGAGTTATTACAGCTGATCAAAAGGAAAACACTTTCAATAAGGGGGCTAAAATTATCTTTCTTCACTAATTGGGCAAGGGCGATCGTTTGTTTACTTTACGTCTCTTGCATGTTCAGACAAACGGATACCAACCGTACGTTTAGTACTACTGATATAAAATTTACAAACATTATCCGGAGAAAGAAGGGGTACTGAAAGATCTACACAAAATGAGCACAACAATATGACGTTGGTGCACCTCTGGACTTGATACAAGCTGTTACCCAACGTGACATTGATGCATAAAGTTGCCGGATGGTGTCCTGAGGGATGTCGTTCAAAATTATCTCCAATTGATGAGCTAATTCGTCTACAACCTGGGATGGTCCTTGGCGACGTCCCGTCTCACCTATTGGATTGATCTTGGCTATTTAATAAATTTAGGAATTTTTCTTTTAATCTAAATGGGTTCAGGGATTTTCTTTAAACAGTTATTCTCTTTTTTTTTAAATTTAATTATCCATTTTCCATTTGTTTAGATTTTTGATATTCTACTGTTCCAAATGCTATCTATTCCATAGTTTTGTGTTCTAAATGGCGAAAATTCGTTCGTTTTAGGTTTTGACAATTTAAATTTATTTAAATTGTCAAAGTCCATTTATCTCCCAATTTAAATTTATTTAAATTGGGAGATAAATGGACTCACAAATTAGCCATTTTATCCCCTTTGATTTGATTTTAAATTTGCTATTTTCGGTTAAGAATCCCATGATTTTTCATTTTACTTTCCCTGCAATACATGGTAATGTATAGGGAAAGTATTGGAATCATGCCGAAAATCACAACTCGAGTTTTCGACGTATCTACACGTTTCGAGACCTCTAGAATACGAAAAAACTATTTTTAGCGTGACATCTGTATGTGTGTCTGTGTCTCTCTGTGTGTGTGTGTGTGTATCTGTCTGTGTGTCTGTGCAATGTATGTATCCACTTTAACTCAAAAACTTATAGACAGAATTTCACAAAATTTGGTAGGTACGTCACTTGGGTATGACCCTGATGCTGATTAGTTTTTGGTATGATTCTTAAAAACAGAACCCGCCTTTTTTTGCGAAATGGCCCGTAAAAATTTCATGTATTCACTCTAGTTAAAATACTAATTGATCAAATTTCACAAAATTTGGTAGATCAGTTACTTGTACGATACTCTGGTGCTGTTTAGATTTTGGTATTAATCAGAAAAGAACAACCTGAATTTTTTTACGAAATAGCCCTCAAAAATCGCCAAAATCATCTGAAAAAAGCTACGTATGTTCAAATATATCAATTAAATGCTTGTTTTATACGTAATTTTTGATGAGGAAAGAATAAGAACAACTCTATTACTCTGAGACTAACCGTTCTCAAGATATTTGAGATTTTTCACATTTTTGTTATGCCGCCTTTGGGAAAATGTCCAATTGCCGAATAAAAACAAAAATTGAATTAAAAATGCAAATTTAGTGTTATTTGGTTGAATTAAACCCATGCTAATGAATTATTAAAGAAATAAAGAACACATGAATTTGAGTCTGCAGAGAATGTCATGGGCTGCCCACATCAGATTTTTACTTTCCCTGCAATACATGATAATGTATAGGGAAAGAATTGGAATCATGTCGAAAATCGCAACTCGAGTTTTCAACTCATCTACACTTTCAAGATCTCTAGAATACGAAAAAACTATTTTTAGCGTGACGTCTGTCTGTGTGTCTGTCTAGGTGTGTGTCTGTCTGTGTGTGTGTCTGTCTGTGTGTCTGTGCAATGTATGTATCCACTCTAACTCAAAAACTAATGGACCGAATTTCAAAAAATTTGGCAGGCAAGACCCTTGGGTGTGGCCCTGGTGCTGATTAGTTTTTGTTACAATTCGGAAAAAAAGAACCCGCCTTTTTTTTTGCGAAATGGCCCACAAAAATCTCATGTATTCACTCTAGCTGAAATAAAAATTGACCAAATTTCACAAAATTTGTAAAATAAATCACATGTGGGATACTCTGGTGTTGATTAGAATTTGGTACGATTCGGAAAAGAACAACTCGCCTTTTTGTAGGAAATAGCCCGTCATAATCGCCGAAATCTTAAAAAAAGAGTAAGTAGTGTATGCTCAAATGTATCGATTAAATTCTTGTTTTATACGCAATTTTAGAAGAGGAAAATAATATAACACATTCCATTATACTTTAGGACTAACCATTCTAAAGATATTCGAGATTTCATGCATTTCTGTTGCTCCGATTTCGGAAAAATGTCCAATTACTAAATAAAAACAAAAATTGAACTACAAATGTAAATTTAGTGTTATTTGGTTCAATTGAACTTAATCTAATGAATTATTAAAGAAATAAAGGAAATATGAATTTGAGTCTGCAGGGAAAGTCAGGTTCTGCCCACATCAGATTTTTTATTCTGTTCTCTGCTTTTTAATTTTTTCAGAATCATCCATTTTTAAATTATTGCCAAACTCGTGTATTCCAAATCGTTTCACTTCATTTCTCTTTAATTGTCGTGTACTTTAAAATTTCTATTATCTTCTTTAAAATTTTGAGATTCTGATTGGTTGGCTGTAATCATCTCTCATTAATTATTTTATCTTTCATGGACAGTTTTGTTTACGATGTGTGGCAGCGATTTTTGACAGTATATAAATAGATTCGCGCTCTTTTTCATTATCTTCTCTTTTTGTATTAGAACTTAAAGATGTAAGCTGTTAAGCTCTGCTTTGCTGTTAGGCAAGCATTCTGAAGAACGCACATTTTTATTTCGCGTCCTTTTATCTTTGTTCAATTAATTTTCCTGCGGTTGAGGCGTTTAGTCTATACACTCAAGGACCCCTGAATGCATTGTGTCCTGATGACAGAGAATTGCTATGTCTATAAAGACTGAATGGATGTTTTAAAGTCCTGCCTCTGCAGTCATCTAAATAGTAATCCACTGCGTTCAGAGCTGTTTACAATGTCTGTCGAGAAGGTTTAATCGACCAATTAAGTGTTTGTTTCTCCTTCCTGTGTTGCTCTTACATGAATAATGGAATCGACATTTCCCTAATTTGTTACAAGGACATATGCTTTGCATTCCAATCTTATGCCTAAAATCCTCTGCTACGGTTTGAGAAATTACGTATCTAATTTCGGCATTACAGGACGTCCGGCTAATTTAGAGAATCTCCCTTGGAGTTGGATTTCGTGGAACGGTCGTTATACCAGACTTCTACTGGATTTAAATGTCATCCTGTATCATGGACTTAAAGTGATCCATGTACACAGTGTCCTTCTCTTCCTATATCGAACCTCGTTGAAGCCCTACATCGACTTCAACACGGAGCAGAGCAAGAGGGCCCAATCAGGTTCTGAGAAGGACTTCAAATTGATGAATAATGCAGTATATGGTAAGTCCATGGAGAACCTCTGCAACAGGATCAAGATCAATCGGGTCAGTGATGCTCGGCGGGGTGACAAGTTAGTAGCGGCACCGACCTTTGAAAATTTTTAAATTTTTAATGAACATTTGGTGGGGGTAGAGAGGGTCTTGAGTAGCATACAATTCAGCAGACCCATCTACGTTGATTTCCCCATTCTGGAGATGAGCAAACTCCATATGTACTTTTTTTCATTATGGCTACATGAAAAAGCAGTACGGAGCAAAGGCTGTGCTACTTTTCTCGGACACTGACTCTCTCACTTACGAAGTCGAGTGTTCTGATTTCTATCAAGGCATACAGCGAAGTAGTCACCTCTTTGATACTTCTGATTACCCACCGGAACATCCAGCCAACAGTGGTGTCAACAAAAAGAGGATTGTCTGCCTCAAAGGTGAATTGAATGCGCAGCCTGGACTTGAGCTTGTGGGACTCAGGTCCAAAATTCATTCCCTATAGGCGACAGAGTGTACAAAAAGGACAGCCAAGAGGGTATCGAGAACGGTCATTGGCAAATAACTGAAACAAGATATCTACCGAAGCTGTCTGAAAGAGGTTAAAACTGCACGTCACGCTCAGTATCGCATTGGGAGTGAGTGTCATCAGTTGTCACGCTCAAGCAGAGCAAAGTGTCACTCTCTCCCTATGATGATAAACCATACATCATGGACGATGGCGTGCACACCTACGCCTATGGCCACTGTGAAATTGGTGAAGATTAAAATTTAGAGAAAAAATAAAATAAAACAAAAAGATGATTTTGAACAATGAAAAAAAAATTGTATAAATTGAAGAAGAAGGAAAAAAAAGATGTGATAATCGTTTTGTGTGTTTTAAAAGAACAAGTCCTGAAATTATGGAAAAAGAAAATTTCGAAAGAAAAGGAAACAGATTTTAGAACATTTAAATTTTCACATACTTGAAACTGAAAAAAAGAACAAATCTTGGAATTAAGGAAAAAGAAGATTTGAAAAAAAAAAAAGAAAAAAAATATTTTTGAACATTTAAATTTTTGCATACTTGACACTGAAACAATAACAAGACCTGAAGTACTGGAAAAGAAGATTTGAAAAATAGATTTTCGAACTTTCATATTTTCACATACTTGAAACTGAAAAAGAACAAGGCTTAAAATTATGGGAAGGAAAATTTATGAACTCTTTAAATTTTTACTTACATGAAACTGAAAAAAAGACCAAGTCCTGAAGTACTGGAAAAGAAGATTCAGGGAAAAAAAAAATTATCGAACATTTAAATTTTTACATACTTGAAACTTGAAAAAACAAATCTTGAAATTATGGAGAAGAAGATTTTGTACATGGATTGTGCAAAAAACATTGAAATGTTTTGTACATGGAAAAAATATTTACGAATACTTAAAGTTTAAAAATATTTGCGAACTTGAAGTATTATGCATTTAAAAAAAAATGTTGCAATCATATTGCATATTTGAAATTGAAGAAAGAACAAGCTTTGAAAT
Organism: Amaurobius ferox; assembly: GCA_951213105.1. Classification (NCBI taxonomy): domain Eukaryota; kingdom Metazoa; phylum Arthropoda; class Arachnida; order Araneae; family Amaurobiidae; genus Amaurobius; species Amaurobius ferox. The sequence goes on along the minus strand of OX578146.1, from coordinate 130,659,355 downwards.
TAAGGAAAAGAAGAATTGAAAAAAAATGCACAAGGTTTGAGGCGGTGTGGTGACACCGGGTGGATGGTGGGGTCAAACCTAAAAAAAATAAATATTTTTTGAAATTCATTTTACTAGGAAGAACTTTATGCAAAGAAAATAGAAAATGGTTTGTGGCGGTGAATTGCAACGTGTGGCTGACGGACACAAACCTAAAAAAAATATTTTTCTCATATCTGTATAAAAATAAAAACTTATTTCACGAAAAACAGTTTTGAATTAAAAAAAACAAGAATTTTAAAAAGAAGATTTAGAATAAAAAGGATTATGAAAAAATTGTGAATATTGCAAAAATCGCGAATATAGAAAAAAAGTTCTTCGTGGAAAGAACTTTATGTCAAAAATTTATGAACATTTCTAATTAAAAAAAAACTGTGTGTTTTGAAGAAGGTGTAAAATTTACATGGTTTGAGGCGGTGCTTTGGGCGCATTTGACGGTGCATGGTTTGAGGCGGTGTGGTGACACCGGGTGAATGGTGGGCATAAACCTAAAAAAAAAAATTGTTTTTTCTATCTGTGTATATTATTATACATCTGATATTATAATAATGTATGTTTTTTTTGTTTTCAGCTGCTTCGCGTCATGGTAAGTGTAAAATGTAAGTTTTTTTCAATGATGTGTGTTAATCACGTTTAATTCAGAAAAAATCTTCATCGAAAATGTTTAACACACTCCCTCCTCAGTCTTTTATAGAATCCTCGAACTCAGCGTTGTTGCGTAATCTCTCAAAAAGCACTGTAACCTCCTTCGTCATTTATCAATACCCCCCCACACACACACACCACCACCCAAAAGTACCTTATCCCCCCAAAACATCACTCACTCACTCACACTCACCCTCAAGAAAATTCTCAAAGTATGTTATCTCATTCCGACATCTCTCCACTACTGCAGCTGAGGAGACCCGGATCCTCAGATCCTCCGATCCGCAGTGCTGTGGTGAACATAGGTTATCTTACTACTTATGAATACAACTTTAATATTATAGTGACTGACAACTTTTGCAATTAATTTGCAAATTGCTTAGTATATTGGTATACAGGGTACCAATAGATCGTCATTCTGTAACCTGTATTATGTATTCTGTTCGACATTATTTTAAACCAAACATTTTGCATCAGAATTAACAAATAAAAAACTTAATATGTCAAGACTATAATGAAACCAATAACAACGCAAGTGGTTTTTGTGATAAACTATACCGACGTCATTCATAGGGTGTAGAAAATTTTAAATGTAGGAGATGTAAGGCTAAACGTTGCAAGCTCTGCCCATGTACAAATCCTGGTCACGCAATCATTTTAACATTACTGACAAAAACAGTCACGATTGGAAAAATTCAGGTCAGGGGAGTCAAAATCCACCATCGAATTTGTTTCAAATGGTGACCTGCTGTTATCTAATTGATACAAATTTCGATTATTAAAATTTTGATTTCTAAAAAGTCTTCTAACAAATCCACCATCCTTTGAAACAAATCCACCATCAAATTTGTTTCAAATGATGACCTGCTGTTATCTAATTGATACAAATTTCGATTATTAAAATTTTGATTTCTGAAAAGTCTTCTATCACCAAAATTAAAATGTTTTCCTCTGCGATTTGAATTATTTGACCTATGAAACTTGTAGTTGTCGAAATAATTTTCCCGAAAATTTTCTGTATAATTTCTTGAATTATTTTGATTCCTGTTATATGAGTTTCTAAACGGTCTCCTAAAGGACCGGAAACTTCTCCTCGTTCTGTAACTAAATTGAGAGTTTCCATTAAAATTTCACGTTTCATTTCTTCTAGGGACAGCTGGAGTTCCTCTTTTCTGATACACCTGGCTTCTGTTGCCGAAATTTCTGTATGGAGTTGAAGTTCTGAATGATTTTGAAGGCCTTGATTTTTTTCTTGGCGTTATAACATCAAAATCATCTTCCATGTATTTTTCTCTGTCATAATTACTTGTAGACGGATTATTTATGCTTTCTTCTAAACTTCTGTTACTTCTGTCAAGTGCATCTCTTAATAAATTATGTCTTTCTTTTCTTTCGGCAGAATTTTCTTCAAATTTCTTCTTCAGGATTTCGTATTCTTTTTCTTTTTCTTTTTCCTTCAATTTAGTTTTCAAAATTTCAAGTTCTTCTTCATACTTATTCTTCTTAGACACAGTCAGTGTGACTTCTTCATTTAGCATTTCAGAGTTTTCATCCAGAAATCCTTCTTCGAGGATAGTAAGTTTCTTAGCAGCTTCAAACGTTTGAGGAATAACCGATATGACTGCTCTATGAATAGGCAATTTTAAACCTTTAATGTATGAGTTTTTGAAAATGGCTGCTCTGAGTGAGTTATCTTTGGAAGTACACATTTCGTCTGGGAAGGCTTAAAAGACTCCGTCTCTATTCTAATAGCAAACAGCCTCACAGACTCATTGCATTTTTGTTTAATGTTGACCAAGTTCGCCACTCTTTTGACAACATCATCTTTCCTTACCAAGTTTTCTTTTAATGCGAGAATAACCTCGTTGAAATATTCACTGTTATTGAGTCTAGGAATCCATTTGATCAATTTCTCCGCTTGATCTTTTAATTTTAACTTTAAGATGATAATTTTGTCTGCAGAAGACCAATCTGCATATTTTGCCACCAGTTCGAATTTGTCCAAAAAATCTTGGAACGACTCATTTTGAGCGCTCGAAAAGTCAAGAATAATATTAACAAACTGCGAAGAAACAGTGCTCGTTCTCGTTCTCCTAGCACTCGGATTTGCAGAAGATCTACCCAAATTAGGGGAAAGTCGTGGAGGTGAGTTTGAAGGCACACGAAATGACGCTCTGGTTTGAGATGAAGAGTCAGTGCTTCCAGCAGCACGTGACGATTCATTATTTCTAGGTATTGTCACTAGCGAAGAAGTACTATTTGTGGATACTGGCAGAAAGGAGTTCGATGTTTATTTGTGAGGTAGTCTCAATTTGTGAGATGCCAAATCAAATTATGCAAAGTAATTTTCTGTATAAACAAACGCATAAAAGCATGTGAAGCATACAAACACCTTTTTGTTCAAATTCATTTTTCTCAGAACTGAATGACTGAGATCCCATTGAAGATGATTTCTTACTATCTTGTAAGAAGCGTATTTGTGAAAAATGCCTTTACTTGTGAGGCTGCTGACTTCCAAATAGAGCGCATAAACACTTTATAATGTCCAGTTTTTTATAATGGTAATACTGAATCAGTTTCCATTAACTTACAAAAATTTTATTTGTGAGGTGCCAGACACGTAGTACGTGATTTGTGTCATAAGAATTATCAAGATAAATAAATACATATGCCACATAAATTGATGATAGAGAATCAGAGTGTCCGCATTAGCATAAATATTTTGTTATGGGAATATTCATCCAATAGTGTGCAAAGATCGTAAACAGTTATAGGAGTGTTCATTTTTGTCAAATTAATTATTTGTAACATTATAATTTGTAAATATAAATTCACTTACTTCGAATGTAATATATGCGGAAAAGACACAATTTTAGAGATAAAATATTCAAACACTATTTCATAATATCTAGCTGTCTTATCAATTTAATTTTTTAATTTCCACACAAATTCCACACAACCGAATTAAACAAGTTACTCTGAAATTAAATCAAGTGCACAATCTACTGATGTCGCTCAGAAAACTTTACGACACCACTGTCACGCCTGTAGTGAACGGCACCACAGCCGTGCGCAACAAATTAATTCATACAGACACTTACCAACTTTCTAATGCGTTGTGAAATTAAGAATACACGTTTGTCATATCGGCGAAAAAAATTTTTTTTGAAATATATTTCACAGAAATTGCAATGTCTCTTTTTCTTTTTTTTTTTGAAATGCAACTATCAGTGCAATTAATATTTGCGGTTGTGTGTTAAAAATGTATATGAATTACTATCAAGAATATTGAGTTCATTATTGTTTGTATGAAAATTACTCATATTTCCCCCAAAATATCAAACATACAATCATGTCAATATATATGTATAGGTGGGTCAGACTTATTTTTTTTAAATTTCATATATTGCTCACAAATTCTCATTTTAATGCATCAAATATACAAATAGAAACCACTTACTTCGATCACATAAGAAAACATTTAAACAACTTTTGCACAATAAATACTCATATATATATATTTCAAATATACCACTTTTTTCCTTTTTTCAATATGCACAAGTCTCAAAAATGCACAAAATTATAACTTACACACCCCGAAAAAGCAAAAGCCAAAGTTTTTTTTTTAAAAGGAGCAATTAAATTTATTTTCTACCTCTCCGTAAGTCAGAACGGCACCAGTGTCATATCGGCGGTGAGTCGGAACGAAAGTGAAACCGAAACCGATCTCACAACCGATATGGATTGAAGATCGAAGACAGATAAAATTGTACATTGCGTGAATTATACTCTTCATTCAAATCATAAACACACATAACCCAGGAGTACTTACGGTCTAGAGACATCAGTCCATAGATGGGTAGAAGATAAAGACAAAAATCAGGGTGTTCAAATAATTTAACTCATTAAATTTAATATTCATATTTATTAATGTGTAAACCATTTAAAATTGATAATATATTCCAAACAATTGTAGTATTCAACATTTAATTCACATTTGATACTATCAGAAATTATTTCTATTTTTATATCACTAGAGAACAACATATTATGTAATTAATCATTATAATCAAACACTTTGAATCCTTATTTAATTAATCACTTATTTCTATAAACACAATATAAAGGATTCCACAAAGTTACATTATTCTTAAGGGCCTTATATTTATTCCAGGGTTTGAAATGGAAACTTAAAGTTCCACTGTTACAGATTTAATTTCGATATAAATTTACCTCACAGTTCTGTTTAAAAATCAAACCTCTTTAATTCCAAAACATCAGATCTTAACTTTATAAACTTGAAAGAAGGAAAGTTCCGCAAAGTATATCCGAAAGGAGTATAATGTCACATCAGAACAGAAAGTTCAACCGTTCAAGGGACCACACTCAAATCGAGCGGTCATCGGTCAAAAATCACAATACCTAAAATAGAAAAACAAATATTAGAATTTTGAATGAATTGCAGATCCCGGTAATCTTTCTTCCTCGGGCATCTTCCAGGATTAGATTTTGGGAAAATCAATAATCCTCAGCAGTCTGGGGCCACCTACCCTACTCTCTTTGTTCCTTTTCCTCCTCCGGATCTCCAACATCCGAACTTTACACAGTTCAACACTCCACAGCCCCCGGAGAAGGCCGCGCGCTACCAACGACAGCCAAGAAGCTCTCCCATTGGCTGCGCGAGGAGCGAGAAGTTCGCTTTCGAACTTTCGCATAGACAGGCGAGACGCCACGCAAAACAACAGCAGAAACATTAAATCCACATCTCAATCAAAACCAGGATTTTGCATATAAATCAATCTATACAAGGCTTAACACAATGCAGGCGTTGAAAAATAGAGTTTTTCAAGCCGCGTTTCACAAACTGTCGAATTGAACATTCATGCGATACGACACGTTTCAATGCATCTGCAATAACCTAAGACATTTCTGTCCAAAGAGATTCATTCTTTAGATGGACAGTAAGCAAATATAATAATAAATACAAACCAGTGTGGAAACTATGTTAAAACATGACCAAAATATTATCATTTAACTTCAATTTATTAAGTTAGAAATATATAATTATAAGCAAATTAAATAACTTCGTATTAATATGGTAGGCTATTAAATCAGTTTTATATTTCTTCTTAAAAATACTTCACGAGTTCTTCAAATATTCTAACATAAGATATGAGTGACTATATCATTGCACAAAAGATTTCTACCAAGGCACAGCCATTAAGGGGCTCACAGTTCTTACATATGACGAAATACCTTATTTTACATAAAACTTGATCGTCATGAAATTAAATTTCCCGGGGGCTTAATAGGAATGGGTTCAAATCAGTTGACCTTTAATTTAGTTGACGCCATACACACGGTCCGTTGGACAAAAAGTTCTATTTTCCACCTCAGAGGGACATTCAGTCGAAGACTTAAATCGGTAGCAAGAGATTTCCTTTCCTGAAAAACAAAGGATAAATTTAGAAATTGATTCAAGGAAATATTCCACCAGGAGATGATCTCTGGATTATCCCCAAGATAATCAAGTCAGGAGATCAAGGGAATATAGACAGGCTAGGCTAACGCCCAAATATCCTTTTATTTGTTCCATTCGATTCTTCATGCCGACCTCCGGCATCCTCATCGTGCGATTTCAGCCAAGCGAGAGAGCCACCGCTAAACCGTCCAACGATAATATACCCTTTCGTAAACGTCTCCGATTAGCCAATTCAAGGCGCAAATTTCGACGTTTTCTCCTCTCCAAGAACACGCATCACCCCGAGAAGGAGCGATGCGACAGAAAAATGAACAACACAATTAACAAATGTTTTCTCTCAGAACAGAAAATGCGAATCCCATGTAAGTATACCAGGATAAAAATTCAAACATTAAAATGGCTTCGAAGAAGCTTTTCGAGCCGCGCAATATAAAATGTCGACACGACAATAGTTTATACTCATTAAATAAAATAGTGACAAGAACTCTATTCCGCTTCTCTATCGAGTTAAAATTCATGAAACATCCAAATTTTTTACATATTTTAACTCTAATCATGTTCATTTTTACACAAGTCAGGATCATTTTTACACGATAATTAAAATTTTTAATTGAACTTTGTTAACAGTTTCATTTTTTTCCCTCCAAAAAACTACCTTACTATCGAGCATTGTCTGTCCTTCCTTTCCGCTTGGAAATATCTGCTTTAAATTTCCAATCCGGTGTGTTTAGTTCAGTTATTTTTTTTTAATTATTTGCCATCATTTTCAGATTTTAATTATTTTTCTGCATATTTGTGTGTTTGTGTGTGTGCGTGTGTGGGTGTGCGTGTCTATGTGCGTGTCTGTGTGTGTGTCTGTGTGCCTGTGTGTGTGCGTCTATGTATGTGCCTACGTGCGTGTGTGAGAGTCAGTGTACATGTGAGTGTATGTGTACTTGTGTGTGTGTTTTTGTATGAGTCTGTGTACCTGTATGTATGTATGTGTGCCTGCGTATGTATGTGTGTGTCAGTGTACATGTGAGTGTATGTGTACCTGTGTGTGTGTGTTTTTGTATGTGTCTGTGTACCTGTATGTATATATGTGTACCTGTGTGTGTGTCTGTCTGTGTACCTGTATGTATGTATGTGTACCTATGCATGTGTCTGTGTGTGTCTGTCTGTGCAGTGTATGTATTCACTTTAACTCAAAAACTCATTGAGCGAATTTCATAAAATTTTACAGGAAATTAAAGTAAACAGGTAAATAAAGGTAAGTAAATTCTAGATTCCAGAGTTACATAATTTTGGGTGAAAAAAAGTCAGCAATTCTTATGCAACACATCTTACAATCACTTGTTTTTATTCTGCATCCATTAAAATTAGGCTTCGTTTCAGAAATAACCAGTTTGATGATCATTTAAATTAAAAACTTATTTCGTTGGCACAGAATATAGATGCATAGAAAATACGCAAAAATAAAACGGTTTTTGGACGGATGCAACACTAAATGTAAATTTAAAAGAACTTTTAAAATCGCGACTTTTGGATTGGAAAAAAAAGGTGAATGCCATATTTTATTTTGAAGTGGACCACGTGATCTCTTTATATAATCCATGGGTGTAATTATTATTTTAACTTTTATTTCAAGAATTGCCGAACACATTTTGACGAATTTTTCTATATATTTTATTTGATAATTTGAATATGTCCTAAAATTTTCGAAGCAATTTGTGAATTTAACTTCGCTTAAAAAAGGTTTGAAAAATTAGGTTCTATAGGGTTCAATTTATTTCATTTTTTTTCAATCCGGATTCAATTCAAAACTAATTGGGTGATATTATTCATTTACATTCCCATATGTCCTACATACCGTCTCAATAACATACTAAAATTTTCTTCTGATAAAGTTATTTTTACGGCAGTTATCGTGCGAACGGATAGACAGACAGAATGAACAAAGTCATAAACACTTTTCAACTATGTTGTAAAGTATTAAAAACGGTTTAAAAGTATAAGGAAATACCTAGTTATATAATGAGAAGAGTTTGATTAGGTGTTACATACAATCCCATTTACTCAAGCTACAATTTGATATATGAAGTTAGGGAGTAAATTGCTTTTACTAAAGCTTTTAACAGCGAATGTACTTATTATGATAAGTTATTCTTCTCAACATATATCCTTTATACACCGTGGTTTAAAAAATGCAGGATAATTAGCTTCATCTGAATATTAACTGAGTTAATTATGGTCATAGAAATGGACTGGTTTATTAATATATAATTTAATGGAGTTATGTAGGATCTGTCCTTTTATTTAGAATATTGGATTTAATGATAGTTCGAATTAGTGACTAATCGGTTAAAGGATTTATCAGCCTGAATTCTTAATGAATTTGATCTTAAAGCATTACACACACCACTATCACATTTCATCTTAAAGCATTAATATAATTTTATTTTAAAATCATGAATTCCTAATTCATTTGATCTTAAATCATGAATTCATAAATTATTTTATCTTAACGCATTAATAAAGCAAGGCCCTCAAGCTCCAATTCCCTCTTTGGCCCATTTTGGACCCTTGGGGGACTTAAACAAAACATTGGTATATACATGTACTCATAAGTATATGCATTTACTCATATGCATAGATATATGCATTTACTCATAAGTATATGTACATAATTTTTCCACATTTTATATTTTTAATAAAATCGTAAAAGTAATGGTTCTATGGCATGATTTTAAAGAATTTACTGAAAAGCAAACGTGATGACAGAAGCATTTACATACTTACATAATTTCAAATATAGTGAGCACCTCTTAATGGAATCTATGAGGTACAGGGATAATTTGATAAGACTAACCGTCAAAAGAGAAAAAAAGAAATTCACATATTAATCGTTTTACATGTGTGTATATGCATGTTTTAAATAAATTATTCAATCATGATAAACAACTTATTACTTTCCCTGCAATGCATGGTAATGTATAGGGAGAGTTTTGGAATTACGTTGAAAATCGCAACTGGAATTTCCGATGGATCTACATGTTTTGGGACCGCTAGAATACTAAAAAACTATTTTAGCGTGACGTCTGTGTGTGTGTGTGTGTGTGTGTCTGTGTGTGTGTGTCTGTGCAAACAATGTATCCAGTCAAACATACAACTAATTGATCATATTTCATAAAATGTTATAGCTAAGTCACTTATGGATAATACTGGTGTTGTTTAGAATTTGGTACCATTCGGAATAAAAGTACCTGCTTTTTTTTCTTTGCCAAGTGACTCACAAAAATTTTTTGTGTCCAGTCTAGCTGACAAACTAATAGACCAAACTTCACAAAATTTGGTAGATAAGTCACTTGTGGGTTACCTTGGTGCTGATTAAATTTTGATATGATTAGGAAAGAAACATGTCTATTTATGTGAAATGCATGTTATATAAAATAGGGTCCTTTTTAAAGGAATTATTTTCGGATGTCTATCTCTACAACGGGTTTTGCTGCATAGCTCGAGCAATTTCAATCTAACCAGAGAAATAACACCATCTACACAATATTAAACAGAACATCATCTGAATTTTTTTGCAAAATATATTCGTTTTTAGACTCGTTCATCGACACTTACTAATTTGCATAGATGAATTAGAGACAGGTTGCGCCATGTCAACAAAAACATTTGTCTCCTCATATCTACATTTTATACTATTCGATTAAGAGGAACGGTCGACAAACAAAATATATCAATAAAGTAAGTGCATTACCTGCAATTTTAATTTGACATCGATCAGGAACGAGCAATAAAAAATTTCGAGCAATAAAAAAAAATTATTTACACCACGCAACCCAAATTTAAAAAATAAGTTGACTTTTAGGAGATTCTTTGTTGGAAAAGGCATATCAATGAAGAAATTGAAATTTCAGTACTTGCAATTTTTATCTGAACGCATTCATCAATCAAATTAAGCATTTGTTTGCAAGTATATCTGCAGTGAAATAAATTCAGTTAATTTTTAGTGATGTTTTCCTCGGACTATATAAATCAGTATAGAGTTAAAAGCAAGCGTGTTTTTTATCTGCACACGTTTAGCAACTAACGCGGCCTGTATAACATTAGTTTTAAAAATCTGATGTGAGCAGCCCATGACTTTCCATGCCGACTCATATTAAAGTTATCTTTACTTCTTCAATAATTCGCTAAATTGAGTTTAATTGTACAAAATAACGCCCAGCATTATTTTATATTAAATTGAATTTGCACTTTTATATCCATTTTAGTTTTCATTGAGTAACTGAACCTATTTCCAAAATGGGCCAGTCCTAGAATATTGGGGTTGGTCTTATGCCTTATTCATTCGTCATTAAAAATTACGTATAAAACATGTATTTAATTGATATATTTGAGAACACGTAACCTTTAATTTTATATTTTGACGAATTTTGCGGACCATTTCGGAAGACAGGGAGGTTCCTTTTTCTGAATTGTACCAAAATCTAATCAGCACCAGAATTACCCACAAGTGACTTATCTACCAAATTTTGTAAAATTTGATCTATTAGTTTTTCAACTAAAGCGGTTACAAACGACTTTTAGGGGCTATTTAGAAAAAAAGGCGGGTTCTTTTATCCCGAATCGTACCAAACAGTAATGAGCACCAAGATCACATACAAGTGACATACGTACCAAATTTTATAAAATTTGGTCCATTAGTATTCGAGTTAGAATGGATACATACATTTCACAGACAGACACACACACAGACGTCACGCTAAAATAGTTTTTACTTTCCCTGCAATGCATGGTAATGTATAGGGAAAGTATTGGAATCATGTCGAAAATCGCAACACGAGTTTTCGACGGATCTACACGTTTCAAGACCTTTAGAATACGAAAAAACCATTTTAGCGTGACGTCTGTGTGTGTGTCTGTGTGTCCTGTGTGTCTGTGTGTCTGTCTTTGCAGATTTTTTATCCACTCTAACTAAAAAACTAATTGACCGAATTTCACAAAATTTGGTAGGTAAGTCACTTGTGGGCGAGTCTGGTGCTGATTAGTTTTGGATACGATTAGGGATAAAAGAATCCGCCTTTTTTTGCGAAATGGCCCGCAAAAGCTTGTATCTACTCTAGCTGAAAATATAATGGACCGAATTTCAAAAAATTTAGAAGATAAGTCGCTTGTGGATAATCCTGGTGCTGATTAGATTTTGATACGATTAGGAAAAAAATAACCTGTCTTTTTTTGCAAAATGGCCTGCAAAAATCGACAAAATCTACAATAAAAAACTACGTATGCTGAAATATATCCATTAAATACTTGTTTAATACGTAATTTTTAACGACAAAAAGAATAAGACCAATCCCATTACATTAGAACTAGCCGTTCTCGAGATATTTTAGTTTTTTCGTATTTTCTCTACGACGCCTTTGAAAATAAGTTCAGTTATCAAATGAGAATGAAAATTGAATTAAAAGTGAATTAAATTTAATTAAAATAAAGAGAACGTGGATATAATTCTGCAGGGAAAGTCATGTGCTGCCCACATCAGATTTTTTAGTTTTCTAGCGGTCCCAAAACGAGTAGATATATCGAAAACTCGAGTTGCGATTTTCGGCATGATTCAAATACTTCCCCTATACATTACCATGTACTGCAGGGAAAGTAAAATTAAAAAATAAACTAAAACATTAAAAAGATCGATTATTAGTACAGTTATAGTCCGATAACGAATATAAGTACGGGAAGTGCAGCACGCGCTATTAACATGAAACCCCGTTTAGCAAGAAAATTGACTTCTAAAACAAAAACTTGCATCACATTATATAACAGATATCGTTAAACGGTGTATAGCAATAAAAGAAGGAGGTTGGGAACACGCGTAACTTTTCTCCAGTGTTCAGCCATAAACTTGGCCTATAAACAAATTAATTTCCCTCCAGATTTTGAAAAAAATATGTTATTTTTAAGAAAATGTCGTCGAACGATTCAACACGTAAAACGTTTATCCGACCGCGTTCAGCAGCGAATTCGGGCTGTACAACATGAATATACATCACATAATAAATTTTATTAAAATTCAGATAAATTTTAAAAGAACCATCGTGGGACAGATAGATAGATAGTATGAAATTGCTTCCATCTGAAATATAAAATGTTAACTCACATGACACTCTCGATTTAATAGTCTAAAAACAAAAAATCTGTGGGGAGCAGCACATGACTTTCCTTATATAATGCGATGAATGTACTACTTTTACAGTTAAAAAAAATATTATTCATATAGTAGATACTTATATTCTTTCCAAGATATTGAACTTTCGACAATGAGTCGTCATTTTCATTGATTTAGAGTCATTTTTATCCATTTGGCGAGATTTTCGTTAATTTGGCAACATTTAAAAAAGTCGCCAAGTTGGCGACATTCCGCCAAAATCGTCGCCAAAATCTCGCCAAACGTTATGGACGTAAAAATAAGTCATTCTTACAGCAGATAAATGACTTCAAATACAAAAGTATTACTTAAAGTATCTTTTTCATGAATGGAACGAGCTAGATCCACGAGAATGATGTCACCCAATTTATCGCATGGTATCATATATGAAAAGTGAACATGTTTCTCAATAGGAAATATTTTTTTTATTTTATATGACTTTTTGATTATTTTTTAAAAAAATGTACAATATCATGAGAACGGTTCATGTTAGCGTTCTAAAATTTATGTCAATCGTTTTCTAATGAAAAATTACATAAGAAATGTCTATTTGCGTAACGTTATTAGCGGTTTTGATTTTTTGACGATTTTTCAAAATTTCATTCGAAAATTTAGGGAGGTTCTGAGCATTCGATTGCGTATAAAAACAATAGACTTCCAGTGTTTACGGATTGTGATTTTTGTACCAAATTTGGTTCAAATCGGTTCATTTGTTCGTCAGTTATCGTCTCCACAGACTCACTGACACACACACACACACACACGGCCATCACTTCGAAAATGTTTGATTCGTGATTAGGGATGCTTGAAACGTGGTCTCCCGTCGAAAACTCAAATTCGAATTTTCGACCCCGTCACAATACTTTCCTTATACATTATGTATGTAAGGAAAGTAATATAGGTATCTAAGAATAACCGGGGTCGAATGTGACACGGGGTCGAAAATTCGAATTTGAGTTTTCGACGGGAGAGCGCGTTTCAAGCATCCCTGATCACGAATCAAACATTTTTGAAGTGATGTCTGTGTGTGTGTGTGTGTGTGTGTGAAAATAGCATAACACAAATAATTTGGTGCGAAATAGTGAAAGTATGATTACAATTCGTTATTTCGATTTGGGTTCTGGCATATGCCCTAGCTTGGGCATATATGTTTAACTTGAACTTTAGTCTTAGAACTTTTTTGATGAACTTTAGTAAATACTGCTCCTAATTTATGCAACGAAAGTTTTAATGACCAATTTTACGCATACATTTCTTAAGCAAGATTTAATAAATAAATAAGTAAAGCAACCTAAATTTCTGTGCCAGTAAAATAATAAAACTATTCAACCGTTTTTGAATCTCACTGTTTTCTTTCACTGCATGCGAATAAGCTAAGAGCATGAAACCAAATGCGTGCATTTTTCTGCTAAGGAAAAGACTAAATTTATCACTGATTGCATTACATGGTGTGACAAGAGAAAAATAGAACGAGATACTATAATGAAAAAATGATGCGAAATAAAGAGCAGGGAAATGAGACAGGAACCGATCAAACAGTCATTCCACAAATTAAAGAAATAGGTTGTCATAGGCGAATCATTAGTCAGATTGCGATGATTTTTATTGATATGAAAAGCTTGAGAGATATCCAAATAAAAATTTCACAAACGTGTTAACACTTTTCAACATAGAATGAACGAAAACATAAACGCTTTTTAACTATCTGTCTGTCCGTTCGCACGATAACTGCCGTAAGAATGAGTTTATCAAAATGAAATTTTAGTATGTTGTTGAGACGATCTGTGGGACATACGGGCATGCAAATGAACAATATCACCCAATTAGTTTTGGATTGAACTCGCGTTGAAAAAGTGAAATACATTGAACCCAATGGGACATAATTTTTCAAACATTTTTTAAAGGAAGTTAAAATACACAAATTGCTTCAAAAATTTTAGGAAATATTCAAATTATCCCATAAAATACATTTCCCTAAAATATATAAAATATATAATCCAATAAAATATATATCCAATGAAATGTATAGAAAAATTTCAGCAAAATATGTTTGGTATTTTTGAAAATAAATTTAAAATAATAATGACACCCATATTATATGAAGAGATCACGTGACCCACTTCAAAATAACATTTGACATCCATCTTTTGTATAAATCGTGATTTTTAAAGTTCTTTTAAATTTATATTTAGCATCCGTTGCATCCGTCTTAAAACCGCTTTAAATTTCCGTATTTTCCATGCATCTATATTCTGCACCACCGCAATTACAATATTTTTAAGTTTAAATGATCATCAAACTTTGATTATTTCTAAAACGAAGCCTAATTTCAATGAATGCAGAATGTAAACAAGATTAGTAGTATAGGAATTGCTGTTATTTTTTTACGGAAAATTATTTAGATCTGGAGTCTGTAATGAAAGAGATAAGAATGAAATATTCATTATTTTTACATAGAGAGCCAGACGATTTATATTTCGATGACGTAATTTAAATAAAGTTCATTTTTTTCGATGAAATTTTAAGTTTTAAAATATAATAAATTATTGTAGTACTGTGGAAATTTAAAATATATCAGCTCTGAATAAATCGCATTTTAGAGATGTTTAAATTTCATTACATTTCAGTTGGAAAATGTTTCATAACCAATGCCTTATGCATGATGGATTTTTCTTGTTTTAAAAATAGAAGTGGAAACAAAATCAAACGGATGATTGATTATTCAGCAGTGATTTACGGTAAGATACTTTTTAGCAAGTTTTGGTTTTGATATTCCCCAAAACAATGCTTCAAGGCATGTACAGTTTGGACTATGCATTAAAGCCCACATTTACAAGGAATTAAAGTTCTTCAATTATTGATGGTATAGACTTTTACATGTAGCTTTTAAAAATTAAATTATGTTATGAATATAATGTTTGCGTCATTTGATTCTACAATAGGTGAACTTAAATGCAAGCTAATAAAGAACCAAATCATAGCTTTTCAAAAACATATTATTCTGAATTTTCTGTTTTCCTTTTTATTAATTTATTTATGGAATCCATATATCTTAACCGTTCGTTAAAATTGCAATTTCTTCTATTAAATGCATATACTATTTAATAAATTAATACATCTAAAAAAAATATATTCTAAAAAAGTAATGTTGTAACAGAAATAGCAATTTTACTTTGAATTGGTAAATATTGACATATTTAAAACACGAAGTAATTTCTCGGAGTTTGAAACTATTGAAACACTAATTTCACTTTTCATAAAAAATTCATAGAGTTCATAGAATTCTTTGCGAGTAAAAAGAATGCTCGCAATTTGCATTTAAAGCGACTTTTATATGAGAGCTGTGTTTCCGCGATAAAAGGCATCAATTTTATATATAGAGATTTCAATTTTCACCAAAACCCATATATTTTATGATAAAACCCATTACAGCCACCGTTAGGCAGAAAATTGAGAGTGAAATATTCATGTAATTTCTAAAATGACGTGATAAAATACCAATGCATAAGCTGAAGCAGAACATATTGCGTCTGTTATGTAATCAAATAAGGATGTAATTTTACGAATTTTTATACAAAAACGAAGTGAGGCATAAAGCAGAAAATATGGATTTTCAACCCACATTACTAACATGTATGTCTTTAAATATCTTATTACAATTTTTTCTTACTGGAAAATATTTACAATACCAATAAAATATTAAGTACTAATAAATAATTAAAAATCTTGTTATTTAATGAATAAACCTGCCATGGTAAAATAGTAAATGGTTTAAAATAAGCAAATTGCATAAAATCCCCACTTCTATTTTTTATTACTTTCTTGTGTAACTTTAAATAATATATGTGAATAAAAAGTGTTCTTGTGTGATAAAAAATGTCACTTTCGGCTTTCAATGGCCCTGCTCGTTTTGAGCATCTTTGAATACACACCAACCATTTTTCATCAATGTGTGTGTCTCAAGGACGGAATTTAACGTTCAGAAGTGCCCAGAAGAGGACGAGTCCTCCCTTTAAACTTCGCAGGTTAGTCTCTCGATAGAAACGATTTTCCTTGAATGAATTAAGATATTCGACTAACATTTGGCACGATTATATTAATATAAAAACGTCAGAGGTATATTGATTTTTTAGATGGTCGTATAAAAAGAAGGTCTTAAAATTATCGAGTATGTATTTTTAAATCAAATAAGTATTATAAACACACACACACACATACACACACATATATATATATATATATATACATAACACACACACACACACACACATATATATATATATATATATATGCGCTAAAAGAATCATTTAGAGAATATTATCGTTTTTAAGTTTTTTGAAGATATTGCTCATTTCTGAAAAATCCATAACAAAATAAATATCTTCACTGTTATGACATATGTAAGCCATTTACAAATATGTGTTATACATAAGTCGGCAGCATTTTTTAATAGATGTCACACGCCGTCCATGGTATATTTGTGATTATATTTTTCCACATGGGGCACAATAATTGTGGATAAAAGTGAGTAAATCGTAGGGAATTTTGCACGATTATACCCATGGATAATTGTCAGACGCCTATCAATTTTTGAAGAACTCAGACCAGGAGAAAACTTTTAATTTTTTGAATATTGTCTTTAAAAAACTGTGAAATTCTATACAAACACAGATATGTAAAATTTGATGTAAGAGGAGTATTTCTATTTCTTTTACAAAAGTGAAGATATTGCCTGTTTTTTTTATTTAAAATGGAAACAAAATAATTAAAAATTCAAATATAAGCACTATTTTGTGACATGAGCGTTTTGGGAGGTACTATAAACTATAAATAAATAGTTATCATTGTTTAGTAGTTTTCATGGGCAACAATTCTGGGAATATTTGAGATTTCACTTTTTCACAAATAGAGCTACATTCTTATAAATCTTGATAGTAAACTTGGTCGCCAACTTTCGAATTTTGAGGAGTTCTTAAATTTTGGTTTTTCCAAAATATCTTAATTTACTTCTAGGTATTTTCCACGACGCTAAATACCACATTTTCCTCAAATATTTTTGCTAACCTTTATGAAGGCCGACAAATTCAATCTTATCACGCAGTGAGCTTCAAATTTATGCATTAGAGAATAACCTTCTCAGCACTGAAGCGGCCAACACTAAAACTGCAACTGCAGTTTTTTAAACTCAGTTGTAGAAATGAAATTATCAATCTCCATAGAGTTTCGCAAAATCATGGCTCGCTTCAACAATTTTCTTATTGCCATTGCAGGTATCAACCACTAATTTTTTATTGATACGATGCATTTAAATTACTGCACTTAAATAAAGGAAATAACTTTTATAACCAAATGCATTTTATAAACATCAATGTGCTGTTTATGTCAGATAATTATAAAAAATCAGCTAGATTCAACTACTTCCTACTCGTTTAAAACTTCCACATTAAAATTATCTGCAACAGCCAATTTTAAATACAGCTCAACCCATGAATCTCAGATTGTATCTGATTTGGTTTATCTCCACTTTTAATTGGAAGCTCTTTTTATGGTTCTTCTCGAAGAAGAATTGTGTAAAAAAATTATGAGCCTATATTTGGTTTGGCTGGGATGTAATTTATCTGAATTTTAAAAGGTTATTTTGGTACTTTATGTCTTGTTTAGTGAAGTAAATAACAGTATTTATATCAATTCTTCGTATAATGAGATACTTTAAGAAGCATTGTACCTTTTATCTTCCCACATTTGCTGGTATTTATTATTAGAATTTTTTCATTCTCGTATCCTTATCATAGAATTATGTTCATAGAGATAAGGCAAATTATGTCTCTGAGCAAAGGATTAATTTATAATTTTGTTAAAATATTTAATTAATAAATCATTAATAATACTGGATTTCATTAATGTTAATGTTTTCTTCCGATAGTAATTTCTTATTTTCTTTTACTCTGATAGAATAGCTTGCAGCCACACATAATGACGGAACTTATTTTTTTCTTTCGCATTTTCAAAGCATATTACTGTGAAACTATTTTTAAAAGTTAGGCACATAAACATCATTTAAATTTTACTTTAATTCGTGTTTTAGTATTTGTATTAGAAACCGGCTAACCTTAAGTAAAAATAGGCATAAAGTCTGAACATCTTTCTGGGCAGAAGTAAACACAGAACCCAATCCATATTGCTTTGCAAATACAGGTATGAAAAAGCAGACGATCGTTACCTTTAAACCTTTCATCTCAATAACCAGCAGTAATCTGATTAGTAATTTGTCTGCGACACCTCATTTATCTGGGTCGTAGTTTGATTTTTTTATTTATTTAATTTTGCTTTTTCATAATTTTTCTGGTACCCCATTTATTTTACTGACTAATTTTTAAACCCATCAAAAACAAGAAAACTAACACTCTTCAGAAATTAAGTTTTAACTTTATTTTAAAAATTGTTGTTTGTTTAACAATGTATGGCGTTTTCCGTCGCAATTAATCGTTTTATTCAAAACCTGGCTCAACTAGGTTCTGCTTCGCAATCAATATGCAAAGTCACAGTCTTCTACATCACCAGGGGTTTCTTTAGCGTCTGAAAATACATTTTGATCCTGCATTTTGGAAGAGAAATTGAAATTCGATTTCGTTACATTCTTTCCGATTCAGTCTAAGGCTCCTCTATGTGTATTATAAGAGCTCTAATTCAGTCTTCTACGTCACTGGGGGGGAGGGGGCAGGGAGACTTCTAGAAAGTCTAGTTAGAATTTTTGACCCTTTTCCATTTTATTCGACGCCGACTTTGCTTGGTCCTGTCGGACGATTGATTCTATAAATATGCAAGGATTAAGCATTCCAAGTCACTAGAAGAGCATCTGAAGAGTCTGTAAAGATAAACAAGAAAGATCAATCAAGCTTAAAGCATTGATTATGAAACACTTTCTAACCTCAATGCAATTTTATTTTAAAAAGTCTAAAATGCAATACATTCCTCGGTAATACTTTAAAACTTATCACAATACTACATTAATTTATTATATTTGAAAACTTAAACCTTCATTGAAAAAAATGAACTTCATTCAAATGACGGCATTGAAATATAAATTGCTTGGTTTAAACCTCTCTAAAATACGATACTTTCCACGGTAGTATTTTTAAAACTATCATAATACTACGATGATTTATTATATTTGAAAACTTCATCGAAAACAACTGAAATTAATTCAAATGACGTCATAGAAAAAATAACACGCCTGGATCTCTCTATAAAAACAACATTTCATTCATAACCATTTATTTCATTCATCACAATACTATAATAATTTATTTTATTTAAAAATTAAGACCATGGAGCTACAAGTAATTAAACTCTATGCTTAAAACTTCATCGAAAAAATCGTCCTTCTCTCTGTAAAATCAATGAATATTCCATTCATATCAGCCATGCAGACTCCATGCGCTAAATTATTTTGTGTTAAAGAAATACAGCAATTCTAATACAACTCATTCTACATATTTTGCTGTTTACATTTCACATAGGTGAAAAATAGGTTTCGTTGTAGAAATAATCAAATTTGGATAATCATTTAAACTCAAATATATTGTAATTGCGTTGTGTCAGTATGTAGATGCACAGAATTTAAGCAAAAATAAAGAAGTTTTAGGACGGATACAACACTCAATATGAATTAAAAAGAACTTAAAAAATCACGATTTTGAAACAAGATGGATGCCATATATCATTTTGAAGTGGGTCATGTGATCTTTTCATATTATGGTCACGTGATCGTTTCATATAAGAGATGTAATTATTATTTTAATTTTTATTTAAAAAACTACTGAATATATTTCGCTGAATTTTTTTTATATATTTCATGGAACAATTTGAATATTACCTAAAATTTTCGAAGCAATTTGTGAAATTTAAATCCGCTTAAAAAATGTTTGAAAAATTAGGTCCCATAGGGCTCAATGTATTTCATTTTTTCAACCCGGGTTCAATCCAAAACTAATTGAGTGATATTATTCATTTATATTCCTATAGGTCCTACAGACCGTCTGAACAACATACTAAAATTTCATTTTGATTAAGTCATTTTTACGGCAGTTATCGTGCTAACGGACAAACAGACAGACAGACATACAGAATGAACAACGTCATAAACACTTTTCAACTTTGTTGTAAAGTGTTAAAAAAAAATCAGAAATTTCACCTTCCCCTGGGGAAAATTGCAAATACGGTTCCGTTATGTTCTGTCTCGCGATCTGTACTATTAATGCGCAATTCTGAAGGGTCTGTAAAAGCAATAATACGCTAGACAATAGTTACATAGGTTTTGTTACTTTCACTGCAGTAATGATTACTTCTTTATCCGTCGTTATAGGTAACAATTGCCTAAATCGCAATCGTCACCTATAACGACTTTGCTTTTACTCGCTATTATGCTACCATGGTAACGTCGTATGCTTTGAATTGGGGAGTGTAGTTTCGACATATGGATAAAAAGTCTGAATCGTAACTGTTTTCGAAGAATATGCCTGTTAATAGGCACTTATACAAATATTAAACTAATTACCTCGCATAGTCCTGAAACAACCATTAGACACAGAAAAATAAGATCACATTTATTTCATAGAGCCGGAAATAATATGTTCAAAACTCTGATAACACATTATATACAAAGTATTCTATATTCTAAGTATATAGGGTATACTACTCTATACTAATCAGAGTATTACACTATGGAATTCGCTAAAAACGCGACTTCGGCTTCAATTTTCTTACTTTCAAAAAGCAACCAAAATGTTGCAAATTTTCAGTATTTCGTCAACGTTGACGATAAAAGTCGCACGTTTGCGATATTTCGCCCATTTTATCGCCAGTGTCATATATTAACCCATTTTAAGTTAAATATATTTCCCCCAAGTTGCCTACCCAAATGCTGTTCAATTTAAGGGAAAATAGTTAAAAACGCACATCAACAAAAATGATTTATTTATTTTTATTGTCATCTTTGAACGATTTATGATATTACAAATCATCCATTTCGCTATCCGCCAATATTTTGCAGATTGAGCTAATGGATCACCATCTACGTTTGGTGGCAACCCACATTACAGAAGTCATTTTTAAAGCCAAAGATTTCTAAGTACAATATTTAGTCCATACATTTGCGATACAATAGAGAAACTAGCTAAATAAGGGTTGCCGGACTCACCCGACATATAACTGGAACTAATATTTTTCAATGTCGAGGCTTTCCGGCACAAGATCGCAACATCTAAGTACCTTGCTTAGAAGCTTGTTTTACAACATTGACAATTGGTTTATAACCTGTACAAATAGATTTTTTAAAGCTAACATCAAGGAACAAGAAATACCAAGTTGACATTATAACATTAACTATAACTTTCTAAACTTCATACTAAAACAACACGCTTATTGGGAGGATTCCTAAACTTAGGTGAACACTTCTATTACAGGTAACAACATCCATGAAACAAAGAAATGAAACGAAACTGGTCCTTAGATACTCTTATCTGCAATGGGAGCGCGATCCTTTTCTGCCTTATTTGCATTTAAGTTGTATCGCTCATATCTTACATGATACATGCACTAAGTAGAAACAGTTTTCTGAATCTCAAAGAAAAGTTACGTGAACGGAACATAAACATATATTTGGCTTAGCGTTTATTTATCTACCCTTAAGAGATTATTTCCTTGGACCTTTGTATCTTATTTAGCGCCGTAAATACAGATTTTTAAGTCTCTTTATTGGTTAATACTTTAAGGGAAGCAGTTTATCTTTTACCAACTCAACTTTTATAGTTTTAAGAAGGTATTTTATGCCTTGAGATAGAATTGTGTTCATGCAGTGAAGATACATATATGAATTGTGTCTTCAGTAAAAAGATCACCTTATGCCCTTCATCCTCGTTAAGACATAAAATAAATGATTGCAAAAATAAAGTACAGAAACATATTATTAGAGACTTTTTGAAACATAAATGTGCAAGTATTAATGTTTTTCTCCAACTTTTGCATTACACACAACAATAAGTCCGACGAACTGTAAATTCGGAGTCCATCTGTTATCTCTTATTCATGTTATTTGTAATTTAAGCTAATGTTGTTCTTGGAATAAACTGAAGAAGTTTGCCAACTCTCCTTATAGCTCAAACTTCTTGTAGCCAGACTTGCTGGACTACACGACTTGCACTCTGGCTCAGGTTTATATATATATGTTAATTACTGTGGTGAAAGGTATACACAGCTCACAACTGAAATTGCAACACCATAAAGTTGTAGGTTTAGCTTTATGCAAATCAGGCAATGGAAACAGCAAGGCGAAACATGCAAATGATCACAGCTTCGTTACGCATAGTGACGTAACACCACCTTGCCGAGCAGCATAAAAGCGTCAGGTCAGGGAGCAGCGATATCACAGCTAAATTGTAGGGTCATTAGTTTGAGGTTGTAAAAATCATCATAGTATGCCAAGAGAGACGACGTACCATCAAGAGTACGTAGACGTACCGCATACGTTCAGTTGTCGTCAAGGGAACGGCAAAAAATCATTATTTTACATGAGGGTGGATTGAACTTTCGAAGGATCTGAACTATTGGGTCGTGATGTGAGCACAGTTCAACGGTGTGTGTTACGGTTCGTGAGAGACAAGGAAACAACACGAAGATCGGGTAGTAGAGCTTCCAGGTGTACCACACTACATGAAGATCGTATGCTTCTGAGAAACGTTGCGCGGGAGCCGTTTTCCACAACAACCGTGGTACAACGACATTTATCCCACACTACAGGTAACGTAGTTTCGACACAAATAATTCGAAACCGTTTGCATGACGCAGGATTTCGAGGTAGACGAGCTTATCGACACCTACTGTTTCAACGTCTTCACCAATTACGTCGCCTCCAGTGGTGTCAAATTTGACTCAATTGGTCGACAGAATGGCGAAGCATTCCGTTCACGGATGAATCACGATTCTGTTTTGGCATATCAGATGGCCGTACTCGCGTATGGCGGCGCTTTCAACAACGCCACTAGGAAGCTTTTTCTGTTAAGCGCCACACAGCCCCAAGTGGTGCCACGGTTTATGGTGGTATAACATTTGGTCGACGAATGTCTTTGGTCCACGTTTCTGGCAGTTTCACTGCATAACGATAGACCTGTGGTACAGTCATAACCGTCAACCAGGCCTCGACTGCTTTTTCAGCAGGATAATGCCAGGCCCCAAACTACACGGGTAACTATTAATAGTATGCAGTTTATATATCCTGCCTTGGCCAGCATATTCTCCGAATTTATCGCCAATTGAGCATATCTGGGACATCATGGGTTGCCGATTAAGAGAACTCCCAATTCCAGAAAATCATGTTCAGTTATAAGCCCAATTGCATGCTGTGCGGAATGGCATCCCTCATCACATCATTGACCATCTAATTGAAGGGATGCCTCGTCGTATTCAATCCTGCATAGCAGTTCGCGGTAGGCTTATTTCATATTTATCTAATGTCAATAAAGTTCCATGCTTTCATTTTTCAGATATGATTTTTTGATCATTTGCACATCTCCATGGTGCAATTATATTCTGTAAATTTCATAAGGATACATCAATTTCTTCATGGTGTTGCCATTTCAGTTGTGAGTAGTGGAATTTAAAGGGTTACGTTTTAAATAAATCTATTTTGTGGATTCAATTATTAATCTTAATTAAAGTGGTTGTGAATCGTAACATTCGCACATTGCTATCGTGGGTTGTTAATAAATTTCTGTAATTTTAATTATAATAATAATACAGATGTGAATAAATGATAATTTATTTTAAAAGTTAAAAATGTGGATTTTAAATGCGTAGTGTTTTGATTTACTAATTATGTTAAGGAACTCGTGCAAAGAGCTAATGGTGGGTTTTGCAGCCACGATAGCAATGTACGAATATTAAGATTCACGACTACTTTAATTAAGGTTAATAATTTAGTCCACAAGTTCATTATTTAAAAAGTAAACCCATTCAATGTTTTTCACGACACTTATACTCTGTAAACTCTAATGATTGCTACCCTCGAACTTTTGACAAGAGCAGCCGTTTTGCTAATGTTCGGATTCTTGCTTTGAAAACCCACCGTCACTCCACATTCCAAGTCCGTCAAACAGTGTTTTTTCATGGATGCACACTTAATCAACTTAATCACCTACACACTTAATCAGAGTTGTTGATGGCAAGTTTAAACTGTTGGCAGAGAAAAGATATTAAATCGTGTATCTATTTCGAAAGGCAAAGTGGTGTAAGTTTTTTTTAAATATACTTTGTATCGTCACACCTAATTCGAATTTTTGGTTTCTTCACTGATTTGGAGCCAGTACAAATTTCGAAGACTTTTAGAAATATATCAGTCTACCATTCTAATATTCATGCTAATTTGCATTTGAATAGATCAAATGTTTCGAAATGTTAACCCCAATCTCACAGATATGTGTCAAAAGCCCTGACCACCCGACTCGTCCGAGCCACAGATATGTGCATAAAACCTTGCTGCCCCAACAGGAATCGAACCTTGGATTTTCGCACTGGCCAGCCGACGCTTTACTATCGAGCTATTGGGACGAAATTGTAAGCTCTTATCATCGAAGTGGACTCTGCATTCTCCACACTCTAATGTTAGATTGACGAGCAACTGAAAATCTGCCTGACCACCTCCTGCTATTTTTACCTCAGGTTAGCCTCTGCTGCTACTATATTTACCCAGGTTAATATCCTACGTGACCTTTGTAAAGAACCTTGCTGCCCCAACCAGGAATCAAACCCTGGATCTCCGAACTGGCCATCCGACGCTCTACCCGTTGAACTACTGGGTTGAAAGCTCTTATCGTCGAAGTGGACACTACTTTTGGACAAATAGACGGACAGACGTATATAATTGATTGTAAACTGTTTATTTGTATGAAAGGTTTCGCCAAACGTGTAGAAGTTCCAAAACGTCAAGAAGTTCCAAAAATCAAATTCTAGACCCTACATAATATGTATTATATTGGAAATAAATATCTTATGTGGGCAGCACATGACTTCCCCTACAGACTCAAATTCAGTTTCTCTTTATTTCTTTAATAACTCATTAAATTAAATTAGCTTAATTGCACTTAATAACACATATAATTATTTGAAATGACACTGAATTTGTACTTTTGATTCAATTTTCGTTTTCATTTGGTAACTGAACGCATTTTCAAAGACGGCGTAGCAAAAATGTGAAAAAATTAGAATATCTTGAGTACAGCTAGTCTTTGAGTTATGGGGTTGGTCTCATTCTTTTTACCATCAGAAATTACTTATAAAACAAGCATTTAATTTATAATTTAAGCATACGAAGTCTTTTATTTTAGATTTTGACGACTCTTGCGGGTTTGATTACCACTTCGATAAAAAGGCAGGTTCTTTTTTTCCGAATCGTTCCAACTTCTAATCAGCACCCGTGTCACCTACAAGTGACTTCTCTAATAAAATTTCATGGCATTTGGTCTATTAGTTTTTGAGTTAGAGTGAATACTTATTGCACAGACACACAGACGTCACGATAAAAATAGTTTCTAGAGGTCTCTAAACGTGTAAATCCGTCGAAAACTCGAGTTTCGATTTTCGACACTATTCTATAACTTTCTCTATGCATTACCATATTTTATAGGAAAAGTAAAATTGACCTGAAAATGTCGGAACAGATAATGTATGCTGATCTTTCTCAAACAAGTGTTTTTCAATCTTTTCCTTGGAGGAGGAAGTTAATAAAACCCAAAACGCTTAAGTAAATGCATAAACAATTTAAATATGTCAATTTCATTCTGTAGTGAAATCCACATGATGTCATGTCCTAATCAGATTTGTCTTCAGAAATAAATATATCACATTGCTACATTTAACTACTTCCGAATCTCTTAAAGCTTCTATATAATAAGTACCGTTAAAATAATATTTTAAAATAATTCTTAATTACATGTCGTGACGCGAGCTTCTTTCTGTACCTGATTTGGTTTATCTGAACCTTTTAATAGAAAGCAATTTTTCTGTTTCTTCTCAAAGAAGAGTTATGTGAACAGATTATGTTCCAATATTTACCTTATGGGTTATTTATCTCCTTGAAAGGATTATGTTGGTGTTTTGTATCTTGTTTAGTGAAATAAATACAGATTTTTAAGTCAATTCTCCCTTTAATGGGATAGTTTAAGAACAGAGTACTCTTTTATTTAGTTTTATTCTGTAGTACTTATTTCTTTAGTAGTTTTTTCTGTTCTGAAAGTAGAATTATGTTTATACAGATAAGAAAATGGGCATTTCATGGAAATATATTTTTTTATATTCTCGTTAAGATATTCAAATAATTGATGTTACAAAAAGTACCTGTTAAAAATAATGTTTTTATCTTCTTGCCGATTGAAATTAATTTTTCAAGCATTATTTTGTGCCATTTTATACTGTATATTGTAGAGATGCCACTTAAATTTGCCTTCATGTTTTCAAAATGTTTTACTGATAACGCATTTCTAAAGTATTAAATACATGAGCAAGTTTTACATTACATTTTAGATTATTTTTTTTCTAAGTTGTTTTCTTAGTTTTTGTACTTCTACCAACTAGTTAAAAAAAAGAACTGTAAGTCAATAGATAAAAACTGCAGAATGTGATTTTGAGCAGTAATAAATAAATAAACCTGAACGTAAATTCCTGCGCAAATAAAGCCACAATAAGCAGTCGGTCGCCCCGAATGGATTTTTAAAGTTTTCATATCAATAAAAAACCCAACAATCCAAATTTTCTAGAACATCTGAAAATAAAAATTTCATTAGAACATAGTATATGACTCATCTAGTTTCCGATACCAGTTGTTTCTTATCCACTTATCATTTACAAGTAATTTTACAATAATTTCTGCATGTGTTTATAGAATTTAATGTTGTTTCTTATGTATCTTCTTATACCCGCGAACTTGCCTTTGTTGGTACTGACGCCATCTCTCTCCCATTTATACTTATATACGTACGTACCCGGCCGTACAAATGGTTGCTCAAGTCTTAGGATGAGTCGGACGGTCTGGGTCTTCCCCTTATATACGTACGACATATTTTATTGACTTTGAAACAGTTTGATACTTCCATATACTATGTTCTAATGCAGTTTATTTTTAAATAACTGTTAATCTTTTCCCGCACCCCATTTCTTGTTCATTTAGTATATTTACTTGTTGATAATCATTTTACTTATCTTATGTCAAACTAGATGGCGCCAACACTGTTGTCGTTTAACATTTACGCCAGTACGTGCCCCTGATTTGGCGTTAAATGATAATATTTTCTTTCCTTTATGACTTAGACTATTTGAGCTACATAAAGGTGTAAGGTAAATGATTGTACTGTCGGAGGGGTGCCACCCAATTTAGACCGGAATTCAGTGGTGGTTGCAACTACAGATCCGTACCCTCTTTCCACTGATACCGCATCTCTCGGTAGGGCTCTCGGTCCTACAGATTTAGCATGTCCATATTCAACGTAGATCCAGTAATAGTTTTGTTTGACAACGAGGATCGAACCAGTGTCTACTGTTTGCAACCGTAATGCATTAACCACTAGGCGATCTTAGATCAGAGGAACGTCTAGACCTATGTCTAGACCCAAAGAATCGTATATTGTCTACCAAAAGTTAAGCATGGAATTATTAAATAGTGAATTCTTTGTAAGACTTTACACTGCAGCAGTGAGTCCAGATTTTTATTTGATGGGCTATAAAGCTCGACCATACAGAGGTCTGACTTACGAGTACCTTAATAGTGAAGGTATTGCTGATATGCAATTGTCAGCGCATTTTCCGTTGAAATGATCTTGAAAGAGCGAATTGCTTCTGCCCTCCAACTACTTTGGTACCTAATTTAGTTGTCTTTATCTTGTAACGTGACTTATTTTTCACGTTCTCTATGAAGAGTTATTTGAACTGATGAAAAATATGCATTAACTTTTAAAACTATTTAGCGGGATTATTTCTGACTTTTCATCTGTTTTTTTTTTATTTGAGCTATTTATTTATTCAAGAAGAGTGCAGCCTCAAGTCGTGAGATAGAGTCTTCACTTAAAAGAAATTGATAATTAAGTGATTTCAGTTATTGCCTTCGTGGTATTAAATATACATCGAATATTAAAATTGTGGTATTTTTCGGTCTTTATTTTTAAAGGAAAGATACTGACTTCAATTGTGCCTGACTTTTGTCTGAGATGCAAGAAAATTGGCAAGAAGACACCATTCATACTTTTTAATGAAACTGGGTATGCATTTTATAATTGGACTTTATTAAGATAATTTAAAGTGAATAAGAACCTAGTTAAATGAAGAAAATTATGTTTTAATGCAGAAAAATATTTAAATAAAATTAACTTTCTGAAGGATTTAAAAATGAAATACCCAAATTTGTTCATAATGTGTTTTTGAGTGATCAAAAATGTGAAAACAAATGGCACGGAAGGAGCATTCTCAAATTTTCATTAAAAAAAATTAAATTAAAAAAATTACAAAATTATAACAAAATTGAAAAAAAATTAATGGTATTGTAAATAGTAATGTTAAGAGGAATATTTATACAAATTTTCACGTTTCTAAGTCAATAAATAAGTAATAAAAATTTCAACGTCCACCGTCCCCTTAAAATACCATTAACTGAACTTTTAAGTAATATTTATACTCAAATTATGTGGTTCATATCTTACCCGTGCCTTCGCTTACTTTCAGTTTTAGTAAAACATTTTCCTTATTCTCAAAGTGTTAGGCGAACAACAGAATATGAATATATATTTGGTTTAGAGTTTATTTATCTACCGCCAGGAGATTATTTCGGCACTTTGTAGCGCTGTAAATATAGCTTTTTAAGTCTCTTTACTGGTTAATATTATATTTTAATAGGAACAGTTTATCACTTATTAACTCATCTTTTATACTTTTAAGTCGGTATTTCATACTGTAAACTAGAATATTTTTTAAAGATAGAAAATATGAATTGTGCCTTTCTAGCCAGAACAAATTATGTTCAATTTATTATATAAGTATTTGGGAAAAAAGTGATAATTTTCTTCAGTTTCTTAAATGTTGATCCTACATGTATACTTATAATGACAAAGTTTCTTAAAATAAGTTGCAGAATTTTATTTAAAAATCTCAATTGTATGTGTAGCATTTCGAGGGATATTTTGAAATCCAATTTTCTGTATGTGATGGGTATAGTGAAATTTCCAATTTGTTGAGTATTTATTACAGCTTCATTAGTTATAACATAACAGTTCCAATTAATAACCTAGTTATGAAAATTTTACAAATGGGAATGAGAATGAAAAGGAATAAAAATCAACAGAGTAAATCACGAAAACTCTCTGCATACAGAAACCTAGTCAAAACTTAAATATATAGACGATCATATGATAAGTGACTCCGATAGTAATTATGGGACTTGATTTTACTTTACATAGATATTTTCACCGTTTTTCGTTAAGAGTTATGTCAATAGACTGAGAACACATATTGGTCTTTTACTCATTTGTTTATTTATCTATAAGAAAATTATTTCCCACTTTGTATTTTTTTTAGTAGCTGTCTATATGATTATAGGTGGTGACAAGTTAGGTAACAAGAGTCTTCCCCAAAATAGTAAATAAAATTGCCAGTGACCTTGACACCTTCAACATCTTTTATTCCGCTTTCTTCGTTATTTTAGTTACCTCTTTGTATATCAGAAAACCTACATCAAGATTGAAACTATTTGGGGTATAATCATTCGGCGTGACCCCCTAACGACTGATGAAAGATTATTTGTGTTCACCCAATCTTGACCTTGACACCTGGTGTTGAGAATAGCCCGCTTAGAATAGGCCGGTGCGAGATTTTTCGTTTTCATTCAAGAGTGTCTCAGAACTGCATTTTGAGATTTGTCTAGAACAGAAACTTTTAATTCCTACAAGTTGCGGTGACATAAAATAATAAATGCAGACCTGTGTGCAAAAAATTCATGGATGTTGACTTGAGCAATAAATATGGTGTAAAGTATTGTTTCAGTCTCATCACTGAGTGCTATGACACAAAATCTCGAAAGGGAATGAACACAAACCAGAACTGCAACGGATCTGACACCAAATAGGATTAGGGACCTATCTTAAAATTGCCGCCTAATTTTAAGATTTCGAAAATATTCTGGAACGAGGTGTGCCAAGTGGTGCCATGACAGGCATGAAAACAAGCAGCTGCTCGAAGAATCAAGTGGTACGAGAAAGTGACGCACAGTGGAATGAACTCGTGAGAGATACTGCTCCTCGACGACATCGTCTGCGACCTGATGGACTCTAGGAGAGTTTAAGCAGTGACGGCGAAAACATCGAGATGTGTGTAAAATCCAATGTTGTCTGATGTCACGGAGCGTTCTCAACACTAACAAGTGTCATAACGGTAGCGAAGTGCCAATTTACAAAATGATTGACCGCCAGCCCTTTGTGAGGGCCTTAATAAAGATTTTGTGTCAGTATTTTTAAATACACTGTGACGAACTGGGCTGTATTTTTAAAAGCTCACAGCTTTCAGCCATCTCGATGGTTCTTTCATGTAAACTTTAGCAATTGTGCTATTAAATACACTTTCTTAGAATCATACGAACACATTTATTACACCTAAATATTTACACATGTACACACATTCTTGATTATTCATGCATAATAATATTCGGACTCCGCGAATCCCATCGTTCTTTTAGATAAGATTCCAGAAAGTAAGTCCCCGTTCTTCAACCTCTATCCCCCTCCCTTCCAATTTCTGCCATCTGACCCCCACAGTGTCGAATTACGGGGCCAGCTATATAAACCTCGAAGAAACAAGATGACGGACACTAACAAGTGCCACTAACAAGTGACAAGTAACAAGTAACAAATGTCTGAGAAATAACCTTTTTTCCAGTCCTCTTGGCATGAAAAGCGAGAGGTTTGGGACATACACATTTTTATGAAGACATAACTTACAGCAATGATAAAAAGCTTAGTTTTCAAAAACTGATGAATTTCATAGCCGGTTGATATGACATCAACCATCCCAACTGAGGCAAATTTTGAATTTCGTCAGTATCCTTTATGGGGTTTAATTGTGAATTATTGTTTTGAATATGAAAAGAGCAGTTGATAAATTATATACGTCTTTTTATGATTTTATGTTTCTATATAAAATACATTATTATATTATTTTTTAATAATATTTGAAACAAATGCTAAACTTTACAGGAATTTTAAATATATTATAGACGATTCCAAAGGGTAATAAATAACTGGATACTACAAACATAACACAATTTCTATATAATATTTAACTATTTATTATATTTTTATATTACACAAATTCCGACAGAAAAATCCTGTATTAAATGCAACCCTGTTTGGAAACCATGAAGACACATAAATTGCTCCAAATCTTCCATATGCTCCAGAAAAATATCTTTCTATTATATTACATAAAATTTTCTTTTTTAAAACACAATCATTCTTTATGTCTTTGTAAACTTCCGAATTCTAACTGATGTTAAATGAACCAAGTAAAGTAAATAAATAAATCTTATTTACATATCTTAAGCTGTGTGGCTTAGCGTTATCAGATATTCGTTATCCCCTACCTACTTAATAACATCCCCTTTTTCTCATTCTCGAAGAGTTATGTAACCAGATTATAAACATATATTTGTCTTACAGTGTATTATCTACCTTCGAGAGATTATTGCTAAGCTTTATATCTTATTTAGGGAAATAAAAATATAATTTTAAGTATCTTTACTAGTTAATGGAATGCTCTTAGTGTGATGTTCGAACAGTCAAGAGATAAGTAAATTGGCAAGAAGACCCTATATAATTATTTTTCGTTAACAAAATTTTATTTGCAGTTAGTTATGCCGTTAAAATGCAGACTTTTGATGTTTGAAATCGCTGTATAAATAAATATTTCTATATAAATTTATGACATAAAACTGTTTAAACTCCAAATTAAAATGCATTTAATATATCATTGCATTGTAAAATTAATTTTATTTCAAATTTTATTAAAAATCCCCACGTCTCCAAATCAGTTATTTTAAAATTCTGCAGAGTCCACTCCGACGATAAGAGCTTGCAAATTCGTCCCAGTAGCTCAACGGTAGAGCGTCGGCTGGCCAGCTCGGATATCCAGGGTTTGATTCCCGGTTGGAGCAGGAATGCGCTTTGCAATGGCGCCCGAACAAATCAACCTTGTTAGTTTAGAGATGGCGGAAGTCTAAAAGTGACCCTAGTACGCCTAGTACGGATTCAGTGGAAGCTGGAAAATTGAACGCCAATTCAAATTGAGAGGATAATAACCACGCAGAATACTAACTTGGATAAAAATAGTAGTAGCAGGAGGCTAACCTGAGATAAAAATAGCAGGAAGTGGTCAGTCAGATTGCTAGTTGCCTACCAATCTGACATTAGAGGGCGGAGAATGACTTCAATAATAAGGGCTTACAATTTCGTCCTAGTAGCTCAACTGTAGAGTGCCGGCTGACCAGTTCGGAGATGCAGGGTTCGATCCGGTTGGAGAAGCAAGGCTTTATACAGCTCTCAGAATACAATAATGAGTCCAAATTGTTTAGGATAAGTAACACGTTTATTTACAGGCACTGCGGAAACAGGCACACTATACAGCAAATAGCTCGATAACTGTCTCATACGATCACTAAACAACTATCAGGTACAGTGAAATAGCAATTAAAAACTTCACTCATTTCACAAAACAGCCTATATTATTCTCAAAACATTGACGCCTATCACTATTCACTGTAGCTCGTATCTCGTCAACTGCTCTCAAATTGAGTGATGTCTCCATTTATATATTATCCGTAGAAACTTCAGGAGGGGCTCGTATCTTGAGGAATATTCGTTATTTCGAGAAGGATCGAGTACAATCGAAGAGTCCCTAAAAGTCACGTAATTGGCGATAAATCGCCAAATCTGGCAAACCTGTCTTGAGTATTCAATTTAAGGAATCCCTGATTTAGTAGTCCAGATATAACAACCCTATATCACGTCATAGGAATGACTGCCTGTAAAGGTGTTTTCTCCTTCTGATTCTCAAAATGCTGCAGTGAAGGTATTTTACATGTTCGTTACAATATAAACTTCGATCTTTACTCTATTTGTGTTTGAAAAAAGGGGTCTATAGTGGTCTGAATAGGATCTGAAAATAGGGTCTATGGTGGTCTGAATGGGGTTTGAAAACAGGGTCTATGGTGGTCTAAATAGGATCCGAAAATATGATCTGTTGACGTGATCTGTTGATGTGATCTGTTGATGTGATTGACTGTTGATTTGATCTGGTGACCGGCACTATCAAAAATACTACATAGATTGCGAAGAATTTGTAGACCGGTGATATTAAACTGCACGAATTTATAAATTCTGGTTCATATTCAGGGCTTAAATGACGTTCAGTATGACTAACATTTTTCGTCACCACAAAAATTAAACCTGTTACCACAAAATGAACCACTTGGCACTGGTGTAATTAAAGGAATAAGGTGTTAATGAACTGACTCTATCTAAAACTTGTTACATTGAAAACTTGATTCTGACGGTTAGATGCATCCCGCTGAAGTTTGTTATAAAGGATCAATTGCACGCACCACTGTTCATCTAATTATAGGTGCTTAATGAATAGTGAGTAAAATTTAATAATGGTTCGAAATCCCTTTGATAGAAGCGTTTTATAACTCCACCATATTCACGTAGAATGCAGCAACATTTGGCAAATTTTGCTGGATTGTAATTTTTTTGGCTCATTTAGGCAGACATACTCAATAAAACTATTAAAAGTATCCAAATTTATTACAATTGTTTTTATATCTTATTTTCTATTAAATACTTTTCAGGTTTTTAAAATATTGTTAACTCAGTATTTTAAATAAATAAATTTTATTTAGAGAAATTTCTGTGTTAATCAGATCATGTACAATTTGGCTTATCTTCATTAATAATTGAAAACCATTTTGCTGGTTTTTCTCGAAGACTTATGTGAGCAGATTATAAACCTTTATATGTCTTACAGGTTACTTATCTTCATTGCATGCAGGCATTAAATCACTTTGTATATATTGATTGTCAGAAATGCAAATTTTTATATCTCTTTATGTTTTAATGGGATACGTAATAGCCAGATAACAGTATTTAAGTTAGCTCGATAAGGTAGAATAATGTTTTGTTCCTTGAATTTTCTAAAATGGCAGACATTAAGGCAGAAAATAATCTAATGAGGGCAGCACATGACTTTCCATGCATAATGCAAATAGATTACGTCGTTCAATACGAAATAATGATGGACAAGATCCATGGGACAATAAATTTAACGTTGAGCAGTACACTGACATTTGGTACATTTCCGTATGACAATATGTGAAATTGTTTTTAAGTATACTTATATTTCATGCAAATCTTACTTAATTGGAAATATTGCTGACATCTGCTACGTAATATACTCCATTATGTTAAAATATGTTAATCATAATTTCATTAATTTGACGTTATTTCCGAAACTTTAGCGTCATTTCTGCCAATTTGGCGACATTTTCGTCAATATGACCTCACACTAAAAGGTTGTCAAGTTGTCGATATTTCGCCAAATTTCATGTCACATGATACATATTTGATGATACTTAGTGCTGTTCATTTTTATGTATTTTTTTAAGTATATTTAATTGAAAAATCTGTAATATCTCGAACGGTTTAAGCTAGCGTTCTAAAATTTGTGCCATTCGTTTTAGAATAAGAAATACACTCAACATGATTATTTATTTCACATTATTTAATGCCTTAACTTTTTTATGATTTTTTCAAAAATTGATTCGAACATTTGGGGGCCTTCTGAGCATTCGATCGCGTTTAATATCAAAAGAGTTCCAATGTTCACGGATCGCAATAATCGTAAAAAATTACGTTCGAAACGCAACGCTTCATTCATTCGTAAAGTATAGCATTCACAGATTCACGGATACACAGAGAGAGAGAGAGAGGCATATCACCTCAGAAACGTTCAATTCGAGTTCAGGGATGCTTTTAAGTATTCTTCAGTTTAAACCTCGAATTCGAATTTTCAACCCCATCAGAATACTTTCCATATCATTATAAGAATGTAGAGAGAGAAAGAGAGATCACATCAGAAACGTTCAATTCAAGTTCAGCGATGCTTTAAAATAATTTTCCGTTTAAAACTCGAATTCGAATTTTCGATCCCATCAGAATACATTCCATATCATTATATTATGTATGTAGGGAAAGTAATATCAATGTTTACATATACTTCCAACGTTTATTTTATCTGAATGTTTAGATATAAGATTTATTTTACATAACATTTAAACTTCTTCAAAAATGTTCAGAAATATTCATATAAAGTGACATGCAATACAATTATAAAAATGTCATCACATTTGAGGGGTATGAAACATCATTCTTGAAGGTAAAAACTCCAACTTTTCACATAGCAAGACGGGGTTCTGTCAATAAAGCAGAACAAAGTCACCCAGGCGGGAAAGGTTGCCACACGAAATCTGAAAAAATAAAAGACAAAATCGAGTATCAACTTTCAAAAAATCGAAAAATTTTCTGAATGAAGAGTAGAAAACAAAGAGGAATATAAAGGAACAGCAGAAATATTCGAATCTTTTCCAGTATTTAAATCTGCGAACTTAGTTCCCAATGATTTAAATCGGAAATCAACTGGTTTCGGAAGCTTCATGAGTCATTCAAAACAAGTGTAAAAAATAAGTTTAATTTGAAAATACTTCGAAAATGTTGAATATTACAAAACTTCTGATGTGTCCAACACATTACTTTTTCCTGAAGATTGACAATTTTGTGGGGGAATAATACAAATGTGACCTCTCTTAGTTCTGCTAGAAAAATCAATAGAGTCATTACTGTTATTAATTAAAATTGGCTTACAAATTATAATGAAGTTTAATTAATTATTTTGAGAAATATGGCACACCCTGTAGTAAAGTAAAATGTGCCTGTGGTAAGGAACTTCTAACGCAATTGCATGTTTATAAACTCTTCGCATAACTGGATAAAGCGATATCTGACACAAAGTGGGGTTATCCCAAATGAGTAAAATTCCTTTCACATTGTTTATGTTAAGTTTTATCTTAATATTAAAAATGTGGTAACTATTTACATGTACAATTAAGCGGCTAAAAAGATTAATAAATAAATGTAGTGCAAAAAAATAGAAAAATCCAATGAAAGAAACGGTTTTATGTTTTAATGCAACTTAAATCACAACAACATTAGACTAAAAGCAAAATATTAAAAACAGCAGGATTAAGTATCATACGTTTAAAGAAAATTATAATGTGTAACAATTGACTTTTCGAAACAGGCATATTATATATCACGAAGATAATGAAGCATGGAATAAAATTTGTAAATCATTATAATCTCATAGTAATTAGCATTATACAGAATTTCTAGGAAAGTCATAAGGTTCCCCAAAACTTTAAGGAAATGCATATGAGTGTATGCATTACATCTATAGTAAAGTAATCATGCCCGATCCAATTAAAGTGGTCGCAGAGTAGAATGCAAAGTTGTCGAGCATTGTCTAATGCATCGTTTTTCAAAGTGTGTTCCGCGGAACCTGTTGGGGGTTCCCTGCAATATTCCAAGGCTGTCAGTTACAGGGATATGACAGTTACCAGTGGGATGACAGTTAAGCGTGAATTGCCTTAAAAATTTTAAAATATCCTAACATTTGAATGCATAATTTGGATTTTTCTCATTTCAGTGTTTCGCATTCAAATTGAATTTCAAGAAGGTTCCGTAACCAAAAATGTTTGAAAAACACTAGTATATTGATGAGAAATTGAAACTAAAATTGCAAAAGACATTTATTTTTACACACTCTGGCTATTGGCTAACGGATGTCCTATTTATAAATGTGAATATAAACATTATTTACATGCAGAAGAATCTAATACACAAACTGTTAAAAATTGTCTCCATCATTAATAGCGCACATTTTAAGGGCGTAGCAGTCAAGTGGTTAGCGCGCGGGGATTGCATTCAGACGGCCCGTATTCGATTCCCGCTTCTGGCCAAACTGTCGCCGTGCTCACTCGTAGTCTGATACCGATAAACATGTGGGTCCGTTAGACCTTTCAAGAGGTTAGTGGTAGGGTAAAGAGGGTGCGGTCCCTATGGATGCCCCCCCACACAGACACACACTGGGTTCCAGGTTAAATTGGTTGGCACATTACGGCCATCTAAACAGATGACTGAAACCTTCGGGTAGGTCTGACGGCCTTTGTCGAAGAAGAAAAATAACGCACATTTGAGTTTGATTAAGAATATGACCGCATCATTTCATAAGTCGCAGTATTGCAGGATAGATATTCACTCTACATCTGTGGGTCCGGGAGGTTGGTAGCAGGAAACGATCCCTGTGAATATTACCCCTAATGGGTTCCGGTCTAAATTGGGTGGCACTGTTTCGGTCATCCAAATAAATTCTTTACACCTTCGAATAGGTCCTTCCGAGAGGTTGGTGGTAGGGGAAGGAGGGTACGGTCCCTGTGGATGCCTCCCCCACTGGGTTCCGGTCTAAATTGGGTGGCACTTCCCGACCGTCCAAACAGTTACCTTACACCTTTCTGGTAGGTCGGACGGTCTGGGTTTCAACAACAACAACACCTTCGAATAGATCGGACGGTTTGGATTGAAAGAAAGAAGGCCTAGATAGATACGATTTTTAGCAAGTATTTATTGCCTTCATATGCTCGTTTCGTACGTTTCTGATGTCTATTCGTACTTATTAGACAATGCTTTACGACTTTGTAATTGGTATTTTTTGTCTATCTCTCTTTGTTGCCGAGTTTCTTATCAACTTTTTAAATTCTCCGGTAGGAGCTACAGTTTTATACGATAGGGCATGCACACTCATGTACCTTTTCTTACAAAGCTATTGGGTGTACATGAACTTTCTTAGTAACTGCGTATACACCATTAACAATTATTTTAAACTTTATTTCTCAGATTCATAATAATATGCTGAATTAAGTAATGTTTAGAAGTAAACAAGTGACCATAGTTTAAATTGTATTTCAAATGTTGTCTGTATTTTGCATACGATACCATAGTTTCTCAATTCATTTCATTATTTGGTTACAAGAGAGTAAGACTACTCGCATATCGAATACGTGTCGATCAGCCTCAGTATCTAATTGCAATTTCGATTAAAACGATTACGTGATTTAAAAGATATTTACTGTAAACATGTCTATTCTAATTTTTCATTCTGTTACAAGAAAACTTCTTATTCTATAAAATTTTAAAAATTTTAGCAACACAGCATTTTATACAAATATTATTTACACGTAAGGAAAATCTTTGGAACAACGTAAATAAGTCCAAATAACATAATACTGCAACATACAGATGTTTCAATGATCTCTTTCGTCAGTGCTAGAGAACCAACAAACACGAAGTCCAAACGAGGTATTGGAGAATTTTTCTTCTTTCGGAAGAAAATGGGCGAAGTTTCAACTTTTGGAAAAAAATGGGCGAGTTTTCTTCCAAAAGAAGATCCAAAAGAAGAAAATTAGCCCATTTATCTGTTGGGTTTGTTGTTTCTTTTGCACTGACTAAGGGGATCTAAGGTATCCTCGAAACAGTTGTATGCTGCATTATTGTGTTATTTGGCTTATTTACGCTGCTCTAAAAGTTATCTTTATCCTTCGCACCAAGCGCATTTTATTTATTATTTACGCCTGTTAAGCTACGACATGGAGTGTACGTGATTTGGTCAAAAATCGCATACGTTCACACACGCTTGGTTTTTTTTTTTAATCTGCCTTAAATTTTGCTCTTGTCTTTTCGGGAACAGTATCTTTTCCTTCTAATAAAATACTCTTTTCCGTTTCTGCGATGTGCTATGCGAGCAGATTATGAAATATATTTGAATTAAAGGTCATTTATTTATAGACTAAGAGATTATATCAGGATTTTGTTCATATTGGCTGAAATAAATACAGATATTTAAGCCTATTTTTATATTTTAATTGTATACTTTAAGGAGAAATATATCTTTTATCTCTTCAACTCCTATAGTTTATTTCTATAGAATTGCTTTTCATGTCTAAATGCAAAATTATGCTTACACAAAAGACATAAATTTGTATAAAATAAATTTATTTTTCCATTGAGACATTTAAAATAAGAACAAGAAAAATATAATGCCTTCTTAAAGTATTAAAAACATGTTTATTTTAACTATTAATGCTACACAGTTCTTAATGGGTGTTTGACTGTAAATTGAATAACAGTAATTAGTGCCGCACGAAATAATCCTATGAGACCAGGAGGCAGTTATGGAGTTTTAATATTTACAAATATTTACAACGAAGCAATTCGCTGACTTGTAGTCGCCGTTTTACGACAGTCTTAGCCCGGAAATTCATGATCCCAATAAATTCCATTCACACAAATTGCAGGT
Organism: Amaurobius ferox; assembly: GCA_951213105.1. Classification (NCBI taxonomy): domain Eukaryota; kingdom Metazoa; phylum Arthropoda; class Arachnida; order Araneae; family Amaurobiidae; genus Amaurobius; species Amaurobius ferox. Next base: position 130,619,453 of record OX578146.1, on the reverse strand, counting down.
ATGGTTGAGGAAAAGATCTCCTCAGAGTCAAGGCTTAAACCAAGCATCGTTGAAAACTAATGTATCCAATGATGCAATGTCGCTACATAAGACTGAGGAGCAACCAATCAGAAATACGGAGGGCGTATCTGGACCTCAGTCAAAATAACGTGGCAACAAAGAGATAATGGAATGAATATTCAAGAATGGAAATTCAAGGAGTGAGAGAGAGCAGTCAACAAGAGTGCGTTTCATAAGCAATGAGGGAGCCGAAGCGTTGAGATATTCAACAGGAATGATTACCCAAAAGTTCAGAGAGTCGGGTTTGCAAGCAGTGTAGTGCTTATGTTGAAATTTGAGAGTGTGTTAGAAAAGAGACAGCTGACCTCAAAATGTCAAAATAAGAAATGAGTAATATTCCAAACATGATGAACAACAGGCCGACAAACAGATGTATCTGCCAGGCTGCATATATATTATGTCAATTATTGATTTTTGAATGATATAAAGACCTGATCTCACACGTTCATTTTCTCCTCCTTAAGCGATTATTAAAATTAATGAAATTTTAATCTTATCAATAATATGTGTAAATAAATAATATTTTATTTTAAAAGTTAAAATGTGGAATTTAATGTGTAGTGTTTAATTGATGGTGATATTTTAGGAACTCGTGCAAAGAGGTAATGGTGGGCTTTTGTGGTCACGATGCAAATGTACGAACTATATGATTCACGGTCACTATCAATTAAGAGCAATAATTCAATACAGAGATTTATTTATTATATTTAAAAAGTAAATCAACGTAATGTTTATTTTTGCGCACCACAGATTCTTTCACATTTTCTATTAAATTATTCATCATCCGAAGTCAAACTGCAGATCATGAGTTTTATCCCGCGTAGTAATATTAAACTTCGCAAGTAACTTTCAATAGTTTTCAATATATTTAATATGGATTCAGCAATTTTGTTTTTACATACTTTGTGAAAAGCAACGTTTTTTCTGTCTAACAAAATCCTCTTTCAAAGTGCTGTTGAACTTACCTCTTCTTCTTCGACTCAGACCGTCCGACCTACCAGAAGGTGTGAGGTATCTGTTTGGACAAGTGCCACACAATTTAGACCGGAACTCAGTGGGGGTAGCATCCAGAGGGACCCAACTCTCCTTCCTCTACCGCCAACCTCTCGGAAGGACTTACGGACCCACATATTTCACGTACTCGTACTCCGCATGAACACGAATACAGTTTGGGCAGGTCGGGAACCGAACTCAAGTCATCCGAATACTGTCTCCTCGTTTGAACTTCCCTGATATCTCTTACACCCCGCAGAGTCCTCTCCGACAATCATAGCTTACAATTCCATCCCAGTAGCTTAATGGAGGAACGTTGGCTGGCCAGTACGAAGATCCATAGTTCGATCCCCGGTTGATGTAGCAGGGTTCTTTACAATGTCTCCCGAACAAATAAACCCTGTTGTTTAGTGTAATGATGTCGGTGATCTGAATGTGGCCTTAGTGCGACTAGCACTGATTCAGTGGTCTCTGGTTTATTGAACGCCGATTACAAAATCGAAAGATTAAAAACGACACAGGAAGCTAATCTAGGAGATAAAAATTGCAGCAGGAAGCTAACTGGACGCAAAAAAGCAGGAGATGGTCAGTCAGATTGGCAGTTGCACCTCAATCTGACATTAGAGGGTGGAGAATGCAGAGTCCACTTCAATGATATGAGCTTGCAATCCCGGTCCAGTAGCTCAAATGTAGATAGTCAGCTGGCCAGTACAAAGATCCGTAATTCGACTCCCGGTTGCAGCAGCAAGATTCTTTACAACTCTCCCAGCTATTAAAATGATGTATAGTAGCAGACACACTTTTACAACCCTTATCTAGTACACCTTTTAAACGTTTTTCAACCTCATATCATTAGTAGAATATCAACAGCTTATTTCATGGACGATTACGTATAATTATTTTGTCCGATTAAATGTATCCTATATTTCTTATTATGTTCCATTAAATTAATTCATAATCTCTGAAAGCCTTTTATTTTTAACTATTAACAACTGAAACATTTAACAATTAACCTTATTTATGCGTCTTAAGCTTTTGTCAACTTTAGTTCTTTATTTATAATATAAACAGATTTACTTCATAACAGATAGCATAAAATCCTCTTGTCCGATAAAATTGACTTATTTCTTATTGTTTCATTAAATTACTGCATAATCTCTTTAAGCTCCTAGTTTTTAATTACTCTCAATTGCAACGTTTTAAATAATCTATATCTTTGTGTCTGAAGCATTATCTGAAATCGAATATGATTCAGCTTATCTTCCCGTGCTGTTAAAAGAAACTTCTTCTCGAAAAATAGTTATGCGATCAGAGTATGGCAACACGCTTTTATTTAGTATTCACTATTATAAATAGTGTAATTAATCTGTATGAAAAAACATTTTCTTTTAGTATATGTATGTGCAATTTAAGAGATTATGTCTACTTTGTATCTTACTAAGTGAAAGATATACACATTTTTAAACCTCTTTATCTTTTCATAAGATATTTTAAGGATCAATGTTTCTTTTCGCCTAATCAGTTCTTATGGCTTATATTTTTAGTCTCTTTTAATGGAGAACTTTTATCTCTTTTAATGGATAATTTAAGTTTAAACGGATATTGTATACAATACATTCAATGGGATATTTTAAGGATAAACTTTCCTTTCATCTAAGGTTTTATAGTTTATATTTTGGAACATTTATTTTCCCTCTTTTTATTTAGAATTAAGTTTAAACGGATATAACATATACTTTGAAAATAAAAATTATCTTCTCATTAGGAAATTTAAAATATGAAAGAAAACATGTAAAATTGCCTGTTGAAAACATTACATGAATATTTGTTTGAGTTACTAATTCAATATGTGTTAAAGACTTTTACTGCAAAACAAATATCAACAGTTGTTTCTACATGGAATTAATCTTTAATATATTGCATCATGTAAACACAACTGCAGATCATATATACTCACTGTAGCATTAAATATCTACTTACCTACCGGGCGCTGTAAGGAAATACCTAATACATTAAGCAATAAAGGGTGTGGAGATCATTACTTCATGACCCAATATTTTTCCTAAAATAACTATATTTATTTACATGCAGTTTTACAATTATTTGCAATTACGTGATCTGACATAGTTAGCACTTACTATTCTTTCGACAATAGTTCTAAAGTTCTATTAACATCGAATTTACATTAATGATCAGTCTTTCGATTTATGATCAGTCGGGGGAATGGCATGGCAGATGAAAATTATGAAGAAGATAAAAGAAAATGTGGGTATGTTCACAGAGGACCTTTGAATTATCAACGTGAGCAGGGAGCACCATCATCGCTTTGCAACACAGCTTTGAATATTGAGTTTTCTACCTATATTTGACACATGCTCACAGCTTTAAATTTTAGCAAGAAATTATCTGGTCCATGTTGGCGGCAGAGTTTTCTCTTTATTCACCACTGATCTTTGATTGGACATGTCACTTGACTTCCATTGGTTTGCCTGAAGCACGGTTTTCCTGATATACTGATGCTAGCCCTTCTACTGTCACATGTAACAAAGCGGGGGCTAGTTGACCAATCATCAAAGTCCCTGGACTAGTCATAAAACCTGCTGTGAAAATGTTCTGTTGCAAAAGTTCTAGGTTGTTCCAGACCAGCTGGTTTATCATTTCATGCCACTGTCAATTCAAGCTATGGGAATTGTAAAGAATCTTGCTGCCCCAACCAGGAATCGAACCCTGGATCTCTAAACTCGCTAGCCAACGCTCTACCGTTGAACTATTGGGACCAAATTGCATGCTCTTATTGTCGAAGTGGAGTATGCATTCTCCATCCTCTAATGTCAGATAGGTGTGTAACTGACAATCTAACTGACCACCTCCTGTTATTTTTACCTCAAGTTAGCCTCCTGATGCTACTATTTTTACTCAAGTTAGTATCATGCGTGGTCGTTGTCCTTTTCATTTGAAATCAGCGCTCAATGTCCCAGAGTCACTGAATCCGTGCTAGTCGAACTAAGGTCACTTTCATACCTAACATCTTTGTACTAACCTACTGGGTTAATTCATTCGGGCGCCATTGTAAATAAACCTGCTGCCCCAACCGGGAATAGAACCCTGGATCTCCGAACCGGCCAGTCGACGCTTTATCGTTGAGCTATTGGGACAAAATTGCAAGTTCTTATTGTCTAAGTGGACAACTGACAATCTGATTGACCACCTCCTGCTATTTTTACTTCAAGTTAACCTCCTGCTATTACTATTCTTACCCAGGTTAGTATCCTGCATGGTCGTTATTCTCTCAATTTGAAATCGGCGATCAATCTTCCAGAGTCCACTGAATTCGCACTAGTCGTACTAGGGTCACTTTCAGTCCTCCGGCATATTTGCACTAACCTACAGGGTTGATTTCTTCGGCCGTCATTCTAAAGAACCTTGCTGTCCCAACCGGGAATCGAACCCTGGATCTCCGAACTGGCCAGCCGACGGTCTACCTTTGAGCTACTGGGACGAAATTACAAGCTCTTATCGTCGAAGTGGACTCTGGATAGGGATGCATGGACGTTTTCGATTGGAATGTTATCTAGCGAAATTCAATGTCCCTAAAAGTAATGCAATATATGTTTTCGCCGTTTCTTTTGATCGTGTCTTATGACTTTAGATTAAGTCTTATGACTTTGATGATTATTTCAGAGCTAATTTTCCATATTCGAGAACCGGAATGTGTCTCAAAATAACTTTAAATTAAGATGGAACAATTTGCTAGTGAGAACTGCAGAGTCTACTTCAACTATAAAAGCTTGCAATTTCGTCCCAATAGCTCAACGGTAGAGGGTCGGCTGGCCAGTTCGAAGATCTAGCGTTTGATTCCCGGATGGGGTAGCAAGGCTCTTCACAGAACTTCGCAGAAGGCCCGTATAAAATGTCAAATTTTGCACTTTTTTACTAAACGTGTAAAGCGACCCAAACTATCAAAGTCTAAAATTCAATCTTTTATTAAGCATATTGGAACCATAGTTTTGCGACCAACCGTTCCAGAGACATTTAGTTGTGCAACATTTTTCAAACACATTATACGTAAGTATTTTACTTGTATTTTCATAACACATATGACGCACTAGCTTCAAACAATCTTCATGAGTGTATTTCATTAGTATACTTAAAGATCCCATATACAGAGAGTCCCAAACACATTGACCTCGGCTTTTATTCCTTAAATATTGATCTCAGATATATATAATAAATGACAAAGTTGCGTAAAAAAAGGTACAGAATTTTATGGAATCGATTAAAATTTTCAAGGGAATTAAATTTTAAGAAATACAAAATTTAAGTTTTTATACGGCTCCCGTACAAAAACATTTTCAATACGTAAAATGTGGCCCATACTCTAAGACGGCGATGTACAAAATTTCAGCATTTTATCATAGAGATATAAAAGACAAAAATGATGACTTAAACCACTTTTCGATGCATCGACATGGATTCTTAGAGAAGAAAAATCATGTCTGCAGATCGCGTTTTAGGGGTGATACACAAATTACTAAAGATAACAATGATTACAGAAATAAATACGGATTCTGCCATTTATTGGTACAAAAGTATCTACACTGTGTAGAAATAAGAACTTTACTCAAAGATCACAAAGCTTATACAAAATGTTTTCCATCCATGCCAAAGATCCATTAAAAATAAAAAGCATATATTATTTGCCTATGATGCATTTCTGCGTTGCTTTATTTGCACTCTTACTGTAAACATTTACATTTTAATTCGATTAATCCCCCGCCAAATCTGTTTAAACATATCTCTGGGACTTTTTATGATAAAATGCTGAGATTTTGTACATCACCTTATTAGTGTATGGGGCACATTTTACTCATATTAAATGTTTTTGTACGCGGGACGTATAAAAATTTACATTTTGTATTTCTTCAAATTTAATCCACTGAAAATTTTTATCGATTTCATAAAATTCTGTACCTTTTTTTTTACTCAACTTTGTAATTTATTATATATGTCAAAGATCAATATTTAAGGAACAAAAGCCGAGGTCAATGTTTTTGGAACACCCTGAATGTAAAAACATCTATATTTTAATAATCGCCAATGGAAATCTTTTTAAATAATCCATATTTACACGTCTGAAACATTATCCGGAATCGTACCTAATTTGGTTTATTTGCATGAGTTAAAATTTTCTTCTGGATAAAGAGTTATTAAACCAGATTACAAAAATGTATTTTCCTTAAGGATAATTTATATATGGTTCAAGAGATTATGTCGGTGCTTTGTATCTTATTGAGTGAAATAAATGCAGAGGTTTCAGACTCTCTATCCTTTAATGGGATACTTCATAGATCAATGCTCAGCTCTAGTTAATATTTTCGAAAAATTATTTTTCATATCTAAAGGTACAATTGTATTTATAAGGAAAAGACGTAAATTGAATTAGAAAATATGAATTTATGTTTATACTCTCATTTGTAGAGTTTCAGGAATCCTTATTAAAATATATAGAAAATGTTGATTTATTTTAATCTTTTGTAGAAATATCGTAAATAAATTAAGACCGTGATGTTTCTTTATTACATAGATATTACTTACATAGATATTATTATTACATAGATATTGTAGAAGCTGGTTTGCACAGTGCACCATAATTTAATACGTTTCACAAAATTATAGGGACTGACATTTCCTACCTGAAATTGATTAATTGTTTAATTTAAATATATAATTTCGCGTAAGATAACGAAATAAATTGAATATTTAGGTAAACAACTTTAGATGAACAATTTATACGTAATACGGTCCATGCATAATTTTGAAGTGCTCCTAAATAACTTACCAAATTATCCCATACAGTTAATGTTTAAAAGAAAATCCAAAACTACTTGATGCAAATAAAACAAAATTTACTAAAAATGCAAATAAATTTTATGTATAAGTTGCGGATAATGTATATTTTTAAAATTGTACCAAATTAAATTTAAAACTTATTGCTAGTTTTGCAAATATGTATTCAAATTATAAAATTCTTCCAAGTTTTTATAAAATCCAAGTTTTTAGAACATCTGTAGAAATGTGCCCCCGAACGTGAATGTTCCTTTAAAAATATGTTTTTTAAAGTGTTAAATTTATGTCTTTCAAAGTGTTAAACGTATGCCTTTTAATGTATTAAACTTATTAGCATACCTTTTTTATAAATTGTGTTAATTAACATACTCTCATATATATACATATATATATATAACCATTCAATTTTCTCAAAACGTATTATTTAGGTGAATTTTGCAGTAACCTAGATCTGATAAGATGGATTCTTTTTCTTCAAAATAATCCACAAACGAAATGTATTACAATAATACATTCCTTTATTTAAATTATTAGTCGTAAAATTATTTTTAGATAATGAATGCATTCATTGTTGATATGCTGAATATATAATATTCCAGATACATTATCGTTCAGAGAAATTTTGGGTAATCGGCGAAAGTAAAAATCGCCAAATCACACACTAACACACATACATTGACTAAATAGAATATAAAATTATTAAAACGTTGCATATTCTATGTAAATTGAATTTATTTTTCATTTTAAGTCATTTTACTCTCTTTTTATTCGCTTACTCTGTTCATTCCAATTTTGGAATCGATTTTTAACCCAATTCCCGATGTTCAATCGACTTGAAACTTTGCATACTTACGTATTCCTTGTGGCAATACGATATTCTATCAAATGTGAGTTGACCTCGATTCCCTCTTACCCCCCCTCTTCCCGGATTTTCTCATTGTCAAAAAACATTAGCAAAAGATCTTAGCAAAAAACAGGCGTATATATGGAATTGCTTTATGGATCGAGTTCAAACAAAAACCTTTGAGTTTATCCCCCCCCAATTATTTCATACCGTCAGAAAGCCCCAGCAATGGCGATGTCTAATGGTGGGGGGTAAGGGTTAACGATTCTAATCTTATGTGAGCTATACACCTTTTGAAAATAAAAATAAATTAAGAAAACTTTTTTAAAAACATGCTGTCTGTTGTGTTTCAACATGCACAATTTTTTTTCTTCAGTATCTATAAAGATTTCCTTGCTGCACGCATGACTAAAAATAATATTTTAGGTATATGTAACTCGTCTCCCTAACTACTAAAATTTCAGCATTAGATTATCGCTGGCTTCCAATAATTTAAAAAGTTCTGAAATTTACAATGAATGAATTCTTTGTCACAGTATTGAATATTCCATGATAAGTATCTACAAAAATACACAGCTATACTTGAATATTGATAAAATATTCAGCAGAATTTTCGAAACAATGTGTAAATGCAACGTCTGATTTGGCAAAGAGGGTATGGCTACACAAATTTCAACATTATATTCCCACTAATCATTTCCCCTTCTACACAATATTACAACAATTTATTTCCCTTTTACAAAAACGTTTACAAAAACGAAATCGATAACATATGAAGTAACAGTAATAAATTTTAACTGAAAAAAAAGGCCACACTTTTATTTTTAATCATGCGTGTATGAAAATTTTTTGGGTTCTGAAGAAAAAAATTTTAAAACAAATTATAAAAAAAATTAAAAATATAAAAATATTGCACTAAAAAGTAGAAAAAAATATTTTCTACTTTTTAGTGCATTTTCGAAATAACCGTGAGTGTTTTAGAAAGTTTTTTAGTATATTCTGCGTTTTCCTGTTTACATTAGGAATAATATATTTCCTAATATAAACAGTAAAATAGAAAAAAAAATTATATTTTAGCATGTTCTTTAATTATTCATACGCACAATGTGGGTAAAATTTAAAGTACATTAATCAGAATCCTTAACGAATTCCATATTCACATTCAGAAATTTATACGAACTTTTTTTATATAGTAGGAAAAATAATTCTTTTATATACTTTTAATTTTCAAAGCATTTCCTTTCAATATCAAACACGAGGTAGTATACACTTATGGAGTTATGTAAAGTCATAAACCAGACAGAACTACACATTATTAGGGTTAATGTATATTTGTTAAACATGCGTATAGGGAACCGCTATCGCACCACAACTATTAGACAATTATGAGAGGGCTGACCATTTTCAGGGGGCACGGAGTTTATTTCGCTTTGTGTTAGAGATAGTGCGAAAAGACAATTATATAGGACTAATTTTGAAAGCTCTGAAACTAAGCATTTGTGCCCCTCCAGCAAAAGATTCAAAATACTCTAAATAACGATCTTAAGAGAAATAATTTTATTACTTTCCTTATATACATAATGTATAAAGAAAGTATTGTGACGGGGTCGAAAATTCGAATTCAAGTTTTCGACGGGAGAGCACGTTTCAAGCATCTCTGATCACGAATCAAACATTTTTGAAGTGGTGTGTGTCTGTGTGTATGTGTGTGTCAGTGAGTCTGTGGAGATGATAACTGACGAACGAATGGACCGATTCGAACGAAATTTCGTACAAAATCACAATCCATAAACACTGGAAGCCTATTGTTTTTATACGCAATCGAATGCTCAGAACTCCCCTGAATTTTCGAGTGAAAATTTGAAAAAATTGTTAAAAAATCAAAACCACTAATAAAGTTACGAAAATAGACATTTCTTATGTAATTTTTCATTAGAAACCGATTGACATAAATATTAGAACGCTAACATGGCCCGTTCTCGAGATATTGTACATTTTTCAAAAAAATTATCAAAAAGTTATATAAAATTAAAAAAAAATATTTCCTATTGAGAAACATGTTCACTTCTCATATGTAATACCATGCAATAAATTGGGTGACATCATTCTCGTGGATCTAGCTCGTTCCATTCATGAAAAAAGATACTTTGAGTAATACTTTTGTATTGAACGCCAATAGTCATTTATCTGCTATAAGAGTAACTTATTTCTCCGTCCATAACGCTTGGCGAGATTTTGGCGACGAATTGGGCGGAATGTCGCCAACTTGGGGACATTTTAAATTGTTGCCAAATTAACAGAAATCTCGCCAAATGGATAAAAATGACGCTAAATCAATGAAAATGACGACTAATTGATGAAAATTCAATATGTTGAATAGATTATAAGTATCTACTATAAAAATAACATTTTTTAACTGTAAAAGTAGTAAATTCATTACATTATATAAGGAAAGTCATGTGTTGCCCACATCAGATTTTTATTCTGCATGTAACAAGGTAAAAACCGATGCATTAGAAACCACGCGGAGTCATCTTGATACACGTGCGCAAGCATATATGGTTGTTGAAGAGGAACATTTTGTATTTTGTGTATAACAGTCAATGTTATTCTGTCATATTGTCTAACTGTTTGATTATTTAGGGGGATTAAATTGTATACACTGGTTTTCAATGTTCTTTTTCATCTTTTGAGAAGAGATAGAAATGAATAATGCTGATTTTTCAGCATGAACCGCTTTCAATAAATAAAATACGTAAATAAAATATTTCCAATAAGTAAAATAAGTAAATAAAAGACTTGCAATAAATATATGTTTGGCCGCATGTCCATCTTGTGTGTTACTTCTCGTTTCGGATTGGCTGTACAAATTTTCATGCTGATTTCTGATTGGATATCTTTTAAACCAGATCTTGGTTATATAACTCCCGTCTTTTTGCACTCATTCTTTTTTTGGATCTCGTGTTTGTTGGTTCTCTTGCAATTATAAGGGGATCCAGCGTATCCTCGAAACAACTGCATGTATGTTATTTGTGCTTATATACGTTGCTCATATTTTCCTTGTCTACCACTTTATAATTGACAATCCCTATCTATAGCAGGAATCGAGATATCCTCCGTATCTCCTAAAGAGGCGGTCAGCCCCCCCCCTCCCCTAACGTTAACTCCTTGTACAGTACTAGTAGTTTTCCATATACACTTACAGAGTCCACTTCGAAGAGCTTGCAATCTTGTCTCAGTAGCAACCCCAACGGTAGAGCATCGGATGGCCAGTTCGAAGATGCAGAGTTCGATTCTCGGTTGGGGCAGCAAGGTTCTATACATATTAGCATAAAACATATATGCTAACCCTAACACTTCTCGAGTTATTATAGCCTGATCCATGGCTTTCCTTGACACTCTGCATATACCATATATTGTAATAACACATTATAGTATATAATACAGTACGAAATAACAGTTATTTTTAGCATATATTCAGGTCTCCGTAAAAACTTTTACCACTCGTTCAAATTGAATTCAGAGGCGGAAGAAACAAACATATTTAGGTAGTACGTGCCGATTGCAATGCCATAGTTCACATTTTCACATATCTAAAAATAAGGAAAGTATGTAAAAATGAAGATATTATCTATGACAAAAACGTGAATATATTTGTTCGACATTTTTATATTCATCATCTTCAATCAGAGGAGGGGGGACTGTCAGATCAATTCCTTAACACCTTTCCTTCATTTTGAGAAATTAAATGGGCGCTAGATTCTTTTTAATAGTCTGTCTAGTGTGAGATTAAATTGTACGGCAATTTGTAGAGTCTATTTCGATTATAAGACCTTGCAATTTCGTCCCAGTAGCTCAACGGTAGAGCGTCGGCTAGCCAGTTCGGAGATCCAGGGTTTGATTTCCGGTTGGGATAGCAAGGTTCTTCACAATGGCGCCCGAAAAAATCAACCCTGTAAGTTAGTGCAAAGATGTCAGAGGCCTGATCTAGTACGGATTCAGTGGGTTCTGGAAGATTGAGCGTCAGTTTCAAATTGAGAGGACAACGACCACGCAGGATACTAACCTGGGTAAAAATAGTAGTAGCAGGAGGCTAACCTGAGGTAAAAATAGCAGAAGGCTAACCTAAGGTAAAAATAGCAGGAGACTAACCTGAGGTAAAAATATCAGGAGGTGGTCAGTCAGATTAATAATCTGGCATTAGAGGACGATGAATGCAGAGTCCACTTCCACGATAAGACCTTGCAATTTCGCCGCAATAGCTTAACGGTAGAGCGATGGCTGGCCAGTTCGAAAATCCAAGGTTCGATTTCCAATTGGGGCAGCAAGGCTCTTTACAAGTTCTGAAAGTTTCTCTTTACAAGTTCTCTTTACAAGATCTACCAGATATATATTATTTGTTACTTTCCCTACAATACATGGTAATATATAGGGAAAGTATTGGAATCGTGTCGAAAAGAGCAAGTTGAGTTTTGGACAGATCTTCTCCGTTTGGAACCTCTAGAACACGAAAATACAATTTTTAAGATGACGTCTGTGTGTGCATGTGTGTGTGTCTGTGTGTATGTCTGTTCAATATATGTATTTATTCTAAATCAAAAACTAATAGACCAAATTTCATAAAACTTTTATAGGTTAGTCATTTGTGGGTTACCCTAGTGCTGATTAAATTTTGGTAAGATTTAAGATCAAAGAACCTGCCCTTTTTCCCCTTTGCAAAATAACGCTAGCTAACCAACTATTTAACCAAATTTCACAAAACTTGGTAGATAAGTTGTAAAGGTGTCATAATGAACACTCAAGCATATTTTGATAAAAACAACACGTTTATTCTTAAACTGTATAAATCATAAAATAAACTCCATTAACTTTAATTTGCAAGTAATAAATCAGAGCGTACATGGTCCATCCTTTCTACCATCGTCTGCATCCACACACGCCACTTTCAACGTACCAACACGAATTATCTCTCTCCATAACATCTCTGACTCCTCTACTATCCTCAAACCGTAACTTGCGCCGCACTTCGCCTTTATATAACCTGGTTGCCAGCTTCATTTACAGTCCGCAATCTGCGGTGCTGCTATTTAAATTTAGGTTCTTCTTTCCCCGGGGCAGACACTGCTTGAAAAATAAGAAGTCGAGAATAGAATTCGTTAATCCTTACACAGTCACTTATCGGTTACAATAGGACCAGTTGTTCTTGAGATATTTTAGTTTGACACGCCGCCTTTGCAAATACCTCCCATTACCAAATGGAAACGAAAATTGAATTAAAAGTGTTCATTGAGTGTCATTTCAAATAATTATGCTGTGATATTTTGTGCAATTTAACTCAATGTACAGAACTATTAAAGAAATAAAGATAAAATGTATTTGAGTCTGTAAGGGAAGTCATGTGCTGCTCACAGCAGATGTTTACATTTTTCTCAAACTGAATTCTGAGACAGAACAAATTAGTCATATTGAATTTAAAATATCTGCGCCACACGTATTTACAACAAAGAGCACGTACTTTTTTTTTAGATATTTAATGTTTTACATGAGAATAAAAGTTTTGTTTATGCCAAAGACATGCATAGATTTGCTTAGAAAGTTCCTATTTCACATCTCTAAAGAGAGCAGAAATGAGATGAAATCTTTGGGAATGAGACTTTTATTTTACGACTATGTCGGTTTCGGGATTATATATCGTGACAACACGATATGCAAGTGGCAACACGGTACTGTTCATCAATAACAATGGATTTCATTTGAGAGGAGTTTATAGCATTCAAATCTTTTACCTCCAGTACCCTTTCACTTGAAAAGACTTTTACCTCCAGTTCCCCTTTCACTTAAAAGGGCTTGAAAAATTATTTCGAGTGATACCATACTTAACAATGTACCCCTCTGGGTGTAAATGACCTCCCCCCGGGGAGCTATTGACGTCACGAACGGAAAAAAAAATTGGTGACTATCTTTCACAACACTGATTGAAACTATCAAATCTTGCGAGCATAAATAAATACTTTTGTGCATGTTTATAGCAAATTTTGCCCTATACTGCAGTGTTAAAAAAATATAAAATTTCGAATAAAATTCAAATTTTTACTCGAGTTTAAAAAAAATTCTACCTAGTTTTAGATATTTATATAGCAGATCTGGATATAAAATTTCGTGGAAATCCATTAATATTTGTGGCTTCTGACATGTTAACAAGAAATGAACTACAGACAGACAAACATACGGACATCACTCCAAAAATAGTCAAAACGTGTTCAGGAGATCCCAAAACTTGTATTGGCATCAAATCTCAAATTTGAAAATTTTTGTGAACATATTTCTTCTTTGATTTTATTACATTGTATGAGAAAGTAAAATTATAAGTGCCATAAAAATATATTTCCTTTATTCGTTGCACTTATACATCACTGATATATTTGCTCTTGCGACCACTAATCCTTTGTAAATCTATCTCAATATCGACGTTGCCTATCTGGATTGATGTCGTAGACATTAATTTATTATTAAAGGGGGAAATTTATTACTTTTCATATATACACATATATACACGGTATAATGTATAAGGGAATATTGCAACGGGGTCGAAAATTTGGATTTGAGTTTTCGACGGAAGAACACGTTTCAAACGCTCCTGAATTAGAACGATCCTGAATCGGACGTTTTTGAGGTGATGTGTGTGTGTGAATGCATGTTAGTGTGTGTGTGTGAGACTCTGTGTATGCTATATCTCACGAACGAATGAAGCGGTAAAAAAAATGTATACAATTGTTACAATCAGTGAGTACTGGAATACTATTGATTTCAAACGCCACTGTCGAATGTTCGGGAAACATCCCCCTCCCCCCAAATTTTTCGAATAAGTTTATGAAAAATCATAAAAGTCAAAATTTTTAACAATTATAAATGAATAACAATTCCCGACGAAATTTTTCTTTAGAAAACGAATGACACCCCGTTAGCCTGAATCATTCTCGAAACATTGCTCATATTTCAAATAAATTTACCAAAAGGTTGCACAAAATTTAAAAAGTAGTCGGTATCATCATGTATGTTCACTTTATACATGCAATATTATACAACAAATCTAACATCAACGTTATTACTAACGTCTGCCTCTCTGTGTTCGCTTTCAAGCGTACACTACAGCTGCTACATGCATTAATATATTTTTACAAAATTTTATATACAAATTTGTTATCGAAAAATCTAAAACTAAAAATCTAAAGCTAAAAATTCGAAATTTATTCTAAATTTTACATTTTCTTAACATATCAACATAAGACAAAATTTGACATAATTGTGTAGAAAACCCAGACCACACGACCAACCCATAGGCTAATGGTAGCTTTCTGTGTGGCCGGTGACATAATTGTGTGTAAAAGGTGTTATGTCTGGCCCAATTATCCCGAGATCTTCACAATCTTTATAGCGGGCGCGGTAGCCCATTGGTTAGCGCGCTGGAGTTGCACTCGGTAGGCCCGGGTTCGATTCCAGCCACTGCCAAAACTGCCGCCGTGTTCATGCGGAGTATGATCACGTTAAACATGTGGGTTCGAAAGTCCTTCCGAGAGGTTGGTAGTAGGGGAAGGAGGGTACGGTCCCTGTGGATGCCTCCCCCACTGGGTTCCGGTCTAAATTGGGTGGCACTTCCCGACCGTCCAAACAGTTACCTTACACCTTTCTGGTAGGTCGGACGGTCTGGGTTTCAACAACAACAATCTTTATAGCGAAATAAACACCATATAATTTTTGTTAGTGACGTCATTAGCCCTACTTCCGGAGGGTAGGGAAGTTTCCCAGTCAATGTTTGGAGAATAGTAGCGGCTATTTTGTGAAATGACTTTCGTCAATATTCTGAGAATATCGCCTATTTTGTGTAATGAGTGGAGCATTTAAGTGCTGTTTGATTGTATATTGTTCCTGTTTACTTTGTGCTTGTGAATAAACGTAAGTTATCTAGAAACTTGGACTCGTTCTTGTATCCTACGTATACACCCACGATTTTAGAGGATACGTTCGTAACAATATTTTAACCGACCTAATAGCATATGGTCACTAGTGACTGGTTATTAGTGATCTCTGTGATCACTAAATGTAGTAAAATATTACAAATTATGATTTATTGCAAAATACTGGCAAACATTGACTTTTCTCGTAACTTTTTTAGTTACTTATAGCAGATTCATTTATTTTTTCTTTCTAAATCGAGATAAAAAATACGGTAATAATGGCTGTGTCTACTGAGCTTCTAACGATACCCCAAAGAAGATGGTTATATTATATCATTTCATTTTTTATTTTTAACACAATAAAGATCTTCTATTAAACTGACTCTTTCATTACTACTTAGAGATTAGAAAAACGTTAAGGTAGTATTTCTAAATAAAACGCGTTGCAATTTTTAAAAATGCGGTAGGAAATGGAAAAATTAAAATTAAACATAAAAATGACTTGAGGATAATACCTTATCTAAAGGGAAAAAATAGCTAACTCAGTGATATTTTGAATAATCATGAAATAAAATGACTTTTTAGAAGTTCTAGTTTATTTTTTCTTCCAATTTAGAATCCTATTTTGTAAGGTGATAATGGGCTTGTTAAATATAATTTAAGTTAACGATGTCGATTGTCTTCTGTGAGGATTTTTCATTTTAAAAGTAAATGCTGCAGATTAACGTATAAATGGGATTTTTTCAACTCATTTATTTAAATATCTTAATTTAAAACATATTGTAACGTTTCTGGTGCGTATTAGAATAGTTTGCTTTTGTTGTAGTGAAAGTACATAAATGTATATTTGAAAAAAAATCCTGAAAAAAAATACAAAATCGTTTTAAATGTAACCTTTTCATAAAATATAAATATTGTATGGAAAAAAGTAATGTTGAACAGGATGAAACACTTGCTTGATTTTTTGATTATTTAACACTTTTTACCATAGTCGAATAGTGTTTATGACCTTGTTCATTCCGTCTATCTGTCCGTTTGCACAACTGCCATAAAAATGACTTTATTGAAACTGAAATTTTAGTATGTTGTTCAGATGGTCTGTGGGACATATGAAAATGTAAGTGAATAATATAACCCAATTAGTTTTTCATTGCACCAGGGTTGAAAAATGAAATTCATTGAATCCTATAGGACCTCATTTTTTAAACATTTTTCAAGCAAAGTTAAATTCACAAATTACTTCAGAAATATTCAAATTATCCCATAAAATACATAAAAAAATGTCAATAAAATATGTTCGTAGATTTTTTAACAAAAATTGAAATAATAATTACACTCATATTGTATGAAGAGATAGATCACTTGAACCACTTCAAAATAAAGCATGGCATCCATCTTTTTTTCCCAGTGTAAAAATTGTGAATTTTATTCTTTTAAATTTATATTTAGTGTTTCATCCATCTTAAAACTGCTTTATTTTTGAGTATTTTCGGTGCATTTATATTCTGTGCCAATGCAATTACAATATTTTTGAGTTTGAATGATCATCAAATTTTGATTATTTCTACAACGAAGCCGAATTTTAATGGATGCAGAATGTAAGCAAATGATTGTTGAATGAGTTGTATAAGAATTTTTGAATTTTTTCACTCAAAATTATTTAGCTCTAGAGTCTGGAATAAAAGTGATATGAATGAAATATTCATTTCTTTTACATAGAGAGCCAGACGATTTATATTTCGATGACTTCATTTGGAAAAAGTTAATTTTTTTCGATGAAGTTTGAAGTTTTCAAATATAATAAATTATTGTAGTTCTGTGATAATTTAAAATATATCAGCGCGGAATGTATCGTATTGTAGAGATGTTTAAATAAAATTGCATTTCCGTTCGAAAGAGTTTCTTAATCAATGCTTTATTCATGATTGGTCTTTCTATTAATTATTGATCTTGTGATTCTGCACATCTGTGTGCAATTTTACATATTAGTTCGAATTTTCTTCTTCCTACCTATAGTAGCTTTCGATTAAAAAGGATCACAAAATTCAGGTAAATGTTGATTTCGAGTGGTTTAGAATGGAGAATGGACTCGCCTTCGCTCGTCCATAATTATACGTATGGCAGTAGCACCAAATCTTATTTAAAAATAAGAACTCTTATATAAATAACACCTTATCAAAGAGTAAATTACTTTCATCATCACTGTCGAATGTAAATAATTTAAGACATATTTAAAATGTCTTATCTTCCAATTTAAAATCTCATTCGATATTTTGATAATAAGACTGATATAAGTAACTCTGATATAAGTTGATTGCCTTCTGTAAATACTTTTGATACGAAAACTAAATGCTACAGATTACAGATAAAAATGAATACAGATTAAAAATAATAATTTCTTTTCCATTTTAATATCTAATTTAAAAGCAAATTTGCTCGTAAAAGGCCTTTTATAATCATCTTGCAATTACCAGCTTTATTTTTTTCTTGAGCTTTTTGAAGTATTAGAAAAGGAAAGGACGACTGAAAGTCAATCGTCAGGTACAGTGAAACACACTTTTAGTCAAGGTTGGCCGGTTGTGCTAACGCATAAAAGCGAAAATTTTGAAAATGTATTTCTAGCTTGGCGACTTTAAGAAGAAAATTCGAGGAATTGAGATTGAATTTATAATAATGCCGCAATTACCCGGCATGTGTTTTCAACGAATGTTTTGAGTTATTAGAAGATAAAGCATGTGCTACAGCAATTGATATTTCGGGGAAACAAACTTCCAGCCAAGTTTGGCCGGTTATGTTAATTCATGAAACTAACGAAAAATTTGAAAATGTATCGTTAGATTGGTGACTTTCGTAACGTTTCAGAACTGATGATTTTTGAAAGTCGGGAGATACCTTTTCATGGAGTGTTTGGAATTTTCCATAGAAGCTATTAAGTTAAACTTTAAAATTATAGACAATTGAAATTAGGTTTCAAAGCCATTTAATAAAAACTCCTTTCCTCTACATACAGAACTTTTTTTACACGTCCAACGTTTTGGACATCGCCATACCCTTCGTCAGTGGTGAAGTGAAAATACAGTGCAAACAAGTGCGTACATATAGGCAATAACCGGCAGGCAAAATTTACATATCATCAGTTTACGATTTTGCAATTGTTACATTTTTTTTTAACAAACTGGGCACTTAAAATTTAAATAATTATTAAATAGAAATTACAATAAGTTGAAAGTTCATTATCAAAATGCATATCGTCGAAACACAAGATACATCAAATATTAAATTTACAGACAATCATATAAAGGTTTGACACGCATGGACTCGGTTTGTTGCTCTAAGTCCTCTGGACGAGCCGGACGGCCTGGGGCTTTCACGCATGGACTCGAAGGGCCAACGGCCGTACCGTGCTGTAAACACCGGTTCTCCTTAGATCAACGAAGTCAGGCAGCATCGGGCGCGGTTAGTACTTAGGTGGGTGACCACCTCGGAACACCGCTTGCTGTTGGCACATTTCGGGCGCGGTAGCTCGGTGATTTGCGCGCTGGATTTGCACGCTGCCACAACTCCGGCCGTCCAAACAGTTACCTTACACCTTTCTGGTAGGTCGGACGGTCTGGGTCTCAACGCTGCCACAACTGCCGCAGTGTTCATGCGGAGTACGATCACGTTAAACATGTGGGTCCGTAAGTCCTTCCGAGAGGTTGGTGGTAGGGGAAGGAGGGTACAGTCCCTGTGGATGGGTCCCCCACTGAGTTCCGGTTTAAATTGGGTGGCACTTCCCGGTCGTCCAAACAGTTACCTTACACCTTTCTTGTAGGTCGGACTATCTGGGCCTCAATAACTACAACGCATGGAGTCGAGCGTGAGTCGCCAATCAAAACTCAGGGTCTGAACTGGATCAAAATTACAAATTGACTCACGGTACAGAAAATTAAAAGGTATTCATAAAGTAAAACATTATGTGGGTTATTGCAACTGATTAAAAGGAAAGTTTTATCAAGCAAAGGATGAAAATTATCATTAGTAACATACTGGGCAAAAGCCGTAGACAGTTTACGATTTTTAACATTTCGAGCATGTTCAGCTAAATGGATACCGACAGTATGTTTGGTACTGCCAATATAGAACTTAAAGTTATTATTTCAGGAGATAAAAGGAGGACAACGTACACTCCGGCCTGGCACGTAACGTTATAGTTATCCTTATAGTTATCCGACCGGATACAATTAAATAACGTAGTAACAGTCGAATGAGCTGACTTAAACTGAAATTCATGCCAAACATGAATAAGACGACGAAAAATGGTTGGATGATACGGAAGACTAGATTTATACGGCATAAGGTCAGAAACGGGAACAAGGTTAGCATTTGTATGACTAAAATTATGGCGAATATGGGAAAATATTTTATAAATAAGCTCGAAATAATAAGCAGCATCGTGTCCAAGATTAAAGATAAAGCTAATTTCAGCAACTAAAACCCAAATAGATGAACAAAAGTTGCAGGCACGATTAAAATATGTATTGAAAAAGGCTTTTTAGAAGAAATTGGATGAGAAGAGTTCGCAGGAATACATGAATTAGTGAAAGCAGGTTTACTAAAAATAGAAATATGAAGCCCAAGAGACAGGAATCATCCAGGAACTGTAAAGAAAATTAGACTCATGTTCAACAGTAAAATTAATAGGAGAAGTGAAAATCATGAACTTTATTCAAAAGATCAAGGAGGTCTCCTAAACTATAATTCCAAATAATAAACACATCATCTATATAAAGTTTAAGGGCTATTAAGTTAGTTGTTAGGTTATCTTCATTTTAGTTTTGTAATTGCTATTCAATGTTTGATAGATGGAAGTACAGTGAATAAGGGAAATGTACAATTGGCTAACTTTGAGAATATGATTTTTAAACATTAATATTCTGATTTGTTGTATCTAATAATCTCTACAATTTGCGAAATAGTTAGATATTTAATATTTCTACTTAATTCCTGTTATTACTTACTATTGCTTCGACTAAAACCAACATTGTCTATATTTTAAAAATTGTTATTGTACACTGAAACTACACTGACATATCCGGAATATAATATGTAACGATGAATGGAACAAACATAAAATATGGTTGAAAAGTTTTATCTAATCTGAATTCATGACTTGATTTAGATCAGATCATATTTATTTAAAAATGGTGATATTAAGGAGCAGATACAAAACCACAAAGTTATATATAAATAATAATATAAAGTATGTAAATATAAAAGATAGATTTCTAAAGAAAATATTGAATTTAATTTTAGTGTATTGCGCACAGCAGCATAAAACACTAAAAATATATAAAGGGTTAATATGTAAAAATAAAAATGAAGAATGAAGGCAAAGTAAAGTGCTTACACAATGGTGGTAAGGGGTAGTGGCCATACTCCCCAGTTATCAACATGCATGTCTTTAATGCCGCGGCATGCACTCCTGGACGCCAGCACTGACTGTAGCCAATCTCCGGAGTGATAATCAAAATTATCACAAAACCTTTTATAAAGGAAAGTGATATTAAAAAGTATAGGTCCAAGCCTCAGAGACAACCAAGTTCATGCCTATGCTTCCTCTTTATAACATCAAATAATCATATTCAGCAGTTTAGATGTTTGTGATGTCATTACTCTCAAAGACGTATCATCAATGTTCATAATGACCTCAAATATTCACATAAACTTAACCCATAATTTTCATTTTTTCCGTAGTAATTTTTTATGTAATGGATCATAAATTGCATTGGATATCTTTGCCTGAATGCCTGTTGTAAGAATTTTTTGTCACTTTCCAATCTGGTGACGTCACTGCTTACAATTCTTTTTGTTCTCGCTAGACCACCAATAATTCCTAAATATATTCAAGTGCAGATTAGATGTCCAATGTATTATTCCTGTTGTAGGAATATTATAAGTTATTCTTTTATCATATATATAGAATGATAATTTATTATGGCTGAAATCAATACTGAGATCTAGAAAATTTACGACATTATTCTGGGTTGGTGGATTTTCTTCCAATATTAAATTGGAGTGATAAAATTCAAAATTCATTTGAAAACTTTCGTTTTCATTACCTATTAACAAATCATCAACGTAACGTATGTAACTGGGGAGTAAGGTTACTACCCCTTACCGCCATTGTGTAAGCACTTTACTTTGCCTTCCTTCTTCATTTTTATTTTTACATATTAACCCTTTAATAATATAAAGTAAATTTTCATTTTTTTAAAATTCTGGTGAAAGCGTATACCGCTATTCATTTTTCCCCTCCAAATCCCGGCAGTTATCGACAATATTGCGAACATTATCTTGTTACGAACATAAAGACAGATTTTCAGGCAAAGATTTTCATCTTGTACCTTGACTTTGGCGACACATTTGATTACCTTGGTGTTAAATTTTTTGAAATATTGCCAACCAGGGGATTTTTGCCGAATTTGTCTGAATCTTTTCGCAGACAACAAAAAACATTATCATCGTTCAGGTAGCATAAAATGAGTAAAAAGACTTGAGTACATCCGTGTTTTGAGAATACAATTGTCTACTTTGTGAATTTATTTACTTCCTTCTAATTGCTATTTAATTGTATCTAACGGCTATTTTGTGACTTTGTTAGGTAACGAGAGAGTTAGTTATAAGCTGTATATTATTTCTGTGTACTGGTGCTTTTAATAAAATCGTTTGTTCTCCAAAAATGTGGACTCAAATATGTATCCTAAGAACACATCTACGATTATGAAGGGTACGCTGTAACAGCCAGGTGTATAAAGCATGTCTTCAACTAAATCTGATATTTTCTCATTATTTTTGGCTTATAAAAATAAATTATAAAACTTTTGACTACAGTTATCTATGTATTTTGTTTAAAAAACGTTTTACTATATCTCTAGAATATAGTGTTTATACCAACAATTTGAGAATTTGGGAACGCATAGGAAATACATGTTTTAGATGATATGGATCAGTTTTAGAAACACTTGCTGATACTATGCGTCTGAATGCAATAATTAAAGAAATAAATGAACAAAGGAAACTTTGCGAAACTTACCAAAGTAAGCAATTTGCTCTATATTATTTTCAAAGCTTATTACTGCATAGTATATGTTTCAAAACACTGTATATATTGGCGTATGCAGGATTTTTTCCATGGAGATGCTAAAATTTAGAGATTACTGTCAACTTTGAAATATATTATTACAAAGTAAATTTGTATAAATTGTATGAGCAACACATTTTAAAAATTAGTGTGTATAGTACTTTTAACAAATTTAGTACGCATCAGTATTTAAAAATGAGTGCATACCCCTTTCATAGCATAATTCTAACCTTCCTTTAAACAGAACAACTGAACTAACAAGTTGAACATTCATAAACATGCCACATGCAATAATCCTAAGTTTTGCATTTAGTATTAGTTTATATTATTTTTATTAATATACACTTTGGATAAAACACACAACTGTCGTTGAACGTTCAAATTCCAAAATGCATTTTACTTATTTTTCTCTCTCTCATAATGCCTTTTAACTATATTAAAATTTTTCCAGGGGGCGCTTTGACACCCCACTGACCGCCCTCCCCTCCCTAAAAAGAACTCCCAGGACTGCACAGTATTTTACTGTACAGTTTCTCGCCTAATCCGCGGTATAAAATGCAACAGCATATCAAATTCAAAGACATAATAGACTTTGCAAATTTATTGCATAAATCGAAACATATGCTGTATTTACCTCAAATTTTGTAAGCTGCTTTCAATACTTTGCTCAATGACGATAATTTTTGATTAAAAACAATTTGAAGACAAGTTAACCAACCATTATTTCTGATAATGCTGCATTTGGGATAAACATACATTTGCATTATTTAAAAATCGTCTTACGGGAAAACTACGCATCGCTCTTTGTTTGATGAGATTAATCCATGGAATTAGAGAAAACGAGATAAAGGATTCTATACCCAAAAGCTGGTAAATATCATAGTGATCTGATAATTATATCTAAATATCGCTATTATTATTGACGTCCCACCTGTTCTTAATTAATGCAACTGTAGAGCGTGGTGTTTAGTGTATTTATTTTTAATTATTATCTATTTGAAGTTCGGCAATTATGAGTAGATGTAATAGTAGGTATTTTATTCCTGTTTTTAGAAATGGATGCCGAATATAAGGAGACAGAGATAAATTGAAAGGTGAAATACATTTGAATATGTAGGCATATTCTTCATTGTTTGAGCTATAATCCTCATTGCAATGATAATTTATTTGTGCGAATTTAATAATTTAAATGCATGTTATTTAATGCAATAAGAGCTTTTTGTTGTAGAAATGAAAACAATACTGGGGGATATGTTAAACACAAGCGCCATTCTGAAATATTGTTACAAATGACTTTGGCGTTTTAACGTCTTCTCTTCTGCTCCATGGATCAATGTTAAGCGATATATATATATATATATATATATATATATATATATATGTGTGTGTGTGTGTGTGTGTGTGTGTGTGTATAAAATGAAATTTTTAATCGAAAACTATGCATAAACTACGGTAAGTACAAAAAAAACCATCTTTAGCATATCTGTTACAAATAAGTAACTATAAACCAAGACTAAGGATAAAAATAGAAGGTAACTTATCTCTATAATGGAAAGGGGGTGAGGAGAGATGAGTATACAAAAATCATAAGTAAAAAGGTACACATATATAAATATATATAAAATAAAAGAGCAAACACGACAAAAATGAGAAAAGGCAATAATAAATAGCTCAAGATTGAAGATCAAGACATGGAGAATAATCAACTGAAACTACACAAAAAACGGCGGTTAGTTCGAAATTGAATTTTTGCCAGGACAGCCATACAATTTGAATTAAAACCGTTAAAATAGCCAGTTTCTGAAAATGGCGATAGTATTTACTCATAGACACTATTAGAACTGTTTACTGGCTAGTGGAAGGCCAAATAATATTAACCAAGTGAATTATAAACCAGAAATATAAAAATCAGAAATATTAACTCACAGGCACAGCCACCACGTGGGAGTCTACTAGTTTGGATACATCGGGGAACATTCCACAGAGAATTTTACATCTCTTCGTCAAAGCGAGTGGACACCAGAATGATTACACATAAACGAGAGATCCGTTCTCGAGATATTGCACATTTTTCCAAAAACTATCAAAAAGTCATATAAAATAAAAAAAAATATTTCCTATTTAGAAACATGTTCACTTTCCATATGCAATACCATGCGATAAATTGGGTGACATCATTCTCGTGGATCTAGCTCGTTCCATTCATGAGAAAAGATACTTTGAGTAATACTTTTGTATTTGAACGCCAATAGTCATTTGTCTGCTGTAAGAATAACTTATTTCTTCATCCTTAACGCTTGGCGAGATTTTGGCGACGAATTTGGTGGAATGTCGCCAACTTGGCGATTTTTCTAAATGTTGCTAAATTAACGAAAAACTCTCCAAATGGATAAAAATGACGCTAAATCAATGACGACTCATTGATGATGACGACCTGGAAAATGACGACTCATTGACTAAAATTCAATATCTTGGAAAGAATATAAATAACTACTATAAAAATAATCTATTTTTTTACGGTAAAAGTAGTAAATTCAATGCAATATTTAAAGAAAGTCATGTGCTGCTCACATCAGATTTTTTATTATTTATGGAAGCCCATCCTTGTGCAGAGATGCAGTTCCAAGGAGGACTGGACGCCATCCCAACTTTTTTCGAGATATTGAGATTATAAATTGATGAAAATAATTCTTTTTAAACAATGAAAAGAATTTACTTTAAAAATAGAGCTAACAGAGTTAATTATTGTTAATTTTTCTTGAAAGTTGCTTGAATTAATGCTGCTTGAATCGACGAACTATTTTGCCGCTTAAAATCCTGTGTATTTGTTTATCTCTATTATTCAAATATGTTTTGATAATTTTCTCTACATTTCCCCATGCTAATGTCTTTTCTTATATCCCATGATTTGTAAAAGTTTCAATGAATTCGAATACATGCTTTCTTTTATATCCGCTTTTTTTTACTTTGTTGCTTAACTTTTGGACATGAGTGTATGAAAATGATTTTCAATTACGTTCAATAAACAATTACTTTATATATTTAATGTTGCTCCACAAAAAAAGACTGAAACTTAAAAAGAAACTTGGCTGTACGCATTTTAGAGTGAGCATGTCTTTTTAAATGATTCATGCCATAAATATATAAAATCTAAATTGTGTGAACCGCACATGAATTTCCGTATATATTAACTTTTGCCTATTTCTCTTTTGTCATTTATATTAATTGAATTAGATTATGGTCCCTTTTTTATATAAAACGGAAGTTTATTTAAAATTGTGTTCGATTTCCAGTTTTACAGTTACTTAATTTTTTACTTGGTAATTTGTTGTTTTTATTGACATCAAATCGTTAAAATTCTCATATATTGGAAGCATTATTAAAACAATGTACCATGGCATATCAAAATTGATTGGGTGAGATTTCTTATAAAATTGCTTACAAAAACCACTGTCTGCTAAATATAGATATGCATATTTTACATTTATTTCAGATTTTTAAATTTTTCTCGGGCAATGAAGTAAAAGGAAAACTAGTTCTATTTCCTAATTTTTATGAAAATCTAATGACGCCAAAATAAATCACCAATGTAAATTTCATAAAAATTCGAAATTAGTTAAATTATAATTGACACATGACATTACATTTGAGTATATCATATATCATACATGTGTATATATCATATTATGTGTGGTACACAAAAGAAGAAACATCAAATTGGTTACTTTTCAAATCATAAATAATAAATCTTTCTTCGGTTGAATTATCATTTTTAATTACTAGTGATCGTGAAGCGTATATTAGTAGGGGAGAGTCGGTAAATGCCGTACGGCTGGTAATGCCGTACACTCTTATTTCTGAATAATGCCAATAGGTGGCAGCACGGAATTTATTGCGTCTAGTCTTCTTCTGCACCATAAATGTTTTGTTTTCGCCACGAAGTCCTTCGCTGAAAAACTGCCGAAATATTTGCGATTTAAGGTAAGTTATCTTTTGGAAATTTTATTTTAATTATGTTTGCTAGCTGCTAGAGACCACCCAGTTCCATTTTATTTGTTGTCTCGGAATTTTTTTGTTAGTTTAAACGATTAATTTAGTGGTAAAGTGGTAGCTGAAATCAATTCCTGCTTCATTTAAACGTGGTTAGGCTTAAGAAAATAAAGGATCAGGTCGGGTAATTCCGTACATTGTGTACGGCATTACCCACCTGTGTACGGTATTTGCCTTCGGGTATATTTTATTCGAAAATGAGACTATACGATTCTTTATTATTGTTGGCTGGTGAATTTCCTCTGGAAGTAGTAGCCATAACACAGGCCATTGTGGTCAGTTATAATAATAATATATTCGAAAATCTTAGATTTAAGCTTTTTGAACCATTCCTAAATTTAATTTTTATCTTTTTCAAAAATAGTGTTATTAAACAAACAGTTATTAGTTTTCAGGCTATATTTTATTTTATTCTGATATCAGGATACTGTTTTAGGATTTTATGCTGATATCAGGATATTGTTTTAGGATTTTATCGTGCTATCAGGATTTTGTTTTAGGATTTTATCCTGAAATAGGGATGAGGAATCAGTGATGAGGACTTTGTCGTTGCCAAAGCCATGGAAGTTCCACAATCTGGACAATCAGGAGAGGCTACCCACAGTGCCCAACCACCAGGAGAAGGATCAGTCATAGATGAGTCTCCAAAAGAGTTGGATCTTTCGCCACTAAACCTGCCTCGAGCGTTGCCATCATTAACAAACAGGGAAAGACTTGCTCAATCCTCTGAAATTCTGACTTCCACGCCCATAAAGAACAAGCTTTTGAATAAGCTGAAACCAAAGAAGAGAATAACAACCACAAAACGAAAGCTAGATGTTTATAAAGCTGGAAAGAAAAGAAAAATCACTTCTGCGTCTGGAAAGAAAGGAACTAAAAAAAAGAAGGAAAAACCTAGAGATCTTCCAAGTCAAGATTTCAGTTGCTTAGTTTGTGGAGAGCCATACGTCCAGCCGCCATCTGAAGATTGGATTGAATGCCATAAATGCAGAGAATGGTCTCACGAGGGATGCACTGATGGCTTGGGTACATCAGTGGGACTATACGAGTGCGACAGTTGCCAAAAATAATTTTCCATTTGTGCTTTTTAAGAATAAACATTTTCTTTAGTTTAATACGGACTTATCGTCATTTCATTTCGCGAATATTTTACAGTACGGTATTTTCCGACCATGTGGCATAATACCGTACATTCACCACTTTCACTTTTTATTTTTTTTAAAAAAGGCAATGCTGTTTTTAACCAATTTCAAATATAATTTACTTCGACACAAATTAGAGGTAAATATGAGACCAATACAGCCACTATTGCTGGAATATTAACAAGGATAGACGACATTTAAAAAATGTGTACGGCATTTACCGACTCTCCCCTACATTGCATATCTTGGCCGCAATAACCCACCATTATTTCTTTGTACGAGTTCCTAAAATGAAATCACTACTCACATTGAATTCCACAATTTTAATTTAAAAAAAAATCTGATGTGGGCAGCACATGACTTTCCCTGCAGACTTATATTCACGTTCTCTTTATTTTAATTACATTTAATTCTACTGTTAATTTAATTTTCGTTCTTATTTGATAACTGGACTTCTTTTCAAAGGTGGCGTAGAGAAAATACGAAAAAACTAAAATATCTCGAGAACGGCTACTCCTAGTGTAATGGGGTTGGTCTTATTTTTTTCTTCGTTAAAAATTGCGTATTAAACAAGCATTTCCAGGAGATATTTGAGCATACGTAGATTTTTATTTTAGATTTCTGCAGGCCATTTTGCAAAAAAAGGCAGGTTATTTTATTCCGAATCATACCAAAATCTAATCAGCACCAGGGTGTTCCACAAGTGACTTACCTACATAAATTTTGTTTTATTCGGTCCATTAGTTTTTCAGCTAGAGTGGTTACAAGCTCTTGCGGGCCATTTCTCAAACAAAGGCGAGTTCTTTTATCCCGAATCGTATCCAATACGAATCAGCACCAGATTCGCCCACAAGTGACTTACCTACCAAATTTTATTAAATTCGGTCAATTACTTTTTTAGTTAGAGTGGATACAAAATCTGCACAGACAGACACACAGACAAACACACAGACAGACAGGCACACAGACACACACACGGACGTCACGCTAAAAAAATTTTTTTCGTATTCAACAGGTCTCGAAACGTGTAGATCCGTCAAAAACTCGAGTTGCGATTTTCTCCATGATTCCAATACTTTCCCTATACATTACCATGTATTGCAGGGAAAGTAATAAACATTAGTTATTACACATATTATGATTACGATTAAACTTACATTAATTTTATATACATTCTTAAGGAAGAGAACATGCACGTGTAAGACCAGGTTTTATAGTATTTTTCCAAAATCATATGTTCGACTTATAATATAAAAGTGTCTACAAACGATCAGTGAATGTTCGTCAAGGCTTGATCACTGATTTTTGATCATCTGAACAGCTATTTGACGTGTTTGTCAAAGTGTGAGGCCAAGTATTTTTCTTGCAGAGCAGCGTCCTACTTTTTCGTCAAGCATGTGTTTTGTGAATTGAATATAGTTATTTTCTTTTTTTTTCCCATTTGGTTTTAATGTGTAATATTTTTCATCTTTCTTATTTAAATTTTAAATTTATTCTTTTTATTAAAAATGTGTTGGATTCAAGATAAAACCGACCAAATTACAAAAGCTTATATAGACAAGACAGTCAGAGTATCAAACTAAAAGTTTTAGAAACCGGTGCTTATCAGAAATAGCGGAAATTTTTTATTTGTCTTCTAAGGTCAAAAATATAAAAAAATACTATGAGGACACAATTTAATTATGAAAATAAAAATCTGATGTGGGCAGCACATGACTTTCCCTGCGGACTTAAATTCACGTTCTCTTTATTTTAATTACATTTAATTCACTTTTAATTCAATTTTCGTTCTCATTTGATAACTGGACTTATTTTCAAAGGTGGTGTAGAGAAAATACGAAAAAACTAAAATATCTCGAGAACGGCTAGTCCTAGTGTAATGGGGTTGGTCTTATTCTTTTCTTCTTTAAAAATTACGTATTAAACAAACATTTCAGGGATATATTTGAGTATACGTAGTTTTTTATTTTAGATTTTCGCGATTTTTTCAGGCCTTCATATTTTAGATATTAAAATTTCACTCACTGACAGATTAGTATTTGAAAATTATTACATTAAAAAATATAAAACTCTCTTCCCCTATGGCTTAAATCAAGTTTATAATAATAATAATGTAGTTAACCATAGTTTTGAATACAATTCTAATAAATCTTCAGTATATAAACATCTTTTTCAATATTCAAAGTCATCAACTCCTAGTAAAAAGCGATATAAGCGTGGCAAAGGAAAAAGTAACTTAAGTAAAACTATTGATTACAATGCAGACATTTTGAAATTACAATATAATTATTCTCAAACTTTCAATTTTCTACTTGTTGGAACTTGGTTATATAAAGTCAGAAAATGCAAATTAAGTATTGTTTATACTAATTTTTTTAAATTAAAATTACCTCATGAGCATTTTAAACATTTATTTTATGATTTGCTTATTTCACGAACAAATTTCTTAAATAACCACCTTCTCCATTCACCAAATCCACATACTACAATAGCTTACTGTGTAATTTCTTTTAAACTCCCTATTCTCAATTCTCTTAACTTCAATAATTTATTTGCAAAACATCAGCACTTGTTACCCGTAAAAGAAATCAAAATACAAAAATCCTTCAAATACAATTTACCAATTGGTAGAACTATATACAATTACAATGAAGTTTCCAGGACATTAAACTCCGATGACCTTACATCATGTGTATGCAGCAATAAAAATCTTGCCCCTTATATCAACTCCCCTCATAGACACATTATTACTGGGGATCTCAGTATAGTTCAGGATGATATACTTAGGGATATTATGAATAAAGGGTCTAAATTTCGCATTCCATTCTGCAATCACCCTAAACAACTTCTTCAGTCTATATCTTTCGATTTTGATAAATTCATATATCAACTTGCTTGTTCACATTCCATTCCTATTGAAGCATTCCATCTATGGAAATATACTACCCCTCATCTACTTAAAAATGTTATTATAAACATTAAATTAACGAAGCCTAGGTATCCTTATAAACAACTCCTATCTGCTATTAAAGAACTACAACAACATTTTGTCATAACTTATGTAGATAAAGCTTCTAATAATGATGCCATCATTTGTAAAAAATATTATGTTTCTCTGTTACAGAATTACTTAAAAAGTAATCACATTTTTAAATCCATTAATAATCAGTCTATCAAAATCAAAACTAAAATGCTAAAATTATATACACAATTAAATATTAATTGTAAGGTTTTTAAATTTCCTTTTGTTACTTTGGTTCCTAAATTCCATAAATCACCTCTCAGTTTTAGAACTGTCACTTGTGGACATAATACCTTTACCACTACAGCTAGTAAGTATTTGCTTAACTGTTTAAATAGAATTAATGAATCTCTTAAATTTAGGAATTCAGGATATTTCATTTTAAACAATAGTTTTGATTTTGTAAATCACCTTAGCAAGCTTCCACACATTCTTGGTTTCCATACCTTTGATTTTAATGACCTATTTAATAATATTATCATTAAAGATTCATATAAAGTTTTTATCTCTCTTTATCATGACTATCTATCTTCCAATAATGTTGCATTTAATGTCAAAAACTTTCCTATGCTCTTGCACTTTGTGTTATACAACAATTATATTATCCAAGGTGATAACATTTATTTACAAACATCTGGTGTACCGCAAGGTGGCTGTAGTAGTAGTATACTCGCTAACTTATATCTTTATTATTATGAATCTCATTTTAACTCTAATTCAAAAGATTATATATCGATATGTTGACGACTTAATTTGTATTATCATTGATGATTCCTATCCCATTAATATTAATTTTTACCCATCTAACCTATAATTAATTCCTAATGAGTCTTGCGTTAGTCAAACTGTAAATTTTCCGTATAATATCCCGTATCTTATACAATATACTCTTATACATGCTTTAGTTATATTCCTTTGGGCTTTTGGAATTAAAATAAAATTCCCATATATTATATATGATATGTCTAAAAGGAAAAATAATGCGACTGGCAATGTCGGGGCTTGTGCAACGATAGCTCGGTTGACTAGTTGTGGGGGAACTAGCCAATCGTCATACAGTAACCCTGAGGAAAATACAATCGACAGATATTTTAAGCCTTTGCCATCTCTGAGTGAGAAATACAAAAAAATCGTAAATTCGTGTGATCAGAATAAAGATTGCAAAATTGCAAAAATACATAAGCCTAATCAATTTGTTTTCAAATATAGAAGATGTAGTTCTTCACTTTGTAAATTATGCCCAATGGCAGACCCTCTAATAATGAGCAATGATCGTGATTATTACGTATTTTGTAAGGTATACAACTGCGTATATTGTATTAAATGTACTAAATGTGGATCTCAGTACATAGGACAGACCAAAAATTGTCTCAATATTAGAGTCAACTTGCATCGCAGTCAAATTTATAAATTTCAAAACAATCCTGCCAATGAGTCATCAATTGAAATAAGGCATTTTGGCGTACAAGTACTTTGAAGCCATGCAGGTCGCTATTATGGATATAGTAATAGACTTGAAAGATCGCCTTTGGTGGGAAAATTATTATATACAAAAACATAATACTATTTATCCATATGGATTAAATTCTATGTTATATAATGTGAAGTATAACTTTGAATATATACAAAATCCTGTTTCTTCAGTTGTAATAGAGAATTATGACAATACAGTGCGAAATGGTATTTCTAGACGTCATAAAAGGGCTGGAAGAAAGGTAAAGCTGAAACTTAATGATTCTATTACTGAGCTCGTGTCTTTTGTAAAAAATATTACAGAAATGAACGATGTTCCACATTCATGGATTAAAAACTTCACTTATGGTATTAGAAAACGTTATCTTGTGGATCTGTGGAAATACTGTTCAGAAGTTGATTTTAAACATCGTTTCGTGAATGATTCACCACTTCCAGCTATTTTTATTGATTTTATAAAATTACGTGCCAAAAGATTAAATATTTCTTTACAAGATAATAAAACTATTAAAGTAAATCAAGAATATCTCATAATTACATACAAAAATAAAAAATTCGATAATGTAAATTTTTTAAATATTTTAAGTGAAAATCAATTTAAATTACCAGTCAATATTAACATAAAAATTGCATATAAATATGCTAAACCTCTATGTAGAAGCCTTTTTAATTATAATACTGTATGCAGAGGTATTAAAGATAACGATATTGCATGTGATTGTCAGCGGTATACACCATATGTAAACAAAAAATTTGGTCACGTAATCACTGGAGACTTGGAAATACTGTCCGGATCAATACTTAAACCTATATTTGAACTAGGTACTAAATACAGAATGCATGACTATCGATCGATAGACAAATCTTTTGAAACTAATATCAATGCATTTGTTTATAAAATGGCAGTGAAATACAGTATCCCTATTGAAACCTTCGAAGAATGAAGTTGTGCTATTCGGAAGGCATTTAAGTCAAAATAGCATAATGCTGTAACCCCTACTATAATACATAGATATAGCAAAGAAGCATTGTCATCTTTACACAAAAAATTTGTAATAACTTACGTCGACAAGGTAACGACAAATTATGCATTTACTTGTGTTTTACTTTATAAACAGTTATTATACAAAAGTTATCACGATCCATGCGTATACCTGCCTTTACAGCAATCTAAGTCAGAAATTGAGAATCGCATTAAATCGAAATACATTAAATTAGGATACAGGATGGGGCAAATCCGTTTTCCGTATATTACTTTAATACCTAAACTTCATAAAGATCCTGTTAAATTTCGTCCCATTACAAATGGTTTTCAATCATATTTGACAACAGCTAATAAAAAACACTTATCTATTTTAAAAATAGTAATGATTAAGATTAAAAATAAAGGTGCATATTTTATTAGTAATAGTATAGAAGCTATTAAAAAAATAAATGTAATTAATGAAAATTTGTATTTTAAAAGTTTCGATTTTAATGATTTGTTTTCAAATATAAACATCAAGGACTGATACGTTATTGTCATGGAGATATACGAAAAATACAATCTGCAGTCGATTATTGACAAATATAAATTTAAAACATTGGTGGAAATGGTTTTATTCGAAACTGTACTGTTTGATGGCACATCTTATTTTAAACAATTACATGGTATAGCCATGGAGGGTGGTTGTTCATCAATACTTGCTGATATATATCTGAATAAATATGAAGATGGAACACATATATTAAACGAAATTATGTTCATTCGCTACGTTGATGACATTTTGGTAGCGTATCCATGTGAAGCATATCAGATGGATTTTACTTTCTATCCACAACATTTAAAACTTACTGAAACTCCATATAATGTCAACAAAAGTCTAAATTTTCTAGATATAACGATATACAAGCAACCAGGTGGTTCTACTGGTTTCTGTTTGTACGATAAACGCAACGACTTCCACTTCAAAATCAATTATATATCATAAACTGGAACTCATGTATGCACAAAAATGTTTTTAGAAATATTATACTGGGACAATTAATACGTAGTCAAAGAATAAACAGTAAAATGGAAGATCGATATTTATGCAATTATCGTTTCCTACAAAACACCATCTCACAGGGTTTTCCCAAGTATTTTTTAAGTGACATTATCTACAAATTTTATAAAATAACTGTAACCGATAGTTACCGTTTATATTTAAATAAAACTGATGGCAATATACATACTGGATTGTCACAGGTAAAGCGTGTGATAACTGATACGGGACCTCTTGAATAGGGTCTATTGTATAATACGTTATGGAAGATTTGCATCGTCTTGTATGAAACAATATTGATGTACATCTGCATGTAATATGCTATTGATTGTCATTCAGGTATATGGTTTTAGAAATAGACTTTGTTATTATTGTTCTATTATGTGTCAATATTTAAAGTCTTCTTTAAGTAGAAGCTAAGTAATTTTGATAATTTATACTTGTGAAGAAGTTTCAAACTTTGTTCAAACACTTTTTAAATATATTTCAAACATTTACTGTTGATGAATTTCGATAGGGCTGGATCTCGACAATTATATCTTATATTTGTTTGTGTATGTTGTCTATTTACATCTTTCAATTTGATGCATTCGTATTCTTTTTTGCAATATACCGGCTCTCCGGGAGTGTTGTCGCGACGCAAAGCATGCTTAACCGGGGTGAGGGGGTCACAAATCCCCCCGGCCATCTTTTGGTATATTGTTTACATCCATACCTCTTTTCTTTTTGAAAAAATATATATATATATATATATATATATATATATATATATATATATATATATATATATATATATATATATATAGCAAATAGAATATTTCTTTAATACGAAGCATACAAAAGGAATTAGGATAGTTCAGAAATGAAAAGTTAGATAAACTAAACATCGTAGTATAAGAATGTGAATGACAATGCAATATAAATTTAATTTTTTGCGCAAATGCAGCTAATAAATAAAATGTTTTCAATAAAAATATAAAATTGTAAATCCAATGTTAGAATGTAAGTAGCAACTCATAATACACTATTCCAAAATTTTCTACAAAAT
Organism: Amaurobius ferox; assembly: GCA_951213105.1. NCBI lineage: Eukaryota > Metazoa > Arthropoda > Arachnida > Araneae > Amaurobiidae > Amaurobius > Amaurobius ferox. The sequence continues at coordinate 130,583,872 of OX578146.1, read as the reverse complement.
ACAAAGAAATAAAAGAAATTCAAACATTAAGAGGAAATTATAAAGCGTAATGCAGGTCATAAAGACAAAGACAATCAACAAATTTCAAAGGTGAGGAATGAAAATAGGAAAACAAAAAAAAAATCAAACAAAAAGGCTTGCAATATATAAATATATATAAACATATATATATATATATATATATATATATATATATATATATATATATATATATATATATATATATATATATATATATATATATATATATATATATATATATATATATATATATATATATATATATATTTATATATATTTATATATATATATATATATATATGTATATATATATATATATATATATATATATATATATATATATATATATATATATATATATATATATATATATATATTTATATATATATATAGATATTATATATATAGATATATATTAGTCTATATTATATATATATATATATATATATGTATATATATATATATATATATATATATATATATATATATATATATATATATATATATATATTTATTTATATATTATATAGATATTATATATATTATATAGATATTATATATATATATATATATATATATATATATATATATATATATATATATATATATATATATATATATATATATATATATATATATATATATATATATATATATATATAAGTCAAAAACATTAGAAAAATCAAAAAATCGGAAAATAAGATGCATTAACATTAAAGTTTTGAATTTTATTTTCGCAAATAAATGTAACTTTTGTCAGTATTGAAACTACGTTTTGAGCGCCCTTATAATGGTGTATAGTGGCATTCTCGATTATCCAGTTTTCCTATGAATTACTTGTTTAGTAGGAATTTTCATCTTTGATTCATATTCATATTCAGTTCTGCATGTTTGGGAAGTTGTATTCTGAATTGCTTGTCCAGTCTCCAGCTTAGACTCACTGGACGGGTTTGGGAGTATTTCCGTGAACGTTCGTACTGCCTCCCTGGTAGAATTTCGACTTGTTCATTCCGGTGCTTCTAGATTAAGCTGTTGAGGTTGATCGTGTATACACGTGGTAGAAGAGGAAGGGTTCATGCCGCATGGTAATACAATTTTCTTAATGTATCCTTTTTTCAGTTTTTCATTTTTTGATGCCTGTAGTCTGAGTTTAAGCATTTATAGTAATGTACTATTGCTTAATCTGAAACAGGCATTTGTTTGGGTTAATTAGAATTAAATACTCAGACCTGAAGATGAATTTAATTCTGATTAATCATCGAATTTGGGAAGGTTCTGTTCTTTTCTCTTATCGGCATTATGGCCGTGAATTTGCTTCTATGGTGATGTTAATATTACTTGAATTGTATTTTTATTTTTTTATTTTTACATAATTCTTATTATTACATTTCAAATATATATATATATATATATATATATATATATATATATATATATATACATTATTCTAATACCTAAATCAACTTCTTAGAATAAATATTTGTAGTTTGCAGTACATACATACAATGTAATAGTAATTTAAATCTGATTGAACGTATCTAAGTTTCACAGATTAAATGCATGCGAGATTTTCCGTTTTTGGCACGTGTTTTATAACTGATTCTAACTTTATCTCATTAAATAAAGCTGATTATTTTCTAAGTAAGGGTTTTATTCTCAAAAGAGCTATAATCGTTAGAGGAATTGGAATTGGAAGGGTCATTACGATAGTTTCAATGAAAATAATTTATTTTCTTAGATTTAATCTCAACTATACTCTAGAATTCCATTTATATCCACATTATTAGAACAATTTACTTCCATTTTAGACCATTATAAGCCATTACCCATTTTGGAGATTTATTACTGACCCAGTGGGAAAATTATCAAAGAAAAAAAGTAAAGATATACTTTTAAGTGAACTAATCTTCAAAATGGAATTTAGTTGTGTTGCAAAAGGAAAAATTGACGATTTTTTTTTATGAGTTTCTGTTTTGTAGAACAATTTTTATAAGTTCATGCGTATTAATTTAAAAAAATCTAATCTGTTCACATGAAATTCCTTTAAAAAAACCAATTAATGCGTTTCGATGTTATGAGAAGACAATAACAAAAATTTAAATGTGTTTATGACTGGATGTCATTGAAAATAAATTATCTTTTCGTACATAATCTCGAGTGTAAGGCCCCACTTGACTTACATACACTTATATGTGCAAGATTTTCGTACATGCAGGGTTTTTAGTAAAGTCTTTAAGGGAATATTCTTTCTCCAGCCTATTGTTTCGTTTCTAGTTAACCTTTTACTTACGGGTGGGACAGCGTCCACCCCAAACGAAAAACCTATCAAAAAGACAGGTATTTGGCATACCCTATCCCAAACAGTTCGATCCTCCTTTGCTGAAAAAGAATATCTTTTCTTTTTTTTTTTTTTTTTGCAATCGCTAAAATATTTATAATTTTTTCTAATATTTTTAATAAATGAATACATTATTTTAGATGATATAAAAATACTTCTAAAAGCTTACTAATTTTATATTTAAAGCATAAACCTCCTTCCTTGTAGACAGTACGCTTGAAAAAAAACAGCTGGGACAGCTGAAAAAAAATCTTAAAATCTAAACGAGTTAGAAGTTTAATTGATTTCCATAGATTAATATAGGGAAATTAAAAAATATCACAACACAAATTTTGTAGGGAAAGATTTGTGAGTGTAGACGTTAAGACTGTCTATAATAAAGCAACCATCTCCCCGATCGAATGAAAGTGATTGCAGTGCCCCTAGTGAAGAATTTGAAAATTCTGGATAACGAACTCGGTGACAGAGGCAAATAAAAGTAAAATGTCAATTATAAAGTTGTAACGGATTCTCTGATAAAAATAGACCTCAAAGACGCACGAAACGTGCATATGAAAGACAATAAATACCTGTTAGAAATCCGTATCACCAGAGGCTGTAACAAGGTGACACCTGCAAATTGAAATATTAAAAAACGTGATAGAAATATAAATTTAATAAATAAACAGTATTATATTTTGGTTCGTATTATCTCAATTATCCCATCACTTACAGTGGTGGGATAATTAAGATTACGGTAATTATTGATACGGTATTGATATTTTTATTTTACTTTTTATTTCTGAAAATATTTTTCAAATTGATATATTTCTGTTTTAGTTTCGTTTGAGTTTCGTTGAGTTTAACGGATTGTTGCAATTTGATAAAATAGTACGGGAATATCATTTACTACAATTTCAGTTTCTTCTTTTTGGCATATGCTGCCTGAATATAATATTGTAGTTGTAGTGCAAACCATCGCAGAGACTCAGGACACCCCAGACAGACAATTGCTCGAGAGGATGGTGGCGTCCAGAACGGAATCACATCCACGCGAATGGCATTACTATCAGATATTTAAAGGCATTTGCTATCCTATATGCATCGTGTATCAAGGGATACTATTCGAAGAGACAAAGAGCAGAATGTGGAATTAGATGTCGATGTCTATTAAAGCGTCTGTCCACTAATCCCCAAAACATAGGTCAAGTCGTCTGGATTAGTGCCGAGCTTGGTCAGCATGTACAGTGTTCAGATGGTGGCGTGTTGTCTTTAGCAACGAATCCCGCTTCTCTCTCAGTGGTGATGCCCGCCGTATACGTGTGTGGAGGACTAGCTAGCCTTCAGGTCCTATATGTGTTGTCGAGCGGCACACAAGCATCACACACGGTGTGACAGTCTCGGGAGCCATCTCGTGAGACAGCCAGTCTCCTCTAGCTATGCTGCAAGTCAATCTGGCGGTTCGCTTATACGCCGACGATATTCTGCAGCCAATTATTCAGTCTATGCAGTCAAACCGCCAAAGTTTCATTTACCAACAAGACCCAATTTGCCCTTTCCCCCGGCGACATGCGAGGTCTTCGATCTCTTTGGTGCAGGGGGGGGGGGGGTTCTGACTTCATGGCGCTGTCGGGTCCGGTCGGAGACAGTGCCGCGATCACTGGGCCTGGCTGTGTGCCAGGCGTACGATCTTAGTATCGCGACGACTGATCGTCAAACAGCATGCGTTTGGGTGGGACGGATGCCTTTATGCTTAGCAACAAGACAACGCTCTGACCCGTTCTGCTTTACTTTCTCAACAATGTCTTCGTAGATTTAATACATTCGCATGGTCCCCAGACCTATCACCCATTTACCACGTCTGGGGTATGCTTGGACGGCACTTGTAGCCTTCTCAGATTACCGCTGAATTAGTTGAACAATTACAACATTTTAGCAGAATCTTTCGCAGAAGAACATAAGAAACTTAATTGACTCAATGCCGCACCGAATATCGGCTTATATAGCTGCCAGGGGAGTATTTATCAATTACTCAAATGCCATCTTGTTGCCACCATTTCTTAATAAAACTGGTGTTTGCTTCCAAATTCTAATCATTTGCATATCTCCTCAAACAATACATAGAGTTTCGCAGCTGTAGCTCAATTGCTTATGGGTGCATATATTTTTTTGCAACAGAGTGTATTTTCATGATATTTAAAAATTATTATATTGCAGAGATATGACTTATGTATTCTTCGTCCATAGATAAAAATAAGGTTGAAAATTAATGGTTAGTGTTTAAATAGTCCATACCTTTAAAATATATTTTAAATTTTTTAATACTGTAATTCTTAATACTGTAAATTGTAATTCTTTTAATACTGTAAGTGGAGGCAAATGTTATCGAAATTTTTACCGTGATTAAAAATATGTAGCTAAAAGCAAATGTTTTAACATAAGATCCTGTTGCATCTTTATTTGTGTTTGATACTTTTAATACCCCTTTCAAGTTGTTTCCTTCCTTTTCTTTTCACAAAATAACATTTCAGGTGACTTTTAATAACACGTATATGAAAGTTTAAAGTGCATTTTGAGCTTTTGGAGGAAATGAGGAAAAGAAAAAAAATAGCAATAACATAATGTACCGAGTCATGAAACTAGTTATATATTGAAACGTTAAGAAACTATTCTTACTGTATTTTGATGTAGTTCAGATGTTGGACAATAAAGCTAAAAGAGGTATTTATTTTTGTTTTAATATAACATTGAATAGTGGATGTATGACCGGTATTAAAATATTTGGATGTCATCTCACATTCATATAACAAAGTTTTCACACTCATTTTTATCACATTCAATATGGGAGTGGAAAATATCATGTTCTAAGAGCTTTTGTTTAGAAGTGGTTCTTCAAAAAAAAAAGTTAGTATGTAGAAAATATAATTTGCTGCTCACATCTTAATAATTTTTCACTTTCCCATTCAATTGATCAAGTGTTCGATTTTTTAACAAAACTAGTGCAATCAGTCAGTCTTAATGCAATACTGCAAACTATTCTAGAGATATGTTCTAGAGATATTCTTCAAGAAAACGTTAATATGCTAAAAAAGTAATATGCTGCTCACATTTTAATAATTTTTCACTTACCCATTCAATTGATCAAGTGTTCGATTTTTTAACAAAACTAGTGGAATCAGTCTTAATGCACTACTGCAAACTATTCTAGAGATATGTTCTAGAGATATTCTTCAAGAAAATGTTTGCAGAAAAAGTAATGTGCTGCTCACATTTTAATAATTTTTTACTTTCCCATTCAATTGATCAAGTGTTATTGATCAAGTCAAACTAGTGAGATCAATCTTAATGCACTATAGCAAACTGTTCTAGAGATATATTCGGTTTATGAAATTTTAGAAAAGTTTTTATTTTAAAATGTGCCAATTGCATGCACTTTATTTAAAACCTTAAAGTCTGATGATAGTTCGATTTAAGTATTAATTTTGGGGTAGTTAAAATCAATACAAAAAATATAAACGAATTAAAAAGTCATAACGAAGTAAAAAACCAATTGGATCTATAGGAAAAATCACGTTGTATTTTCATCATATTTCTAGGCATCGTCTTAGACAGTCGCGTAAAAACGAATCTCTAAATATAATCTTCGGTATTGAATAACTCATCATTTACTACTAGTTGCCATAAAGCTATATCTTCAATTGCATACTCTTCAGCCGCAGCCATAATTATACTCTTGGAAGCATAAAGGGATCCGGAAGTACTCTCGAACCCGGTATGACTTAGATTAGCATTCATTGATGGTGACAAGTAATTTTCCCCCCTGGACCAATTATATTCTTGCACGAGTTGATCCCTGGGCAAGAGAGTGTGAATATAATTTATGGCATTATAGGTCAGTGTGGCACGTAAATTAATAGAAAATGATAATTGTAACAGTTTAAATCATTTTTGGTAAGAATGGGTGAGTTTAAAATGAAAATGAATTCCGCATTTTACGAATAATAAATTTGTGGGCAATCTTTTGCCCCATGGTATTGTAGAGGAAAGATTTATTGTCTGATAGTTTTTGCTTTTAAGTAATTTTGATAGTTTTACACGTTTAGAGATGTCAAATTTTCTAAATTCACATTCCGTTTTCGCAGAAACTATACATGATGTCAATACCGTATGTTCATAGCTGAGGATGTATTACTTTTATAAATCTTAACTACCCATTTTTATCTATTTTTTTTTAAATTATGATTTTTTAACCAGTTTATCACCAAAATGTTACAACATTTATTCTAGTTAATAAAAAGTAAACATATTACCTCAAAATCTCGTATTAAAATATACGTACACACAGTCGGAATATGCAATAAAAATTTCTGACCTCAATATACCGTAAAAGTAGTTGTTGTTGAACGTAATAGTTGTTGAGAAAAATGTTGGTGAAAATTCAGCAGTTGTTAAAAAAAAGGAACATAAAAACAAAAGTAAAACTTACTTTGCGAAAACTAGAGAAAATGCCGCAGACTCTGAAGAAAAGAATTGAAAAATTTTAACTCCTAATTTGCGGATTAACTGGTGGGATGTATGGCGATCAAGAGATTTGCGGCAAATTTATTGCAGGCATTTCGAAGATATTTAAAAATGTACGTTTCCCAATAGAAAGCTGAATATTTATTAAACAAAATCCGCAATTCGAATGAAATTTGGAACGATTAATTTTAAGCGATGAACGTCAGAAACCTATTTATTTTCTTAGAAGGTGCTCAATTTTTGCAATATGTTTTGTTTTAGAAAACGCAAAAACGATTTTAAAAAGATAATTGTGTTACAATATGTTACGAGAATTGTCATTTTGTGTGTGATATTGTAGATAAAATATAATAATAACATATATATGTTGCTATCAGACACGTCATATAGCACAGTTTTAAATCTGAAATGTAAGACATTATAGAAAATAAAATGCGGTTACTTTTAACCTATGAATTGTACTTCAAATATGTTTGAACTTAAATGAAGGGATTTATTTCAAGCCGTTCTTAGGATATTAAGAAATTTACTTTTCATACGGAGCTCGTGATATCTGTTAAAAATATCTAACGCTTGTATATAGCAAAAATATTAATTTTTACAAGCAATTAGCCTATTGTTTTTCAGCAAGGGCAAGTCATAAGAATGATTTTCCTTCTGTTTCCTAATATTGAAATTTGTTCATCTCAAAAATTATAGACCATAAGATCTTTTAGCTTGAATGCACGGTTTCCTTGTTCAACAGCATCTTACGGTTGCTTTTAAAGTAATATCTGTATTCCTATTTTCATTTTATTTTCATAATATTTACTAAATTGACTTCCGAAACCCGGGAAAGACATTTATTTTTTATTTCATCGAACATCCGCTCCGGTATAATATTGAATATTTTTTGGACTGCATAAAGAAAATGAAATGAAATACTCCTTTCATAATATATAAATCTGTGACGTCTTTATTAAGCTATTTTATGTTACAAAAAATTGAATTTTTTTTCTGGTTTATATAAGATAATATAATAACATAAAAAGTCTGATTTGACCATTCGGAAAGGTCTCTTAATTTACACGGAGTGTTCGATAAAGTTGCTCTAACTAATTTCAGTTACTAAAATGATTCAAAACCTGGAAAAATGTCTAGTTTTCCATGCCGAGTTTTCCGCGGATAACTGTGCCTATAATCTATGTTTCTATAGCAAATGAATATCATTTAAGAATAAGCTCTATCGTTATACTAAAAATCAAATACCTAAAATCTCTATATTTGGTGGAATTTTGAATGAATATTTATATGCACTATTTTTCTCTAAACGAATATATATATCTTGTATGATGATTAAAAATAACAAAAGTGGTATAAAAATGTAAATATTAAAATACATACGATACTCCATATATTATTCTTACTCTGCTGAAACCTTTTGTTTTCTCATATAAGAAACTACTTTGTTAATCCTTTCCATTTGTAGTATAAAAACATTTTTGTTTTGAAATTAAAATATTTCGTTAGTGATAGCATAAACAAGTGATAAAGTATGGACCGGTTTTTCACTCACACGAACCTCCTTTTCAGAATAAAAGGATAGAGCAACCTCATCAGAAATGGTAAGAAGTCGTTTGAGACCTTTGATGGTATGTATAAGTCACTACTAATACAGTGGCTCTATCTTTTTAATCTGCAACAGAGTGTTGTTCTTTGCTTAAAAAACTGGTTCATTCACGTAGTCAGATTTTCATACTAAATAATAAACTAAATTTCAACGTAAAATGCTACGCATAATGTGAATTTCGAAAATCTTCGGATTTTCTTTTTTAGTGGGAACAAAGCTTGAATCGAAAGCTTGAACCATAAAAATAGATAAAATTTTGAACCTAATATAATGTAGCCACTTTGTGTGGCGAAACAGAACAACAGGCCAACCACACCAGTAAAAGCAGGAAGGCGTCTGAAATATGTTCTAGCGTCAAGAAGCGATTGTTGGCATGGCTGGTTAAGAGTTTTGACTAATTGTTTTGCATTCTTATGTTGTTCGTTTAATTCTCTTTCAAGCCTCCTTTGTTTATCAGTTTAGTTTTTACTGCTCTGGCAATCGAAAGTTCTTGATTTACTTCAGAATTTTCCTTGTGACACAATTTCTTGCTGTTTCTGACATGACTGCTCTAAATCATTTATCGTGTTCTAATTCGAAGAAGCCTCTATTTTTCTCTTAAAACCAATTGATAATTTTGCTTATTTGTTTTAAGCTGGCTTCTTAACGAAAAGCTATTTTCACCATTATTTTATGGTAGTTTGATATAAATGTTCACATCTTCCTATAGACATAAAACTTATTTATATATACTATTTTTCAATAGTTATATAATGCATAATTTTATTAGATAAAATAAACTATATAATGCTTCGCTGGCGAGACTGCTATGTTTTATTTATGCTGACAAAGATGGCCTTAATTTTCTTTCGACCAAAACCGATTGATATTTTTACTTATTTGTTTCATGCTGTTTTCCGTGTATACGCCAAATTATAAATTTCGAGTAAATATAAAGTCATACTCAAAGATTAAGGAAATAGGAACCGTTACCAGAATTAGGACTGCGATCCATGCATTAGATATGCCCTTATAAGCGTGTCCTCTGGATATGAAGTTGATCATTACAGGCTTTCACATCCGGAACTCAACCTTGAAGAAATTGAATGGTACAATTCGTCTGTCGTTGGGGGGGGGGGGGGGCGATCACAAACTTGTGACACGTAACACTTTTTTTTTTATATTGCAGTTGTTTATTACCGCATACCGACGAACGCACAAAATGTCAAAACCAATTCATAAATGGTAGTGTCTTCAGTAGGAGCGAGATCGTAGCATAAGCTGCTCAACAGATAAATTTTTAAAAAATCCCATAATGTAAAGTACAATGAATACTAAAAATTCCGCAAACACTTTAGGTTAATATTCAGCACATAAGGCTAGTATTCAGAACATTCAGGCTAGAATTCAGCACATCCAGGCTAGTATTCAGCACATTCAGGCTAGTATTCAGCACATTTAGACTAGTATCCTGCACATTTAGGCTACTATTCATATATTCAACAAAACACTTCAACAAACACTTAGCCTAGTATTCAAGTACATGCGCCTGTGGCCTTACTTACGCTCACTGAAATACCTGAATCGAATTCTCAGTTACTCGAAACGTGCAAATTTGCTACATTATTTCAAATACGTACATACACACATGATATCTTCAACAGGGTTCGAAATATGCTCAAACTATGATAAAATTTGCATTTATGTTAAATAGGGACGGTAGTTTTATTTTCTTTAATTAAAAATGTTCTAGTGCTATTTCGGACATTATCGGATTTTATATGTTATGCGGGTTAAACTCTTGGTGAATAAATCATAAGATTCATTTTAAACTCTCTATTGCAGTTCCATTTTCTTCTGCTTAGAAATTGTTCTCTTGTGGTCTTATAAACCGGTTCTAATTCTTAAGATTTATGGGATCACTCAATTGGACAAATTGCGCGTAATGGACGAAAAATGTTCGGCTATATGTCAACCCACTTTCAGTGGAGAAACGTGTATGGAAAAATTATGTCTCAAGAAATGTTGCAATGTCATCCATTTTTTTTTATCATGATTCACAGTAGAATTGATAAAAGAAAAGTTCACCTTTTGACTCTGAAAACATGACTATGAGAAAAGGGGAAAACTTTTTTTAATATAAACAAACTTCGGCAATTTATATTCTTTATAAAAAATCTGTATAAATCTTAATTATCCAAATTAAGACTTATACAGATATTTTATAAAGAGTAATAAAATTAGATTTTTTTTGATTAGGTTATTTTTATTAAGAGAAAAAAAATTGGTATGTCTTAATTATCCAAAATAATATAAATAAAAAAATTGGATGTATAAATCTTATACATCCAATTTAGAAATATTGAAAGTTACATAAATTTCAATTTTTGTGCTTGGCTTTATACCCAATTTACCAATATGTTCTTCAGACTGTTTAAAAATCCCCTGGTGACATAGAAGACTGCATTTTTCCGTACTCTATTGACAACGGGGCAGAACCTAAAGATGCAGGACTTTTTATTAACCACCCCTGGGTGAGATAAAGTGGGGAGTGGTTGAAAGTCAGGCCATGAAGAAGCTCTCCAGACGACCTTGAAAGCTGAATTTTTGCAGAATTATAGTACTGACCTCAGGTTATAACTAAACGAAACTAGGTTTTCGATTTCTCCGAAGAAGGCGTACACAATAGAGAAGGTGTCTCAAAACGTCACCTGCGATAGTTAGCTTCTATCCACTGTTGGGGGGTGCCTGAAACGTCCGTGTATACTCCCAAGAGGTCCCCCAAGGTTTCCAAGAAGGCTGAAACTTCGCACACTCCTAGTATTGACTATGGGACAGAACCTAACGTAGCTAATTTCTTATTATAATGTCATAGTTCGATGCTGATATATATATATATATATATATATATATATATAACATACATTGTTAAACAAAATAAAACATATAAGAAAAATGCAACTTTATTTTTTAAGAGGGTCAATTTTCCCGTCTTTGAGAGGCTTAAATACTCATCTAAATACAAAATTCCATGTTGAGAGGGGGAAATACTGTTTCTTAATTAATCCTTCCAAATTTGTCCTACACACACGCTAGCATATAAAGATGCATTTCCAAACATAAACCCTGAATTGATCACAGCTTAAAAAATATGATGTGGGCTGCACATGACTTTCCCTGCAGACTCATATTTACATTCTCCTTATTTCTTTAATAATTCATTAAATTGAGTTTAATTGGACAAAATAACACCCATAATCACTTTAAATTACACTGAATTTGCACTTTAATTCAATTTTTGTTCTCATTTGGAAACTGCACTTATTTTCAAAGATGGCGTAGCGAAAATACGAAAAGACTAAAATATCTCGAGAACGACTAGCCCTAGTTATATATTATTAGCCACTAACCTAATGATATTGGTCTTATTCTTTTCATCGTCAAACATTACGTATAAAATTGCCATTTAATTCATATATTTGAGCGTATGCAGTCTTTTATTTTATATTTTGCCGATTTTTGCAGGCTATTTCGCAAAAAAGGCAGGTTACTCTTTTCAGAATCGTACCAAAATCTAATCACCACCAGAGTAACCCACAAGGGATATACGCACCAAATTTTATAAAATTCGGTCAATTAGTATTTTAGTTAGAGTGGAAACATACATTGCACAGACAGACAGACACACAAACACATAGACGCACAAACACACACACACAGTCACCATGCTAAAAATGGTTTTTTCGTATTATATCGATGTCAAAAAGTGTAGATCCGTCAAAAAATCGATTTGCGATTTTCGACAGGATCCCAATACTTTCTCTATGCATTACCATGTATTGCAGGGAAAGTAGAAGTGCATATCAGTCAACATTCTCAATTTTTCATCATTTCTTAATAAAACATTATTAATATTAAAATCTGACGATAAAGGCTAATTGATTAACTCAATTATCATATTATTAATATATATATATATAAAATATAATAATTTTATACAAAAATACTAACATTCTTCTAAGCTTACACTTATCAAACATCTTAGTCACAAGTTACTCTATGATTTACATGCAAATTGCTTCTTAGGCATTATCTAGGGAATGGCTATTCAGCATTATCGAAAATTAAAGGACTTCGGTAGTAACAGCATAATCTATTAAGAGAATCAAACGGATATAGAAGCAATAGACAACATCCTAACAATAATTAAGAAAAACAGAAACTACACCAGTAAAGACAACTGTCTGAACTTTCTTTTGCTGGTGTGATTGCTGTCGTTGCGTTCTGACGAAAGATGTTTCTTTTTGCCTGTGAAAACGGTTCATACTTTTAATCAACCGTTTACTGCTGTTACTAACAAAGTGTTTTAATTGACCGTTTACTGCTGTTACTAGCAATATATTTTAATCTACCGTTTACTGGTGTTGCTAACAAAGTATTTTAATTGACAGTTTACTGCTGTTACTAACAATATATTTTAATCGACCGTTTACTGCTGTTGCTAACAATGTATTTTAATTGATCTGCTGTTACTAACAAAGTATTTTAATTGACCGTTTCCTGATGTTACTAACAAAGAGTTTTAATGTAAAAAGCATTTAAAGCGAATTTGTATATAAATACGGATTGTATTTACGTGCTTCCTTAGCTCCGCTAACAACATATATACATAGTTTCAAAATCAACACATTTGTTCTTGCCACTACAGATGGCACAGTCACTTATTATTACACTTTGAGATTGTTTATAGCGAACTTTTAATGTAATCATATTTTCTTCACACTAATTTTTACTGCCTTCAATTGATTACAGATAGTGGTATATATATATACCACTATCTGTATATATATATATATATATATATATATACCATTGTATATATATATATATATATATATCATGTAAAACTGTAACGTTCAATACCATCAAATCAAACAAATGAGTAATATATTTATAATTAAAATTTATATTCATAAAATACAAACATTTTACAGATAAATAATTTTGTTCATATCAAAACATTCAATGCATAATGATCAAAACTTTGTTGCTTTACAAACATATTTTTTTTCGCTTAATATTCTACATAAAACAGAAACATTGAATCTCGTCTCAAACTCTATACGTGGACTAAAGCCAGACTGAAAGTACTAATCCGCTCAGAAATAGAAATTACATTCATAATTACGATGCTCTATATCACGATATTTTTTTTTTAGATTTTAATCTTACATTATTCTTCAATATTCCATTTCTGCCCAACCTATTACAATAATTCACTTCTCCAATTCCCAGTACCGCTCTTTTTCTGCATTAATATAACAGATTTATTGCCGTCCCGATAGAATAAATTAGTGAAACTCGAAAATATGACTGCGAGCCAAAAAATCAGCGAAATTGAATATAATTTATTCCAGAGAGACTTAATGATATTATATAGAATAATTTAGTACAGTCATCTGGCGAGTATATAATTGCGATATTTTAATAGTGTCTATATATATTAATATGAATCGGTATTCAAATGAATATATTTGTTAAATTTTCAGAATTAAATGCTTTATTTTTTAAACACACAGTATTTAAATTTATAAAAATTGTGTGTGCAGCTTAAACAATGATATGAAGAATATGTGGTATACATTGGCGCAATAGTTGCGTTTTAATATTTATGTTTCAAGTCACTTTTGTTTACACTACGTTTATAAATATAGAAGAATTCTAGGCTCTAAGTTCTTAAGCACCAGAACAAACAGCAACTTCGGAACAACTTCAACAACTTGCGCGATCGAATAAAAGTGACTGACAACCCAAGCGGAGATTCAATGCACATTGTTTCCACTCCATATTTAAATATACAGGGTTTCAAAGAAAGTTCTTAAGGACCGGAGCAATTTCTACAACTGTGCGCGATCGAATAAAAGTGACCAATACTCCAAGAGAAAGTTCAATGAAATTTTTATCCACTCCATATATAAATATACATGGTTCCTAGGAAATTTCTAAAACACCGGAACAACCAACAACTTCGGAACAACTTCAACAACCGTGCGATGGGCGCGGCTGCCCAGTGGTTAGCGCGGGAAATTGCACTCCGTAGGTCCGGGTTCAATTCCCTCCATTAACAAAACTGCCGCCTTGTTTACTTGGAGTACGATCACGTTAAACATGCGGGTCCGTAGGTCCTCCTGAGAGGTTGGTGGTAGGGGAAGGAGGGTACGGTCCCTGTGGTTGCCTCGCCCACTGCTATCCGATCTAAACTGGGTGGCACTTCCAGGCCGTCCAAACAATTACCTTACACCTTTCTGGTAGGTCGGACGGTCTAGGTCTCAACAACAACACCAACAACTATGCGCGATCGAATAAAGGTGACTTACACCCCAAGCAGAGGTTCAATGCACTTTTGTTTCCACTCCATATTTAAATATAGAGGGTTCCTGGGAACGTTCTTAAGCACCGAAACAACCAACAACTTCGAAACAACTTCAACAACTGTGCACGATCGAATAAAAGTGACTGACACCCCAAGCAGAGGTTCAATGCACTTTGTTTCCACTGCATATTCATATTTAAACATACAGAGTTCCAAGGAATGTTCTTAAGCACCGGAACAACCAACAACTTTGGAACAACTTCAACAACTGTGCACAACTGTGACTGACACCCCCAGCAGAGGTTCAATGCAATTTTTCCACTCCATATTTAAATATGCATGGTTCCTACGAAAGTTCTTAAACACCGGAATAACCAACAAATTCGGAACAACTTCAACAACAGTGCGCGAGGGGCACGGTAGCCCAGTGGTTAGCGCGCTGGAATTGCACTCGGTAGGCCCGGGTTCGATTCCAGCCACTGCCAAAACTGCCGCCTTGTTCACGCGGAGTACGATCACTTTAAACATGTGGGTCCGTAAGTCCTTCTGAGAGGTTGGTGGAAGGGGACGGAGGGTACGGTCCCTGTGGAGGCCTACCCCACTGGGTTCCGGTCTAAATTGGGTGACACTTCCCAGCTGTCCAAACAGTTACCTTACACCTTTCTGGTAGGTCGGACGGTCTGGGCCTCAACAACAACTGTGAACGATCGAATAAAAGTGACTGACACCCCAAGCGGAGGTTCAATGCACTTCTGTTTCCACTCCATATTTAAATATACAGGGTTCCTGGGAAAGTTGTTAAGCACCTGAACAACCAACAACTTCGGAACATCTTCAAAATCTGTGCGCGATCGAATAAAGATGAGTGATACGCCAAACGAAGGTTTGCTGCACTTTGTTTCTACTCCATATCTTAAAATATAGAGTTCGAAGGAAAGTTTTAAAGCAGCGGGACAAATTCTACAACTGTGCGCATTCGAATAAAAGTGACTGACACCCCCAGCGGAGGTTCAATGCAATTTTTTTCCACTCCATATTGAAATATACATGATTCCTAGGAAAGTTCTTAAACACCGGAAGAACCAACAACTCCGAAACGACTTCAACAACTGTGCGCGATCGAATAAGGGTGACTGACACCCCAAGTGGAGGTTTAATGCACTTTTGTTTCCACTTTATATTTAAATATATAGGGTTCCTGGGAAAGTTCTTAAGCACCGGAACAACCAACAACTTCGGAACATCTTCAAAATCTGTGCGCGATCGAATTAAGGTGAGTGATACCCCAAGGAGAGGTTCAATGCACTTTTCTTCCCACTCCATTTTAAATATACAGTGTTTCTTCGAAAGTACTTAAGCACCGGAACAACCAACTTCAGAACAACTTCAACAATTGTGCACAATCGAATAAAGGTAAGGTACACCTCGAGCGGAGATTCAATGCACTTTTGTTTCCACTCCATATTTAAATATGCAGGGTTCCTAGGAAAGTTCTTAAGCACCGGAACAACCAACAACTGAGAATGATCGAATAAAGGTGATTGACACCCCAACTGGAGGTTCAGTGCATTTTTGCTTCCACTCATTATTTAAATATATAGGGTTCCTAGGCAATTTCTTAAGCTCTGGAACAACTAACAACTTCGGAACAAATTCCACAACTGTGTGCGATGGAGCAAAGGTGACTGACACCGCGAGCGTATGTTCAATGTACTTTTGTTTCCACTCTATATTTAAATATACAGGGTTCCTAAAAAAGTTCGTAAGCACCGGAACAACCAACAACTTCGGAACAACTTCAACAACTGTGCGCGATTCAATAAAGGTGACTGCAGCACCCCAAGCGGAGAATCGAAAAAATTGGAATCAATACCTCGGTTAAGAAAACGATAAAATCAGTTTCATTCAGACATACAGCCGGGGTGGGGGAGAGACAAACAGCCAGGGTAAGAGGCATACACCTCCTTAGACATTCTTCTTTTCTATTTATACGATAGTATTTATATATGTATATTTATATAGAGCAAATAGGAAACTTGACCCCTTTTTAAGTTTCATTTGTCCAGCGGCCAAAAAGTCCTGAAAGAAACACAGGAAATAATAATAATGTCAGTGAGAGAATTGTAGAACTGTGAAACCAGAAACATTAAGTGCTAAGGGAATAGGGTGCTTCGAGCATGGAAAACATCGACAAAACAAAATATGAGATTGAATGGCGGCAAGGATGACGTTAAATTTAAGTGATCTTTTTGGACTATAAAGTCAGTGATTAAGTTACATAACCTAAGGTAGGAGAAAGACTGGCAGTGCACAGATCCGGACGTTCTACACGTCATAGTGTGGGGAGACGACCCATTTTAATAAATATTTTGGAAATGTGACCAAAAGCAAATTCCCAATCAAATTATTCCTCATAAAATCAGAGAAATAGTCAATTCAAAAACTTTCAATCCAAGCCGTCAACGGATTTAAAGTCAAAGGTCTCTCCAAAAGTCGTATTATTTTCTACTCAAATATGCAGATGTTTTAACAATCTGAAAAAACTGGAGAAAGCGAGGCTGCTTTGTCAGAAGATGGTAGTTCTTAAAATTGAATGATGAACCACTAATGATAAAAATTTCCACATGGCCGTTAAATTGAAAGGTATGTGCCAACTGCTTTACAACTCATTGGCCGAGTCACCATAATGATAAATTCGGTGATGCTTTGGAGAATGCTTTTCTCAAATTTAATAATAAAAATAACATTACGAATATACGCTAAAAAACACAACGCCATATTAAGTCAGGATAATACAGTTGGCAATCCATTATAAGTTGTAATGCATTATAATTATTTTCTCCCGTTATTTAGCAATGTACTTTTATCACGATATATATATTATATTCTTCTACTATTTTCCCACAATAAGAACATTGTCTAATTCGTAGGAATCGCCATCCAATGGATTACAGGGGGCATTTAATTGACACAATATGCTTATAGACAAATGGATGTTATATACAGGAATTATGCAAAAAACAGCACGTACATGCACAGAAATAGAATTCAAAGTCTGTTCAAAATACCTTCTGACATCGATAATGCACATTTAAATTCGAAAAAGAATATTACACTTTAATTACTTATAAGGCGTGACTGCGTCTTTTTTTTCCGTATGAGGAACCTATGAAGTCTTGCAAGCTATGAAGTCTGACAGCCATTTACTGATATATACGTGTTTCGTGTATCACTGATGATGTGATTCTTACTCTATGCTCTACAGCACAGGTTATGGAATGTACTTGATACTTGCATTGTCCTTGACACTTTGTCGTGACACATTTTTTGCTTCTCTCGCTTTGTTGTCAAGTTCGATATCCTAACTTCTTCAATTCTTCGGTAAGGGCTCTGGTTGTTTACTACAGATAAATGTAACGCGTATATCTAAATATTTTATTACGAACTTTTTTTTTATGGGAGGCGCTTGAGGTCTTTCATAGGAACCCTACATCAATCGGAATAAAGTCTCCTCTACTCACTGTAGGTACAATTTTCTTGCTAGTTGCTTGCACTTTTTCTAAAAGGTCTAAAGCAAAAAATCAACAAATTTTACTCTACTGCTATAATAGAAAATAAAAATGCTGTCTTATTTCATGAAATTCGTAAAATAAAGTCATGCCAAAGAGAAAAAAACCCTGATATAGCAATAAATAAAATTCCTGCTTGTGTGAATATGATCTTCCGATACTTCCTAAAAGAAAGCAGGAATAATTTATTTTATTCAAGCTGTGAGACCATAAATAGATCTCACACCAGTTAATGTGAGGCAGCTTTATTTACATTATTTATTGTGTCTGAAACGTCAGACAATACCTTCAGTCTCAATGACGTCAAAGTTTACAGCATGCTAACCCAAAGGACAGAAAACCATAAATTTAGGGGTGTCAAGACAGAAGGGGGTCGGAGGACTCTTAAGAAAATGTGAAGTAACGACATTGGATAAAAAGGTTGACCAATGGAGAAGGTGCTTGTGGCTTCGTCATGAATGCGGCCAATAGGAGCAAAGGAGGAGTGTCAATCTTGAGGCAAAAGAGCCACAACCTAAGACAGAACGAAAAGATACGAACAAGTACACTTGGTTAATACAGACTTACAGCAATACAATTAAGAAGGAACAACTAGATATATAGACTAAGAAAATGACATAAGTACGATACACATAGAGAACGACTTCGACAGTAGAGAGATGTAATTGTGAAGTGTTACGCAAGTGTTGTAGTGTGTTCCGTAGAGATTCCAAAAGAATGGCTAGATCAATTTGCAGTGCAATCAACAGTACGAGATGGAGCCAAATACACAGAGTTACGTCCAGTACGATTTGCTGATGCAAGAATTGTAGCCTATGGCCAAAGCCGAAAGTGAAGGTATGTGCCCATTAAACATGTTGACGGTCTTAAATACATTTTAGGCATACATAGCTTGTGGTTTCACATTGCTTCTCTCCGGCGCGAATAAGATGAATAATTGTGTAATGAATTCAATAAGTATCCTATGTTGTCAATAAATGATGTATTGTTAAAGTTAAAATGGTTCAATTGATTTAATATTATTCTAATGATACTCCTTTACAGAACTTACGCTAAGATAAATAATTGGAGGGTTATCAGCGGCAAAATAATGCAATGTATAATTTAATAATGAGTTTCACGAATAAGATCAATTTACGACCATGTCAATTTAGCAGTAGTATATTAAATAATATTATTATAATTTTGTTTTTGTACACCACACACATTTTCTTTCTTACACATCTTTTTTCATAACACTGGATATTTATTCAAAATTTTACTCAGTTTATAAATATTCTGTTCCTTATTTTAGAAAGTTATAACAACTTACAAAACTGCATATATGTGGAAATATAGATGCAATTTCAAATAGATGATAATGCAGCTTAAGTGTGCTTTCATTTTATCTTCGTCTCAAAATCATCACAGGCTAATTTAATCGATGGTACTTGACTTAATGATTGAAAACCTTTGCATAATATTTAATATCTATATTATTAATAACAAACACAGAAAGAGTTATCAATTATGGACTGTAAGCGCTAATACTTTGATAGTTTGATACTTGGCAGATGTTACCAAATATTCGTTTAAACTGACACTAATGTTTATCTGCAGATTAAAAAGAAATTCTTCTTCACTTCAGGGTCTTTTTCTTCAATTTCGAAAGCATAAAAATAAAAGATGATAATTTTTTCCAATTCCATTCTAAAATAGAATTGTTTCTTTCTTTATTGTATTTTCATAATTACAAAAAAGAAAAAAAATAATTTGGAACACTTTCAAAATTATTACATTAAAAACAAGAAAGATCAATCATGCATCAAGCATTGATTATTCTACACATTCCAACTGCAATGCAATTTTATTTAAACATGTCCAAAATGCGATGCATTCAGCGGTGATATTTTTAAAATTATCACAATACGTACTACAATAATTTATTATATTTAAAAACTTCAAATTTCATCGGAAAAAAATAACTTTATTCAAATGACGTATCAAATCATCGAAATATAAATCGCCTGGCAGCCTATATAAAGGCAGTGAATATTTCATTCATAAACTTTTATTCCTTTCCTTTCATTCAGCGGTGATATTTTTAAAATGATCACAATAGTACAATAATTTATTTTACTTAAAATCTTAAAACCATGGAGGTAAAAGTACTTTCTAACTTCATGCTTAAAACTTCATCATACAATAAAATCGTCTGCTTCTCTATATAAAATCAATGAATGTTTCAATCATATGAGCTATGTTCAGCAATTCTTATACAACTCATCTTGCAGCTTGCTGTGTTTACATTCTGCATACGTTAAAATCAGGTTTCGTTGTAGAAATAATCAAAGTTTGACGATCATTTAAACTCAAAAATATTGCACTTGCTTTGGCGCGGTATATAGATGCGCAGAAATTACAAAATGTAACGGTTTTAGGACGGATGCAACATTAAATATAAATTAAAAATAACTTTAAAAACCACGATTTTGACTCTTGGAAAAAGATGGATGCCTTATTTTGTTTTGACGTGGGTCACGTGATCTCTTCATATAATATGGGTGCAATTATTATTTTAATTTTTATTTAAGAAACTACTGAACATATTTTGCTGAAATTTTTTTATATGTTATACGGGATAATTTAAATATTTCCTAAGATTTTCGAACCAATTTGGGAATTTTAACTTCGCTTAAAAAATGTGTGAAAAATTAGATCTCATAGGGTTCAATGCATTTCACTTTTTAACCCGCGTTCAATCCAAAGCTAATTTTCTGAAATTATTCATTTACATTTCCGTATGTCCCACAGGCCGTCTCAACAACGTACTAAAATTTCATTTTGATAAAATCATTTCTACGTCAGTTATCGTGAGAGAGGACAGACAGACAGAATGAACAAAGTCATACACACTTTTCAACTATGTTGTAAAGTGTCAAAACCAGCCTTTTTCAGCACCGACAAGACGCGTGACCTCACTGGTTCAAATAAGTTCAACTGGTGCAAGATAGCAAACAAGACTAAAGTTAAGAGAAAAGGTGCAACTTTTCTCTCTTTAGCTTCTTGTCGGTCTCTCTAGCTTCTGTCGGTCCGAGTTTTTTCGATTTAAGATCTGATTGCTTTGATATTAAAATCATTTCTTTAAACTTTAAATGATCTTTAAAAACAGTTTCTAATTAAATACCGAGGAGCGGCTTCTGGTGATATATGGCAATTACATAAATGGCAGTTGGTAAATTGTTTGGAGTCGAAATACAAAACGATTTGCAGACATTGGCTTTTTTTTTAGATGGAATTAGCTTGAACCAGAAAATTAATGTAAATGATTTTGACGCATAATGTTGCACATATAAAGTGAACCTATTGCTACGAATATGTAAAATACTCTGGCGTTTTGTTTTCCTCCTCTGACTGAAGTATCTTTTGAAAACCAGACGGAGAAAACGCCCATGCAACCATTCTTCTCATAACGTGAATCTTGGGTTTCCATATGCCGAAGTTTGAAGAAAAGTTGCCAGATTTGACAATTTATCCCCAATTTGGTGATATTTGGCTACTTTCCAAAGGTACGAGAAGCACCTCTAAATAGCGATTATTCTAGAGATATCAGATATTTCTAGAAGTTTCTACAAAGATAGTCTATAAAAGGAGTCACCACTTAGTTGGAGAGCAGTTGACGTGATGCGAGCTACATTGAACTGCGATTTTTGTGAATGTTTTGAGAGTAGTAGCTGTTGTTTTGTGAAATAAAATGCTTCAATGTTTTGAGAACAGTATCGGTTATTTTGTAAAATTGGTGGAACATTTAAATACTGTTTTACAATATATTGTTCTTGTTTACTTTGTGTTTGTGAATAAACGCGTTATTTATCCAAAAATTTGGACTCATACTTGAATACTGAACGCACTACCACAATTTCAGAGGATATATCATAGAATTATTTAATGAAACTACTTTTCTAATTTAACTTTTTATTTTGTAAATTTACCTGAAAATAAATTTACCATTCGAGAGCGATTCATGGCGTTTTAAAATTTATGTCATTCATTTAAGAAATTAATAATTATATAACATTATCGAATGCCTTGATTTATATGTTTTCTAAATTCATTTAAAAATTTGGACGTCTTCTAAATGCGAATTAAAATCAAATGATAGTGGTTAAAATCAAATGAAAACAGTTCCAGGATACTTTGATTGTAAAGATCCTGCTAAATTACTTTCAAAATGCACTTCCTTAAACATGCCTTTCTATTTCGTTTTATTCTTCAGATCCGTGTTCTCTTCTACATTAAAAAACTCCTATGTCCTTTCAAAGCTCCCTAACACAATTTAATCCAAACCATACAGACTATTTTAAATAAAAGGCAGAGCCCAGAAGTCGCTTTGATTCTTGAAATTGAATGGATGACTCAGAAGAATCGATCAGACAGTTCCCGCTCTGGCTCGAAGATGGGAAATAGCAACTTGCCGATCAAATATATGCGGGTTTTCGGCATAAGTGAAAACTTTACTTTCATACACTTTTCATTTATTTGAATATCTAGATATACAAACGTTGGTTTTGTAATCGGCACGTGCTACCGAAGTATTTTAAGTTTAACATAATTTACTTTCCCTGCAACACATGGTAATGTGTAGGGAAAGTATCGGAATCATGCCGAAAATCGCAACTCGAGTTTTCGACATATCTACTCGTTTTGGGACCCCTAGAACACGAAAAAACTATTTTTAGCGAGACATCTGTGTGTGTATAACTGTGTATCTGACTCTGCAATGTATGTATCCACTCTAACTCAAAAAACTAATGGACCAAATATCATAAAATTTGTAGGAACGTCACTTGTGGGTAACCCTGGTACTGAATTATTTTGGGTACGATTCGGAAAAAAGTAATCTGGCTTTTTTGCGAAATGGTCCTCAAAAATCTTCAAAATCTAAAATAGAAAACTACGTATACTGAAGTATATCAATAAAATGCTTGTTTGACACGTAATTTTTAACGATGCAACGAATAAGACCAACCTCATTACACTAGGACTAGCCGTTCTCAAGACATTTTAGTTTTCTCGCATTTTCGCAACGCCATCCTTGGAATTAAGTCCAGTTACCCAATGAGAACAAAAATTGAATTAGAAGTACAAATTTTGTGTAATTTTAAATAATTATGGGTGCTATTTTGTGCAATTAAACTCAATTTAATGAATTATTGAAGAAATAAAAGAGAACGTGTATATGAGTCTGCAGGAAAAGTCATGTGCTGCCCACATCAGATTTTTACCTTTTTGTCTCTGAATTCAATTTGCGAAAAACGCAGAACTGTGAGTATTAACGAAAGTCTAAATGGCTTCTAGGAAATTTAAATTACATTCACATATTTTATACTACTTTCACTTCTCTACGAATTATCAATGTTTTACATGGAAAAAAATATGAAAATCTTAGACTTCAAATACTTAGAGTTCCAACCATAACAATAACTATACAAATTTCATATAGTTCTAGTTTTCACATAATGCATTTATACATAAAAATCTGACACCGGCAACACTTTTCATTAAATTTAATTGCAGAAAACACGCATAATTATTTGAAATGACACAGAATTTGCACTTTTTATTCAATTTTCGTTTACATTTGGTAACGGAGGTATTTTCAGTGGCGGTGTAGCAAAAGTAAAATTAAAACTGAAGTGTCTCGAAAACTGCAATTCCTGAAGAAATGGGGCTGATCTTATTATTTTCGCCTCAAAAATTACGTATAAATCAAATATGTCCTTGATACATTTGAACATGCATAATCTTTTATTTCAGATTTTGATGGCTTTTACCTGCCATGTTGCACAAAAAGTAAAGTTACTTTTTCCCAAATAGAAACAAAATCTTATTAGCAGCAGCGTTACCTGCAAATGACTTATATACCATTTTTTTTAATTTGCTCAGTTAATTTTTAGTTAAAGTGGATACAAACAATTTTTGCAGGTCATTTCGCAGAAAAAGGCAGATTCCTTTATCACAAATCGCTCAAAATCTAATTAGCACCAGGGTCACCTACAAGTGACTTTACATACGTACATTTCTTTTAAATTTGGTCAATTTGGATTTGAGTTAGAATGGATACGTACATTGCACATACAGACACACACAGTATAAAGACACACACATACAGACACACACAGTATACAGACAGACACATACAGAAACACACATACAGACACACACAGTATACAGACACGCACATACAGACACGCACAGTATACAGACACACACATACAGACACACACAGTATACAGACACACACATACACCCACAGACGTCATACTAAAAAATTGTTTTTTCGTGTTCTAGAGGATCCATCCTCTAGAGTTTTCGTTTTCAAGAGGTTTTGTGTTCTAGAGATCATTTAATTGATACATTTGAGCAAAGTTTTTTATTTTAGATTTTGGCATTTTTGCAAGTCATTTCAGAAAAAAGACAGGTTCTTTCTTTTCGAATCTTGCCAAAATCCAATTAGCATCAGAGTATTCCACAGGTCACTGACCTACCGAATTTGGGTAAATTTGGTCAATTAGTTTTTCAACTAAGGTGGATACATAATTTATTTAAGGGTCATTTTACAAAAAACAGGAATGTTCCTATTTACGGCACCGTACCGAAATATAATCAGCATCAAAGTAATCCACAAGTGACTTATCTACCAAGTTTTGTGAAACTTGGTCAATAGGTTTTTCAGCAAGACTGGATACATATATTCTACTGACAAACAGACAGACAGGCAGACATCACTCTAAATATAGATTTTTCGGGATCTAGATTGCTCGAAATGTGTAAATCAGTCGAAAACTCGAATTGCGATTTTCGATACGATTCCAATAATTTCTTCCTTACACATTACTGTGTATTGTAGGGAAAGTAAACATTGATATCGGCATATGCATGCATTTCCTTGAGTTATCGTGCTTAAATCACACACACACACACATATTTTCAAAAGTGTTCAGAATGGGTTCAAAAGTTACTGAAACATACTCGCGCGTTAAAATGACGAAATCTAAAATTTTTAATAAAACGATGTTTTTTCTGTACGATAGAATGAGAATCTAAATCTCTGGCATTTGGGGCATACGACTTTTTATCCATTGTGTTTAAAATAAATATAATATTTCTGGAACGACTCAAATTCATTTGTGCTTTCCCTATAAGTATATTGTAAAGTATAGGAAGAGTATTAAAATGGTGTCGAAAATCGAAATGGTATCGAAAATTCGATTTTGCGACGAAACTATACGTTTTGAGACTTCTAGAACACCAAAAGACTATATTTATCGTGACGTCTGTGTATGTGTGTCTGTATATACAACGTATGTATACACTCTAACTCAAAAACTCACGGATCACATTTTAGAGAAATTTTATAAGGGGCGCCCTGCTGCTGACTAAACTTCGGTCCGATTCGAGATAAAAGAACTTGCCTTGTTTTTTAAAAATGGATCGCAAAATATTGTCAAAATCTAAAATGAAAGAACTGCGCATGCTCAAATGTTCCAATTAAATGCTTGTTTTATACGCACTTTTTGAAAAGAAGATGAAAAGAATAAGACCAAACCCATAGCTCTACGACGAACCGTTCTTGAGATATTTCAGTTTTCCGCATTTTCTCCACTTCGTCTTTCCAAATAAGTTCAGCTGCTGAATGAAAACGAAAGTTAAAATAAAACCACGAATTCATTGTCATTTATCCATGTTCATTCGTGCAACTAAACTCAATTTAATGAATTGCGAACGAAGAAGAAAGTGCATTTATGTCTGTAGAGAAAGTCATGTGCTGCCGACATCAGATTTTATATTTTTATTTATATTCACGAATTTTAACTTTGCTACAAAAAGCAGTGCATCAAATGTCCTTAAAAGATTAAAATATACAGTTAACCCTTCCCCAATTGACGCACTAGAATTTCCACTTTACATTCAGTCGCTGCGGCCACTGATAAAGTATTAAGGGCATGAAAGGCAGTTGGAGAGCATCCCTCAAACCCAGATGGCGTTAATTTGCATCCAATTGCGGTGGTACCTAAATTTCCGACTTGCTTCTATTATAGTTCGTCAAGGGGTTGATGTCATGATAAGCGGGGGTGTTAATGTGATTTTCTAGAACTGACGCAGCTCATTATGACTGCATAAAATTACAGTGGATTTGACTATAGAAACTGCTTAAGTTATCGAATACATTTGGTGTGAAGGATTCTAGTTTTGGGGTAATTTTGAGAAATTTAAGATAATTTTGCAGCTACATATTTGAATATGTTTAACAAATTACTTAATTATTTTTGAAAAATATATAATGTCTGGCAATTCACTCACGTTTCCCGTATATCCATATTCCATACAGTGTTTAGGCTCACTTATATCCTAATCTGAAAGCGTATAAAATCTGGGGAGTAGTTCATGCCGGCATTATAAAAATAGACATTCAAAAAATCATACTTTTTATAAAATGAATTATGCATATACCCAGAAAAACATCTCCTGCTGCTTCATTTCTGGCCACCTGCTACAACTATCGTTATCGTTTTGTGAAAGCCAGCGAACCTACAATGCATTTGCGGCACACGCAGCTTTAACGATAATGGGGGGACAAGTGGACGGTGGATTGTTAGCCACCAGTGTTCTGTCTCAACTGGTTGTTCACTTCAAGTTGCCGTAACTGAATCTGCAAAATTTGAAATTCGATTTCTGTATAATTTTTGACACATGCAACTTTAACGATAATGGAGGGCAAGCGATTGGTGCGTTGTTGGTCACTGGTCTTTTGCTTCAACTTGTCGTTCACTTCAAGTTAACATAACTGAATCTTCAAAAGTTGAAATTCGATCTTTGCATATCCTAAAGGTTTCATTTTATTTTGATAAACACAACATTTTCAATACAGTGAAACTCTCTGAATTAGGGTTACTCACAATACCATGTATTTTATCCGCAATTTGTAGGCGTTCGCTATTTGAAAATTAGATTACAGAAATCAATAAATTTTGTCTGTTATGAAGAGATATTAATTACCCGTTCGCCTTACATATTCGGAATTTCTAGTGGACTTTTAACTTCACATGGACTTTTAACTTTACAAATTTATTGCGGTACTAAAGGACTTTCTTAGGAACCCTGCCTATTTCAAACACTTTTAAAAATATATCCGTGTGTGTATGTGTATATTATATATATATATATATATATATATATATATATATATATATATATATATATATATATATATATATATATATATATATATATATATATATACATATTGGATATTATAAATCAAAAAAAAAAATTCGTAATATTGGGTAAATTTATGTGAGGACATATTACGTTAGCATATGCTGGACTCATATTTTTTTATAATATCTAATATTAAAATACGAATTATTCAAATTTTAAAATTTAAAACTTCAGATTATTTCTTATGAGAAACAATGATGACTATTAGAGAAAATAATGCTAGTTTGTAGAGTATGGGAAAAAATCATTTGAATATTACTGCCTCAAATATATATTGCATTGATAATTTTATAACATGGGAGAATCATAATTCAACTACGCTATGGATATAAATACTAGTAAAAATGTATATATCACCACAAATCAGCCATGCATCTAATTCAATTAATCGGCGTGACATACATGTTACTAAATACAAAATAAATTTTCTTAATTTTTACGCAAATTTTCACGTACATGAATACTGTGAAAATGGCAGAGTATAAAAGATATATATATATGTATATATATATATATATATATATATATATTACAATGTGTGGTGATGTATAGGGAAAACATTTTGATCGTGTCAAGAATCGTAACTCAAGTTTTCGACGGATTTACACGTTTAGTTCTCTCTAGAAGCCCAAAACAACTATTTTTAGTTGCGTATGTATGTGTATCTGTCAGTATATACATCCACTTTAACTCGTAAATGAATGGACTACATTTTACAAAAGTTAACAGATAAGTCACTTGTGGGTGATCCTAGTATGGATTAGATTTTGGTACCATTCAGATCTGAGAATGCCTTTATATTCAAATCCTACGTAGTCTCCAATAGAACTAATCACTCTTCCAAAGTTGTAATATCACAATGCTTGAAATCCGTAACTGTCATTTTGTTCTGACATTGCGATTTAGGCATTGTAATTTAGCTACTCCAAACATGTGCATTAGCTAACTCAGCTAAACTATTGTGCACGGCACTGCAAATTTAACAATTTAATTATCAATTTTCTATATATGCTATATAGTATATAATATCATCATTGTGTTTAGGGATTGATAATTGTATTTCATAGGAAATAATACTTTAAAAGCTTCTAAATTTTAATCATTTGAGTCGCAATTATGAGAATTACTCAAAATTATGTATATTGTCCAAGTTTCCCCATAATGTGTCTAACTCCATTCACTATTAAATAAGGAACATACACAAATCCTAAAAATCAATAAACTTTTAAATTCCATTGTATAAAATAATCATATCAAATTCCATTTGAATCTGTCATATCTTTGGAGAATTGTCACACACAGACTCACGCACATCATTGTGAAAACGATTGATTAATATTAAGAATTACACAGAAAATATAAAACCAATTCCACATTAGACCCTTTCACAATGCTCCCTCATTATTTGCACTATACAATAAAAAAGTAAGAGGAAAAAATTTCAAATAGAGTGCCAATTTATTTATTTTTGATTTCACAAATAGAAAGAAAGCATATAAATAGTTAAAATCTTTATTTGTATATTTAACTGTAGCTAAGTTCAAGAGCCACATGTGTTTCTCAATATTTTTAAAGCTGCTCTGTATGCATGGATATTTATATTCTATCTTTTTTGTCAGGTTTCCTACGAGGTAGGATTTAAAAGTTTCCGGACTGAATCTATAACTTAAAAAATATTTGTAGTAGAGAGACCACGATAACGTTTCTGTGTTACTACGTTCTCTCCCTCTTCTAAAAGTGGTTTGACCCAAATCACGTGGTCGGTGGCTCGCCACGGCGTCGTATTTTGTAGACGGGTGCACTTAGTAACCGGCGAAAGAAATGGCGTTAGATGTGTAGAGAATTAATATCAAATTTTGTGTTCGCTTGGGAAAGCGAACACAAAATCAAATTCGCTTGGGAAAGCGAAAACAATGTGTTCGCTACGGAGGTTTACGAAATGTTGAAGCATGTGAGCGGTAGTGATACATTATCGCGAACGCAAGCTTTTGGATGGTATCGACGTTTCAGAGAAGGCAGGGAAAGTGCCGATGACGACGAACGCGTTGGCCGACCGCAGACTTCCCGCACCGTTGAAAACGGGGTTCTGCGACGGTACGTGAGAACAGTCAGCATACAATAGCAGAAACAGCAGAATCAGTTGGGATATCCGAGGACACATGTCAACGGATCTTAACATGCATAGGGTGTCTAAGCACATCGTTTCTTGCATGTTAACCGAAGACCAAAAGGGATCAGATCATGGGTGCTTTTGCATGACAACGCTCCTGCGCACCCTTCCCTCCTCGTTGCTGACTTTCTTACGAAAACGCAAAAAACGGTTTTGCCACATCCTCCTTACTGCCCTGATCTCGCCCCCTGCGACTACAGCCTATTTCCTGAACTGACAAGTCGCTTGCAGGGTCATCGATTTCAATCCGCAGTTAAAAATGCATCGCAGACTGAATTAAAGGACATGGCTAAAAATGGATTCCAGAAGTGTTTCGATGACCTTTACAAGCGATGGCATAAGTGTGTTGTTGCGCAAGGGTCTTATTTCGAAGGAGGATGTGTTTCAGCATTTTAATTGAAATATATTTTTTAAGTTATAGACTCAGTCCGGGAACTTTTGAATCCCACTTTATATTAAGAGTATGTAAAGTGAGATCGCAAAGTGATATATTTTCCCATTCCGTTGGCTATACTCACACTCGTATATACACTTATATTCCTATTCTTTTGACTGTACTCATACTAATATGCACTCATATTTTCCTATTCCTTTGGCTGTACTCATATTTGTATACACACTTATTTTCCTATTTCTTTGGCTGTGCGCATACTCGTATGTACTCATATTTTCCTATTCCTTTGGCTGTACTCCTACTCGTTTAT
Organism: Amaurobius ferox; assembly: GCA_951213105.1. NCBI lineage: Eukaryota > Metazoa > Arthropoda > Arachnida > Araneae > Amaurobiidae > Amaurobius > Amaurobius ferox. Next base: position 130,553,348 of record OX578146.1, on the reverse strand, counting down.
ACACTTATTTTCCTATTATTTTGGATGTACTCACACTCATATATACACTTAGTTTCTTATTCCTTTGGCTGTACTCATACTCGTATGTACTAATATTTTCCTGTTTTGAGACTGCACTTATACTCGCCTGTACTCTTACTTTCCTATTCTTCCACTGTACTCTTGTTGCCTTTATGTACTCCTGTTCGAAAAATGTAAAGTTTTATCATATTTTAAAATTTTTATTTTAAGTTTTATTAAAAATAAAAATTTTCTGATTGACTCAATTTGTCTCAGGGGGTCGTATAAATTTTAAAAAGTGTAACTTTTTGAAAATTAATGGGAGGTCTATTTCATTAACGTAGTGTTATTTTCTACCTTACTTTCAATATTTTGCAATTTACATTGCCCACTTATCTCCAGCAGGTAAAGAATTAAAGCGCGGTTCAATCTTTTTGGGACACCCTGTATAGTTCAATAAAATATTGGACATCATATTTTTAGAAGGTGGATCAACATATAGGTACATTTAAGGAAAGCAGTAATATCTATGCAATGGCATTTTATTCCAAGAGTATAATATTCTAAACTGTTAATTATCGAATTTTCTTCTAAACAAAATTCAATGTGGAAGTTTTTGAATTAAAATAGCTTTTATGGAATTCTCTCAAACATAAATATTCTTATAATAGTGGTACCTTATATTTTAAGTAGCACGATACGAAATATGTTTCCCAGTTTTCGTATAGAGTGCCATTTGTTGTCCATTCAAACAACGCAGCATCAAGATCGAATAATTTCAAAGTGATTCATTTCAAAATGCCATCTCATAAAAATATAAAATTATTCACAATTTCTTTTCAGACAACGTTCTAAACATGCTGAATGCTTTTGTGAAGTAAAATCTAACATTCCTTACTTCTCCATCACTAATTCACCGATTTCCAAAACAAGTAAGTGCTTGCAGTCGCAGCCAACAAGGTTAAAGCCGCTTTCACGATGTAAGATCCAGTGCTGGGCTTGCGTACAAGAACTATTTCATTGGACAGATGGTCATCCTCTGGGTTTATGGATTTTTTGTACAGCGGTCTGCATCACATAAAGAGTCGACCACGTCCATAGACATAACTGTGAGCCAAATTCAATCTAAGTCCTCCCGAGGCCAAGGCCAGTGATGTTTTTGGCCATTCAAGGTAGGTAAACATTTACGAAGACAAGCTCATGGTGCATGCAGGATATTCGAGTATTTGCCTTTTCATGATCCAATCTTCCAAAGCGTCATCAACGACAAAGCACTCAACAGAAAGGACTGGTGGTCTATCATACTTCATAACCTGGTTGAGCCTAAAGTAGTGTCAACCTTACTTTCATCTTCCTCTTGCTTAATGATGGTTATGTATTTCTTCAGTATCTTGGTCCTAGAAAGGATGTTATAATTTAATATCACATAATGATCTGTTATGTTTTGCAATGAAACCTATTGTGTATTTAATTTTAAAGACATAATTAATAGCTTAAAGAAAATGTATTTATTAAAATAATACTTCATATTAGTTTAAAGAACAACTTACAAAACTCTGCTCACAGGTAGGTAATTCAGAAAGAATTAACAAGTTTAAATTGAATCACAGATATACTTATGTAGAATTTTAGAATTATCAACTTAGTTAAATTAAAGAATCGATAAAATTTAAAGAATCAGTTAAATTAAAGAATCAGAAGAATTTTAAACTCGATTATAGCATATTTAAATCCCATCATAAAGTATTAAAAATAGAATATTAAATTTTGAAATTAAGAAATTTTCCCAAGCTCTAATAAATTAAGAAGGTTTCGGAAATTGTTCTCTCAGAAATAAAGCTTTATAATATTATATTCAAAGAATTAAATTAAAATCAAACATTTCAGATATTGAAAAAAAAATAAAATTTAGCAGTTGAAAAATTAAAAGTTCTATAAAATGTCAATTGTTATATTCACCCAGCCGGGTCATTAAAAGTTCGTCAGGAACGATGGATAAGCTGGGAAGATGATCAGAAAAGTGCGTGGATTCCATGGAGATGGGAATGATGCATCATATTTCTTTTAAAGGGAGGATAAAATCAGGAATTTAGACCTAACAGTCAGATCTGGAACGATCGGATCTTCGTAGTTGACAGCAGGAGGTTGAATATAAAATTCCCGAACATCGCCAGCCGCTTCTTTCTGCATAGCATGTTGTTGTTGTTGAGACCCAGACCGTCCGACCTACCAGAAAGGTGTAAGGTAACCAGTTCTGCATAGCATGTGACAAACTTCAAAGACGCATTACGGCAATGATCGTGTGATATTTAAAAAGAACAAAAGACGAAGAAACTCCATCTAACAACTAAATTAAGTGTTATAAAAAGAAAACACTTCGCGTGGATCAAAGAGTTTCAAACAAAATACCGCGTGGGACGTAAATTCCATTGAATAGTGAGCAGCCCACTTTTTGCGCAAACAAGCAGAAATCTCAACAGCAAAACTGAAACTGAAAAATTCCAAGAGCGTATTTATACGAGCGGAAATCGCGAGAAGTTTAAAAAACGGCAGCAATTAAAATCAGCTTACCGAAATTAGGATTGCCAAATTTAAAGCTCAAAACTCCGATAGCATTCCGATAAGGCGCGAAAATCACTTAGGCGTCGCATCAATCGCGGTAAAAAAAAGCGTTGAAAACCAAGATTCCAAGATGGCCGCAACTGAAATTTTTGAAACACACTGAACATAGAAATATCTGGAAACTATAGAACAAACTCAGTTTCTAACCAAAATGGGGAAATGAGGCATCAAATTAAAGAAAATTTTAAGGGGAATCAAATAAATAACCGTTTTTATAAATTTACCAAACGCAATATTAATTTAGGTAATGGAACATTTTCAATGAAGAATATTATTAAGAAAATTAATTTAGAAGATTAAAAAAAATCTAATTAACGAATAAATGAGAAAATAAATGAATATTATTTAAATGTTATCAAATTCAGAATATTGAGTCAGGGAAAAAATAAATAAAAGTATATTGCAAACCTCCAAATTACATAAATTCTAAAGCAACCCAACACCTTGTTGAACCTCAAGTATGTATCAACCTCACTTTCATCTTCCTCTTGCTTAATGATGGGTATATACTTCTTCAGTATCTTGGTCCTAGAAAGATGTTATAATTTAATATCACATAATGTTTTAGAAAATAATAATTAGCAATATTAACTTTAAATTGCTAGTTAGGTTTCACATAAAGGACAAGTCATAATTTAAATAAAATTATAGGTAATGTACAGCCTTCACTTTGTAAAAATGTGATACTGCTATATGCGTAAATTTAACTCATTAGCAACATAGTATACACACGTTTTATGCATGTTTTGAGAGTTCAAGAATTTAAATAAACGTATTCTTTGATATACATGCAAATTGCTACGCCGTGGTTTATTATCATAACGAATAAACAATTAAACTGTCGTAATGTGAGAAATATATGGAATCATTAATTGTAGATTCCGAGATATTAATATATGGATTTAGAATACTTTTGATCACTGCTACACCGAACTCTATCTTGTTGCAAATTTCTGCAAAACAAACCGTAGGTACAATATAGTGTCTGATAAAGAAGAGCTTACCTCGGATAATAGAGGATCAACTAGCCAAATACCCATTGAAAACTAACGGTCTCACAATAAGAACCCCCCCCCCCCCGAATAACATGATTTTTTTAATTATTCTATTTTTCCAGTTCTTTTCAAATTGTTCACACGTGACTTGTTTCCGGTTTTTATTATTTCAACTTTTAAATGTATTTCAGTGGAGCACTCCCTTCAATGAACATTTTTTGAAAAACTCTATTCGTCTTCGGTTTCTTTGTCAAAGGATTAGACCATATACCAAATTTCAAGCCCCTATCAAATTTTAAGGCAAACGTTTCTCATTTGTTCGGCAAATAGAACATTTTGGGGTGCAGCACCCCCTAAAGTGGTAAATATTGGAAATCTGAAATTGCACACTTTCTTCCTTTTGAACGATACACCATACCCCAAATTTGAAATTCCTATCTCATCGCAAAGAATACTTTCCTATCATTTCACTTTTCAAACGTTTTGATGTGGAGCAACCCCGCTACAGAACATTTTCGAAAAATACGATTTTTCCCGGGGGTTTGATCGAACGATCGATCTGTGTACCAAATTACAAGTATTACTATTAATATTTACAAGTATTACTATTTGAGATGTGCCTAAAAGAAGCGTTACAGACGGACAGACGAAAACTTGGCAATTGACGAATACAGTGAAGACGAATAATGGAAATTTATTGACAAAATGTTTAGAACAAATGCTCAAATGAACGATCACCAACTGCGAGACAGGCGTCACAGCGGCGACGGAGTGAATCGGGTACACTTTGGAAGATTCCTAGCATTTCAAGAAACGTCTGTAGCTGCGACGCTAATTTGGGCGACAAGGTCCTCTGGTGACTCAATGGACATCTCGTAAACGGCGTTTTTTAGCTGTCCCCAGAGGAAAAAAATCCAGGCAGGACAGATCGGGAGATCTGTGAGGCTACGCGACGGAATCACCACGGCTAATCCATCTGTTCGGAAAGACAATGTCCAGGTAGTTCCGCACAATCCTGGTGCAATGTGCTGGCGCTCCGTCGTGCTGGAACCACATAATTACTCGATGATTTGCTGGTGCAACACATAGTAAATCTGTCAACACCTGCTGGAGGAAGGTGAGGTACTTCTGTCCGTCTAGGCAATCTGGTAACAGATACGGGCCAATTAATTGGTCGTGGATAATCCTTACCCACACATTCACGGATAAACTTTGCTTGTGGCATCTAGAACGTGTAGCATGCGGATTTACTGTGTTCTCCACTTTGACGCGACGTTTCACCCGCTCCAGAGAAAACGCCCTCTCGCGGCTGGCCAGTTGCTTTCTAACCCAATATTGTATTGTGAAAGTTGTTTGTTTTGGTGGGTTCTATAACCCCTTATAGTTCTGATCATCAATTTATATTCACCCTGCATACATTCTTAATGTTGCAGATGAATTTTAAACTAGAATACATTGGTTAGGTCAATAGAACAGACTTAATTACATTAATTTTGGGTCATATGGATCACAATGGAAAATTAATTTATCAATATGGAAAATCGGATTATTTCACTTGAAGACGCTGTAAAATAATTGCAACATGATAATCGTGTTGTTGTAACTGAAAAAGCATAAAAATAATTTTGACGATTTGCTGACAATATTTATAATCATAATATTTCTCATCCTGAACCTTTTACAAAGTTGGAGAACGAAACCCGATATTCCCACAGAAATCGGTAACTCCTTAAGCTAACAACGCTTTAACCTTTAAGCAGAATAAAGAACAATATTCTTACTTTGGCGAAATTATTAATTGTTGCCTAAGGAACTTTTCAATCCAATATAAAATCAAACGCACAGTATCAGTAAATTAATCAATCGTATTTATGTATCGCGGTAAACAGGCAAAAATTATATACGTAAATTTGAAAAAATATAGTGGTTCATTTGTTGCATTGTTTGTTCTTTTTGTTGCTTTTAAAAGATAGTGTTGCTAACCAAACTGAATGAACCGCATAAAAACTTAAAATATGCACTACAGTGATTTTTATTGCATTGTTAAAAACCTTAAACACAAATCACTTCAGATTTCTTTGAACAAAAATCACTTCAGATCTACATAATCAGTATTTGAGTGACATCAAGTATACATTTTACATTAAAACATGTTCCTTCCTAATATATATGAATATATATATATATATATATAGTGTGTATGTATGTACATATAAATGTATATATATATATGAATGTATATATATATATATACACTAGAACGTTTTAATACTACAACATCAACCATGCTGTCCGCTCGAATTTGGTGAAGAGCTTGCGAATGGTTTCCGCATCGGGTCCTTTTGAAACATTAAATCGTGTTTGAAAACTGCGCCTTGTTGCCGTAATACTGTGTTCTCACCTGTGATATTCCAGTACCAGAAACACACGTTCTTCAATTGAATACATGGTTTCAACCGCTTCCTTCGGTATGCTAACCTCCTTTCAAGTTTGAACGGTAGAACAGATCGCTCTGGGCTTCGGATCACTATATTTACAGACACTACTGCCATCTGTTAGCAGCTTTTGTAACTACTATTTCGAAACTTCTGTAAAAATTCTCACAGCTTTCTCAATAAACATACCGTTTGTTGCATTCTTCTATTAATCTTTGTTTTCATGTTATTTAATTTTAAATTCAATTCAGGGAGTTCTTTATTTGACACCCTGTATATATAATATATATATTTATATATATATATATATATATATATATATATATATATATATATATATATATATATATATATATATATAAAAGAGAAAAATTCTACAAAGAAATCTCAAAAAAGGGGGGGGGGTTTCTTTTTTCTTTTTTTCTCTTTTTTCTCTTTTTTTCTTTTTTTCTCTTTTTCTCTTTTTTCTCTTTTTTCTCTTTTTTTCTCTTTTTTTCTTTTTTCTCTTTTATTATACTAGACATTTTAGAGCAGCATTGCGCCTACTTGTCTCGTTAATTATAATTTTAAATCTTATATTTGTATTTTTTATATGACATGAATATATATATATATATATATATATATATATATATACATATGTATATATACATATGTATATATACATATGTATATATACATATGTATATATATATGTGTATATATATATGTATATATATGTATATATATATATATATATATGTATATATATATGTATATGTATATATGTATATGTATATATGTATATGTATATATATGTATATATATATATATATATATATATATATATATATATATATATATATATATATATATATATATATATATATATATATATATATATATATATATATATATATCAGTCGAACCTCACTGAAACGGAATTTCAGGGGACCGGAATTTTCCATCTTGAAAAGGTTTTTGTTTCATGCAGGTTGTTTCAGAAAAAGCTAAGCGTACGGTTTATCTGGAAATGCAGATAATCCATATGCAATTGCTTACCTATGTATGACTTATGAAGTCTATTTTGATGCACATAATATTAATACTATATTATACCAAAATAGCTCATTTAATTATTCTAAATATGTATATAAGTACATTTTTGCATGCTGCGGTCACAGGAGTATATATAAATAAATATATAGTATATCCCCCCTCTCCTTGACTGTTGGCTTTTTATTATACCTTAATAACCGTATTTTTATTGAGATGGACTTTTAAAATAATCTAACATATTTTGGGCATGTCTTACTAATGATGCGACTTTCAGTTAAAAATCGTGCAATGATTAATATTTTTAGCATTTCAGAATCTCCCTGATTAACTGAAACTTTCACAAACACAAAGAGAGAGAGAGAGAGAGAGAGATCGCAATTAAAACCTTCGAATCGACCTCAGGGATGCATGAAACATATAAATTCATTAAAAACTCCATTTCGAATCATAATATTTCCATATCTTAGATAATAAAAGGATGTCTGTCCATCTGTCCCACTTAGCGACACAATTAGAGATCTTTACGCCAAATCTGGTGGCTTTTAGAAAATGTTGCAAAATTGACAAAACATCGCAAAATCGATGAAACTGGTGTCAAATTGTTCAACATTCAATAACAAAGGAAATCTTCACTTTTAATTAAACTTAATTTCTTTGATAATCCATGTCGCTTTGACAAATTATTAGTGGAATGCTTTTTATTCACAATAGAGTCAATTTCACTGTCTGTTGAACAGCTGCGTTTTGTTAGGGTCTTTATACGAGCGTAAATCGATAGCGTTATGGTAGGAAATGATATGACATGTATGGTTCGAAAAGTTGGCTCGCTCTTGTATGTGGATATTAGAAGCGTAAGTGCTGCAGACAGCAATACGGAAAGAAATGTTTTCTAACTTTATAGATAGTGGATGCAGGGCCTGATTAATGCACGGGTGTCCGGGGCCTGGGCCCTCTGAAATTTTGTATACTTCTCTCCTAAATTTTGTATGTATTAAAACGTTTTAATCAGAAATATTTATACATTTAAATATTTGAATAATATAAGCTGATAATGTTAGTTTTTATTTTAAATTTTGAAAATATGTTAATAGTTTTAAATATTACACATAATTTAGAATTTTACTTTTAAATAAAATGTTCTACATCTATAAAAGTGCCTTCGGGACAGTGGTCCTAAACTTTGAAATTTGCTGACTGATGATTTTTTGTATGGGGGCCCCCAATTAACACCAGGCCCTAGGCCAAACAATGGCTTAATTAGGCCCTGGGTGGATGGGAAGTAAGCTTTTGAAACTTTTTACCTCGTTTTATGACGGTCTTACCTTTCTAGTCTGATAAATATCTGACTTCAAAGTTTTAGAGTCTTAAATATTCCCTAAATACACACTGATGCTATAGCGTTTTATTTTCCTGAAGTATTTATTTCTGACATGCGTCACCATAATCTTACATGGGGAGTATATACCTTGTTTACGAAAGACCAATAGTAATAACTAAGATTATGGGATTCTGCATATATTGAGAGCTTGCAGAATATTTTTCTACGCCGATATTAAAGAGAAAAGCACGATGTGTTTTGTTTATTGTGCATGTTGATTTAATGTACTGCTAAAGTTCCTCTCTTAGGAAGAAGTGGACCCGAGCATATGGGTCGGCTGTCTAAGAAGTGAATGGTTTGTGAAGTGGTGTAATGCAAGATAAATATACTGTAGGAACGTAGATTTGTAGTGAAAATATGTATTATTTTCTCATATTTTACTGTGTAGAGCAGTAATTCCCATTAAGGGTTCCGCTGAGCAACGGGGTTCCACGTAGCAATGGGGTTCCGTGGAGCAATAAGGTTCCACGTGAATTTTCAGAAACTTGCTACTATTTTTTTAATTGTTCAAAAATCAAAAATATTATAGATTTAAAGTCACAATTATATTAAAACAAGAAATATCAATCATGCATAAAGCATTGATTATGAAACATTTTCCAACTGAAGTGCAATTTTATTTAAACATCTCTAAAATGCGATATATTCAGCACTGGTATATTTTAAACTATCACAGTACTTCAATTATTTACTATATTTGAAAACTTTAAGCTTATAGAAAAAAAAACGAACTTTATTTAAATAACGTCATCGAAATATAAATCGTCTGGCTCTCTATGTAAAAGCAATGAATATTTTATTCATTGCTCGAAACAATTTGTGAATTTTAACGTCCCTTAAAAATGTTTGAAAAAAATAGGTCCCATAGGATTCCATGTATTACACTTTTTCAAACCGGGTTCAATCCAAACTAATTCGATGACATTATTTCTTTACATTCCCATATGTCCCACAAACTGTCTGAACAACATACCATACTAAAATTTAATTTTGATAAAGTCATTTTTACGGCAGTTATCGTGCGAAGACAAACAGACCGTCAGACAGACAGACAGGATGAAAAGAATCATAAATGCTTTTCAACTATGTTGGAAAGTGGAAAAAATGAATAAAAATAACATGCACAATGTTTGTTTGTCAACAGTAAGCCAGATATAATGTGAAAATGTTTTGCATTCTTTTATTAATAAATAGAAGTTAGCAATAAATATCTTTGAAATATTTTACTCAAAAATATAAACTTATTGTCATTTATTAGTACTACTGTCTTGCACATCTATTCTGTAATTTACAAAATCTATGTATGCAAAATAGATGTGTACAAAAAGATGCGCACAATATAGATTTGTTCAACATAGATTTGAACCCAATTCAAACCTAATATGTGTCAGCCAGGTAAGGTTTTTTCGGGATTTCACCAAATATTTCAAAGGTTCCGTCAAACATAAAAGGTTGAAAATCACTGGTATAAAGAGTGTGCTGTTTTCTCTCGGAAATTTTTAAATTTTAAATTCTGAAAAAAATGCGCGTTTTAAGACTTGAACACTCTTCATACACTTTTTGAATGACAGTCGTTTGTGCATGTGTTTGTGTATATGTGCATGCATGCCTGAAGTGTGTACAGTGTAAAGAAACATAACGCGGTGAAACATTATTTGTAGATACATTTGTAAAGGTGCCAGAATGAACACGCAGTCATATTTTGATAAAAACAACAAGTTTATTCTTAAACTGTAGAAATCATAAAATAAACACCATTAGCGTAATTTACAAATAATAAATCAGAATATATATGTTCCGCCCTTTCTACCATCGTCTGCATCTACATACGCCACGCTTCACGTACCAACTCATACCATATCCCACGGTCTCGTACTTCTCACCTCGCCTTTTTATAACCTGGTTGCCAGCACCCTCTACACTCTACAGTCCGCAATCAGCGGTGCCGCTATTTAAATTTAGACTCTTATTTCCTCGGGGAATGCACTGCTTGAAAAATAAGAAGTCGAGAATTAAATTCGTTAATCCTTACACATTATGTAAAAATTTGATGCCAGCAGTATATTACATTCTCTGCATTTCCAAATTAACTTTATTTTACTAACTCAATTTACATTACCGTACAGAATAACTCGTGAAATGGTTACTCATTAAATAGCATCAAATTTTCAGTTTCTGAAACATTTTTTTTTCATACTTGAAATATGTTTGCTTTCATACTTTTTTACATACATTTTTTTTTATGCAACTATTTCGTAAAAACATTGTAGAATTGTTCCTTATAAATTGCCCCCTTTCATTTTTAAGGCCGAAAACAGGTTCTGCAAATAATACAACTTTTTTTATAATCAAATATATATCAAACCTACAAAATATATAATGAAGTCCGACGCGTTTAATTATTATTCCTGTATTTTAAAGACCACTTCAAATGTCCGATTTAAAATGAGGGAATAAAAACATTTTATTCATGTCAAATATAATATTATCTTCCATTTACTTTCAAATTTATAGGAGTAATATTCTCTGGTGACCTTTTAAACCAGCTCCATGTCTGAAGATTTATCGCCACCCGCATTCGACAAATTACCCGAATTGGGCGAAAAATGTCTGGCTATATGTCAACCAACCGCAAAAGAGAAAAGTATGCATTAAAAAGTAAAAGTTGGAGTTATTTCACTCTTTTCTTTTTCTCAAGATATATATCATAATATTAAAAGAAGTATAGTTGTTTGGAAAGCAAACAATTATTTAAAAAAAAATTCGAAATGAATTTTCTTGCTGTATGGGTTTGTATAAATACATAGCTCAAAAGTTCGAAACGTTCCAATCGACTACTGAAAAGTCGGATATAAGTGCAAAATTCTAAATGATGGTAAAATTGAAAGGGCATAAATTTTGCAGACGATATTACTCGTCCTATTATATAATCGGTAAGACTTGGGACGACGTGGATCACTTTTTAAACCAGATTCTCTCTCGCCTCACGCCCTCTTCAGTTGCACTGAGACAGGCAAGAAGGAAAGTTCGTCTCTTTCCACTCCTCTCTGCAGCAATGTTGTTTCTTGCCTCACGCTACTTTCAATCCTTCGCGCGTGAAGGTTCTGAGTAAGGTAAGAACGAACGTTACTGACCTTCACAAACATAACTTTTTACTTTAGACCCAGATAGTCCGATCTACTCGAAGGTGTAAGGTATCTGTTTGGACAGCCGGGACAGTGGTACATAATTTAAACCGAAACCCAGTAGGGACAACATCTACACGGACCTAACTTCATTCCCCTGCCACCAACCTCTCGGAGGGTATTTCGGACACAAAATTTAAAGTTCTTATACTCCGCGTAAATACGGGGATAACTTGGAGAGCTGGAAATCGAACTCGAGTCCTTATTTAGCGATATGCCGCCAAAATTCGTCGCCATAATTTCGCCAAACGTTATAGACGGAGAAATAGGTTATTCTTATAGCAGATTCTTATATTTTTCCAAGATATTGAATTTTCATCAATAAGTCCCCATTTTTACGAATTTGGCTACATTTTTATCAATTTAGAAACATTTTTATCAATTTGGCAACATCTTAAAAATCTCGCCAAGTTGGCGATATTTCGCCAATTTCGACACCAACATTTCGGCACGCGTTACCCAGAAATAGATAGATAAACAGACAGATAAATCAAGGTGTTTATATTCTAAATGTTTTCCACCTATATGTTGATTTCATCCACAGTGTACCTGTTTCATCGTTCTGATGCCTCTAATATTCAAACCACGTCAGTTTTTTTTTTATCTTGATTTCTTTTAAGCTTAACATATCAATAAGAATTCCAACACATTGGTGAATGATGTCTAGTGTGATGACGAGATTTGTGGTCTCGTATCACTTTTGCATAAAATGTCTAAATTCTATATTATGTTCTGTTTTCTATATTTATATGCATCTTTTATTATATTAAACTCTGCCAGGAACTCCCTCTCGTCATGTAGATGTGTTATTGACATTCTTTCTGTATATTTTAAATGAATCTGTAGCCATTTTATAAAAGTATTATTTATTTTCGAACGAACTCATTCAGAGAGAGTTATTTACTAGATGGCAGCACTGCTGCAGTAATTTCATATCCACTTCCCCTAAGGAAAGTTCGGACTAGTTAGTCCGTCGTCTGTTTACAAACTATATATGCTCAAGTGATAACATGTTTACAAATATCATCCACATACCGGAGGTTAAAGCCCTTGTGGCTAGGCACTCCTGCAAGAATTCTACATACCTCGACATTTATCTCTCTTTCCCCTAACTGATTTCTTGAAGTGCAGTTCACGATCGTGACGCTCAGTTCGGATTTCGGGAGTCTGTCCTCCAGGCAGATTCCTGGAGACTCGTGAGCTGAAGAATGTTGCCGTTTTTCGTCGTCGACCATCCAGTGGTTCGATCTCGAGACTCATACCAGGAATACTATTAACATCGAGACTGCGTGTGGAATGATCTCGAAGTTCATACCAGGAATGTCAATCACTACGTCGCTGAGTTATCCTGAGACTCAAGTCGAGTTTGTTTCCGAGTCGATACCTGTTGGAGCTCTGTTGAATGAAGCCACGAGCCCAGGTCGGGCCATTCTGGAGAATCCTAGAATGTGTGTGCCACCTTTCTTTGCGAAACACTGACATTACCCCGTTGTTGTTGTTGTTGAAACCCAGACCGTCCGACCTACCAGAAAGGTGTAAGGTAACTGTTTGGACGGTCGGGAAGTGCCACCCAATTTAGACCGAAACCCAGTGGGGGAGGCATCCACAGGGACCGTACCCTCCGTCCCCTACCACCAACCTCTCGGAAGGACTTTCGGACCCACATGTTTAACGTGATAGTACTCCGCATGAACACCGCGGCAGTTTTGGCAGCGGCTGGAATCGAACCCGGGCCTGCCGAGTGCAACTCCAGCGCGCTAACCAATGGGCTACCGCGCCCTGACATTACCCCGTTGAAGACCCAGACCGTCCGACTCGTCCAGAGGACTAAGAGCAACTATTTGGACGGCAATGTGTCAAGACGGGAATTCCGAAGGCATCAGAAGTCGCAACGGATTCCCGCTCGACACGGCAGACCGGAGAAAGTCTAACTTTCTCCAATTTTTTATACCCAGGTTCGAAACACACCTCCCGTCAGTTGGAGAATTCCAACTGATGACCTGTGAAGGAAACCCAGCAAATACCAAAAGTACGAAGAAATTACCTTTACCTTCAAGAATTCACCAGTAGCTGAAAACACATAAATCAATACAACTTCTACTCAAATAAGAACACAATTTAATTTCAAATCCAATATTTATTAATTATTCAAGAAGTGGAGTTGCATATCAAATACAATTTCTGAATTAATAACTGAAAACCACTGGACCTCTTCCACCAGGAATCATCGGCTCTTTGCCGGAACTAAAATAATCAATTCTAAAATCCAATTTTATCAGTATTACATATTAATTTCACAATTTCAATTATTCAACAAAACATGGTATGGTCAGAGAGAAAACACACTCGAGGAACGCTTAAGGCTTAATTTACTTTAATTCAATTTAAATTATGATTGCTTACTGTTCTTAAATTAAGGATGGTAGCTGAAGTTAACAATATATAATATGATTAAGGAAGGCAGCTGAAATCAAAGGCGAAGTGTTCTTCAGAGTCGACGCTCAAGTCCAGACGTCTGCCAACAGCACGTCTAAATAATTCAGGCTTACCTCACAAAACTTGAAAAGGACTCACGGTAGGAAAAGCGTAGGCATCCACTGGCAGATTCCCTCGGGACAAACATTGCCCCGCTCCAGCAGGAACGGCAGAACCGCAGTTTCCGGCAAGGTGCCGGATCAGGTACTCCAAGGGACGTCCAGATTCATTATTTGCTTTTTCTGGTCCCGGTCGCGGATTCACGTGAGGTTCTCAATCATCATCCACACAGCGATCGACGGTCTGCGAGGGCAAGGCATCAGATCTCAGCAGAGGCGACGGTGTAGCAGTGGCATCTCTCCCGACCCCCACAGCGACAGTAACCCAGCCTGAGGGATGGGCCCTGAGCCATTCGTGGGTTCGAAGATGTTTCCAGGGAGAGAGCCCCGAAACAAGAATCACTCAGCTTTTAAACACTCCGGGTGGATCCAGGACCCGGCCAATAGAAAATAACATGGGCTCACATCTTCACATTTCCTCCAATCCAAAATTCCTTCCACTTCAAAAACATCCAGGGATCCGCCCTTACCAACGGCAAATTCACAAGGCACGTGCAGCTGCCACGTGAAGTCAAGAAGAACGAAGACACTTGTCTCCGCCAGCAAACAGGTGCGACCCAGACTAACGGACGCCGTACGTTGTTCCTCGAGTGTGCGAGAATTATTACGGAATAAAAATGGCCACAATTCAATACAGATTTTGATACGTTTACATATGCTCAAATATATACAATGACATGAGGGTTCCAGGACACAGATTAATTAAATAAAAGTTTAAAAAGTACACAAATTATGCAGTTTACAAAGGAGTGACGAATTCCGTCACGACACCCCGTGTGGGCGATTGGTTGATGTTGGGAGCTACGACATTTTCACGGCGACTTGAAAATCTAGGTAAGCGACCTTTATGTTCAAATCAAGAAATATCTGACGCACAGAAATTGCTGAGAGAGAACTTTGGAATGGAGAGTGCAACCACCAACTGTAATTTATAACTCCTGTTTATTACGTATCAGATTTCGCTAATTTCTAAAATAATTATTTCTCTCGAGAGCGTTCTTCGCTGTTGTGACCATACCATTCTATATATGTAAATGAGTATTTAATGTCTTGCCACATGATCTTTAATTACGATGTGATGTTATAAATATGGCTATGAGCCAATGGCTTTATTATATCATTTCTAGTAAAATTCCGAGGCCTGAGTCCAGTGGGGTTTTCAGCTGATAAGGATTCAGTTGCTTGTGTTTGATAACTCCATATCTTAATTTCTTTAACAAAGGAATATTCTAATAAATTATATACTTGTCATTAATTGGACTTCTGAATTGTGAAATGTTTATATTGTGTTTTTAGCCGAAGACGAGGTCCTTACAAGGTAAGGTTTTATTTGTATTTCTGGATGTATTCCGGCCTTATTCATCGGGTAGGTTATTTTGGAGTTTTCACTCCTGGACGAGAGGTCAGAACCTGGTGTTATAAAAGTGTCTGGGTGATGGCATGAGTGTGAAATGAGAATTCGATTGCAGATTTGGAGATCTGCTGGTGCTGGTGTGGACGAATTGTCTTATCCTGTTGTTTTCGTATTGAAAATCCACAGTTCATGAGAACGTCGAATAACATCGTATTTGGAGAAAATGGCACCCACGTAAATCCCGTTATGACACTACCACCATATTGCCGTCCAAATAGTTACCTTACACCTTTCTGGTAGGTCGGACGGTCTGGGTGTCAACAACAACAACTACCACCATATTGTATCTCTAAATTATGGCATGACCATGTTTAGTTTGTTTCCTTTTATCATTTTGTGCCACTCTTTCGCTTTTAATTTTGTATTAATATTAGCTTTAGTTCTCGTTTATCACCGTAGCTGAATTTTAGCATTCTCACTAGTATATGGCTAAGCTGTCATTTGATGGGTTGGTCTTGATATTTTCGCATTTAAGATGGAAATTAAGCGTTTCCGAAATGCTCATCTGCTTTTGTCATAGTTTTTGCACAGCAATTTAAGCACAGCAAACGTGTTTATATATTGCTATCTCGGTGTCACGTTTGGTATTTAACTTACAGTCTGTTTCAAAATTATAAGACCACATAAAATTCCACCCTTTCTCAACAAAGACAACATTGAATGTGAATTTCAAAGAAGGTGTATGAAACAAAACAGCTTTGCAGTGTTAATTTAGCTTAGAAAAAAAAAAGAGATCGAATATTATTTTCGTGCCAAACGATTTTTCGAAATCACGGTGTTACATAAATATAAGACCACTTTAGATTTTCTAATAATGCAAACGATTTTTGTTTAACTTCGGAGTTTAACTGTAACCAAAACCATCTGGAAAAATTGGAAAGAAAGAAAAAGGGCAGAAATTCAGAATTGAACTGTTTGATTCGTTGGATTATTAAAATGCCTAATGGAAGTGATTTGTCTGAAGTAGAAGTGCGAAAAGTTTGGTTCTACAATGGAAAAGGAAAGTCGGAACGTGAAATAAGTAAGATTCTTAATCGTTCTAAAACGGCTATTCACAATTTTTTGAGTAAAAAAGAATTGTATAGAAAACAGAAAAGATCTGGCCTCAAAAAGCAATTAACAGCTCTTGATAATAGACAATTTTTCCAGCTTTCAACGAAAAACTACCAGTCCACTTATAAAATAGCACAGCAGACAAGTAAACAAGTGTCATGTAACTGTGTGGCTAAGTTTAAAGTCGAATGTTGATGTGATAAACTTCGGAAACTAAGAAGGAAACCACGACTTCTTAAACATCATGAAGAATCACGTCTGAAGTGGGCAAATAATGTCATGTCCTGGAACTCTACATGGAAAAATATAATATTTTCAGACGAGAAAAAATTTAACTTAGACGGTCCGGGCGGCAATAACTACTACTGTCATGACTTAAGGCAAGAATCTGGTGAGTTCTTCAGTAGGCAGATGGGAGGCGGTTCCGTTATGGTATGGGGCGCTTTCTCATATGCAGGAAAATGCGATCTGCAAAGAGTTTATGGCAAAATGAACTCAGACAGTTATCAACAAATATTATACGGACATCTGATACCCTTCGGGCCACTTTTAGGGCCGAAATGGAAGTTCCAACAAGATAATGCTCCCAGTCAAACATGTAAATCAACAAAAGCATGTCTCAAAAGAGAAAAGATTGATGTTATATCTTGACCAAGCCTTAGCCCTGACTTAAACCTCACAGAAAACTTGTGAGATTATTTGTCTCACCAAGTATACGAAAACAACAAACAGTATCATTCGACACATAAATTGGAAGCCGCTATTATGGAGAAATGGGACAATATTCCGCAAACTGTCTTTAAAAATTTAATTAAATCGATGCCAAATTGTGTGTTTCAAGTTATTCAGAAAAATGGTGGAGCAACAAATTTTCCACATGTGATCTTATAATTTTGTGGCAGGTATTTGTGCCACGTTTTGCTATATTGCTGTTATATATATTTTTTATTATTTTTTTCTAAATGAATTTCGCACATGTTAGTTCCTAAATTTTATTTAAAACTTGTTCTGACATGGAGTAGCTTTGATTTTGAATAAAAAAATATTTCATTAATTACCTAAATAACAAAAGGTCTCGTGGTCTTATACTTTTGTAACAGACAGTACATCAGTTACTGCAATGCTCTTTTCCCGTTGTCACTATTTTAATTTAAAATGAGTATTTTCTAGTGAACTCACAACGACTGCAATTTACATTCAAAAGCCGTCTGAAAGCTTCGGAAGCTCGTTCCCGAATTGTCGCAGTGAACTAGAAATGGCTTTTCCTTGCGGTGGCAAGTAATTTTCCAATTGGGAGTGATTATATTCTGTATCGAGATAGAGGGCGTTGTTGTGGTTTTGTGATGCTTGAAGTTCATTATCACTGTCAATGCAGATCAGTTTTGATGGGCGTTTCACATTATAATGGATTCTATTGCCAGTTTAAACGTTTAGCACCATTAATATAATCCTGATTTTATTTTGAACAAATATTAATCTGCTTAAAATTAACTATCAGTAATTTATTTTAAATTAACTATTTATTAATAAATTTCTGTCGTCATAAAGATATATATTGTAGTATATTTTGAGCTCTTATCTCGAAAATTTCAGTTACCTTAACTTTTAACCTTAATTGATTTTTCTATACCTTTTTTGTACAGGGGAATATTTTTATTTTATATTTGAATTATTCTATTCTACTCAAATGATGTCATGGTTTCATATATTGGCAAAAATCGGAGATTTAAGTCATTCTGACTAGGAACTCCTGGAGCACACTGCGACCGGAACTTGGCATGAAGATATATGTTTTGGGTATAATTTTTACAAAATATTTACAATAATTTACTAAATTTAAAATTCTGACATAATAACATGAGCAGTATTGCTATATAAAGAAAAGAATATAGCGGTCGTAATTCAGATCTCAAGATATAAATATTATATAATTGCTGAATGTATGGTATACTTTAATTCTCGAAAAACATGCTATTGTCCAAATAGCTCAATGGATAGACGAACCATCAATTGGCTAGGTGTTTCGAATCTCAAATTACTTAATTTATATTTCAATTTGACTTCCATTCCGCTTTAAACATCAATGTATTTGTAATTTTCATGGTGTGAAAATATGGACAGAGCAAGGAAAATCAGGATATAGAATACAAACATAAGGGTGAAATACAAAGAAAAGTGGAAGGAATCGGAAAAGCTATGGAATCAGATAAGAAAATATGAGCAGCGTATATAAGCACAAATAAAATAATAATGTAGCAATTTATTTATGTGTGCTTAAATACGTTGCTCATGTTTTTCTTATCTTTTACACAAAGTGTTTTTCGCATGTTGACTATGGAATCAGTTTGGGAGTTTTGGTGAAATGTTCACCATATGTAAGTACACTATTCACTGATAAATATGAGAGCTTGATTTATAAATCAACATATGGCATGTCGCTCAAGAATCAATATTCATTTCAATAGAACTACCTCATTGAATGCATATCATTTTAATATTTAACAGTTATGATTTAAAATAATAAAGCACAGCTACATATTTATGGAATTGTGTTCATACTGCAAAATTTTTATTATTTACAACTATATGCGGTGTAACTTTTGTTAACTCTCATGTTTTAACGATGATTTTTAACCTATGCCCCCTTTTTTAAGCAGCCATAGCTAATGATACATACACCCGCTGCATGTTATATCCGTATCCACATAGGAACACTTGGCAATTACCCCAATTCGTACACTAGAAATACCCCCAGTACGGCTCGCCTTGCAGGCAGATTAGCGTCCACGATAGGTACAAAAATCTACAACATTTACATCATTCTACATTGTTTGTTTTGCTTGAAATGTTTTTGTAAAAAGTATTAACACTAATTTAATCTAAAACGTGTTATTGAATGTAATCATCCTTCTTGGCGATAATTTTAACATGTGGTTGCTCTTTTGAAGCAACTATGCCCTTTTATAATATACGTTCAACATTTGGTAACAATCTTTTATAAAATACTTTCAATATAATACACTTTCAACATTTAGACAACTATTTAAATAATTGTCTTTTATGAAATAATTGCATTATTTTATTACTCTTTTTAAAAGCATTTATTCACTTTCATAAGATATATCAATGTTTGGTAGCACTTTTATCATTTATTCACACGTGCAAAATACTTTTAATATTTGGTTGCCCTTTTTCTAAAATTGTATATTTTTTATGCTACAGCTGTATTCATTGTTGTAAATGTTTAGTGAAACATTTTTAGAACCGAGCTTCAATGTTTTACTGCGGTTTATTTTTGTAAATAATTAAAATCATATTATTTTTTTATTATTATTACTTTCCTTATATACATAGTATAATGTATAAGGAAAGTATTGTGATGGGATTCAAAATTCGAATTCGAGTTTTCGATGGGAGAGCAAGTTTCAAGCATCCCTGATCACGAATCGAACATTTTCAAGGTGATATCTGTATAAGTATGTGTGTGTGTATGTGTGTGTGTGTGTGTATGTGTGTGTATGTCAGTGAGATTGTGGAGACGATATCTCATGAACAAATGGAGCGATTCGAATGCAATTTGGTACAAAAATTACGATCCGTGAATACTAGAATCCTATTGTTTTTAAACATAATCGAATGTTCAGAATCCCTTAATCTCTACCCCCCCCTGAGTGAAATTTTGAAAAAATCATTAAAAAATCAAAACTTTTATTAAAGTTACGAAATAGACATTCTTACGTAATTTTTCCTTAAAAAACGATTGACATAGGTTTTAGAACGCTAGCATGAACCGTTCGCGAGAAATTGCACATTTTTCAAATAAATTTATCAAAAAATTCCATAAATTAAAAAAAATACTAATAATTGAGAAACATGCTCACTTTTCATATGTAATATCATGCAATACATTTGGTGACATAATTCTTGTGGATCAAGTTCGTTCCATTCATGAGAAAAGATACTTTGAGTACTACTTTTGTATTTGAACTCCAATAGTCATAAGAATAACTAATTTCTCCGTCCATAACGCTTGGCGAGATTTTGCCGGTGAATTTGGCGGAATGCCGCCAACTTAGCGACTTTTAAATGTTGCCAAATTAACGAAAATCTCGCCAAATAGATAAACATAACGCTAAATCAAAGTGACTACTAATTGACGAAACTTCAATATCTTGGAAATAATATAATTATCTACTATAGGAATAACCATTTTTTTTTACTTCAAAAGGAGTAAATTCATTGCATTAAATAAGGAAAGTCATGTGCTCCACACATCAGATTATTTTCTAATGTTTTATGCACATATCAAAATTTTTACCACCCATTACAAAACGGAGATTTATCTTTTGAGAATTAGCATTTTAAATCACGGGGTATAAATACTAATATTGTCGAATCTATTTTAATAGAATAGATTTGTTATAATGCCAACACTATAACGAAATATTAATGGATGAGAAGATCCAGTGGATCTACACAAACAAATATTTACTTCCGTGAAAACAACTATAATAAAGTTTTAACTTGAAAAGTATATTTGAACATTAAACAAAAATTATTCCTGGATAGATATATCTCTTTTGAAATCGTGACAACATTTTCTCGGTACCAGATCAAATAAATCTCAACTTATAACAAAGCGCCGAATTTGACATGTTAAATAATGTGGCCCAGACATGATAAAACAGAATCAAAATCATTTATATTCTACACGTTTAAATGGCTGTACACATCCATTGCGTTGATAAACGAGTTTCAATTTCTTTAAAATAACAATAGATGGAGATATCTCATTTTAATTATTTTCCTTTGAATTTTGGTGTTGAAGTGGCAATTATATCATTTATTTTTTGCAAAGACTTCTGTTTATCTGGGTATAACTATTGATTTTAAGTAAAAATTATTTTTTCACGTAGTAATACATCCGTATATGATTATTGGTTGAATTACTGTCAATACGTTATCATTCATCTAAATGCCGAAATTAAATACGAAAAACGTCATAGTAAAACATCCCATAGTACGATTAAGAAAATGTATTACGCATATATACGGGTTGTGTATTTTTGTTTGATATGAGATTTTTATTTCTGTATTAGCAGTATACCCGTTCTTCGTACGGAGTATATTATATAAAGAAACTTATAATTCGCAATCATGTGCAAATTCGGTTAAAATAATAAATTTATTGATCCTAAAGGGAAGTTTAAGAATATATGTTCTCACTATGCAAAATTATCTTCACGGGCAGATCTGAAGAATGAAACATCCTGGCCCCTTTTGGAAACAAATTTACAAAAAAAAGGAATTGAATCAATATATGCAACCCCGTACTACTTATATTGTCGCAGATTAGAAAATATGCCAGTGTGTCAGTAGAAGATTACCCGTATTACAATACGAGTCTCAAAAATCTTTGCCAGAATAAAAGAGATGTCGTAGTAAATTGAAAATATCAATAATCCCCGTACTCTTTATACCAGAAGGTCGTATTTTTGTGTGTGTGTGTGTGTGATTCAAATATATGCCAATATATATCAAAACATATGCCAATATACCTGTACTACTTATATTCTCGTAGATTAGAAGATATGCCCGTGTATTTGTAGAAGATTACTCGTACAATGTACAATATATGAATTTAAACAATTTTTGTCATAATAAAACAATTGCATAATAACTTGAAAATATCAATAATCCCTGAAAATATCAATAATAATAACGTTTAAACCTGAAGACCGTAACTGATATTATCCAGTCGAAAATGCTATAAGAAAAATCAAATCATTCTTCTCTAAAATATATTTTTATATCCATTTATTTATTATTCAAATCAAAAGAATAATAATTAAAATTAACAGACAGATTTAATTTAATTGCGTTTCTGAGCAACATGATATAAGATAGAATCTTCCTCATAAACTGCGAAATTAAATAATTGATTTCTTCCCCATTTTGATTTCTTTATACTTTTCATTGTTCTGTAAAAGCTTGTTTAAAATAAACCATGGAGATAGATTTCCAATTTAAATCATGTTTCAAGCAATTCATGTTTTCAGAAAGTGACTAATTAGCGCACAAAATCTCCCATCAAACTCAGAGATAAAGTGTTAATTCACTTTCAAACGATTTTCAAGCTTTTTGTTTGGATAAACCCCGGAGTTAAAGAGTAGAACTCCTTGGTAAAAGTTTCGTTTTCCATTAATATCTCGACAATCCCTGGTCTTAGATATCCGAAACTTAGGCAAAATTTATGAGGGGCTATTTCAAGGCTATCCACAAAATTTCATCAAATTCGGTTTAGCCGTTCTCCCGTGATGACGGGACAAACAGACAGACAGACAGACAAATTTTCAATTTTATTTATATGGATTATAGATAACGATAATATCGGATGCACAGTAAAACCCAGAAATATTATAAAAATGTATTTTATCTATAAATTTCACATTCATGAGTAATTTGTACGTACTATGCCAAAATATCAAAACCTGATGTACATTTCAAGCGTTCTTTTTTTTGACAAACATTGCATGTCTTCAACTCCCACTCTAACCTTTCACATTATCAGTTCATTTATTCAAAATGTGTCCTTCCTATTGACACAAAAGCTTTCGGTCGAGTTCCCATTCACGTCCAACGACCGTAATTTAACAGTCGGAACCGCTAAGAGGCTCTTAAGGATCCCAATCGGAGCCTCTCTTTGTATCCCAAACGACATTCAGTCACGGTGACAAGTAATTTTCCAATCGAAGCCCTATTCCGAGTTGATCTCAGTCGCAGAGGGTGATAAAATGGTTTTGTGGCATATTTCGCTTAAAATTGTCAAAGCGGCTAAATTTGGAGGAAAACTGTCTCAAAAGTAGGGCGTTTTATTAATATTTCTCGTTTGCTTGAACAATCAGTATGTTTGCATGTAATAGTAAAGTTAGTTTAAAAATAATAGTAAAGTAGGTTTTGAAGAAACATGAATAAATAAGATTTATTGGCGAGACCAGTTCTATGTAATTTAGGGGTGCCTACTATCTGCAGGATAATCCTTCTCTGGAAGCAGTATTCTCCTACAGGGCCCTTTTCCGTCGACCCAAACCTTTCGACTTACAAGAAGGTGTTGAAGACCCAGACCGTCCGACTCGTCCAGAGGACTTAGAGCAACCAGTTGGACGGCCGGGATTACAAGAAGGTGTAAAGTATCTGTTTGGCCGGTCGATACAGTACCACCGAATTCAAACCAGAGCCCAGTGGTGGGGGGGGCAACTTCTACAGGAACCGTACCCTCCTTCCCCTACTACCAACCTCTAGGAAAGACTTTCAGATGCACATATTAAGAGCACCCTTACTCCGCGTGATGACAGGACTCCGAGACTCAAACTTGACTCCTACGGGTGAAATCCCCGTACTCTAATCACTGGGCTGTTTGACTAAAAGACCCCACTACGGAGCCTTTTTAGTTCTATAGAAATGTTCGCTTGTGAGAAAAATAACACGGACGCTTTAGGTTGATAAGTGCGAGTTATTATACAATGGGGGATGGGTTGCGAAAATTTCAAAAGTATGTACATTCGAATGTGATTTAAGAAATTAGCTGGCATTAAAACTAATAAAAAATAATATCTGCAGTCACTAAAAAAAGTTAATAACACCCGAGTATAAGTAATTTAAAAACATTAATAAAGACAAATTTGGAAATACATTATCCCAGCCCAAACTTTCTCGAATATAGTCATAAAACCACATCTCCACGAAAGTTACAGATATGAGATGTCTAGACACTGACATCTCCGTTCCCAAAACAAACTATCTACATGATAAAAAAAGACGGATATTATAAAAATACGGTGGAACCCACATATAGCGAAGTCGTAAGGGATACGAAAAAAATATGCGTTGTACCCAATGTTCGCAATAACCGATAAAACGTTGTTTATGTATGAGATAAACACGGATGACTTTATAATTTATCGCGTTTTAAATTTTGCAGAAGATATTCACGTTCCAACAGCTTGTTTCATTTTCCACACAGAAAAATAATCCCTATTCTCTAGCTCAATTCGTTTTTATGCTTCTTTTCGAACGTTTTTATGCTTCTTTTCGAACGTTTTTATGCTTTTTTTCGAACGTTTTTATGCTTCTTTTCGAACATTTTTATGCTTCTTTTCGAACGTTTTCATGCTTCTTTTCGAACGTTTTCATACTTCTTTTCGAACGTTTTTACAAAGCATAAATGGTGAAAGGTGCGATATTTATACTTTTATAAGCAACCAGTAATATATTATTAAATTATTTTTAATATGCATCGAAAAGTAATGCATTCTCTTAACACAAAACTATATCAGAACTGCTAATTTTTTCATATATTCTTTTAAAGCATAAACATTCCTATTCTCAGCATCTATGCTCGACAAATATCATCAGGAAAATTTCCAAAAACTAAATGAACTAGGAGTTAGGGACTTTTCTTCAAGGGCTAACATAGGGTAAATGAAACAGGGAGAAAAATGTCCCCTTGATGCCCCAACTCAGCACGTTCACATAATCGCAGTGACATAAAATTTGGAGCGCCGTTATCTTTTGTGATACATTTTAGACCGGAACTCAGTGGGGGCGGCATCCAAAGGGACCGTACCCTCCTTTTCCTACCACCAACCTCGCGGAAAGACTTACGAACCTACAAATTTAACGTGCCCGTACTCCGCGTTAAACACGGAGACAGTTTGGGTATAGCCGGGAATCTAACTCGGGTCGTCCGAGTGCCATTCTCGAGTGCTAACCACTGGGATGCCCCACCTCATTTCTAATCATCTGTAAATGCCATCTGTTTCTCATCATTTTATTTTGCCATTCGTTTTCATTATGGTTTTTTAATTTATTTGATGTTACGCAAATATTTCCATCCTATATTTCATTTTATACATATATTTAACATTTTTATTTTCAATCCATTGTTCGACAATTTAATGCATTTTCCGTACAATTCGCACGGAATAAACTCTGCCCACGTCTTCTCCCCACTCATTCTTCTCATTATCGCTTCATTTACCCGGACGTGCCCTACTCTGCTGACACACACACAAGTCTAAAATCCCATTCACTCCCAACGACCATCATTTAACACCCGGAAACGTTAAAAGGCTCTCGGGACTCCCATTCGGAGCATAGCTGAGGACGACCAAATGACAGTCATCGGCGACGACAAGTAATTCTCGAATACAAAACGTTTGTATTCAGGAGGGTTTGCTCGAATACTGAGGGGGGGGGGTGCTAATGGGATTCTGTGGCGTCTTCAATTCATTATGAATGTCAAATCAGGTGAGTTTGGAAAAATACTACCTTGAAACTTTAATATTTTCGTAGCGTCTTTGGTCTGTTTGCATATTCGGTATGGTTTGTAAAGTAAATACAGTGTTTCTTTCAGGCATTCATCAGGAGGGGGAAGGGAATTTTGTTATGTTACCCAGCTAAATGTTAATAAATCCAGATATTAAGGAAAGTTTTTTTTTTTTTTTTGCTTTATTTAGTGATTTGGAACAGAACAAGTGTAATAGAAACGAAAACGGCATGTGAATAGGGTTTAGAAATCTTCACGGAGTTCAGCGATTAATTTCAAAATAAGATTTTATGGATGTGTGTGGCCCAAATTGCAATATATATATGTGTACAATATATATATATATATATATATATATATATATATATATAATATGAAAACACCGTGAAATACAACATTACAAAAACATCCGAAATCACACTTAAAAGGCGCAAAGCTGCACTAAAAAGAGGATTAAAATATTTTCAAAAAGAAAAGAGGTATGGATGGAAACAATATACCAAAAGATGGCCGGGGGGAGTTGTGACCCCCTCACCCCGGTTAAGCATGCTTTGCGTCGCGACAACACTCCCGGAGAGCCGGTATATTGCAAAAAAGAATACGAATGTATCAAATTGTAAGATGTAAATAGACAACATACACAAACAAATATAACATGTTTGTTTGTGTATGTTATATTTGTTTGTATATGTTGTCTATTTACATCTCACAATTTGATACATTCGCATTCTTTTTTGCAATATACCGGCTCTCCGGGAGTGTTGTCGCGACGCAAAGCATGCTTAACCGGGGTGAGGGGGTCACAACTCCCCCCGGCCACCTTTTGGTATATTGTTTCCATCCATACCTCTTTTCTTTTTGAAAATATATATATATATATATATATATATATATATATATATATATATATATTGTATATATATATATATATATATATATATATATATATTGTATACATATATATATATATATATATATATATATATATATACAGGATGTCCCAAAAATATTGACCTTGGCTTTTATTCCTTAAATATTGATCTTAGACATATATAATAGATTACAAAGTTGCGCAAAAAAAGGTACAGAATTTTATGAAATTGATAAAAATTTTCAGGGATTAAATTTGAAGAAATACAAAATTTAAATTTTTATATGGACCCCGTACAAAAACATTTCCAATGAGCAAAATGCACTATTAAGGTGATGTACAAAATTTCAGCATTTTATCTTAAAAGTCCCAGAGATGTGCTTAATCAAAGTTGGTGAGGGATCAATCACAAATTAAAATGTAAATGTTTAGAGCAAGAGTGCAAATGACGCAACGCAGAAATGCATAGGCAAATAATATCTGCCTCTTATCTTTAATGGATCTTTGGCATTGATGGAAAATATTTTGAACAAGCTTTGTAATCTTTGCGTAAAGTTATTATTTCTACACCGTATAGATACTTTTGTATCAATAAATAGCAAAATTATTAGTTATTTATGTAATCATTGTTTTCTTTCGTAATTTGTGTATGACCCCTAAAACGCGATCTGCCGAAATGATTTTTTCTCTCTGCGAACCCATGTCGAGGCATCGAAAAAGTGGTTTAAATCAGTATTTTTAATTGTGAACTGCACTCAAATCAGTTAGGGGAAAGAGAGATAAATGTCGAGGAATGTAGAATTCGTGCAGTAGTGCCTAGCCACAAGGGCTTTAACCTCCGGTATGTGGATGATATTTGTAAATCAGCATCTATGGGATTTTCTATGATGAAATGCTGAAATTTTGTACATCACTTTATTAGTATATGGAGCACGTTTTGCTCATTGGAAATGCTTTTGTACGGGGGTAGTATAAAAATTTAAATTTTGTATTTATTAAGATTTAATTCCCTTGAAAATTTTAATCGATTTCATAAAATTCTGTACACCTCCTTTTACGCAACTTTGTAATTTATTATATAAGATCAATATTTAAGGAATAAAAGCCGAGGTAAATGTTTTTGGGACACCCTGTACATATATATATATAGGACAAATAGAACCCCCCCCCCCGTTCTTGAAGTTCTAAAAGAAACATTGGGGGTGCATATGTGCCATAAAATAGACAAAAATTTACCAAGTTCTTAAAAGTATTAACGTTTTTCAGAGTGAACTTTTACACATTTTATAGTTTTGTTAATATGAAATGATATGCAAGTGAAATAATATTTCATCTCTGATTACGATATGATACCTTATTTTTAACATTGTCAGATAGTTTGAGCTAAACATCAATTAGTTATAAATTTTTCTCTTTCAAAAGTTAAATTTGAAGAATAACCAACAAACGATTTCGGTGTTTGAAACCTAGCTCGGTTGTCACGGTCGCCAAAATGAAACAAAAACTGTAAATAAGTTCACTGATAAAATATAAAAAAAAAACGTCTGCTATAAAATGAAATATCTCAAGTACGGTTGAATGACCACAAATAGATTTAATTAAGAAAATTTAGGATATTCTTACCGTTGCATGAAGTTTTTTGTGTCTAGTCGTTCTCAAGTTATAGCTAATAGAATAGAGCATTCTGGGATTTATAAATTTTGTTAACAGAATTCCGAGATTTTAGATTTTTCTCATAACTTATGGTTCAAGTCCAACGTGTAAGCAAAGTTTCAAATTTCAGCTGTTTGGGCTGCGAAATTTACTTTGATGATATGAGCTGTATGATAGCCTGAAAGTATCTGTTAATGTTAATTCCAAACATCGCGCTCTTCGAAACATTCTTGGCGTATTCGTGAAAGCATATCTCCACAAAAATTAAAGATAGTGAGATGTCCAGACCCGTGGTTCTCAAACTGTGGTCCGCGGAACACTGGTGCTCCATGAAGCCACATCAAGTGTTCCACGAAAAAATCAAATACACAATTAAAAATTGTTGCAAGAGAAAAATCAATGCAATGTAATGGCTACCCGTACTTAGAAGCTTCTGTTGTATTGTAAAACCCCTATTACACCACAGTAATTTGGGACAGCAAACCGTTCGCAAAACAGATTTAAGAACGCTCCAAATCTATTTTGTGAACGGTTTTCTGTCCCAAATTACTGTCTTGTAAGAGGGGCTGAAGTGTTCAGAGCAAAAAAATGTCAGAGTTTAGTGTTCCCCAACTTCAAAAAGATTGAGAACCACTGATCTAGACACTGACATCTCAGTTCCCAAAACAAACGATCTACATGATAAAAAAGACGGGCATTATACAAAAACAACGAAACCCACATTTTGCGAAGTCGAAAGTGATAGGTAAAATTATGCGTTGTATCCGATATTCCCAATAACCGATAAAAAGTTATTTAGGTATGAAATAAACAAGCTGAATGAATTTATAATTTGTCGCTTTTTAAATCCTTAAGAGGATATTCACCCTCCAACTGCTTGTTTCATTTCCCTATTTTCCCCTATGGCATATAGTCCCTAATCTGTAGCTCATTTAGTTTTCATGTATATTTTTTAAAAATGTGAAATTTATGCTTTTTTAAGAAAGCGATAAAACAGTTTAAAAATATTTTTATTTTGCATCGAAAATTAATGCAGTCTCTTAATACAAAAATATATAAGAATTGCTAAGTAATTTATGTATTTATTTAAAGCACAAACATTTATTCGCAGCATGTTCGACACATATCATAGAAAAAATATACTAAAATCTCGCTGATATATTTTTTTCCTATTTTTCCCCAACTTACCACGTTCAACTAATCGCAGTGACATAAAATTTGGAATGTAGTTATCTTTTGGGGTATTTTTTAATTCTTTTAGTTTCTCAAACTTATCAATACAGCCCGTTGAAGGCCCAGACCACACGACCAACCCAAGGGTTTTCGGTAGCAAAATGTGTGGCCGGGCAATACAGCCCGTTAACGGTATCAACACAGCTCGTCAGCAGTATCAAAAATCTTATGTGGGCAGCACATAACTTTCGCTGCAGACTCATATTTGCCTTCTCTTTGTTTCTTCAATAATTCATGACATTGAGTTCAATTGCACAAAATAACAACCATAATTATTTAAATTATTAAAAGCCGGCACTGTCCGGCACATTTTAATCCGGCACATTTAAATTTTAATAATTATTTAAATTATTAAAAGCCGGCACAGTGCCGGCACTTAGCCGGCACTGTCTACCTCTCATTATACGGCGTAACAATACTCTTTTATTAATCTTAATCTTTTTTTTAATATCTTCTTCTTTTAATCTTTTTTTTTTTTTTTTAATCTTAGCGCTAAAGACCGCTAAAAAGCTCAAACTATAGCACTAATAGTTGCTGCACTGTAAGCGTGTCTATATTTTTCCTTTATAGTATTAAATCTTCAAAAATTAGACCTTAATTTCTGAGAAAAATCCACTTGACTAAGTAAAAGGAACGAGGTCTGTTCTACTCACCCAGTCCCCCCCCCCAAGTAATTAAAAATAGAAAAATTGGATGCTGTTTATATGAGAAAGTTCTACATATTATCTTACTTCCTCAGTTAAACTTGCTAATGAAGATTTAACACTTTAGCGGAATGATTTTATTTCTCCAGTTTCGGGGTTTAAAACTTCAGCTTTCAAAAACTGGCATTAATTATAATTAAATTTTAAGAAAATATAATTTTACTCGGTTGTTGAGCAGTAACTAAAAGTTTAAACGAAATTTCGTAGAATGCGTTGCGCTTGAAGCAATCTCCTTTATTCGCCACGAAATGCTTCTTTCAGTGTTCCATGAACAATGATTCAGTCGAATGTTAAAAATGTATTGACATGTAATTAATTTCTCATAATATTATATCGAGAAAATATTTTATTTTTCCAAAAATTTTCGAATTCATGTTTTGGATGGAAAATTACGCTTTAGGACATAGCATTATCCGTAAGTGTATCAGAGAGTGAAATGTATGGACAAAGGAACTCAAAAACGAATGCCAGTATGAAATTTTACGTGTCGTTACATTGTGTTAAAAACTGGAACTAGTTATAATGTTGTAATCTGTATGATTAGATTAATGATTATTTAAAATTAAAAATTTTCAAACAGATATTTAATATATAAATAAGTGATTATTCTTGGAACAATGATAGCATAAATAATGAAGTTGTAAAGAACCTAGTTGCTCTAACCAAGAATCGAACCCTGGATCTCCGAACTGGTCAGCCGACGCTCTACCGTTGAGCTACTGGGACGAAATTGCAAGCTCTTATTGTCGAAGTGGATTCTGCATTCACCACCCTCCAATGTAAGATTGACGGGCAAGTGACACTCTGACTGACCACCTCCTGCTATTTTTATATCAGGTTATCCGCCTGCTACTATTATTTTTATCCAAGTTTGTATACTGCGTGGTCGTTATCCTCTCCATTTGAAATCGGCGCTCAATCTTCCAAAGTCCATTGAATCCGTACTAGTCGTAGTAGAATCACTTTCAGACTTCCGACAGTTTCCCGGCCGTGCAGCTAGCTACTCTAAACCCACTATGTGAGTCGCACGATCTGGGGCCTTCAGACTTCCGACATCGACTTATTGTGTTCCCTCCATATTTTCTGTTTAATATGAAAAAAAGCTATGTGAACTGTTTCTACTTTCTCGGTTATTTTTTTTTCATTGGAACCTTTTTATTTCTATTTTTTTCTAAATTTGCTTTCCTAAATTTTATCCTAAATTTCTGTTTCTGTTTTCCATATGCCTAAATTCCTTTCCTATTCCATATATATTTTCTTTTTTTTTTGTATATTTTCTAATATCCACTTTTAAAATTTTATTATTTTCTTTCATTTTAATCTATTTTTCATTATGTTAATATACCTCTCTCTAAATTTTATTTTTCAATGATCTTTTTATCTATATTCGCAATAACCCTTTTCCCATTTCTGAAAAATGGACGTACTTGTCAAGTTCAAATATAATGTAAAACTGTCTGTTTAACCACAATATTTCCCTCGATTGTTATCTTTTAAGACCTAAATAAATGCTCGTTTGACGGATGGTAAACCTTGGGTACCTCCTGAGTGCAGGCGGTATCCTTTCTCGGCCGTGTAGCTAGCTACTCTAAACTCACTTTGTGAGTCGTACAGTCTGGGGTCTTCAGACCTCAGACATCTTTGCGCTAACTTACAGGGTTGATTTGTCCGGACACCATTGTGAAGAGCCTTACTTCCCAAACCGGGAATCGAACCCTTGATCTCCGAACTGGCCAGTTGACAGTCTACCGTTGAGCTACTGAGACGAAATTGCAAGCTCTTCTTATCGAAGTGGATTCTACAACGTCTTTATGTTATTTATGTAAAAGCATTAAAATTGTATGGCAATAAAAGGTTTTTATGATTGTCAAGAATTTAACTTTTGTTTTGGAGTAAGTTGCAAATTCTGGTCATCTTTGAATACGAATAGACCATTTTATAATGATGTCTGTGTGCATTTCCGCTTGTTGGTGTATCTGTATGATTCTCATATTATCAATCCATACGATCTTATAAAAAAAAGTACATATTTACATTACCTGCTTTTTAAAAATGCTTGCTGTAGAATGTTTTAGCTAGATAGGATAAGACTATACATAAAAAGCCTTATCTCTGTATGTTTGTCAGTCCATTTGTCTATCTCACTTAACGACAAATCAATAGCCAATTTAGTAACCGGTGCTAAAAATTTAGGGACATATCAACACGCTGGAGACACTTTTTGAAAATGTCGCCAAATTGGTGAAAATGTCGGCAAATTGGCGAGAATTCGATATTTCGAAAAACGAAGGTTTTTTTTTTTTTTTTTTTTTTTTTCTTTATAATTCCTGTCGCTTTGAAAAATTATTAACTCGATAGTTTTTTTTTTATTATTACCAATACTTGAGGTATAGGTATGTTTTATTCTGCAGCCGGATGTCATAAATTAATTACGTTTTGATAACGGGGTATAATAATTTTGTTTTGATAAAAGTTTATATTTGAAATAATAATATTATCTGAGAGAGTCTGCATGTCAGTCTGCATGTCAGAGAATATTAGTATGCAATATTATTAGTATCAGAGCATATTAGTATGCAATAATATTAGTCAGATAATATTAGTCAGAGTGCAAGAGCTATGAGCGGACGGATAAAGAAGGGGGATATCCTTTGTCGAACTTTTTGCACCTCATTATATGAATTAACATCTAATTCATTTTATAAAATGATCCAATCGAGCATATATTTAAAGCTAAAATTTTGAATATTTGATCTTGTGCAACTATTTTACTTCCCCTTATTTTACACTCATACTTGCCACGAATTGAGTTACAGTCATTCTGGAATTAGAAATTCCGCATTCCTAATTACAATTTGGAATATTTAAATTTTCACTTACATCAAGAAAATAAAGTAAATACATTAAATTCTTAATCATGAAATAAATTAAAAATTATTCTAATACTACGAACATTTAATAGGAAAATTCGGTGTCTTACAATTTAAATACTATAGGGATTATTTCAATATGCATCCTGTATAGAAGGATACTAAAATAGGATTTAAAAGAATAGTAGTATTTTGATACAACCTGTATCAAAAACATTTAGGACTGATATTTTTTTTTACTTCCTGTATTTTCATAGAAGTCTTCTCTTTATATTCCAATTTCAAAGAAATTAAATTACTCCTTTGAGAGGCATTATAATATCACAATTGTCTGAATATCTAGTGAACAACCCGATATTTTGATACGTTTTACACAAGGTTCTTTTAGGGCCAACGGCCGTACCGTGCTGAAAACACCGGTTCTCGTTAGATCACCGAAGTGAAGCAGCATCGGGCGCGGTTAGTACTTGGTGGGTGACCACCTCGGAACGCCGCGTGCTGTTGGCCATCTCGGGTGCGGTATCCCCGTGGTTTGCGCGCTAGATTTGCACGCTGTCACAAATGCCGCCGTGTTCATGCGGAGTACGATCACGTTAAACATGTGGGTCCGTAAGTCCTTCCGAGAGGTTGGTGGTAGGGGAAGGAGGGTACGGTCCCTGTGGATGCCTCCCCCACTGGGTTCCGGTCTAAATTGGGTGGCACTTCCCGGCCGTCCATACAGTTACCTTACACCTTTCTGGTAGGTCGGACGGTCTGGGTCTCAACAACAACAACAAGGTTCTTTTATATAAGATTTGGTCGACAGCCCGGCAACGAATCAAAAAGTAGTCAACTTAGCGTCAGTGGACTTCGTCATTCGTGACGCCATTGAGAAGAGTTGCCAAACCACAGTAAGTTTTCGCATTATTACAGTTAAAAAACTATTTGGTAATTTTGAAGTGGCAATATCAAAGCATAAACAACTTACGCAGATATATTGAATTGTGCTATGCACACCTATCTCTAGATATCCTATAATACATATATATAAAGCTCCTATAATACATACAGGGTATTTCAAAACGTTGGGGCAAAGCTTTAAGGTGTGATAGAACACACCTAAACAAGCATTTTTCGTCATACAATGCATAGTCGTAACGCACGCGGTTAAGCGATAAAGGGCGCTGCACAGCGAACGTATTAAGCGCCTGCTGTCGCACTCGTCGTCAGTTCTATCATGGATTTCAGAGGGGATGCATTGTTTCACGAATCAGGAGAAGACCGAAATACATTTCATGTATGGAGCTGCAGGGGGAAATGCGAAGACAGCCCAAATCCGTATCCGGTTCCAACACGACGGAGCGCTACCCCATTGCTGTGCGAAATGCCTTGGAAGCAGCATTCCTAGGATGATGGATTAGTCAGGGTGGTCCCATCACATGACTGGCTCTCATGTCTGGACTTCTTCTTATGGGTCCATATGAAAAGCCTCATCTATGATAGTCCCGCCGATTCCGATGAAGACCTTGTTACAAGTGTTGCTGCTGCCGCTGTGCGTGAAATGCCTAGTGTTTTCGCCAATTTATGACGATCACTAACTACATCGCAGGTGCGAGGCCTGCATTCGTGTTGGCGGTCGCTGTTTTGAGCAGCTTCTGTAAGTTATTCATTACAATGTGTTTTGTAATTTCTTCGATTTCTTGTTTTGAACAATTTCTGTAAGTTGTTCGTTAAAATGTGTTTTGTTATTTCTTTACTTTCTTGATACCCCTTTTTTCAGTCTTGCGTTCCATTATTTTATGCAACAGTACGTGCTAACCCCTAGTACTTAACCGCTTGAGTTACGTCCATGCTATGTATGACGAAAAGTGATTGTTTAGGTGTGTTCTATCACCCCTTAAAGTTTTGCCCCATCATTTTGAATCACCCTGTATAATAAGCATATATAAGAGCCTTTCCTATCTATCAAGGAGATTTAGTGACGACGTCAGCGGTGCAGAATGATAGTCGCAGTTAACTAGTTTGATCTCTCCTGAGAGTTCAAAAACAAAATGGTGTGTTTCCTCTTCCACGGGCATCATATGCGCAGAGCAAGGGAGAAAATATGAAGTCAGTCATGCCCGAGATAAAACCCCTGGTTTTTTACAAATATACTTACACACATAAAGCTGAAATCGTAAATTGCTGTTCTTCCACTCTTCAATCTTTTCTCCATATGAATTTCCTAAGAAATTGCCAATAAGTCGCAGCTCGCTGGACTTCAATGCACTTTTACAAGTTGAAAAAGGTTATTTCGAAAAATGGTTTGTTTGTAGGGATACATTTGTATTGTGGATCATATTTAGGATGCATTGTAAGCTTTGCCACATATATCACGTGATCTATTACTTAATTATTTGAAAATAATTTTAATTAACTGCAAACGTTACATTGGCCACGCAAACAAAACGTTGGATGGCAACACTGGTTTATTAGAATGTGCTTGGCTAAATTCCAGGTGTTATTTTCTCCCATAGGAAACAATAAAGCAAAAATAAAAAAATTGTTTAAAACTGTTCAAATTTTAATATATTTTACGAAATTTTATTTTAGATGGACAAATTTACGATATATTAAATTTCATAAAAGTCATCTTAATGGTTTCTACTGTATTTCATGTTGACATACAGACAAACATACCAAACATGTGTGTTTTTCGTTATTATATGAACACACCTGAAAATGCATTTAACTTTAAAACTTGATGAAATAAAAATATATATATTTTAAATTAAAATTTTATACACTGAAAGTTTTTAAGCCTCAAGTTTAATTCATGTAATTAAGCAGTTATGCTTTTAAACTAAGGAACTAGAATTTTGCTATATTATTTTCACTCGCAGTAACCATAGAAGCAATAAATTATATATTTGAATATTTTTATAACTTTGCAAGAATTAAAACATGAAATAACATGTATGTAGGCAAACTTTAATTAGCAAACTGTTAATTCTAATAAAAATTCTTATGACTCCAATAAAAATTAAATACATCCGCTATCGCTATAAATGGTAAAGTGATAAAATTAATAACCAAATAAAAGTTATTATATTACTGCGAAATATCATAAGAAACAAAAAAGAACAAAGCTCATCGTTTTAATTGAACTTTTGTCTTAACTGCATTTTTTACTGATTCAAATATTTTGATAATGCATTATTTCATTGCCTGAAGAAAATTTTAAAAGGAAAGTTTGTTTAAATTGTTATGGGAAATGTTTTTATTTAACGCAAAATGTGCTTCTTAAAAAACTCATATGTTGTAAAATGAATGAAAAAATACAATTATAATTTGTTTTTTCATTTTCTTTCAACTAGCGGTTATTTTCTAATGATTTATTAATGAAATAATTGCAGTTATCATTTCAAATTATCTATCCAACGTTTATAAAATTTGAACACATCTAATCTTAAAAAAATCAAATGTGGACAGCAAATTATCTTCCCTACCTTTCTTTTAATGATTTTACTACTTTCATAGCGAATTTATAAAGTCCAATATCCACAACACAAAGTTCTTGGCATTGACTTAGCACCGCGTAAATTAAAATTGGACTCGTTTTTGCAACAGAAAGGCCAAACATAATGATATACATATTCACCTGTAAGATTCTCATTCAACTGCAATTGACATTCCATTAATATCCCGTCAAATAAATTACTATTGACGAATTCTTTGGCGTCAAAATGCAAAACTATTGCAAAAAAGTATCTTCTAACGTGAATGACACACATTGGATCAATGAGAATAGTGTTCACAGATGTGTCGCATGAAATTGCATTTGAAAAATAGCCTTGCTGGATAACACTTACTATTTTTTTTTAATTTTATGCATTTTTTTAAATTTATATTTTCGATATTTTTTAGCTGAATAGGGCCTCGTGGTCCAAATAAGTTCTAACCAGATCAACAATATGCAATGAAATAATATATACATGATGCCATCAAGAAACGAATTACTTTGTACACGTATTCTGGGTGTACTAGCTTCAACCTCTACCAAGACAATATTTTTCCAGGTGGTAACTAAATATTTTAAAAAAATCTTCTTAATGGCGTACCACAAATTTATGTATAACAGAACGATCTCTAGCAAAAAATATATGAAAGAGGCTTCGTAGGATAGAAAAGGGTGTGCACATTTCATTTTTAAAGAGAATATTAAGCATTTTTATTCTTTTCTAACGCTTTATAAGTTTAATAGTTTAACGCTTTACAAGTTTAATAGTTTAAAAGTGTTTATGACTTTGTTTATTCTGTCTGTCTGTCTGCCCCTTTGCACGATAACTGCCGTAAAAATGGCTTTATCGAAATGAAATTTTAGTATGCTGTTGAGACGATTTGTGGAACATATGCAAATGCAAATAAATAATATCATCTAGTCAGTTTTGAATTGAACCCGGGTTGAAAAAGTGAAATACATTGAACCCTACGGGACTTCATTTTTCAAACATTATTTAAACAAAGTTAATATTCACAAATTGCTTCGAAATATTTAGGAAATATTCAAGTTATCCCACAAA
Organism: Amaurobius ferox; assembly: GCA_951213105.1. Classification (NCBI taxonomy): domain Eukaryota; kingdom Metazoa; phylum Arthropoda; class Arachnida; order Araneae; family Amaurobiidae; genus Amaurobius; species Amaurobius ferox. Next base: position 130,515,434 of record OX578146.1, on the reverse strand, counting down.
GTATATAAAAAAACTTCAGCAAAATAGGCTCGGTAGTTTTTTAAATAAAAATTAAAATAATAGTGGCACACATATAGTATGATGAGGTCACGCGACCCACTTCGAAATAAAATAGGGCATCCATATTTTTCCCCAGAGTCAAAATCGTGATTTTAAAAATTCTTTTAAATTCATATTGTGTGTTGCATTCGTCCTAAAAACGCTTTACTTTTGCGTATTTTCTGTGCATGTATATTCTATGCCAACGCAATTACAACATTTTTTAGTTTAAATGGTCATCAAACTTTGATTATTTCTGCAACACAGCCTAATTTTAATGGATGCAGAATGTAAACAAGTGATTGTACGATGAGTTGTATAGGAATTGCTGAATTTTTTTTTTCATGCAAAATTATTTAACTCTGTAAGTCTGGAATAAAAGTGTGTGAATTAAATTTTCACTGGTTTTACATAGAAAGCCAGACGATTTATATTTCAATGACGTCATTTGAATAAAGTTCATTTTTAGACGAAATTTTAAGTTTTAAATATATTAAATTATTGTAATACTGTGGTAATTTAAAACATGTCAGCGCTGCATGTATCACATTTTAGAGATATTTAAATAAAATTGCATTTGAGTTGGAAAGTTTTTCATAATCAATTTTTTATGAATGATTGATCTTTCTGGTTGATTACTTATTTCAAATAGTAATACGAATTTAAAAAAAATAATAGAAGTTACATCCCCAGAGATGGAATTGAAAATACTTAGTACACCCCTGTTTCCTCTGAAATTTCATGCTGAATATATATCAGTCATCATCTAAGCTCCATATATAGCCAATCATGAAAAATAAACGTTACAATTTTTTTAAACGATAGGAAAGGAAAGCGGAAATGGAGATCTTTAATGATCCCTAAATACTTCAGAATTCAACCCTAAATAATAAAGCAGTAGTATGACAATAGTTTTGCCGTTAACAAAACATTTAAGTATACTTTTTAATATTTATGAATAATATCTTATCAAAATAATATCTAATAGAAGGAAAAACTTCGGAAATAATAGCTAGCAAAATAATCGTTAGCATTCATAAATACTTTGTTACAAAACATTCATGAACTGAAGTTATTGAATACATCGTATATGTAATTGAAAATATTCGATCGAAAATTAGTTTAAAATATGAGTGAAAATATAATTAGAAAATTTAGCTGCATTGGTATGCATAAATCTAATGCATTGGTATTAGTATGTATTTTTACTACATTAGTATGACCATCATTTCCTTTTAATAGAATAAGCAAACAATTTTCGACATTATAAAATAATTTTAAATGACTTTACAACGAGAAAATGAAACAATCTGCATATTTTGAAAGCTCTTTGTCGATTTGATAAACAAGCTGGATATAGATTTTCTCATCTCATTTACTTTTAAATGACTTTTATAAATTTCGTTCATATCTAGAAATAATTTCGTTTATTTAACAAGGAAATTGAAAATAATAATTTTCAAATTGATTAAATGGGAAAATTTAAATGAGCAAAACATAATTCATGATCTAACTTATAATAATTCGAGATGTAATTATAAGAATTCCTCAAAAATTGTCTGTTATTCGAGTTTCTGCATAATGCATCAAACTTCATTCTCTTTTAAGTAAGGAATCCATATAAATTATCGATTTTCCATTGGTTTTGAGTGGTTTTTTTTTCAGTTTTTGTTTAAAAAATGTTCTAAAAATTGAGGATCTTTCCCCTGTTCGATTAAACCCAAAAATGAATAGACTTTTCAATTTCGTTGTATAAAATAATATCAGCAAATTTCACTCGAATCTCTCAAATCCTTCAAGAACTATCACGCACAGTCTCACAGCATTGTAAAAACGATTAATTGGTATTAAGAAATACTCAGAAAACGTAAAGACACTTCGACATTGGACCCTTTAAAAATACTCTTGCATTATTTGCACTATTATACAATAAGAAAAGTAAAAGTTTTCGATATAACGAATACAAATGAAGTCATATAAATAATTAAAAGCTTTATCCAAGTATATAAATAAAATTAAAAATCTGTCTGTCTGTATGTTTGTTACATCATCACGATAGAACAAATGAACTGAATTTTATGAAATTTTGTAGGTAGTCTTGGAATAGCCCCATTTAAAATTTAGTCCATGTTTCGAGTTTCTAGGACCAGGGTTTGTCTAGAAATTAATTAAAAACGCGCAGTTGAAGACATAGTTAGCTTTATTTACTTTTGGATGCTAGAAACATTTAAAAACTTTTATTAACTAGTATTTAAATATGAATTGAATAATCATAAATTAAATATTAAAAGTACTTTAAATATTTATAAAAAAAAAATTCCAAGTCATTATATGACATGCATTTGAGAAAACTAAATAATTTTAGGCAATTTAAATATTTAATTTTTAGTAAAACCATATTTAATTTTATATAAATCAAAGTTTGTTTTAAATGTTACATTTAAATCATAAAATACGTTTGAATATTTCGATTACATATTAATTTTATTTATATATGAATGGCGCAAGAAGTTGCATCAAATAGGGTTAGTTATAGTCCATGGTATTTAAATGTCCTGTGATGTAAAGGGATTTTCGATTGTGCTTTCAGATTTAAGCTTGCTTGGACTGCAGAAAGGAATTCAAACTTTTCAGCAACCATCGGCTGCTGTCTACACTTTACTGGTATGGAGTTTTACGTTGAGATCCAGGAATTTATTCTTTGTGCACAAAGCCGAGTTCTATTTGAAAGAATTCATGTACCGGCAGCTACATAGAAAGTACTTTGAGCACCCCGCGTCCTAATTCTCCGATCTATATCGTTTAACTTGCACTTTTAAGGCCAAAGGATTCTACTTGGCTGACAGCAACTCACATCTCCAGCTCAGTCTAATTCATATTATTGGAATCGAAAAATGACATCCTCCGGCAGGTTTTGGAGTTTTCATTTCACTAATACATCTGAGCAACATTAGGCTAAACTCTTTTGGGATTGAATGACTATGTAATTTAGAATAAATATTGATTTCAGAGTACTTTTCTGTGTTATAAAACCATTTATTAGCTACTAGAACGAATTATCTGACGTTTCCCAGATCATAAATAATCACTGGTTACTTGAGTAATACAGAAAAAGGTAACACCGAGCAATATCCATATCGCCTGTTTTTGAACTAAAATTATTCTGACGCTCCTTTTATTCCATGCGCAATTGTACAGCGCGATGTTATATGCCCTAAATAGGCTTCTTTGGTTCACCTTAACTAAGCGCTAGTTCACTGATCGTGGGCAGAATGATGCAGTGGAAATACTTGGAGACGCAAAATGAAAAAAAAAGGATCCTAAATCCCTGAATTAAATTAAAATTGTATTTCTATTTCTGTGAAAATTTGAGCGAAATCTTTTACATTCGCAAAGATAGAAAATCCCATAAATTATATGCAATTAGTTCGGAAGCAGCTGTTTTTAATTGAGAATGAAACTAATCAAAATACCTACTCTCGAATATCGTCTGCGGTGGCAAATAATGAATGCGTTTGATTTGGCAAAATAGCCGAAAATGGTGATATTTCAGCTTTGAAAGTTCGAAAACTTTTAAACTAATTCGAATTTTTAAAAAATCTCTCCAAGGTATACATTACAGGAACGTAAAGGACCTCTTTAACAAATTTCACCCCTGTCCGACGCTTCGATTATTTTCGCTACAAAAATCAGTTATGCCACATAGCCAACTTCCAATTTATAGAAGTTATACATAAGTTTTAATCAATTTATATATTTGTTTAACAATGTATGGTGCTTAGCATTGAAAATATTCGTTTTAATTTAACATTGACTCAGGTAAGTTCTGATACCTGGCAAAGTTTCAATATTCTAAGTCACTAGGACCTTCTGGATGATCTGGAGAGACTCTTTTATTCTCCTCTTTCCCCATTTATCCGCTACCGAAGAAATAATTGAAAATCCTGCACCATAAAGTTGTGTTCTGAAGTCCATACTATAAGTCTGAAAATCTTTAACCTTCTATGTCACCTGGGAGCTTCTGGTCTTTTGAAAACTATATTTTCTCAGCCCCCTACCCCGGGAGGTATTAAAAATCCGGTTTCGTTAGGCTCTGTGTCGTAATAAGATACGTTTTCAGAAGTTTAGTCTTGTAGGTCACAGGAGGGGCTTCTGGAGGGTATGGAAAGACATTTTTAAAACCCACATTTTCTTAATCTTCGAGGATGAAATAAAACTTTCGTCTCCATTATTAATCCCATGATTAATGCTGCAAAGATGCAGCTTTCTAGGTCACCAGAAGGAGGCTTCTGAAGGGTCCAAGGGTCCGGAAAGACAAAAACATGTAAGATAATTATTATATATATTGAGCTCAAACAACACCAGGATACTAGTTAGCGTTCTTAGTCACTAAATCCGGCGATATAATTGAGAAATTCAAGCAACTGTACTTAGTTCCAAACAGAAATACATGTTCCAAAACTTAGACAAATACGTATTCCAAAACTTGGTTTAGTATTGCGACTTCAGTTGAGGCCGATTCGACGTTGATGAAACCTAATTAATTTGAAACCAGTCCCTTAATGATACTAACTGCATCTGAAGAACCTGCTGTAACCCATTTGAAAGTCACTCTTAAATGGTATTACTTTGTACTATAAATTCATTCTGGAATTGTAGGATTCTAAAATATGCGGAACGTAGCCACAGAATAGGGTCCCGCATTGGGTCAGATACCCACGGTTACCCGCTTTGGGAATCGAGTGCCATTTATCTTTCAACTTTCTGGTAGAGCTGCGGGTCAAAATCTCCATTACTTTCAAACTGCGGGTCGGATTGCAGGTCGGGTTTCCTTTGCGTTTCAAGCTGCTGTTTGAGTTGCGGACCTATCAGCAAATTTTTTTTTTTTAAATTATGAGATTAACTGAATAAAACTATAACTGGGGCTAGAAATTGTGCACATGCGTTAGAGATTTAAAATGTACTAAATGGAATTTTCAAAATTCCATTGCAGATCAGGTATTCGAATTAAAACTTGCAGGTTCGGGTCGGTTTACGGTTCAGGTCCAACGTGACCGTAACAGGTCTCTACTACAAAGTGGCGTTTGACATTAATATTGGAGAAATTAAATTATAATACCGCAATCCTTATAGAAATGAAGATAATATTTTTCTTTTTCCACGATCGTAGTCAGCCAAGTTCGATCGTAATCGGCCAAGTCGATCGTAATCATTCATATCTAAATTAACATTGGCGAAATTTTAATCAACCCGGCAGAGCTGATTTATATGCCAAGGGCGCAACACGTTTCTTCATAGCCAGCCAAATCTATCTGGAAACGCTGGTTGTGCCAACTTCGTCGTGCGCAAGATGCTTTCTTGGTTTCTATTGATCAATGGCGGCCTACATGTAAGTCGTTTTATTTACGTTTAGATTTGTATAATTAACAAACAATACATTATTTATACTTATTTACTTCTCTATTTCTTCAATCTTTAGCCAAACTGCTGCGGCGTTCGTACATTCTAAAGTGAGATGAACCTGTGAGACATTAATCTGCGACTACACCCAGAATGAAGAGGGACTCTCGAAGATGGCTGGTATGTTGTAAAACCATTTGAGTGTTCAATTGTAAATACTTGTTAATTTATGTGATACATTGATAATTAACTCCTTAACATTTCGTTGAAGTGACGTTTAATCTCTATTATTGCTACTATACTAATGACGGCTATACGTCAAATCCTCAAATCGATCAATTTATATAGCAGAATGACAAATCATACACTCCAAATAACAAAATACACTCCAATCATTAATACTCCAAATTGGGACAAAGTCATTTTATTAAAAACATCCTTCAGACGCACATACAATTTTTTTAAAAAGCCAGAGCGCTTTCGGGTGGCAAGCCGGTAGTGGATTGTATTTAAGCATGTTGGCAATTTTTTCTTATTTTAACGCCACTGAGGAAGGGCATAATGATACCCAAAAGCGCTCTGGCTTTTTAAAAAAATTGTATGTGCGTCTGAAGGATGTTTTTAATAAAATGACTTTAGTGATCTATCATTTGTCTTTCTGTTATATAAGCTCTATTATTGCATTTTAAGTTATAGTAATGTTTTGAAATGTTTTTGATTCGATTATCTTAAACGATTTTTAATCACCATAAGTTGGTTAGTCATCTCATAAGTATATCAATATTAACATTTTGTTTTGCAATCGTGTGATGTGTGCCGAACACCGTGAAGTAACTAAAGTTTGTGCTTTATTTTTGTACCGCTCAATCTAAATACTTAGGGGTTTTTTTCACCTAATTTGATAATATGGTTCGAATTTTACCGGACAAGTTATCCTACGATTTAATGTGACAAAGTCATGATAAAAATTCTTGAAATATAAATCCATGTTTGAAATTAAATATAGGAATTCATCAATATTATACATATTTCCTATTGAAATTATTTCATATGTCATATTCATATATTTCTTATATTGTACTATGCTTATATTTCTTATTAATATAGCAGTGAAGCATGTATAATAAGTTTTCATGAATATGTTTGGCGTGTTATACGATCTTTATAGATCTGGTATAAATAGAGATACATTAGAACTTTTGCTACAAAAAGTCATTAATTAATGCGTGCTAGTTAAAGCAAAATATTTTGACCAATGCTAATTTTGAATTACTATGAAAATTATAGCTGCTTATTGGCTCAATTTTATTTTCACAAGTTCATTATCATCGGCTATGTTCATAAGTGCATCGGCTATATCGCTACCATAGTAACAATAACTTTTGAGTATAATTTTAGAATACTTTTTATTAAAATATGGAAAACTATAAAAACAAGTTTGAATATTTATGAAATAAATAGAAATAAATTTATTGGAAATCAAACCATCGCTTTTATTTATAAAACTTTTAGTTTTTAATTATCCATACCGTTTAACAGAAGGATTATATATTTGCAATATCTCTGTACTGTTAAGTTAAATTTGCCAAAATCATAGCAAGAAATTTTTATGTAGTGGTTATATTTATTTTTTTGGGTGTCACAATGAGGCTTAATGATTGAGAAACAGTAACTCATTGACATATGTACTTTAACAGTGACTTACAATGTTAGCCTGACCTTAACAGTGTGAAATACATTACAGTGAGTAAATAGTTCACTATAACAATGTTGGCGTTGTTGGTCTCTTGCTGACTAATGTGTATGCTTAAACCCGTCAGTATATCTTACCATCCTACTACTTTCCATAGTCCCAAAAATTAAAACTGAATATTAAAATAGTTACGGAATTATCTATATATTAAAGTTTTGGCGACGTTTATTTCCAAGCGACTTCTCAAATTATACTCTTCTAATTTTCATAATCATTTTCTTAAAACAAAATGCCTCGATTTTGCAGTTTTCTGGTTTTCATCTCTAAATGGATAACTTATTCAAACTTGAACAATGATCATTTATTGCAATTATTTGTTTCTGATGAGATTTTGAAATTTACTCATGTCAATTTTTAGATTTTATTTATATAAAAAAAATGCCTCCCCTACAAATTTGTCCGATATTTTTATCTAAATGAGATTGGATTCCAATTTGCAGTATGACCATTTATTAAGTCCAGTTGTTCTCACCGTGCTTTTGGGATCTGATCATTTAGTTTTCATGATTCTTTTTTTAGGGGATTTGTTAACCCATTTTTTAGGAATTTAATTTGAAATAACATTTTACACATATTATGAAAGTAGGTTTATTTTAAAAGTGGTTCTGATAAAAATATTCACACATACATTAACATTTCTAAAAATTTAAATTGCATAAAAATTTTTAAATATATAAAAAAAAATATTTTTCTAAAATGTCCAAAGAAAATATTTTATATTGCTGATAGTTTATTATCTACAATTTAAGGTCGCCTTTCCAATTAATCGCCTTTCCAATAAATTTATTAGTTTAGGAGATAAAATATAGACCATATATATATATATATATAACCATATATATATATATATATATATGTATATATATATATATGTATATATATATATATATATATATATATGTATATATATATATGTATATATATATATATATGTATATATATATATATATATATATATATATATATGTATATATATATATATGTATATATATATATATATAACCATATATAACCATATATATATATATATATATATATATATATATATATATATATATATATATATATATATAACCATATATAACCATATATATATATATATAACCATATATAACCATATATATATATATATATATATATATATATATATACACATAAATAAGGGCAAATCATTTTTTTTAAATTTCCATTTGAAAAGAATTTACCTCTTTTATTGTAATGTCGATAACTAAATCTATGTAATATGTCTTCATAAAAGCACAAAATATTTACAAGCCATTTGAAACTAAATTACCAAAGTTTTTAAATTTCAAGTTGATCAAGAGTTTGAAAAAAAAAACTAAACTGATCAATCAATTTAAAGCTTCTAAAGAATCAAACATTAATTTAAAATAATATTCAATTTACTTCATTTTAATAACTAACCCTATAAATAACATCAAAATTAAGTCAATTTTAATAAAGTTTGAGCACAGTTATTGCCATTTACAGTCCTATATTTCTAACACCATGCGACTAGCGTTGAAAATTTGATGTGATCAGCACATGACTTCGCTATATCAAGCAATTAATTTACTTCTTTCACAGTGAAAAAATTATATACAAAATCTACAGCCCAATGTTTTTAACGCTGAATTGCTTATTGGGCGCTTTTCCAGATGACAACATGCAAAACAATTTCTAAGTAACTAATTAACTTATATTTCTCGCAACTCTAAATTGACAATTATCAATATTGAAACCATCTGAAATACGCAATATAATCCTTATATTAAACGTTTTTAATTTTTTTAAATTTCTTTAAATAATTTATATTAACTTTTTTCCATAATTAATTTATTTTATTTATTCATCAATTTGGAGTTGTTTTAGTTAATGTAACATCGTATTTGGAATTTTGAATATATTTTCCTCAATCTGCTGCGACATATTGCTAAGTTGGCAATATTTCGCTAAATTAGTAGCCAAGTTCACCAAATTCATCGCCAACCGTTACACACAGACGGAAAAAGAGCTTTTCTTATGTATAAATGCCTATTGGCGAATTATTAATCATAAAATTACAAAAGTATTGCACTGCTATCTTCTCTCATAAATAGAATGAACCAGACCCACGAGGATGATGTTATCAAATGTATTGCATAATTTTGAATGAAGAGTGAACATATTTCACGATAGTCAAGTTTCGTTTAATTTTGTCTAATATATTTAATAAATATATTAGAAAAAGAATGCGTTATCTTGAGAATTGTCCATGCTAGCTTTTTAAAGTTTGTGTCATTTGTTTTCTAATAAAACATTATGTAAGAAATGATTATTTACGTAACATTAAACGTGTTAATGATTTTTTCAAAATTTCATTCGAATACTTGGGGTGTTCTGAACATTCGATTGTGTTTAAAATAAGCTTCTAGTATTTACTGATTATACAATTTGTACTAAATTTGATTCGAAACTCTCTCTTCGTTCGTGAGATATCGCTTCCAAAGACTCACGCAAGCATATACAGACATCACCTTAAAAACGTTCGATTCCAGTTCAGGGATGCTTGGAACGTGATCTTGCATCAAAAACTCGAATTTGACTATTTCCCTATACATTTTTCTATATATATAGGGATAGTAAAAGTAAGAAAAGTAAGAAAGACAGTAAAAATGAACATCACAAAAATAGTATTTTTACGCTATGTTTATATTTTACACACAGGGAAAGGGATAAAGGAAAAGATTTATTTATAATATATTACAGTTTAAAGAATTAATACCTGTAGGAATATTATAGCATTACTATAAAAATTACTAATTTTTTCTATATTTCCAAAATACAGAAAACGGCCGAAAAGTACAGTAAAAGATGTAAATAAAACTAGTCAGAACTAGAAAAAAGTGTTTTCTAATCTTCTCTGTTGTATATTTATAAAACATTGAGATAGTGTAGTGCTGAAATCTGATGTAAACCTTGAAAGGGGCGTGACATGTAAGGGAATATCCATAATACTTTTTTACTGGTGTTATAAGTAAACGATGACTTCAAAGCTTTATCACAGTGTTATTGAGGATTCAAAATATATTTTACGGTTAATAAATTGGAAAATCGATATTTTTTAATTTTTATGACAGTTGAAATGTAAAAAAGTCCCTTAAAAATAGATCACAGCTTGCAGATTAGCCAAAACTGCAAGCCTAATTCGATAACGCATTCAAATTTGATTTATGATCATTTTTTGGATTTACTTTGTCTTTACTATCTCAGCATGTTCTCCGAATCTGCAAACCCGGTTTTCATAATTTTAATTTTAAACCAAAGAAACAATTCATAATAAAGAGCGAGATTCTGCCTTGTGATTTCCAAAGAACGTCTCTCAAGATACGGTTTTTAACTTTACAAGGTTGATTGGGCTGACCCTTTAAAGGGCTATTTTTATGTTTTTCTTGGAATCATATAAATTAATAAAGCAGATCTGAGAATTTACATATGACGTATTCTGAAAAGTGCTGTCTTTTTACGCGATACCTCTATAAAAAACTTACGTCACTTTGTCTAAACAAGTAAATCTTTCTTACTTGAAACAAATTTCTCAGTAGATATAGCAAAACTACGCAAATGAGAAGTATGCTACTATTTTCTCACAGCTGATAGGGCGAAACGACATAAGTTAAAAATTCTCTACTTTTTGTACGCAAATTCCCTTCAAAGTTGATATTGCAAATGCCGTACGCGGGAAATTCGCTTGCATTATATTCAAAATGTGAAAACAGAAATAAAAATATGTCATTATTTAAACTTGCTTTTCACCAATATATATATATATATATATATATTAGAATACATTTCAATAACATTATTCAATTTAAAAAAATCAAACTTTTTTTTTTCTCAGAATGTTGTTTTTCAAAAATGTCGTTTTGTTATCACAAGGTCGTATTTACACCGCTCTCTAATTAAAAATACTATATCACATATTATGTCATTCGGGAATTTATAATTTCGCATCGTGATTAAAGAAATAAAATGCTGGATGATGTACATATAAAAGTTCGTTTATTAAAAAAATCACACCCCACGAAACTAACACGTCGAGGAACCCTTTGAAATACAGTTGCCAAACTCCAAGAGTTCCGCGGAACACACTTTGGAAAACTCTAGTTTATAAGATATTCCGAATGAGTCAACAAAATGAAGCAAAATCTCTCTCGGGAAAAATATTTTTATATTTTTATTTTTTCGAAAAGAAACAAAAAACAATATTTAAAATTATTAAAACATTGAAATTATATTTGTATATTTATAAATGGTGGCTTATTTTCAATAGGAAAATATTTTATTATATATATATATATATATATATATATATATATATATATATATATTATTCGGTTCGGAGATCTGAGCGTCCAAAGTGTTTGCATTATTTCGTGACGCCACGATTACAGTCCCGACCATAAATATTAATTCACGTCAAAAATATTGGAATATTTCGGGTTTTTTGATGTGGTAAATCTTGATAAAATATCGATTTATTGGGTGTGAAATAAATGTAAACCTTATTAAAATTATGGAAGTTAATGTATTTCATTTGCGGGAAATTATATCGCCCCTACTGATATGCTTTATGAACCAAAATTCACAAGGTAATTTCAGGATATATTTTGAATTCAGCGAGTTGTATAATCCTAGCCTGATCTGCCCAGTTGGTGCATCTGACATTTTGCTTAATGATTCAATTATATTCGCTTATTTACAATCGCTAGATGATTTAAATATTTTAAAACTAGTTATTTCTAAACCTTTTAAACGTTGGTGTGAGGCTCATACTTCCAATTGGAAAATTGTTTAAAGTAGAAGAATTATAATAAAACATGTTCACACCCTTGCGCGAAGGCCAACGGCCGTACCGTGCTGAAAACACCGGTTCTCGTTAGATCACCGAAGTCAAGCAGCATCGGGCGCGGTTAGTACTTGGTGGGTGACCACCTCGGAACACCGCGTGCTGTTGGCCATCTCGGGTGCGGTATCCCCGTGGTTTGCGCGCTAGATTTGCACGCTACCACAAATGCCGCCGTGTTCATGCGGAGTACGATAACGTTAAACATGTGGGTCCGTAAGTCCTTCCGAGAGGTTGGTGGTAGGGGAAGGAGGGTACGGTCCCTGTGGATGCCTCCCCCACTGGGTTCCGGTCTAAATTGGGTGGCACTTCCCGGCCGTCCATACAGTTACCTTACACCTTTCTGGTAGGTCGGACGGTCTGGGTCTCAACAACAACACCCTTGCGCGAGTTATTTGGATAAAAATAAGGAAAATAAATTTTTATAAAGTGCCATAGCAAAGAAAGTTTGATTACGGAAAAAATATACCTAAAATCTAAAGTCCATTAAAACATTCTGATGTGAGCAGCACATGGCTTTCTTTTCTTTACAGACTCAAATTATTTTTCTCTTTATTTTTTTTATTCATTAAATTGAGTTTTATTGCACGACATGGCACTCATAATTATTTAAAATAACACTGAATTTGCACTTTTAATACAATTTTCGTTTTCATTTGGTTACTGGGCGTATTTTCAAAGGTGGCGTAGTAAAAATGCAAAAACACTGAAATATCTTGGAAACGGCTAGTATAGAGAGTGATGGGGTTGGCCTCATTCTTTTCATCGTCAAAAATTACGTACACAACAAGCATTGGATTGATATATTTGAGCATACTTTGTTCTATAGTCTTTTATTTTAGATTTTGAAGATCTTTGCGGATCATTTTACAAGAAAAGCTAGGTTCTATTATCCCGAATCGTACCAAAATCTAATCAGCACCAGAGTTATCCCCAAGTAACTTACCTATGGAGTTTTATGAAATTTGGCCAGTTATTTTTTGATTTAGAGTGAATACAGTCATTGCACAGACAGACACACACACAAACGTCACGCTAAAAATATTTTTTTTCATATTCTAGAGATCCCAAAACGTGTAGATCCGTTGAAAATTCGAGTTTCGATTTTCGACACGATTCCAATACTTCCCCTATATATGATCATGTATTGTGGGGAAAGTAAAAATAATGATTCTAAGTGAAAAAACTCTTGATGATATTCATAAAACAACTTTTGGTGGTCCGTACGGTAATTGGAAATTGGTTAACTTCAAAAACAAGTACATAAAATTCACTAAAGCTTTATTTTGCGGAGGGTACCTAAATTCTTTCGAAAAATTCTTTATAAGAGCGTGTTATTTAATTTTTTTTTAATGTAAGTCAGGAATTTGTTTCATTTCCCAAGTTATGAATTCCTTACGCATCCCTTTATCTTTCAATTAAAGTTTTCTGGAACTACAAAAACAGTTGTCTATTAAAAAAAAAATACTAAAAGAACGATACTATGATACAGTTGGCGCTACCAATTGATAAATTTTGTAGTGCCTTTAGCAGCGAATTGAAGAAGTTAAAATTTCTATCTCTAAACCGAAACAAGATAGGTAAATATGTTCAGTTACAAAGTTATAGGGCGTTCCTTATTTAATATGAAAAAACGTGCGGTTTGCACATAAAGTACACAGCCGATAAAGAATATGGTTAACGAATAGAGATAATTATGCAAATGTGTCATTATTTCTACAGAAAAGAGCGAGTAAGGCACGTGAAAAAATAATAATCCGCGTAATAAGCTATTTTTAAATTATTTAGAATTATCATTTTTGCATCAAAAATAAATGTGTAAAAATGAAAGGCATAAAATATAATAATTATCTCTTGATAACATTTATCTTCTGTGTATATGTTATGTGCAATCCGCATGTCTTTCCATACTCTATAAAGAACATTCACCACCTTTGCAATTGAAAATGTTTGCCTATCTTGCTTCGTTATCGAGATAGGAATTCTAACTTTTTCAATTCGCTGTTTGACAATTTTTCTAAATCGGTAACGTACAGCCGCTTTCTTATGAGTATACTCTGCTTTCGTAGCTCTAAAATACTTCAGTTGAAAGTCAAAGGGGTGCATAAGGATTTATTAAGGAATCCCGTACAGCCGTTTCAAAAGTGGATCACAGCAGTTTCAAGGCTATGTTTGCTCTTGTAGGGACTTGTGTTCATGCAGGGAACTTTGTGTGTATAAGATATCCTTGATTAATAACAAAGTAGTTCATTTCTAAACCGTGTTAAACTGAAAGTATGCCATATGAAACGGACATTTGTACTATTTTATCGAACTTAAGTTATTTTAAAGTATACCTAATCGAAGGTTAGGTATACTTTAAAGTAACTCAATCCGAATTCTCACATTTGTTACTTTATTATGATCGCGCTTCTATTGCATATAATACCATCTACAGATCGGTTTTTCGCCTATGTTTTTGTCTGTATAAAATAACCGATACCAGCAATGGCAGCAACAAAAATTGCTAAGTAGCAAATTGGCGCTTGTTAATTATGTTACTCTTTTCATATGAAACTTGTTAATTCTTAAATGTGTCACTTTTTTTTTTCAAAATATATTTTCGCGCGTCCCGCACTATTTCAATGAAGATCCAATTTTATCAATTGTAGCAGAAACAATGAAGAATAAAATATTACGGAAACCATTCTAAACTTGCATCGATGTCCAAAAATGTGGCTTTTTGATTTCTGTATTAAAATATATAACATTTTGCTGGTTTATCTGTGATCGTTATCTCTAAAATAGAATGTGATCATGGTGATCATTTTAAGGGAACACATAAGATCACCATGTGTACACACAAAGAAGAAATGTCTTTATATGCACGGATGCTCATAACAGTTCTGAATCTACTTTAAACTGCATCCAGTGTTAAAATTTCACTTGATATGAGAAAACAATGTAGTGCGATAAGATCAACCCAAATCAACTAGTTCATTTTGTATGGGTAATGTGGACGATCGTAGATGTAGGCTAACAGGGTACTAGAGAATTGAAACTTTATATGGAGAACAACAGCAGAAATCAAACTATTGTTTCAGACACAACATCGTTTGTTTATGACTGTTACAAAAATATTATTTTCATGTATATCTGTGAGATCACGGGCAATGTAGCATGTTAAAAAACGTATTGACGCCGTTTTGTGGGAGAATATGAGAACAAGCCATTGCTCACAAAGGGGTTTAAACCAACAAAGATATTTTAATTTCTGTGAGTCAGAAACCGAACTGTAATTTACGTGTTCCTATAAACCATTTGAAGAAAGACACTGGGGACTAGTTCAAGTCTCTTCAGACGGCATTCGCAGGTAGTGTTGTTTAGATTCTCCTATTATGCAATATTTCAAGAAAACAGAACAGCTTCAAAATTGCTCCGAATTACAGGAAAATATTTCTGTTTCAGAAACTGAATCTCGATATCAACTGAAACTGAATCTCTATATCAACTTCCCGTCCGTAGTTGAACTTATGACCTAAGATGATAATTACGAATGCTATTGTCATTTAATATGAAGTATTAAATGACAATACCTATTATTTTTTTACCCTATTATTTTTTCCAATATTTTTGTTGCATAATATTTATTTTATAATAGTTTACTTTGCAATTTTGCATGACATTTCTTTTCAACATTTATATTTTGATGATGTAGAATTCTATCCAGTCTAAGCCAGCCAGCCAGCCAGCCAGCTTCAAAACGGGCTTATAGTTTGCAATCTGCTACTCATGTCCTGGGACGAGTCGAGTTGTCTGGGCTTTCGAAGAGTTTATAGTTGAATCATTTTGGGAGATCACGAAGGCCGATGGCCCAGTTCAAAATGCGTAGGTAAGTATCATTTTACTTTTAACATGGGCTGAAATTTGGATTGTCAATTTTTTTCTCCAATTTTTAAGAGTATGTACCCCTATTAAGATCTTATCTGTGCACACCATTTTTACACCCTTTTCTCTAGACCCATTCAGAAATTATACTTAATTAGCTACAGTACTCATTTTTTGAAGCGGGCACTTTTTAGCTGTCACGGCTAATTACGAAATACACCCACTGCGCGGGCCAGCTTTGTGTTACCAAACTCTCAATAGATTCCGTTGAAAGATACTGAAGTCATAATATAAATTTAAAAGATCTGTAAATACATTGAAGCTGACAAAACTAATACCGGGCTAAGTAATACAGGCAAATTGAATGGCTAAACTGCCTGTCATAACTAATGCTTAAAAACAATAAAAAAGTAACAGCTATAAAAATTATTTGTTCTTTGAGTTACATTTATATTTAAATAATTAATTTTCAGAATGGTAATGTTATAAATGACTGTTAATCATAAAATTTTAAATGCCGCTACTTGTTTGAAATTCCTTAAATTTTAAACAATGGATAGAAGTTATATATGTTTAAGATCGATTTTTAGTGGTTTGACGCATGTCTTATGTAAATAGTTAAGAATCCATTAATTTATATAAATTATCAAGCAGTATGTGCATATGATTTAAAAAACCCCGATTTCATAACTTGAGAATAGATTTTTTATTCGCAAAGTGTTTATCGAACTATCGAGATTCACGTACCCCTACTTAGATCTTATCTACAAACTCCCATTTCTACACATAATTCTCAGTGTATCCTTCGATAGATTAAACTTTATAAAAAAAATAATTATATTTATTTTTATAAATTAGAAAAATGCTAAACAGTTGTATCAATCAAACAGTTATCTTCAAATATTTTCAGATAAAAACTATTTTAGAGATAACTCAAATAACCTATCATAATTGAATTGACAACATAAATACAATTAAGCGGATAACGCATGACTTATAGATATGCACAGCACAGTATATTTGTACAAAATAACTTATCCAGTAAAACACTATATGGTTCTAGTTTGTATTAAAATTTATTTTTGCATCTAAAATTCAGTATTGTATCCAAAACCTGAAATACAAATCTGTTTGTCATACATGCTCTGTTAATTCGTAAAATTATTTGCCCGCAAAATAGGATTTGTTATTAATTGCCCGTAAAATAGGAACTTTCTAGATTTTTACAAGTAAAATCGTATCAAATATCAATTTTCTTCCGTACCTGGGTATTTAAACTCTGAAAATTATGTTTTTTAATTCGATACCTCTTTTGCATCAGGCTTATTTGTGTTAAAGAAATGTTATTTATTTATAAAAATATGAAGTCACATAATTCACATGCATATCCCTTATAGTGTATGTCTAAGGTTACGCGTACTACTGGTAGGCGGAAACACGGAGGAATTATTTTAAGAACCATGTGATAAACCATAATTGATTGTAGACTCAAATATTTTTCTACCAAGTCCATAAGGTCTGTCTGCTTTTACAAGTTTCTTTACGCAGTAGAAATTTTCTACCATGTAAAAACAGACTTAGTTGTATGCATATTTCTAAAACCCATTATATAACATAGGTCTCACAATGCTTTTCCCTTTCAAAAATAAAATACGTTAGTCTGAATGTCTTCCTTATAAAAATGCTAGCTTGAAATCTGCATGAAATAATCAGAAATGAGTCAAGTAACAAACCTAATTTAAAACTAATATTTTTAGTTACTGTGCCTGTAAGTTAATAGTTTCATTTTAATTTTTAAATTTTGAAACATAATTATAACTATTATAATTTAGGCATTTCGTTCATTCTAGTCATAAATGCAAATTTTAGAGATTTTCAATAACACAAGTTGCAGATTTGTTCGTTCATCTTAGAATGCAGTGTTAATTATTTTTATAATGCAAACTAGTAGTTCTATTTAAAAATATTTTATATATATTTGCATGTGTTTACATTAGTCATTCTTTATTTTGTATATTTGAATGGTATTTTGAAATGGTTATTTGAATGGTTTTCTTGCCAAATGGTATTTTGAATGGTTTTCTTGCCAAAATTGAACTATATGGGTCTCACAATACTTTTCCCTTTTAAAAATCGGCATTTTATAAAATACGTTGCTCTGGATGTTATCCTTATAAAATGATATCCATGAAATAACTTGAAATGAGTCAAGTAACAAAATTATTTTGAAACTAATATTTTTAGTTACTGTACTTGCATGTTAGTGGTTTCATTTTAATTTTTACATTTTTAGACATATTTTTAAATTTCTAAACACCAGCCGCAGCAGGTGCAATGTTTCTGTCGGCGATTTCCCCAAACGCTGGCAGAATTTGATATTCGCACGTTGTTCTTAAAACGCCATTTCCGTTTCCGACGAAAGCGCACGACTACAGCTCACTGACACGCATTGTCTGGGAAAACCCTGCACTGCGGAACTGCTTCCTCTATTTCACATCTCTCGTCACATGAGCCTCTACGCCATTGTAAAATAGTTCCCCTTCTCCTCCAATCAGGGTTGGACATATCAGCACAGTCTCCAAACTTTTTGATCCTACCATGTATATCAGTAATAAGGGCGTAGGCCGTAGCACATGCAATTTTAATCCGATAACGTTCAGTAACAAACTAGACCTGTTTAATTTACACTATATTTCCAAAATTTAAAAAATCTCTTCAGTTTAAAGCAGATAAAGCATGCAGACAGACAACATCAAATCGCGTTTAGTAGTCAAAAGTAAGAAAATTATCACTTCGACCCCTCTCTTCAAGTGAAATGTAAAAAACTTGGTTACTTCCCTCCTTTGCTTCAAAAATCTATTTAATAGACCACTCTATACTTTTCACTTCTAGCCTAAATGTTTGTTATAAGTTTTGTTCAAAACCTGGTAGTCAAGCTTTAGAACATTTCTTACTGGATTTGCTTCAAAGTCTTTAGTGACAAAATAAGTAGTGACCCATTTATTAAAATTATTCCTTTGGTTCCTTAATTTAAGAGTTTCTGAATATCTCATATTATTCTATGACAACCAAAACCTTCGCGGCTTATTTGATCTTCAACATCTGATGAATATTTCCATTTAGAGTGATAATCGTTTTAAACAACCTTGTTTATGTGCATACTGCAAAATATTTTTAAAAGTATATAAGCCAAGTTACAATATAACTATTATTATTTAAAATAATTTTTCTGGTGGCTATTACCTTCTAAAGTATATCACTCAGCGTTATGGTGCATGAGAGCTCGCATTTTTGTTAAAATGTCGGAAGAAACTGCTGTAGCGCTATATTAGTGTATAGTGTGTGTGGGAAAAAAATATTATTAAATTTAATGAAATAGCCGTTATTTAGTTGGCGCATTATCAATAAAATATTTGATCATTACCCACACGTCTTTACAAAATGCTTTGTGAATTTTCAGCAAACGTAAATTTGTAGTTTTGTACATTTGTAGTTTAAATTACATTTAGATTAACCATTTACCCTCTGAATTAAATTGCAGTTAAAGCTTTACTAATTTGGCTTTACTAATTTTTCTATTCTATTACCAGCTAGTTAGACGAAAAATATAACAATAATGAAAAAAAAATATAATTAAGAATTTAAAAATGCATTAATATTTGAAAGAATTTACTTGTGCTATACATTCATAAATATAATATCTAGAATGTCTTTAATTACCAAATAATTATCGTTAATTTTTTATTTATGTGGTATTCTCATGAAAATATTGAAAAAAAAAACAGAAGTGCCGCCCCCCCCCCCATTTCAAATTGTCTATTTATAATAAATAGACACATACTATTTTTTCCTAAATCAATTATTACTAAAAATATACAAAAAAACTTAAATAACTTTTAATATAAATGTTCCAATTGGGAACATTGACAAGTAAACGGTTAATAAAATAAATGGTCGCAATTAATACTGTGAAGGAGTGAAAATGTCTGAGACAAAAGTAGCTGTTTTTTCACATTTCAATTAAAAATTAAAAAGGACATCTCGCATATATTTTAATTTCATAATGGTATGTATTCAGTTTACAATTAGTTATTCCAGAATTGATATTCAGTTTAGGTAGTTCTAAATTGAAATAAATACACAGAAATGTGAAAATTTAAAAAGTTAGTGATGAGTTAAAAACTATCTTCATTTAAAAATCTTCATTACTGAACTTTATTTTATAGTTAGCATCCTTAGATGGCTGTACCTTAATTCATGCATCAATTTTAACTTTTTTATGTATTTAAAAACAATATGCCGAAGTAAATTGATAAATAAATTAAAAATAGATAAAATTTCATATACATCAATCCTCCCCACACTACCATAATACAGTTACTATGTCCTACTTACTATGTTACTATTGTACTGCTTCCTATAGCAGTTTCTCCTTGTATAAAAATAGGTATGAGGATGTGATATTTGTCCCCCTATTAATTGCACGTAATTTGTATTAAAATTATTGTGAAATATAAACTTAATGAAGTGTTAAAAATGTTCTCAGCAGTTTAAAAGACTTCGAATTTGTATACAGCAAAGTATACCTGAGACGGATTAAATCTAAAACAAATTTCGTGATATCGAATATCGTTTTATTCAAACTTTCTAATAATCTATGATGTTTATGTGCTATAGAATTTACATATTTAACAGAATTATCTGTTGAAAATGTTTTTCGTTATTCTAAATTCACTAAATTATGGCAAACCAAAACTGAAATTTAAATTTTAGAAGTATTTTAGTTTTTCTGTATCTTCGATGAACTCTCTTTTATTTTTTACAATATCTTTTTATATATATATATATATACAATAATGTAGAAGGAAAGTATTGTGACGGGGTCGAAAATTCGAATTCGAGTTTTCGACGTGAGAGCACGTTTCAAGCATCCCTGATCACGAATCGAACATTTTTGAAGTGGTGTGTGTGTGTGTGTGTCAGTGAGTCTGTGGAGACGATAACTGACGAACGAATGGACCGATTCGAATGAAATTTGGTACAAAAATTACACTCCGCAAACACTGGAAGCCTATTGTTTTATACGCAATCGAATGTCCAGAACGCCCCTAAATTTTCGAGTGAAATTTTGAAAAAATCGTCAAAAAATCAAAACCTCTAATAAAGTTACACAAACAGACATTTCTTATGTAATTTTTCATTAGAAAACGATTGACATAAATTTTAGAACGCTAACATGAACCGTTCTCGAGATATTTCACATTTTAAAAAAAAATTATCAAAAAATCATATAAAATAAAAAGAGATATTTCCTATTGAGAAACATGCTCAAATTTCATATGTAATACTGTGCGATACATTTGTGACATCAATCTTGTGGATCTAGCTCGTTCCATTCATGAAAAAAATTCTTTGAGAAATACTTTTGTATTTGAACGCCAATAATCATTTATCTGCTATAAGAATAGCTTATTTTTCCGTCCATAACGCTTGGCGAGATTTTGGCGACGAATTTGGTGGGATTTCGCCAACTTGGTGACTTTCTTCAATGTTGCTAAATTAACGAAAAACTCGCCAAATGGATAAAAATGACGCTAAATCAATGAAAATGACGACTCATTGACGAGAATTCAATATCTTGGAAAGAATATAAATATCTACTATAATAATCTCTTTTTTTTTACTGTAAAAGTAGTAAATTCATTGCATTATATAAGGAAAGTCATGTGCTGCCCACATCAGATTTTTGAAATATATTATCCCTTTAAAATATCCAATATGATGAAGTTAAATGTTTTGTTGTTTTTATTCTAAAGTACCTTTTGGACTTAGAAGCTTCTACTCTTTAGGGAATAATTGATCGCGAAAGCCTTTTACCAAACTTTTATTGACAAGAATATATTTCCTTTTGTTTCAAAATGTAAAAGATTCAATTTTGTAATTTA
The DNA here is from genome assembly GCA_951213105.1 of Amaurobius ferox. NCBI lineage: Eukaryota > Metazoa > Arthropoda > Arachnida > Araneae > Amaurobiidae > Amaurobius > Amaurobius ferox. Next base: position 130,493,545 of record OX578146.1, on the reverse strand, counting down.
ATATATGCGACTATTTCTAACGTTTATATTCTATTACAAAATTCTAACCTTTATTTTACAATTTTTTTAACTAACACAAACTTACTTTTGGTTCAAGTATTGCTCATATTATAAACATTATAATTTTTTGTTATAAATATCTACCGCTAAAAAAGTTAATTAAAATGTTATATGATATTTTAAACTTTGGCTCTTTATATTCTTTAGTGCTGTGAATTATAAAAGCATTAATGACCACAGGTTGAAAATAACATTACAGCGCTTATTTAACTGTAAGAAACTTTAAAAAATGCAGTTCAAGTATCGGCAGTGTATACTTCACTTGTTTAATCATACTTGCTATAGGATATCTTTTATAAATATACAAAAATAATCCTAATGTCAAATATTTTAAAATATATTTGTCGAAAACAAAAGTAAAAAGTTTGTCCAAAAGAGTTTACTTTTACTCGGAGCGTTGTATAAACTATAAATAATACACTAAAGAGTAAACAAAAATTTTCCGTGGAAAATCTAGTTTCTAAATTAATCACTCGTTTTTACGAATTTCGTACAGTCTTTGAGCAATCGTCTTATCAATTTGAAGATTGAAATTTTTCCATACTTAAAGTTTGTAATTCTTACATCTCCAAAACTAAAAATGCTAGCTATGAACAAGAAAATAGCTCTTTAAAATGCCTACAAAGATATACGTATAATTGAATTTTAAATCCAGTTCTCAGTTTTCGAAATATAGCGGTTAGCTTATATGATCCTGGAAAATCTGTTACGAGGGGTCAAACTTATATAGGGTGTTCAATAAAGTAAACAAGGGGATTATTTTAACCGTTGACTGTATATACATAATTCCAATAATAATTGCATTTCCATAAAAATTCTTTAATTAAGGTAGGGAGTTAGGAAATAATTTGTAATATAGGAAATGTTTAAAATTAGCTTTTTATACAGCTCTTTTAGCGAAACACAGTCAAATGATAAAAATGCTACTCACACCGTATTTACTAAAACTGATAAAAATTTGGCTGTAATACAATTCAATTTGACATAGTTGTCACTGATTAAAATTTTCATTGGGAAGTAATGGGGCATTCACAAATTAATTTCGGTTGCAAATTGTTACCAAAACTTTTACTACTTATTTACATTTATTGCATGCAAATATTTCAGTAAAGCTACAACATGAATTTACAGTTTGCATTTAAGCATTCTAGTAACTCTGCTGCACAACTATGAGTTTAAATTATGGCGCTGTCAGGCAATGCCAAGAATATGTAAGTAAATTATAATTTACAGCGAATGTAACCGATTTCTTAGTTGCAAATGCGAGATATATTTTAGTTATGAATGCAATTGATCTCTAGCTGGTTTCAAAAATTAAAAACGGACATGGTTATTTTCCACAGATTTTGTTAGAAAAATATCTGACAGACCGACAAACTCACAGATTCCGATTTTTGCATTATTCAGAGGTAAATAAAACTTTCAACCAGATCCATCTATCTGTTCTTAATACTTTTTAAAACAAACTGCTTAAAAATCGTTCGAAAATCTTACAAAATGTTTTCTCTGAATTGCTTCAATTTGTGAACAGGCCTTGGATACATGAATTGAGGTGATACAAGCACATCAGAAAACCACAATAAAATTCTGTACGTGAGGAAAATATGAAAATTTATTTAGTCTTAAATTTGCACTTTTGAAATACGATTTTTTTTGGTTTGACTAAATAAAATATAGACAGCATTTTTGTAATTCAACTTATTTCAATAGAGGGGATGTATAAAAAATATTTTATTTTTCAAAAATTATGCACTACTTAAATTACCATTTCATTACTTTCTACATTATTTAAAGCATTTTTGTAATTGGGACTATGTATCTACAGCCAACGGTTCTAAAATTCTCCCACTGTTCATGTTTTTTTAAAACACCGTGTATAGACTGATGATCGTAACTCTATGTTTAAGTTGTTTCAATAGCATACCTTAAATTAGTTACCATATGCCCCTAATGAGCGTTGTAAACGAAAGAAGTGAGACTCGAAACAACACAGTTATTTCAGATTTATAGGAATTTTATTAATAGATGTTATTCACATGAAAAAAAAATCAGCTCCATTGGGTTACGGCCACTGCCGATTTTTTCAAAATGAAATTTCTCTGAATGTCTGCGATTTTACTTTTTTTCGTAAGAGCATTGATTTTATTCCTGCTTTTCAATCTTGTATCTTTTGCAAATCCACAGATTCATTACAATGTTTTATGTAATATTTGTTATAGTTAAGTTGCTATTTTATAGTATCTCCACAAGATTCATTATTTTTCCATTTAGTAGTTTAGGTATGGCCTCCATATATGAGATTTCATACCGAAAATTGACTTTTTGAGAATTTTTCCTAATATAGTGGCATTTTGTTACATTATTCCTAAAATCTTCAACCGTCCTAATATTTAATTACCAGGATGTACCACAATCCTAGCACCCTCATTTTTGCTAACTCTTAAAGTGATAGAAGGATCTTTAATTTATAAAAACATTATGTACAGGTGTTTAACTTTTTGAAAATATCTCTTAAGTGTCCAACATTTCTCGTCATTCTAGACTTTGAAGTACGGTGTTGTTTCCCATCAGGAAGTTATTATTTAACCAACCCATGAAATATTTAATATTTTTTATTATCGAATATTTGAAGTTTGAACTGTTCTTTGTAATTGAAGTATTGTGCAACAAACACAATAAATAAAACTGAGCATGTGTGTAAATACAGAATACGTACAAAAAAACTGGTCTACCAGTTTCAAAGGCCATAACTGCGTTCTTTTTTAGGAGCGACAAGAAATGAGAGTTCACATACTCAAGTTAAGTTGACAACTGAAGGGTGAGCGTCAGTAAATCTTCTGCCCTATCCGCGCTTTGTTAACTTTCGCTTATCACGTTTTTCGCCGAAATTCTGCTCAAACAGTTGCGGAATATTTTCTGAAAAATAAAATGCAATGCTTAGATTATATTAAAACTAAATTTGATACTCAATAAAATCTAGAATATATTTTTTATTTTATTCCAAAATATTTTTAGTGCTGCCATCTGTTGTCGTAATTTAATTCATACCGACTCTATTTATTTTTAATGAACATTTTTAAATGTCTATTCCTTATAATACGCTATTAAAAACAACAGATCATGTATAATAATGAATGCCACACAATCACGGAAAGGTAATTGAATTTGAAGACAAATCTGCAGTCCTCAGCAATGTACATTCAGATAGATCCCCTTATCAAATTTATAGAATGAGAAAAATTACCTTGCAGTGATTGTGGTATTATTATATATGATCTGTTGTATTTAATGCTGTATTAGAAGGAATATACATTTAAAAATGTTCATTAAAAAATAAAAATAGTCGGTATGAATTTAAATTACAACAGATGGCAACACCAAAAGTATTTTGGATTAAAATAAAAAATATATTCTAGATTTTATGGAGTATGAAATTTAGTTTTAATATAATCTAAGCATTGCGGCGTATTTTCTGAAAAATAAAATGCAACTGTTTGAGCAGATTTTCGGCAAAAAACGTGATTAGCGAAAGTTAACAAAGCGCGGAAATGGCAGAAGATTTACTAACGCTCACCCTGAAGATGGCCCACGTGGTTGGAAGGTAGGTGAAAAGAGGTTGGCAATGCAGTAGAAAGAAATGGAAAGGGAAAAACAAAACCTAATGTCTGGAAATAACTAACAAAACTAGAGAGGAAGGGATTAAAGGCAGTATGAGAATTGCTTAGCAGAACAAATAGAAACAGCTAAATAGAGAGAAATCGACATTTAAAAACAGCTGGATTTAAATGTCTCAGGTTTCCTTTGTAACTATTTCTATTCGTTCTGCTATCCCTTTACGTACTGCCTTTATTTCCTTCCTCTATGGTTTTGTGTATTTGTTATTTGTCAGTCTGTTTGGTTTTTCCCCTTTTTTTCTTTCTGCGGCGTTGGCAACTTCTATTCTTATTTCAACCACGTATGCCGTCAGTTATTTTTGCATGTATGCTGTAATTAAGATTGTATTCATTTCTTTGCAGCAGCTTTTAAGCGAGTATGATTGTATTTAAATCTGAAGTTTCTCTTGCAGTAATCCCATGACGTCCTTCTGAGTATAAAAATATCCATTTCTCTTTTGTGAAAAATGTTATCAGCCCCTTCCAACCTGAAATGAAGTTACGTGGAAAATTCAAGAAAGATTTACGAATCAAGTCGTCATGCTTCGCAACTGAAAACACTTATTTTCTTGATATCACAGAAATATGGATGCAGTTCACATGTAATGCAAGAAAATGTAATAATAAATATATAAAACATTTTAGCTATCATTGCTTAATGTTGCATTTGACACAATATTTAATCAGTAACTGCACTAGTTAAGAGAAAACATGCACCAGACTAGTTGAGCATGCGCGTGGACTTAGTTTATCCAGTCACGCGCATCCGCCATTTTTTTTCCAACCTTTGCTCATCGTAAATCCTTTCTAATTGCCTAAAAGAAGCAACTCCATCTAATGCAATTCATAGTTAAATTGTACAACCGCTGCTAAAGATTAAAAGCATCATGCAAATATAAAAAATTAATAGTATTGACTGTCGATACCATTAATTTTTTATATTTGCATGATGCTTTTAATCTTTAGCAGCGGTTGTACAATTTAACTATGAATTGCATTAGATGGAGTTGCTTCTTTTAGGCAATAACAAAAATTAGAAAGGATTTACGATGAGCAAAGGTTGGAAAAAAAATGGCGGATGCGCGTGACTGGATAAACTAAGTCCACGCGCATGCTCAACTAGTCTGGTGCATACTGCATATGGTATTTTTCACTTCACCTAAAGGCGTAGAAAATTGGTTAAATTATAACAATACTAATCGAAAAATATCAAAGTAATTTTATTGAACTGAAAATGCTCACTGTAGCTTACATTTAAGATTGCACGAATCAACTTCAGGAACGCACATATTTTCATCTGAAATCTATAAGTCAAGGATTTGTATTTTTCTAATCAGTCTTCTGCCACTTCTAAACTAACTGCTTGTGGATGTTGAAATCTTCTTGAAACTATAACAAAATAAACGCACAAAGAGTCAAAACAATTCTATAAATTACTAATAAAAACGTTTTAAACAAGAGTTTCAATTTTACAATATATACTGTTCTCTGAGAGGTGCAGGGTAAGAGACATTTTACAACCTGTAGGACGTAAAAATGAACATGAAATTTACCGTAGAGCTCTCAGGATTATCTGTTCTTTATCAGATACATGATAAGTATGAAGCACACTAGATCTTTGCACTCCAAAAGTTAAAAAAAAGGTGCATAATACGGAAAGACCAATCGGCGAAAAAAAATTTTGTATTATGAGAAGTGCAAGAAAATAAATTGATAAAATCAAATATAAAATACCGAAATTTATATATTTCCTGCATATGTACACAAGATAGTGGGGTTTAACAGTCATGGAATCGAGAAAATAAATGATTATTGAGAGCATTTCAATATGAATCAGTGAATTGTTTTGTTTAATATATCGAGCATGTTCTGTTAATCTAATTACCAGCAATCCGTTTAGTACTATCAATATGAAATTTATACTTATTGTCAGGTGAAATAAGGGGGTACAACGTACACCCCAGCCTGCCTGTAAAGATTAAGTTTAAATGTGTCGGTCCGAATACGGCTAAACATGAAACAGCGTTGGAATAAGCAGGTTTAAAATAAATTTACGACAAAGCAGGAAAATAGGGTGAAAAATATGAGATTAAATACTATAAATATTTAATAATTTATTAAGACTATATGGTAAATAAGTGGTGAATGAGCGAGAGATGAATTGTGATAAATAAATTTAGAACGAACATCAATAAATTTTATAGATGAAATTATAAGTATACGTGGTATTGTATCCGAAAAGAATATAAAGTCCATTTTCCAAAGCATTTAATCGGAGATAAAGCAATGAAAGCTCTGTTAAAATAAGTAATGCATAGCAAAATAGGTTACCTATTTTAAACAGATCTTTCAATGTTTGTTCTTCTATTAAATGCTTACATGATGAAATTAACTTTATTTTCCGCCTCCGATACGATGCCGCATATACTTATAATATATCTATAAAATTTACTCTGACGTACAATTCTAAATTTATTTATTCCAATTCTTCTACCCATCACCATTGATTTAACATGCACAACTTGTCTCATTCTCTATCCCAAAAGCTGTTCTCGATCTTATATCTCGTTCTCTATCCCTAAAACTGTTGTCGATCATTTTGTTCCTCTATTTGATAAGAATTTTCTTTTAACGCATTGCGACGACCTTCAGAACAAATTATGAATTTTTATTTAGTTTTCTCTGTCAGGATTTCATTTGCAATTTTGACCTCATTCAAAAACTTAGTTTGGCTCGGAGCCTTACCCTCGGTTCCATGAATGTTAAACCACTATCTGTATACATAAATATGTAAATATTTGGTATTTTGTTAAATCTTTCCATGATCTGGATGCATTTTATGTTTGATTTTATTATATATGTTTGTCTTGTACATCTTCTCACAATGTGGATTTTTTTTTTTCACCGATTGGTCTTTTGCATTATGCAAATTTAAATTCCGAGTTAGTTACCCTTAACTTTAGAGTACTTTATACTTACCATGCGCTTCTCATAAAGGAGTCTATAGGCCGGAAAACGCTAGGACAAAATTCATGTAAATTTCACGTCATATATGCTGTAAATAAACTTTCGTTTTATTAAAAAAAATTGATTAATAGTAATTTTCTCATTCGGACGTATCAGCAATTTTAGTAACTTCGTTTACATCACATTTTCATAATAATATACACTGAAACGACTGAAGGGATGACATATCAAAATTATCGAGCACTGCCATTATAGCTATAATCTTTGTTTTAATGTCATTTTATCTTCATCAGGTTCCGAAGACCACACGGTAAAATCTAATTTTCCGAAAATTCGAATCAAGGGGTGACGATGCAAAGGACGAATGAGGAACTCAAAACTACCTACTTTGATTCATTATCGAAAACTTTCTATCTAGCCAAACTCTTGGTTTTAATCTCAATCGATCCTTCTCAGTTTTCATATGAACGAAAAACCTAATATCTTTAAATTTGAATTAGAGGTGATGATGCAAAGGGATTTTGAAAAAGTTTACACCACTTTGTCTTTATAATATTTTTTTGCTGCTTATAGAAAAAAAATTAAACAATCATTTTGCCGCACGCGGAAATACTATCCCAGATTTTTCCCATTATAAATGTTAACAGAATTATAAAATACGAGCCATACAGAATTATAAAATACGAGCCATACAGAATTATAAAATACGAGCCATACAACAGAATTATAAAATACGAGCCATATAAAATACGAGCCATACAGAATTATAAAATACGAGCCATACAGAATTATAAAATACGAGCCATACAACAGAATTATAAAATACGAGCCATATAAAATACGAGCCATACGAACATATTTCACTTTACCTGCAATACATGGTACTGTATGGAAAAAGTATTGGAATCGTGTTAAAAATCGCAAATCGAGTCTTCGACGGATCTACACGTTTTGAGATCTCCAGAACATGAAAAAACTATTTCTGGCGCAACGACTGTGTGCGTGTTTTTCTGTCTGTCTGTACAATGTATGTATCAACTCTAACTGAAAAACTAATGAACCGCATTTCATAAAATTTGGTAGGTAAGTTCTTTGTGGATGACCCTGGTGCTGATGTCATTTTGGTATGAATCGAGATAAAAGAACCCGCGGTGTTTTTTCTTTTTTTGTTTTTTTTTTCAAAGTGGCCCGCAAAAATTGTCTGTATCCACCATACCTAAGAACTAATTGACCAAATTTTGCAAAAATTGGTAAATAAGTTAAGTGTGGGTTACCCTGGTGCTGATTAGATTTTGGTATGATTCGGAAAAGAAGAACCAGCCTTTCTTTTGAATTGATTCGCAAAAATCTAAAAACACTACGTATGCTCAAATGTATCAATTAAATGCTTGTTTTATACGTAATTTTTTAGCGAGGAAAGGAATAAGATTAATTTCAGTACTTTAAGACTAGCCTGAAAATAAGTTCAGTTACCAAAGGAAAACGAAATTGAAATAAATGTGCAAATTCAGTATCATTTCAAATAAGTTTGCTCGTTTATTTTGTGCAATGTAATGGATTATATGAAAAAATAAAGAAAACTTACTATGTACTTATTTTACTTATGTACTTATTTTACACATACAAAACTTTTCAAAACGTATAACCATTATCCTTCGTAGTCTGACAATACGCGAACTTTCTTGTGGTAAACTGGTTCTAAATCGCTTTCGTCACTTGAAGATACTACCTCGCACTCGTTTAGAGTTGACTTTTTTTCAGTTACCATGTAGTCGGTGATCAGTTTTTGCGACGACTGTTGTTTCATTAGACGCTTGTATATGTCTCGGTAGCCAGATATACAAGATTGAAGCTCCTTTTGGAATTTTGAAGTTCTTTCAGAATTGGCATCGAAAAACTAAATGGCCGATCAAACCTACTAAATTTTTTTATTGATATCTTCGTCAATTATGTTCCAATTTGATTGAAATTTTCATATACCGCACAAAAAAAAGACCGCACAAAAACAGGTTTGAATGTATTACATTTTTACTAATTATTTTTAATTTCTTGATCTGCGAAACCCACATTCTGAGTGCAGTTTATAATCAATGAAAAATTATGCATAATATTGTGGTGTGGCAATTTTGATACGGGATCTTTTGCCATCTTTTGAAATCTGGAAATGTTGGTTCAATTGACTAAACTCGTTCCCGATATTTCCAAAATGACATAAAGCACCGACATTGTCTGAAACAATAGTTTTAATATAATTCACACCGCGAAATATATATTCAGGTACAGTATAGAATGTACTCAATATTTATCTCAATATCTTTTAAAATCTGAAATATTTGATGCATTTTACTAAACTTACAGTCAAAAATTTCTCAATAACAAAAAGTACCGAAATGTATTCATATCTTCAATAATGAAATGACTAATGAATTTTTTGATAATGAAAGTTATTATTATTTCAAGAATTAATTAAAAAATGTTTTTACAGAAAGGTCTTCATAAATAAACAAAGAATACAGAATTCAATAAACAAGTTCGAGTATAGGAAAAGAGAGAAATCTGCTCGAGGTCATTGCAAAAAATATCTCGATACAAAATCCACAATGTACTTAAAGACTAGGTTCGATACTCGTTGCATTATGTGTCTGCAATACTTGTATCATGATACTTCCCAGCCCTTAATGTGTGAAATACTATAGCTCAAAAACATTAGAAATTTTAGGAAAGTTGGTGTATTTAAGTCAGTTATGCTTCATCCTGGTTGTGATTCCAAATTATGGAAAAGTCGCCAAATATGGAATAAGACTCTTTGGAACAAAAATGCAAATAAGATATATATAACTGAAATTAAGCAATTTTCAACCGATAAGGTTTTATTACAATTGATTAGAAAAATACAACTGGCATTTTATTTTTCGAAATGACAATCGAACCCCTAATCACAGCCTTCTCTCAAGGTGTCTATCTATAAGCCACTTCAAACTTCGTAGAAATATCAGTCAAAAGAGTATAAACCATTAAAAAAGTTTTCATCAGTTTAGATATGCTGCTGAACCTGGTAAAACTAACACTTCCTAAATAAGTAGAAAATACTGCTGTTATTACATCGCAATGGTAGCTTCAGTCTTGATGAGAAAGGCTATTTTGGAATTCAAGGCATAAAAGCCGCCATGTAATTGTTTGTGCTTGTTACTTTCCTTATATACATAATGTATAAGGAAAGTATTGTGACGGGGTCGAAAATTCGAATTCGAGTTTTCGACGGGAGAGCACGTTTCAAGCATCCCTGATCACGAATCAAACACTTTCTAAGTGATGTCTGTGTGTGTGTGTGTGAAAGTATGTGTGTCTGTGTGTGTCAGTGAGACTATAACTGACGAACGAATGGACCGATTCGAACGAAATTTGTATCACAAATCACAATCCGTACAAAAATCACAATCCGTAAACACTGGAAGCCTATTGTTTTTATACACAATCGAATGTTCAGTAACCCCCCTAAATTTTCGAGTGAAATTTTTAAAAAATTGCCAAAAAATCAAAACCGCTAATAAAGTTACGCAAATAGACATTTCTTATGTAAGTTTTTATTAGGAAACGATTGACAAATTTTAGAGCGCTAACATGAACCGTTCTCAAGATATTGCACATTTTTCAAAAAAATTATCAAAAAGTTATATAAAATAAAAAAAAAATATTTCCTATTGAGAAACATGTTCACTCTTTATATGTAATACCATGCGATAAATTTGGTGACATCATTCTCGTGGATCTAGTTCGTTCCATTCATGAAAAAGATACTTTGAGTAATACTTTTGTATTTGAACGCCAATACTCATTTATCTGCTGTAAGAATAACTTATTTCTCCGTCCATAACGCTTGGAGAGATTTTATCGACGAATTTTTTTGAATGTCGCCAACTTGGCGACATTTTTAATTGTTGCCAAATTAATAAAAATGTCGTCAAATGGATAAAAATAACGCTAAATCAATGAAAATGACGACTGATTGAAAATTCAATATCTCGGAAAGAATATAAGTATCTACTGTAAGAATAACATTTTATTTTAACTGTAAAGGTAGTAAATTCATTGCATTATATAAGGAAAGTCATGTGCTGCCCACATCAGATTTTTTTTTTCTATGCAAGTGTGCTTGTTTTAAAGTTTTGCAAACATTTCTTTTGATGATGGTCATTATTCTTCATTGACTTTATAAGTGTTATTTTTTTTTCTGCATGACCTGTTTCTTTTAAAACGAAAGATTATTTCAGCATATTCCCCTAACATTCGTCTATACATTTACCAAATTTAATATTTTGTATGTAGTTTTTGCGGTACAAAACAAGGTAACTCGAAAAACGCGCAATTTATCAACCAGCGGTGACGACGTCAAAAACTTTTCTTTTTAATATAGGGAGAACAATAAACTGGTAAAAGAACAAGGCTAAAGTAGAACAATAATATGAATTTCTTACCAATAGAATATGTAAATGCCCATTGCAGTCTGCAGCTAGCTTTGAACTCCTTGAGACACATTGCTGCAGGTTTTTTATGGAGCTGTCACCAATTTCCCGTCTGAGACATTTAGTCAGCCTGTGAAAAAAAGCGAAAACTTTAAAATAAGAGAAGCCTAAGTGATTTACATTCGTACTACAACCCTAAGAACTAATTTATGCTATTCATTCATCAATAATACTTCAACATGCGTGTTCAAAAGTACCGACCGGTTAAACACCGCATTGTTTAAACCACTGTTGTTATGATGATTTGGTGGTGTTCTTAGAACATAATTCTATGCCCTCAATAATAAGTATGTCACAAGTAAAAAAAAATCTATAAAAAATATGTGCAAGTTCAGGAGATGCTTAATGCAAATCTAATATTAACTCTTACCAAAACTCAGATTTAAGTTGAGCTTGAAGCAAATTTATACAATATTTATTCCAATAAGTTAATTCCATATAATGAATGATTTCTCACACATACATATATGTATCAATGCTTCAGAAATATTTTTTTGGTTAACTTATGAAGATTAGAATCGCAATCAACATCTACTAGTTTGATCTCAAACTCTGTTATAAATTTCAATAAAGCATGTTATTTGCTCATCAATTATTTTTTATAGATATGAGATAGATTTGTAAAACCGCAAGCACGCGCGTTGTGGTACAATCTGTCAAAACCATAAAATACCGCGTGATTTATTAGGCTCATCTCATCTTCTGTGTACCTTTTATGACTACTTTTTAGAAAGTCACAATGAAAAAAAAAATCAGAATTTCATATTTTATCACCACCAAGGGAGACTAATTATTTTCTATGGGACAATTTTTACCCCTTGTGTATGTGTCAGTCTCACTTTTCCATTTTAAATTAGCAGTTTCCACTCGGGTAATAAGCTACTTATAAGAGGTTCAATAACTAGAAGAAGAAAGATACATGTTTTTGGTTACACTAAAAATGCATTTATTCATTTATTCATTTATTGCCTAGGATGTCCAGCTCACCCAAAGGGCATAGAGTAGTTACGAGAGACGGTCGAGAAAATATTGATAAACAATACACACAGACATACAGGGATACTATACAAATATTCCCAAAACAGAAGGAAGAAGCGAAAGAGAAGCAAACAAATTAGGAAAAATAATTTAGAAAAAAAAAACCCAAAATATAAAATTGAACAGCATAAAAGAAAGATACATATGAACGAGTTTCAAATTCTTGAGTTCAAAAGGAAATTGCCAAATTAAATAAAAGATGAAAAGTAATAAGAACAAAACAGAAACAATTTAAATAAAGACACAAAATGGAGCAGTGGAAATAGAGAAATGAGAAAGATCATTGAACAAAATATTTATTGAGAGCATTAGCCAATCATAAGCTAATTAAGAAACAGTATCAACGATATTTAAATGATTAAAAAGAAACAAAAATCAATCAAGTTGTAATCCCTCTGGTCAATAAAATATAAAAAATAAAATTTATATAAAATCTCCTAACCCGAGCTCAACAATGAAAAGGCAATAGTGTAAATTATTAAATATTGTGCCTACAGCGAAAGGGAAGGATCATATAGGAACTAGCTCTCCTGAAATTTTCCAGGGGGGCGATGGCCATTTGAAACATTTAAAGGCATTTTTCGCGAATCGCCCAAATTTTATGCTTTACATCATCGGGTAGGCTAGATGATCATTGCATTAAAGCAAAATCTCTTCTGTCTTACCAACAACCAGAAAATGCAATTTTGAATAAATAATTACACGAACACAAAGACAAAATTAATTGGAATGTGGTTTAATTCAACTTTCTCATACCAGAACCTATTTTTAGTAACTTTTTTCACATTTTACCAGAAAATTTAAAAAGTCGGTATTGTAGCTCCAAATGATTACAATTATAGTGTATGTCCTTCACTCTATGGAGCTTGAAAAAAATTCTCCGATTAATACCATACTTGATAATACTCCTTTCAGGGGGTAACTAGTCCCTGAAGGGGGGGCTAATGACGTTACGATCAGGAAATTGCATCGCGGCTATTTTTCACAATAATGATTGAATCTTTTAACCTTTTGCTTGCTTACGGGTGGAACAGCGTCCATTCCAAACGAAGAACCTCTCAGACAGGTATTTGATATACCCTATTCCAAACAGTTGGATCCCCTTTTGCAGGCATTGGCGTCGAACTGTTTGGAATAGGGTATGTTAAATACCTGTCTTTTTGAGAGGTTCTTCGTTTGGGATGGACGATGTCCCACCCGTAAGCAAACGGTTAAGTGTCGTAAACATTGAGTCAGAAATGAAATCTTTTATGCGTGGTCATGTGAAATTTTATCCTATGTTACCATCTTAAAAAATATATAGTTTCGAAGTTTTCGCTCGAATTTAAGAAATATACATATCTAATTCTATATTTTCTGATAACAAAGTCGGATAGAAATCCCTTAATATTTTTGGCGCTATTGTGTACACAATCGACCACAGACAGATAGATGGACATCGCTTCAAAAATAGTCAAAACGTGTTCAGGAGGTCCTAAAATATATATTGGCATCAAAATCCCGAAATCGAAAATTTTCATGAACATTCTATTTATGCAAATTTTACATTATTTCAATTCAATCTTAATCACATCATCTTCACGAGAAGATGATTTAAAATTATCTTACTTATTTCAAATTATCTTAATTACATTATAAAGTTTCAACTCAGCCCCTTTCATCCCAGAAAATATGTTTGCGCTATTGACAGAAACACTTTCAAATTGGGAAGCTAAAAAAGTAGTATGGTGCAGGATGAACAGGATTTTTTTTTAATTTATTGAATGTTCATTATTGTGCCCTCCTCCTGATAATTCAAAAAATCGACACTAATAGAAACATGCCCTCTCGTTGTAGAACGATGGAAACAATAATACAGCTTCCAATTAAACATTAAAATCTGAAATTTTTACCTTTTTTGCAACAACGGGAAAGGCGGTTTAGATAGTTGGTGAGGTTTGTGGAAGGTATTTTGTCTATAGAGAATTTCCAATTATTGGTTGATTATTACTGTATTTCTGGCTAAGGAACATTAAATGTTTTTATATCAGATAAAGAAATTTACTAAAACTTTGGCTTACTAAAACTTCGGAAATTTACTAAAACAGTGGCTCTATTCCGATGAAGCCTAAATGGTTTTGGGTGCATAACACCTAGTTTTTTATTTTAGTAGGTAGTTTTTTCTTTTTAAATATTTTCAAAATAGTTAAAAATATCCTTTCTTCTAAATATAGAAATTACAACCACTCTATTTCGAAAACTAACAGCTCTATCCGAAATGCATTCAACAAAGAATACGACAGCATATTTTGTCAACATTGCAGTTGTCACCGTGTTACAGGTCCTGATAATGCAAATTGTACAGATATTTATTGCCTTTCGTATGTAGACATCTACTCATTATATAACCCATTACAATATTGTAATTGACTTTTACATCTATTTCGATTGATTTCAAAGTTCATTATCCTAAGTTTTTTTAAATTCCCTGCGAACGGCGCTGCAACGCACTTTTATTCCTAGGGAATAGTCACATTACTCTCTATGCTTATACACTCGTGGTTCTTTCCTTGCAAAGTTATTGAGGTACTTAGACTTTGTTGGGAATCATTTATATAAAAGTTGGTAGTATTTGAATAAAATCGATAAATTGGTTGCATTCACCTAATTTATATGTTACTAAATATATTTAACCCCTTTCATATGCATTACGAATTTTAAACTACTGATTTATTCTGCTGCTTACACTGCTCTCCACGGGAAATGCATGGGAAACTATCATCCATGGGAAATGTTATGATAATATTAAATTTAGAATAATGAGTGTTCTAAATATATTCAATTTACGAATAATTCTATTCTAGTTGTAGTTATTACAAAATGTATCTACACATAAAATTTTATAGCAAAACGTGTATTCGAACTTGAGTTATGTTCATATGTCACATTCCCACACAAACGTACATATGTCCAGAAGTGTTCAAAATGTATTCAGGCCTTTTAACATTGTATTTATAAAAATCGCAATTTGGGAAATTTGTCAAGAAAACAATACTTTACTGAATATAACAATTGGCAAATTAATAAAAATCAATTAGATTTATTGGCATAACTATACTTCTGCCTACCAAACATATTGCTCCAAGCAGTAAACAAAGAGTGAAAGTAAATTTACAATACAAGTTCTAACGCATCAGGGGGGTTATTATAATCACTTACAGAATGTTTGCCATTTTCTTGGAACAACAAATAATATCACAAAATTAAGTTATTTCATAACATTTCCTAAAACATAACAATAAATCGCGAATAGAAAATATCCATACTTATTGGTACAAAACAACTGACTATTTAACAAAATCGTCGAAACTTGAAACTATGTCTAGCTTTGTGCAAAAAGAAAAAAATAACCAAAGGTGTCACTACTCAAAATAGAACTATGTTATGCAAAATCATCAGATGTATCACAATTCAAAACAGAGATGTCCTGTACGTACAGGCATCAAAGTTTCTACTCAAAATAAAGCTGTCTTATGTACCATACATCAAGAGCATCAACTCCAAATAGAGCTAACTTCCCTATGTACACACATCCAATGTATCACAAATCACAATAAACCTGTCACATCTACAAAACATCAAGAATGTCAACTTGAAAGGATTATCGTTTATGTAAAAAATGTCAACTCACCATAGAGTTGTCTTGTTTGCAAATAACACAACATTTTGCAACACAGCCATAATTGTCTTTTGAATATGACCAGAATACCAAAAACGTCACAACAAAATATAGATATATTATTGCTGGGGTTCACAAAATGGGTACTTAATAATTTATTTTTGCAGATATAAAACATGGTATATAATGTTGATTAACATTGAAAACATTTTATTTAGTAAGTTACAGTCGGAATTACTTTTACATTGTATAAGAAATATACACAAAATAAAATTGAGCAAAGTACAGTCAAAGTGAAAAAATCATACCTGAACATTTCGTCGAAGATAAAAATGTCTGACCCGTATAATCCCACAAAATGGCGCACATCTTCAACTATTCAGGCAACACATGGCTAAGTCCATAAATCTTCGGAATCATCATCACACGCCGTATAAGTTGAGTCTTGCAGAAATTAAGTTTTGCCGCCATCAAGTGCCTGAAATAGCAAACATAAATGTTTTTAACTGTATCCCAAATTCCTGATATTACGTCATTTTGATTTGCAACAAATGTGGGAACTAAAACCATAACAAATTCAATTTTCTATGCATATGCAATATCTTCAATATGTCATTGTAAAAAAACAATATTTGATTACTGGGCCCAAAACTAGATAATCATGAAAAATTTTAATTTATAAGGAAATTAATTTTTATTTCGACATAAATTTAGTCATTTTGAGCATATAGACATTCAAACTAAAAATAAACTGTAATTGTATTGACAAATTTATCCGACCCAAAATAATAATTATAAATAAAATACATTGACACATTGAAATATTGGATTTTATTTATAATTAGTGGTTATAAAAAGCTTTATTAACAGCTATTTCATACTATTTAATAAATCCTATAAAATAAGCAATCAAATCAAATAATCAAAGTTTACACAACTTCAAAAACCATATGCAGGGGATATATTTATGTAGTTTTTTAAGATATTCAAAACCTAAAAATTTCCTCAATGGCTTACTTTAACTTAATTTACATTATTTTTACTAATTTTGTCTAAAATATAAACAGATATAGTAAAACCTAGCAAAAAAATCTGCTAGAACCGAGCAATATACACATGAATTACCAGAGTTCCCAATTCTATCACCTGAGTCCCCAATTCTATTTAAAGTATTATTTAATAGAAGATTACAAACATTACATACACGCAAGTGGGATTCGAACTCATACCTCGGAAGTCGAGAGGAAAAATTTGCCCTGCCTTCGGCCTCTAAAGCGGAGGCAAAAATTTCAAGTGAACTTTCGTTCGCATTTGTGAGAAAACAACGAGTTGATGAAGTAAACTTAATAAATACGTTTTTCACTAAAATTAGAAATAAAATCGGAGTTGATTTAATTTTTATTTCGTTATGCTTATATTTCATTTTGAAATAAAATGTATTTTTGATACAATCATTATAAAAATTAAATGTGTTTTTGTTTACCAGAATTTTTTTATTATTTTAGAGTATGTAAAGCCGTGATTCTCAATCTTAAGCGCACGGTTCAGCGGTAACAATCCAAAAATGGTACAATAAAATTATTTTTCATTTTGCTGTGAATAGAGAAAAACATGTCGTGTCTCGAAATTGAGTAGTTTGAAATAATTTCCATACTTTAATGTCAGTAATTTCTAGATTCGAATCAGTATAATATTATTTAATCTTCAAGGCGGGAAAGTGGTGTAGTAAGTTTCGTTGTTCGTATATTAGTGAGGTTTATACCACTGTATGTGACTTTTTACAGAAAAAAAGAACCCAATATCCCAAAACGAAGAGATTTAAGACTGAAGATAACTAAATTATCTAAAATCAAAACCATTTGTATTAAACACCTATCTCAAGGATCTTACCGACTTGAGATATTTTTAGTCTGAAGAGCTAAGATTGTGAGGTATACAGTTAGTTCTATAGCTGCTATAGTCACTACTATTGCTAATTTGAATTTGCCGTATGTTTACCCAATATTGTAAATTTAAAATGGTATTATTAATTAATTACATTTTTTGCCAATTTGTAAATGTTATTATACTCCTGCAACACCGTTGTTTTAATATTCATGCAGTGTCATTAATTTTCTTGATATATCGGGGTGAGACATAAAAAGTTTATGAATCACTCGTGTAGCCTTCTCTTATCCCATAACGTATAATTTAGAGACGCCTCTCTTATTTTACACTGTTCTTTTACCGGCCTCGAATAAAAAAAGTCTGGAAATATCGATAAATAAAAATTGTACTGGAATTTTACATTTTGTTTTGTTTTTAAAACTTTCATTGCAACTCTTGAATTGCCATTAAATAACTATTATTATGCCAATTCAAAATTAATATAATTTTGAAAATTTAATGCCTTGCATAAATATTGTTAGTTATTTTATATATTTTCATATCCTATATTTATTAATAGCTTGGCCAAATCAATAAGTTGATTTAACAATTAACTCAATTGAATATTTTAGCTAACTAAAATCTAATCAAAAATTCTTTGAAGTTTAGCAAAATGACTAGCGAGGACTGTGAACATATTACTGACCTGTCTGTGCTCACAGTACTAAGAAACACAAAGCCTCTGGGACTATCATAACCGAATTTAATATGTAAATTCTAAATTAAATATCTTAATTTCCCTTTAAATTCGTCTATATTTGCATTCTCATATCTGCTTTAGAAATTTAGATTCACCTTTTACAAAAACATCATAGCACTTTAACCCATTACAAGAAAGCCAACCAGCTTTGAAAAAGCATTTAACGACGTATCATGATGTACGTCATCTTCTGCCTTCACAAAGCGGAGGGCAGTATGCCAGAAAAAATGAGCAGTTCTTAGCTTTGACGGTTTACCACGTCTGATCAAAGCATGATAAGTCCTGATTAAAAAAAGTTCAATTGCTTTCGAAACCGGTGCATAGTTTTGAAGTATACAGCTTCTTATTTACGACGAAAGTTTATATATTTTTTTTCAGCTGTTTTGAACGATTTTGTATTAAATTGTAATCAAGAAGGGGGTATTTTTCTAACTAAATAGAAAGTTGGGGTGGCTTTTCACCCCCAGCTTAAATTCATTATCCTTGATGAAAAGGAAGATACCAATGCATAATAGAAGGACATAATATTAAATTTAAAATACCCCCTGAAAGTGATAGGATTTTGGTAGATACATGAATACGCTCCTCATTCTTGCATACTTCATCGAGCGATGGCATTTGAAAGAATGCATAGGGTGATATAAAATTCCGTCGGTTCTTTAATTTATCTTTTTTTATTAATTTAATCCTTATTTAAGAAAGTAGAAAGGATAAAATCAAAATGCGAAAGTCAAAATTTCGACTTCACGACAGTAGATTCCCTATACATTTACCACATATTGAAAATAAACACACATTAACATAGCATAAAATATTGTTTTCTCGAGAAAGTTCTATATCAAAATTTTGATAAAGAAACACATTTTATAAACCTCTCGAACTCATTTCGAACGCTTTTGGAGATATGTTCAAATGTGTGTAGTGTGTAATAAGTGGACACTATAATTTAATGACGGTGCTTACTGCTATTAAAATTATATCTAGATACGTTATGTAAACAACTACTACTAGATCGAATTCTTAGTTATCATCGAACTCGACTTACTTGAATTTTAAAATTTCGTATTTTCTATTGGAAAACAATGATAGTTCCCTGAACAATGATGGTAGTATGTAATATATGGTGGTATTGGTAATTTGAACTACGTTATGTAAGTTGATAACATCAAAATAATTTCTATTAACACATATAAACCGAATGAATTCAATTCACCAATGCCACTAAACTGCTGTTAACTTAAAAAAGGAATTTTAAAAAAATCGGAAATATATTTAAACAGCATGGGAACGCAATCCGAATAAGTATCATCTACTTTTCATTTTAATAATGATTGTGAACTAAACACTTTAGAATATGAATGCATGAAATTAAATGCATTATTTAAGTTTCGTTAAGTTAAATAAGTGTTTTAAAACAGTATTTTCCAACTTGTGGCCATTGATCTTTTTGGTATCGGAAGGACTGCTTACCAGTTTAATACAAGAACATTTAAAATATCACATGTTATTTAAATTAAAAAAATTTTAACGGTAGATATGCCTGACAAAATATTTAAGAATTATACGGTTAACAATAAGAGCAATACTTGAACCTGAAGTAGGTGTCTGTTAATTAAAAAAATTGTAAAGATTTCAATTTTGTAATTAAATACAAACGTGATAGATTCTCTTTTGTATTAAACTACAAAATTGAATCCTTTACATTTTGAAACAAAAGCAAAATATCCTGCCGACAGAAATCGGCGAAAAGGTTTTCGCGATCAATTATCCTTAAAAAGTCCCAAAAGGTGCCTAAAGAGTGGATGTTTCTAAGCCCAAAAGCTACTTTGTAGCGAAAACAACAAAATATTTGACGTTATCCATTATATTGAACCTTTTAAAGGGAAAAGATATTGTAATTTCATAGATATTGTATCCCATTGGAGATGGAATGAAAATATTTCTAAAACATAAATTTAATTTGTATAATTCAGTGAACATAGAATAAAGTAAAAACATTTCAAAAAATATTTTTGCTAAACACTATAGTACGTAAAATAGCATAGTTTGTTATGAGGTTTGACTCAAGAAGATATGTGATACCACGGAATTTTTTTTAGATTTAGTCCACTGCATATCAAGGTTCATTCTAACTTACATTCGAAACATGGAATTCAGCTCTTAAGATTAATGGATTGATTATGCATCTGAAGATGTAAACATTTATTAAACTCTACAACAGCAAAATACAAATCACTTACTTTAGAATTGCTTAAATCTCTTTAAATATTCATGCGCAATAAACCGTACCGATAAACACGCCATTTTCTCTATTTACATTGGATTGCTCGTTCCTGTTGCCAACATAGCTTTAAACTTCAGAGTAAGGGTAATAGTTATTCAAGTGCGGCAAATTCGTAAGTTTTGCAGAATGACGTCGAATTTGCAATATTTTACAAATTTTCGATTAGTTTGTTAGGATTGCTAGAAACATCATACTGCCAACGAACCAAAATAACATTCACATTCTTTTCCACTGACTTGTATCACTCGTTACATGCATAATATAATGCATAGGGAAAGTTTTGGAACAGCGTCGAAAATTCGAATTTGAATTTTCCATAGATGAGCGCATTCTAAGCATCCTTAAACTCAAATCGAATCTAATGTTTTTTGAGGTGATGTCTATATGTGTGTGTATATGTGTGTGTCGAGTCGGTGCACCTCCTGGTGCCTGTTATATTAGGGATGTTTCACTATCAATTGTCCCCTTTCTTAAGTGAGTGACATAATGATTGGCAAAAATTTAAACTTGAAAAAAAATATAGACGGACAAATGAATTATGCTGAAACGACAAGTCTTTTAAGAATGAAATTTCGAAATCAGTTCCGTGGTTGTTACTATTCAATATCGAATAGGAGTCAGGAAACTTGCTATGCTCAGTAATTTTTATCGAATCTGTAACGCTGTCTTCCCAAAACTTTTAATACACACATAAAATCAATACATTGATTCATTGACGTACCCTGATTTCATACATTAATTGTTTCAAATTCCCCCCTTTACAGTTTTCAATCTCAGTGGTGTATCTGCTATTGGATGAAGTTAATTTGCTTATGGATTAACATTTGCATAACAACACTTTCTTAATTCGACATTAAATAAGTCTAGCAGCATCTTCTACAAATTAGCTTATAAACAATTACCAGTAAATAATTATTAATTAGTCTACCACACATAATTTACAATTTAAAATGCATTTAATGAATGTACAAAGGTATTAATTGTAACTGTCGATAGTTTGCATTTTTGCTTACAGATATTTTAATAATTGTTTCTGTTACTAAGAAAGCTACCTCTATGAATTCTTACGGTACCCCTAGATCAGTGGTTCTTAACCTGGGGTGCGTGCACCCCTGGGGGTACGAGAAAGCATTTCCAGGGGTGCCAGAGGAGTTTCTAAATTTTTGATGGAAACTACCGCCTGACCGTCTATGAGAAACTAGAGAACGACGCTACGTCGACTTTTGGGACCCCCACTCCTACCATATCTACTTTGGCTCAGAGAGCGCCAAATTGCACCAAGCTAGAAAATCCTATTTACTGAGAAATATTTTACTCTGGAGTAATAAAACTTTTCTTTTGAATCAATAATCACATTTTTAGGTTGTATTAATTAAACTTTTTTTAAACATTAAATACCCATGAATGCGATAGGCTCAATTTGCACTGATGGTGCCTTGCAATGTTGGTCAAAAATTCTGGAATTTTTTACATATATCAAGACAGAAATATATTGCATCGTCATACACTTGCATTTAACTACTTCAGTAAAGGCAGTTAAATATATCCGAGGACGAGAGCTTAATCATCGTATCTGTCGTGCTTTGTGCGAAGAAATCGATGCTGTTCATACTGCTTCTTTCATACTGAAGTACAGTGGCTCTTCAAGGACAGTATGTTGTAAGCAGGGTTTTTGAATTGTGAGAGGAAATTATACAGTTTCTTACTAATCAAAATTGTGATTTAGTTAAAACTTTTGAAAAAAGAGAAGCCATACTTTGACAAGCCTACTTAGCAGATATATTTAGCCCCCCGAATGAATTAAACACACCAATGCAAGGATTTGATAAGAACAGCTAGTGAAAATTATATCTTCATTTATTGAAAAACTGACAATTTGGAAACGTCGAGTTGGAAATGGGAATTTTGCAAACTTTCCTTTGCTCGATTCAATCGTTCTGGAAAATGAGAAAATAATAATTATACCTGAAATTGCAATACACCTCCAACAATTGAGTGAATTATTTCATGGATACTTTACAACGGAAAATATTAGCAAAGTTCAGAGACGGATACTGGATCCATTTCTATTTGACCCAGATTCAATGGGCGACAGCGATTTAATAAAAGACGGTCTTATTGAAATACGAGCCAATGCACTTATTCAAATGGTATTTAAATAACTGGACTTAGAACAATTCTGGTATACACAGTTAGAACCTTATCCACAGCTTGCAAAAGCAGCATTGCAAACACTTTTACCATTTGTCACTACCTACCTGCGTAAAACAGGATTTTTACCACTTTTGCACATAAAAACAAAAGCCAGAAATCGCTTAAATGCAAAAGATACGTGTGGCTTTTTCAAAAAAGGAACCTCGCTTCAAAAGTATTATTATGAATAAACAATAACGTAACCATTAAAAAGTGAGATATTGTTTTGTATGTATATGATGTGTTTATTTCTCAATAAATAAATTATCTTGCAATAGATGTAATTTCCTAAATAAAGAAATACATTTTTCAAGGGGGTGGGAGAACTTATTTTTAGACTAGCAGCATACCCGTTCTTCGTACGGAGAATATAATATAAAGAAACTTAAAATTCACAATCATGTGCAAATTTCTATAGTATACTAAATGACATTTTTAATCAAAATATTCTGTTAAAATATTTAATATGATGCTCCTAAAAAGAAGTTTATGAATCTATGTTCTCGCTATACAAAATTATCTTCACGGGCAGATCTGAAGAATAAAACATCCTGGCCCCATTAGTAAGCAAATTTACAAAAAATATGGAATTGAATTAATATATGAAATATAATAAAGGCGTAGAAATTGTATGGGACTCGTACTACTTATATACGCGAATATTAGCAGATATAACCTGTATTAGTATATGTATAAATTGAAAATATCAATAAACCCGTAATCTTTATATATATATATATATATATATATATATATAAGGCAGTAATTGATTCCAATATATGCCAAAATGAAAATGTTAAAATTATATGAAGATATACCCGTACTACTTATAAAGTCGTAGATTAGAAGACACGTCTGTGCGTTAGTCGAAAATTACCCGTATTACAATATGAGTCTCAAAAATCTTTGCCAGAATAAAACAGATGGCGTGATAAATTGAAAACATCAATAATTCCCGTAATCTTTATATCAGAAGGCCGTACTTTATTCCAATATATGTCAAAATATATGTCAATATACATGTACTACTTATATTCTCGTAGATTAGAAGATATACCCGTACATTTGTAGAAGATTACTTGTACAAAGTACAACATATGAGTTTCAACAATTTTTGTCGCAATAAAACAATGGCATAATAACTTGAAAATATCGATAATCTCTGAATCAATAATCCCCGAAAATATCAATAATAATAATGTTTAAACCTGAAGACCGTAATTGATATTATTCAGTCAAAATTGCAATGCCAATGAAATTTATTTTATATACATATCTACATTATTCAAATCGGAAAATAGTTAATAAAAATCGCCTGCCGCATAAACACATTGGCTTTAAATCCGTTGCTAAGCGACATGATGTTATTTCCTTTAAATAAATTGTTATAAGAAATATCGTCTGAATAATGGAAGATTTGGCGACATTTTGCCAATTCAGCGACATTTCAAAAAATCGCCAAATTTATCGTCAAGTAGAACTGACAGTCCCACTTGGCGACAAATTGGCAAAACATTATCACAATACTGTCCCCTAACAAAACACAATTCATTTAATACTGTCCTCTAACAAAACACAATTCATTTAATACTGTCCCCTAACAAAACACATTTCATTTAATTAGCGCGATTTTATCAATTTAAAGATATTTTTATGGATTTACAAACATTTTCATCAATTCGATAACATTTAAAAAATTCGCTAAATGTGTTACTAAGTAGGCCGGTTGGACTGACAGACAAATGCTAACGAAACATCATTTCAGTACTCTCTTCTAACAAAACAAATTTAATTTCATTGATTTACGTCGTTTTTAACAATTTGGCGACATTTCCGTCAATTTGTCAGCGCTTAAGAAAAGTTGCCAAGTTAGTGATATTTCGCCAAATTCGTAGCTCTGAATATGCAGATCTAAATAAAACATCCTGATCCCGTTTGTATATACTAAATGAAAACACTAAAATTGTATTAGAAGATATACCAGTTCTACACATTTTCTGTTTCAACAATCGACTAAATGAATTTATTGGCTAAACACAATATATGAGTTTATCACCTAAATACAATATATAAGCTTGAAAACTCTTTGGCAAAATAAATGAAAGGGATGTACGCAATTAGCAATTAATATTATTAAAAGAAAAATCAAACCGTTCACTTATAAGATATATTTTTATATCCATTTATTTATTATTCAAATCGAAAAAATAATAACAAACTTTAAGAAACACATTTAATTTAATTTGCGTTGCCGAGCAACATGATATAAGAATCATTTTGATTTCTTAATACTTTTCATCATTCAGTAAAAGCTTGTGAAAAATAAACCATGGTGATAGATGTTCCATTTAAATTCATGTTTCAAATAATTCATGCCTTCAGAAAGTGAATAACTAGCGAAAAAATCTCATACTAAACTCGTTACGAGATAACGTTTTAATTCACTTTCAAGTTTTAAACAAACGATTTCCAACCTTTTCGTTTGGAAGAACCGGGGAGTTAGACAGTAAAACTCCTAGGGAAATGTTTCGTTTTCATTAATATCTCGACAACCCATGATGTTAGAAACTCGAAACTTAGGCTAAATTTAAGAGGGGCTATTTCAAGGCCACCCGCAAAATTTCATTAAATTCGGTTTAACCGTTCTCCCGTGATGATGAGACAAACGAAAGTTTCGTTTTTCAATAATATCTCGAGAGCCACTGGCCGTAGAAACTCGAGATAAGGATTAAATTTTAAGTGGGACTATTTCAAGGCTAGCCACAAAATTTCATCAAATTCGTTTCGGCCGTTCTCCCGTGATAACGGAATAAACAAAGAGACAGACAAACAGATTTTCAATTTTATTTATATAGATTCAAAGGGATGCCTATCACTAAAAAGGTTCAGAACCACTGAACTAGACAATAGAGGTACTTAAAGTGGTGGTTTGACATTCATTCCCTAAATGTAGGATTATTGTCGTTTGGGAAACATTGATGAGTCGTAATTGAAGATGTCAAATGTAGCTTTCAGTTAGTTTCAAATTTATAGAAATTCGAACTAGAACCGCAAGATGCTGCATTGCCTAAATTTATATTCGTGAAACCCACCCATAGCAGACGCTCCATAGGCTGTCACATCCATCTTATTTTTACAGTGTTTGTAATGTAACACCTAGCCCCAAACAACATACATATAACAATAAGTACAATACTGTGCAAAGAATAAGGAGAACTTGAGCAACGTATATAAGCGCAAATAACAATAATGCAACATACAGCTGTTTCGAGGATACGTTGGATCCTCTTCTTCGTCAGTGCAAGAGAATCAACAAACCCGAAGTGCAAAAGAGGAAAGGGTACAGACGAAGACAGAAAGGGGGATTATATACCCAAGAAGTGGATTAAGAGGGAGCCAAACTGCCAAACAGAAAGCAGCATGAAGAACAGACAAGATAACAGGAAACAAGAAACAAGTGTCGTGCGCCAAGACACGAAAGCGATATCTCGACAAGACGAATTAAGTCCAAACAAAAATACATGAGACGAATAATACAACACAAAGAGCCCTGAAAGAATAGAATGAAGAAATGTGGGGAGGGATTATACAATGCAGTCTGTCAGACATTGGATATGAAAAGAGTACTAGACAAGTCATTAACTAAATTAATGGAATTTTTCTGGTTCTGGTAAAAATGCACGTCCATCTATAATCTTAACTTCTTTGAAGCTTGCCACATCCAGAAAATTTCTAGCAATTTAGTTGATGACTTGTCTAGTACCCCTTTTTGATCCAACGTCTGACAGAGTGCATTGTAAAATCCCTCCCCACACATTATTCATTCTATTCTTTTGGGGCTATTTGCGTCGTATTGTTCTTCTCATTTATTTTTGTTCAGACTTCACTGGTTTTGTTGAGATGTAGCTTTGGTATCTTGGCGCATGCCAATCCCTTGTTGCTTCTCGTTTCATAATATCTTATCTGTTCTTCATGCTGCTTTCTGTTTGGCTCTCTCTTAATCCATGGCTTGGGTATATAACCCACCTTTGCATCCATTCACCCTTTGGACTTCGGATTTGTTGGCTCTCTTCGTGAGATACGTTCTGACGAAGGAAGTCCAACGTATCCTCGAAACAGCTGTACGCTGCATTACTGTTATTTTTTCTCATATACGGTGATCATGTTCTAAAACATATTGTCATTCTGAAAATTCTATGTTATCAGGGCCGCGTCCGCCTGCAAACATTTTTCAAGGACTCTCCTCCATGTTTAATTTTTCCCTCATTATAACTCTTCCGTGTCCTTTCATCATTCAAAAGAAAAAATGTCGGGTGACTGAGCCCCAGTAGTCCATGGTCCACAACCCAAATGGTATCCCTCCCTCCCCCCCCCCCCCCCATTGACAGCCCCTATGCTGCATTCTTATTTTTTCAGTAATAAATCCCATTGTTATTTGATAAGGAACCATGCTTAGTAATGTATGCGAAAAAAATTCATAAGGTCAAAATTTAGAGTTCCCGTTTTCGACTGACACGATATGGGGATTCTTGAATACCAATCGACAATTTTTGTCGTGACAAATATACATATGTGTCTGTTCGTTCAATATAGTTTTAAAATCATGACCAAAAATTAATGTACCAAATATCCCGAAATATAGTATAAGTTACTTTTGTGTAACCCTTGTGCTTATTAGAGCTGGGCGCAGTTAACAAAAATAGAACTTGTCTATTTACGAGAATAGAGAAAGTCAGAAACAAACATACGTACATATATTAATTCAAAGCTTGTTTTATTCGAATGCTGGTTAATAAAATGAAATTTTGGATGAAGAAACCAATCCCTTTCACTCTAGGATAAACATGTCACTAGATATTTCTGGTGTTAGGAATATTGGCGAATTGTTGAAATTTTAAAATCCAATAAATTGCGAAATGAAAAAAATAAATTTCAAAATATGCAAATTTCATATAGTTTAAAATAAATATCCATTTTTTATTTTTGTTGTTATTTTGTACGTTTAAATGCAAATTAAAGTATAGAGAAAAAGGAAAGGAAATGAATTTGAATCTGTAGCTAAAATCGCTTACTGTCCACATCAGATATACTTTATAAAGAGTTATATATAAAATGAAATTCAAGTTGCAAAAATTATTTCATTTTCGTCATTAATATTATTTCATGCAAAATTCCACGTAAAAATATTTTATTAAAGAATCGGGAACAAAATTACTTAGGACGTCTAACTAAACTCTTTATTAAATTTATCAAGGCCTTCTTTGAGGTAACAAAGACCACCGTTCAAAATCAGCATAAACTCCAATCGTCATTAACCAAGTTTATTTACATCCTCTTGTAAACAGACGTAATTCTGCCTTTGTTACTTTCGCCGGCCGTAAAAGCAATTGCCAGTAGCACAATTCTAATCTATCCACCATTACATGCTAATTGGCTGACAATATAGTTTCAGCAATGACATGCTAATTTGATTAGTCGAGGGCGTATATTTTGTTTACTTAATAAAATGGTGAGCTATGTTATGAGTATTAATCTTAGTGATGCAATGTTGTAAGTCATAATACGTTTCTTTTTTCAACATTTTTACCACTATTGTTTACTTAGTAAGATATTAATAAATATATATTTTTGAATTCTGATAAAAATGCGTAAAATTCCATTCCTTTTTACTATAGTATCATTCATGTCAACGATATGAACATATCATCAAATATATCCTACTACAAGTTCTTTTTTTTCTGATCCAGACCGTCTGACCTATCCGAAGGTGTAAGGTATCTCTTTGGACGGCCGAGACAGTGCCACCCCCAATTTAGAACGAAACCTAGTGGGGACGACATCTACAGTGACGTGATCATACCCTCCTTCCCCTACCACCAACTTCTCGGAAGGACTTACAGACCCACATATGCAACGTGCCAGTACTCCGCATGAACACATGGACAGTTTGGGCAGAGACAAGAATCAAACTCAGGTCATCTGAGTGTAATTCCTGCCTATTAACCACTGGGTTGTCCCGCCCCCTACTAGAAGTTCGAAGCACATGCTTCTGGTACTCTCCCTTCTCATATTAGTCGATGTCAGTGTCGTCTGGTAAAAATCCGTAGTATGAATTCATGCCACAATTATAGTAGGAATTATGAAGTTCATAACTAATCGTCACACAAGAAATACTTGTAGACAAATTCAGATAAGAATTCGCCTAGCTACTACTGCAATCAGATTATCAGATTATCTGGTATCATTGTAATTAATACACTAAAATAAATTTATTAGGACCTTCGCGTAGGTCAGACGGTCTGGGTCGAAGGAGCAGTAGGAAGGAACACGAGGTGGACCACAATGAATGAAAGGTATAATACCTAAAGAGAACTTGAACGTCCAAAACAGGATCCAAATCATTTGTACCAGTTGATTATAAAATCCCAAACAATGGGTTATACTAAAAAAAGAAGGCAAACGAAATCGAGCATGTTTTACCTTCGCGACTTGCTATTAGTTTTGTGTTGCTTTCAAGGAAGTTATTTTAGTGTATTATTAGTAAAAGGTTTAAGCTGTACGTAACCGTAATTAATTGTTAAAAAAACGTATCATTTAAGTGAATTCGTTTATTTTGGCTGGATGAGAAGCCACTTTGGTTTCCCATTTCAATATTATTTTTTTCTGGATGTCAGCGCCATATTACTTAGGTTACTTGGTTACAGAAACTTATCTTGTTTTGTCTGTAGTGGCGGCTCTATATGTTTATATTACAGAAAGAAAATGTTTATTGTTAACGAAACCAGTTCATTACCATTATCAATCAGTTGCCTTATTAACGGATTAAAACTTATTTTGAATACCCCCTTAGGCAAATACTGTGAGCATAAACTTGGCTATAGCAGCCCGAACTCAGTCCTTATATAATTTGATGCCAGCTATGTGGTAAGACTGAACATTTCGGTCTCCAAAGAGGTTTGCAAATTTGTGGCACTAGAAGTTGCAATAGTAGTAAGACTACTACTATTGCAAGTAGTGACTATTCCGTTCTGAAGAGTGCGAAACGGGCCCACACATTCTGTTTCTTGTAATGGGAGCACAATTCATATCAAATGTATATTAAAGGCTTTATACATTTCGTGGTCTTATTAATGTTATAAAACATACATAAAAAGACGAAATCTAATACTAAAACAAATTTTAAAATATCAGTTTACTAATTTGGCAAGATGCTAATTAAATTTTGTTTGCATAATTTAAAAAAAAAGTATAACTAATTGTTCCATGCACAAATAAAATCCTGTTTCTGTACTTACATCCGCATGCAAAAGTCATAATCAATTTTCGCGCAAATGCACGTATTGTAACAATCACGAGACAAATCATAAGCGATCTGGATTTTCGATATGCTTCCGAAGTGGTGATAAAATAGCTGTAGGGGTTAATAAATATTTCAAGATCCCCCCTCCCATACATAAACACGCACACACACACACACACACACACAGAGAGAGAGAGAGGGGGTGAGAGAGAGAGAGAGAGAGAGAAAGAGAGACCGACCTCACTTGCACAACTGCCGCATGAACCATGGGCAGAGTCATCCCAATTGGCCAATTTTGATTAAGATGACTATTTTATGATAAGCCCTATACATTATTAAACAAGTTAAAACTCACTCTAAAAATACTGAAATTTAATTTTTATGGAAAGCTGGTCTGAATTAGAGAAACAAATAACTTTATTTATTTACGCACTCCTATAAATCGGCATTTGTTATACATAACATACATTTGTTACTCTCGCCGGCCGTAAAAATAATTGCTACTAGCACAATTATAACCTACCTAACATTGGTTCTTTACATGCAGATGCTAATTGGCTGACAATGCAGCACCAGAAACGACGTTGTAATTTGGTTCAACAGAGGATGTAAATTTTATCCGTTTAATACAATGGGGAGTTGTGAGCATTAATATTTCTTAAAGTCATTTAACAAAGAAGTCATTAAATACAATTGTGTACTTTGAAGATATTTAAAACATACTTTTAAGTTTTGAACTTATGCCATATTTGAACTATTTTAAAAAGTTTCAAACTTCAATGTTCTTATTAAAGAATTTGTAATTATCTGGCTAGTGATTGGGCATGAAAAATATCAGTTTGTTTTGTGAGGATTAACAATTTCTATTCTCGACTTCTTATTTTTCAAGCAGTGAGGTGGCTTCCCGGGGAAAAAAGAAACTAAATTTAATTAGGAGTCGCGCAGATTGCGAACGGAAGGGGGAACGGTCTACCAGGTTATAAAAAGGCGAAGTACAAAGCACGAGATGGTTCAAGATGGATGTGAGATGATACGAGTTGGTACGTGGACCGTAGCCTGTGTGGATGCAGACGATAGTAGCAGGGGTGGACATGCACATTTTGATTCATTATTTGTAAATTGCGTTAATGGAGTTTATTTTATGATTTTTACAGTTCAAGAATAAACATGTTATTTTTATCAAAATATGCCTGCGTGTTCATTCCGACACCTTTACAGTTCATACCTCTTCTTACTAGATTTTTTTTCAGTATATACCAGTGAACTTAATTAATTTAATAGACTCAATATTCTTAAAATACACACAAAAACTAAAATATCAATTTGACAATTTAGTAAGATGAAGAATTAATTTTATGTTCTCAGAATTTAAAATTCGTATTTAAAATTCGTGAGACTGGTTGAAAAAGTGACCAATTTACAGCACAAACTGCTGAAGATAAAAACTTGAAATTTTGCTTGTGCGTGAGAATTGACATTTAATTCGTAAATGATACAAAATCGTGGAATTTAATTTGATAATTTTATAAATCAATTTTTTTGTTTCAACATTCTTCCAGCTATAAATCGAGCTTCCAGTTATAAATTCGTTTTTAAAAAAATGTATCCTAAATTTGTTTAATTAACTACACCTAACTGTTTTTGAAATATTTTAATTTATTGTTATAAATGTAATAAAAAAATCGTCTGCTATAATTCAATTTTTACTTTATCGTACAAAGTATAGAAAAAGTGTTGTTTTCACGGAAATTCTCGATTTTCGAAATTTGATGACATTATATGTTTTAAAATCTCCTGAGCACGTTTCGACTATTTTTAGAATGGTGTCCGTCTATCTGTGACCGATTTCTTGCATGCACAATAGCTGTCCCAAATAATTATGGATTTTTACGACTACTTTATATGTGGATTTGTTATTGAAATATCTAGACCTATAGATAGAATTTTTTGAAATTCGAGTAAAAACTTCGAGATTTGTTCGAAGTTTTATATTTTTACTTTCCTTGCAACACATGGTAATGTATAGGGAAAGTATTGGAATCACGTCGAAAATCGCAACTCGAGTTTTCGGCGGATCTACACGTTTTGATTTTCGACATGATTCCAATACTTTACCTATACATTACTATGTATTGCAAGGACAGTAAAAAAAACAAGGCGTTTGTCAATGTGTTACGTTAAAATTGAAATAAAAAATAAATATGGTTAAATGTATGAACCAAAGACATGTTTTATACTTTTTATGACACAACGAATATAGACTCCAATTGCTGCAAGATAAACCGTTCTAGAGATATTTAGGTCTTTTAATCATTTGAGAAAATTAACGCCATTTCAAAGTAGCGCAAAGTCGCCAAACTGGACGTAAAATGCAAACTGCAAATTTTGTATTCCATTTCAAATGATACTTAATGCAATAACACCCCAATATCTTGCACTATATAAGAAAGAAAAATAATAATAATTTGTGTCTATAAAGAAAATCTTTAGATTTTTTTTTCTACTCAAATTTCTATGTTTTGAAATGTCTAAAAATCTTTCACGCAAAATATCACGTACAGATTATTCATTATAACGTTACAAGCAAACTTCCATGTATACCTTAACTGGTTTAGACAAAGAACAACCTTTGAAATGAGCGTATACTTCATTAGCCATTAACGAAGTACATTTACATCCTCTTCTGTTGTAGGTATTTCAACATTAGCTCCTGCCGCTGGCCGTAAAACTAATTGCTGCTCGAGCAATTATAATCTATCTGCCATTAGGGCTTAACACATGGATACTAATTGGCTGACAAAATTCAGTGCCTGCTATGACATAGTAATATATTTAACCTGGAGTATATTTAATTTTTATGTTCTTATTAAAAGAATATTATTGCAAGTTATTGTGAGAGTGATTTTTAATGAAAAATTTAGGTGCCAAATACACTAATAAAACTTATTTTCTTTTACAATGTTTGCTCTTCGCTAGTTTGTATTTGTTATTTTACATCCTCATATAACAATATAAAGAATTATTATTTAACGAAACATTTTTGAATTCCAGGTTTTGACAAATATACAGGTTTTAGGAACTCCTGGACACCTTTCGAACCATTTTGACTCGAGATGGACCTTTTGGTGGTGGACCATCTGGCTGTACGTATCCGTGAGCTGTCGATATACAAATTCAAAAATATGATGAACGAATATCCGTGAAAATTTATATTTAGCAAGTAAAATTAAAAATCTAAAGCGACGTAAAACTTAATAACTTTTATCAAAACATACTTCACATGAAATAGAAAATCTTGAAAACATCCTCAAAGAAAAAGGAATGATAAATTCGAGGAAAGTGAGAAATAGGAAGTTAACAACGAATGATTGTTAGAAAAAGTTAGTTAGAATGAATGAAAAGGAAATACAATACATAAAATCAAAGCAGCGTAAAATGAAAGTATTGAGAAAATACTTTTCATAGTATTTGAAGTTCCCTTTATATATTATATACAAAGTTATTATTTTTTAAAAGAAAAAAAATAGTTCAGATTTTTGCCACCGCGGGCCAAAGTGACGTTGTAAGGTCCATTTTTGTAGTAAAATAGGCATAGAAAGTACAGAAAGGTAACATTTTACATACAGTTTGATATTGACATCATATTTTACATTCATGAATCTGCGATATTTATGCAGGATGGAGCACCTCCTCATATTAGATTACACGTATAGGAAGTATTATGACAGCATTTTACCAACAACCGAAAAATTAGTCGAACGTTTCCTATGAAGTGGCCAGCCCGTTCACCTGATCTGACCCCATGTGACTTTTGGTTGTAGGGTCATGTAAAGTGCTTGGTATACCAAGGGAATGTGAATAATTTTGTCACTTTGAAGGACCGAATAACATTGCACGCCA
Organism: Amaurobius ferox; assembly: GCA_951213105.1. NCBI lineage: Eukaryota > Metazoa > Arthropoda > Arachnida > Araneae > Amaurobiidae > Amaurobius > Amaurobius ferox. Next base: position 130,459,343 of record OX578146.1, on the reverse strand, counting down.
AGCAAATCAATGGAGATCTGCTGCATTCTGCAGTAGATAATGCTGTTCAGAAAATGCACTGTTTGGAACATATGCAAGAAAAACATATTGAATCACACATGTAAATAATGACAATATAAAAATTAATATTATACGTATGCAAATGTAAGATGCAAATATAAAGATAAAATGTACTAAATACGTATAAAATGTGATATTATATATATATATACATCTTTATATATATGCATTACTGTTATTTATTTTTTACGAATGGCAACAATAGATAATTTCTTTTTCCTTGGCGAATGGCAACACTGGCCTCTTCATTCTGGGTTTCCGGGTTCGACAGGTTCATGCATTTGTAATGTTATTTTCCAGGTATTCTTGTTTCCTTTTATTTTTTCTTCTTTATGTATGTTGTCTGAGTAAAAATATTTTATAGATATAATCTATCTATTTCTTCAGAAACATTAATTTTTAGTGCTTGCTTCGACAAAGTACTTGGATCCGAGGAAGAGTTTTGGAGAAGTGAACAAATCTGTGACTTAGTCCTATCCCTTGTCCACGTATATAACATTAATGCTTGGATTTCATTTTTTTTTCTTATATCGATTCCATACCATTGATCTTTGATGATTTTCTTTAACTTGATGATTCGAAATTTGTATTTTTTTTTTCCTTTTTTTTTGAAGATTTGCTGATTTATACTTTTATTTTGTAAGCTTATTAGAAAGTTAGGTTTTTTGAGTTACAGCTTCTCACTTTTCTTTCATTGGACTTTTAAACTATTATTATTATTGAAATTATTTTATTTATTAACTGCATATGCGCAATAAATTAAATGTATTTTGCGTTGTCATTCCTATTTACTCAATATTTTTTTTACTTTTGCATATTTGCAAAGTATCCTGGATTCTTTTAGTAGGCTACGGAATTTATAAAAAAAATTACATATATATATATATATATATATATAGCAATGAAAAACTTATTGAATGAAAGTTATTGAATTAAGTAATTAAATAATATAGAATATAGATTATCAAGGTTTTAAAATTGTTTCCGCATCATATGCAACATCCATAAATCTATATATTAATTCATTTTCAAGTACAACAATATTTAATAAATACCTTACAGATTCTCATAATCTCGCATCATTCTTCCAAACTCCAATACCTATAAAACAGAGACACAACTCTATGTAAAGTTAAGTAAAATAATTACTCTACTATAAAATTTAGCATAGCTCATTTAGATAAACATAGATGCCGTACACAATGAGCATAAAATTCAATAGTTATTAACTAAAATTATTTACATTCTCCTTTACAGGGTCTGCATGAGTTTCTGGTGGTTTCCATAAAACTAATTGCCACTTGCATAATCTATCTGTTATTAGGATTTTACATGAAGATGCTATTGGCAAACGAAAGTCGGTTCCAGAAATGCTACTGTAATTTGGCTATACAGGAATGAAAATTGTGTTTGCTTCAGTAATGTGCAGTTGTTGTAGTTGTCATAGATATTTTATGAATCCGTTTGATATTTGGTCGCAAAATATTTGACTATCTGGAAATTAAAAATATAGATATTAAATTTCTTATAAACAAACTTTTCCGCCAAATCATTCTCTCCTTTGGTTTCTAACCAAAGCACCACGCATGCGCTCCGTAATCTTGGAAAGCAAAAAAAAAATTAAAAATAAATAAATAAAAGAAATCATCCTTTCTTCAGGAGAGAAGGCCTAGATTAAACCGCATAGGGATCACCGGGGAGAAATTCCCTTAAAGGGAAATTCGTTTGCCATTTTTTTGTAATTTGTTTGAAGAATTGCAAAAAAAAGTATATAATAATTAAAAGAAACTGTTCAATAACTGGCGAAATAAGTCTCAGATAACCTCAAGAATACAAATTTCGAGGTATTTAAAAATAAATGAATTTGAGGAGAAATTTTCGTGGGAGTTCAGTTCAAACAGCCTTTTTCGATCTTCAAAGTGGTATCAGACTGGAAGCTCTGTGATAAATATTTTCGACAGCTAAAAGACCGTGAAAATTTCTCATAATCGTGCTAAAACACAAAATAACTAAAAAAGGACTAATTCGCATATATTTGAAAAAATCTCGCTGAAGCATATATATCGCCTCAGGTCCTGAACTACCTCTAAACCTAATTTCGTCGCTGTCTGATTTCCAGCTACAGACGGCACACACAAGATTAATAGAATATGAAGATACTAAGAATGGAATATATAAAATATTCTACGGACCTTGAGACACACGAAAAAACAACTTATTTTATGAAGTACTAGCAATGAATGTTCGGCTTTCGGCTTTGCTCGGGATTTAAAATGCAAAACTTTGATTAAAATACATCAAAATATAGAGAATTCTGGGAAACAAAACAACGACGTTCCCGTTCTCAAATAACACTGTAGATGACGGCGTCACTAACAACGCAGGTTCGCTGGATAATGGATAATATACCGGGCCTGTTGGACTTTATGTATTTCTTTATCAATAATGTGTCAACGTGTACTGTGCAAAGCTGTATCCAGAGACTTAAGGAGAACTCTGAAAATTGCAGAAGGCTGATTAAATTTTCTTTTAAGAATTTGTTACTGTTTAGATGATACACCATCAAACATTTGTTGATGGCATCAGACATTTCTACCCATACAAGTTACAATACAATATTATACAAATATCGGCCAATTGAAACTTAATAAACATTGTAATTATTACTTTTCTTATATACATAGTATAATCTGCATGGAGAATATTCTAACGGATTAAATTAAAGTTACATTGGCTAAAAGTTAGTTTTTACTCTTTGTTTTAGCAATGTGCAATAGATGGCAGTACCGGTTAAAAGTTTAACTACTGGAATGAAATTGCAAGCTCTTATCGTCGAAGTGGATTCTGCATTCTCCACCTTACTAATGTGAGATTGGCGTGCAACTGACAATCTCACTGAGTATATCTTGCTATTTTTATCTCAGGTCAGCCTTCTGCTGCTAACTTTATCCTCCAGGTTAACTTCTTGAACCGCCATTGTCCCTTCGATTTGAAATCGGCGCTCAATATATCAAGTATACTACATCCGTGCTAGTCGTACTAGAGTCACTTTAAAACCTCCGATATATTTGCATTAACCTACAGGGTTGATTTGTTCGGGAGCCATTGTAAAGAATCTTGCTGCCCTAACCAGAATTGAACTACGGATTTTCGTACTGGCCAGACTCTACCGTTGAGCAACTGGGACGGAATTTCAATCTCTTATCAAAAATATGGACTCTGTATTCTCCGCCCTAAGTGTTAGATTGGAGGGTAACTGTGAATCTGACTGAACATCCCCTGCTATTTTTACCTCAAGTTAGCCGTCTGATGATTTGTTTATCCTCCAGGTTAGCTTTCTATGTGGTCGTTGTCCTCTCGATTTGAAATGGGTGCTCAATATACCAGAATCCACTGAATTCGTGCTAGTCGTACTAGAGTCACTATCATACCTCCAACATCTTTGCGCTAACCTATACATCAGATTTGTTCGAGCGACATTATAAAGAACCTTGCTACCCTAACCATGAATCTAACTACATATCTACTTATTGACCAGCCGCGCTCTACTCTTGAGCTAGCTTTTGGGGTGCAATTGCAAGCTCTTATCGTCAATATTGAACTCTGTATTATCCGTCCAAAATATCAGATTGGAGGGTAACTGATAATCTGACTGAACACCCTCGTACTATTTTTACCTCCAGTTAGTCGTCTGATGATTTTTTTAATCCTCCAGATTAACAGATTAACCACCTATAGGCACCTACCCGAAGGTTTTCAGTAATTACAGCCTATGGTGGAGGAGTATCTGCCAAACCCAGAAATTAAAACTTAACGCCAAGATAAAAATGATAAACAATTATATACAATAGGCTTCTCTATGCTAGATACAGATAGTATTTCACAAATATTTCACATCCATAAACACTTACGTGCAGAACTGTTTCAAATGGGAGCAACTATATAAAAATATTTCTAAAATTGGTTATTACATATACAAAATGAAGCGAATAATTTTCAAAGATATATACATATATATGCATATATACAAAATATATATATATACAAAACTACTTATGCAAACATACATACAAAACTATATATACAATATATACATACAAATCTCAGAGATTACCATGGCTATCAATACTATATTGATACATACAATGATTAAACCAAATGTGAATTTAAAATTAATTTGATTGCAGTATTTATAAAAAAAATTTAGAAGTACTATAGATAAATATGCAATAAATAGTGAGCTAATGTGTGGTGGTTACCAGTAATAATTCACAGGATATGTTCGTTTTCCTCTAGGAATTGAATTATAGTTTTTATTCTCTGTTTAGCCCAGCTATTATCCAGAAGGTTTTCGGCAAATATTGGCATATGTTGTCTACTGGGCCTTTTAAGGTGATAGTTCTTTGTAAGTTCGCAATCAAATACAAAATTTTCGGAGATCCTATTTCACCACAAATACAGTTTTCAGTGTCTTTCTTTTGGATTTTGTAAAGATAGGTTGGGAAGCAGCCATGCCCTGAGAAAAACTGTACGAATTCTCTGCTGCAAATCAGTTGCTCTTGAGATACTCTGGGAAGATAGTTGAATGTTTCTCTTTCTTTCTCACTTTCATTCCACTGCTGTTGCCACTCTTTTATGGTATTAATATTCAGATGTGACCTTAGCGATGAACAGGGATATGGTAAGTTTGTACTCTGAACAGAGAAATCCTCCAGGTTAGCTTTCTATGTGGTCGTTGTTGTTGTTGAGACCCAGGCCGTCTGACCTACCAGAAAGGTGTAAGATAACTGTTTGGACGGCCGGGAAGTGCCACCCAATTTAGACCGGAACCTAGTGGGGAAGGCATCCACAGGGACCGTACCCTCCTTCCCCTATCACCAACCTCTCGGAAGAACTTAAATGAAAGATCCACATGTTTAATGTGATCGTACTCCGCGTGAATACAGCGGCAATTTTAGCAGTGGCGGGAACCGAACCAGGGCTTACCGAGTGCAATTCCCGCGCGCTAATTACTGGGCTACCGCACCCTACTCTATGTGGTCGTTGTCCTCTCGATTTGAAATCGGTGCTCTCAATATACCAGAATTCACTGAATCAGTACTAGTTGTAATAGGGTCACTTTCAGACCTCCGACATCTTTGCTCTAACCAACACAGTTGATTTGTTCGGGCGCCATTATAAAGAACGCTACCCTAACCGTGAATATAATCACAGATCTTCTTATTGACCAACCGTGTTCTACTCTTGAGCTAGCTACTGAGACGTAATTGCAAGTTCTTATCTTCGAAGGCTTAAGAAAAGATTTCTGCAGGAATTCGTGAATCCAAAAAATGTTACGAACCACCGATTCAGATTAAATGTGTTGTTGTTGAAACCCAGACCGTCCGACCTACCAGAAAGGTGTAAGGTAACTGTTTGGACGGTCGGGAAGTGCCACCCAATTTGGACCGGAACCCAGTGGGGGAGGCATCCACAGGGACCGTACCCTCCTTCCCCTACCACCAACCTCTCGGAAGGACTTTCGGACCCACATGTTTAACGTGATCGTACTCCGCATGAACACGGCGGCAGTTTTGGCAGTGGCTGGAATCGAACCCGGGCCTACCGAGTGCAACTCCAGCGCGCTAACCAATGGGCTACCGCGCCCCTCAGATTAAATGTGTGTAATATATAATATTACAGCACGAAAGACAGATTTAGGCTTAAGTTGAATGCTTTATTTATTGATTTCCCCCTACATCTATGTCTGAAAGGTGGGTGTAAATATAAAGACATCGCTGCTGCCATAGCTGTCACTGCTAATAGGAGAATATCGCTGTTTTGACATGATCCTTATTTAACCCCCACATACCCTGATGCACGAAGTCATATGTGTGGTTTTTATCACCGTTAAGGTGTGACAGAATCTATTCAGTCTGAAAGAAAGTACAAGATAAATAGTACAAAAATATTCTGAAATGGAAGATTTGGAAGTAGAAAAATATTATTTAGTTTTTCACATAGTTGATATGATTTTTGAAATGAATAACTTTTGCTCTGGAGTACACTAATGAAATTATAGAATATGTAATAAAAGGTTTAAAATTCCCTTTTATTATTTTCTAGATCATGATATATATTCAATAAATATATTCAACAAATATCAATGGTAAGAATTCGAAAATTAAAAAACATAAATAACCAAGCATTAAAGCTATACAGATAAGAGCACTAAGCCTAAAAAGTTGTACATTTTGAACAAATTATTTTTCATGTGCAAGTATCTATTCAAAATGAACAAAAAATGCGTGTATCTAAAGACAGAGATAGATAATATCTATAAACTCTGTTTACTTAGACTACAAGCAAAAAGATTGAAAAATAAAATTGGAATATAAAAATACCTGAGAAAATATTGCATATGTCCTAACTATGTGCAATAAAAGACGAGACCACTGTTGCCAATCCCAGGAGTAAAAAGTGTAGATCTACTGTTGCCTACTAAATTTAAACATAAATTAATATGTAAAGGTTTATTTCTTGACTTAAATAAATTTATTTATAAAATCAGTTATAAATATCAAATCCCTGTAGAAGCCTTTAAACCTTGGAGAGTCTTAATAGAGCAATACTTAAATCATTATATATATAATCAGAAAATTAATAATTCATATAAACTTAATTCAATTAAAAATGATATTAAAGAAATACAAAATGATTTTGTCATTACATATGTCGATAAGGCAAGTGGAAACTACTCAATTATATGTAAATATTATTATAAAAATACCCTTCAGTCACACTTACTTAATAATCATATCTATAATTTACATAAAACTAACCTTAAAATCTTATACAATAGAATATCAGCCAAATATAAGCAAATCCATCTAAAAAATAGTTGTAATAACATTCCATATATTGTTTTAGTACCCAAGTTTCATAAATCCCCTGTTGCTTTTCGAACCATTACCAGTGGGCATAATTCTTACATTACTAATGCTGGAAAATTATTATTAAAGATATTACATGAAGTATCCTCGTCAGATGAAATCTCTAATAATTGTCATATTGTAAAAAACAGTTTTGAAGTAGTTAAGAAATTGAAAACTCTTACTAATATTCGTAGTATTTATACCTTTGATTTCAAAGATTTGTTTAATAATATTAATATAGATGATCTGTATAGAATTATTTTAGGAATTTTTGAAAAATATAATATCAACCTAAAATATTCAAATTTTCTTTTTAAAAAATTACTTAACTTCACTCTGTATGAGAATTATATTCAACATGGTGGTACTATTTTTAAACAACAGGTTGGTATCCCACAAGGGGGGTGTGCCTCATCATTGTTAGCTAATCTGTATTTATTCTTCTATGAAAAAAACATTAATCCAAGTTTGCATAATATGCACATGTTTAGATATATAGATGACATTTTATGTGTATCCCCAAATAATAATATCCCTATAGTATTAAACTTTTATCCAAAAAATTTACAATTAAATGCAAGTAATAATGACACAAATGTTGCAAACTTTTTAGATTTAAATTTAAATTTACAAAATTGTAAAATGGTTATAAACTTGTATGATAAAAGACAGGATTTTAAATTTAATACATCAAAAATTCAACATTTTGACTCTTGTCTGCATATATCTGTATTTAGAAATATTATAATAAACCAGGCTCTTAGAATCAATAAAATTTGTGATGAATATTATAGATTAGCGCACTTTATGGAATTATTGAGTACAGCGACTAATAATGCATATCCCCCCAATTTTGTTATTAAAATTATCAACTCAGTGTATCATATTTCACTCGATAACATCCTAGAAAACATTCCCAATTATAGTGACTAACTTACAGGAGAGAGAGAGACCAAAAAAAAAAAAAAAAAAAGAAAAAAAAAATATATATATATATATATATATGTTTGTATGTTATATATAATTATTTATTAATTATATAAATAAATAAAAATGAAAAATAATAAACTAAGTCAAAAACATTAGAAAAATCAAAAAATCGGAAAATAAGATGCATTAACATTAATGTTTTGAATTTTATTTTCGCAAAAAAATGTAACTTTTGTCAGTATTGAAACTACGTTTTGTGCGCCCTTATAATGGTGTATAGTGGCATTCTCGATTATTCAGTTTTCCTATGAATTCTTGTTTAGTAGGAATTTTCATCTATGATTCATATTCATATTCAGTTCTGCATGTTTGGGAAGTTGTATTCTGAATTGCTTGTCCAGTCTTCAGCTTAGACTCACTGGACGGGTCTGGGAGTATTTCCGTGAACGTTCGTACTGCTTCCCTGGTAGAATTTCGACTTGTTCATTCCGGTGCTTCTAGTTTAAGTTGTTGAGGTTGATCGTGTATACACGTGGTAGAAGAGGAATGATTCATGCCGCATGGTAATACAATTTTCTTAATGTATCCTTTTTTCATTTTTTTTATTTTTTGATGCCTGTAGTCTGAGTTTAAGCATTTATAGTAATGTACTATTGCTTAATCTGAAACAGGCATTTGTTTGGGTTAATTAGAATTAAATACTCAGACCTGAAGAGGAATTTAATTCTGATTAATCATCGAATTTGGGAAGGTTCTGTTCTTTTCTCTTATCGGCATTATGGCCGTGAATTTGCTTCTATGGTGATGTTAATATTACTTGAATTGTATTTTTATTTTTTTATTTTTACATAATTCTTATTATTACATTTCAAATATATATATATATATATATATATATATATATATATATATATATATATATATATATATTTATATATATAAATATATATATATATATATATATACATATATATATATATATATATATATATATATATATTTATATATATAAATATATATATATATATATATATATATATTTATATATATAAATATATATATATATATATATATATATTTATATATATAAATATATATATATATATATATATATATATATATATATATATATATATATATATATATATATATATATATATATATATATATATTTATATATATATATATATATATATTTATATATATATATATATATATTTATATATATATATATATATATATATATATATATATATATATATATATATATATATATATATTTATATATATATATATATATTTATATATATTTATATATATAAATATATATATATATATATATATATATATTTATATATATAAATATATATATATATATATATATATATATATATATATATATATATATATATATATATATATATATATATATATATATATATATATATAAATATATATATATATTTATATATATAAATATATATATATATATATATATATATATATATATAAATATGTATATATATATATATTTATATATATATATATATATATATATATTTATATATATTTATATATATATATATATATATATATTTATATATATTTATATATATATATATATATATATATATATTTATATATATTTATATATATATATATATATATATATATTTATATATATAAATATATATATATATTTATATATATAAATATATATTTATATATATATATATATAAATATATATTTATATATATATATATATATATATATATATATATATATATATATATATATATATATATATATATATATATAAATATATATATATATATTATTTTAGCTACTAGTCTGAAAATAACTGACTACTCTGGAATTCTGACTAGTAACTGGAAAAACTGTCAGAAGCAACGGTTCTCAAGTAGTTTGCTTGATAGCCAGTAACAATAAGCTGAAACTTAGCTTATTTCAACGTAGAAATTTGGAATTGGGATACCTTGCAATAAATTTCTAAGTCGGAATCACCTAAATGAAAATGACTTTATCTTATCAGCCATGATTATTTCTTGACAGGATGGCTTCCAAAATCCAGTTCTTATCTACCAGCTTTTTCTTGATATATTTGTGTTAATAAAAATAAAGAGACGTACTGATCATCATAAACCATGTCAAAATATAAGATCCCTAATGGGATATGTTTTGTCATTATACAATATCCTACTTATTGATTGAAACAAATACTTGGAATTAATTATCACCGCTACAAATATAGGTTTAATTAAACATTAACGTACTATATATAGTTAAGAATAATAATTTTAAATTAATTAGCAATTTCAATAAAAATTAGTAACTTTTTATTCAAAAAATGTGCGAATATTTTCATATGAACTAAGTTCGCTTTAAAATATTTTTAATTTTCTGAATATTCGTGTTTCATGGTAAATTTATCCGATATCAAAATCATTAGATTAAATAGAGTTCTAATTATACTGATAGGAATACCTAAATTATCGTCTCGGCATATTGTTTGTCGTTAAGGAAAAACGACATTTACAGGCAATTACTATTATTATTTGAAGGTCCGGGTCACTTTAAGTAGGCAACAAATTTGGTTAAATTATGAAAATTTGACAACATTTGACGAGTTTTAGAAACTTCTTGAATTTTAGAATTTGAATAGGGATTCCGAAGATTTTTCAAGATACTTTCCACAGAGGGAATGCAAGCTAGTTGTCGCACGACATATTGGCAGTTTGGATACAAGTGTCAGTCAAGTTAATAAGCGCTTCAAATGCAGCGCATAAGCAAATAATGCATTCACGAGAACCAATGGGATCTCGTACATATATAAACAGCTTACTTTCTCTCTATTACCAACAACAAATCAAAAAAGGCTGTATGACATCACAGGGGGAATGAAAAATTGTGTCCCCACAGAGTTTGAGAAGCATCGGAGATTCAATTCGATGGGTAGCCAGCAGGAAGTAAGCATGCAAAAAAGGGATTATCAATCCAAGTCCGCTGCTGCTGCACAGAAATATTAGAAAGTGTATACATTATATGTCATAAATGCTGAGTGACATCAAAGTGTTTCTGAGGGTCTGATAAGTGACCTCACAAAAGTAGTGCCGTCAGAGTCATCCAATGCTACGAAAATGGCGGTAAAATTTCAGTTTTTCAATATTAAAATTAATCACGGAATGAACAGAGATAATTTAAGTGCTGATATCAGTAGAATTATTAAAAACTCAAATATAAGTAAATGACAGTTTTAGTTCTGAAATTATAATATGTAGAATGTTTTTATTTTGTTAAATGTGATATATATATTTGTACAATATATATATGTATATATATATATATGAAACAGAAATTTTAAACCTTTCCAAATAACGCGCCATTTTCTTTCATAATTATTATTCCAAATTCCTATTTCATGTCCAGCACATACTGCAACTACATTGCATTCTATGCCACGCCACTAATATTAACAAAGTCTGACAACACTTCCTCTTTTCCTCGACCATACCATATATGGTCACTAATCTTAACCTCTGTGTAAACATCCTCATATGAAACTGCATTCCCAATCACATTTTTGAAGCCTAAAACGCGAAGACAGCATGTGCCCTAGGCCTGATATCCCTCCTTCTCCGATGTAAATGTAATGTGTACTTGAGTGTGAACCACCGAAGACTGCACTGAGACTTGGTGAGAGCTGGTTGACGATCAGGTGTCATCCAGGATATGTAACTATATCTATTTCTAGTGTCATCTAATAAAGTAGATTTTTGATAACGTAATACGTCTCTTCCCTGGACTATTACCACCAATATTACACACGCTGGAGTTGCCAAGTCCTTGGTGACGAGTCGGACGGTCTGGGTCTTCAACACGCTGGAGTTGCACTCGGTAGGCCCGGGTTCGATTCCAGCCACTGCCAAAACTGCCGCCGTGTTCATTCGGAGTACGATCACGTTAAACATGTGGGTCCGAAAGTCCTTCCGAGAGGTTGGTGGTAGGGGAAGGAGGGTACGGTCCCTGTGGATGCCTTCCCCACTGGGTTCCGGTCCAAATTGGGTGGCACTTCCCGGCCGTCCAAACAGTTACCTTACACCTTTCTGGTAGGTCGGACGATCTGGGTCTCAACAACAACAACACACACACACACCTCAGTTACCTTACACCTTTCTGGTAGGTCGGACGGTCTAGGTTTCAACAACAACAACAACAACACACACACACACACCTAAGTCCTTGGACGAGTCGGATGGTCAGGGCTTTCGACACACCCACACACATATATATATATATATATATATAATATGAAAATCCAATGATAGAATAGAAAGAAGTCGTGACTCAAAAACCCTAACTTAAAATATGTCTAAAAATGAAATAGAAGTATTAAATTGAGAATCAACTATCATGAGAAAAATTAAATGCCTATTTCTAGTCATCAAACTTAAGATAATCAACAAATATCAATGGTGTGGATTCGAAAATAGAAAAACAAAAAATAACCAAGCATTAAAGCCATACACGTGGAAAAGCACTAGACCTAAAAATTGTTCATTTCGAAAACATTATTTTTCAAATCCAAATATTTATTCAAAAGGAACACAAAATATGCTAGTTTATAATATGTATATATATATATATATATATGTGTGTGTGTGTGTGTGTGTGTGTATGTGTGTGTCTGTATCCACGTAAATTTTAATGATTATCATTTTAATATTGTTCAAGGCATATAGAAATAAAGATTTGGCCAAGTCATATATAAGCTATTATTGAATTTGTTGTATATCATTCGTCAGTACTCGAGAGCCATTGGAGATTTTCATTCTTCACCTTAAGTGAAGGCATCAAAGATAAGTCATTTTATTTAAATGTTTATAAAGAAGATTTACCGCGTATGACACTGATCATCTTTCAGGTAGATTGAGTTGAAATGATACAAGTCAAAGTGAATTTCGGATTGTGTCTTGAGAATATAATCGTATGATTTGGGAATACTGCATGAAATTACAGCTTTATTATATTTGACAGTTATTTTGTAATCTTGTAAGATAGCTATATAGTGATATTAGTTGTAAATCGTTCCTGTTTATGTCTATTTGTGCTTTAAATAAAACGTTAGTTTTCCTGAAATGTGGGGTCATTTTTGTATCATGAAAAACACAATCATGATTCTGGAGAATACGTACCTAGAGCATGCCAATATTGACCCAAAAGTAGCATCCGCTATAGAACCAATATTAGGCAACCATGTGGTCATTTTGGAATTATTGGGCGAATGCTGGCTTCCAATATTAGTTCATTATTGGCTGGCCTTTTATAGCTAATACATACCAAATATGTAGTATTGGTTGTCCATATATTTCAAATATTGCAATTATTTTTAATGTAGCGCCAATATTGGCGCAATATTTTAATACCAATATCCAGACATATCAGCGGTTAATGTATCCCCCATATTGGCATTTCATTGGAAGTATTTCCATTGGAACACCGTGATATAAAATATTGGACCGATATCGGCATGCTAATAGGGATCGTAATTATATTATAAATTGTTAACTAGCTAGATTAATCTTTAGCAAATATCTTGTGCGTGTTTATTCACCTCCTTACATTTAAAAATGGATTATGAAAGGTTATTATAGAAATACTTCCCAAATATTGATTTTGTAATGTATGAAAGTTTTATATCAGAAACAGCGCAAATAAAAAAACATAAGGATGCAGAAAAGGCGCAGGATAAAAAACGGAGTATGTCACATCCATATGACAAACTACCTTCGTACCAAATTTAGTCTAAATATCCCATTCAAAGAAAATCTGATCATATGAATTCACATAAAAGCTGACCTGCGGTGGGCAAAGCGTATTAAATTATAATATTCGATATAAAAGAATAGATATTATCAGTTTAAGAATCCAAATTTGAGAATTTATATACCATAGAAGATATTTTAATAATTTTTACAGTTTTTATTTCGAAAAAATATATATAGTACAAATGGGCGAATATGAGTTAATTTTTAAGTGTGAAATAGTCTGCAATATTTTAAACCATACACTTGCTCCCAATTAAACATGAAATATCGGTAATAAAATTGCGGAATTCGTTTAAGCAATTTTGGGATTATGAAAGATCAAGACACATATACAAAAATAGATTTTTAATTGGTTGGTATAAGGAAACAAATATTATATTCGTTTATTCCCGGACTTTAAAATGGATTCATTCAAATTGGTCACTTACTTTGGGAGGTATTTCGCTTTGAATCGTTTTTCTAACCCTTTTATATAGGGTGCTTCAATATAGTTGACCTCGGTTTTCGAACTTGGTTGCTTGGTTTTAGTTATATACTTCTAATTAGACAGTTTATTAAAATTACATTCGAATTTTTGCATGTATTTTTTTCGCTGTAGGTGGTATTTTCATAAAAATATGGTGTCTAAATTTTTATGGGGTATGTTGACCAAAAAATGTTCAATTAAAATAATTACGTTGTATAGTAAATTTTATGGGGTATGTTGACCAAAAAATGTTCAATTAAAATAATTACGTTGTATAGTAAATAATTAAGAAAAAGCTGCAATTATCTGCAATATTCATAAAGATATTTACTGTAGAAATTACGTAAAAACTACCAAACCAGGCTAAATAGGGAAATTAAATTTAGGTTTTTCATCGGCTCTGAGTCTTGCTGTAGAGGCTGAAACCAGACTTTCCATAAAACGTATCCGCTCAATTTTGTTTGCAGCTGCTCCCAGATTCGTAGGGGAAAATTCACGATTTTTAATAAGCAATAACTCGCCGAATACTGCAGATATTTGCATCAGATTACTTTTTATTTTGGCTACTTTTTGGCAAGGCAACATTTTTAATTGAACATAATTTTGCTCGATACAGTGAAAAAATTTTGACATCATATTCATTAAAATATCATCCACCGAAAAAATATAAGAAAATAATTTCACATTTAATTGTAACAATCTTTGAACTGAGGAGTAAATGTTTTAACGCTAATTACCAAAGCTTGAAATGCGAGGTAAACTGTACTGAAACACACTGTATATTAGAATACAAGTACAAAAGTATTTTTTTAAGTGTAATTATTTATATATCTAAGACATGATCATATTTTTAAGAGTACATACAGCTCAAACTGCTGCTAAAGTAATAAAATTAAAATAACTTCATTAAAGGCAATATGCAACGCCGAAATTCATAAGGGTCGACCAGTTTTGAAAACAAAAAACAACTTTCTTCGTCAGGTCACATAAGAGGCACAGTCGTCCCTCCTGAGAATTAGATAGATCACTGTTGTAAGAACAGCAAACGTAGCGACAGCAGGGAAATGGGTTTGCCAACGGAGGGGGACGAAAAATCAGGTAAAGAACCAAGGAAGAAAGAACAAAAGGGTGGACACAATGAATGATCTTTAAAATACCAAAAAGGATAATAAACATCCAACAGAGAGCTTGCACAGTGAGTTAAATTATAAAATGCAACTAATCGGTTTCGAATGCTACATGGATCAACCAAATCTAACGGTAAAAATAAGAGATTCTAAACAAATACGAAAAATAAGCAGAGCTGAGAATGGTTCAGGACGATAAAAGAGGTGTAACATGGTTAACAGAAACTTTGGAAGAACTAAAATTCAAGAAAAGAATGAAAATCACCGAAATAAGAAAAAGGATTAGAGCGAAATCAAAATATAAAACCAGAGATTTTTAAGCAGAAAAGAAGAAAGGAGAATTATCATTAATAAGAGAGTTTAACTGACAACCAATCGAGAAACTTGTAATTAATTGTACTTAACTAATATTAAAAAAAAGGTTTTATTACACACTGAAAAACAAAATTTTGTTATTACATCAAACAATTGATTACAGGTAATCAACTAAATTCAGCCTTTCAGACAAGATCAAAAGACAAAAACTGTTATATCAGCAAAATCAAGAATTTTCTGACTAACAATAAATGTATTATAATTTTTAATGTAATTTAACTGTAATAATGGATAATTACTTTCCAATTTTATACATCAATTTGAGTTTAATTTTTTGCTTTCTATTATAATAAAGAAAATGGCTAAATTCATATTTGCATTTTGAGAGATTTTTAATATCCTTTTTATCCATGCAGAACTATCATGATTATTAAATAATCAGATTAAGAATGATTTAAATTTCCGATAATTCAATCATAAATCTCTTAGCTGTACAACAGAGTCAGCAATGTCATTGTCAGAATTTTTTTTCCATATTTGGCATATAATGTTTGTCCTGAACTATCATAGACTGGAAGTAGCATACTCTTAAGCAGCAAAATCAAAACTATAACTAATAACAAGAAAGACCAATCATACATAAAGCATTGAAAGTATGAAACACTTTCCAACTGAAATGCAAAATGCGATACATTCAGCGGTAATATGTTTTTAATTATTACAGAACTATAATAATTTATTTTACTTAAAAGCTTAAAACTTCATCGAAAAAAAAAACTTCATTCAAATGACGTTATCGAAATATAAATCGTCTGATTCTCTATGTAAAAGCAAGGAATATTTCATTCATACACTTTTATTCCAAATTCCAGAGTTAAATAATTTTACGTGAAAAAAATTCAGCAATTCTTATGCAACTCATTTTTACAATCACTTGTTTACATTTTTCACCCATTAAAATTAGGCTTCGTTGTAGAAATAATCAAAGTTTGATGATAATTTATACTCAAAAATATTGTAATTGCGTTGGAGTAGAATAGAGATGTACAAAAATTACGTAAAAATAAAGCGGTTTTAGGACGGATGCAACACAAAATATAAATTTAAAAGAACTTTAAAAATCACGATTTTTGCTCTGGGAAAAAAGATAGTTGCCATATTTTATTTTGAAGTGGGTCACGTATTCTCTTCCTATTATATGCGTGTCATTATTATTTTAATTTTTATTTAAAAACTACCGAACCTATTTTGCTGAAATTTTTCTATATGTTTTATGGGATAATTTGAATATATTTTATAAATTTCGAAGCAATTTGTGAATTTTAACTTCGCTTAAACATTGTCTGAAAAATTAGGTCCCTTAGGTTCCAATGTCTTTCATTTTTCAATCCGGATTCTATCCAAAACTGATTGGGTGATATTATTGATTTACAGTCCCATATGTCCCACAGACCGTCTCAATAACAACATACTAAAATGTCTGCTTCATAAAGTCATTTTTACGGCAGTTATCTTGCGAAAGGACAGACAGACAGACAGAATGAATAAATTCATAAACACTTTTCAATTATGTTGTTGAAAATCGGCGGTGAGTCTCGTCCAATAATTCCAAAATAATTTGTGTGAATCATGTCTTGTAAAATAAAATTCCTATAAAGTTCAATAAGCCTGTATGTTGTTTAAGGATCATTTGTTTCATTCACAACAAGGGTCCATGGTCACTGAAGTAAGATGCATAATTGAAACAATTAAATCTTTTTAAGTTACGAGATAATACTTAGTTTATATAAGGTTACCAAAATGTAGTAAATTTTATAGGATTTAACGGAATATTTTGAGTTGAACATCCTTTGCATAAAGCCTAAAAACACTGCATTTCTTACTTTTTGGTGTCTACATTAAAATCTACAATAATAGCCTATACGGATTTATGAAGTTCTTAGCTGTTATAACTACTCTATATCGAAAATCCGACACAAAATCTACGTATGTATCCTTGTAGGACTTTTAAAGATATGCAAATTACGCAGTTACTACTCATAGCTAAAGCTTTTAGTTTTCGAAATATAAGCATCACAAACTTAGGAATCGGAAAGCTTTCAATCTTTTTCAACATGACAAAACGATTGCTCTTAAACTTTAAAAACGTCGTTAAAACAAATTATTGATCTACAAACTAGATCACAGTAAATAAAACTGCTGCTTGTGAAAATAAAAGATTCTCATACTTCCTTTAAAAAAAGCAGGCATTTGAATATTAGGTGACTACAATTGTTTCGAGGGAGTGTTAATCCCTCTCAACAAATGTAGTCACCTGTTTGATCCAAGAAAGTAGGATCAAAACTCCCTCAAAACAAATTTAACCATCTAATTTTTATGTGACTGCTTTTTAAAGAAAGCATTATACATTTTTAGAAACTACATTTTTATTGAACATTTTTATCGCTTACTGTTTATATCTATCTTTTATAGTTTAGATAATATTTCGTGTGAAAGGAAGTAAACTAAAACAAACACTGGGTCTGATTTTTTTTTCCAAAAAAAGAAATTCAAAATATTAAAATATTGAAATGTTTTCTATATATTCATAAATGATACTTTATTTCGTAAAAAACAAGTATAGCTTATTTATATATTTTTCTTTATTAGGGCCAGAGATATAAGCTCCTAAACTGATTACGTTCCTCGCAACGTTTCGATTTCAGTCAAAACATTCTAAGAGATTCATTCCGTTGAAATGAGTCTGCAAAAGAGTATTTTGTTCTGTAGATGTTTATGAATAAAAAATTTTACGAACTACAGATTCAGATTTTATAGAAATATATTTTGTAGCACAAAATCCGTACTTAAGGTAAATGCATCACATACCCATGTCCTTTACAAATTTAAGTGGCACGAGAATGTAAATGGGACATCAATCCTGCCATACCTGTCACTGCTAATAGCAGAATGGCGGTGTTTGAACATCAGCCTTTCTTGGCCTCGCATACGGAGTTGAAAATCACTCATATGGAAATATGAATTTTGCATCAAGTCATACGGATGTTTCTTTTTTATTTCAGTGTGAGGACAGAATCTATTTTGCGTAAAAGAAAACGTAAGGAAGTAAAAGTGCAAAAATTTTCTAGAATTTTTCTGGTTTGCAAAAAAGTAAAATATTATTTTATTCTTTTTCACATATTCATATACTTTCTGGAATGAAGAATTCTTGTCTTGGAGTGCATTATTTATGAAACGATAGAGTATAAGAGTTTGAAAATTCGGATTCTTACTTTTAGGAAAAGGAATAGAAATATGTTTTGTATGAAACATTGAAAGGAAATAAAGCACTTTTAATTTAGGTGTCAATTTCAAAAAACTATACAGAAACTTTCTAATATACAAGTTTAAATTAATTATTTGAAATGGTCGGGACCACTACACGCTCTTCTGGGTCTATATTGTTATTACACATTCTTATATTATTTATATGTCATACTATTGCTTTACAAAGATATTTTGAAGCCCCTATTTCTAAGGATTTGCTATGAAAAGAGCTTAGATAATGACAGACATGGATTCAGTATAGAATTTTGGAGGAGGCAAGAAGGGGAATTCACTACGGATATCAACTTCCAGTTTCATTTCAAATTCTTTCTCCCTTTTTCTGATTCAAAAATTTTAATTTTCTTTGAAATATCTATTTCTTCTCAAGATTGACTATATAATAAATTTATATACTACGATAACATATAGATAACTACGAAAACTTATATAGATTTAAGGTCAAATGTTAAAAGAGATAAGATGGTTCAAACTAAGAATTCTTCAGGTTCAAAAATATTCCTTGAAAAATATATTTTTCAGGGTTAGCTCCAGATAGAGCTTAAATGGTGGATGATGAAAATTCAGCATCAGATTCCAAAGGAGGTAGGTATATTCACTAAGAATTTCCACTTCCAGTTCTTTTTGCCGCTTTCGATTCAAAAGTTTTCATTTTCTTTGAAACGCTTACATTTTAGAATGGAAGGGATACAAATTAGAGGATGACTGATATGTATTTACAATCAACTTTTGTAGGGGTTAGAGGGATTCTTTAAGGATTTCAACTTCTTGTTCTTTTTCTACTTCCGGTTCAAACATTTTCTTTGAAACATAATTTGCTTTTTTAATCAGCTATAGATAGAACTGATCAGTTATAGATGATGACTGGTATGGATTCGGCATTAAATTCCTGGGAAGTGAGGGGAATCACTAAAAAATTTCACTTCCAGTTCTATAGATGGCAATTTCGATTTTCTGAGAATTCGTATGACTGCATGAAACAAGTGTTTAAAATAGTAGAAGAATGCTTAATAGTTAAGATAAAAACAAAGTTACAAGACTTGCCAGTCAGTAAATGCTGTTTCATAAATGTCTTATTATATTATTTTAAATTACATTTATGTTACTCTATTGCTTCCTTCTATATTCATATCTTAATTTCTTAACTGAGTACCATAAGTAGCATAGAGAACTATATGGACTGAAAAGCAACTAATATTGCCTAAGTACAGTACCTAATACAATTAGGTACTGTACTTAAAAACAGTTTTTGACTCAAAAATAGGTTGATAAAGTTGATCAATTAGGCTAATTGATCAAACTTATCAACCTATTTTTGGATCAAAAACATTCGTCTTTAGTTTTAAGCTGCTACCTCAGACAAAAGAGGGCTACATTGCCTTATCATCCTGAAGAAGCAAGTTTTGCATCCAAAACTGGTTGACACCTTTTATGAATTACGTGCTGTACTGAACGAAGTTTTATTTATTTATATTATGCTTTACAGCAGTTGTAAGTTTCATATGACAAGGCATAACATGTAGTAGTAAGAACTGTAATTGCAATTCTTAAAAATATATAAAACACATTCAATATCTACAATGCGTAAAGCAATTAGTGCAACATCTGAGGCCATTGAATTTAATCAGGAAGCTAGAGTCTCAAGACGGAAAAGAAATGAGGCACAACGTCAAGGCTAAATTGAGACGCGGGAAACCGATAAACCTACTTCGGCCATGAGGTAACCAACAGATAAGTACGTTGAAATAGGTTCGTTCTTGAGTGTATTTGAAATATTATGACAATTGCTTTGTAATAATATATATCTCTATAAGTTTAAAAATAATAAAATTTTATCAGGCTTTTTAAAATCGTGCAATATTAATTATAGTTTGAGTTATTTCACTCAAATCCCATTGTCTAACACCATCAATGGGGCCTATTACCAAGTGCCACTTTTGCAGGCAATCTCCTTTTGCATGCCTACAATAACGTACAGCTTAATGAAATGCGGCGTAGAAGATTTAATTACGGACTATACACACTTATATAAGCATCCAGATATTGTTAAGTTATTAAAAATACAAATAAGCTTGCAGAGTACAGTTTGGCGTACGAGTTTGCAATTCCGTCCCAATAGCTCAACAGTAGAGCGTCGGCTGGATAGCACGAAGGTCCGTGGTTCAATTCCCTGTTGGGGCATCAAATCTCTGCACAAGCTGGTCATGTAACCCGAATTCCAGATGAGAGAAGCCCAAAAAATGTTTCTGTCCAAATCATCAAAGTTGTTTAGGAAAATCAAACTTAATATGGACTGACAAATTTTATGAGGACTTTAACGTTTCGAACGCTAGGAGTTATAGAACTCCTGCAGGGTATTAGCCTGGACAGAACAGGTTCGGTGAGACTTATGGGGCCCACTTTAGGCTTTCGACTAGTGAAGAAGACAATTATCGAGATATATGACAAAACGTTGCCAAAATTTACTCACTATGTTCCGTTTGGAACATTGCTATCGAGATATTTAACTATTCAAACTTTGTTTTGTAAAATTAATTCCGCAACATATTTTAAGATGGCTAAATACATAGTCACGAGTACATTTGAATGTACCGTTGAGAGTCATGTAAATAGACCTCATTAAGCCATTGCACACACACACACACACACACACAAAAAAAAAAAAAAAAAAAAAAAAAAAAAAAAAGAGGAGTTTCACCAAAACAACCATGATCAAGTGACCTTTTAAATATTTTATTCCAGCTATAAATTCCACATTGATTCGTACGCTTAAGAGAAATGTCATATTGATCCTCACAACTTGACGTGACACGTCTATGTAAATGGATAGGTCGATCTTGCAATGCCTGTCACGAACCATAGGTGAAGGGCGCTGTTTCGACATCAACCTATTTGGCCCAGCTCATGCAGATCGAAATCACTTACGGGAAAATATGAGTTTTGCATGAAAGTCGTCGCATGCACGACTTTTATGTTTATATCATGTGACAGGACGCCTTTTATGGAAAAGAAGATGCAAGTGATCAAAGGTGCAATATTTTTGTGAAACGTAAGTCTCTAAATCGGTAACAAAATATTATTTTCTTTTCCTCGTATTTGGTTTGCTTTTGAAATGAACTTTTATTCTGTATTGCAAGATTTAAAAATCTGATGTGGGCAGCACGTGACTTTCCCTGAAGAACCATATTCGCGTTTTCTTTATTTCCTCAAAAATTCATTAAATTGAGTTTAATTGCACAATGTAGCTGCCATAAATATTTTAAATATGACACTGAATTTGCAGTTTCAATTCAATTTTCATTTCCATTTGGTACCTAGACTTATTTTCAAAGGTGGCGTAGCGAAAATGCGAAGAAACTAAAATATCTTGAGAACGGCTAATCCTAGAGTTATGAGGTTGGTCTTATTCTTTTTATCGTCAAAAATTACGTATGAAATAAGCATTTAATGGATATATTTGACAATACATAGACTTTTATTTTTATATTTAACGACTTTCGCGGCCATTTCGCAAAAAAAAGGCGGATTCCTTTTTTCCGAATCGTATCAAATCATCACCGGGTTAGCCTACAAGTAATTTATCTACCAAATTTTTTGAAATTTGTTTATTAGTGTTTTGGTTATTAGTGGCGTCCATGGACCCCAATGTCTGCAAAGGGGGATCGAACTGCTTGGGACAGTGTATGTCAAATACCTGTCTTTTTAGGAGGTTCTTCGTTTGGGATGGACGCTGTTCCACCCGTAAGCAAAATATTAAATAGTTTTTTAACTACTGTGAAAATCTTCTTCATTTCCTCAAAATTAAAAATTTAAATATTTCGAGAATGGCCCTCTTAGAGTATAATGGGATGGATCTTATTCAGTTTGTCGTAAAAAATTACGTATTAAACAAGCATTTAATTGATCCATTTGAGCATATGTAACATTTTACTTTGGATCGAATACTTTAAATTTGCCGCCCATTTCGGAAAAAAAGACCAAATAATTTTTTTCCAAATCATATCTAACCAGAACCGCTGTATCCTACAAGGGACTTATCTGCTAAATTTTGTGTAATTTGGGCAATTAGTTTGTCAGCTAGAGTGGATGCATACAATTTTTGTCAGCTATTTTGCAAAAAAAGGCAGGTTCCTTTTTACCGTATCGTACCAAAATCCAATAAGTACCCAAATGATTCACAAGTGACTTATCAACCAAATTTTGTGAAATTTGATCTATTAGTTGTTCAGCCAGAGTGGATGTATACAATTTTTACGGGCCATTTCGCAAAAAAAGGCAGGTTTATTTATCCCTAATCGTACCAAAATCTAATCAGCACCAGAGTCGCCCACACGTGACTTGTCTGCCAAATTATATGAAATGTAGTCCATTAGTTCAGTTATAGTAAAAACATACAATTTTTGCGGGACATTTCTCCAATAAATGCAGGTTCTTCTTTTTGAATCGTATCAAAATCTAATCAGCAAAATCTAATCCCATAATAGAGAAATCAACCAAATTTTGTGAAATTCGCTTAATTAGTTTCTCAGTTAGAATGAATCCAATTAAATTTTACAGGTCATTTCGCAAAAAAACGCAGATTCTTTTATCCCGAATTGTACTAAAATCTAATCAGCACCAGAATCACCCACAAGTGACTTACCTAACAAATTTTTTGAAATTTGGTCCATTAGTTTTGAGTTACAGTGGAAACATACATTGCACAGACAGACAGACAGACACACAGACATTTTCATATTCAGACACAATTTCATATTCAGACAGACACACTAGTTTTTTTCATATTCTAGAGGTGCCAAAACGTGTAGATCCGTCAAAACCTCCAGTTGCAATTTTCGACATGATTCCAATACTTTCATTATGCATTACCATGTATTGCAGGGAAAATAAAAACAGTAAAATATATAAAAACTTTATATGCAAAACATGATTTTTCCTACTATTTTTTTTTTTTATTTTCTTTCTGAATATACATTGAGTTTTATTTTACAAGATTACACACAAAATAAATACTTATTTTAAATGACATCGAATACTCAGTTTTCAAAAAGAATTTTTATTATCAGTTTCAGCGCTTTTTAAAATCATACCATTGCTAAATAACCGGCAAACTAAGATATCCAACAGTTTGTTTAACAGTTTATTTTAGAGTTTCCGTGATCAAGCTTTTTAGAATCAAGGACCACATTTAAGTCAGTAGAAGCCAGTTATCATACACGAACAAACGCACATGCATTCGCAAACATGTACACATGCATTCGCATATATTTACACACGCACACATGTACACACGCACACATGAATATATGCACAGAAACACTCACGTAAAGACGAGCGCATGGTAGACACATGCGCACATTTACATACATAAATTTTATTTTATACAATTTGCAACCTTTTAGAGGGCATCTTGTACTATTCACATAAAGCGTCGTGAGGAAAGAATTACAATAATTATCACATCTGCTTTTGCGGCGTCTGGCTTTGCGGTTTAATTTAATATTATTAAGAAGTAGGTGAAATGTTTAAGCAATGTTTTGAACTAGGCTCTTTGCTTAGCCAAGGATTTGGCTACATCATTACCAAAATACAAAATTGTAAATCGGAAAGATGATGGAAGAGCACTTTTTTCTCGAATTGGAAGTTGAGAGATAATTTTGGTCGGTGAACATCTTATAACCACTCCGATTTCAGTTTATCAAACAATCTCGCTGTGAAGGCCAGATATAGTAGAGTGACAAGATACAACTGTGTTATAAACTGTTTTATGTGTATCAAAGATAGTTTCGTCCAACAACATTATTAAAATGCATACGTAACAATGGAATACGTAGGCTGACGCCAAGATAGACAGTTGTTTTCTGTATATTTATGGCGGTGACGCTGTTTACAAAATTCACCAATAATATGTAAATTTTCCTTCGGGACAGTGTAGCATAAATACTGGTCAGGCCAGGCACTCGGTGATTGGTTCAACTAAGGCCCCTAAATATACAGGTTAGCTCAACAGTAGCCACCTTGACTCTCAGTTGAAACGATGACTGTACATGGTGAAAAAATGGTTATTTTCTCGTCCTGTTTCAGTCCTCTAGAAAATCAAAACATTCTAGTCTACTTTTTTGAATGATTTGTACAATTTTTTGGAAGCAGAAGCAGCTAAATTTACAGATAAATGGCGCATCAAATATCAGCCATGTAACATGCGCATGCCATTAAAATAGAACTCACAGGCAGACGATAACTGACTGTGCACGCGGAAGTCAAAATGGCGGTTGCGCAGTCTTTATATAAAGGAACCTTAGGTTTAACCATAGTTAGAGGCCGAGC
The DNA here is from genome assembly GCA_951213105.1 of Amaurobius ferox. Taxonomy (NCBI): domain Eukaryota; kingdom Metazoa; phylum Arthropoda; class Arachnida; order Araneae; family Amaurobiidae; genus Amaurobius; species Amaurobius ferox. The sequence continues at coordinate 130,434,033 of OX578146.1, read as the reverse complement.
GTCTCCCTCTGGCAAAATACGGCAAAACTGCAGAACTTACAAAATAGCTAACTGCAGCAACACTCGGACGGAAGTAAAATCTTCCATGATTTGGTGAGCAGCAGTCTCGTTATATGACTTGTAAAGACCTTTGCTATGCCAACAGGGAATCGGACCCTGGATCCCCGAACTGGACAGCCGACGCTCTAACGTTGCGCTACTGAGACGAAATTGCAAGCTCTTATCGAAGTGGACTCTGCATTCTCCACCCTCTAATGTCAGATTGGCGGGCAACTGACAATCTCACTGACCACCTCCTGCTATTTTAACCCCTGGTTAGTATCCTGCTACTACTATTTTTACCCAAGTTAGTATCCTGCGTTTTCGTTATTCTCTCAATCTGAAATCAGCGCTCCATCTTCCAGAGTCAACAGAATCCGTACTAATAGTACTAGGGTCACTTTCACACTTCCGACATCTTTGCACTAACCCACAGGGTTGCTTTGTTCAGGCGCCATTGTAAAGAGCTTTGCTGTCCCGGTCGAATCTTGGATCCCCGAACTGGCCAGCCGACGCTCTGTCTTTGAGCTACTGGGACGAAATTGCAAGCTCTTATCATCAAAGTAAACTCTGCATACACCCTACGCCTTTTAACCGAATTATGCCGGAAACTCTTGCAGTTAGGAACAGTGACCAAGAGTAGCATACCTACCTAATGTACCTGGACCTGCAGAAGACCAACATGCTGAGTCAATATGTAAAATACTCTTTGTGCAGAGGATAAGGAAAACTTGATCACCGTATACAAGTACAAATGAGGCAATAATTCAGCATACAGCTGTTTCGAGGATACACTGGATTCCCTTCGTCAGTGCATAGAACCAACAAACTCCAAGTGCAAAAGAGGAGTGAATGAAAAGGAAGATACAAATCGGACATTTGTTTAGCGGTAAGCGGTAGTAAAAGGCATGTATTGGACACATGATATTTTTCTATATTCTCAGACTTAATAGCTTAGATCTCGTGAATACAGAGGTGTAGTATGTTAAAGAATTTTGTTCCTTAGAAAATTTTCACACCACCAGTAACGGGTTATTATTTTAAAGAAAACATAAGTGGTCGAAAGGACGTAATTTTTTACAAAAAAAATTTAAAAGAATAAAATATTACTTTTTTCTCCCACATTTTTTATGCCTGTAAGAACATATTAGTATCTTGCTTTCACGCATAATGTATCAGCTAAAAGAATATTGAGAAGGATAGAAATGCAGTTTTTGTTTTGTGTGTAAAGCAGATTTAACGCTGTAAAGTCCACGTTACAGTATAGTAAACACAGTGTAGAGCAACGTTTGAATGTTGACAAGTGGTGGTAAATTATTTTATCTACGAATTTTCATACATTTTGACGATATATTTCAGTCTTAACCTTTTGCTTGCGGGTGAGACAGCGTCCATCCCAAACGAAGAACCTCTCAAAAAGACAGGTATTTGGGGAAAAGACGTCCTTGGACGCCAATGTCTGCAAAGGGGGACCGAACTGTTTGGGATAGGGTATGTCAAATACCTGTCTTTTTGAGAGGTTCTTCGTTAAGCAAAAGGTTAAAATACGCAGTCTGATGGTTTAGTGCGGATATTAGTTTTATGGTAATGTTGGTATATGTGAAGTATATAGTGCAATACAATGCCCGTGACGTATTATCTGCATTAAATCTAACTCAATTTTAAAAAATGTTTATATTGAATAAAATTAACTGTAGTGTGACTTAACTCCACTTTCTCATACTAAAATCCACTTTTAATAATTTTTATATTTCATGTTTTACAAGAAAATTTTTGAAAACTCTGTCTTGTTGGTCCAAATAATTAAAATTATAGCGTGTTACTCTTCAGACGCCGACCTGTGTTTCAACTGATACAGTACTTGACAACGTAACTCCCGGGGGAGGGTAACTTGCCCCTGAGGGGGACTAATGACGGCACGAACAAAAATTATAGCGTGTTACTCTTCACACGCCTATCTGTTTTTCAACTGATACAGTACTTGACAATGTAACTCCCGGGGGGAGGGTAACTTCCCCTGAGGGGGACTAATGACGGCACGAACAAAAATTATAGCGTGTTACTCTTCACACGCCGACCTGTGTTTCAACTGATACAGTACTTGACAACGTAACTCCCGGGGGAGGGTAACTTGCCCCTGAGGGGGACTAATGACGGCACGAACAAAAATTATAGCGTGTTACTCTTCACACGCCTATCTGTTTTTCAACTGATACAGTACTTGACAATGTAACTCCCGGGGGGAGGGTAACTTCCCCTGAGGGGGACTAATGACGGCACGAACAAAAATTATAGCGTGTTACTCTTCACACGCCGACCTGTGTTTCAACTGATACAGTACTTGACAACGTAACTCCCGGGGGAGGGTAACTTGCCCCTGAGGGGGACTAATGACGGCACGAACAAAAATTATAGCGTGTTACTCTTCACACGCCGACCTGTGTTTCAACTGATACAGTACTTGACAACGTAACTCCCGGGGGAGGGTAACTTGCCCCTGAGGGGGACTAATGACGGCACGAACAAAAATTATAGCGTGTTACTCTTCACACGCCTATCTGTTTTTCAACTGATACAGTACTTGACAATGTAACTCCCGGGGGGAGGGTAACTTCCCCTGAGGGGGACTAATGACGGCACGAACAAAAATTATAGCGTGTTACTCTTCACACGCCTATCTGTTTTTCAACTGATACAGTACTTGACAATGTAACTCCCGGGGGGAGGGTAACTTCCCCTGAGGGGGACTAATGACGGCACGAACAAAAATTATAGCGTGTTACTCTTCACACGCCTATCTGTTTTTCAACTGATACAGTACTTGACAATGTAACTCCCGGGGGGAGGGTAACTTCCCCTGAGGGGGACTAATGACGGCACGAACAAAAATTATAGCGTGTTACTCTTCACACGCCTATCTGTTTTTCAACTGATACAGTACTTGACAATGTAACTCCCGGGGGGAGGGTAACTTCCCCTGAGGGGGACTAATGACGGCACGAACAAAAATTATAGCGTGTTACTCTTCACACGCCTATCTGTTTTTCAACTGATACAGTACTTGACAATGTAACTCCCGGGGGGAGGGTAACTTCCCCTGAGGGGGACTAATGACGGCACGAACAAAAATTATAGCGTGTTACTCTTCACACGCCTATCTGTTTTTCAACTGATACAGTACTTGACAATGTAACTCCCGGGGGGAGGGTAACTTCCCCTGAGGGGGACTAATGACGGCACGAACAAAAATTATAGCGTGTTACTCTTCACACGCCTATCTGTTTTTCAACTGATACAGTACTTGACAATGTAACTCCCGGGGGGAGGGTAACTTCCCCTGAGGGGGACTAATGACGGCACGAACAAAAATTATAGCGTGTTACTCTTCACACGCCTATCTGTTTTTCAACTGATACAGTACTTGACAATGTAACTCCCGGGGGGAGGGTAACTTCCCCTGAGGGGGACTAATGACGGCACGAACAAAAATTATAGCGTGTTACTCTTCACACGCCTATCTGTTTTTCAACTGATACAGTACTTGACAATGTAACTCCCGGGGGGAGGGTAACTTCCCCTGAGGGGGACTAATGACGGCACGAACAAAAATTATAGCGTGTTACTCTTCACACGCCTATCTGTTTTTCAACTGATACAGTACTTGACAATGTAACTCCCGGGGGGAGGGTAACTTCCCCTGAGGGGGACTAATGACGGCACGAACAAAAATTATAGCGTGTTACTCTTCACACGCCTATCTGTTTTTCAACTGATACAGTACTTGACAATGTAACTCCCGAGGGGAGGGTAACTTCCCCTGAGGGGGACTAATGACGGCACGAACAAAAATTATAGCGTGTTACTCTTCACACGCCTATCTGTTTTTCAACTGATACAGTACTTGACAATGTAACTCCCGGGGGGAGGGTAACTTCCCCTGAGGGGGACTAATGACGGCACGAACAAAAATTATAGCGTGTTACTCTTCACACGCCTATCTGTTTTTCAACTGATACAGTACTTGACAATGTAACTCCCGGGGGGAGGGTAACTTCCCCTGAGGGGGACTAATGACGGCACGAACAAAAATTATAGCGTGTTACTCTTCACACGCCTATCTGTTTTTCAACTGATACAGTACTTGACAATGTAACTCCCGGGGGGAGGGTAACTTCCCCTGAGGGGGACTAATGACGGCACGAACAAAAATTATAGCGTGTTACTCTTCACACGCCTATCTGTTTTTCAACTGATACAGTACTTGACAATGTAACTCCCGGGGGGAGGGTAACTTCCCCTGAGGGGGACTAATGACGGCACGAACAAAAATTATAGCGTGTTACTCTTCACACGCCTATCTGTTTTTCAACTGATACAGTACTTGACAATGTAACTCCCGGGGGGAGGGTAACTTCCCCTGAGGGGGACTAATGACGGCACGAACAAAAATTATAGCGTGTTACTCTTCACACGCCTATCTGTTTTTCAACTGATACAGTACTTGACAATGTAACTCCCGGGGGGAGGGTAACTTCCCCTGAGGGGGACTAATGACGGCACGAACAAAAATTATAGCGTGTTACTCTTCACACGCCTATCTGTTTTTCAACTGATACAGTACTTGACAATGTAACTCCCGGGGGGAGGGTAACTTCCCCTGAGGGGGACTAATGACGGCACGAACAAAAATTATAGCGTGTTACTCTTCACACGCCTATCTGTTTTTCAACTGATACAGTACTTGACAATGTAACTCCCGGGGGGAGGGTAACTTCCCCTGAGGGGGACTAATGACGGCACGAACAAAAATTATAGCGTGTTACTCTTCACACGCCTATCTGTTTTTCAACTGATACAGTACTTGACAATGTAACTCCCGGGGGGAGGGTAACTTCCCCTGAGGGGGACTAATGACGGCACGAACAAAAATTATAGCGTGTTACTCTTCACACGCCTATCTGTTTTTCAACTGATACAGTACTTGACAATGTAACTCCCGGGGGGAGGGTAACTTCCCCTGAGGGGGACTAATGACGGCACGAACAAAAATTATAGCGTGTTACTCTTCACACGCCTATCTGTTTTTCAACTGATACAGTACTTGACAATGTAACTCCCGGGGGGAGGGTAACTTCCCCTGAGGGGGACTAATGACGGCACGAACAAAAATTATAGCGTGTTACTCTTCACACGCCTATCTGTTTTTCAACTGATACAGTACTTGACAATGTAACTCCCGGGGGGAGGGTAACTTCCCCTGAGGGGGACTAATGACGGCACGAACAAAAATTATAGCGTGTTACTCTTCACACGCCTATCTGTTTTTCAACTGATACAGTACTTGACAATGTAACTCCCGGGGGGAGGGTAACTTCCCCTGAGGGGGACTAATGACGGCACGAACAAAAATTATAGCGTGTTACTCTTCACACGCCTATCTGTTTTTCAACTGATACAGTACTTGACAATGTAACTCCCGGGGGGAGGGTAACTTCCCCTGAGGGGGACTAATGACGGCACGAACAAAAATTATAGCGTGTTACTCTTCACACGCCTATCTGTTTTTCAACTGATACAGTACTTGACAATGTAACTCCCGGGGGGAGGGTAACTTCCCCTGAGGGGGACTAATGACGGCACGAACAAAAATTATAGCGTGTTACTCTTCACACGCCTATCTGTTTTTCAACTGATACAGTACTTGACAATGTAACTCCCGGGGGGAGGGTAACTTCCCCTGAGGGGGACTAATGACGGCACGAACAAAAATTATAGCGTGTTACTCTTCACACGCCTATCTGTTTTTCAACTGATACAGTACTTGACAATGTAACTCCCGGGGGGAGGGTAACTTCCCCTGAGGGGGACTAATGACGGCACGAACAAAAATTATAGCGTGTTACTCTTCACACGCCTATCTGTTTTTCAACTGATACAGTACTTGACAATGTAACTCCCGGGGGGAGGGTAACTTCCCCTGAGGGGGACTAATGACGGCACGAACAAAAATTATAGCGTGTTACTCTTCACACGCCTATCTGTTTTTCAACTGATACAGTACTTGACAATGTAACTCCCGGGGGGAGGGTAACTTCCCCTGAGGGGGACTAATGACGGCACGAACAAAAATTATAGCGTGTTACTCTTCACACGCCTATCTGTTTTTCAACTGATACAGTACTTGACAATGTAACTCCCGGGGGGAGGGTAACTTCCCCTGAGGGGGACTAATGACGGCACGAACAAAAATTATAGCGTGTTACTCTTCACACGCCTATCTGTTTTTCAACTGATACAGTACTTGACAATGTAACTCCCGGGGGGAGGGTAACTTCCCCTGAGGGGGACTAATGACGGCACGAACAAAAATTATAGCGTGTTACTCTTCACACGCCTATCTGTTTTTCAACTGATACAGTACTTGACAATGTAACTCCCGGGGGGAGGGTAACTTCCCCTGAGGGGGACTAATGACGGCACGAACAAAAATTATAGCGTGTTACTCTTCACACGCCTATCTGTTTTTCAACTGATACAGTACTTGACAATGTAACTCCCGGGGGGAGGGTAACTTCCCCTGAGGGGGACTAATGACGGCACGAACAAAAATTATAGCGTGTTACTCTTCACACGCCTATCTGTTTTTCAACTGATACAGTACTTGACAATGTAACTCCCGGGGGGAGGGTAACTTCCCCTGAGGGGGACTAATGACGGCACGAACAAAAATTATAGCGTGTTACTCTTCACACGCCTATCTGTTTTTCAACTGATACAGTACTTGACAATGTAACTCCCGGGGGGAGGGTAACTTCCCCTGAGGGGGACTAATGACGGCACGAACAAAAATTATAGCGTGTTACTCTTCACACGCCTATCTGTTTTTCAACTGATACAGTACTTGACAATGTAACTCCCGGGGGGAGGGTAACTTCCCCTGAGGGGGACTAATGACGGCACGAACAAAAATTATAGCGTGTTACTCTTCACACGCCTATCTGTTTTTCAACTGATACAGTACTTGACAATGTAACTCCCGGGGGGAGGGTAACTTCCCCTGAGGGGGACTAATGACGGCACGAACAAAAATTATAGCGTGTTACTCTTCACACGCCTATCTGTTTTTCAACTGATACAGTACTTGACAATGTAACTCCCGGGGGGAGGGTAACTTCCCCTGAGGGGGACTAATGACGGCACGAACAAAAATTATAGCGTGTTACTCTTCACACGCCTATCTGTTTTTCAACTGATACAGTACTTGACAATGTAACTCCCGGGGGGAGGGTAACTTCCCCTGAGGGGGACTAATGACGGCACGAACAAAAATTATAGCGTGTTACTCTTCACACGCCTATCTGTTTTTCAACTGATACAGTACTTGACAATGTAACTCCCGGGGGGAGGGTAACTTCCCCTGAGGGGGACTAATGACGGCACGAACAAAAATTATAGCGTGTTACTCTTCACACGCCTATCTGTTTTTCAACTGATACAGTACTTGACAATGTAACTCCCGGGGGGAGGGTAACTTCCCCTGAGGGGGACTAATGACGGCACGAACAAAAATTATAGCGTGTTACTCTTCACACGCCTATCTGTTTTTCAACTGATACAGTACTTGACAATGTAACTCCCGGGGGGAGGGTAACTTCCCCTGAGGGGGACTAATGACGGCACGAACAAAAATTATAGCGTGTTACTCTTCACACGCCTATCTGTTTTTCAACTGATACAGTACTTGACAATGTAACTCCCGGGGGGAGGGTAACTTCCCCTGAGGGGGACTAATGACGGCACGAACAAAAATTATAGCGTGTTACTCTTCACACGCCTATCTGTTTTTCAACTGATACAGTACTTGACAATGTAACTCCCGGGGGGAGGGTAACTTCCCCTGAGGGGGACTAATGACGGCACGAACAAAAATTATAGCGTGTTACTCTTCACACGCCTATCTGTTTTTCAACTGATACAGTACTTGACAATGTAACTCCCGGGGGGAGGGTAACTTCCCCTGAGGGGGACTAATGACGGCACGAACAAAAATTATAGCGTGTTACTCTTCACACGCCTATCTGTTTTTCAACTGATACAGTACTTGACAATGTAACTCCCGGGGGGAGGGTAACTTCCCCTGAGGGGGACTAATGACGGCACGAACAAAAAACATTGTATTGCGGCTATTTTTCACAATAATAATTGGAACTATTAAGTATCGTGGTCATTGGGCCATAAATAAACCCTTTCATGCAGAATTATATCATATTTTGTCCTATACTGCCATATTAAAAAAAAATTTTTTCGAATACATTGCAAAATATCCGCTCGAATATAAAAAAAAAGCTATGTAGTTCTATATGTTTTATAACAAATCCGAATATAAAGTTCCTTGAAAATTCATTAATATTTGTGGTCGCTATCGTGTACACAGTCATACAGACTCATATCGTGTACGCAGTCTGTACGTCTGTGGTCAATGTAAATCGACCACAGACATACAGACAAAACGATAGACATCACTCACAAATGGTCAAAGCGTATTCAGAAGGTCTTACAGCATATATTGGCATTAAAATCTCGAATTCGAAAATTTTCGTGAAAACGGTACTTTTTGTATGCTATATTTATTATTATTATTTCTATGCTATATTTGTTATAATTATTTCTATGCTATATTTATTATTATTACTATTATTATTATTATTTTGTATGCTATATTACAAAATTTAGTTTTACTCAGTCGAAGAGTTTCGAAAAAAATCTAGGTACACAAATTTAAAGTCAAGCCGACCGGCAGGCTGACTCTGTTTTATAAATTTTATCACTCTGCTATGAATAATGATGAAATATTATGTGATGAATAATTTTATTATTCTTTGATGAACGATAAAAGTAATGAGCATTATCAGTTTAAAAAACAAATTTTGCGCTTTAAAATATACTGAAAAATATTTTTTTGATATAAAAATTGCAGTCAGAACAAATCAGCAATGAAAGTGTTGAAGACTCGGACCGTCCGGCTCGTCCTGAGGACTTGAGCATCAATTTGGACGGCCGAGAGCAATGAAAGTGTGTAAATCTTCCACATTTTTCTATGCATATGTGTAGAAATATAAAAGTTATATTGGACTATTTCCATACTAAACATCATTGTTTAGGAATTTCGTTAGAATCGGTAGCATAATCAAGGAAGTATTTTACCTTAAACCGCATTTTCGAAGTCTGCCTTTTATTTATTTAATTGCTATCATTCACATTTCTGCAATAAGTGTAAAATTTATATATCTTGGTCATAATATGTAAACAACGCTTTACAATTTAGAAAAAATATTCTATTAAGAATTTTAATACAAGTAGAAAATTTATTATATTTGAAAATGATTTCTTATTGTTTGATTCATAGGAAATTATCTGGATTATTAAAAAACTAATAATTAAATAATCAAATTATGAAATAATTAAATAATTAATTTGTTCAGTTATTAAATAATCAGATTAAAAATACTTTTTGTTTTTTGATAATTAAATCGTAAATCTTTTAACAACACAATAGGCTATTATTCGTCGGAGAAGGTGTTATCACTCCTTTTTCTTCCATAATATTCTTCTTAAGTTCATAAATAAGAATCTGGCAGTATCGTTAAAACTCATTCTTAGCCGATAAATACTCATTTTGCGTATAAATATGGACTAACATTATTATGTATTTGTTTCTTATAAGAAACTACGGATTTAAATAAGGTTTAAATGATTTACTTAGGGATAAGTTATCAAAGAAAAGAAGCTGATCTGCTGATTACGACGCTATATATTGATAGTAGTTCTGTATTTTTTCAGCATGGCACTGTGTTTCAAAATATCATAATATATGCATCCATATACTGACATACGGAGCACAGTCACTTTACAAAAAAATCGATTTCAATTTGTAAAAATCTTTATTCCCCCAACCAGAAATGGAACTACGGATCTTCGTATCGGTCAGTCGACGTTCTATCGTTGAGCTACTGGGGCGGAATTGCAAACTCTTATCTTCGAAGTGGATTCTAAAATTTCTTTTATGCACATTAATTTAATTTGTATTGCACAAAATAACACATAAAATAGACACGTATTTGAAATTACACCAACATTTTATTTCGAAGATGAATTCTGATTTCCTTCTTCATTTGGCGACTATGACGCAATGAAATGACGTCAAATCGTTAAAATAATAAAAACTGAAATATTCGTGAAACGGCTTATCTTAGAATAATTTTATTCATTTTAATATTAAAAAGTAGGTATACAATTAGCTTTTTGTATGTTACGATATTTGTCATTTCGGTTTTCGTTACCGCCTGTTTGTGTCAGTTTGTGTTTTTCAATATGTAACGACATCTGATCAGCGCAAGGGTCGTAACGAAGGTGACTCATTTGAGTGCCAAAATTTATAATCAGCAGAGGGATAAAGTGAATGCGCACACATTGCAAACACGTACACAGACATAACGCTAAAAATCTATGGATCACCTTCTAGGGTGTTCCAAATAAGAAATTTATCGAAAACTCGATTTTCGACTTAATTCTATACTTCTATTATGCCTTATATACCTGTGATTGCCAACTAGGATTCCATAAGCCCATGCCTGGTGCTCCGTGAGAATTTTTAAAAGTTTTCAAAAATAATGAAAAATGTTATTGAAAAAATTATTTAAATTATTAAGGTTTTAACATGACAATTATTTTAACACAAAACCATTATAAAATATGCATCTAATGCTTATTTGTAACTAGTAAGCTAAATATAAAGCGAAAATATTTGACATTTCTTTATTTTATTTTATTGAGAATAGATATGAAAAAACAAAACAAATAATAATAATGAAGAAAATTAGTAAAGAGAAACAGGCAATAAATATTTTGTAATATGTTATTCAAAAGTGTGACTTTATTGTTATTTAGTAACATTACACCGTACAAATGTATTTTGTAGTTTTCTCTTATCGAACATAAGTGCCATCTACGATTTTCCCCTTGAGATTTTACTAATTATTGGGAAAGGTGCAGAAAGAGAAATTTATATAGTACGAGCAATAATTTTTACCTATTCTTCGTATAGAATACATAATATAAAAAAACTTAACATTCTTAATTAAGTGCAAATTCCTATAGTAATCTAAATGGCATTTCTATTCAAAACATTCTATTCATTTAAGTTAATGCTCCTGAAACGAAAGGTTGAGAATATTTGTTCTCGCTATACAAAATTATCTTCAGAGGCAGATCTGAAAAATTAAACATCCTGGTAACGTTTGTAAGCAAATTTTTAAAAATATGGAATTTAGTCTATATATGCAAAAATAAAAGCACTGAAAAGATATATCCGTACTTCTTTTATTCTTTAATATTAGAAAATATACCAGCATATTAGTAGAAGATTATCCGTACTACAATATATGAGTTTCAACAATTTTTGACAAAATAAAACAAATGACGTAATAAATTGAAAATATCAATGATCCCCATAATCTTTAAACCTGAAGTCCGTAACGGATATAATTCAGTCAAAAATGCAATTTCGATAAAATTTATTTTATATACATTTATTTATTATTAAAATCGGAAAAGATTAATGAAAAATCGTCTGCCGCATAAACACATTGGATTTAAATCCGTTGCTAAGCGACATGGTATGATTTTCTTCAAACAAATTGACGAAAACAACATAGTCTACATAATGCTATTTCTATGGAAGGTTTAACTGTGCGTTTTTACTTAATATCTAGACAACGCTTGTTCCTAAAAGCTCGAAACATAAGCTAAATTTTAATGGGGACGATTCCAAAGATACCCCCAAAATTTCATTAAATTGGGTGTAGCCAATCTCTAGTGATAATTAGACAAACATAGAGACAGACAGATTTTCAATATTATTTATATAGATGTTTTATCTATATAGAGGTTTCAAAACATTCAGTTTTCTACTTCCTGATATAACCATAGAAAAGCAACCACGCTTTTACAGAGAAGCAAATAAGAAAATGACAAACCTGGTTTTAACTGAATTACTTAAAATTCAAAAGATTTTTTTTTATTTTCCAAAATTCTAAGAACTATTTCGATTATTAAACAATCAAGTTAAGAAGATTCCTGTTTGACGTTAATTAAATCATAAATCTTGAAAGAATACAAGCTGTTTGCCAGAGAAAAATTCAGAAAAGTTATTTTTTCCATATTTTTTTTCTAAAATTTATGAGATAAATAAATGAATCACGCAACATCATTAAAAGTCACCCTTCTCCTTCGATGAACACTAATTTTATGCATTAAAGGAATTATTTGGATTAGAACTTGATTTGAGTTATTAATAAAATTTCCATAATATAAATAGGACTTCTAAATATCAGCTCATTAAATGTAAAGATATATTTTTAAATGTGTGTTTATTATCTTAGATAATATCAATTTAATAACCATGTTGAGCAATTGAAAATTTATGAAATTCCTGTTTTTCAACATACTTTCTATGTTCTTTAATACGAAATTTTAACGAAACGTCCTTTAAAATGTCGCAATAAGTTTCAGGACATTACTCAAGGTCCTTATTAACACTTTACAACATAGTTGAAAAGTGTTTATGCCTTTGTTCATTCTGTCTGTCTATCTGTCTGCCCGTTAACACGATAACTGCCGTAATAATGACTTCATGAAAATGAAATTTTAGTATTTTGTTTAGACGATCTGTGGGATCTATGGGAATATAAATGAATAATATCACCCAATTAGTTTTGGATTGAACCCATATTGAAAAGATGAAATACATTGAACCCTATGGGACCTAATTTTTCAAACATCTTTTAAGCGATTTTAAAATTCACAAATTGCTTGGACAGTCTTAGGAAATATACTAATTATCCAATAAAAAATATAAAAACAATTTCAGCAAAATATATTTGGTAGTTTTTTAAGTAAAAATTAAAATAATAATTACACCCATATCATATAAAGAGATCACGTGACCCACTTCAAAATAAAATATGGCATCCTTATTGTGTCAAAATCGTGATTTTTAAAGTTCCTTTTAATTTATATTTAGTGTTGTATCTGTCCTAAAACTCTTTATTTTTGCTTAATTAATGTGCATGTATATTCTAAAATAGCGCAATTACAATATATTTGAATTTAAATAATTAATGCCATCCATCTTGTGTCAAAATCGTGATTTTTAAAGTTCTTTTTAATTTATATTTAGTGTTGCATCCGTCCTAAAACCGCTTTATTTTTTATTTTTTTCCATGCATCTATATACTGCGACAACGCAATTACAACATTTGTGAATTTAAATGATCAACAAACTTTGATTATTTCTACAACGAAGCCTAATTTTCACGTATGGAGAATGTAAATAGATCAAGATGTAAAATGAATTGTATAGGAATTGCTGAATTTCTTTAATGCAAAATTATCTAGCTCTGGAATCTGCAATATAGCTGATATGAATTAAACATTCATTGGTTTTACATAGAGAAGCAGACGATTCGATTTCTTTTTTCGATGAAGATTTAAGCATGGAGTTATAGAGTACTTTTACCTCCATGATTTTAAGTTTTTAAGTAAAATAAATTATTGTAGTATTGTGATAATTTTTAAAATATCGCCGCTAAATGAAAGGAATGGAAAAAGGTTTATAAAAATGTCATTGCTTTTATATAGAGAGCTAGGCGATTTACATTTCGATGGCGCTATTTGAATAATGCTCATTCATTTTTGATGAAATTTTCAAATATAATAAATTGTACTATTGTGATAATTATAAAATTATCACCGCTGAATGTATCACATTTTAGAAATGTTTAAATAAAATTGCAATGAGGTTGGAAAGAGTTTCATAATCAATGTTTTATGCATGATTGATCTTTCTTGTATATTATTCTCCGAGCTATCTGCCTTTCTAAATATCAGCTCATTAACGGTAAAGATATATTTTTAAATGTGTGTTAATTGTCTTAGATGATATCAATTTAATAGCCATGTTGAGCCATTGAAAATTATTAATTTCCTGTGTCTTGGCATAGGTTTTATGTTCCTTTACACGAAATTTTAACTAAACATGCTTTAAATTTTGCATTAAGTTCCGTTACATTATTCAAGTTCCTTACTTTTTGCGATATTTTTCTTTTTACAATATTTTACCTCAAAGTATTCAATCTCAAGAGGGAAAAATAGCAGCCAAGACACTACCTCATTTCCTTCCTCCCCTTTGAATATCGCGTTTGCTCCACAAGATTGTCTTCCGTTTGCTAGAGTGAGTATCTAAAATTTTGTAGACAACGTACACTTTGCATAGACACACTCTTTAAATAAGAAAATGGGTTTCTGACGAGAGATAGGCGAAACACATTGAAATAAATCGTCTGTCCTCCATTTCTTTCACCAGTGACAGCTTCCTCTGACATTTTCATAAGAGAATGGGTTTTTAAGAGCGAAATGGAAAGGAACAAAACATGACTTGAGTTTTGCTTTTCAGCATTTGAATTTATGGTTTAGAATTTAAATGTTCGAACGCTAAAAATGCAGATAACACAACGTGCACTCATGATGTAACACATTTCTGATGGTTATACGTAAAATAATCACACTCAACGCTGTCTATATACTACGTAGTTAACCACCACTTATACTGCCAAATATATTTTAAAACACAAATGCAACCAACTTTTGGTAAGACAGTATTTCAGGACATACGGAAGATATTTCCGTAAGAAATTAACTGGCGTGTGGCTCAACTCGACATTCTTATACCAGAATCCAATTATTAGTAACTTTTTAAACTTACAAAAAAAAATTCGAAAAATCGGTGTTATGGATCCAAATGATTACGATTAGAGCGTGTTCATTTCCTTGTGGCTTTAAAGGGCTTGAAAAGAATCTTTCGATTGATACCAAACTTTACAATGTACATGCAATGTGCATACTTGAGATTGTACCCACGGCAGGGACATCTTGCTTCCAAAGAGGGGCTATTGACGTCACGAACAAAAAATTCTGATGTTAGCAGCACATGACTTTCCTTATATAATGCAATAAATTTAATCCTTTTACAATAAAAAAATATAAGATCCACGGTACTGTGTTTTTAACGTTAAATTGTACATTTGGCAATTTTCTTTGTGACAACATGTAATGCTATTTCAAAGTACCCAATTAACTTATATTTCACACAACTCTAAATGAACAATTGGCAATATTGGTAATATCCTAAATAAGCGATATAGTCCATATATCAAAATATTTTAATCAGTAATTCATCAAGTAAGCGTTACTTTGATTGATTATTCACCAAGTTTGTCAAATACATCACCAAGCGTTACGGACAAACGGAGAAAAGAGCATTTCTTATATACTAGAATGTATGCCCGTCATATGACGGAAATCAGAATGATCGAAAAAAAATTTCTCATTTGGCGTCACTTTTATCAATTTCTCGACAATTTTATCAAATTTGCAACATTTAAAAATATTCGTCAAGTAGACGACGTCCCGCTGAATTTCTAGCCAAGCTTTACGGACGGACGGAGAAATGGGATATTCTTATAGTCTATTCTTATGTTCTTTCCATTATATTGGACTTTCATCAATTAGTCGTCACTTCATTCATTCAGAGTCAGTTTCATCAATTTGGCGAATTTTTATCAATTAGGTGACATTTTCGTCAGTTTGGGAACATCTAAAACGTCACCAAGTTGGAGATATTCAGAAATTTGTCACCAAATTTTTTCCAAATGTTACGGATGTAAAAATAGGTTATTCTTATAGTTGATACTTATATTCTTTCTAAGATATTGAATTTTCGTCAATTAGTTGTAGTTTTCATTGATTTAACGTCTCTTTTATCAAATTGGTAACATTTTCGTTAATTTGGCAATATTTAATAAAATCGACAAGTTGGCGACATTTCACCAAATTCGTTGCCAAAATCTCGAAAAGCGTTATGGACGGGGAAATAAGCTATTTTTATAGCAGATTGGCTATTGGCGTTCAAATAATTGGCGAAAAATATTACTGAAATCATATTTTCTTATGAATGGAACAAGCGAGATCCACGAGAATAATGTCACCCAATTTATCGCCCAATGTCACCCAAAGTGAACATATTTCACAATAGTTAATATTTTTTTTTTATTTTATGTGATTTTTTGCTACATTTATTTGAAAAATCAGTCGGTGTCTTTTCTCGAGAACGGTTCATGCTAGCGTTCTAAAGTTTATGTCAATCGTTTTCTAAGGAGAAATTACATAAGAAATGGCTATTTGTGTAACTTTACTAAAGGTTTTGATTTTTTGATGATTTTTTCAAAATTTCGATCGATAATTTAGTGGGTGCTGAACATTCGATTGCGTTTAAAAACAATAGGCTACCCATATTTACGTATTATTATTTTTGTACCAAATTTCCTTCGAAAAGCTTCATTCGTTCGTGAGATATCACCTCCACAGACACACTGACACACACTGAGTCATACTTTCACACACACAGATATCACCTCAAAAACGTTTGATTCATATTCAGGGATGCTTGAAACGTGCTCTCCCATCGAAAATTCGAATTCGAATCTTCGATCCCGTCACAATACTTTCCTTACACATTATACTACGTATATAAGGAAAGTAAAGACTATTGGCGTTCAAATAAAAAGTATTACCCAATGTAACTTTTCTAATGAATGGAACGAGCTAGATCCACAAGGATGATGCTACTAAATTTATCCCATGATATTATATATGAAAAGTGAACATATTTCACAATAGTTAATATATTTTTTTTGATTTTACGTCATTTTTTGATAATTTTATTTGAAAAATGTGCAGTATCTCGAGAAAATTCATGCTACCGATCTACGATTAATATCTCAATCTTTTTCGAACGATAAATTACATAAGAAATGGTTGACTTTATTGAAGGTTATTAACTTTATTGAAGGTTTATAAACTTTATTGAAGGTTTTGAATTTTTGATGACTTTTTCAAAATTTCACTCGAAAAGTTAGTTGGTTCTGAACATTCGATTGCGTTTACAAACAATGGGCTTCCAGTATTCACGGATTATAATTTGTATACCAAATTTCGTTCGAATTGCTCTATTCGTTCGTGAGATACGACGTCTGCACAGACTCACTGACACACAGATACACACTTATCTACGCACACACACACAGACATCACCTCAAAAACGTTTGATTCGTGTTCAGGAATGCTTGAAATGTGCTCTCCCGTCGAAAACTCGAATTTGAATTTTCGATCCCGTCACAATACTTTCTTTATATATTATAATATGTACATAAGAAAATTAATAACGAATCTGGTTTTAACTGATTTATTTAAATTTCAAAAGATTTTTTATTCACCATAATCCTAAGAATGATTTTGATTATTAAACAATCAAATTAAGAAGATTCCCGTTTGAAGTTAATTAAATCATAAATCTTTAAAGAATACAAGCAGAACGCTAGAGAAATATATTCACTAAAAGTTATTTTTCCATAAATTTTTTCTAAAACTCATGAGATAAATAAATGAATTAAGCAACATCGTTAAAAGTTATCTTTCTCCATCAATAAATAGACACTAATTATATGCATTAAAGGAATGATTTATATCAGAACTTAATTTGAGTTATTAATAACATTTTCATAATATAAATAGGTCATATTCTAAATACCAGCTCATTAACAGTATAGAGATATAAATAAATGTGTGTTAATTGTCTTAGATGATATCAATTTAATAGCCACCATATTGAGTAATTGAAGATTTATGAAATTCCTGTTTTTTGGCAGCATAGTTTTCATATCCCTTAATACGAAATGTTAACTACACGTCCTTTAAATGTCGCATTAAGTTCCGTTACATTACTCAAGTTCCTTATATATTACTTTCAGCGATATTGTTTTTCTTTTTGCAATATTTTGCCTTAATGGATTCAATCTCAAGAGGGCAAAATAATAACCAAGACGCTGTCGTATTTCTTTCCTCCCCTTTGAATAAAGTGTTTCATCCTCAAGATTGTATTCCGTTTGCTTAAGTGAGTGGCTGAAATTTTGTAGACAACGCACACTTTGCATAGGCACACTCCTTAAATAAGAAAATGGGTTTTTATCGAGAGACAGGCGAAACACATTGAAATAAATGTTCTCCTCTCTCTCCTTTTCGGCAGAGACAGCTTTGTCTGACTTTTTCATATGAGAAAGGGTTTTTAAGAACGAAATAGGAAGGAACAAAACATGACTTGAGTTTTGCATTTCGGCATTTGAATTTATAGTTCAGAATTTGAATGTTCGAACGCTGAAAATGCGGTTATCACAACGTGCACTCATAATGTAACACATTTCTGATGGTTATACGTAAAATAATCATATTCAACGCTGTCGATATAAGTAGTTAACCACCACTTACACTGTCTAATATATTTTACAACTCAAATGCAACCAAATTTAGTATGGTAACATTTCAGAACATACCGAAGACATTTCCGTAAACAATTAACATTTTCATACCAGAATCCAATTATTAGTAGCTATTCTTTTCAAATTTTACACGAAATTTTGAAAAATCGGTGTTATGGGTCCAAATGATTACGATCATACCGTGTTCATTTCCTTGGAACGTTAAAGGGCTTGAAAAATTCTTTCAATTGATACCATACTTGACAATGTACATACAATGCACATACTTGATATTGTATTCACGGTGGGCAACTTGCCTCCCGAGGGGGGTTAATGACGTCAGGAACAAAACATAATTATATCGCGGCTATTTTCCACAACAATGATTAAATCTGTTCAGTCTCATGACCATTGAGCCGTAAATAAATCCTTTTATGCATGATTATGTCAAATTGAGTTCTGTGTGACTCAACTCCAATTTTTCATACTAAATTGTATTTTTAAGTAGCATGTAATCTTTTTTTTTAACACTTTACAACAAAGTTGAAAAGTGTTTATGACTTTGTTCATTCTGTCTGTCTGTCTGTCTGTCTGTCCGTTAGCACGATAACTGCCGTAAAAATGAGTTTATCAAAATGAAATTTTAGTATGTTGTTCAGTCGGTCTGTAGGACCTATGGGAATATAAATAAATAATATCACCCAATTAGTTTTTTATTGAACCCGGGTTGAAAAAATGAAATACATTGAACCCTATGGGATCTAATTTTTCAAACATTTTTTAAGTAAATTTAAAATTCACGAATTGCTTCGAAATTTTTAGGAAATATTCACATTATCCCATAGAATATATAAAAAAAAATTCAGTAAAATATGTTAAGTAGTTTTTTAATTAAAAAAAATATTTAATATAGGGAAAAAAACAAATTCAATTAAATTCTGACTTTGGGATATCTTCCAGAAAGAAAAGAAAGAGATATTATATAATAAATATCTCTCCATTTGTTTAAACGTTTTGCATATGGGAGTGGCTTCATATTTTAAAATAAATTTGGTAGATAACAATTTTTCATTTTTTTTAAATTTTATATAACTCTTCATGATAAATTTAATTGATGGCATTTTAAATGCACTTTCCTACGTCCTAGAGAGTTAAAATTTGGTACACAGCTTAAATTTGTTGAACATTTTATTCGACAAAAATTTGATGGATCTTTAAATATAGATCATACATTTTTTTCGAAATGGCCTGAAAATAATCCCCGTTCACTTCTATAAATCATTGGTGTAATATTGTTAAAAATTCTGATGTGGACAGCACATGTCTTTCCCTGCAGACTCATATTCGTTCTCTTTATTTATTCAATGATAATTTGAGTTTATCTGCACAACATAAGTATTTTAAATGACATTGAATTTACACGTTAAACTTAAATTTGGTTCTCATTTGATAGCTGGACTTATTGTCAAAGGTGGCGTAGCGAAAACGCGAAAAAACTAGAATATCTCAAGAACGGCTAGTCCTAGAGTAATGGGGTTAGTCTTATTCTTTTTGTTGTCAAAAATCACATATAAAATAGGAATTTAATTGATATAATTGAGCACACGTAGTCTTTTATTTTTATATATAACGATTTTTGCTGGCCATTTCGCAAAAATAGCCCGTTCCTTTTTCCCGAATCGTAGTAGAATAACCTACAAATGATTTATATACAAAATTTTGTTAAATTTGGTATATAAATCACTTGTAGGTTATTGAAATATTATACTCCAAATTTTGTTCATTAGTTTTTAGCTAGAGTGGATAAAGGCAATTTCTGCGGCCATTTCGCAAAGAAGGCAGATTCTTTTATTACGAATCGTACTATAATCTAATGAACATCAGGATTTCCCACAAAAAACATACCTACCAAATTGTATGAAATTTGGTCCATTAGTTTTTCAATTAGAGTGGATGTAATATCCACACAGACACACAGAAACATACACAGATACACCCTTACACACACAGACGTCTTCCTAAAAGTAGTTTTTTCGTGTTCTAGAAGTCCCAAAACGTGTAGATCCTTTGAAAATTCGAGTTCCGATCTTCGGCACGATTCCAATACTTTGAGTACATACACATACACATATATATTATCTGTGTATTATCTGTGTATCTAAATTCCGTGCCTATGCAATTACAATAGTTGTGATTTTAAATGATCCCTAAACTTTTATTATTTCTTCAAGGAAGCCTAATTTTAACATATGCAGAATGCAAATATCTCAAGCGATTGTAAGATGAATTACATAAGAATTGCTGAATTTTTTTCACACAAAATTATTTAGCTCTGGAGTCTGGAATACAAGTTATATGAATGAAATATTCATTGATTTTGCATAAAGAATCAGATGATTTATATTTCGATACAGTTTTAAATATTTAAGTATAATAAATTACTGTAGTACTGTGATAATGTAAAAAATATTACCACTGAATGAATCACATTTTAGAAATTTTTAAATGAAATTACATTTCAGTTGGAAAGTGTTTCATAATCAATGCTTATGCATGATTGATCTTTCTTGTTAAATTTTATATAACTCTTCATGATAAATTTATTTGATGGCATTTTAAATGCACTTCCCTACGTCCTAGAGAGTTAAAATTTGGTACACAGCTTAAATTTGTTGAACATTTTATTCGACAAAAATTTGATGGATCTTTAAATATAGATCATACATTTTTTTCGAAATGGCCTGAAAATAATCCCCGTTCACTTCTATAAATCATTGTTGTAATATTGTTAAAAATTCTGATGTGGACAGCACATGTCTTTCTCTGCAGACTCATATTCGTTCTCTTTATTTATTCAATGATAATTTGAGTTTATCTGCACAACATAAGTATTTTAAATGACATTGAATTTACACGTTAAACTTAAATTTGGTTCTCATTTGATAGCTGGACTTATTGTCAAAGGTGGCGTAGCGAAAACGCGAAAAAACTAGAATATCTCAAGAACGGCTAGTCCTAGAGTAATGGGGTTAGTCTTATTCTTTTTGTTGTCAAAAATCACATATAAAATAAGAATTTAATTGATATAATTGAGCACACGTAGTCTTTTATTTTTATATATAACGATTTTTGCTGGCCATTTCGCAAAAATAGCCCATTCCTTTTTCCCGAATCGTACTAGAATAACCTACAAATGACTTATATACAAAATTTTGTTAAATTTGGTATATAAATCACTTGTCGGTTATTGAAATATTATACACCAAATTTTGTTAAATTTGTTTCATTAGTTTTTAGCTAGAGTGGATAAAGGCAATTTCTGCGGCCATTTCGCAAAGAAGGCAGATTCTTTTATTACGAATCGTACTATAATCTAATGAACATCAGGATTTCCCACAAAAAACATACCTACCAAATTGTATGAAATTCGGTCCATTAGTTTTTCAATTAGAGTGGATGTAATATACACACAGAAACATACACAGATACACCCTTACACACACAGACGTCTTCCTAAAAGTAGTTTTTTCGTGTTCTAGAAGTCCCAAAACGTGTAGATCCTTTGAAAATTCGAGTTCCGATCTTCGGCACGATTCCAATACTTTGAGTACATACACATACACATATATATTCTCTGTGTATTATCTGTGTATCTAAATTCCGTGCCTATGCAATTACAATAGTTGTGATTTTAAATGATCCCTAAACTTTTATTATTTCTTCAAGGAAGCCTAATTTTAACATATGCAGAATGCAAATATCTCAAGCGATTGTAAGATGAATTACATAAGAATTGCTGAATTTTTTTCACACAAAATTATTTAGCTCTGGAGTCTGGAATACAAGTTATATGAATGAAATATTCATTGATTTTGCATAAAGAATCAGATGATTTATATTTCGATACAGTTTTAAATATTTAAGTATAATAAATTACTGTAGTACTGTGATAATGTAAAAGATATTACCACTGAATGAATCACATTTTAGAAATTTTTAAATGAAATTACATTTCAGTTGGAAAGTGTTTCATAATCAATGCTTATGTATGATTGATCTTTCTTGTTTTTCATAAATTTTGCAAGAAAAAATTTGAAAACTCGTCCAAGACTCGAATTCAAATTTTCGACCCAATACTTACTGTAACAATACTTTACTTATACATTATACAATGTATATAATTAATTTAATAACGAAAATGGTTTTAACTGATTTATTTATATTCCAAAAGTTTTTTTATTGCCCAAACTCCTCCAAGAATTATTTCGATTATTAAACAATCAAATTAAAAAGATTTCTGTTTGAAGTTAATTAAATCATAAATCTCTAAAGAATATAAGCTGTTTGCCAGAGAAAAATTCACGAAAAGTTTTTTATTCATATTTTTTTCTAAAAACTCCATGAGATAAATAAATGAATCACGCAACATCATTAAAAGTCATCCTTCTTCATCGATGACCACTTATTGTATGCATTTGGGAGATTTGAGTTATTAATAAAATTTTCATAATATAAATAGGTCATATTCTATTCTAAATATCAGTTCATGATTTCTAAATATTTTTAAATGTGTGTTAATTGTCTTAAATGGTATTAATTTAAGAGTTGTGTTGAGCAATTGAAGATTTATTAAATTCCTGTTTCATTGCATCGTTTTCATATTGCTTACTGCGAAATTTTTACAAAATGTGTTTTAAAATGTCGTATTAAGTTCCGCTACATTACTCAAATTCCTTATATATTACTTTTCGCGATATTTTTTCTTTTTACAATATTTTACCTTAATGTATTCAATGTCAAGAGGGAGAAATAGAAGTCAAGACGCAGCCTCGTTTCCTTCCTCCGCTGTGAATATCATGTTTGCTCCTCAAGATTGTCGTTCGTTTGCGTGAGTGAGTCGCTAAAATTTTGTACACAACGTACACTTTGCATAGACACGCTCTTTAAGTAAAAAATAGGTTTCTGTCGAGAAATAGATGAAACATATTGAAATAAATGTTCTGCTCTCCCTCTCTTTCGACAGTGAGAGCTTCGGCTGACTTTTTCATATAAGTTTTTAAGAAAAATAATGGGAAAGGACGAAATATGATTTGTCTTGAGTTTTGTATTCCTGCATTTGAATTTAGGGTTTAGAATTGCAGTTATCACAGGTATTTGCAAGTAATATGGTTTAGAAATGCAGTTATCACAACTTGCACTCTTTATATGACACATTTCTGATGGTTATATGTAAATAATCATATTCAACGCTGCTCATATACGTATTTAACGGCCTAGATTATACTGTCTAATATATTTGCAACCCGAATTCAACCAACTTTGGTATGCTAGCATTTCATGACACATTTGAAGACATTTCCGTAAGAAATTTACTGGAGTGGGACTCAACTCGACATTATCATACCAGAATCCAATTATTAGCATTTTTTTTTTAAACTCACGAAAAGTTTTTTATTCCGTAATTTTTTTCTAAAATTCATGAGATAAATAAATGAGTCATGTAACACCATTAAAAGTCATATTCTCCACCGATGAACACTAATTTTATGCAATAAAGAAATTATTTGGATTAGAACTTGATTTGAATTATTAATATAAATATATGAAATTCTAAATATCAGCTCATTAACGGTAAAGCGATATTTTTAAATGTGTGTTAATTTTCTTAGATGATATCAATTTAATATCCATGTTGAGCAATTGAAGATGAATTAAATTCCTGTGTTTTGAGTATAGTTATCATGTTCGTAATACGAAATTTTAACTTATTCCTATATTAACTTCCTACTTTAAAATGTCGTAATAAGTTCCGTAAGATTTCTCAAGTTCCTTATATATTACTTTCCGCGAAATTTTATTTCTTTTTTTTTTTTTAAATATTTTACCTTAATGTATTCAATCTCAAAAGGGAAAAATAACAGCCAAGACGCTGCCACATTTCATTCCCCTCCCCCCCTTTGAATATCGTGTTTGCTCCTCAAGATTGTCTTCTGCTTGCTTGAGTGAGTCGCTGAAATTTTGTAGACAACGCACACTTTGCATGGGCACATGCCTTAAATAAGAAAATGGGTTTCTGTCGAGAGACAGGCGAAACACATTGAAATAAAAATTGTGCTCTCTCTCCTTTTCGGCAGAGACAGCTTTGTCAGACTTTTTCGTATGATAATGGGTTTTTAAGAAAGAAATGGGGAGGAACAAAACATGACTTTAATTTTGTATTTCTGCATTTGAATTTATGGTTCAGAATTTGGAATGCTCGAACGCTAAAAATACAGGTGTGTATATACGTAGTTAACCACCACTTATACTGTCTAATATATTTTACAACTCAAATGCAATCAACTTTAATATGGTAGCATTTCAGGACATACGGAAGACATTTCCGTAAACAATTAAATGGGGTACAGCTCAACTCGGAATTCTCATACCAGAATCCAATTATTAATAACTTTTTTTTTTTTCAATTTTACAAGAATTTTTTTTAAAAAAAATCCGTGTTATGGGTCCAAATGATTACGATTATAGCGTATTCTTTTCCTTGGGACTTTAAAGGGCTTGAAAAAATCTTTCAAGTCATACCATACTTGACAATGTACATACAATGTACATACTTATTATAAATAAATGATTGTACATACTTATGATAAATAAATGAATCAAGCAGCATCATTAAAAGTCATTTTTCTCCATCAATGAACACTTATTGCACGCATTGAAGAAATTATTTTGGATTAGAATTTGATTTGAGTTATTAACAAAATTTTCATGACATAAATAGGTCATACTGTATTCTAAATATGAGCTCATGATTTCTAAATATTTTCAAATATGTGTTAATTGTCTTAGATGATATCAATTTAATAATCGTGTTGAGCAATTAGAGATTCATTAAATTCCCGTTTCATAGCATCGTTTTCATGTTGCTTACTGCGAAATTTTAACAAAATGTGTTTTAAAATGTCATATTAAGTTCCGTTATATTACTCAAGTTCCTTATATATTACTTCTCGCGATATTTTTTCTTTTTACAATATTTTAAATTAAAGTATTCAATCTCAAGAGAGAAAAATAACAGCCAAGACGCTGCGGCATTTCCTTCCTCCGCTTTGAACATCATGTTTGCTTCTCAAGATTGTCTTCCGTTTGCTTGAGGGAGTCCCTGAAATTTTGTAGACAACGTACACTTTGCATAGACACACTCCTTAAATAAGAAAATGGGTTTTTGTCGAGAGGTAGGCGAAACACATCGAAATAAATCTTCTGCACTCCTTCTTTTTCGGCAGTGACAGCTTCGTCTTACTTTTTCTTATGAGAATGTGTTTTTAAGAAGGAAGTGGGAAGGAACGAAATATGATTTGTCTTGAGTTTTGTATTTCTGCATTTGAATTTATGATTTAGAATTTGAATGTTTGAACGCTGAATATATAGTTATCAACGTGCACTCATAATGTAACACATTTTTGATGGTTGTACGTAAAACAATCATATTCAACGCTGTCTGTATACGTCTCACACACACACAACTCGCGACATTCTCATACCAGAATACAATTGTTATCATTTCTTTTTTTTTTTTTCAAATTTTACACAAACAGTTTTGGAGGATTGTACGGTCCCTGTGGATGCTTCCCGTCTGGGTTCCGGTCTAAATTGGGTGGCACTTCCCGGCCGTCCAAACGGTTACCTTACACCTTTCTGGTAGGTCAGACGGCCTGGGTCTCAACAACAACAACAAACATTTTTGAAAAATCGGTGTTATGGGTCCAAATGATTACTATTATAGCTTGTTCATTTTCTGAGGTCTTTAAAGCGATTGAAAAAAATTTCGATTGATACCATACATGTCAATGTACATACAATGTATATACTTGAGATTGTGCCCACGGGGGAGGGGCAACGTGCCTTACGAGGGGTGTTAATGGCGTAACCTACAAAAAAATTTATATCGCCGCTATTTTTCACAACAATGATTAAAACTATTAAGTCATTGAGCCATAAATAAAGCCTTTTATCCATGATTATGTCAAATTTTGTCTTATGTGGCTCAACTCTATTTTCTTATATCAAAATATATTTTTTAATAGTTTGTAATTCTTTTTGTAAATTTTGCAAGAAAAATTTTGAGAAAACTGTATTGTTAGTCCAAATGTTCACAATTTGTATGTCATGTTATCCTTCATTTTAAAGGGCTTGAAAAAAATCTTTCGTTTTATACCAAATTTGAGAATGTACCCCTCGGAGAAAGTTGCCCCCACCCCCCAGCCAAGGGAACTAATAACATCACAAACGCAAAAATTGCACCGAGGCTATTTTTCACTACAATGATTGTAACTATTAAGTTTCCTGATCATTGAGACATAAATAACCCCTTTTATGCATAATTATGTCGCATTTTGTCCTATGCTGCCATCTTAAGAAAATATAAAATTTCGGACGTTTTTGCTGGAATTTAAAAAACTTCTATCAAGTTCTAGATTTCTTGATAGCAAAGCCGGGTATAATGCTTCGTGAAAATTCATTAATACTTGTGGTCCCTAACGTGTACACAATCAATCGACCACTGACAGATAGATAGACATCACTGCGAAAATAGCAAGCCGTGTTCAAGAGGTGTTAAAACATATAGTGGCATCGAAATCTCGAATTGGATCATTTTCGCAAAAACAATACTTTCTCTATTATTTATTGTAACGATCACCAATTTGGCAGAGCCGGAGTTTGATCCCGTGGTCAAAGTGTGGTGGACCAGTATCATAGCGTTGAACTAAAGACGTCACCAGCTCAAGGAAATTAATACTGCCTCCTGAGCATTTGATACAGTACTCCCCTTCCCAGTGAGTTTAGTTGAAACGGAACGAAGTTATCGCTGGGGCTGCAGATGAGGCGGCGAGCTCTAGGTTGAAGTGAAGGAGATGTTACAATCGGCCTCGTAGTCACAAGACCCGATGACGTACGGTGAGTCGACGTCAAAGAATCTCTGAAGTGGCGCCATCTCATGGGGTTTACTAAAAGTATATTTATGCTCTGCATATATAGTACTCAGGAAACTGAGTAACTGGAAATAATTGGGCGAAGGATGCTTCTTGCTCGTGTCCAAGGTCAAAAAAGTAGTCAGAATGCGAAATTACCAACTTGACAGAGCCTGGGTTTGACCCCGGAACCAAAGCGTTGTATCATAGCGTTGAGTTAAAAACGTCTCCAGCTCAAGACAATTAATACTGCCTCATGAAATTTCGTTACAATATTGCATAGTATGAGAAAGTAAAAATAGTACCGAATCTCACCACTATGATACTTGTAGCGCTGCAATTAACACATATTTCATTTTCACAAAACACTCATGCTTCAGAGATACACTTTTATTAGAATTATTGAAAAAATAATTATTAAAGAAAGATCTCACATATTAAAAGCTCGTCGTGAATTTTAAGTTTCTTTATATTATATATTCTATACGAAAAGTGGGTACACTGATAGTTATAGATTGTAATAATAAAGACAGGGATCTTCATGTGCATACACACCAGGTATTCTTGTTCATAAATTCTTTACATTTTATAATTATTTCCTTTACAATTGTCTTTCAAACAGCAAACATTATTTTTCATAAAGAATAATGTTCTTTTATGAAGTTTAAATTACTCACTTTAAGCTCTCTTCAACCAGCCTAGGCAGAAATACTCTTATGTTTTCAGAGAAAATAAATATTTCTAAGCTCATTATCCTTTGCATGTTAGAAAATTAGCTTCTATTAGATATTATTTTCCATTTCAGCAATTAAGTGAGATTTGTAGAGTAAATATAAGAAGACTCGGAGAATGCAGACTAAAGAATAGTTGAATGTATTCATGCAAAATGAAATTATTCTCTTTGTTAAATATTAATTTTCATTTCAGACAATATTTAAACAAGAGATATTTTTCTCAAAAATTCATAATTCAAGTTCAAAACTAATTCTTCGGGAAATGCAAAGTAATAAATATTTACATATGCATAATATTTTGCATTTATTACTTTCTCTATATACATAATATAATGTATAGGGAAAGTAATGTGACGGGGTCGAAAATTTGAATTCTAGTTTTTCAATTTTTCAACCTAAGAACACGTTTCAAGCATGCTTGATGATCTCGAATCGAACGTTTTGGAGGTAATGTCTGTGTGTATGTGTATGTCCGTGTGTATGTGTGTGTAAGTATGTGTGTATATAAGTATGTTCGTGCGCTTGTATATATGTCCCTTAGACTGTGGAGACGATGTCTCACTAACAAATGGAGCAAATGTTCGGAAGATCCTCAAATTTTCAAACGAAATTTTGAATAAAATCATCAAAAAATCAAAACTTTCAAAAACTTTACTCAAATAATAGTTTATTGTGTAATTTTTCATTAACAAAACGATTGGCACAAACTTTAGAACGCTAGCATGGACCATTCTCGTGATATAGCATTTTTTTTTTTCAAATAAATTTATACAAAAAAATCCCATAAAATTATAAAAGTATTACCTATTGCTAAATATGTTCACTTTTGATATGTAATATTTTGCGATAAATTTGTTAACATCGTTGTTGTGTATTTCATTCACGGGAGATAACATCATTGTTGTGTATTCCATAGTTCCATTCACGGGAGAGGATAATTGCGTAATAGTATTTGAAGCCTAACAATTCGACATAAAAAATGCTCTTCTCTTCGTTTGCCTGTAACGTTCGACGATAAATTTTGCGAATACGGCAACTCATTTGATAGAATATCGCCAATTTGGCGATATATTATAGGCTTATATATGCATGTTGTGTGAGCTTAGGATCGAATATTTTCTTCACGTATTTACTTTACATGTGTCAAGAATCAATATCGTAACCAGTATACCATTGGCTAAAACGTTTCCTAAAATAATTTATGGATCCATGAGAAAAGTATTGTTATGGTGTTGGGAATCCGAAGTTTTAACCGCATTTGAAAGTATGGAATTTTCAAGGCACAATGCAACTACTCTCGGTATGATATCTGTCTATGCAGGTGATTAAAAAAAGATGGCCAAACTTTACGAGGCGGTAGAACATACCAAACCAAGCATTTTCTCTGTCGCACACACACTCTCAGACCGAAGCGTCCCGCTAAAAGTAGTTCAATCATGTTCTAAGACTCCGAAAACGTATATATCTATCAAAAACTAGAATTCAAATTTTCGATATTTCACTATCTATTTTATTCTATAACGCAGAGAAAGCAAAAATGTAGTTTTATCTGAAAGCCTTTTAAATATCTTTATTGCTATAATCAACAGCATATTGCTATTTATGGCGAAATATTTGGCGAGATATTGACATTTTAGAATCCCCAACTGCACAAAAACCGAACTTGAGTCGTAATGTTCGGAAAAATTATGTGTTGGTCACGTCACAAGTACTTTCCCGTAAAGAATTTTAGCTTCGCAACAGTACAGACAAAGTAACAGTACAGACTTCCCTAAAAGTTTTATTTCGGGATTCTGACAAACGAAAAACATGTTTCAAAACCTGGCAAACGCACTTCGAACATTTTTAAATGAGGCTTGTCTCTGCGAGTGTGTGTAATTATGTCTTTCAGGCATAAATGCGATAACTCGAGACAAATACAAAGCTATGAAATTACATAAAAATCCAGAACTACGAGTAGATAGAATATTTTGTGACCCATATGGCTAGAAGACATATTATAAACAGTTAATGTTTTTCTAAACACATTCCCTATAGTTTATGCAGGATAGTTACAATAACGCTATGTATGTAAATAGCTTTATAATTGCATATATTATAACAAATAAGCCGAATATAGTCAACGAGTCGTTGCAAAAGACTTTTTGCAAACTTTACTTAATTATACTTAAGTTTGCACGTTTGAGTTACACTTTAAATTACACTTTTGAATTTGCAGCACTTTCAGGAATTTTTTTACGATGTTTTAAATGAATAATTTCAAATCAAAAGCTCGTGAAAAATATACATTTTCGCATGTGGTGATAATTATTAGGATGCAAATAGGACTTCAGGAATGCGATTGAATGAGAAAATCAAAAGGAGGGTCACAGATAGTCTTATTTATCTTTCAAGCAAAATCATCATTAAAGTACTTGACATATTATATTGCAACGATTATCTAAAATATCTTGAGATCAAGGAAAACTAGAACAGCATAAATATACACAAATAACACAAATGCAGTATACACCTGTTTCGAGGATCCGCTTAGTCAGTGTAAAAGAACCAACAAACCCAAAGTCCAAAAGAGGAATGGCTCATTTCTTTTTTGGATTTCGTGTTTGTTGATTCTTTATCACTGACGAAGGGGACCAGCGTATCTTCGAAACTGTATACTGCATTACTATGTTATTTGTGCTCATTTACTTTGCTCTAGTTTACCTTATCCTTAGCACAAAATATATTTTACTCATTGATATTTAGAGCATTTTGCCTGTCAATAAGGAAAAACGACTTTTATAGCAACTATGTGTACTAGGTCTAAGTCGCTTGACCTTGGCGACACACTTGGTTAACTTGGTGCCAAATAGAGCGAAATATCACCAACTTAACAACATTGACGAGTTTAGGGAAATTCTCGAATTTTTTAGATCTGTTAACAATTCCTCAGTTTTTTTCTCAAGAATTTTCCCTAGAGGTTATATAAAAGCGGGTCGTCGTTGCAAGAGTTGTACAAGTAAAAGTGAATTGTGAGATACGTCAATGTTGTGAGAACAGATGTAGCTATTTTGTGAGTTAATTGAGAAATGTAAGTTTGTGAGGTCTAAATAACCTTTCGATTATTATTTCCTCTCAGTTTGCATTATAACTTATATTTACTTACACAAATATAACTGGTTCGCTTGGTAGACCAATCACACCTAGCTAAGCAGCATATTCTACGTTCCTAAGGTAGAGTTGGAATATATTTCGGATCTTGAGAGTTTAAGTGGCTTCTTGAGTAGTGGCTGGTGTGAGTAGTGAATTCTTGGAATGAAAGAAGGGTTTTTGAGTAGACGATGAAGGATTCAAGTAGTTGGTGGAAGGAAACCCCATTCGATACAACGATGACTAGGAAGAGTCTAGTATTCGGGGTGCAGCCGCAATACGGGGGTGAAGTAACAGAATATCAGGGTAAACATATAAGCTTTGTAAATGCATATCCATGTAAGCATTATCACCAGCCTAGTATATTTTAGTAGCTTGTATATTTATCATTTATTCTGGGAGTGTGCAATAACAATTAGTATCTTTGTCGGTTGCTTTAAACACCAAACTGCTGTAAATTCTGTGAAGTCCCCAATAAACTGAGTTATATTTTAAATAGTGCGGTCTTGTGTTACTGCCTTTAGACCGAAAGGTTGAAATATCAAGTATTCTAAGTTTCAGTTAAGTCACTTTTGACAGATTAAGTAAAAATCTCCTGCAAAGGCATCTAAAGAGGATAAAAAGACCTATAGTCCTTATTAAGTTATCCAGAAACTCATATTCAAACTTGTATCCTGTGAATACACCCGCAATTCTTTGGGATACATCATAATGAACTCACTCTTATAATTTTTGAACAGTAGAAGCAGTTTATAATAAGCATCAGCTTTCCGTATAGTTTACAAAGTATTCTTGTATACAAGCTTAGTATCGCAAAGTTGCAAAGTCCACTTCAAAGATAACAGCTTACAATATCGTCACAATAGCTGAACGGTAAAGCATCGGCTGGCCAGTTCGGAGATCTGGGGTACGATTTCCGGCTGGAACAGCAAGGTTCTTTAAAATGGCGCCAGAATGAATTGACCCTGTAGGTTAGTGCAAACGATATCGGAGGTCTCAAAGTGAGCCCAGTACGACAAACACAGATTCAGCGGACTCTGGGATATGAAGCGCCGATTTCAAAGCGAGGGGATAACGACCACGCACGATACTATCCTGGATAAAAATAGTACTCTCAGGAGGCTAATCTGAGATAAAAATAGCAGGAGGTGGTCAGTCAGGTTGTAAGTTGCACGTCAATCTGACATTAGAAATTGGACAATAATAATACAAATACACTTTCAGAGTCCACTTCAAATATAGCAGCTTGCAATATCGTCCAAATAGCTCAACGATAGAGCAGTAAGGTTCTTTACAAAGTATCTTTATGTAGTACTTTGCCATACTAAACTCAAATATTCTTACATATTCACGAAGAGAGAAATTTATCTCGGGTCTTTATTTTCCTGTTAGCAAATTAACTCGAGTCGTTCTATTCTATTTAAACAATTACGAGATATTTGTTGAGTAAGAATACTTGGACGGATTCTCCAGAGTGGATGAAATTTCAAGTAATCACATGCAAGGTAAACCATGCTCTTTGTTGAGTGTTCTTCTTGTGAAAAATTTGTGAACAAAGCATGGTTCTTAACATATTTAAGAATTCCAATTTTAAATTTAAATTTCTTAGCTTATATACAAAGTAATAGACGCATTTTGTTTAGACGAAGTAATTTTTACTGTTTTACTATATGCTATGAATAGTAAAACATTGTAAAAAATCCAACCCTTTGAAGGTGTCTAGAAGATTTGCATATTTCAGACTCTCTACAATACGACTTATTGAATCTAAAATTACAATTTTAGAATCCTATGAGCGTGGGTATGTGTAATGTCGGTCCCTGGTGGATATATTTCGTTTTGTAAACTAACTGGTCGAGATAAATTGACTAAAACTTTTCTACAAAAGATACTTGCTTCAAGTTTGTTTTTACATAAAGGAGAGCAAAAGTTAAACATAATAAAACAAAGAAAATATCCTCCACTTTTTTAAGCAAATGTTTTGTTTTATTAACCAATATTTTGGGTGAAGCAAACTACAGCATTTTCATTATTTTAAAGTATACTCTTCTTAAGGTATTTTATTTATGTGAGACCAGCATATTAAAATTGATAAAATTCAAATTTTGTTTTTATTATGTATTCTAAAAGTTTGGAATATTACCTTTATAACGATGTATTGCATAATGCCACGACATATCCTCTCAAATTATGAGTGTGCTCTGAAGATACAAAAATGTGTCCGTATATCTAGATAAATAACTCTTTTATTTCAAATCACCAAAAAGTCTAAGCAGGAACAATTTACAACTAATATCACTATAACTATCCTAAAAAATCACAAAACTACAGTCAGGTACAATAAAACTACCATTAACTGCTCAACTAACACAATAGTAAAATTTGTTGTTCTCAAAACACTGACATATCTCATAATTCAATTTGGCTCGTGATACGTCCACTCTGTTCAAATGAACGATGACTTTCTTATATTCTCTCCATAGAAAATTTCATAGAAAAACTCCATAGAACTCCATACTCTAGAAAGAGGGTAATATCTTCGAAATTAGTGGAAATTTCTAGAAAATTCCATCAAATTCGAAACCTTGCCAAAAGTCACCAAATTGGCGATATTTTGCCTAAACAGCCACACAGGTCACGAAAATATTTGCCATTTTCTTGCAACCCCACTTTCATGTAATAGTAATTATTAACAAGATAAGAATGGCTGAAAAATTGTTTCTATTTTGCAGAAAAGTAGAGCATCCCGAAGCATTTACACATTCTTAGACAGGCACTCTCTCTATAAGACTGAACGTCAGGGGCAGTATCAACTTGCTGGGGTCTATAATATGTTGGTAATCTGTCAATGTGGACAAATTTAGGCTTGGCTGAAGACGATTTCTGAATTCGATAAATAACACTATTTATTCTTTTTATTCTAACGTAGGGTTCTTCCCAGTTGTGCCGTAGTTTCGGCGAAAATCCTTGCCGTCGCCGAGGGTTAAACAGCCACACTTTTCGCCTTCTTGGAATCGCCCTTTATTAGCTTTGACATAGTAGTACCGGGTCTTCATTCTATCGGTAACAATGATAATAATGATCCTTTCACGAACGAAACAATGAACGTGTTCCAGCCGAGCCTGTAGGTCTTGAACATATTTATCAGACGACAAAGGAGCTTTGCATAGTCGTCCAATAAAATTCGAGAAGTTTTCAGAACTCGCCGAAAGTCATCAAGTGATGTAATTCGTCAACGTGGTCATCAAATTCGCCGCTAATATGTGAGGATTTTATTATTTATTATCATTTTATTTTATGTTTACTTTTTCTAAATTTTAATTTACGTCCTAAACTTCTCAACTTTCATTCCGAGGAATTATATACTCACGATTGGTCAGATCTATAAGAAGGGCAGTCTTTAGAATGACGTCTCTGCCATTCTGCCGAGATAGCGTGTGTGTGTTCTGATCGTCTATGGAAGGTAGCATCTGGAGTATAGCCTATAATCTTGTGAGTATATATATTGTGTCGTAGCTTGATCATCATAAGTTAAAATCGGTAGTCAGTTTAGTAATAAATTAGGTTTGAAGTTTCTTGTAGATTAGTATGTCTTGGATGCCGACGCAGTGGTCGAGTGGTCAAGGCGAGCGTTTCCACAGCAATCGCTCGACCGCCGCGTTGTGGATTCGAGTCCCAAGTAAGGCATGGATGTTTGTGTTGTGGGCGTAGTGTGTTCCGCCCCCCTCTGGTGCACCTGGGGCAACGTCTTAGGATGGTTAAATGGTTCACGTTCTGGCCGGTGACGAAAGGCGAATAACAAAAGTCAAGTGCCTGGCCATTAAAAAAAAAGAATGTCTTGAGTAGAATTTGTAACGATAGCGTTGTAAATAAATTGTATATATATTTGTAATATATATATGTGTTTTAAGTACCCAGCGAAGCTAGCTGTAAATAAAGGTGTTTATGTGTTAAATATCGTGATTCCTTCGTCGAACTCTAGCCATTTTATTGGAAGTTGAATTTAGAGTGAAGTAAATTGTAATGGTCCATACAAGAGTCAGGATCTTGGGTTGAAGTGGAATAGTACTTTATAAATATGAAACGATTTTGACCCTCAAATAATGACAATGGTTGCCAGTAAATGTCATTTCTCCTCGGGGACAGGCAATTTGGAGTGAAAATATGTCAAGTATTCGCTGCAATATGTTACATAGGGGAAAATAAAAATTAGAACTATGTGGTTATTAATGGTGCTAAAACTGTTTATATTAACACAAATAAGCTAAATTACTTCAATTGAGCAACATCACTAAGATGATGCCAAAGTAAAGTAAATTTTAAAGGACATTTACGAAATATTTTAATTGCATAATTTGGGTATAAAATTTAAAAGCGATGCATCTTTCATTTTCGTTCTGATAATGAATGCGATGGAAGTGGAAATAAACGCTATGAAATATGAATGTATTCGAAAACCGAATAGAGCCTCACACTACAAATATTTTCAATTTGGCAAAAGGAGAGTGTAAAATGCTCGCCAAATATTGCTGAACAACTGAACCGTAACAGAATCTTAATTTAATTTTTAAGAAAACTCCTAAATATAAATTATCTTTTACTTCAGTTAATTTCAGAATTATGAGATATTGTCGTTAAAAAGAGAAACTAGCAGTATACCCGTTCTTCATAGAGTATATAATATAAGGAAACTTAAAATTCACAATCATGTGCAAATTCCTATAGTATACTAAATCACATTGTTAATCAAAATATTCTATAAAAAAATTTAATTTAATGCTCCTAAAAAGAAGTTTGAGAATCTTTGTTCACACTATACAAAATTTTCTTCACGGACAGGTCTGAAGAATAAAACATCCTGGTCCCGCTTGTAGACAAATTTACAAAAAATATGAAATTGAATCACTAGATGCAAAATAAAAGCGCTAAAATTGTATGGGACACCTATTACTTATATTCGCGAATATTTGAAGATATACCCGTGTATTAGTAGAAGATTACACGTGCTACAACATATGAATTTCGAAAATTTTCGCCAAAATATAACAGATGACGTAATAAATTGAAAATATCAATAATCCCGTAATCTTTAAACCTAAAGGACGTAATTGATTTCAATATATCTCAAAATGAAAGAGTTAAAATTAGATAGAAAGATATACGCGTACTACTTATATTCTCATAGATTAAAAGATATGCCCGTGCATTTGTAGAAAATTACCCATACTAAGTACAATAGGAGTTTCAACAATTTTTGACAAAATAAAACAATGGCATAATAACTTGAAAATATCAATAATCCACCAAAATATTAAAAATAATAATGCTTAAACCTGAAGACCTTAATTGATATTAACCAGTCAAAAATACAATATCGGTGAAATTTATTTTATACGTATACACATCTTTATTTTTTAAATCGTAAAATATTTAACAAAAATCGTCAGCCACATAAACACATTGGATTTAAATCCGTTGTTAAGCGACATGACACAACTTTCTTCAAATAAATTTGAGGAAAACATATCGTCTGCATAGTGATATCTCAATGGAAGGTTTAATTGTGCATTTTTAATTAATATTTGGACAACCCCTGGTCCTTGAAAATCGACACATGGACTAAATTTTAAGTGAAGCTATTCCAAGGCTACCCACAAAATTTCATTAAATTCGGTTCAGCCGTTCTCTGGTGATAATGAAACAAACATATAGACATACAGACAGATTTTCAATTTTGTTTAGATTGTCTTTAAAAAAAATAAAAATTTCCTACTAGTCTTATTTAGTTTTTATATTTCATTGTAATAGTTACGAAGTAAATACGCAGTATCCACGTAATTTCTCTTTAAACTTTGGCAATTTATTTCATAACAAAAAACTTAACCTAAAGTTTTTATAATAACCCATTTTTAAAACAGTTCTTCACAATTCACGTTTAGACAGTTTTGTTGTTTCTTTCACTTAAACTGACACTTTGCCAATTTAGAGAACTGTTTGATTGACCTAGGCTATTAAAACTCGAACAAAAATAAATGTTAGTCAAAAGTATATGGAAGATTTCCTTAATCAATATATATATATATATATATATATATATATATATATATATATATATATATATATATATATATATATATATATATATATATATATATATATATATATATATATATATATATATATATATATATATATATATATATATATATATATATTGCGGCACATTGGAAGTTATTCAGGAAATGTAATAGTATTAACCTTAAAAAAATAGATTTTCAAATTTAATTTAAAATATATATTAATTTAAAATATATGCACTGCATGTTGAATTTTACATATTACTCGTTATTATAAAATTTATTTCAGTGCATGTATTTATTTAAGTACTTATATCCTGTAAACTCCTTTGTAAATAAAGAAAAGAAAAACAAAACTTGAGTAACCCAATTATATAAGCACAAATAAGACAATGAAACATACAGCTGTTTCGAGGATGTAAACTCCTATGTGAATAAAGGAAAGGAAAACTTGAATTAGAGATATAAGCACAAATAAGACAATGCAGCATACAGCTGTTTCAAGGATATGCAGGATCCCCTTCATCAGTGCAATAGAGTCAACAAACCCAAAGACAAAATGGGCTTTGAACACCTAGAGAATATATATTCTAGTCAAATCTTTAAAATGTATTTGATGGATCCGTAGACTAACTTTTTAATTACAAGAATTTATTGGAAAAAGTAGTCTTAAGAACAAAGTTTTAATAAAAAAAGAAGCCCTTAAATACTAAATACGCTTTCTGCCATTGGCAGCCATGCATGCGATTTTATCACTGTGGAGAATCTGTTGAGGTAGCTCCAAGCTAGTTGGGGAAAAAGGCACATATGAAAAAAAATATATTTAGCACTTTATTATGATTTAATTTCTATTACAGATGTTTCAGTTGTATTTAATTTTAGCAGAACTCATTAGATTGATGCACTAAGTAGGAAGTAAATTATATGTTAAATGTATCATATGGTAGTAATGTTGATATAAAATATTGTTTCCTTTATTTTGCAGCTATCATTGACTGTACCAGAGATAGAGTAAAGAATGAAGTCGATCATAAAGATATCTACCATAATAAAAAACGTATACACAGTTTAAATTGTGTATGACATGATTGATATTCAACAGCAGTTGAACCATAAAATCTCAACCCCAGGCTAGATCAACTTCGCTTTCAGTTTTGGTTAAACTAATTATTTTGCTATGGAAGGAAATATTATTAACTTGATTTCTTTAAATGGACAGACTTAAGTCATGACCCACTTACCCAATTATTTGAATATGAGGACATCATTGAGAAAAATCCACTTCCCTTCTTGATTAACTCTCATGTTTGTTTTACAAACAACATCACCTGAAAACTTTCCAACAATTACTAAAAAATATTTTAAAAATTGAGAATACATTCAAAATTGCATTTAACAGTTTTTGCATAATTAAAATTATCAAACCTTTTCTAAGTGTGAACCAAACGCAGGGTTGATAAGTTTCTTCCAAACCAAAATAAAATGTCTTAAAGAAATACCTTTCTTCCACCATTTCAGAAGAAATAAAAGAAACTGTTGTAAAAATGTGTTTACATATTTGATGCAAATTATATTAGTCTTAACTATATTATTGTTTTAGTCTTAATGGTATTTTAAATCTTATTTTATAAACAAAATATTATATAGAGCATATTCTGTAGACTATTCAGGATGATAATAATAGTCTTTTATAGGTAAAGCAATAAAAGAAAACAATTATGTTGAATGAAGATCGAAATACATTATTAAAATAAATAACAATAAGTACAAATAAATTCTAATACACATTAAATTTGATGAATAG
This sequence comes from Amaurobius ferox, assembly GCA_951213105.1. NCBI lineage: Eukaryota > Metazoa > Arthropoda > Arachnida > Araneae > Amaurobiidae > Amaurobius > Amaurobius ferox. The sequence continues at coordinate 130,394,853 of OX578146.1, read as the reverse complement.
TTTTAGGGTATTGTTGTTATGACATATCTTCTGGCTTTGTGGATACAAGAATAGATCCGAAGATCTGAATGGCTGAAGCTTTATTCAAAGGAGCAATAAGCGAATAGGAACAATATACAATTAAGAATCGTTATATACAATAAAACATCAAGTAAAGCTTCAACTCATCCTCAAACAGTAAGATCGTATTCTCAAAATATTCGCAATTTATTTTTTCTTATATCGTGCAATGTTGCTCTTTGAACAATGTACAACTTTAAAATTGCTTTGTGGAAAGATCTCAAAAGCCTACTTGGAAAATTCCTGATCACTAAATTCTCGAACTTTTACAAATTTACCAGGTTGGTGACATCTGATCGAATTTGTCAGCAAATTTGTCATCAATTTTAATTGATTTAGACCTTTCCATAATAACAAATGACAATTATAAATGTTGCCCTCGTACAAAATGCAGATACATTTAAGGTAGTGAAAAACATATGAAGTATCAACAGAACAATATGCAAATTAACTTCTTCCACCTATTTTTAATTCCAAATACTAAAAAGGATCAATCAAAGATCTACAACTCCTAGTAAAGAATTACCTATCTGGACAAATGTTGTAGTTATTGCGTAGTATAAATTTTAGCTATTATTTTGCTAATAAACAGTGATTTAATATATAATTGAAGGGTCATTCCATGTCAAGTTATCCAGGCTATGGATCCCACCACTTCAAACTTTTATGAAAATTGGCCTGGACATATACCCTATGGGTCACCTTAAAGATTATACTAAATTTTAGCTTTCCACTGGAGATAGTTGAAAGAAAAATAACAAGCCCTTAAGTTTCATTATAGAACTAAAATAGCTGCTTAGGAATTAAACAGTAATATTTTGAAAAATCAATTTAATTCACTTATTTTTAAGCCTGTGGTAATGAAATTGCATGTGTTTATATTGTTGAATTTGCAGATTGCAAAAGTAACAGAAAAGTTTCATTTGTGTAGGCTTTAAGTAACTGAAATGAAGCAAAATGAAAAAAATCATGAGAAAAAATTAATAGCAACTTAGCAGCTCATTCAGCAAAAGTCACAGGTGATTGGAAGTGAATTCTTTTTACAAAGCAACCCTGATGATGTGGAGTAATAGTTAAATAAAAAAAAGGTGTCCTGGATGTTTTTTTAAATAAATTAGAATTATTATTTAGCTAAGTATATAAAAATGTTATTTTTTTTTTATTTAGAATATTCTTGATACAATAGAAAAAAAATCATACTTCTTTGTAAACTGGTTTTTATACAAATCTTATGGTATATCTTAATCAAATCATATCTAAAAGTTTCTCTAGTTATTCATAGAACTGACAATAAATATTCTCTTTGAAGTGACTATTTGTATGTTATAATAAAAATTTCTAGTAACATTTAAAATTTCTTTGCATGTCTAGGTATTGAAAGATGGACACAAAATTTTAAAACCTTGCTTCACAATGAACAGAACAGTGATGTAACCTTAAAGGTGAAAAATCGAGAGTTTCGGGCTCATAGGCTAGTCCTCGGAGTTCAGTCATCTGTTTTTTGTTCCATGTTCAATCATGACACACTAGAGAAAAACAGTGGTATCGTAGACATCATCGACTGTGATCCAGATGCATTTCAGGAATTTCTTCTCTATATGTATTCCGGTAAAGTGGAAAATATGACCACAACCAACGTAGTCAGTTTGTACACTACAGCAGATAAGTATAACATTGAAGAGCTGAAAGTGGATTGTGTACAATTTATGATTCGGGAAATATTAGTGGACACTTTTTGTGATTTCATTGCCTTAGCACTGCAGCATGGAGAGTCAGCATTATTAGAGACCTGTAACTTGTTTTTCGCCAAAAATGCTAAAAAAATTATTGTGACAGTTAAGTGGAAGTCATTCATGAAAGGAAATGTTGATGCTGCTAATGAACTCTACATAAACATGTTAGTAGGGGATTAGGGAGAGTTCAGCGGCACTTCAGAGGCGGTGAATCCCTATACTTTAACATGGGGGACCCTCCGAGACCAGAAAATGGGTGCATCAACAGAGGCGGTGGTAAAGTCCCATGCTTTAACATAGAGGTTCTCAGAAGTCGGTGTGAGACGGTACGGTTACGGTTCCATAAGACAGGTATGGAAATAAGGTGACGTCACAGAAGAGAGTGGAGTTTATGACGTATATTGTTTTTCCTTTTTAGTAACAAAATTTCGTAAATGCAAGTTTTTTCTTTTTTTTTTTTTTTTTCAACAAGTTGGATTTTGAGGGTTGTTGGATTTCTCTATGGGAAATAACATGAATTTTAAGAAAGTGTCACTTTTAGCGTTTTTTCACAAAAAGTTTCAAAAACGTTAAAAAACAACAAAAATGTACGTTTTTAAAATAAATTGTGGTTTTTAGATTGTTTGAATTCTCTATGGGAAATAACATGGGTTTTCGCACTTTTGTGTATTTTTTGTAAAAAAAATGTGCGTTTTTGCAAAAGTGTTACCAAAAAAGCGTTTTTTGAAAAATGTGACATTTTGCGATTTTTTTTCAAAATGCCGTTTTCTCTATGAGAATTAACATAGGTTTTCGCACTTTTACATTTTTTTTTAAAAAATGTGCGTTTTTGCAAAAGTGTTACCAAAAATGCGTTTTTTGAAAAATGTGACATTTTGCGATTTTTTTCAAAAACACACTTTTTACTTGTAAAAACTAAGAAAAACACGTTTTCAAAGTAGCAGAATTTCGGGAATCTCGGGAATTGGGTGTATGGGAGGGGGTATGTTTCCCCAATCCTTTCGTCTTGGATTTCAAAATTTTAATATTTGTAAACATAAATATTTTAAATAATAGCAGATACTTGTTTTCAACTATCCAAATGGGGTAAGGTCTTTTTAAGAAATTAGATGCTGTTAGAAAAATATATTATTTTTTTATTGTGGTCCCACCTCCACCCGGTGTATAGGATACACCGCCACAATCTCTATTTTTTTCTTTTTTTTTCCCTTCTTTCTCTTTTTCCTTTTTTTATTTTTTTATTTTAAAATGTCCGTAGGCATAACTTGTAATGCCGTCCTCGAGTAAATATCTTTTGTCATCAATGGGTGACAAAGCCACCTTGTTCTGGCATACAGTGAATAGTTTATGATGGCTACTATCAATTCTAATCTGTTCTTCCATGGTAGGTCTAACACTCAACAAGCACTGTCTGTAGTCATTGTGTGTAATTTTGCGTGCAACCACATGTGTAGAAACACCTTTAGCTCTTTTCTTTTCTCCAGCAGATGATAGAATAGAGTACATTTTAGGTCTAAGTCCTATAAACTCTTGAATGGGGGTTGAATTCAGTTCATCTTTAAAATATCCAATACGCTTTTTATTGTCTTCACTGAAGAGGGGATGATCCTTGGGATAGTCAGAAAAATCATACAAGTGTTTATGCTGGTTCATATCTTCATAAATATCAGCAGTTTGGATTTCATAAGCCAATGAATCAGTATCGGTGAAGAGAAGCGAAGCTTTTTCACCATATTGGCTTTTAATATGTTTATAATGAAACTCATACATCAGGAGTTTAGATAACTCCAAGATAGCAAAGCCAACGTATATAGGCCGGTTCATTAAAATGCAATTCCTTACACGTTCAACACCCACCAGATCTTCGCTAAAAATCCTGATAGCTCTAAAAGCTGGAGATGCCACCACCTTCAGGGCCCGCTTTGAAGAATTCACTAGTTCAATATTCACTCGATTTCGAAGATTCTCCATCGTTTTTCCAAACACAGCGTTATTAAGCAATTTAAAAAAGTCTTTCTCAAAATTAGTCTTTGCCTTCTTTCTTTCTTCTGTGTTAAATTGGATGTATTTCTCCAACCAGGGCTTCTGATTAAATTTTAAGGTCTTGTGAATTTTCTTAAGTCTTAAACCTAATGATAGGTATAGCTGAAGGTTCCGATAGTGAACAATATAATGTTTCTTGTCATGCAGATTGGGTACCAATTTCGTAGTACTAACAAAATGTCCATGATGTAACTGTTGAACTAGTCGTTCAGCATAGGGGGAGAGCATTTCTCGTTCAATCTTCACCCTTTCAGGGGCTAGAGGGTATTCATTATGATAATCATGTAAGGATTCAGGATACTCCAGATCCACTTCAAATATATATCCCTCTTGGGTATTATCCTTTAGACTCATTATCCAGAATTCATTCAAATTTTCTGTAGATATCCATTCAAAGCCACCATAGGGCAGTGGTTGAGACATGGCCCAACCATATAGGTTATTAGCATCAAGATAGATAATGTGCTTATCAGGCTTAGAAGAATCGTAATTTTCCAAATAACGATTATTAGCCTCAGATCTACGCTGACTTATCATACATATGCCACCGCGGATTCCACGTTCTATAAACAGTAACATATTTTCATCTGTGAGTAGTTCCAGGGTTTGCTCACTCATTTTCAAAGAGGCCTGCCAAGCCAGTCCAGGGGCGGTCATCATATGAGCGGCGTCTAAATCATAGTTCTTCTTGCAAATTTTTCGAAAATTCTCAAATACATCGGCTAATAGTAGCACATCTGTTTTCACATACAGGTCGTGATATTCTCCCAAGTTCTTTATGTTGAAGGTATCCCATACAGTTTGGGCATGCCGATAATCTTCACTCTTAATATCTTCTCCTTTAATATCATTATGAAATGCAGAAGGGGGAGGGAGTACATTTTCATCAAATTTTTGAAAGGATGTCATATAGCTATAGGGATATACTCCTTTCCTAATAAGAGCATTCTGTTGTACTATATTGGGGAAATGTTCTCTGAGAATATAAAATTCACTCAAGTCTAAATTGGAAACTAGCTTTTCCAGGGAAGCATTCAGAAACTGTAGGCTATCAATAAATTGTAAACAGACACGGGGCCCCTCTTTCTTTGAAATCTTAAAAGATATGTATTTTTCAATATTAGTGGCAATCACATCAATTTTATGGTCTTGCAATTTCCCAAAACTCAGCATAATATGATGAGAGTCATAATTTTTTAAATTATGAAACACTACAGGAATATTAATACTTTGTCTATAGTTAAGATTACAGGCATTATGCAAGGCACCTCTATAGGCTCCAGTCACGTGATTGTGATCACGCACACGATCTGTTTTCAGTTCACGATGGCACACGTTACAATGGGTAGCTCTTTCAAAGTCAACTTCATTCTCTTTAGTCATTCGTAGTGGTTTAACATAACGTAATTTTTCTCCAAGATACTGTTTCTCCATTATCAAGTTGTTAAGAAAATGATTCACAGGGTCGATACCTCGATACACAGTAGCTTGTTTCAGGCATTTTCCATCAGGCCCTATAATAACATAAGCATATCCACAAGGTTCATGAATCGCTAGTCTATGCGTGTAAGATCTAATATTCGAGGGTTTAGTAGTGTCTTCTTTAACGATCAGGGCTTCAAAGTCAGCATAAATGATGAAAGGGATAGAATGCTGATACTGTTTGTTCGTGAATTGGAGATATTTCTGATCTTCCGAGGGCATTTTAATGCGCTGAGGTGCATGTTCTTTGCAATATTGAGCATGATCTTGCAAAAGATCGTCTCTACTGTAACGATGTAAACATCTATAACATATATATTGGGCTCCATTGTGCTTAGTTATATCTCCCAGCAAGCGTGACATATTCCTTATGAGAGTATAGTGTTGCTTATCTTCATCACTAATCAGCAGGAGATTCACACAGTCTTCATCTTCACGTTTGGATATATGCAAAGGAAAAATATCTTCATCTTCGTATCCATATACATTTATTCGTATATTATTCAATTTTTCAATCTGAGGAATCTTCACAACTGAGATAGGGTATTTAATATCTCCAAGTTTAATGTCATTTTCAAAACTTTTATAATGTGACACTCTTTCAGGCTTATATTCACGGGATATATAGTATTTGTGGGCTAATAGGCACCACACCAGGCATTTCTCGTCTTCATTTCGAATATTGAGTAAAGCTTTCTTGGCTGCAAGTTTTGTTGGCAAGGGTATATAGCTAGAAGCTGCAAGAGACTTATACTTTGCACAGAAAACATCTATCTTTCGCATCTTTTGTAAAGTCCATCCAGAGCCTCGGCTGACAAATTCTTCGAATAACTTCAAGATTTGTGAAAAAGCTTCTTCAGCATTGTTGGGAGGGGTATCATCACGAAGTTCTGTCACAACATCTGTTCTAAAATATGAGCTGGATACCTGTTGGCCATTTGCAACGTCACGAATAAATTGCACATCCGCAATAAGATACCACTTAATAGATCTGTATGCATCAAGTTCGTCTTTTAATATCTTCAATAGCTGAGGGCGAATTTCATCAAAACATAGCATAAGATCCCTCTCTACACTTTCAGTAGGTTCCAGAGTGTGTACAGAGAATACATCTAAACCCTTCTTCTTCTTCGCTACAATCTTGGGGCGCTTATTAGAAGTTGAGGCTAAAGCAGTAGCTTTTCTCTTTTTAGAACCATGTTCAATACGCTGATGGCGCAGGGCATCACTTTTCTTGCTGAATATAAGTTCACAATGCATGCATTTCACACCATCCTTCAGATGAAGTAACAGGTGGCGCTTCAGGTTATCTCGTCTAGTAAACTGTATGGAGCATTGAGTGCATTCAAACACTTTAACGGGAGAATGCATATTCGCATGTCTAGCCAAGTCTTCCTTACGAACAAATGCACGTTCGCATACTTTACATCGATAAGTCAAGGCATCATCGTCAGAATGAATCTTCATATGTCTTGCTAAGGCATCTTTTCTGGAAAAGTGCTTATTACAAGATAAACACACCTGCAAGAGATAAAAAAATACAAGACCTTAGTATAAACACGCTATTCTCGGTAACAATGTAATACATTTCAGATGTATATAAATATATCATTACAGATGTATATAAAGTAATTGCTAATCCATTATACTATCCCCATTAGAAATAATAAAATTCCTGGATTAAAGAATATATCCATACAGGACATTTCATGTAAGATCCCCAAGACATTTCATTAAATTCATAAAAACACTCATTAAAAAGTTGTTACGCATCATAAAAATACAAAGTTTAATAAAATAATAGAATAAAATCACATTAAAACAAGTACTTACATGTCCAATCCTGTTCAAAGAGGGTGTATTACGCATAATAACGTCAGTAACGGTAGGGATAGTACCTCCGATATTACTTTCTAAGGCAAACATACTCGCAGAGCAACTTCAAACACGACTTAACAGCACGAAACTCACAACAGAAATGATAAAATCGCTGCTTAAAGACCACCTACATCCATTCATAAAAAATAGTTCCTGGTGTATCCTTCCGCCAAGGTCACCCCAAGGTTATCTCTAAAGAGTTCTTGATGTATCCGTAAGCCAAGGGCATGCCAAGGTCACATGATAGTTATATCACGGTTACCGCTAGATTTACAACACGCGAATGTAATTATGCACACATCCGATAAAAAATAAACAATTCATTCAACATCGCAATCGATTATATCCTTTTTTAATAATTGTAATCGATACATTAAATAGATTCACATCTTATAAAATAATAGATTTTAATAAAATAATGAAAGAAAATCCATTTGCGAGACCCCCTAAAACCTCCAATCGTTATGCAATACAACAACGCGCAAGCATAAAAACCCCCGAATAACATACTCCTCTCTCCCCCTCCCTCCCCGAGACACCAACACTCACTTCCCCATACACTAAACGTAACCCATAGCAACCGGAATCCATAATAAAACATTCACCTTCACCCCAACGTACATCCAAATACACAGTCATTCAACGTGAAATCCGTATTTTTACAGCAAAAATCACTTTACAGGGATTCATAGAACAAAAATCCCTAAAAAATCAACAAATTCACCCAGAAACTAGATAAAACCCTCAAATTACTTATAATTATCGTCTACATATGCTATATAACCATTTACAACCTTAAAAAGGTGAGTATACTAGTAGATAAGGAAAGCCGGTTCTGCAACAGAGGCTCAGCGATGCTCAGCGCTCAGCAAAATGGCCGCCATCTTGGATTTTCGTAATCCTGGACGGGGGTGTAAAAGGGGGGGGTAAATGAAAAAAGGTGGGGGTAAAAATTTTGGAGAAACTTTTTGTCGGGTGGCAACGATGTCGTAGTCTTTTACGAGGGGTTGAGGGGGAAATAAATTTTTGGAATGAGATTTTTCTAAGTATAGGAGAAACTTTTTTCGGGGTGGCAACGCCTAGGGTTCTGCAACGAAGGCTCAGCGACGTTCAGCGCCCCCTAGCGATGAAAATTGGAACTATCAGGGATAGAACTTAGAAATATTTTCTGTTTCGGTTGCCATAGCAACACCTGTGGGGTAGAAACTTTTTTCAGGGTGGCAACACCGGCGAAGGCGGAATGGAACCATCAGCGCCCCCTAGCGTCTAAAAGGGGTACTAATAGGGAAATTAGGAATTTTGTGAAAATTAATAAAAAAATTGAGTTTTTAAAATTTTTTAAAAACTTTTATAATTTTACCAAAATATAACATAGAGGATACTTTCTGGAAATACCAAAAAATATTTATTTTTTCTTTCCAGAAACTATTTTTAGGCGGCATTGCTCCAACCGCATTCTGGCGAACCCACCTTCCTTATCTACTAGTATACTCACCTTTTTAAGGTTGTAAATGGTTATATAGCATATGTAGACGATAATTATAAGTAATTTGAGGGTTTTATCTAGTTTCTGGGTGAATTTGTTGATTTTTTAGGGATTTTTGTTCTATGAATCCCTGTAAAGTGATTTTTGCTGTAAAAATACGGGTTTCACGTTGAATGACTGTGTATTTGGATGTACGTTGGGGTGAAGGTGAATGTTTTATTATGGATTCCGGTTGCTATGGGTTACGTTTAGTGTATGGGGAAGTGAGTGTTGGTGTCTCGGGGAGGGAGGGGGAGAGAGGAGTATGTTATTCGGGGGTTTTTATGCTTGCGCGTTGTTGTATTGCATAACGATTGGAGGTTTTAGGGGGTCTCGCAAATGGATTTTCTTTCATTATTTTATTAAAATCTATTATTTTATAAGATGTGAATCTATTTAATGTATCGATTACAATTATTAAAAAAGGATATAATCGATTGCGATGTTGAATGAATTGTTTATTTTTTATCGGATGTGTGCATAATTACATTCGCGTGTTGTAAATCTAGCGGTAACCGTGATATAACTATCATGTGACCTTGGCATGCCCTTGGCTTACGGATACATCAAGAACTCTTTAGAGATAACCTTGGGGTGACCTTGGCGGAAGGATACACCAGGAACTATTTTTTATGAATGGATGTAGGTGGTCTTTAAGCAGCGATTTTATCATTTCTGTTGTGAGTTTCGTGCTGTTAAGTCGTGTTTGAAGTTGCTCTGCGAGTATGTTTGCCTTAGAAAGTAATATCGGAGGTACTATCCCTACCGTTACTGACGTTATTATGCGTAATACACCCTCTTTGAACAGGATTGGACATGTAAGTACTTGTTTTAATGTGATTTTATTCTATTATTTTATTAAACTTTGTATTTTTATGATGCGTAACAACTTTTTAATGAGTGTTTTTATGAATTTAATGAAATGTCTTGGGGATCTTACATGAAATGTCCTGTATGGATATATTCTTTAATCCAGGAATTTTATTATTTCTAATGGGGATAGTATAATGGATTAGCAATTACTTTATATACATCTGTAATGATATATTTATATACATCTGAAATGTATTACATTGTTACCGAGAATAGCGTGTTTATACTAAGGTCTTGTATTTTTTTATCTCTTGCAGGTGTGTTTATCTTGTAATAAGCACTTTTCCAGAAAAGATGCCTTAGCAAGACATATGAAGATTCATTCTGACGATGATGCCTTGACTTATCGATGTAAAGTATGCGAACGTGCATTTGTTCGTAAGGAAGACTTGGCTAGACATGCGAATATGCATTCTCCCGTTAAAGTGTTTGAATGCACTCAATGCTCCATACAGTTTACTAGACGAGATAACCTGAAGCGCCACCTGTTACTTCATCTGAAGGATGGTGTGAAATGCATGCATTGTGAACTTATATTCAGCAAGAAAAGTGATGCCCTGCGCCATCAGCGTATTGAACATGGTTCTAAAAAGAGAAAAGCTACTGCTTTAGCCTCAACTTCTAATAAGCGCCCCAAGATTGTAGCGAAGAAGAAGAAGGGTTTAGATGTATTCTCTGTACACACTCTGGAACCTACTGAAAGTGTAGAGAGGGATCTTATGCTATGTTTTGATGAAATTCGCCCTCAGCTATTGAAGATATTAAAAGACGAACTTGATGCATACAGATCTATTAAGTGGTATCTTATTGCGGATGTGCAATTTATTCGTGACGTTGCAAATGGCCAACAGGTATCCAGCTCATATTTTAGAACAGATGTTGTGACAGAACTTCGTGATGATACCCCTCCCAACAATGCTGAAGAAGCTTTTTCACAAATCTTGAAGTTATTCGAAGAATTTGTCAGCCGAGGCTCTGGATGGACTTTACAAAAGATGCGAAAGATAGATGTTTTCTGTGCAAAGTATAAGTCTCTTGCAGCTTCTAGCTATATACCCTTGCCAACAAAACTTGCAGCCAAGAAAGCTTTACTCAATATTCGAAATGAAGACGAGAAATGCCTGGTGTGGTGCCTATTAGCCCACAAATACTATATATCCCGTGAATATAAGCCTGAAAGAGTGTCACATTATAAAAGTTTTGAAAATGACATTAAACTTGGAGATATTAAATACCCTATCTCAGTTGTGAAGATTCCTCAGATTGAAAAATTGAATAATATACGAATAAATGTATATGGATACGAAGATGAAGATATTTTTCCTTTGCATATATCCAAACGTGAAGATGAAGACTGTGTGAATCTCCTGCTGATTAGTGATGAAGATAAGCAACACTATACTCTCATAAGGAATATGTCACGCTTGCTGGGAGATATAACTAAGCACAATGGAGCCCAATATATATGTTATAGATGTTTACATCGTTACAGTAGAGACGATCTTTTGCAAGATCATGCTCAATATTGCAAAGAACATGCACCTCAGCGCATTAAAATGCCCTCGGAAGATCAGAAATATCTCCAATTCACGAACAAACAGTATCAGCATTCTATCCCTTTCATCATTTATGCTGACTTTGAAGCCCTGATCGTTAAAGAAGACACTACTAAACCCTCGAATATTAGATCTTACACGCATAGACTAGCGATTCATGAACCTTGTGGATATGCTTATGTTATTATAGGGCCTGATGGAAAATGCCTGAAACAAGCTACTGTGTATCGAGGTATCGACCCTGTGAATCATTTTCTTAACAACTTGATAATGGAGAAACAGTATCTTGGAGAAAAATTACGTTATGTTAAACCACTACGAATGACTAAAGAGAATGAAGTTGACTTTGAAAGAGCTACCCATTGTAACGTGTGCCATCGTGAACTGAAAACAGATCGTGTGCGTGATCACAATCACGTGACTGGAGCCTATAGAGGTGCCCTGCATAATGCCTGTAATCTTAACTATAGACAAAGTATTAATATTCCTGTAGTGTTTCATAATTTAAAAAATTATGACTCTCATCATATTATGCTGAGTTTTGGGAAATTGCAAGACCATAAAATTGATGTGATTGCCACTAATATTGAAAAATACATATCTTTTAAGATTTCAAAGAAAGAGGGGCCCCGTGTCTGTTTACAATTTATTGATAGCCTACAGTTTCTGAATGCTTCCCTGGAAAAGCTAGTTTCCAATTTAGACTTGAGTGAATTTTATATTCTCAGAGAACATTTCCCCAATATAGTACAACAGAATGCTCTTATTAGGAAAGGAGTATATCCCTATAGCTATATGACATCCTTTCAAAAATTTGATGAAAATGTACTCCCTCCCCCTTCTGCATTTCATAATGATATTAAAGGAGAAGATATTAAGAGTGAAGATTATCGGCATGCCCAAACTGTATGGGATACCTTCAACATAAAGAACTTGGGAGAATATCACGACCTGTATGTGAAAACAGATGTGCTACTATTAGCCGATGTATTTGAGAATTTTCGAAAAATTTGCAAGAAGAACTATGATTTAGACGCCGCTCATATGATGACCGCCCCTGGACTGGCTTGGCAGGCCTCTTTGAAAATGAGTGAGCAAACCCTGGAACTACTCACAGATGAAAATATGTTACTGTTTATAGAACGTGGAATCCGCGGTGGCATATGTATGATAAGTCAGCGTAGATCTGAGGCTAATAATCGTTATTTGGAAAATTACGATTCTTCTAAGCCTGATAAGCACATTATCTATCTTGATGCTAATAACCTATATGGTTGGGCCATGTCTCAACCACTGCCCTATGGTGGCTTTGAATGGATATCTACAGAAAATTTGAATGAATTCTGGATAATGAGTCTAAAGGATAATACCCAAGAGGGATATATATTTGAAGTGGATCTGGAGTATCCTGAATCCTTACATGATTATCATAATGAATACCCTCTAGCCCCTGAAAGGGTGAAGATTGAACGAGAAATGCTCTCCCCCTATGCTGAACGACTAGTTCAACAGTTACATCATGGACATTTTGTTAGTACTACGAAATTGGTACCCAATCTGCATGACAAGAAACATTATATTGTTCACTATCGGAACCTTCAGCTATACCTATCATTAGGTTTAAGACTTAAGAAAATTCACAAGACCTTAAAATTTAATCAGAAGCCCTGGTTGGAGAAATACATCCAATTTAACACAGAAGAAAGAAAGAAGGCAAAGACTAATTTTGAGAAAGACTTTTTTAAATTGCTTAATAACGCTGTGTTTGGAAAAACGATGGAGAATCTTCGAAATCGAGTGAATATTGAACTAGTGAATTCTTCAAAGCGGGCCCTGAAGGTGGTGGCATCTCCAGCTTTTAGAGCTATCAGGATTTTTAGCGAAGATCTGGTGGGTGTTGAACGTGTAAGGAATTGCATTTTAATGAACCGGCCTATATACGTTGGCTTTGCTATCTTGGAGTTATCTAAACTCCTGATGTATGAGTTTCATTATAAACATATTAAAAGCCAATATGGTGAAAAAGCTTCGCTTCTCTTCACCGATACTGATTCATTGGCTTATGAAATCCAAACTGCTGATATTTATGAAGATATGAACCAGCATAAACACTTGTATGATTTTTCTGACTATCCCAAGGATCATCCCCTCTTCAGTGAAGACAATAAAAAGCGTATTGGATATTTTAAAGATGAACTGAATTCAACCCCCATTCAAGAGTTTATAGGACTTAGACCTAAAATGTACTCTATTCTATCATCTGCTGGAGAAAAGAAAAGAGCTAAAGGTGTTTCTACACATGTGGTTGCACGCAAAATTACACACAATGACTACAGACAGTGCTTGTTGAGTGTTAGACCTACCATGGAAGAACAGATTAGAATTGATAGTAGCCATCATAAACTATTCACTGTATGCCAGAACAAGGTGGCTTTGTCACCCATTGATGACAAAAGATATTTACTCGAGGACGGCATTACAAGTTATGCCTACGGACATTTTAAAATAAAAAAATAAAAAAAGGAAAAAGAGAAAGAAGGGAAAAAAAAAGAAAAAAATAGAGATTGTGGCGGTGTATCCTATACACCGGGTGGAGGTGGGACCACAATAAAAAAATAATATATTTTTCTAACAGCATCTAATTTCTTAAAAAGACCTTACCCCATTTGGATAGTTGAAAACAAGTATCTGCTATTATTTAAAATATTTATGTTTACAAATATTAAAATTTAGAAATCCAAGACGAAAGGATTGGGGAAACATACCCCCTCCCATACACCCAATTCCCGAGATTCCCGAAATTCTGCTACTTTGAAAACGTGTTTTTCTTAGTTTTTACAAGTAAAAAGTGTGTTTTTGAAAAAAATCGCAAAATGTCACATTTTTCAAAAAACGCATTTTTGGTAACACTTTTGCAAAAACGCACATTTTTTAAAAAAAAATGTAAAAGTGCGAAAACCTATGTTAATTCTCATAGAGAAAACGGCATTTTGAAAAAAAATCGCAAAATGTCACATTTTTCAAAAAACGCTTTTTTGGTAACACTTTTGCAAAAACGCACATTTTTTTTACAAAAAATACACAAAAGTGCGAAAACCCATGTTATTTCCCATAGAGAATTCAAACAATCTAAAAACCACAATTTATTTTAAAAACGTACATTTTTGTTGTTTTTTAACGTTTTTGAAACTTTTTGTGAAAAAACGCTAAAAGTGACACTTTCTTAAAATTCATGTTATTTCCCATAGAGAAATCCAACAACCCTCAAAATCCAACTTGTTGAAAAAAAAAAAAAAAAAGAAAAAACTTGCATTTACGAAATTTTGTTACTAAAAAGGAAAAACAATATACGTCATAAACTCCACTCTCTTCTGTGACGTCACCTTATTTCCATACCTGTCTTATGGAACCGTAACCGTACCGTCTCACACCGACTTCTGAGAACCTCTATGTTAAAGCATGGGACTTTACCACCGCCTCTGTTGATGCACCCATTTTCTGGTCTCGGAGGGTCCCCCATGTTAAAGTATAGGGATTCACCGCCTCTGAAGTGCCGCTGAACTCTCCCTAATCCCCTACTCATGTTAGATATAAACAATATAGAATAAAAGAACACATCAGTACAATTGTTCCAATATAATTATTTTCCTGTTTACTAGCAGAACACGTAATGACTTCAAATGAAAGTAATGCAGAAAATGAACTGAAATAATCCTTGGTGATATTTGCTGCTAAATCTGTCTCTTTATAAAAATATTTTTATAACGTATAATTAATGCATGTATTGAATCACTTTTAAAAATACTGCAATTTTGAGTGCATTAAAAGTTATTTAATCTAAAATGTGCAACTTATTTCTTTTTCTGTAAATTGTCAGGGAGCTCGATCTGATCTTAACATTTGGGTTTTGTCTGTCCTTATATCTCTGGCCATTTTTTCCACTAAAAGTAGTTCTAGGTCACTACTTTAAAAAGTAAGATAGAAATTGAGTTTTACATGAAAGGAGTTTATATTTTTTTTCTCATGTTTTTGAAGTGATAAAAAAGGAAAGCATAACCTTATTCACTCCAATGTTCAAATACAAAGCTAAATTGAGCCAAAAGTTGTTTTAAGAAATACATTGATTACTGTGGAAAAGATTTTTCCTTGAAGTAATTTACTTCCGCTGGTCTTTCTCATTGTTCTTTAAGGAGTTTTTTTTCTGTGTGTGTGGGTTTTTACAGGAAATCATGTACTGGTGGGTCTGATTATGGACATAAATTGATAACTATACTATTATCTACTCTGAAATCTTAAACGAAACAATTTCTTTCTACCACTCTGTGAAGTATCTGGGTGTCACATTAGATGCATATATGACTTACCTGGAGCATATCCTCACCAAGCTTACTGCCATAAAATATCTTAAGGCGCCTTCTGCCCCTCTTCTTGGAAGAACCCCCCCACATTTTTATCCCCAAAACTTATTGTTTACAATCAAATTATTGCATCGGCATTTTTGTGTACCTATCTCACCTAGGGTTTTGCTACAAAGACCCATACTGAGAAATTTCAAGTCTTTCAAAAGAATGTTTTATTTTGCATTGTGAATGCTCCATGATATGTATAAAACAAAGTCTTTCATCATGACCTCAAAGACTGGCATTGCAGAACAGATTAGGTGACACATTTGAAATTTCTAGTAGAAGAATTCTTGTAGACCTTGCTTGAGAAACGTGGACCAGTGCTACAATATCATAATGTATTCCTACCTCAGGAAGTGTAAGCCAAGTCATCTTTTGATTGGACCGCACATCACCAATTGGAAAAAACCATGGTTCACGACTCCCCAGCCAAGAGTTACCTAGAATTCGACCTGAATTATGACTATAGATTTTGTTGCTAGTTCATTTCTGTGGAAAAGCAGATCCAGCTCGTCATTCACTTCCCAACCACTAGCATGGCAAGATTGCTATTTTTAGCTTACTTATTTGATACTAGCCCATTCTTAATCTATGTACTTATGTTTTCTTTTTTTTTATCTACTTCACCTGTTCTTGTATTTCTGCCCTTTGTCCGTCCCCCTTTTACCACTTCTAGCAGTCAACCATTCAAGACAAGCATTTACACCATTTTGTTATCTACATCCTGGACCATATCTAGCACCCTGTGCTCTGGAGTACTCAAGTTAATCTTCCAACTATTCAAATGCTTCAATTGAACATATTGCTATATCCAGAGGTGGGGATGAGTGTCAATGACACAGGAGCCCCGAAATATATCATTTTGGCTGACTGAGCTTGTCTTCTTTGCATTAAATCACATATTTCAGTGTTCTTCTCACAGATCACCACAAAGGATGTGTTAAGGGATATTTTTACTCCTTTTCTAAAACTTGAGGTGTAGTTCTCTAAAATGGAGAGTATTTTTTTTTTAAATAATTGTATAAATAATTTTCTTATGTGGTATCGAGTGTGCCAAAAATATACCTGCGTTATGAGGGGTAACTCACTCAAAATGGATGCGTCTGAACGTGGGATAAAATAAAAATTTCCAAGCAATAATAAAATTGTCAAGCTTTTGTTTTTTGATTCTGGTACTTAATTAACATTTTGTAGTAATTAACTTTTCAACTTATTTCTCCTATCATAAATAGACACTGCTGATGTAGAAATAAATGAAATTTTTATGTAAACCATTATTTCATTTGCAATTGTATCTCCTGTACAGACCTTTAATTTTTTTTTTGAGAAAGTAAATAAAAACAAAAATTGACTATGTAGAAAAGTCATTGTGCTACCCACATTTGAGTTTTTTCTTTGTAACCCACCACCCATCTCCTCAAATATAAATTCAATCTAAGCAAAACCAGAAACAGTGCACTCAATTTCTTGCTGAGTCTTGAACTTATTTTGTAAAACTAAAGAATCCAGGGATTTTTCTTAATTTTTCATAAAATATTCACTTAGGTTGGTGTTTACTTTGCATATAGACTCCCAAATAACAAATCCTGAGGATAGCACCAATAGAAACATAGGACATTGGAATAGATTTTCTTCCGTTACGCAGATAATTTCATCTGACTTATTAGATAAGAATATAGTTTTATGTACAGAATATACACTGAGAGTCCCCATTATTATGACCGGCGAGTTAGAACTTACCACTTGGTGTCGTTTACAAAATAATGAGCCTTGAAATTTGAGACTTTATAATCAAGTCAAATTTATCAAATGATAAGTAAAAATAAAATTTAGCAAATAAAAACTCCATATTAAGGATCTTTGAAATTTGAGAATTTATAATCAAATCAAATTTATCAAATAATAAGTAAAAGTAAAATTTGGCAAATAAAAACTCCATTTGGCGAAATAAAATTTCATTTGGTGAATAGGTTGGGGTTAAATCTAGAGCAACCCCTGTGTATACTATCAGTGAAGGGACCAAGGCTGCCCATATAAATTGTGGGCCTCCCTACAAACATTTATCATAGGCCCCTTTAGTAAGGGAAGTGGCTCCACATGCACTCCTCCCCATCCTATGAGACCAATGGAGGTAATAAGAATTTCTAACGTTGTTTATTCTCAGTGAAAAAAAATGGCTACATTAACAAAATGGCAGCCTATTTAAATTTTTGAATTTAAATAAAAAATAATTAAAATGCCTTATTTACTCACGTAAGTAGTAAAATAGTGAGTAGGCATTTTATATGTATTTTTTCATGAGGAATCAAATGAAACCATTTTCAAGCTGCTAAAATGACCAGTTTTCAAATTATTTGCAGTTTTTAGTAGATTTAAAAAATATAGGAGATGGGATTTATTTCAAAACAAAATAAATGTTTAAACATTTTTATAGCAAGTTTACATTAGAAATTGAGTCAATTATTATTCAGGATCATATAAATAACAGTTCCTCTTATACTCCATTGTTTTTTAAATATTTGTAGAGTGTACTTTGTAATGTTGCTCCTCATTCAAAGGCGATCCAAATGCTTCTCTTTTAAATGTCAGCGATCGAGAGATATATGCACATGTGCTTTTTTCTCAGATCCTTGGGATCACATTCTATTATATGTCAAGACTACACTACTAAAATGGCGGCTGTTTTAACTGGCCCGCAGTAAAATTTAAAAAACATTGATTATTTTTAAATATGCTACGTGAATAGTCGTTTCATGCATATTCTTATACAAGAAATTTGCTTATATTTAGAATGGTAAAACAACAGAATTTTTACAACAGAAATTATAGGATGGAAACTCCTCAAAAACTCTTCGAATATTGTCGTAATATAAGCGGGAAAGACTAAGGCTCTTAAATATGCAGTCTGGCGTAACAACGGCTATCTTGATTCCCAGTTGCAGCTATGGATGCATATTGAGTAAAGAACGTTACTTTCATGTTCTTTTTTCGTGTTCTCGAGAAAATCAAAACATTCTACACTACTTTTTTGAATGATTGGAACAATTATTTTAAAGCAGAAGAACCTACGTTTGCAGGTTCTAAATTGCGTATCAAATATCAACCATGTAACATGCGCGCACCATTCGAATAGCACAGGCAGACGATAACCGCATGGATCGGTTGGAGTTAAAATGGCTGTTGCGTCAGCCTGTATATTTAGGAACCTTTGGAAATACTATGGGTCCCCACAATGTGCATCCTGTCAAATCCTTGGCATCGCATTTTATTGTATACTAGCCTCCTTCGGTGACCAGCCTGTTCACTACCCTTGAAAATTCTGACCGTGGCAAACTCGCTGGTGCAGCCTACCAGAAAGGTGTTGTTGAGACCTAGACTGTCCGACCTACCAGAAAGGTGTAAGGCAACTGTTTGGACGGCCGGCTACCAGAAAAGTGTAAAGTAACTATTTGGATGGCCAGGAAGTGCCACCCAATTTAGGCCATAACCCAGTAGGGGAAGCATCCGCAGGGACCGTATAATCTCCTTCCCCTACGCATGTTCCGAAAACGTACCCGCTAAACCCCCTGCTGTGAGGCCGATTCTTCGCTATTGGCTAAGTTAAATGACGTCATGGGCGGAGCCTAATATACACATTGAATTTGAAGTTGTCGTCTTCGAGATTACACATGGAAAAAAATGTTTGTTATTAAATCAGGAAGAAAATTATGATAGAAAGAAATAGTGCAAAGATATAACGTTGTGTGACAATATAAGGAGATTATATACACGTTCGTAAAACAGCAAAAATGTCTTAAATTTAGGTAAGTAGTATATGATATATTTATTACAATTTTTGGGAGTAAAATGTTGACACTGAAACGTTATACCTTATACATCTGTAATAATCCGATTGAATGATTTTCTAACTTATTTCTTATAGTACCTAATTTTAGATAGAAGATCGCGGACCAAATATGAATATATCAAAACTTGTACTGCAATATTTCACCTGGCCTGTTTAAATAACTTAAGTGGTCAGATGTTTTTATTGTTGTATCAGTTAAATTAAAGGAGAAATTTTGATTTATTTCCTTCTAGGCTAATTAAATTTGTGTAGAAGACAGCAATATATTTTTTAATCTGATTCATAGTTAATTTGTTTATCACAGTAGTGTGTTATAATATGAGTGTCAAGATGTTATACAAATTAATGAAATTATTAATAAAATTAATATATATTCTATATGTATATACCAAGTTGTAATTTAAATAGCATACATATGAAGTTTCATTTCAACTGTATGGGTGTTGATTTTGAGATTTTATTGATATTAAGTAACTTTCTGAAGAAAGCAAACACTAATAGCCATTATCTAATATTTATGAAATACTTTGAAGTTTGATCTGTACCCAGTAGTGAGCTGCCAAATTTTTAACAGCCAGTAAGTTATTATGCAAGATTATGGTTTCAAATGCTATCATTCTTCGCAGTTCACACTAACATAATATACATTTATTGTGCGTTTGGAATTCATTTGGTGTTCGAGTTAAAATTCTTTACATTTTAACTCTGTTGTTGTTGTTTCTTATGACCTCCTGATTTCCACGGACATTTTAACCCTTAAACATGTTTATTTCAAATTATGTTTAAAATTGAACAACCAATATTTAAACTTTGGAAATGTGTATTATCCTACACTTTGAATTTTGAATATACAAAATTTTGATATTCAAATTTAAAAGGCATGTATTGATACATCATTCAAATTTTTCAGAACATTTTGAATTTAACTCAACGTTAATTCAGTTAAAAACCTCTTTACACTTGCTATTCTGTATAACACATCTGAAATATGAAACCTGAAGTTTTATTTTTCAATCTCTTGAATAATTTCAGTTTGAAACATTTAGTCAAAATACTATTAATTTCTAAACCCAAAATTATTTATTTGAAACAAATATTAATTTCAATATCTTTATTACTTCAACAACTATAATTCGATTTAGATAATATATTACTATCTAATGTTAACGGAATACTTTAACATTGGTTGGACGCAGTGATAACTAGTCAAACTTTTAACTGGTATATGTATTTTCAGCTTCATTATATCTCATTACATCAGTATTAACTAGGTAAGTCAATTTGCATCTATTCATGCATCCTAGAATATCAAATCCATCTTCATATAAAATTAAATTAGTAACTACTGTCTATTATTTTCAAAAACAGCATTAAGTTGATTTAAAATATCTGTTGAATAAACTCCTTCTTTATAAACATGTTATAAATTGAAATTAGGTAATATCATGCAACATTATTATGCAGTTAAAGTTGTTCAAACAGATTGTACTGTTAAATAGAAAATGCATATTTTTAACTGTAGTAAAGCACTATTTATACACTACTCTAGGCACCAGTGAAGTAAAGCGTATACCTGTGAAAATATGTAATTGAAATTAATGTCCCTGGATAGGAATGTTTGACGAGCTATGTAGAAATGCATATAAATGATGTATGCACGTACTGTATTTCAAATATTTGAAATTTAATATTCACTGATTAGAATGGGAAATTAGACTATATAAGATTTAACAAAATATTTGAAACATTTTTATGTAAATAAAATTAAAATTTGTTTTGATTTGACAACAAATTATGAATTTTATACAAATATTGAAATTAAAATATAACTATCCATATTTCATTACCTAAAGATACATTCAATTGAGTAGTAGAAAATTAGTACTAACTTTTGAATCATTTGTGAGATATCAGTGATTACAAATGTACACATGCTTATCTCAAAAGCATTCAATTCGAAAATAAGAATATTTAAAACAAAAACATGTAAATTCATTGATAGTTCAAATATTTGATCCTATTACAATATTTTCCTTTAACGTTAGTATTATATGTGTAACATTAGCGTAGCGTCCCCAGGCAATTATTTTTTTGAGGAAGAGGGGGGGGGGGTTGAATTGGTAACCAAACAGTTTGCTTCCCATTTCATTAAATATCATTTCTCTGAACTTAAATGGGTTTCTAGGGAATATGATTTCCCTACTTGGTAATGCTATTGGTGTGAAAGCCCCAGGCCGTCCGGCTCGTCCAGAGGACTTGGAGCAACAGAATGGACGACCGGAAATGCTATTGGTGTGTAGAGACAAAAAATATTTCTTAAATATATTTCTATAATTTTAAAGAATCAAGGGTACTTCCTTATTATAGCGGCCCCCGAGGATGAATCACCAAGCGTCAGAGATTTATCACCAAGGTAGGTTGTAAAATCTCACCAAACGTTTGCAGTCCTAAAGAAACAGCACATGTTTATATTATTGTCATATTGTTTTTTCGTTAACAAAAATTTTGGCGAAATCTTAACTGCGACCTTGGCTCAATCGGATTTATGGGAGCCACTAGAATAAGATAGTACTGAATCAAGCTATATATACAATTTATTTCTAATAGTACAATGATTCTAGCTAAAACTAAATCTGCTTTTCAATTTCTTCGTCTACAGTTACAATTGCAATATATAGATATTAATTTATTAAATGGGATGTTTTTATTAACTTTTGAAATTTATTTTTACCTTTACTCTAAGGCAGGAATTTACTTTTATGCATCAAAATTCTATTATCTGTACTACTGATGGGAAAAAATCAGTACAAATATGATAACCATATGCATTACCTAAAAAATATATTTTAGTTCATCCAGTGAACAATATCCTGAAAAATTATAAATATTTAATCAACTGAACCTGATTGATTAGTACCTACTTAATCAAATTTAAAACATTATAATTTTTATTACATAGTGTTTATGTTAATCCATGTCTAGCCAAACCGAATTTCTTATAGAAAGCTGAAGGTTAATTAGGTCCTTGTAAACTGATCATCATTTAATGAATCGTGGGTACGGTTAACCAAATTTAAAAGGTAGCTGCAAAGTTTACAGTTAGTACATTACAAGGGCAGATTCGGGCAGAAATAAAAAAGGATTTCCTTCGGCATGTTTCTTTTACTGAACATTTGTTTTTGTAGTATATCAGTAAATAGTTATCGAAACTGATAAATTTTTTTTGATTAATCATAAAATGAAGCAAACTAGCCTGATAAAATGAATTTTATGTCATTTTGGGATTTATGACATTGCAATAAACTTTTATAAGTGAATCTATAGAATCACAAGAAATGACATATATATCTGAAAAAGGGGGAGGGGGGGGGTAATTGCCACAATGACCCATACCTGGATCTACATTAAGTTTCTTGTTACCATTCTAGATATCAAATAATCTGTATTGACAAATGCATAATAAGCATGAAACCAGTCCAAGAATGCTCATGCTGGTATCTGTAATAGGAATATCACCCATATTTTTTAGAATGCCTCTTATAGATGGGCTTTGTGTTTATAAACTTTGCCTTTGCAGCTTCATGTGGCCTGAGCTAAATTGTATATGAATTTTGAGCCGGCCACGTGGAAGAACTGAAAATGTTAGTTCGCATAGAAGTTCTAAAAAATTGTGGTGCATGCTAACTTTCATACTACCACTGCAAATTTTGATTATTTCATGATGACGAGCATATAATAAGTGAGAAACTAGTCCATGGATGCTAGTATCTGCAATAGGAGTGTCTTCTCCATTATATCCTATTCACAAATTGATATATTAGAATGTTGCAAAACTATAAGAGCAAAACAGTTTTATCAAGCTATTTTCACAAAAAATATTATGACTGGAGAAACAAATATGAGCAAGATAAATAGCAGATCTATTTTGAAGTTCAAATTGGGGCTGCAGCTAATATATTTCACGACGTCTTTGATGAACAAGTATTTTACCTATATTTCAGGCATTTAAAACTAACTTGAATGTACTCGGAAAGCTGTATCTATTTACTCATATTTGTTTCCATTCACCTATTACGTGTACATATATTATGTAGATGGTTATCATAGAGACAAAATATCAATTTAGAGTGTTCTGATATTAAAATATGGAATTATATGAGGGTTTTGCTGTATAAGAAAAGTTGAAACCACTTTATGTGAAATATTAGTTAGCACGAACTGCAAAATAAATATATAATACACTGCACTGAATAAATATATAATAGGCACTGATAGGGCCTATTATATATTCTATTATATATTTATTTGTTACATATAAAGTAGTTAACATGAAATTTGAATTAATGTAAAAAAAAAAGCTATTCCTCTGAAAGTCAAATTTTTCAGGTAACACACTAAGTTAGAGTGCAAATCTCAACCAACTTGTTTATTTCTGGTGATATCAATTCAAATCCATAGCATCTATTCTATTGGTTTATAACTTTTTAATACTTCTGTAAAGAAACCAGACATAAAAAAATTAGGTGATAAACCAGATTCTTCAAGAAGGTATTACAAATTTATATTCTCAAAAGCAGCAGTTCATTTATTTTGATCTATTGGTATCTTTTATTCACATAGAAACAAGGAGCGAGCATTAAAGGAGAACTAGAGTCAGTATGCACATACGGATTGTCAAAATTTTCAATGTTCAAGTATCAGTTGTTACATTGAAAATGTTTGAAGTAAATAAAAGTTTAATAAAGAATTCCAAGAAATTAACATTTAAAAGTATGCACTGGTTGTGACTGATGGACTTACCTGGTTAAAGATACCCCCCCCCCCCTCCTTCCAACTACAGGAAAAAATCTATTCGAATTTTTTTTTTAATTACACTAAATCAAGACACAAATCATATTGTAATTGTTAATGTGTTGTTGAGACCCAGACCGTCCGACCTACCAGAAAGGTGTAAGGTAACTGTATGGACGGCCGGGAAGTGCCACCCAATTTAGACCGGAACCCAGTGGGGGTGGCATCCACAGGGACCGTACCCTCCTTCCCCTACCACCAACCTCTCGGAAGGACTTACGGACCCACATGTTTAACGTGATCGTACTCCGCATGAACACGGCGGCATTTTGTGGCAGCGCGCAAACCACGGGGATACCGCACCCGAGATGGCCAACAGCACGCGGCGTCCCGAGGTGGTCACCCACCAAGTACTAACCGCGCCCGATGCTGCTTGACTTCGGTGATCTAACGAGAACCGGTGTTTTCAGCACGGTACGGCCGTTGGCCCTAATTGTTAATGTGTTGAAGACCCAGACCGACCGGCTCGTCAGCAAGGACATGAGCAATAATTGTTAATGTGTGTAAAAATTTCCTCAAAATTCAGAAGGTGTATTGAAGTACTTTAATTGTAAATCCATTGACGCAGTTCTATAAAAATATAGGTATGTCATTCTTTTGGTTTTGCCACTTTGTTTTCTTTCGGTTAGTGACAGTGGTATAGCATTAGCATTGTTCACACCTATTCAAATGGTAAAGAAACCAATATGCACATCTATTTGTTTAGAATTTAATGGGAACAGCAAACAATTGATATATATAATTTTCGAAGCATATCAGTTATTAAAAATTTTTAGCATGGAAAATTATTAGAACATCATTGGGTATATAAGGTGGGATGGATTACCCACCCTCTACACTAAATATTTTACCCAGGATTACATTGTAAGTCTGCATTTTTATTAATTTTAGATTAATTTTTTTTAAAAATTTCCACATTTTTTGTCCAAAATATTCCATTGTATGGCTTTTCCTTTTAAATCAACATATAGTTTTGTTTACAAACTTGCATAAATATTTGAAACCGACTTCAAAAAAGGTTATGGTAACCCATATTTAAACGGTTATATATTTTGTTTTGGATAGGTAACTTGCTTTTTTGTAGTTAAAACATTAATAAAATAAAACAAATTACCGCAAGTGCTACAAGTCATCAATGAAAATAGGATTAAAAAAGTTGATATACGGAATACAATATAAAATGGGCATAAGGTGCCTTTAATAAACATAATACATATAACACAAGCATTTTGCTGTATATAATTTTTTTCCCGTAAATGAAGCATTTTTATCATTGATCAAGTAGTAATAATAATAATATATTTTATTTAATTCTTTAGTTTAAATTCATATCAAAAGCAAATAAATATGTGTGTATGAAGTAAAATACATGACGAAATGTATCTAAGGAAAATGTAAACACGTATAATCTCGAAGACGACAGATTTTGTCTTAAACTGTCAAACTTCAAAGTGTATAGGCTCCGCCCATGACGTCATTTAACTTAGCCAATAGCGAAGAATCAGCCTCACAGCAGGGGGTATAGCGGGTACGTTTTCGGAACATGCTTCCCCTACCACCAACCTCTCGGAAGGACTTACGGACCCACATGTTTAACGTGATCGTACTCCACGTGAACACGGCGGCAGTTTTGGCAGTGGCGGGAATCGAACCCCGGCCTACCGAGTGCAATATCCGCGTGCTAACCACTGGGCTACCGCACCCTCCTCGACAATCTCCATAACTTTCTTTTTAGTCGCCCAATTTAGACTGGAGCCCAGTAGGGGAGGCATCCATAGGGACCGTACCCTCCATCCCCTACCACCAACCTCTCGGAAGGACTTACGGACCCACATGTTTAAAGTGATCGTACTCCGCCTGAACACGGCGGCAGTTTTGGCAGTGGCTGGAATCGAACCCGAGCCTACCGAATGCAATTCCCGCGCGCTAACCACTGAGCTACCGCGCCTTCAACCCCGTGGAGTTAACAAAGTTTGGTTTAGTTTAATGACGTTAAAACTAATAATGCAATTTTAAGGCGCCGCGACAATCTCCATAACTTTCTTTTTACTTACTTTTTTATTTCTTCAGTGTTTAAGTTTTTCATTAATATCATTTAAAATATCCTCATTCCATAATTACATATATCCATTTAAAATAGCCATAAATTAAAATATCCATATCGTTCTATCATTTAAAATATAAATATAATAATTTCACCCGATGTATACAATACATCACAACAATTCAATCCACCATAATTCAATCATTTAAATTTTGTAATGACCATATGCTAAGTTCTTAATTCCATCATTTAAAATATCACTCTAACCAACCCAATGCAACGGCGCGGCGTGACGTCTCCTTCATTTCTGGGCGGGGCTGTCGGGGAAAAATCGGAACTTCGCTGAGAGTTGGTTGAGAAATATAAAATCATGACTTCTTTAAAATTCCGATCCTGCGGCCAATTTCAATTATTTCTTGACCAGATTGGGCTTGTAAGAACCCGTGATCATTGAGCTTTCTAAAAATGTAAATTATTAGTCGAAATCAACGGAACTTTTCCAGATGCGAGAATTTAAAAACCAAAGTTCGTTTTCTTGAGCCGAAAGTGACTTTTGTTTTAATACATTACGGCTCCAAGAATCCATTTTTTCAACTCCATAACAGCAAAATAACTGAAAATTCAACCCCTCTAAATAAACACCTTCAATGACCTTGTCTTTTGTTCGTAACTCGTTCCCCCTTCAGTCAGGAGAAACTTGAAGGAAGGGCTGCAGGCCTTCTTCAAGTTTTTAGAAGAAGATTGAGAGTTTCAAGAAAATGTCAGTGGTACAACTGTTGTACCGCCGTAAGGAAAAGGTAAAAATCTTTAAAAAATATTAGAAATTGAAATTGAGATTTGAAATTGATATATTTTTACTCGCAATTGTCTGCTCTTTCATGTAGTGTGATTTGTTTTTTCTACGCCGTCTGGATCGTGGAAAAAAAGGGGGGAGGGAAAAAACGGTCGAAATCGCACAAAACATTGAATAACTAAAAAAATAATTCTAATTTTGAAAATCGGTTCTAACGTGTCCCCCCCCCCCCCCGGGTCTCCGATTGCCAAATTTCGTAGCTCTCCGACGCGCGATCGCTGAATCTATAGTGTATTAGACAGACACACAGACATTGCCTTTTTTTATATAGACTAGCCGCCTTCGGCGACCAGCCTGTTCGCTACCCTTGAAAATTCTGACCGTGGCAAACTCGCTTTCGCCATAACCCCGTGGAGTTGTTTGTTTTAGCTTAATGATGACGTTAAAACTAATAACGAAATTTTAAGATGAAAAACAATGTTCTAGGTAGGGTTCTTGAAAATTGATTTGTAAAGTTAATTTATTCTAATATTTGTGAACTGTGAGATTCTGAGGATTTCTGTACCTGTAACACTAGGAAAGGGATCCCTTTGATGTGTACTCACAGCCGGGATCAGCTATCTCCTATGTTTTTTATAGAGGTATGCTCCTCTATTTTTGGTTTTACATAAATGAAATTGTATCCGTTTGTCTGCATTCTTAGTGTTGCATCGCAAATGACATGAAAGTATCTTTGAGACTGATTATGTTGAATATGAATTCAGTATTTAAGAAATAACGATGCTGCTTTAACGATGCTGCTTAGTAAAAAAAAGTTTTTTTTAAAGATTGTCCCCACCACCACCCGCTACATAAATGCACCGCGACAATCTTGATAACTTTCTTTTGTTTTAGTTTAATGACGTTAACACTAATAACTAAATTTTAAGATGAAAAATAATGTATTTCAAAAACAAAAACATTCATTATTTAAGTTTGTATATATTATAATCTTTTTTGTCTTTAATAAAAGCACAAAACAAAATCATAAACACACATAATGCCAATAGTCCACTGTTAAAATAAACTCTAAACTGAATAGAATGTTTACAAATTAAACAAGAATCTAAATACAATTCTAGAATCGAAGTCGAAAACCTGTTAAATCAGAACAATATATAACCCCTGTTTAAATCAGAACAATTTTAAACAATATAAATAAAACACACTATAAACGTGTAAATACACTTAATACGCAATGTTATAAAACAATAAAAAGAAGTTTATGTTCTTAAAAGAACAATAATGAAGTAAAATAAATTCTTATCTTGGATAAATCGCTCGAAAAAAAACGGCTAACACAACAGTGAAAGGTTTGGGTTGAGTTGTAAGAAAACATGACGTTTTTAACAAATTAATAAATGCATTTCAAACAAATTGAAATTTAAAATGAAAAGTAATTTATTTCGAAAATAATTATTTATTCAAATGAAATGGATGGTTTGTTTTAGTTTAATGACGTACATTCATTATTTGGCAGGCATAAGTATGGAATGTTCCATTCGATTTCGCTATGCGTATCTGACGACGTCAGACCCTCGTCAGAACTGTGACCTCCCCTCCACCATAGAAACACCGTGCGTCTGCGCGCGCATGTGGCTGAAAAACTTTTTTCGAGGTTTGGCCGATAAATTGAAAATCATTACTTCCTTAAAATCCGGATCGTGCGGCTACTTTTTATTATTTCTTGACCAGATTCGCTTGTAAGAAAGTCTGATCTTTGAGCTTTTGAAAACTGTAAATTATTAGTCGAAATTGTCGGTACTTTTCCCGACGCAAGAATTTAAAAACGAAAGTTCGTTTTTTTTAGCCGAAAGTGACTTTTGTTTTAAAATCTTTAAAAAATATTAGAATTTGTCCCTGAGATTTGAAATTGATATCTTTTTACTTGCAATTGTCTGCTCTTTCCGGTCGTGCGATTTCTTTTTTTTCAACGACGTCTGGATGGTGGAGACAAAATCAGATAAAGGGGAAAAAACGGTCGAAATCGCATAAAACATTAAATAACAAAAAGAATAATTCAAATTTTAGAAAAAGGTTTTCACGTGTCACCCTCCCCACACCCGGATCTCCGACTGCCAAATTTTGTAGCTCTGCGACGCGCGATCGCTGAGCATATACTACATAAAGCAGACACACAGACAAAAATTGCCTTTTATTATTTAGATTACTAGTCGCTTTCGGCGACCAGCCTGTTCGCTACCCTTGGAAATTCTGACCGTGGCAAACTCTTTGGCGCCATAACACCATGGATTTAACAAAGTTTGTTTTAGTTTAATGACATTAAAACTAATAATGAAATTTTAAGATGAAAAGCAATGTTCTAGGGGGGGGGGAGGAATTCTTGAAAATTGACTTGTAAAGTGAATTTTTTTTTAATGTTTGTGAACTGTGAGATTCTAAGGATTTCTGTATCTGTAATCCTCGGAAAGGGATCCCTTTGATGTGTACTCACAGCCGGGATAAGCTGCTCCTATGTTTTTTATAGAGGTATGCTCCTCTATTTTTTGTTTTACATAAATGAAATTGTATCCGTTTGTCTGCATTTTTAGTATTCCATCGCAAATGACATGAAAGTATTTTTGAGACTGATGATGTTGAATGTGAATTTAGTATTTAAGAAATAACGATGTTGATCAGCGAAAAAAAGTTTTTTTTTTAAATAGCCCCCACCACCACCCGATGCATAAATGCATCGCGACAATCTCCATAACTTTCTTTTTATTTATTTTTGTATTACTTCAGTGTTTAAGTTCTTTCATTGTAGTCCCAACCACCACCCGATGTAAACAATACATCGCCAGAATTAAATCTAGCATAATGAGCCAAAAACTTTATAAAAAGCAAACACTAATTCGGTTTTCAATTGTCCCTCGGCCAAAAACAGTACAAAAAGCAAACACTTATTCGGTTTTTAATTGTTCCTAAACCAAAAACCGTATAAAAAGCAATCACTGGTGACATTGACAAAGTGACGTCAGAAACTCGTCAGAACCGTGACGTCATAACCTCGCCAACCTCTCCACCATAGAAACACCGTGCATCTGCGTGCGTATGTGGGTGAAAAATCGATCACTACTTTCGCGGTTGTCGAGAAATTGAAATTCACTACTTCCTTAAAATCCGGATCGTGCGGCTACTTTTTCTTATTTCTTAACCAGATTGGACTTGTAAGAAAACCTGATCTTTGAGTTTTCTAAAAATGTAAATTATTAATCGAAATTGTCAGTACTTGTCCCGACGCGAGGATTTAAATACGAAAGTTCGGTTTTTTTTTAGCCGAAAGTGACTTTTGTTTTAAAATCTTTAAAAAATATTAGAATTTGTCCCTGAGATTTGAAATTGATGTATTTTTACTCGCAATTGTCTGCTCTTTCCGGTAGTGTGATTTGTTTTTTCTACGTCGTCTGGATCGTGGAAAAAAAAGGGGGGAGGGAAAAAACGGTCGAAATCGCACAAAACATTAAATAACAAAGCAAATAATTCAAATTTTAAAAATCGGTTTTCACATGTCACCTTCCCCCCCCCCGGGTCTCCGTTTGCCAAATTTCGTAGCTCTGCGACGCGCGGTCGCTGAGCCTATAATGTATAAGACAGACACACAGACAGATATTGCCTTTTATTATATAGATGATAATTTTATTGTATGTACAAGTATGATTAATAAACTATGATTTTCACAGTTAAGATGACAAAAATGTTAAAACATACTGAAAAGATTACCTTGATGGACGTCTTTAGTTTCTAAAAACTTAAAATGGAATGAAATTTTAGCAATATAAACAGATCAGAACATGGTATTGATAACGATAATTTGTCATAAAGGTGCCAAAAAGAATCTATTAATAGTACTCAGTCACCTATTCGCCACTTGTACAGTCTTGGTCAATTTAGTGGTGCCCACACTCTTTCCCAGGATGTGTAGATTCCCTTTAAGTTTCTTTAGACACTTCCATTTATTTCAATTTATCAACAAGAAAACGAATGAAATCCATTTCCACACATACTTTGCAGCTTTATTCTTTTTAAATATTCTCGAGCGTTCCTGAAGACATTAGCAGTCACCTTCGATGTCTAAAGCTGTTGCATGTCTAAAACTTACTCAGAATTGAAAGTCTATGCAATATCTTAGGAATGCCTAGGATTAACATTATGAAAATGATCTAATTCTTTATTTATTTATATGGAAATATTTACAGAATGACTGCCACCCATTGATGGTGGTTACGGATGTTGGCTCTGTAGCCTTGATCCTTCGTTCCTGAGGGGTATACTAATCCGAGAAACCAGCTGTCGAGGAACCGACCATCGTATCGATGAGGCAGTTAGGCCGCGGAGTCTTCCAGGTGGTTGTGATCTCACGGACTGCGGCTATTTATGCCCTGAGCCTAGATCCGACCGGCGACTGGGGTCGGGTTTGTCGGGTGTTCTTCGGACCCTACCCGGTGAATGATCCCACCGATCACGCGACCGAGGTTGCGGCTTTGCTGGGTGAGAGATAATTTGTTCGCGGCTTGCCTTAAAAAAACCTAACGAAAACCTAACTAGATCGCCTGGCATGTCCGTTTAGTCCTGCTTACTTGACATAATTAAATATATTGAATTTTAAAGCAGGCCAATCAAAAGAACCACCATTTTGCAGGTCAATTAGTACATTCTCTGGGAACATGCTAAAATATTATCAGCGTTTAAAAATATGTACAGAAAATGCATTTCGAAGGATCAAAGTAAAGGATGCAAGTATACTTCCTCTACTATAAGAGCTTTGTAAAAACAAATGAATTATCTAGCAACTAGATTTCTTACTAATATTTTTGTCACTTACTCCTTATATCTATCTTTTATAGTTTAGGAGATATTTCGAGTGAAAGTAACCAAAACAAGCTCAGACAAACACATTTTAAATTTTTTGAAAAAAGTTAAAAATATTAAAATTATTCGTGTATATTCATAAATAGAACCAATCCTATTTCCCACAAATCAAGTAAAAATTGTTAACATTTTCATCTATTAGGTTCAGAGATATATGCGTCCAAAATGGTTACATTTTTTGTAACGCTCCGATTTCAGCTTAAAGTACAGGTACCCCAACCATAAAAAAGGACCATAGAGCAATCCTTTAGCAGCTAATCACCCAAAGAATAAAATTATTACTTTAACATGAAAACTTTTTCCCCATATAGGGCACAGGGACACCACTTGAGTGAGAAGGACTCCTTCTAAAGCACTCCTCTCCTCAATCGAAGTTCCAAAGGGGGCTACTAAGTCCAATATATGAAAACTTTGACTTGCCTAAGGCATGAAAAATGTACAAAGAGGAGAAAATCAAATATGGAAGGACCCCCTTGATAAATGTTTCTATGCAAGCCCTAGAATTGAATAACAAAAAATAACATTTTGTTTAGTAGGAAAAGTCATTGGTTGGTGACATCCTATTTTTCAGTTTGAAAAATAGTTTTCAGCATTCCAATATTTAATATATAAGAAAAATTTAGGATCCGATGAATAAATAATCATTTTCTGCCCTGAAGTGAACATTTTTATCTCGAATAACCACGTGTGCATTTGTAGGTTTACTTAAAATGCTAATGAGCTCACACAGAATGCAGCGCGACATTAAAAAAGTGTTTTTAAACATTACGTGTTTCTAAACATAAATTATAAAAAATATTTTTTCCAAGTCGCAGCACATTTTAATG
Source organism: Amaurobius ferox (assembly GCA_951213105.1). NCBI lineage: Eukaryota > Metazoa > Arthropoda > Arachnida > Araneae > Amaurobiidae > Amaurobius > Amaurobius ferox. The sequence continues at coordinate 130,362,027 of OX578146.1, read as the reverse complement.
CATTTGCTTTATATTTTTATACAATAAATTTTGGCGAAATTTATGGAAGACATTAAAGACCTTTAACATCCAAGTAAAATGCAAATTTTAATTTTATGAATCAGTAAACACTCAGAAATCATAGAGGATATACACAAAAATGAATTCACAATTAAATACCTTTATTGCGTTTGTTCTATAGTTAGAAAACAAAAAACAAGAAAATATAATTAAAAATTTTTTAAGTGAAATCGTTTTGCTTCACTGTCTAAAATGTGTTAAGATTTATTACAACACTTAAAACAAGAAAGATCAATCATGCTTAAAGCATTGATTAAGAAACACTTTCCAACTTCAATGCAATTTTATTTAAACATGTCTAAAATGCAATACATTCCTCGGTAATATTTTAAAACTTCTCACAATACTACATTGATTTATTATAGTTGAAAACTTAAACATTCATCCAAAAAAATGAACTTCATTCAAATGACGGCATTGAAATATAAATTGCCTGGTTTAAACATCTCTAAAATGTGATATATTACTCGGTAACAATTTTAGAATTATCATAATACCACGATAATTTATTATATTTAAAAACTTCATCGAAAACAACTGAAATTCATTCAAATGACGTCATAGAAAAAATAACACTCCTGGCTCTCTCTAAAAAAGCAGCATATCATTCATAAATAATTTCCCATTCATGTCATTCATCACAATACTATAATAATTTATTTTATTTAAAAATTAAGACCATGGAGCTATAAGTAATTTAACTCTATGCTTAAAACTTCATCGCAAAAAATCGTCCTTCTCTCGGTAAAATCAATGAATATTTCTTTCATATCAGCTATGCAGACTCCATGAGCTAAATTCTTTTGCATTAAAAAAATACAGCAATTCCTATACAACTCATCCTACATATTTTGCTGTTTACATTTCACATAAGTGAAAAATAGGCTTCGTTAGAGAAATAATCAAAGTTGGATGCTCATTTAAACTCAAATATATTGTCATTACGTTGTTTCAGTATGTAGATGCACAGAATTTAAGCGAAAATAAAGAGGTTTTACGACGAATACAACACTCAATATGAATTAAAAAGAACTTTAAAAATGACGATTTTGAGACAAGATGGATGCCGTATTATATTTTGAAGTTGGTCACGTGATCGTTTCATATCATGGTCACGTGATCGCTTCATGTAAGAGGTGTAATTATTATTTTAATTTGTATTTAAAAAACTACTGAATATATTTCGCTGAATTTTTTTTTATATATTTTATGGAACAATTTGAATATTACCTAAAATTTTCGAAGCAATTTGTGAATTTTAAATCCGTTTAAAAAATGTTTGAAAAATTTGGTCCCATTGGGTTCAATGTATTTAATTTTTTCAACCCGGGTTCAATCCAAAACTAATTGGGTGATATTATTTATTTATATTCCCATAGGTCCTACAGACCGTCTGAACAACATACTAAAATTTCATTTTGATTAAGTCATTTTTACGGCAGTTATCGTGCTAACGGACAGACAGACAGACAGACAGACAGAATGAACAAAGTCATAAACACTTTACAACTTCGTTGTAAAGTGTTAAAAAAAAACTTTATTTTTATTTAGTAAGTTTCGAGAATGTATGCACGTAATTTATTTTCAACTTTTCATTTCTTTGTCAAAAACATGTCCTTTGAAAAATATTGAGACTTAATCGTAAATTCAGCGGTTGAATTTTTGTGAATTTGTAAATGTCAGAACTACAGTGTAAAGATTATGCACCCAGCTATCCTGTAGGAAGAAAAAATCCAATATCCAGGTATTCTGCAAGAAGTAGAAATTCGGTATAAAGCAAAACATTTTCGTGTTTCACAAGGAATTTAACGAGGTAACAGTCTTAATAAGAAAACTGGTTGAAGCTATCAGATTTTGGATTAGATGGAATTATTTTGGCACTATGCATTGTTTTGAAATTATTTTGGCACTATTTTATGCAAACTAGGACTACTTTGACCGGGGCCTGCTATTTAAAGTACATCTTAAACACTGCAATCTAAGATTGCAGTGGTTAGGTCAGTGGTGGTGCGTGCATAGGCACTGCGACACCGCGGGAGCGACAGTGCTCTCTCTTCCTCACAGCCTGTCGTGCAGCTTCCTAATTGCGCATGCGCACAACAGTCAAACACCACACTGCTGGAACTGTAAAGCGTGGTGTTTGATTGTTGTGCACATGCGCACATAGGAAGCTGCACGCAAGGCTGCGAGGGAGAGAGAACACTGTCGCTCCCGCAGTGCCTATGCACGCACCGCCACTGGCAATCTTGCACACCATACATAGATTTATACCCAAAATTCTATAAAAATTGAAGGCCAAAGCGTGAACAGATGGGTCTTGCAGGTCACGCGAAGTCCCTTATGGGTTAATTGTTTGAATTAATATGTTACGAACGTGAAAAGTGCTTTCCTTTACTGAAAGCTCTGTTGAGAACCAAAAGGGAAATACAGCGTACAAACAGACGCCAATGCAGGATTGCTATTGGAGCACTCAGATTTTCAGGTGTGGCGATTTATTGCCAATTTGATGACCTTTCGAAGGTACAAAAATCTTCTAGAAATAAGAAATATTCTGGGAGATACACGTCCATTTTGGAAGTTTCTACAGAGAGTATATAAAAGGAGACATCGCTCAGTTGGAAGGCAGTGAACGTGATACGAGCTACATTGAATTGTGAGATACGTCAATGTTTTGTGAAATGACTGGAGCATTTAATTGTTGTTTTATTGTACCTGGCAGTTGTTTAATGATTTTGTGAGATAGTTACCGAGTTATTTGCTGACGTGAATACAGGGTTGCCATAGTATGATGGTCGGTTCGGGGTTGCCATATTCGGCGATTTATCGCAACATTGGCGACTTTTGGCTACATTCCGAATGTTCGAGAACCATCTCGATATGACGAATATTCTACGGGATACGAGCCCCTTCTGGAAGTTTCTGCAGAGAGTTTATAAAATGAGTCATCCTTCAATTGGAGAGCAGTGGACGTGATATGAGCTATATTGAATTATGAGGTACGTTAATGCTTTGAGAATAGTAGCTGCTGTTCTGTGAAATGAGTGGAACAGTGAATTGCTATTTTACTGTACCTGTCGATGGTTGGACTGATCTTGTGAGATAATTATCGAGCTATTTTCTGTATATCGTTCCTGTTTACGCTGTGCTTGTAAATAAACGTGTTTCTTGTAACCTCCAACGTTCACTCACGATTCCAGAGGATAAGTCGTAACAGTAAAATCAATCACACAATATTCAGCTATGAAATGCACACACTTCGTAAAAGACACACTACAATTGCGATAATAAGTATGTTTGAATCATTACCTTTTCTAATACGACATCGTATTCATTTACTACAATAAATCCATCACTACTATTCAGCAACGCTAGAAAAGTGCAATAAAAATAAATATATACATATATTTGCTGACAATATTAGAATAATTCAAGTTTTATGCGAAGTGCAAAAAAAAAAAATAAATAAATAAAATAACAGTTGTAAGGATTCCTCCGACTATCCTATGTTCATATTCTATAATGTTCACTTTGATACCTTGAATCCATTGAAAATCGCTTCGTACCGTCACCCATAATTTGAATGTTCGACATTTTCGATTTTTTAACTCTTTCCAACATAGTTGAAAAGAGTTTATGACTTTGTACCATCTGCCTGTCTGTTTGTTCGTTCGTACAACTGCCGTAAAAATGACTTTGTCAAAGTGAAATTTTAATATGTTGTTGAGACGGTCTGTGGGCCATATGGGAATGTAAATGAATAATACCACCCAATTAGTTTTGGATTGAACCCGAGATGAAAAAGTGAAATACATCGAACGATATGGGATCTCATTTTTTAAGCATTATTTAAGCGACGTTAAAATTCACTAATTGCTTCGAAAATTTTAGGAAATATTCAAATTGTCCCATAAATATCTATATAATAAAAGGCAATGTCTGTGTGTCTGTCTGTCTGTGTGTCTGTCTTATACACTATACGTTTCGCGACCGCGCGTCGGAGAGCTACGAAATTTGGCAATCGGAGACCCGGGGGGGGAGGGAAGGGGACATGTGAAAACCGATTTTTAAAATTTTAATTATTTTTTTATTTATTTAATGTTTTATGCGATTTCGACGGTTTTTTGCCCTTTTTGCCCTTTTTTCTCCACGATCCAGACATCGTAGAAAAAAACAAATTACACCATCGGAAAGAGCAGAGAATTTCGAGTCAAAATATATCAATTTCAAATCTGAATTTCGATTTCTAATATTTTTTAAAGATTTTAAAACAAAAGTCACTTTTTGCTCAAGAAAACGATTTTTGGTTTTAAATTCTCGCATCGTGAAAAGTACTCATAATTTCGACTAATAATTTACATTTTCAGAAAGGTCAAACATCTGGCATTCTTACAAGTCTAATCTGGTCCAGAAATAATGAAAATTGCCTTCAGGATCGCAATTTTAAAGACGTCATGATTTTAAATTTCTCGCCGTTCCGCTCGGCGTGACGCTTCGTTTCTCCCCCGATGAAGCAGGGAAGGTGGTGGGTGGGGACGTCAAGGTGGAGGTGACGTCACGGTTCTGTATATGCATAGCGATGGGTGGGACAATAAGAAACCGAATTAGTTTTTACTTTCCGTTTCCCGCGCTTCCGATTTTAAATGAAATAAGAGCTTAACATATGCACTGTAGAAATTATTATATTTATATTTTAAACTAGCCGCCTTTGGCGACCAGCCTGTTCGCCACCCTTGAAAATTCTGACCGTGGCAAACTCGTTGGCGCGACCTACCAGAAAGGTGTAAGGTAACTGCTTGGAAGGCCAGGAAGTGCCACACAATTTAGACCGGAACCCAATGGGGGAGGCATCCAAAGAGACCGTACCCTCCTTCCCCTAACACAAACCTCTCGGAAGGACTTGCAGTCCCACACGTTTAACGTGATCGTACTCCGCGTGAACACGGCTGCAGTTTTGGCAATGGCGGGAATCGAACCCGGGCCTACCGAGTGAAATTCCCGCGCGCTAACCACTGGGCTACCGTGCCATCAGCGACAATCTCCATAACTTTATTTTTATTCGGCAATTTTGGGAATCGAACCCGGGCCTACCAAGTGCAAATCCCGCGCAATAACCACTGGGGTACTTCACCCTCCGCGATATTCTTCATAACTTTCTTTTTATTCACCCAATTTAGACCGGAACCAAGTGGGAGAAGCATCCACAGGGACCGTACCCTTCTTCCCCTACCACCAACCTCTCGGAAGGACTTACAGACCCACATGTTTAACGTGATCGTACTCCGCGTAAACACGGCGGCAATTTTGGGAATAGAACCCGGGCCTACCGAGTGCAATTTCCGCGCGCTAACCATTGGGCTACTTTGCCCTACGCGACAATCTCCATAACTTTCTTTTTATTCATCCAATTTAGACCGTACCCTCCTTCCCCTACCACCAACTTCTCGGAAGGACTCACGGACCCACATGTTTAACGTGCTCGTACTCCGCGTAAACACGGCGGCAATTTTGGGAATCGAACCCGGGCCTGGTAACTGGTTGGACGGCCAGGATGTGCCACCCAATTTAGACCGGAACCCAGTGGGGGAGGCATCCACAGGGAACGTACCCTCCTTCCCCTACCACCAACCTCTCGGAAAAACATACGGACCCATATGTTTAACGTGATCGTACTCCATGTCAGTGGCGGAAATCGAACCCGGGCCTACCGCGTGCAATTCCCGCGCGCTAACCACTGGGCTACTTCGCCCTCCGCGACAATCTCCATAACTTTCTTTTTATTCACCCAATTTAGACCGTACCCTCCTTCCCCTACCACCAACCTCTCGGAAGGACTCACGAACCCACATGTTTAACGTGATCGTACTCTGCGTGAACGTGGCGTAAGTTTTGGCAGTGGCGGGAATCGAACCCGGGCCTACTGAGTGCAATTCCCGCGCGCTAACCACTGGGCTGCCGCGCCCTCCGCGACAATCTCCATAACTTTCTACATATTCACCCAATTTAGACGGGAACCCAGTGGGGGAGGCATCCACAGGGGCCGTATCCTCCTTCCCCTACCACCAACCTCTCGGAAGGACTTACGGACCCACATATTTAACGTGATCGTATTCCACGTAAACACGGCGGCAGTTTTGGCAGTGGCGGGAATCGAACCCGGGCCTACCGCTAACTTCCCGCGCGCTAATTTGCAATTTAAAATGACCATATGCGTAATTCCATCATCCTCATTCCATTGTTTCATTGTTCCATCATTTATAATATCCATAAAATTAAAATATCCAAAAGTTAAAATATACATTTAAAAAATCCAGATCGTCCCATCATTTAAAATATAAATATAATAATTTATATAGAGCAAAGGCGCTCTATTCAGAACCGTGACGTCACCTCCACCTTGACGTCCCCACCCACCACCTTCCCTGCTTCAGCGGGGGAGAAACGAAGCGGTACGCCGAGCGGAACGCCGAGAAATATAAAATCATGACGTCTTTAAAATTGCCATCCTGAAGGCAATTTTCATTATTTCTGGACCAGATTGGACTTGTAAGAATGCCAGATGTTTGACCTTTCTGAAAATGGAAATTATTAGTCGAAATTATGAGTACTTTTCACTATGCGAGAATTTAAAAACCAAAAATCGTTTTCTTGAGCAAAAAGTGACTTTTGTTTTAAAATCTTTAAAAAATATTAGAAATCGAAATTCAGATTTGAAATTGATATATTTTTACTCGAAATTCTCTGCTCTTTCCGATGGTGTCATTTGTTTTTTTCTACGATGTCTGGATCGTGGAGAAAAAAGGGCAAAAAGGGCAAAAAACGGTCGAAATCGCATAAAACATTAAATAAATAAAAAAATAATTAAAATTTTAAAAATCGGTTTTCACGTGTCCCCTTCCCCCCCCCCCCCCGGGTCTCCGATTGCCAAATTTCGTAGCTCTCCGACGCGCGGTCGCGAAACGTATAGTGTATAAGACAGACACACAGACATTGCCTTTTATTATATAGATGATGGAACGATATGGATTTTTTAAATGGATATTTTAATTTTATGGATATTTTAAATGATGGAACGATGGATATTTTAATTTTATGGATATTTTAAATGATGGAACGATGGATATTTAAATTTTATGGATATTTTAAATGATGGAACAATGGAATGAGGATGATGGAATTAAGAGCTTAGAGAGCATATGGTCATTTTAAATTGTAAATTAGCGCGCGGGAAGTTAGCGGTAGGCCCGGGTACGATTCCCGCCACTGCCAAAACTGCCGAAGTGTTCACGCGGAATACGATCACGTTAAACATGTGGGCCCGTAAGTCCTTCCGAGAGGTTGGTGGTAGGGGAAGGAGGGTACGGTCCCTGTGGATGCCTCCTTCACAGGGTTCCCGTCTAAATTGGGTGAATATAAAGAAAGTTGCGGAGGGCGAGGCAGCCCAGTGGTTAGCGCTCAGGAATTGCACTCGGTAGGCCCGGGTTCGATTCCCGCCACTTCCAAAACTGCCGCCGTGTTCCCGCGGAGTACGATCACGATAAACATGTGGGTCCGGAAGTCCTTCCGAGAGGTTGGTGGTAGGGGAAGGAGGGTACGGTCCCTGTGGATGCCTCTCCCACTGGGTTCCGTTCAAAATTGGGTAAATAAAAAGAATGTTATGGAGATAGTCGCTGGGGGCGAAGAAGCCCAGTGGTTAGCGCGCGGGAATTGCACTCAGTAGGCCCGGGTTCGATTCCCAAAATTGCCGCCGTGTTTACGCGGAGTACGATCACGTTAAACATGTGGGTCCGTGAGTCCTTCCGAGAAGTTGGTGGTAGGGGAAGGAGGGTACGGTCTAAATTGGATGAATAAAAAGAAAGTTATGGAGATTGTCGCGTAGGGCAAAGTAGCCCAATGGTTAGCGCGCGGAAATTGCACTCGGTAGGCCCGGGTTCGATTCCCAAAATTGCCGCCGTGTTTACGCGGAGTACGATCACGTTAAACATGTGGGTCTGTAAGTCCTTCCGAGAGGTTGGTGGTAGGGGAAGAAGGGTACGGTCCCTGTGGATGCTTCTCCCACTTGGTTCCGGTCTAAATTGGGTGAATAAAAAGAAAGTTATGAAGAATATCGCGGAGGGTGAAGTACCCCAGTGGTTAGTGCGCGGGATTTGCACTTGGTAGGCCCGGGTTCGATTCCCAAAATTGCCGAATAAAAATAAAGTTATGGAGATTGTCGCGGATGGCACGGTAGCCCAGTGGTTAGCGCGCGGGAATTTCACTCGGTAGGCCCGGGTTCGATTCCCGCCATTGCCAAAACTGCAGCCGTGTTCACGCGGAGTACGATCACGTTAAACGTGTGGGACTGCAAGTCCTTCCGAGAGGTTTGTGGTAGGGGAAGGAGGGTACGGTCTCTTTGGATGCCTCCCCCATTGGGTTCCGGTCTAAATTGTGTGGCACTTCCTGGCCTTCCAAGCAGTTACCTTACACCTTTCTGGTAGGTCGCGCCAACGAGTTTGCCACGGTCAGAATTTTCAAGGGTAGCGAACAGGCTGGTCGCCAAAGGCGGCTAGTCTATATAATAAAAGGCAATGTCTGTGTGTCTGTCTGTCTGTGTGTCTGTCTTATACACTATACGTTTCGCGACCGCGCGTCGGAGAGCTACGAAATTTGGCAATCGGAGACCCGGGGGGGAGGGAAGGGGACACGTGAAAACCGATTTTTAAAATTTTAATTATTTTTTTATTTATTTAATGTTTTATGCGATTTCGACCGTTTTTTGCCCTTTTTTCTCCACGATCCAGACATCGTAGAAAAAAACAAATGACACCATCGGAAAGAGCAGAGAATTTCGAGTAAAAATATATCAATTTCAAATCTGAATTTCGATTTCTAATATTTTTTAAAGATTTTAAAACAAAAGTCACTTTTTGCTCAAGAAAACGATTTTTGGTTTTTAAATTCTCGCATCGTGAAAAGTACTCATAATTTCGACTAATAATTTACATTTTCAGAAAGGTCACACATCTGGCATTCTTACAAGTCCAATCTGGTCCAGAAATAATGAAAATTGCCTTCAGGATGGCAATTTTAAAGACGTCATGATTTTATATTTCTCGGCGTTCCGCTCGGCGTACCGCTTCGTTTCTCCCCCGCTGAAGCAGGGAAGGTGGTGGGTGGGGACGTCAAGGTGGAGGTGACGTCACGGTTCTGAATAGAGCGCCTTTGCTCTATATAAATTATTATATTTATATTTTAAATGATGGGACGATCTGGATTTTTTAAATGTATATTTTATATTTTGGATATTTTAATTTTATGGATATTTTAAATGATGGAACAATGAAACAATGGAATGAGGATGATGGAATTAAGCATATGGTCATTTTAAATTGCAAATTAGCGCGCGGGAAGTTAGCGGTAGGCCCGGGTTCGATTCCCGCCACTGCCAAAACTGCCGCCGTGTTTACGTGGAATACGATCACGTTAAATATGTGGGTCCGTAAGTCCTTCCGAGAGGTTGGTGGTAGGGGAAGGATGATACGGCCCCTGTGGATGCCTCCCCCACTGGGTTCCCGTCTAAATTGGGTGAATATGTAGAAAGTTATGGAGATTGTCGCGGAGGGCGCGGCAGCCCAGTGGTTAGCGCGCGGGAATTGCACTCAGTAGGCCCGGGTTCGATTCCCGCCACTGCCAAAACTTACGCCACGTTCACGCAGAGTACGATCACGTTAAACATGTGGGTTCGTGAGTCCTTCCGAGAGGTTGGTGGTAGGGGAAGGAGGGTACGGTCTAAATTGGGTGAATAAAAAGAAAGTTATGGAGATTGTCGCGGAGGGCGAAGTAGCCCAGTGGTTAGCGCGCGGGAATTGCACGCGGTAGGCCCGGGTTCGATTCCCAAAATTGCCGCCGTGTTTACGCGGAGTACGATCACGTTAAAGATGTGGGTCCGTGAGTCCTTCCGAGAAGTTGGTGGTAGGGGAAGGAGGGTACGGTCTAAATTGGATGAATAAAAAGAAAGTTATGGAGATTGTCGCGTAGGGCAAAGTAGCCCAATGGTTAGCGCGGGGAAATTGCACTCGGTAGGCCCGGGTTCGATTCCCAAAATTGCCGCCGTGTTTACGCGGAGTACTATCACGTTAAACATGTGGGTCTGTAAGTCCTTCCGAGAGGTTGGTGGTAGGGGAAGAACGGTACGGTCCCTGTGGATGCTTCTCCCACTTGGTTCCGGTCTAAATTGGGTGAATAAAAAGAAAGTTATGAAGAATATCGCGGAGGGTGAAGTACCCCAGTGGTTAGTGCGCGGGATTTGCACTTGGTAGGCCCGGGTTCGATTCCCAAAATTGCCGAATAAAAATAAAGTTATGGAGATTGTCGCGGATGGCACGGTAGCCCAGTGGTTAGCGCGCGGGAATTTCACTCGGTAGGCCCGGGTTCGATTCCCGCCATTGCCAAAACTGCAGCCGTGTTCACGCGGAGTACGATCACGTTAAACGTGTGGGACTGCAAGTCCTTCCGAGAGGTTTGTGGTAGGGGAAGGAGGGTACGGTCTCTTTGGATGCCTCCCCCATTGGGTTCCGGTCTAAATTGTGTGGCACTTCCTGGCCTTCCAAGCAGTTACCTTACACCTTTCTGGTAGGTCGCGCCAAAGAGTTTGCCACGGTCAGAATTTCAAGGGTAGCGAACAGGCTGGTCGCCAAAGGCGGCTAGTATAAAATAAAATTCAGTGAAATGTGTTTGGTATTTTTTTTTAAATAAAAATTAAAATAATAATTACACCCATATATGATATGAAGAAATCACGTCACCCACTTCATAATAAAATATAGCATCATTTTTTTTTTCCAGTGAAAAAAATCGTGATTTTCAAAGTTCTTTTAAATTTATATTTAGTGTTGCATCCGTCCTAAAACCACTTTATTTTTGCATATTTTCTGTTCATCTAAATTCTGCGCCAACGCAATTACAATACTTTTGAGTTCAAATGATCATCAAACTTTGATTACTTCTACAACGAAGCCTAATTTTAGTGGATGCATAATGTAAACACGTGACTGTAAGTTGAGCTGTGAAGAATTTCTGACTTTTTTTAACGCAAAATTATTTAGCTCTGGAGTCTGGAATAAAAGTATGATGAATAAAATTTTCATTGCTTTTACATAGAGAGCCAGACAGACGATTTATATTTCAATGACGTCATTTGAATAAGTTAATTTAAGTTCATTTTTTTAATGAAGTTTTAAGTTTTCAAATATAACAAATTATTGTAGCACTGTGATAATTTAAAATGTATGAGCGGTGAATGTATCGCTGTATTAAATGTATCGGTGAATGTATTTTAGAGATGTTTAAATAAAATTGCATTTCTGTTGGAAAGTGTTCCATTATCAATGCTTTATGTATGATTAATCTTTCTTGTTTGTTGATATGGAAGGTAAGACAGATTGCATGAGACTAAAATTCTGGCTCGAGTGGAAGTACGCGATCATTTTGAAAAGTCGCTTATGAATTCGTTAATTATTTCTTTGCAACTTCGCACGTCTAATTCAAATTGCCGAAAATTTATTATTTGTTACGTTATATTTTTTCGTTGACCTCAAAGATCAGATGGATTGAATGAGACCAAAACCAATATTCAAACCAAAGTAGAGGTGCTCGACAATTAAGAAAATTTGTTTCAATTAATACTTTTATTCATCACGCCTAATTCAAATTTTGAAATGTTAGATTTGTCCTTTGGTCTCGAAGCTGAGACGGATCGAATTGCAACAAAACCAAGATTCTATAGTAGAAGTACTCGATAACTTTGATCCCCCCCCCCCCTTCATTCACTCAGTCAGTTTAGTGCATACTATATAGATATTACTACCGTACTTATAAAACCCGCCTATAAGGGGCGTTCAGAAAATTAGGGTCGCGATCTCATTGCAAACAGCAGAATTCGTAGTCCGATTTCGAACGTATTTTGCTCTCATCAATATGGAATAGCTAATATCTACAAAGAAAACATAAAACTTGCTGTGTTCTACAGATTTTCGAACAAGCCATACTGCATAAAACTTGTGACACTAGTCCATATGTTCTGCTATCTGCAATAGGAACGAAACAATACTACTACTATTTTTTCTGTAATTAGCCTGTAAAGAATGTTACGAAATGTTCAGGCTATCCAGATGCGCTTACATGTAAAAATCTTGTATTCGAAAATTTTCGAAAAAAAACAATTCTTTGTGATTCCTTGTGACCTTCTCATTATTTATTTTACATGTATATTATTACTTCTAGAGACACTGAAAAATTAATGTATGTAAAAAAAAAATCTGATGTGGACAGTACATCACTTTCCCTACAAGATCAATAATTTAGCTCCATATATTCCGAACTACATTAATTTACGTTTTATCACACCAAGTAAAACATAAAATTGGTAATTATTTGAACTTATACGAGGGTCACACTGAAATTTTTGAGATACGGCTAAGTGATACAAGTTAAACTCACCCTTAGGGGTATTCAAAGTACTCCCCTCCAACATCAATGCACTTTGTGGGCGAATTTTCCCAAAATTAAATGCTTCAAGCCATCCATTTCTTGGAATCGATGAAAAATATGGTTTTATAGCCTCATCAATCTCATCTTCGGAATAGAAACGACGCCCACATAATTTTTTTTAGATTAAAAAATAGCCAAAAGTCACACACACAGCAAGATGAGGGGAATAGGACGGATGTTCTATCAGTTTGGTGTTTTTTTTTTGTTGTTCAAGATATTCGACTGTCATTCTTGCTGAATGAGAGGATGCATTGTCATGGTGAAGCTTGAGTCCCCTAACGTTCACTTCCTGAAGAATTTCTGGAAGACACATTTAGTAGTGTACCAGTTAGCTGTAACTGTCTTCTGGCCCTCTAGCTTTATGGCTTTGGCCAGACCTGTACTTCTGAAGAACATGGCATACATTATTTTTTCATTGCTCATTGTCTTTTCACCATTGTTGGTTTAGGGTCATCTTCAAAGACCCATACTTAACTTTCTTGATGCGTTGAAACGTCAAAAAGAGGTATATACTTTTCATCACAAGTTATAATTTTAGAAATAATGCGGTGTCCACCATCATTAAGTAATTTCAGGCTTTCTTTACTGATTCTGACACGCTCCACTTTTTGGTGTTCTGTTAAATTGGAATCCACCGACAAACTAATTTTTCCATATGCAGTTCGTCATGAATAATTTTATGTATAGCTGCGGATCCAATGTAAAGTTCCTTCTGTATCATTTGGTAGATACAGCGATTATCATCAATTAACATTTTTCGAATGGCCGACACATTTTCTGGGATTACAGCTGACAAAGGTCTTCTTGTCTGTCCTTTATCCAGGAGAGAATTTCGACCTTTTCTAAACTCTGTAAACCATCTGAATACAGTGGCTCGAGATGGAGCATCCCTTCCATATGCTGATTGCAGACGTTGAAGACATTTCTTGATTTAGCCCCACTTTAAAATAATAGAAAATCATAGCTCGATAATGCTCTCGCGTCAACTCCCTTTTCTTTCAAAATGTATTCTACAATATATAAATTGTAATTGTTGGTACAAATTATCGTCTGCGGACATAAAAGAGTTCAAATTTAAATACCCGACCAATATTTTTTTTTCTAACGCATATCATCTGTCCTGTCTCAGAAATTTCAGTATGACCCTCGTATTCAATTTTCAGTTTTAATATATTTTCTTTTTCATGGACTTTTTTTTTTCCTTTCATTCTTTTTTTGAGACTTGGAGCAACTTATGGCATCGCAAGCTCGCCAAAATTCTATAAAACTGAAATATCTTGAGAACGATGTACCCTACAGTAATGAGTGTGATCTGATTAGTTTTATCATCAGAATTAACATTTAAAACAAGTATTTTGCCTTTTATTTCAGATTATTTGCAATTTCGAAAAAAAATTCTATTATATCAAATTGTACCATGTTCTAATTAGTAACAGAGAAACTTTATACGTAGCTTAACTACCAAATTTCTTAGAATTGAACAGTTATATATGCTCTCACAGACGGGTACACATTATACACCATAGTAAAAATAGTTTTTCATATTCTATATTGTTCAAAATGTGCTAATTAGTCGAAACTTTTAATTCTATATTTTAACTTCAATCCAATATTTTTTCTATTCTGCAGAGAAATATAACTATTTTGTCTTTAACACGTTCTAGTAATCAGTGTATAACAAGCCATTATACACATACAGAGGAATTAAAAATGATTTTATTATATATTATATTATATTAAGAAAAGAAAAAAGTGGTAATTAAGTTTCTTCGAAAAAATAAAAGCTTAATAATTTCCGAAACTATGCTCCGAAAATATCTTTCATGAAAATTCCTGGGGGATAAAAACCAGAATGCACGTTTTAGTAGCATAATATTATCATTGCAAGAAAATAGAATTCATTTTTTAACATTTCGTTTTCTTTGATGGCAACGATATCGCCCTTTATATCGTACATCCTAATTTAAATTCAAGACCTTGTAACTGCAGAGAAAGAAAGATTATTTCCCCTATAAATAAAACCCCGGCCGTTTTAATGGTATAAAAAAGAAATTGAATTCAGTCATTTAAATTTCAGGAAAAGTAAAGATTTTTGCATAGGATAAAAATAAGATAAATTGCAGTCTTTTAAATATTTTTGTTTGAAACTAAAAGAAAAGAGCGTTTAAACCTAATCCTTGTCTAAAATAATTTCGTCATTAGCATAAAACATTGTGGTGTGTAGTCAAAGTACTCTAAGTTTCGTAATCTAGACTTTAAGTTAATTAAAATAAAAAAAAAAAAATACATTCTCGCTGTCTATCCCACTTGGCGACTTTTTGGAAATGTCTCCAAATTGATGATAATTCAACATATCTGAAAATTAATTTCAATTTTTTTTCATTATCCTTGTCGCTTTACTAGAATTATTAATTTAATAGTCTTGATTTAAAATTTAGCGAGTTTTTAAAGTTCGCAAGACAGGTAGATTTTGTTAAGAAGTTTATTAAATAACAATATTTATTCGGAATGGGGTATGGTCTGCGAACGCAACCGGTGCAAGTGAGGAGGAATTCTATACATAATTTTATGCACTCCATTCATACGAAGGACTTAGTACCTAGTTTATATAATAATTACCTATCTTGTTTGTATCCCCCCACCTGGTAACGTGAAAGAGCAAATCTTTACGCACTTATAATATCCCGACCACTCAAACAGTCGATGTAAGCCTTGAGGCCAGTAGAGTGGTCTGGGTTTTCAACACTTACAATATCAGTCACGGGACACTACCTTACGGAGCTAGATTTCACTTTTCACCCCCTCCTGCAGAACAAAGGAAATGGGAAACAAAGGGAACAAAGCGTTATTTGAGGTCCTCCTGAAACTCCCGGTGACTTAAAAAGTCGAATATTTTTGTCTATTTATAGTATCGATCATCGGGCAGAACTTAATTTAGCCGAATTTTCTATCTCCCCCATAAGGCGGAGATTGTGGGGCTTTTTAAGAGTATTTTCTGACCCTCTAGCCTCGATGGCATAACCTTAGTAGACTGAATGTTTACACACTTAAAATATGCCTTCCCGGCCGTCCAACTAGTTACTCTAAGTCCTCTGGACGAGTCGGACGGTCTGGGTCTTCAACACTTAAAATATGCGAATTACCACAATGAGACTGAACACTGAACATAAAGCAGCCAGATATTTGATTTCTCCGTCGATATGGATAGACTGGGGGGGATGTCTTTCAAAATCCTCCTGAAGTCCCCCTATGACTTCAAAAGTTGAAACTGGACCACGGGGCAAAACCTAACAGGATTAATTTTTGGTTTAGGTAACTGTTTTTGACACCGTGGGCTTTACTTTATTAATATAATACAACTTATTAAAAAAAGTTGCAATTTAATATTTTTAATGAATATCGGTTTCTCTGTTTCTAACAGTCTTAAACACTAGTGTATCTTATAGTATAAGAACCAAGCTGCTTATTTGTCTGGTCTATATTGCACAGTCACCAGTTAGTACATAGTAGTAATTCCGTTTTGTTTGAAAGATGTAGTAATTACTGTTAAATTTCGTTTTTACTAATTGTTCGCATAGTAACATTTTATTAGGGGCGGAATAGCATTCATAATTTAGGAGATATTGTAATAAATGCTATCACACCCCACTCCTCTGTTAGGATTGTATAGTAATTAACAATATCTCCAGTGACGGTAATATACTTGTGTCTAGGAATTTTATTAGAGCCATACCTGTGAGTGGGTGTATAGGAGAGATTTTATAAAAGAAAAATCTCCCTTGATCTTACACAATACGGCATTTATATATACTTTATAACGTTTATGTACGTTTAAAACGTATACATGTCAGTGTTTATTTATAAGAAATATACATTTACTTCAAAGAATTCGATTTATCAAATATACAGGGTCATCTTAAACTCTTTCAACAGAAAAGAATGGTGCTAACACGCATCAAGACGAACAATATTTGAAATATAGAACCTAGGGCCGCATTCTACTCATAGTGCCAGAAGTTACATATCCACCTTGATTCTTCAGTGAAAAAAGAGACAAAAGGGGACGGTGGACGTTGAAATTAGCAAAACTTGACTAAAAGAATTTTTAATATGTAACATTATTTTACACGTTTAACATTTGCTTACGGATGGGACAGCGTCCATCCCAAACGAAGAACATCCCCTCCCCAAAAAAACAGGTATTTGACATACCCTCTCTATCCCTATATACCCTATAAATTTGGGATAGGATATGTCAAATACCTGTCTTTTTGGGAGGTTCTTCGTTTGGGATGGACACTGTCCCACCCGTAAGCAAAAGGTTGAATGCATGTATTTCGAAACGGAATTTTCAAAGGTTTCACATTTTTAAAGTGCTCCATGCGTCTTAATTTTTGTCTGAGATGCATGAAATTTGGCAAGAAGACACCTTTCGTACATTTTAATGAAACTGGGTATGCATTTTATAATTGGATTTTATTAAGGTAATTGAAAGTGAATAAGAACCTAATTAAATGATTAAAATTAAGTTTTAATGTAGAAAAATATTTTTAAAAAATTACCTTTCTAAGGGATTTAAAAATGAGTACCCATATTTGTTCATAATGTGTTTTTGAGTGATCATAATGTAAAATTAATCAAAAATGTGAACAAATGGCACGCAAGGCGCATTTTCAAATTTTTGTTAAAAAAAATTAAATTAAAAAATAAAATACAAAATTATAACAAAATTGAAAAAAAATTTAATGGTGTTTTATATAGTAATGTTAAGAGGAATATAAAAATTTTCATGTTTCTAAGTCAATAAATAAATAAAAAAATTTCAACGTCTACCGTCCCCTTAATTAATTTAGGACTTTCACATTTTACATCAAAGAAAGACTCAAAGTCGCTGCTCAAAGTGGCATGAAAATATTGGTGTACGAGACTCATGTGAAGTCCCTGGAAAATGCCGTTCCGATAATCATTGTTGCTGCTAACAAGGTCAACAACACACCAGGAGTCTGTGAGAAGGTGCGCCGATATCAGCTGTGCAATGACGCCCTCCAACGTCACTTTCAACAGCTACTTTGAATCTTTCTCTGATGCGAATGGGAATGTGAAACACTTAAGTTGGTTAAATTTCTTTTTTTTCACGGTTATCAACATGGATATGTAACTTTACACTTTCCTAGCACAATGAGTAGAATGCGGCCCTAGGTTCCCTTGAAAATATTGTTCGTCTTGATGACTATCACGCCTCCTTTTTACTTTCCTTATATACATAATGTATAAGGAAAGTATTGTGAGGGGGTCGAAAATTCGAATTCGAGTTTTCGACGGGAGAGCACGTTTCAAGCATCCCTGATCACGAATCAAACATTTTTGAGGTGATGTCTGTGTGTGTGTATGTGTGTGTGTGTGTGTGTGTGTGTGTGTGAAAGTATGTGTGTGTGTGTGTCAGTGAGTCTGTGGAGACGATAACTGACGAACGAATGGACCGATTCGAACCAAATTTGGTACAAAAATCACAATCCGTAAACACTGGAAGCCTATTGTTTTTATACGTAATCGAATGTTCAGAACCCCCCTAAATTTTCGAATGAAATTTTGAAAAAATCGTCAAAAAATCAAAACCGCTAATAAAGTTACGCAAATAGACATTTCTTATGTAATTTTTCATTAGAAAACGATTGGCAAAAATTTTAGAACGCTAACATGAACCATTCTCGAGATATTGTGCATTTTTCAAAAAAATTATGAAAAAGTCACATAAAAAAAAAAATTCCTATTGAGAAACATGTTCACTTTTCATATGTAATACCATGCGATAAATTGAGTGACATCATTCTCGTGGATCTAGCTCGTTCCATTCATGAAAAAATATACTTTGAATAATACTCTTGTATTTGAACGCCAATAGTCATTTATCTGCTGTAAGAATAACTTTTTTCTTAGTGCATAACGCTTGGCGAGATTTTGGCGACGAATTTGGCGGAATGTCGCCAACTTGGCGACTTTTTTGAAATGTTGCCAAATTAATGAAAATCTCGCCAAATGGATAAAAATGATGCTAAATCAATGAAAATGACGACTAATTGTCGAAAATTCAATATCTTGGAAAGAATATTAGTATCTACTATAAGAAAAACCTATTTTTTTACTGCAAAAGTAGTAAATTCATTACATTATATAAGGAAAGTCATGTGTTGCCCACATCAGATTTTTTTTGTTGAAAAAGTTTCTGATCACCCGGTATAGAAAATTTCCTAGTGTCAATGACTAGTGCCTTCATAAAGATAAATGTTTATTAAAGGATCCCCTTATGTAGCTGACGTCTTTAATTCGTGTAGACATTTGTTAATCTTATTGTAATAATAAAAAATGTCAAATATATTCTAATTAACATATATACATTGAAATTTATTATTAAACATTGTATCTTATTTTGTAATTTAAATGCTTCTTATAATCATTTTTAAACGTCCATATGAAGCGCATATCTTTTAAAAATTGATTAGTACCATCACAATAAAATAAGTAATACATGATACTCTAATTAACATTTGCAATATCGTCTTAAATGTAAAGTTTTTAGTGGTAAAAAAATTCCATCTTCTACTATGTTTTAACCTATATACAAAATACAAACCAATATAAAATTTTCATTTAACTTGAAAATCTATCAAAAATTTGCTTTGAAACATTCATTTCTTAGGATTAATTAAAGAGCTTAGATAATGACTGATATAATTGCAACATTAAATTCTAGAATGTGTTAAGGAACTGACTCAGGATTTCCACTCTCCTTTACTGGCGATGTCATTTCAAATTCAAAAATTTGCATTTTCCTTGAAGCATCTATTTCTCAGAATCTGCTATAGATATTGCTTAGATGATGACTTATACGGACTCAGCATCAAATTTTGCAGAGGCTATGGGGACTCACTAAAGATTTCCAAGTCCGGATTTTTTCCCCTTCCGTTTCAAAAAATGTCTTTAAGACATCTATTTACTCAGATTGGCTATAGATATAGCTTAGATGATGACTGATATGGATTCAGCTTCGAAGTAGGGGTCACTAAGGATTTCCATTAGAAAATGACATTTCTATTTTTTATTATTATTTTTTATTATTATTATTA
This sequence comes from Amaurobius ferox, assembly GCA_951213105.1. NCBI lineage: Eukaryota > Metazoa > Arthropoda > Arachnida > Araneae > Amaurobiidae > Amaurobius > Amaurobius ferox. Next base: position 130,342,318 of record OX578146.1, on the reverse strand, counting down.
TTATTATTATTATTTTTGTTAAAACTCAGATTAATGCCTTATGGAAGATACAGCTTAAATAAAATGTGTATCTATGGGAAAGTCATGGGCTGACCGCATAATTTCTTTTTTCTATTTTCTTTCTTTAATAGCTGACAAATAAGAGATTTAAACTGAGAAAAAACCTCTGCAATTTTAAGAGATACATTGCTATCTTGTCACACACAAAATCCGTGCACCAACTAAAAACATTTCAGAAAGAAATACTTCTGGTAAGAAACACTTGTCTTTGGGAAACAATAAGGCAGGCAATAAATGTCACTGGTGACCAAATTAAGATCATATATCTTCTAGACTAGACAAACGTCTTTTGGGGTATAAATAGGGTATTTATTCAACACAGGACTAACAACATTTTTACAACATTTATTTTTATTGACTGTTGCATCCATTTTATCAAATACTATATGGATAAGAAAAGGTCAATATCTCTATCTTTCCATCACGTTTGACGGCACATTTGACGAAATATTTGATGCACTACCACCAACTTGTTAAAGTATAAAATATGCCACTAAATTAGCGATAATTTGATATCTCAAAAACTTTAGTTTCTAAAAAGACCCTGTCACTTTGAGTGAATTATTAATTTAATAAATTACTAATTCCCCTGGTTTACGAACAGTGAAATTAGCCGATTTAAAATACAACTAATTTCACTATTTGTACACCAGGAACTTTTTGTGAAGGATTGTTTTGAATTTGCTTTTTACTTTCCTTATATAAATAATGCATAAGGAAAGTATTGTGACGGGGTCGAAAATTCGAATTCGAGTTTTCGACGGGAGAGCACGTTTCAAGCATCTCTGATAACGAATCAAGCATTTTTGCAGTGATGTGTGTGTGTGTGTGTGTGTGTGTGTGTGTGTCAGTGAGTCTGTGGAGACGATAACTGACGAACTAATGGACCGATTTGAACGAAATTTGGTACAAAAATCACAATCCGTAAACACTGGAAGCCTATTGTTTTTATATGCAATCGAATGTTCAGAACCCTCCTAAATTTTAGAGTGAAATTTTGAAAAAATCGTCAAAAAATCAAAACCGCTCATAAAGTTACGCAAATAGACATTTCTTATGTAATTTTTCATTAAAAAACGATTGACATAAATTTTAGAACGTTAACATGAACCGTTCTCGAGATATTGCGCATTTTAAAAAAAATTATCAAAAAGTCTTATAAAATAAAATGAAAATATTTCCTATTGAGAAACATGTTCACTTTTCATATGTAATAGGATGCGATAAATTTGGCGACATCATTCTCGTGGATCTAGCTCGTTCCATTCATGAAGAAAGATAGTTTGAGTAATACTTTTGTATTTGAACGCCAATAGTTATTTATCTGCTATAAGAATAACTTATTTCTTCGTCCATAACGCTTGGCGAGATTTTGGCGACAAATTTGCGGAATGTCGCCACCTTAGCGACTTTTTCAAATGTTGCCAAATTAACGAAAATCTCGCCAAATGGATAAAAACGGCGCTAAATCAATGAAAATGACGACTCATTGAAGAAAATTCAATATCTTGGAAAGAATATAAGTATCTACTATAAGAATAACCCTTTTTTTAACTGTAAAAGTAGTAAATTCATTGCATTATATAAGGAAAGTCATGTGTTGCCCACATCAGATTTTTATTAGAGAGGTCATGCTGAAATTATATTTTGTAAATCACGCTTGGCAGCAGATTTGGCAAAATATTTGACGCAAAACTATTTTCAAGTAGGATAAACTCGTTTTACGATTGCGTGTGACTGCATATATATGTGTGTGAGGTTTGAACGCGATTGATGTAAGCATTGAAATTTTATTTGATTTAAGCACGAATTACCTACTGCTAAAAATTTTTCGTGTATAGATACATTTTGTATAAAACTAGATCTATATGGGATTTGAAGTCATTATGATTAGAGCTCAAATGATTCGAAATTTTAAGATTTTCGTAGCATTATTCCGTATAGAAAACAACAAGTATTCACAGAACAAAGAATCTAATATAATAATATATAGATGAAATCGATAATTTAAATTACGCTGTAGATTTCAATGGTATCAAACTACTTTATATTGGCATAGTTAAGCCAAATTACTCTATCAACGTAGTTAAGATGCTGCCAACTTAAAAAAAGAAATGTTTAAAGTATTTTCACAAGTATTGTAAAAGAAAAACTTAAGTTCGAAATTTGAAAAAATGACCATATCTTTTGTCATTTTGATTCTGACTGTGATGCACGTAAAACTAAACAGCATGTTTTGTATTCAAATGCCGATTTTTAAAACTGTTGATAAACTTGAGAATACAATTTACCAGATAAATTATATAAATTAAGTTAATTTGCGTGAAAATATATACGAATTTATTACCCTTTTTGTGCGCCCAAAACTATAATTTTATGTATGAACTTCACTACTATAATATTTTAGAATAATAATTGTTTATCAATAGGGAAAATAATAAACGCTCTAAATTTTGATTAACGTCTGTAATTGCACAAATTACAAAAACGTCTACATAAGTTCCAATTACAAAAAATATTTCTGAATATAATAAATTTCATGAAGATATGTCCATTAAACTTTGAGTACTCATATCTGCGACATCCAGAATGCACTGATTGGCATATGTCTTTCCAAAAGAGTTCGCAATGTATTCAGGAAGTTATAAAACATGCATTGCCGTCAATAGCTCGAATGAAAAACTGTTCGTGCAAGGAACACTTATTTTACAACTATAGGACTAAAGTATTTCTTGAAAATTAGAAATCATAAATTTTCATTCATAGATTTTATCTGACACCATTCTTTGAGGGACGCTTTCTTAAACTGTGGTACGTGGTACGTGTACCCTGCGGTACGAGAAAGGGTCAACATAAGTACTAGAGTGAATTTAAATTTCTACGCCAAGAAAATAGATCTTTATAATAGAAAAACTCATATAAGAGAAGGCAACGAAAAATTGCAAATACCTTCGAAGGCAAAAATTGCAAATACCTTCGGGGTGCAATTAAGGAAACAAAAATAGATGTGGGCAGCACATGACTTTCCCTGCAGACGCACGTTCTCCTTATTTCTTCAATAATTCATTAAATTGAGTTTAATTGCACAAAATAACACCCATAAATATTTTAAATGACACTAAATTTGCACATTTTAATTTTCGTTTTCATTTGGTAACTGGACTTATTTTCAAATGCGGCGCAGCGAAAGTGATAGAAAAACGAAAGTATCTTTGGAACAGCTAGTTCTAGTGTAATGAATATTTCCTTTAGCTTTAAAAATTACGTATAAAATAAGCATTTAATTGATATATTTGAGCATACGTAGTTTTTTATTTTAAATTTTGACAATTTTTGCAGACCATTTCACAAAAAAAGGGCAGGTTATTTTTTTCCGAATCGTACCAAAATCTAATCAGCGCCAGGGTAACCCACAAGTGACTCATTTACCAAATTTTATGAAATTTGATATATTAGTTTTTTAACTGAAGTGGATACAAGCAATTTTTGCAGGCCATTTAGCAAAAAAAGACGGGTTCTTTTATCCCGAATCGTACCCAAAGCAAATCAGCACCAGGGTCGCCCACGTGACTTACCTACCAAATTTTATGAAATTTGGTCCATTAGTTTTTGAGTTAGAGTAGATACATATATTGCACAGACACACACACACACAGACGTCATGCTAAAAATAGTTCGTTCGTGTTCCAGAGGTCCTAAATGTGTAGAACAGTCGAAAACTCGAGTTGTGATTTTCAGCATGATTCCAATGCTTTCCCAATACATTACCAGGTATTGCAGGGAAATTAAAAATAATAAATAAACAATTACTGTGCATACTACAGCTTGAGAAAATTACTATCACATTTCTGTATTTTTCAATTAAAACTGGTAAATGAAAAATAAAATCCTTTTAAGTTTACTTTTTATACATATTTGATAGCACATTACGATGATAAATTTATTCTTCCAATCTGTTGCAATCCTGTTCACTAACTGCTCTTGCAATCTCCAAATAAATTAATGAAACATATGCTGCTGCTTAGCATAATACTTTAATAAAAACTTATTGGCGCCATATGATATAATTGTAACAAAGTACTTATGAAAGTTTTCATGAAATGACCAAATAATATTTTCGTACTAATGTCTTCCTTTAAACATTATTCTCAATTTTTTGAATCCAGAATTTAATGATCCGGTAAATGAAATTCAGATTTATGTAAATGATTTAAATTTAATTTCTAAAGTCATGTTTGACATTAATCTGCTGATGTTTATTATATGGAGAAACATGTTAATTCTAAATTTTGCAATTTATTTTTATGCATGCATTTAGGAACAATTTATAGAAGAACAAGTCATATATTTCGTAGGTAGTTATGAACATTCTTTAAGGGTTTGTAAATATACCATGGTAGTTTCTTAATTTTAAATAGTAAATAAATTATTACAAAAAGTAGTTTTTTTATCTCCTTCCCTACATAACAGTGGCGCAAGGAAAAGCAAAACATAAATTTCAATCGTGCACGAAATTGAACCCAATTGAGTATGTAAGCAGACTCAATTCTATAGAATACTATACAAATTGTATTATTCAAAATTGATACTATGCAAAATTGTTAAGAGAAATAAGGGAGTAGACAGATGAAAGAGTTTAATCAATTTTACATAATATCAATTTTAGATAATGTTACAATTTATACAGAATTGTGTAAAGTACCTAGCTGCCCCAACCAGGAATCGAACCCTATATCTCCGAACTGGCCAGCCGACACGCTACCGTTGAGCTATTGGGGCGAAATTGCAAGCTCTTATCATGGAAGTGGACTCTGCATTCTCCACCCTCTAATGTCAGATTGTCGGGCACCTGACAATCTGACCGACCACCTCCTGCTATTTATACCTCAGGTTAGCCTCTGAATACTACTATTTTTATCCAGGTTAGTACCCTGCTTGGTCGTTATCCTCTCAACTTTGAAATCGGCTCCCATTCTTCCAAAGTTCACTAAATCCATACTAATCATACTAGGATCACTTTCAAACCTCCGACATCTTTTTACTAACCTACAGGGTTGATTTGTTCGGGTGTCATTCTAAAGAACCTTGCTGCCCCAACAGGGAATCGAACCCTGAATCTCCCAACTAGTCTGCTGACGCTCTACCGTTGAGCTATTGGGACGAAATTGCAAGCTCTTATCGTCGAAGTAGGCTCTGCAATTGCTTTGAATTGAATCTGCCTACCCCCTGAATTTAGTTCAATTTCGTGTGTGATTAAAATGTAGTTTCTACTTTTCCATGTACCTCTGTTGAGTAAGGAGAAGACATTAAAATAATTGTTTTTCTCATATTTTTTTTTTTTAGTTTTCAGTTTTTAATGCAATTTACGTGCAAACCTATGTAGTATTTATTATACATGAATCGATGCGTTAGAACCAAGAAAACACTTCATCTAAAGACATTGAACTGTAATTCATGTAAAGGAAATGCCAGGGGAAAAACATGGTCACGACGTCCGTAAATACCTCAACGCAATGACGTGAAAATTGACAGATAAAACTGTTCAGAGATATGAAACTGCGTGCCGACTTTCAGTCTGCTGCTGCGTGCTCGAGAGCCTAGAACGAGACCATAAAACATAACGAGCACAAATGGCGTAACAACGTAATGACGTGAAACCTTTTTAGATGAAAGTATTTCGTGCCGAGTTTGAGTTCTCTACATGCATTGAGAACCGAGAACGAACCCATAAAAGATGACGTACGTAAATGACGTAAGAACGTAACAGGATGATGTGAAAATTTGATAGACAAAAATATTTGGATAGATGAAACTGAGTGGTGCGTTTCAACTCTGTACGTACTCTGAAAGCCGATAAAGAGCAAGTAGAAGATGATGAACGAAGAGTCAAAAGGAGTCCACATGAAGTTAATAATATATGTAGTAAATTGGGGAAAATGTTAATGTAAAATAATCCTTGTCGGGGGTATACTCCCATTGCAGACAACAACATTTCTTGACGGGTTTTGCGCGTAATATTTAGTCGACACCACAGAAGAGGCGATATCTACAGCGGCACAATTAAGATTTGCTATGTGCCAGAATTTTGCGCCTTCTATACGCAATGCTTACTTTAGAAACATCACTGTTGGCTTCTGTGACTATATGTATAAGTCGATATCTAAAGTGGAACAATTAAAATTTGCTATGAGCCTCAATTTTGAGGCATTCTATCGCGTAATTCTAACTTTGGAAACCTCACTGTAGCCTTCTGTAACTATGAATCGGACTGTTACAGCCTACTATATCTGGAGAGTATATAAAAGTTCAGTTTTGAAGAAGCTTGAAGGTGGGGCACATGGTTAGGACTTAATTCCCTAGGGGATTGCAAAAATTGCGACTTATGGAAAGTTTTTTCGATGCAATTACATATATCGGCAACTTCATGCTGACGAGAATGTCGATATTTGTAATGGGAGCAAACTTTTTGGACGCGTTCTACAGGTGACTTCTGGGACTACGAAGAGTTTTTCAGTTAAAAGTTAATATTCTGGTAAAACTGCGTTAAAACCAAACACATTCTGATTTAAAATAGTTCCGCCTGATAAAGGAATTTTTTTTTGCTTTTGCCTAGTATGTGCGGACGATGTAAAGAAAAAATTCCAGTAGAATTTAAATTTTAAACAGCCGTTACTCATACAAAATTTTAAATGTATAGTCCCTTTCTTTACATTTCTCTTGCATATTTCTCTATAGGGATCTATGTGAAAGGATCATAACACCACGCACTCGGCTGATAGAGAAAATACATGAGTATATTGCAGACCCGCAATAACAGCGCAGACAGCAAAATGTTGCTTATAACTTTCTAATACCTCCCTGAAGGAAACCATGTATGATGTATTCAAGGAAGTAATTTGAAAGTTATAATCCTACAAGCGGCAGTTTTATTATGAAAGTGTTACGTGTATTAAACACGTATATCTATCATTAAGATGGATATCGCAGCCAATTGGACAATTACAAATTTCGCACGGTTTTCTTTCTTTTACCTGATACATTCCCAGCTAAGTTCAAATTATGAAATGTCCCATATACTGCATACCATTATTATTATTCCCGGAATGATTATTGTTTTCCCTTAAGAAACAATGCTATGAAAATCTTGTACTTCGTTATAAAGATGCAAATTACTAAAAATTCTATGCAAGTTCTAATTTCCGCATTATCTCCACAGATAAATCTTTTGGCGAAAGTAACATTGGTTCTTGAAATATTAAATCCACACACACACACACACATACATAAAACCATAAACAATAACTCACACATGCATAAACAATCACGCAAGCACATACACACACGGACATAAACAATCACGCAAGCACACACATACACAAGGACATAAACAATCACTCACACACACATACACACAGACAATCATGCACATACATATACACACACACACACAATCACAAATACAAGCACGCACAGGAGGACATACTTCCAAAAATGTTCAAACTGGACATAGGCGGTCTTATAACGTGGTTATCGGTCAAAATTTCAAATTTCAAATGTTTCGAAAAAAATACAAAGCAATTCTTTTCTATACAATTGTATGAGACAGTAAATATTATAACTTTTAATGAATCCTTTTGGGTAATTAGTGAAATAATTTTCGCTCATAATTTTCATTTTCTCTAGTCTTGTTTTCACCTTCTAGTGCTTGCTTCCAAATCCACATTGAGTTCCATTTCCAGATATACTCATTTTAATTGTAGTTATTTACGACACAACCGTAATTTTTCATTCGGCTGATTGTGATCCTATACAGAAGGAAAACGAGTCTAGCGTTGTTTCGGACAGAAAGAATATATATCCAGGTAATTCTATATCCTTCTCGAATGGGCCTCACATTTTTTGGTTTCCAGAGAGAAATTTCTGCATGTTCAGGAAATGGCAGAGACAACCACCGCATTTAGTGACATTTATTGCCCCGTTTATTGCTCCGGGTTTGTGTATTTCTGGACATAAAATACTGCCATTGAAGAAGGTTAGAGGGAATTTGTTGTCTGTGGAGCTCATAAGGCATTTTTTATATACAATTTACCTGCACAATAAAATATTCTGTGGAATTTATTTCATTGAAAAAGAACATTTTCTGATTTGATGGCGTTATCTATAAGAAAACGCAAATTTTTCTAAGAAACCTTTGAAAAATAAATTTGCTACTTGGTTGCTAAGCAGGGGCTTAGTCAGGCAGGGGCTTAGTCAGGGCAGGGGCTTAGTCAGGTCCTAAGCAGGGGCTTAGTCAGTTTTTGTAGTGATGTGTAATTTCATCTAACATATCAGTCAAATTTTACATGAAAAATTATTTTTTGAAATATTTGTATAAAATACTTCGCTTTGTTTGGAATACAAATTAGACTTTTTTTGTTTAGCTGACATAGTGATGATCATGTCAGCTATTGATGATTTTAATGATGATCATTCCTATTGTTACCAACATGTAAAACGCCATCACTGGAGGCTCTTTAAGACCCCATAAGGAAATAGACACTTTAGAGGCAGCAATTCCAATTACGTAAATATGGGATTGCCATACATTAACTTTCGGGGCAAGTTTTCCATATTTGGCAATTTGGCGATGTATAGCTAACTGAGCGACTTTTAGAATGTACTAATATTGAATATTTTTGGAGATGCGAGCCGTCTAGAAATTTCTACGGAGAGTATATAAAAGAAGTCTTCGCTCAGTTAAAAGTAGTTGAAACGATTATAAAATACGTCAGTATTTTGAGAATAGTATCCGCTATTTTGTAAATTAGATGAGCAATTATTTGCTGTGTTATTGGATCTATTATTGGTTTTATTGGTTTAGTGATATTGTTTAGTAATCTTATTTAGTGATCTTTTTTAGTAATCTTCTAGTTATCAAGCTATTCGCAGGAAATTGTTCCTGTTTGCGCTTATGAGGGTTTTTAAATAAAAGCGTTAGTTATCCAGAAATTTGGACTCATTTTTGCATTTTCAGAGTACACCCACGATTCCATAGGATGATACATCGTAATGAAATGCTGGAATTTCTGGAAACTTGGCAAGCGATTATGGCTCACCTAACTCGAAAAACGATGCTGGAAAAGTTAATGGAAATGGTGATTTTAATGAAAGTCTGACAATAAGAGCTGTGGAAAGCCAAACAGGAGGCTATAATGGAGAACATAAAGACATTGCAAGCCAGACAAGAAGCTATAGAGATTGAAATAAAAAGTTCGAGATATTAAACTTTATAAATTGGTTTGTTTGTTAGAGGGTCTAGAAGAGCGCAAATGGATTGCGTTATGTTAGGGGTTGGTATAGTATGTACACTCATGCCCAACAGTTAAGTAACAAAAGGAAACATTGGCATATTTGGCTATAGAAACACCGTATATACATACAAATTGGGTACATGATAGGCACACGTACGCGAAACCCAGCTCGTTGAAAACAGTTTGCATACTAACAGTTTTTACAAGGAAACGTATTAGGCATAAAAACAGGCCTGTTTTGTGCAGAACCTGTATCTAGAAACAGCGCCGCGAGGATCCGTAAGTGGACATACAAGGCCCACATTTGCTCAGGATAACTGTTTTCTGTGTCTGCAAGCACGGCAGGTCACGGTTACAGGTCAATCACTGCATATCAGCTTGCTTCCGATCTTGAAGCGTCGGCAGGAATAACGGTAATTCGGCAGACTGTTTTTAGACGGATACATGCAGGTCAGCTGTATGCGAGCCGACCAGTGACGCTTTCGACCCCACTGACGCCCTCTCACAGAGGCGCCCGCAACTTAACTCGAGATTATCTCAACAGGACTCCACAACAATGAGGTACTGTGTTCTTCACAGATGAGTCACGGTTTTGTGTAGAGAGTGATTCTCGACGGTTATTGGTCAGGAGAATGCCTGGAGCTCACTATCACGCCAGTAACATCCGTGAAATGCAAGCATATACACGTAGGCGGCGCCAGGCTTTCGCAATTGGGGGGTGAATATGCAACTGGGGGGCTGATCTCATATTTATAAAATAAAATAAAATAAATAAAATAAAATAAAGTAAATAAAATAACGACTTTGGAAGTAAAGAGAGAGAAACTGAAAATTGTTGGAATAAGGGACAGTTGTTAAGTAAAAAGTGGTGTTTGCGCAATTTGTAATGTTGAGTGCTGAAGCACCCCTAGTATCCCCCGTAGCGCTTTCTATTCATACACAGGCGATGATTTGATGGTTTGGGCAGGGATTTTTAACAGTCCCCGCACTCATCTCTACATCTCCCCTCGCGGTACTGTGATTGTAATGCGGTATACAGATGACATCCTTGCTGAATAGATTCGCCCATTTCTTGCGGCGGTGGATTATGATGCCATTTTTTTATGAACGATAACGCGCAAGTTCACAGGGCTGACGTTGTCGGTCAGTACTTATAATCGCAAACACTGCTTCGTCTGGAAAGTGCATCGATATCACCCGACTTGAATTCCATCGAGCATGTATGGGACGTGCTTGGGAGATGTTTAAGTTATCTCCATGGCCCTTCCCAGGACCTTTACGAGTTAAGAACACATCTGATCCGTGAATGTGTACACATAATCAAAACCACCATAGACAATCTTATTCTTGATATCAATCAACGCGGTAAGGCATATGTTTCCAGCAGATCTCGTCACATTCCGTTTTGACAGACCTCCATCAATGGACTGTTTTTGTCGCCCAAAATTCGATGTTCTTATTTATCCCTATTATTTAATTATTGATTGCTGATTTTCTTTGAATTTTCCCCACACTAGTGTCTTTAATTATTCCTCATGATCTATGAAAGTTTCAATGAATTCGAATAAAAAAATTTCTTTTTAACCGTTTTTGTGTTTCACTTTGTTGCTTAAATTTTGGACATGGATGAATGTTTTGATAGTGAGTCATGGTAGAAATATTAATATTGAATAAAATGGATTTATGACCCGCATTTGTTTGTGGATATTAGGAGCGGATGGGAGGGTCGACGGGAATGGATGTCTGCCGGTTCCTGTTTCTTCTGCATGGTTTTAGTGTACTTAGACGGGCGAAGAGCAGACTTTGCTGGTTGAAGATAATTGTTGATGCGATACGCATCAAAAGCTATAAAGCTATTGGATCGATACAAAGTAAGCAAGACTGCCGGCATGAGGCGCTAAAGGACGCATTGCATAGAGGGCTGTATGCTATGAAGAAAGGTCAATGACTTGTAACATAGGGTATGTGAGGAATCTATTATTTATTATAATGTTATTCTTATTCTACTTTTCCTGATTTTAATTTATGTCCTAAACTTCTCAACTTTCATTTCGAAGAATCGCATACTCATGATTGGCCAGATTTATAAAAAGGGCAGACTTTAGAATGACGGCTCTGCCATTCTACCAAGTTCGCACGCGTGTGTGTTCGGATCGTCCATGAAAGGAAGCATTGAGTGAGAGTTATAGCCTGCAATCCTGTGAGTATATATATTGTGTCGTAATTTGGTTATCATAGGTTCAGATTGAAGTCAGTTTGGTAATAAGTTAGATTTGAATTTGATAGTTGATTAGTACATCTCGGGTAGAATTTTTAATGCTAGCGCTGTAAATAATTTGCATATAGATTTGTGATATATGTATATGTGTGTGTGTGTCTGTGTGTGTGTTTTGGTAGAATTTGTAATGCTAGCGTTGTAAATAATTTGTATATAGATTCATGATGTATATAATATATGTATGTATGTGTGTGTGTGTGTATGTTTTTGAGTTCCCAGCAAAGCTGGCTGTAAATAAAGTTGTTTATTTGTTAGATGTCATGATTCCTTCATAGAACACTAGTCATTAAGTTATGGGAAATTTAATTTAGAGTAAAGTAAATTGTAATGGTGCATACAAAATTCATGACCTTGGGTTGAAGTGGAATAGTACTTTATACGTATGGTAGAATGGCCTGAAACATTTTCTGCATAGGGACCGTGAATTCTGTCGGCGGCACTGACAGTAAATATTGTGCACAAGTATATGGATACAATAACTTCAATATGCATCTTTAGTTCATGAACAGATAGATCCATATAGTTGTCTATCGATATCCTCTTCAGTAATTCAAATACTGACACTCCCCCTTCTATTTAAATATAAGTATTTTAAATACGGAATAATAAAAGGTGACTTATTTTGTGAACCTGAAACTCTAATCTTATACGATCGCGCAGCCGACCTGTGCAGAGTCCACTTCCATAGTAAGAGCTTGCAATTTCGTCCCAGTAGCTCAACGGTAGGGCGCCGGCTGGCCAGTTAGGAGACCTAGGGTTCAATTCCCGGTTGGGGCAGGAACGTTCTTTACAATGTCTGTCTGTGTGTCTCGCTGTTTGTTTGCCACTCGCGTAATGGAAAATCTAAGTGACCCACAACCATGAAATCTGGTACAGGGGTACCTCAACTGCCGAAAGAAGGCACCTTTTTGAGATTTTTTAAAATTCCAATTAGTGTTTCAGGTATTGTATATTTTGATGCTCCATTTTGTGCAATTTTCGCACAAACCACCGGTTTCATGGCGATCGGAAATATTATCGCAGATTTCCTAACTTGACACCATCGAAAAGATCGAAGAATTCTCTTCCACACAAATTTCGAACAGAATCTGTACTATAAATAGACGAATTTTCGTGAATTTTTTAACAATATATGTTTTTCTTGTTATAAACACGTACTTTTAAAATTGAGATATAATAAAAAATGATTGACGATCCGATCTTCATAATTTAACAGCAACTCCTTTAAATATTATAATCTGCTCTAAAAAAACACAATTTTAAAGCCATCAGTTCGTTAAATATAATTCGATTCCCGGTTGGGGCAGGCAGGCTCATTACACCTCTATTTTAATTTAATACTTCAAAATATTAAAATGCGTCTTTTGCGAACCGTGCGCGAGTTGCATTATGGGGTTTCGCTGACACTTATTTTTTGTTCATTTGCTATAAAGAAGGTGATTGCTAAAAATTTGATCGATATAATATATGTTATATATATCTATATAATATATGTTATATATATCTATATAATATATGTTATATATATGTTATATATATCGTAAGTTACTCTGTACAATGAAATTAATATATACGATTTCAAGTATTATAGCAGATGAAACAGAGAAAAAATAAATTTAAGCCTATTGAAATATTATGTACTCCCCTCTTCAAATTATTTTTTTTTATCTCCGTATATGTTTATCTATTAAGTTTCATTCTGTTTATGACAAAACATTACATTTTTTATCAACTTCAACAAATTTTAATTTGAGATAAAAAAATAATAACGAATACAAATTAATCAATAATTAATTCAATATTATAAATGCAGATTAATTAAGAATTTAAGCTCTTACTAAAGTTAAATTTCGCAAGAGCTCAATAAAAACTTTTGATTTTACACATGTTACGAACCGCCGCATCCATTCTTTTATTCCGAATTACAATTTTTAAAGCACTAATGGAAATCCTTTAACGCCTGTATTTGATTAATTTATTATAATCCTATTAATAAATTGTTACTGAAGCATTTTAAGAGATTTTGACATACATTTATAAAACATTTAGGACATTATTTCCCATTTTTAATATCGGAAATGTTCTCCTTAAAAATTTTTCATTCATTTGATTTTCTATTTCGTCTTTCTAAACTAAAAAGTAAAACTATTTCTAAAAAGTAAAACTATTGGAATGCGATGGGACAAAAAACAAAATCTTTTGGTTTTGGACAGATTTAAAAAAATTTGGATATGTTGAACAGGGTATTCATTTTTACTTCCACTGTATACATAGTATAAATGTATACAGAAAGTATTATGACGGGATCAAAAATCGGATTCGAATTTTTGACAGAAGAGTACGTTTAAAGCATCCTTGAAGTCGAATTGAACGTTTTTGAGGTGATGTTTGTGTGTATGTATTTTAATGTGGGTACGTATGTTAGTGTGTATATGTATGTTTTGTTAGTATATGCGTGCGGATGCGATATCTCATAAATGAATGAAACGTTTCGAAAATCATTTGGTACAATTATCACAATACTGGAACCTTTTTGATTTTAAATGCAATTGAATGCCCGGGAGACAAATGCGAAAGTCTCCCCTTGGTCCTATTTACCGGAAAATCAACAGGTCTCTCTTTAAAATGTATCTCTTATTGCAGATAATTCCATCCATTTAGCGGTTTCATGCTTATGGGCTCTACAGCACTGAACAGCCGATAACTGCAAAATCTGGAAAAGCTCGCTATATTTCACAACTTTGTGAATCTTTATGGCGATCAACCCATTTCGCCTTATCACTAAACCTGCTAAAGACTGAGCACATGCTTCACAAAAGCACCTTATATGTGGTTTCGGTAAGTACAAACTTGGCCACTGCAGCTTGAGTTCTATCTTTACAAATATGATGTGGGTAGCACGTGACTTTCCCTGCGAACTCAAATCCATTTTCTCTTTATTTCTTTAATAATTCATTAAACTGAGTTTAATTGCACAACATCACACTGAATTTGTACTTTAAATTCAATTTTTGTTTTTATTTGGTAACAGGGCATTTTTCAAAGACGGCGTAACAAGAATGCGAAAAAAAAATATCGAGAACGGTTAGTCCTAGAGTAATGGCGTTTGTCTTATTATTTTTCTCGACAAAAATTACATATCGAACAAACATTTAATTGATACATTTGAACGTACGTAGTATTATTTCGATTTTGGCAAATTTTGCAGAACATTTCGTAAAAAAGGCGGGTTCGTCTTTTCCGAATCGTACCAATATTTGGTCAGAACAAGGATGTCCCACAAGCAACTTATTTCACAAATTTTATGAAATGTGGTCAATTAGGTTTCTAGCTAGAGTGGATACATCACATTTTTGCGGATCATTACACAAAAAAAGGCAGGTTCTTCTATCCTAAATCGTACTAAAATCTAATCAACACTAGGGTCACACACAAGTGACTTATCTATAAAATTTTATGAAATTTGGTTCATTATAGGTTTTGAGTTAGAGTGGATGCATACATTGCACTGACAGAGACACAGACGCACACACAAAGACGTCACGATATCAATAGTCTCTTTCGTGTTCCAGATGTTTCAAAACGTGTAGATTCGTTGAAAACTCGATTCGCGATTTTCGATACGATTCCAATACTTTCCCTATACATTACAATGTATTGTAGGGGAGTAAAAATTAAGATGTCGGCTGAGTGGTCGGATGGAATTTTCTAGTCTAGATGTTTCTTAAAATTGTCGCACATAGTTTTCTTGAGGCCAATGCAGACATTTGCCATTCCATACTAACGAGAGCATAAAAAGTGCAAAACCAGTCTATGGATGCTGTTATAAGCAGTAGACGCACAATGCTAAATTTGTCAAAGCCTCCTAAATATCTTTTAGAAGTATAAAACCTGTTATTGTCACCCATTTCATTAATAGCACTAACTTTTATTTTAAATGCTAAATTTGTTCGAGAAACATCAGATCTAGAAACACAGACAGACATCGTTGAGCATTTTTTATTCACATTCAGGGCTGCGCAAAACGTGTAAATCATTCCAGACGCAGATGGCATATTTTTTAACCTCATCCTCATATTTCCCCCTTGCGTAAACCATGCATTGTAAGTAAAGTAGTAAAGAATAATATATCCAAATTTCATTCCCATACTACATTTAACCTTATGCGACATTACCATAAAATACGGAAAATGTCATTTTCATGGAACAGCACTGTTCAGCAGACCATAACTCAACTATTTTATGGGACTGTACTGATATATAGCTCCAGTGAAACCATAAAATCCTCGGGATTTTAAGAATGAATTCTCAAATGGAATCAACGTTGCACATATCGATGAATCAGCGCTGAATATTCTAGATATTATAAACTCTCTTATTCATCTTATGGGTGGAATAATACCTCTATTTAAAAGCATTTGTGTCAATGATGAAATTACTTGAGAGTATATGATGCGCCTAATGCATAATTTTCAATGTACAGGGCGTCTTGGAAAGTCTGCACCAGGGGAGATTTCTCGAGCTATCTCTTTTCTTTTACTTTCCCTGCAATATATGGTAATGTATAGGGAAAGTATTGGAATCATACCGAAAATCGCAACTCCAGTTTTCGACGGATCTACACGTTTCGAGACCACTAGAATACGAAAAACTATTTTTAGCGTGACGTCTGTGTGTATATAATAGAAATTTGTCTGCTGTCAATATACATCAAAATATCTCAAGAACAGTTAATTGCACATCCATAGAGTTCATTAAAATATTTTATGTTTTTTATTTTAACTTTATAATTATCTGCTTAATTTTAATTTAGTTTTCCTTGCGCAGGATGATATAGGAATAAATGTTCAGTGTTCTCTATGTGGTTCTCTAGTTATAGCTTAAAGAATATTAGAACACAAAAATTCCGCGATTTATAATTTAACACGTGTCAATTCCCACAATTCCCATGTGTATGCAAAATTTGGAGTTTCTACTTTAACAGTTTGAGTTGTGCAATTCACCCCTTAGTCGGACGGCCTCATTCAGTTGTGTGCTACACAGATACAAATGCGTGATCTGACTTTTGACCTATTAATGGACTTACTAGTGTCTGGCGAGGCGACTGTAACGTAGAGGAAAATTATCCAGAACCCCCCGTCCGCATTGCAAGGTAACAGTTTTTGCGGATGGGTTTTGTAATTATAATGCATTCGTCGGTATAAAACATCGATAATTGCAATAACAACTAAAAACTTGCTGTATGCCACAATTTCACGAAACTTTGCGAACCAATAAATTCAATCCTACCACCGTAGCCTGTTGTAAAGTTCTTCTAACCCTTTCGCGACGACGGAATTAGTCATCAGTACGCCACCAATAAATATGCCATCATAGTGAAGCATTTAGTGGATGACGAATGCAGTCGGCGCTGGTAGTGAAAGGATTAAAATCATGCTCTGGATACACTATTTTGGATCGGTAAAGTTTATACAAACACACACAAAAAAAGAGATGTTTCCAAAATTTGGATCACACTCCCATTGCAAACAACGTCGTGGAATGGATTCTACCACATTTTTAGTTGTGTTTGATGATATTATGTCTTATTCTTGCAGGATATGTTTCAAACGATTTTTTATACCGTTGTTTCGAGCATAGAGGACACATTTTCAATGACGTATGTCCTCGAACTGGGGAGGAAGACCGTTCCATTGCTTACAGTTATAAAGTCATCACATTTTTACACTATCTGCCGTATGTTTCGGATCATTGTTGGAATATAAATTTTCAACCCTAGGCATGCGGCCCTTTCTCTTGTCCCCCCAAACCCAACTTAATTGGACTTTGAGGGTTTTCTTGGGAATATATAAATTAACCATGTGGTTTATTATATCATCCATGAATAGAAGCTTCTCGATTCCTCTTGCAGAAATACTGTCCCACACAAACTCGTTTCCAATTTTATGTTTGACTGTTGGTGGCAAGAGATGTGGTCCGTTTCCTCTAAAGAGAGTAGAAACCATTACAATCAAAAATATTTTATTTTCCCTTATCACTAAAAGTTACTTTATTCCAACTAATTTGTTTTTTTAAAGCAAGTTTTAACAAACCCAAAATGCTTGTCTTTATTCTGCAAACTGATGGACGGCTTCTTTCTACCTACTCTACCGCTGTACACATCCGTTTGAATGGCATTACGTACGGACTGGGCACAAATACGCTTCAATACGGAATTGAAGCAACAAGTTCAACTGCACTTTCTTTTGAGTTTTGGATCCAACTTGTTTTCTTTCACAATTTCCCGTTTAATAAAATATACTCACGATGTCTTCCACGTCCATCAACGTCTCTAATATCAGTTTTAGTATTACAAAAGGTCTTTCATACGTTTTCAACAAAAACCATTAGGAATTTATATTATATAAATTGAATTTAAGACACTTTGGTGGCAGATAAAAATATTTTTCTGAAATATATTCTCAACTTTTTAACACTTTCCAACATAGTTGAAGAGGGTTTTTGACTTTGGCCATCCTGTCTGTCTGTTTGTCCGTTCGCACGATAACTGCCGTAAAAATAACATCATCAAAATGAAATTTTAGTATGTTGTGCAGAAGGTCTGTGGAAGATACGGGAATGTAAATGAATAATATCACCCAATTAGTTTTGGATTGAACACAGGTTGAAAAAGTAAAATACACTGAACCTTATGGAACATAACTCTTCAAACATTTTTTAAACGAAGTTAAAATTGACAAATTGCTTTTCAAATTTTAGGAACTATTATCCCATAAACTATTAAAAAAATTTTTGAGTAAAATATGTTCGGTAGTTTTTTAAATAACAATTAAATATTAATTACATTCATATTATATGAAGAGATCACGTGACCCACTTCAAAATAAAATATGGCATCCATCTTTTTCCCAGTGTCAAAATCGTGATTTTTAAAATTCTTTTAAACTTATATTTAGTGTTGAATTCGTCTTAAAACCGCTTTTTTTTTGCGTATTTTCTATGCATCTATAGTCTGTGCCAACGCAATTACAATATTTTTGACTACATAATCATCAAACTTTGATTATTTATACAGCGAAATCTATTTTAACGTATGCAGAATGTAAATAAATCAAGCTGCAAGATGAGTTATATAAGAATTGCAGAGTTTTTTTAACGCAAAATTATTTAGCGCTGGAGTCTGGAATATAGGTGATATAAATGGAATATTCATTGGTTTTACAAAGAAAAACAGACGATTTCATAACATTGTCTTTTTCGATGAAGTTCTAAGCATGGAGTTTGACAGTACTTCTACCTCCATGATTTTAATTTTAAGCAAAATAAATTATTGAAGTACTGTGATAATTTTAAAAATATCACCCCTAAATGTATCGAATTTTAGAGATGTTTAAATAAAATTGCATTGATGTTGGAAAGTGTTTCATAATCAATGCTTTAAGCTCGATTGTTTTTTCTTGCTTATATTTAAATTTGCTGAACTATTTTTTAAAATAGTATAAGTAATCTTATACGATTACTTAATATATTATTTTAATTTAATATGTAGCGTTTAATCAAATGTTTGGGTTTTTGCGCATTCTTATCAAAACTGCATATTTTATGTCTATTGTTTTAGATTTCCTAATTGAATGTGCAATTATATATATATATATATATATATATATATATATATATATATATATATATATATATATATATATATATATATATCCTTTGCACGTCACTATTTAAAAACTTTGGGTCACAAGCAGAAAATGTTGTTAACCACCGCACTAAACCTTTCATAATTTTAACAAAATGAATTCTCTTCTGAAACACGTAATAGAATTTTTTTTCTCTCCACCCAGCTCTTTAAATGTCCTCTGCTATTGACAGGTACTTGGAAGTTCAATTACTTTTGTGACAAGAAATAAAACAGGTTGTCCCCATATGTCGAGATTATATTTCAGAGCTTCTCGGGATTCCACTTCGCGAAATGGAAATGGAACTTCATATTTCTCCATCTCCGAGAAAGGATCGAAGTAAAAATAGTTATTCATCGAAACGTCGGAACTGAGAAACGTGCCAGTCACTCCAGTAGAGAGGGAAAAGTTTCTAAATTTGCTTTCAAATGGGAAAAGTTATTTGTCACCGAAGGAAGTAGAAACAGTTCAAAATCGGACTTCCGTGTGAAGGGTTCCTACAAAAGCCCACCGTTAACCTTGTGAGGAAAATCTACAGTGAAATAGCCATGTTCGATAGAATGAACGGGATGGCAACGCTCCTAGTGGAACATTAAAAAAAAATTAGGATAACGAATTCGGCAAAAAAGCGAGATAAACGAAAGAAGCCGATTGCAAAATTTGAGAACACTATATAATGAGTAAAAATCACATTAAAACTATTACATTAAGCAGTTATTCAATACAGTATAGTTGTTGAGGAATGGCTGTATTATTCACAAATTATATAATACTTACTTTAGATTGCCTAATTGGATATGGGTATATATATATATACACACACACACATATATATAAATTATATATGTATATGTATATACACATACACTAATGAATGAACATTTATCAACACTTATATGAATAAAACCTAATGTAGAGCCTGTTTAAAATACTCTTCATCAGAAACAATGCATGTTTGAATTCTGGAATGAATATAAACGCGAACTTTAGCACGTATTGAAGGCGTTATTGTATTAGAAGCCTTGATGATACGACCTTTTGAAATGCATTTATTCTTCATCAACCCAGATCTTCTGACCAGCCGAATGTGTAAGATATCGATTTGGTCGGGCGGAATAGTGCCACCCAATTTTTACCGGAACTCAGTGGAGGCGGCATCCACAGGGACCGTACCCTCCTTCCCTCACCACCAATCTCTCGGAAGGACTTACGGACCCACATATTTAACTTATACTTACTCCGCGTGAACACGGAGACAATTTGAACAGAGACGGGGGTCGAATTCGGGTCGTCCGAGTGCAATCCCTGCGCGCTAATCACTAGGCTGTCCCACCCCTAAATGTCATTTATTATATTTCATATATGCTTTTCTTTCGCCCTTTTCTACCCATTTTAAATGCTGTATACATTTTATATTGGTTAAATCGGATTTTATTGGCTTATATCGGCTAACTGGCTTTTTTTTCGAGTCTGTTATCCTATTCTTTTTAATCTCCGCTAGGGGAGCTGCGATCATTTTCATTCGATCAGACATGGTCACTTTAATGTAGCTATACCTAACATACATACTCATGGGTTTTTTCTTATAAGGTTATTGGGGTGTTTAAGCACTCTTCTAGAAACCCTGTATAGTGGGAGATTTAAAAACTCGGGATCCTAAATGAAAATATACTTACGTTCTCATTGTAGATAATAGCATACATGGATCTATTTTACACATATTACCGCGCTCTTGTCTTTGCGAAGCCCTCTATAGGTGGATTCTGTGAGCATTAACTTAGTCATGGCATCCTCGTGTAGCCTGCAGTGCCTGATTACCGAAAATTCAGAGTAAGTACATGCTTTCCTTCAAAAGATTCAAAAGGGCCCCCAAATTGCATCCCCAATTTACACTTTTTTTAAGTGCAAGTTATTTGTCAAATAATCATATTTGCACGATTTTTTAATGTAAGTTATTGGTCAAATAGTTAAGTTAAATAGTATCTTGCCAGTACAGGCAAACACAGAAATATTTTGGTTGTCTGAGTCCAAATGTGTATGGTCCATATTTCTTTTACATTTAAATATTAAACTGTTAACAGAAAAATGTAGCAGGGCAGGTGATATTTAAGTTAGAACTCATTTCAAAAGTGAACTGCACCACCCTTGATTAAATAATGAAATTAGTTCAGGAATTTTGGTTCAGAGAACCCGTTTAAGAAAATCAGTTTGTTGATGAGAACTGTTAGTAGACCAGAGGAATGCGGTAATAGAATTTTTCGAGCACTGATGAGTGCATTGTGAATTTCTAGGGCCATTCTCACAAAATCAAAATGGGACCCTCAAATTTGGCTGTGCTTCCCCTAAATAGATTGGTTAATCAGGCCTTGTACATGGATTTTACATAAATTACCGATCTCTTTGCAAACCGCTCTATAGGTCCTCTACAGGTCTTTTTGAACCCCTCTATAGGCTCTCTATAGGTCTTTGCGAACCCCTCTATAGGCCCTCTACAGGTCTTTGCGAACCCCTCTATAGGCCCTTTATAGGTCTTTGCGAACCCCTCTATAGGCCCTCTACAGGTCTTTGCGAACCCCTCTATAGGCCCTTTATAGGTCTTTGCGAACCCCTCTATAGGCCCTCTATAGGTCTTTGCGAACCCTTCTATAAGCCCTCTACAGGTCTTTTCGAACCCCTCTATAGGCCCTCTATAGGTCTTTGCGAACCCCTCTATAGACACTCTATAGGTCTTTGCGAGCTCCTCTATAGGCCCTTTATAGGTCTTTGTGAACCCCATCTATAAGGCCCTATACAGGTCTTTGCGAACCCCTCTATAAGCCCTTTACAGGTCTTTGCGAACCCCTCTATAGGCCCTCTACAGGTCTTTGCATACCCCTCTATAGGTCCTCTATAGGTCTTTGCGAACCCCTCTATTGATCTTTGCGAACATCTTTACATGTCTTTGCAAACCCCTCTATAGTCCCTCTATAGGTTTTTGCGAACCCCTCTATAGGCCCTCTATAGGTTTTTGCGAACCCCTCTATAGGCCCTCTATAGGTCTTTGCGAACCCCTCTATAGGCTCTCTACAGGTCTTTGTGAACCCCTCTGTAGGCCCTTTATAGGTCTTTGTGAACCTCTTAATAGGTCCTCTATAGGTCTTTGCAAACCCCTCTATAGGCCCTCTACAGGTCTTTGCGAACCCCTCTATAGGCCCTCTACAGGTCTTTGCAAACCCATCTATAGGTCCTCTATAGGTCTTTGAAAACCCCTCTATAGGCCTTTGCGAACCCCTCTATAGGCCCTCTACAGGTCTTTGGAAACCCCTGTGTAGGTCCTCTATAGGTCTTTGCGAACCCCTCTATAGGGCTTTGCGAACCCCTCTATAGATCTTTGCCAACCCCTCTATAGGTATGTGCAAACTCCTCTATAGGCCCTCTATAGGTTTCTTTATGATAAAAAAAAAGAAACACAGCAACTATGACATCAAAACATAAAATTACCTGTGAATAAAAAGTTGCGAAATGTGACTTAAGCGGATCGTAGCCAAACGGAATATACAAAAAATGAAAATAAAAACCTAACAGGAAATGAAATAACTTTATCCGTGCTTCCAGTACAGTTATCGGCTGCTCTCCGCACAACGCTGAAATACGCAAAACTGGTCCACCCATTCTAGTTATCACATTAGGTATATTATCCTTGCCGAGCTTTGAAAACGTCCTTGAGAAAATTTTTGGGGCAAGTCCATTACATATTTCATTGAATTCTTTTATAAAGAAATAATACATTTATAGTGAATGACTTAAACTTTAATTCAAAATATGTTTCCGTAGATTAGAATTACTTGGATTTCTTTAAAATTATTTTTAATTTTGAATTATTTTAACCGCAGAAAGTAATCGTACTTTTGTTCATATGTTGCTGAAAGGCAATACATAACATTCCAATTTAGAGAACCTGAATCGAAATTCTTTTCAGCAAATAATAATTTCTATTAGAGGCCAAATCCTAACATAAAATTAACCTCATACTTCAATACGTGTTTTTCATTCAGAACAGACGAAAGAAATGTATTAGGGGACATTTGGATTAACTTCTTGTTAAAGCATAATAATTATTCAGTCTTTATTTAAATTCATGCACGAAATTACTTCCAGAATTTATGAAAAATTCTTTTATATTAAAAAAAAATCTATTTGAAAGAAATGAAAGTTGGAAAAATGTTCGTCGACGTAATAATACTGACTTGATTATCAAAGCCCACGATAAAAATCTTTTGGAAAATTCCAAATTAATGCAGATAAGGATATTTATAGCATTATTAATATTTTTTAAACAAAATGGAGACAGACGATCAAACTAAACCTTGTCCCTTACAAATCTGCTCGGTTTTCAATATCTCATAAATAATATATAAATGGTTTCCAAAAATTAACTTATTTAAACTTAAATAAAATTTTAATTGTAAACTAAGAGAAATTACTTATTTAAAGAGATATAAATGTATTGGGTACATAACCTCAAGATGTTTATTTAATGCCCGACTTCGGGTTTTTAGTTTTAATGGTACTTAAATTCATTTTACTAAACATGGAATGTACGTCACATTTTACTGGTAAAATTTACTAATACAAAATATTTATCATATATATTGTCAAAACATCAGTTTTTATAACATACCCATAATTACATAAAAGTTTTTGAATGTTTATAAGTGAATAATATATCACCTTTGAGAAGAAAAACAGAAACATTGCTTACAAGTATTTTCCTATTAACAAGATGAATTTTGTCCAATAATAGGTTGATGGCAGTCTACCTCGTGTAAGATTTTGCAGTCCAATAAAACGCAGCAATAATTATACCACAGTAAACCACAATAAATTCGCTCGTTATTTACAGAAAAATGTAAACATCGAACTTTCTTAAATCACAGCCGCCAGAAACTGATGTGATCGTGATAGAATTCCCCACTGTTCGGTACAAAATATATCTTTTGCCAGAAAACACTTCCTCCGTAAATTGCCGATCCCTGAAGAAATTAGTTACGATGCACACCAAAAATGACCGATTTCAGATGATTAGTTCTCATGTGAATACAGTTTTGCTCCTATCTTGTACAAAGTTTTGGCCAATCTTTTTTATTCGTTGTTTTCTTTCTTACAAATTTCTGCATATTTCCCTCTTTTACTTTCCCTGCAATACCTGGTAATGTATACGAAAATTATTGGAATCATGTCGAAAATCGAAACTCGAGTTTTCGACTGATCTACATGTTACGAACACCTCAGTATATAAAAAATAGGTATATACTCTCTCTCACTTTCTCTCTTCCCTTCCTCTCCCTCTCTCTCTATGTGGGTGTATGTGTGTGTGTGTGTGTGTGTCTGTCTGTCTGTCTGGGCAATGTATGTATCACTATAACTTAAAAACTGACCAAATTTCATAAAATTTTATAGGTATGTAAACCACTTGTGGATGACCCTGGTGCTGATTAAAATTTGGTACGATTCAGGAAAAAAGTACCTGTCATTTTTGGCAAAATGTCCCACAAAACATATATGTATCCACTCTAGCTAAAAAACTAATTGACAAAACTTCACAAAATTTGGTAGTTTAGTGTTGAACCGTAATTATAACGACACTTGTGGGTTACTATGGTGCTTATTATATGTTGGTATGATTCAAGAAAAACCAACTTGCCCTTTTCGCGAAATGGCCTCCCGAAATTCATCAATGTCTAGGAAAAGCCAAGCCAAGACGCATGCTTCCGGGGTACCTGCGTCTCAGACGCGTAACCCCACATCTCAAATAAAGCAATGTCCATTAGTTTGTGTGAAAAATAGCAATATGGATCTGGCTGTTGCACTCGTCTCTGATGAGGGTGCTGAGATTCAATAGACATGGTGATTGTAGATGGTGAAAATTCTTGTCATGGAAGGCTGAACTCGTAAGTAGGTACTGGAAAGGAAAGGGGCGGGGCAGGGCTAGGACCAATCAAAAAGATCGGTGGAGTTTACTTTGAGTTTTAAGGTAAAAGTAAAAAGTTTACAAGTTAACTAAGTTAAAAATAATAAGTTACTAAATAAATACAATTTAAATAAACATTTTAGATAAGATATATAATTTACAGATTTACTTTTTACAGTTTACATCTAGGAAAAGACTAGGTAGGTATGCTCAAATGTATCCATTTAATACTTATATCATACGAAAGTTTTGACGATGAAAATAATAAGACCAACCTCATTACTTTGGGACTAGCCGTTCTCGAGATATTGTAATTTTTTTATCCTTTTGTTACGCGGCCTTTGAAAATTCAATTATCAAGTGAGTTTAGTTATCAAATGAAAATAAAAATTGAATTAAAATGCAAATTCAGTGTCATTTGAAGTAATTATGCGTGTTATTTTGTACAATTAAACTCAATTTAATGAATGACTGATGAAATAAAGAGAAAATGATATCGAGTCTGTAGAGACACTCATGTACTACTCACATCAAATTTTTTATTTTATTATAATGTAAGATAATCTCCCTCGGAAAGGAGAATTTTTCTTGATTTATCATTACTGCTACCTGATGAATTCCCTATAGAAAAAGAAATTTGAGAAGGACAATATTAATAAATTTTACCGTTGTGAAAATTGGCACGCACAGAGATATCTTCATTTTTAACACTCTACAACGTAGTTGAAAATTGTTTATGATTTTGTTCATTCTGTCTGTCTGTCTGTCCGTTTGCACAATAACTGCGTAAAAATGGCTTTATCAAAATGAAATTTTAGTATGGTGTTCAGACGGTCTGTGGGACCTGTGGGAATATAAATGAATAATATCACCCAAGTAATTTTGGTTTGAACCCGGGTTAAAAAAATGAAATGCATTGAATCCCACGGGAACTAATTTTTCAAACATCTGTTAAGCTAAGTTAAAATTCACAAATTGCTTTGAAAATTTTAGAAAATATTCAAATTATTCCATAAAATATATAAAAACAATTTCAGCAAAATATGTTTGGTAGTTATTAAATAAAAATAAAAGTAATAATTACATCCATATTATATGAAGAAATCGCGTGACCCACTTCAAAATAAAATATGGCATCCATCTTGTGTCAAAATCGTGATTTTTAAAGTTCGTTTTAATTTATATTTGATGTTGTATCCGTCCTAAAATCGCTTTATTTTTACTGAATTTCTGTGCATCTCTATTCTAAAACAATGTAATTACAATATATTTGAGCTTAAATGATCATCAAACTTGAATTATTTTTACAACGAAGCCCAATTACGTATGTAAAATGTAAACAAATCACGCTGCAAAATGAGCCGTATAAGAATTGCTGAATTTTTTAACGCAAAATTATTTAGCTCTGGAGTCTGGAATATAAGTGATATGAATGAAATATTCATTGATCTTATATAGAGAAGCAGACGATTTTATAGCAGAAATTTGGATGAACTTTTAAGCATAAAATTAAAGTACTTTTACCTCCATGGTTTTAAGTTTTAAAGTAAAATAAATTATTGTAGTATTTTGATGAATAAAAGGAATGGAATAAAAGTGTATGAATGAAATATTATGGCTTTTATATAGAGAGCCAGGCGATTTATATTTCAATGACGTCATTTGAATAAAGCTCATTGTTTTTCGATGGAGTTTTAGGTTTTCAAATATAATAAATTTTTGTAGTATTGGGATAATTTTTAAAATATTACCGTTGAATATATCGCATTTTAGACACATGTTTAAATAAAATTGCATTGCTGTTGGAAAGTGTTTCATAATCAATGCTTTATGCATGATTGATCTTTCTTGTTTATATATTATATTGCAATGTCTGCATTATGAAATATATTTATAACGCCAGACATTCAGTAATAAATGTCACTGATGGTCATAATGTGTTGCTTATTATTCCTAACATTAAGCAGGCATTATGCTAACATGAAACTAGCATTACTAGAGCTATATAGTTTTATATATTTCTGCTTACTATCTGGGGATACAAAGTTTCTCGTTTGGTTTGTCGCAAAAAAGAGAGTATGCCGGAATTTTTTTACATTTTTCTGCTCTTTTATTTGTACGGCATTTTTACGGCTTTTCTGCTCTTTAGAGCATATGGAACATTTCAGCTCTAAAGTACCACTCTAAAATGAAAGACAGCCAAATAAGTTATTAAAAGTCATTTATTAAAATCGCCGTAGTATTCGCCACTGATGAAGGCCGTGAATCAAACTCGGGTCGTATGTGTGCAATCCCCGCGCTCTAATCACTGGGTTACTCCCCCATGATGAACATTGAAATTTGTTGTTGCTATTTTTAACGAAATTCATTGCTTACATTAATCTAGCCGAGTATATTGTAGTTTTTGAAAAGCAAAAATACATAAACCTTCAGCTGAGTCTGTGGACGAATATTAAAAAAAAAATCGATAATGGTCGATGGAAACGATTCAAATAAAAAATTGGTATTATAATTGTAATAGCAAACATAATCCTATTATTTGGTCATGTGAAATCTTTTGCTAATTTCCACACAGGCATATTGTATTCTACAACATGTAAGTCATGTCGAATTGCACCTTACAGAACGACCATGGAAAAATAAAATTGTTCTTAAACATTCAAAATCACATGATAGAAATTGCTTTGCTGTTGTTACAATTTCGCGGATACATTGAGATCCGTGCACCGCAAATATGGAACCCATGGTTTTGTGTTTTTTTTACCCTTTGTGAATGGGAAAATAAACATTTTGTTCAATTGCAGAAGGTAAGTTTTATTGCTTTAGTATTAAGATGAATCTGTACAGATATTGGATAGAAGACAATCCAAATAGTCAAAATACCCAACTTTGCAATAAACATGACCATAAATCTTCCCAACGACCCTATTAAACTGCTCGTAATTCTTTACAAAGGTATCAAACGAGTTTGCGGATAAGGAAAACGAATATTTTTTGTTGTTACTCTTGCTACAATGCATACGTATCGGTAAATATTGCAATATAACTTTATCCTAAAATCAACTTTAAGAGAATGTACAGTTTCAAAAATGATAAAGAAAATTGACTTTGACTTCATTTTAAGTATTTTACAGAACCTTCCTGTCCCAACCGGGAATCGAACCCTGGATCTCCAAACTGGCCAGCGGAAGCTCTACCGTTGAGCTATTGGGATGAAATTGCAAGATCTTATCGTCAAAGTGAACTCTGTATTCTACACCCTCTAATATTAGATTGGCGGACAACTGACAATCTGACTGACCACTTCCTGCTATTTTTATCTCAGGTTAGCCTCCTACTTCTACTATTTTTACCCAGGATAGTATCCTGTGTGGTCGTTATCCTCTCAATTTGAAATCGGCGATCAATCTTCCAGCGTTCACTGAATCCATGATAGTCGTACTGAGGTCACTTTAAGACATCTGACATCTTTGCACTAGCCTACAGGGTTGATTGGTTCGGACGTCATTGTAAAGAAACTTGCTGCCCCAACCGGGAATTAAACCCTGGATCTCCAAACTGGCCAGCGGAAGCTCTACCGTTGAGCTATTGGGATGAAATTGCAAGATCTTATCGAAGTGGACTCTGTATTCTACACCCTATAATATCAGATTGGCGGGCAACTGACAATCTGACTGACCATTTCCTTCTATTTTTATCTTAGGTTAGCCTCCTACTTCTACTATTTTTATCCAGGAGTGTATCATGTGTGGGCGTTATCCTCTCAATTTGAAATCGGCGTCCAATCTTCTAGCGTTCACTGAATCCATGATAGTCGTACTGAGGTCACTTTAAGAACTCCGACATCTTTGCACTAGCCTACAGGGTTGATTGGTTCGGGCGCCGTTAAAATGAACCGTGCTGCCCCAACCGGGAATCGAACTCTGGATCTCTAAACTGACCAGCCGACGCTCTGCAGTTGAACTACTGGGACGAAATTGCAAGCTCTTACAGTCGAATTGGACTGCAGTGTAATGATTATTGTATGGTTTGAGTTAATTTATTGATGACGATTGGCAACGGTTTCAAAACGTTTCTTATCGTAAACGCAACTTTATGGTTCAAGGAAATGAAGTTGATATATGTATCTTATAGTAGAATATGATATTAGAAATATAATCACTTGAATATATTTGTCACATTTTGAATTTTAAATGACGCGTTTGATACATGAATTGGAAGATAGTCTATACCAGGATTCTAATGAGATAATTTTTTTTTTCTGTTAGAACACCGCATATTGACGATTTTTATTTCACATTATTAATTGCCATTTTAGATAAAACAAAACAATTGGATTCCTTTTCAATGCTTGATTACTCTCATACTTATTGGGGAGGTATTGTCGCGAACGTTTTGGTATACTCGACAGAGAAGACAAAGTTTTGAAATCAAACACATTTATTAAACATGAAATAACAAGGCAGTTGATCGAAAATAGTGGAGTACAAGCATTTCTCGCAATAACTCAGAGTTACACTCGGTAGGGTGACCATTAAGAACACCCCTGGAGGAAGAGGAACCAAGAGAATACACATATTTTCTGATACATAAAATAAACACAATATTCCTCACATTATACTTGACATTTATATATCACATTTGTATACTTTGAACATATACGACATTTCCATATAACATCATCAATGACTCGATACTCACGAGGATTTGACAATTAACACTCTATTCGTTAGGTGGAAGACTAAATATATATAAAACTTTACCTCGTCTCTTTTAAATATAACATTTACAATTCTGTACCATGGGAAAGGATATCAGGATGGACTCTCGGCATAAACTCATCGAGATTCTTGCGCAGAACAAAATCCATAATGGTCGGGAAACTTGACTACACAACATCATGCTGGCGGAATTCGACATCTTGGTTGGTTACGGAGATTGGTTGATTCGTACCTTAGGACACAAGGAGGAGTCAGGCAAATACAAATCGCTGTAAAATGAGCTTTCCCTCTAGCCCTATTAGCGATTCAAGCCGACCAGTGAAAGAACCATTTTCTCTTTTCACAAGACTCATTATTCCATTACTACCAGGCTGATTCATTTAAAAACACGAGTGACTCATCTCTGAACCGAGCCAAACGACTCTACGCACAACTTGTCGAACTATGTTACATATTTTAATCACATCCTTCCACTTTCAAAATTAATCCACCTTTTCTTAAAATTCGCGATCATACGCGAATCGAACACACACGTCTACATTTTTCCACGACTCCTTCCACACTGCTTCCAAAATCCTTTTTCAAACGCGCGCGTGCGCAAAACCTGCAAGTTCCCAACTAGCGACTGAGAAGCGAAAATACAAAACTATTACTATTTTTCTGGAACATAAACACTTTTGCGATTTTAGAGTTCACTTCCCTTAAAAGTCAATGTAATTGAAAACATGTAGAAAAGACATTTACATTTCGAAATTGACACTTTCAATCACACAGAAATAAAACAATACTTTAATATACAATTTTAACACAGAGGTGTGAAAGCCTTATCACAGTATCTATAAATACATTAAAAGAATATTTCGACATAAGCGCTCGCATTATTTGTTGACTAGGCCTCGGTCAAGTGAGACGGCTGCTTTTCTACAATGAGCTGGCAGAAAAACGGTTTTGGATCTTGGAAGACAGATCTAAGCGATTTATATTGAACTTTCAAATTGTTTGATTCAAGAGAATTGGCGATGCAAGAAGGAATTAACTATGCTCAAAATATGAGTTAATTCGTTTTGGCTTTTTCAATCTCGTCACAATGCTTTTTAACACTTTACAACATAGTATTTGTAAAGTGTTTGTTCTCCACATAGTTGAAAAGTGTTTATGACTTTGTTCCTTCTGTCTGTCTGTCCGTTCAGACGATAACTGCCATAAAATTAGCTTTATCAAAATGAAATTTTAGTATGTTGTTAAGACGGTATGTGGGACATATGGGAATGTGAATGAATAATATCACCCAAGTAGTTTTAGATTGGACCCAGGTTGAAAAAATGAAATATATTGGACCGTATGGGACATGATTTTTCAAACACTTTTACCGTAGTTAAAAGTCACAAATTGTTTCGAAAATTTTAGAAAATATTCAAATTATCCCATAAAATATATAAAAAAATATTTCAGCAAAATATGTTCGGTAGTTTTTAAAATAAAAATTAAAATAATAATTATACTTATACAATATGAAGAGATCACGTGACCCACTTCAAAATAAAAAATGGCATCCACCTTTTTCTCCTAGTTTAAAAATCGTGATTTATAAAGTTCCTTTAAATTTATAGCGCTGCATCCATCCTAAAACCGCTTTATTTTTTAGTATTTTTTGTGCATCTATATTATGTGCCAACGCAATTACAATATTTTTGAGTTTAAATGATCATCAAACTTTGATTATTTCTACAACGAAGCCTAATTTTAATGGATGCATAATGTAAACAAGTGATTGCAAGATGAGCTGCACAAGAATTGCAGAATTTTTTTCACGCAAAATTACTTAGTCTGGAATAAAAGCGTATGAGTGAAATATTTACTGCTTTTACATAGAGAGCCAGACGGTTTATATTTCGATGACATCATTTGAATAAAGTTTAAAGTTCATGTTTTTCGATGAAGTTTTAAGTTTTCAAATATTATGAATTATTGTAGTACTGTATTTCTACAACGAAGCCTAATTTTAATGGATGCATAATGTAAACAAGTGATTGCCAGATGAGCTGCACAAGAATTGCAGAATTTTTTTCACGCAAAATTACTTAGTCTGGAATAAAAGCGTATGAGTGAAATATTTACTGCTTTTACATAGAGAGCCAGACGGTTTATATTTCGATGACATCATTTGAATAAAGTTTAAAGTTCATGTTTTTCGATGAAGTTTTAAGTTTTCAAATATTATGAATTATTGTAGTACTGTGATAATTTAAAATATATGAGAGCTGAATGTATCACATTTTAGAGACATTTAAATAAAATTACATTTCATTTGGAAAGTGTTACATAATCAACTCTTTATGCATGATTGATCTTTATTGTTATATTATACTACGCATTCAATTATAGTGCGAATATGAATATATACAACTGTGTTAAATAAGTTAAATATTACCACGTTCATATTATAACAGAATTAAATATTTTAGTTTTTACAAGTACCAAATTATTTAAAGCAACTCACCCTGATGAAATTAGCCCTTTTAACAATATATTTCTTCGATATATAGAATTTAATTTCCTTATTTCACAAAATGTGTGCCAAGGTAAAGTATCGTGTTGGGTTCAGAAATCACTTACCTTTATGGATTTATTTATTTGAATATCCCTCAATATGATTAATTTTCATCATTTGTCTGTCTGTATGTTTATAAGTCTGTGAGAAGATCAACTCTCGGATAAACTGAGCTGGTTATGAACTACAATGTTTGAAACAATATTTTTCGAAATTGAAAAAACGTTCGAAGAATGAATTTTCAACAATAGAACTAAGTGGATACTTGTGTTTAGAAGTTTACATTAACTTTTGAGATATTAGAAATTTAACTTTCAAGAGGAAACTGTAATAACTGTAGGAGGAGAAGAAAAGGATTTGTTTAAAATCTTGTGTATGCTTATTATAATCGCATCAACTAAAAGTTCATCGAAATAGATTCATAAAAACACTCTAAGTTGTATTATTGTTCTATCAAAATTTCGAAATTCCATATTCTGTAGCGAAAGTTATATGTTGGATACATCATAATATTGCCAATTGTTTCTGACGATAAAATATTGAAATACAATTTCAGCCGCTTATCCCTATAAGTCTTCTGGCGTCACATAGAAGAATGCGTAGAAAAGTTGGAAGGGTAGACCAATAAATAAATTCACAATAAAGATCTTTAAAAAACGTCATTTTTGTAGTTCAGTCTTCCGCCAGTAAGCCTGAGAAATGTATAACAATTTTTTACTTCACAATTCACATATCGGCGGATTTAAAATTATTTATGCTCCGTGCCCTTTTATACAATACATAAATACCCATGACTGGAATAAAGTATAAATTATGACTAAAATAAAATATAACATTGCGAGTTTTCGCTTCATATGTACTCCATATATTTCTCGTTAAACCCTTTCTTCAACACCGAACTTCTCAGTCCGTGTTCGTGTATTTTTA
Organism: Amaurobius ferox; assembly: GCA_951213105.1. Lineage (NCBI taxonomy): Eukaryota > Metazoa > Arthropoda > Arachnida > Araneae > Amaurobiidae > Amaurobius > Amaurobius ferox. The sequence continues at coordinate 130,308,856 of OX578146.1, read as the reverse complement.
TCATTCATATTTCTGCAGATTAAGAATTTTCAACCTTTGGAATAGGATTTGCGGATTCAAAGACCAAAAATATATTTTAGGACGAAAAATAAAAACCCCTTCCGTGAAGAAACGCCCTTTTTTATGCCGAGCTTTGCGAATACAAACCAAATATCACGATTGCATTCGAGGTTGTAGAAAGGTCAAAGCCGAGAAAAAATACCTGCGTATGTGAAATATTTTATGACGTGAATATGACTTGTTCGAATCTATTATATTTTAACTTTCTCATATGCTGTTGTATAAAGATTGTATTGTCTTCCACAAATTTTGTGAGATTTTGACAGATAAGCACGTTCCAAGACCCCCTGAGCAGAGATCGAGCTAGAATTTTTCCAGAAGAGTAAAAATACTCCCTGACTTGATTTGAAATAGTCTTTTGCTTTTCAGAGGAGTCATTTTTAAAAAATGTACAATTACCCTCAAATTTCCAGGTATTTATTAAATTTATTGTATTTTGTATAAAAGAAGAAATACACTGTACTCTTTATTTGTGTTAATGAACAAAATACATTGTATATCTATCTGATATAGCATAATTAATATACCTTATAAACATTATGAAATGAGTTTTAAAATGTTTAATTTGCGATTCTAAAAATTATTATTTTTTCTTTTTTGTTTACAAAATCAGTGCGTAGAAATAGGCATTACTTAATTTATAAAGCGCATTTGCTTATTTTATAGCGTGAAATACGCGTTTAGAGGCGTTATCTTCATCTCTGAGTCCTGAGAACCAACTTAAAACACTTTCTATAAAAATATATATAATTATTATTTAAAATAAAAATTCGCTACGTAATATGATGGAATTAGTGTGTGGAGGATCAGGAGAAAATAGTTTTCCCTTTCTTATGTATATTGTTACTACGCAGCCTCTGAAATTGCAGTTGTATACTTAGAACTATAGAAGGAAGAATTCGAGTTTCTTAGTAAACGGTTTTATGTAAAAGCACCAATAAGCTTAAACCGGAAGAATATGCAGCTATTAACAATCTAGCTGTCTACCAAGCTCACACAATTGCTTAGCACAAAGAAACAATTCAATGCTAAACTCACTCACTTACAAAATATTATATTCGATATACACTGACCTTGACACATATTACGTCAACTTAGCCTAACTGAGCGAATAACCCGCTTATACAAGGTAGGATCAAAAAGTTCGGAGACTGCTGATATCTCCAACCCTGATTGGAGGAGAAGGGAACTATTTTACCGTGGCGTAGAGGCACATGTGACGCGAGATGTGAAATAGAAGTAGCAGTTCCGCAGTGCAGGGTTTTTCCAGACAATGCGTGTCAGTGAATTGTAGTCGCTCACGTTCGTCGAAAACGGAAATGGCGTTTGAAGAACAACGTGCCAATATCAAATTCTGCCATCGTTTGGGGGAAATCGCCGATAGAAACATTGCAGCTGCTTTGCAATGTTTCTTTTTCTGTTTTCAAGTCTGTCCTCATAGAGATACGTGGGATTTCATATTTCGTCCAGCGAGCGTATGATTTCTTATTTTTATTCATTTCTTTGGCGCTTGACTCTGTCTGGTTATGACGTGGGCGTGCGATTACTTTGATTCAGAAATTGAATCTAATCCTAAGAATGCCTCCTGGTCAAGGATTCATAGATCCAATATTAAAGTTTCTCTTTTTATTTTAGGGGAGGAATATAGAAACTTCAGAATTGATATGAGGACGAGTGCGCTTCTCCTTGACGGTCGAACAATGGTTGGGTCGGTTAGACCTTTGTCTTTCCCCATGAAATAGGAGTGGAATGCCCAAATCTGTAGTTAATGGACATTGAGACGCCGGATGATTAATTATTATAATCTCTTGATGAACTGGAACCGAGGTAAAATTTCCTAAATGCATCTGAGCCAAATAAATGACTATTTCTAATGGGAAATATTGATCTAACTGTAATTTAATGAAGTATCTGTTTCCTAAAGTGATATTAGTGATTTAAGTATGGAAAATAAGTATTTGAATACATTTTGGTAAAAACGTTATATTGTGAAATTATATTTTATTGATGATGGCTCAAGATTATTGTCTAGAGAAATTGTTATTGTTAGTATGCATTATATTGTCCATTTTATCGCTGGTTATAATTACATATTATTTACTATCAACTTAAATAAATAACGTTTATAAGATCTAACTTGCCATCACTTTCCACAAGTATGCATATTTATGTGTTTATCCTCTTTTTGTAACTGAACGACCTATGTTTCACAGACGAGGGATTGTTATACCTGGGTTTTATGCGGATCTTCCTGTGAAGGAGGTAAATTGTATTAGGAGGAGGTACCATTTGAAGGAGGTACCATTGTATACAACATGTTTTCCTGTACTAAGTAGTACTGTGCATCCAGCTTATGTCACAGGCTCCTCTGCATTCTTTATTTCGTAATTTTAGTACCGATCTTCGGCCCTTATAAATTCCCCTGTGGCACAACTAAAACCATGAAGTGCATCAAACGTGTCTAAATGTAATTTAATAATAATATAAATATTTGTTCTTGTTTAGTCAGACATAGGGTCCATATTATGAATAAATAAAGGTAATTTCAATATTTTAAAGTGTAATGATTTGTTTTCGAAAACACTTAAAAATGTATCTGTCCGAGCGTGTGTTTTATATTGGGTGCCGCCAGTCAAGTTTATAAATTAACTTAAATCTAAAATCCCGTCAAATATATTGTATCAGTTTAAATTATATTCCGCCAAGCAATTTAGTAAAATAATGGGATATTTGATGTGAACGATACGACTAAAACCATTAAGTGCAGTACACGTGTCTAAATGTTCTGTAATAAATTTCATCTGGTAGGGAGACCCAGTTGAAATCGGATGTAAAACTAAAAGTGCTAGCTAGCTATAAATAGTTAGAGAGTCATTTGTAGCGCTTTGAAAGACTACAAACGAAACAAAATAGTCTGAAAAAAATCGAATAAACTTATTGAACTTTATTGGAGTTTTATTTTACAAAATGTTATTCAGGCTAAACCATTTTTGCTGCAAAAGACTGGAGCCGCCGCCGAATTTTTACAGTGGGATCAATTAAACTGTGGCTAATTATTAGCAAATTGTATATAAAATGAATAAATAAACGATTCTAAATGAATAAATGGAATTCTAAAGTAAGTTTTATTATAATAAATGAAGCATATGTATTGAATAAGTTACAATTTTTGGCTTAAAAACAAGTCAATATAATTATTAGCTAATTATTAGCAAATTGCATGTAGAATGCATAAATAAACGATTATAAATTAATAAATGGAATTCTAAAGTAAGTTTTATTATAATGAAGGAAGCAGATGTATTGAATAAGTTACTATTTGCGGCTTAACAAGTCAATGTAATTATTAGCTAATTATTAGCAAATTGCATATAAAATGAATAAATAAACGATTCTAAATTAATAAATGGAAATCTAAAGTAAGTTTTATTATAATAAATGAAGCATATGTATTGAATAAGTTACAATTTTTGGCTTAAAAACAAGTCAATATAATTATTAGATAATTATTAACAAATTGTATGTAGAATGAATAAATAAACGATCATAAATTAATAAATGGAATTCTAAAGTAAGTTTTATTATAATAAATGAAGCATATGTATTTAATAAGTTATTATTTTTGGCTTAAAAACAAGTCAATATAATTATTATCTAATTATTAGCAATTTGCATATGAAATGAATAAATAAACGATTCTAAATAAAAAAATGGAATTCTAAAGTAAGTTTTATTATAATAAATGAAGCATATGTATTGAATAAGTTACTATTTTTGGCTTAAAAACAAGTCAACATAATTTTTTCAGATAAAATAAGTTTTGAAAACACTGCTGAAATTTCACAAAATTCCGTTGTTATTCTTTAGAGCAGTTGTCTCCAAACTTTTTGATAGAATACCCCTATAATAAATATATCTATGCAAGATCTTTTAATCGCGTACCTCGGAAATATACTCGCGTATCCCTGTGGTAAATATCGATGCAAGATTTTTCTGATCGCGTATTTCGAAGACATACTCGCATACCCCTATGATAAATATCGCTGCAAGGTTTTTCTGATCGCGTACCCCGAAGTACTCCTATGGCAAATATCGATGAAGGATTTTTTTTTTAGTTCTAAATGGCGTTAGTTCTATTACGAAGCCTCTATATTAGAACAGGGTAAAAAATGTTTTGTTCTAAACGGCAGTAAAAAAGTAATATTCATGTAATCAATATTACTGTGTTCATGATCATGTCATCCAAAAATACAAGTTAATATTTGTTATGCCCTAGTTAACTTTCTTATTTTTTCTGTTAATATAAAACTTCGTAAAAAATATGAAAATGAAATACAGGGTCTTTATAATTAAAGTTCCACTTTGAAATGACCATAAAAGAAAAACTACTGGACAGAATGCTATCAAACTTGGTAATAGTTTACATAAGGTCATGGGATTTTATTTTCCGCAAAAAAAAAAGTTCAAAAGCTCACCGCCAGCGAAGAATGGCGCTATATGCAATATTGTTAAACGAAATAAGACATGAAGACAAATGTTTTGAATCATTTTTGTTTTGAATCATTAAAATGTTTTGAATCGTTTCTAAAACGCAACTGTTTGTGGGATTATGAAAAATCGCAATGGCTTGTAAATGGCTTACAGCAGGAGGAATGAAAATTAGAATTATGCAAATGCGCTTTACACGTCATTTGATTTTGCAGCTATGAAATTGAGGCTGCTCGTCAGAGCTCTCATTGTTACGAGTCGACGATGTCTGTAAACATGCAAGGCCGTGCTTTTCTCGTTAAGTGTCATTATGAATGCGATAGCAATGAACGGCGTGCTTTGCAAAAATATCGTACCGTTAGACGAGTACGTCGAGGGCCAATGACACTGCAGGGTTTGGGGAAAATTATGGCAAAATTTGAAGCCACTGGTCTGTTATATGTTGCACCTGGCCGGGGAAGGAAACCTGTTTCTGTGGAAACTGAGGAGGCTGTTGCATTAGCAGTAGAAGTAGCAACAATGGACAGCACACACGGGACATGCAGCGTAAGTGCTGTTGCACGTCGAATGGACTTACCATTGAATACGGTGTACAAAATCGTTCGTAAAGTGCTGCTGTATTACCCATACAAAATCAAACTTATTCAACAACTTGAATCTACCGATCCTGGTGTAAGAGAATCTTTCGCTTTGCAATTCCTTGCACGGATGAAGGTGGACGAACATTGGCCATGGAACATTTTGTGGACGGATGAGGCCCATTTTTACCTAAATGGGGATGTCAATACCCATAACTGCAGGATTTGGGCCAAAGAAATCTCTCATGTTTTCCACCCAGTTCCATTGCATTCTCCTACAGTCACTGTTTTGTGTGGTATGACAGCTAGTGTCATAATTGGACCATTTTTCTTTGAAGAGCAATCGACAGCTGGGCCCGTGACTAGCACTGTGACTTCTTCTCGCTTAGAGTCGATGCTAAGACGTTTCGTGATACCTGAACTTCAACAACGTGGCATTTTAGATACCGCGATTTTTATGCAGGACGGGGCTCCACCTCACATTGGTACATGTGTCAAACAGTTACTTAAGCAACATTTCGCGGATGACCGGATTGTAAGCCGACACTTCCCCATTTCTTGGCCATCCCGGTCACCAGACCTCAACCCCTGTGACTTCTGGCTATGAGGTTACCTCAAAGCCACTGTTTATGGTGATAACATAAACAACTTGGCGGAATTGAAAAATGCGATACACCAACATGTCCGTAACATTCCTCCTGATATGCTAAGAGCTATTGTTGAGAACGCAGTAATGCGATTTAACTTGATTTCAGAAAATGGTGGAAGCCACATTGAACATGATTTGTAACACATTTTAGAAACGATTAAAAACTTTTTAAACCGATGTCTTCATGTCTTATTTCGTTTAACAATATTGCATACAGTGCCATTCCCCGCTGGCGGTGAGTTTTTGAACTTTTTTTTTTGCGGAAAATAAAATCCCATGACCTCATGTAAACTATTATCAAGTTTGATAGTATTCTGTCCAGTAGTTTTCCTTTTATGGCCATTTCAAAGTGGAACTTTAGTTATAAAGACCCTTTATATTAAATGTTTTGCCGTATTTGGAATATCGACTCACATACACCCTGGGGTACCCAATTTGGAGACCATTGCTCTAGAGCACATGATTCTCAAAAGATAAATCTTGTGTTAAATATTCATCTTACATAATAAAAATATATATTTGTGTATCTGTAGTCGTTTGTAGCGGAGAATCAACGCATCGAACAGTGGCAATATTTGCTACAGAAGTGCTTCACGTCCCCGGGCATTGCACTTCGTCAAGAATCTTTTAAAATTAACATTGGTTTTCTTAGTTAATTTATGTTGAAGCATGAGTCTGAGCGATTTTTATACAAATCGGTTGCGTAGCGATCGGTAATATCTTAACAGAATTTCTAACTTGATGTCATCGGAAAGATCTAAGAACGTTCTTTATAACGATCTTTAAAATAATTGGATAATTCCTTCATATTTATTTATTTAGTTTTAATACATCAAAATATGTGTGTTTTTATTTGTTATTTCGCTGCATCCATCAACAAACGATTAACACATTTCTGTATTTTGTCAAATACTCGTATATGGGTGTATAGCTTTGCATTCTAATATATTTTTAATTACTCCATGTTCCGATTTTCTATTAATTTTCACTTAAATCCATAAAATAGATTTTTGATTCCCTTTTTTCTTCGGTGGACGGTTTTCGGTGGCAAATGCTGTCAGAAACTGGCCATTGGTAACATTTGTGCGCATGCACTGGAATTAACGGATTTGAATTGAGACGAAAGGTGGAAATAAATTTAGTTCAAAATAGACGATTTCAAAATATTGAGTGGTATTATCTGTATTTGTATTGGGCGGTGATTTAGGTCCCGTACAATGCCGGGTTGATTCTAGTTGATTATACATTTCATGCTATAAGTCAGAAATATATGTTAAAAAGGCAAATTGCGAGGTCTATATAAATTTTGGTTATTATTTCCCTCAGTTTCGTTGTATATTTATGTTGACTTCATATTAACAACTTGTGACTAGTTCGATTATGTAGAGCAATAGTCGAGCCAAGTAACATCTGCAGTCCTGCATGGCAACAGGATAACTTCCGGATCGTGAGTGAGAAAAAGGGGAGCTGCCTACAGTCCGGGTGGTAGTCTAGTTGATAGTTCTGCTGAAGTTCGATTGGAAGTGGGAAGTAGCTAAGAGTTGAATCGATATGTGAGCAAGAAGGGAGGAAACTGCACGTCCGTGGATCAGGCACTAGGATGATACCACTATAATCACAAGGATCTAATATCACTGTTTGGCTAATATTTTTGAATCTCATATCAAGGTTTAGATGTCCTAGGAATAAGTTGGGTAAGCATCGACGATTTATATTTCTTCCACTGATTACTAAAAATAGTATATCACCAGGTCCGTCAAAATGTATTAATGATCTGTATAATTAATGATGTTGTATTCATTAATGATATGCTGTATTCAATAATGGACCTGTGCAATACTGGCTGTTTTGTATTTGTCTATATTTAGTTACTCTGCCAGATGCTGTATTTTGAGTGAGTACACGATAAATGTATTTAATTAATCTGCATCAGTGTTTTATTGCCTCTGGCAGTAAAACCCTTTAGTAACCATTAGAACCAAGTTTAGAGTTATGTCAGTTTTACTTGACATATATATTCAACCACGCAACCAAAGTCACTATGTTCTTTAAAATAGAACCCGAACAGATCAGAATTCTACAATACACCAGATCATGATAGTAGCTCGACCAACTCTATTCAAGTTAAAAAAAAATGTACAGAATTTTAAAATGTAAATTCTTAATTTCACTTTGCCTTATATTAACCGATTGAAATTATAAATATATTTGCATGTGTTCATATGATATTCACTAATTTCCAAATTGTTAAATTCTATTCCGGAGAAAATCGAGATCTTCAAAGAACCGCAGTAAAATGAAGTAAATATTTTAAAGTCTTTTCGTTAGTTGGAAGAAAACTAAAACGAACCTAATTTGTTTTATCTCTATTTAATGCAAAATTTCCAAACTATTGGTATCCGGATTTTAATGATGAAATCATTTCCCTTCAGAATCAATTTAACCGAACAGTATTCTACAGAAGGAAAAATAAATGGAACATTTTTCTTTTGTTCATAGTCAGTCTTGCAGTCGGATTTAAATTAATCTAAAAGGACGATCATTAACTGTAACTGTAAGTGAAAAAGAAATAAATATAATTTGAATCCCTAGAAATTTAAAAATTGATTTTATTTTTATCTTTTTACCGGGAAATGCATAATGTAAAAACGATGTTAATTTTGTACCTGGTCTCTGTATTCAATGTTCAATAATGATTATCTACCGAATAAAACTTTCAGAATTTTATAAAATTCGAAGCTTGTTATAGATTTGCTTTTTCAGTAATGGGCATTAGCTTTATATTCGAAACTTTTAGTCAATCTGAAAGATCTTTTGTAATAATAATACTTTCAATTTGTTCTAATTTACCAGTTTTATTTTATTATAAAACGGTTTAAAATTGAGAGCAATTCAGATTAAAACATTCTGCAAATATTTTTTACAGGGTACACTCATCCCAGGCATGACTGAATTACTTTTTGCCTGGCTATGCGCATATGGCATCATGGGGAATATAAACACGCGCATTTTGTTCTGCGGCTCACAAAAGGAACCGAACTGTGACTATCATTCCCACCGACGTCACTAAAAGTCCTTAGACGTCACTGTGTCTAGTGTAGTGTTCAAAGCGTAATTTAAAATCTGAGCCAGTTGTGTATATTACCACTTCAAAATTAACAAACAATTTTTAACTGTAATAATACGAAAACGTTCTGCGTTTTGGCAACTCCTCTAAAAAATTACTCTGAACTTTAACATCACGAATGACGAAATTTAACCCTCATGACGTCAAGCTGAAAACTTTTTGATTCGTTGCCTGACTGACTGCCCAACTTTATTAAAGAACCTTGAATTCACCCTCATTGAATACCTTCGAAATTTGACTGCCCGTGTATATGTGTCCATGCCTGTTTGTGTATGTGAGGTGTGGATAAAGAAATGTATCTATACTCTGAAATATCGATATTTTGTGACCGATACTTTTCAGGCGATGTCGATACTTGTTAATATCGTTTTGCTGTTATAGGTAGATTACAGATGAAAGTAATGAAATTGGGAAAGATAACTAAATTTTGGCATATTTCACCTTGTTATAAGTATTCTCACAGTAGAAAAATTATTATGGATCTACTAAAATAATGTCGCTCCTTAAGCGCCAAAATTTTGAAAATGTCTACATTTTATTTTATTGCAAGATTAATACGGATTTTTTTAAATGCATATTATAACAACAAAGTTGCAAATGTGTAGAAAATAGGAAATTGCGATTTAGGCAGATTTATATGCTTTGTGCATTCTAAAACATTGATATATATATAGACATATATATATATATATATATATATATATAGAAATAGTTTATAGATTTAATCTATCTATTTCTTCAGAAACATACATTTTTGTGTTTGCTTCTACAAAAAACTTGGACATGATTTGATTTTTGTAGAGGTTAACAATTCATGATTTAGGCTTAGAGCCTCGTCCACGTGTAAGGCGTTTGTGCTTGATTTCGTTTGTTATACTTATATCGATTCCATACCTTTATATTTTTCATTGACTTGTTGATTCGATATTTATTTTATTTATTTTTTTTCCATTTGCTTGAGGATTAGTTGATTTTTACTTTTGTTTTGTAAGCCTGTTAGATAGTTGAATTTAGCTTAAGTTTTTCTTTTTTTGTTTCAATACCTTTTAATTTGGTTGATTTTCTGTAACTTGATAGCTTGTGTTTTGTATTTTTTATCCATTTGATTGATGATTTGCTGTATTATATTTTATTCTGTGGGTGTTTTTAAAAAGTTAGGTTTATCGTGTTACATCTTCTTACTTTTCGTTCATTGGATTTTCAAACTTCTATTATTATATATATATATATATATATATATATATATATATATATATATGTATTATATATATATATATATATATATATATGTATTATATATACATATATATATATATATATATATATATGTATATATATATATATGTATTTATGATCATTTACTATTTGTGTATGTTTAAAAGTCCAGAATTTTATCAATCAAAATTATCAAATTTCGAGCAATCCTCGCTTAGATGTAAAAATACATTCATGAAAAATATTTAAGGATTGCACATGACTTTCCTTATACACAGTAATGAATTTTTTTGATGTTTTTAGATCACATTATTTGGTTTTTCTCTTATGCGGACGTTAACCTGTACTACAAAATTAAAATTTAGAACATTAAGGGACTATATTAGTCAAATGTATTCATTTGTTTGTGCGCATTAATAACATATCAAAATATCATTAGTATTTATGTAATATCACATGAAGTAAGGGAAAAAATTTGGCGAACAAGTTGTGGTTGAAACACAAAACTATTACAATATATGAATTTCTTACGAATGGAAACTTTCAAAGAGAAAAACGATGTGAGGGATATTGTATAATATGGCATATGATGAAACTCATTTATTTAATGATACTTTATACTCCTTTAATTTTATATGAATTTTTGAAAATTTAATTGCCAAACCTTGCAATATTTTGGGAACGGCTTATTCCTATTGTCTAAAATAAGCACCGTTCGTTTTCTTATAACTTACGTATAAAATTATCGTTTATTTAGCATAATTGGCTGTCCTGATTTTCTTTTATGACATTTTTGTAAACAATTATTTCAAAAGTGGGGACTTTTGAATTTTTTCTCACATTTGGAATCAGTAAGGATCCAGTGCTCACAGGTGGAGATATTCGCGTTATGTAACGTCTCCACAGACTCACACAAACACACACAATGATACATACAACTCATAATGCATACATACTTACACATACACCTCATAAACGACTGATTAAACCTTTTGCTTACATTGGCGTCCATGGACCCCAATGCCTGCAAAGGGGGATCGAACTGTTTGGGATAGGATATGTCAGATACCTGTCTTTTTGAGAGGTTCTTCGTTAGGTATAGACGCTGTCCCACCCGTAAGCAAAAGGTTAGAGTTCAGGGATACTCTCACGGCAATCCGTCGAAAACCCAAATCCGAATTTTTTGACCCCGTCATAATATTTCCCCCATACATTATACTATGCATATAGGGAAAATAATAAAAAGCAATTTTTCCTCATAAAACCATAACTTTTAGATGAAGAATGCACGTCAAGATTTTGAATTTTCCAAAGTCTGGATCGAATGAGATCTGCCAATGGCCAAGAAATTTGTGAGAATCGTTTTTGGATAGATAAGTAAGTCAAAGTTATAGTCTTCCAACTATTTTTACTACTTCCCGATTTTCTCACTGCTGACACAAGGAAAAGAAAAGTCGCCTTTCAAGCATTGTCAGACTCCCGTATTTTATGGTTTCAGAAGTGCCGTACATCATGTCTGGCCCATAAAACACCCGAGGTAACTATCGAAAAGCCCCATATTTGCATATCAAGTCGTGCGTACAGGGCTGTAGAGAAAGATGGTGATGGGTCCAAATAGATTGTCAAACACTGACGGCAGAAGAATGTTTCTTGTTATGTGACACATTCTTACAAGCGCTGCTTCGCCCATTTTAATGCTGAAGGGTGGATCAGTCCAGTGGTTTGCAAACGGGGATTGCACTAGAGCGATCCGAATTCGATTCCCAGCTCGGCTCAAACTGTACCTGTGTTCACGCGGAGTACGTGCACGTTAAATTTGTGGGTCCGTAAGCACTTCTGAGGTGGTAGAAGATTGGTGGTACGGTCCCTGTGCATACAGCCCCCACTGGGTTCCAGTCTAAATTGGATGGCACTGTTCCGGCCGTCTAAATAAAAAACCTTACCCCTTCGGGTAGGTCAGACGGTCTATATCGAAGAAGAATGCTGAGGGGTGGGACAGTCTAATGATTAGCTTACGGGGATTCTACTCGGACGATTCAAGTTCAATTACCGAATCTGCCCAAACTGTCCCCGTGTTTATGCGAAGTACATGCACGTTTAATATTTGGGTCCGCAAGTCCTTCTGAGAGATTGGTGGTAAAAGAAGGAGGGTACGATCTCTGTAGATGCCGCCTCCCACTAGGTTCCGGTATAAATTGGGTGACACTGTTCCGGCCGTCCAAACAGATGCCCTACACATTCAGATAAGTCAGACGATCTGGGCTGAAAAACAATAAATACATTTCAAATGGTCGTATCATCAAGGCTTCTAATACGGTGTCGCCTTCAATACTTGCCAAAGTACTTATTTATATTCATTCCCGAATTCAAATGTGCATTGTCTCTGATGAAGAGTATTTTAAACAAGTTCTACATTAGGTTTTGTTCATATAAGTGTCGTTTATTGCTGTTCATATAAGTGCTGTTTATTGTTGTTCATATAAGTGTTGTTTATTATTGTTCATATAAGTGTTGTTTATTGTTGTTCATATAAGTGTTGTTTATTGTTGTTCATATAAGTGTTGTTTATTGTTACTCTGCCCAAACTGTCCCGTATTCACGTTAAATATGTGGGTTCCTAAGTCTATCTAAAAGGTTGGTGGTAGGAGAAGAAGGATGCTGTTGCTGCGGATGCCGTCGCCATAGGGTTCCGATTTAAATTGAATGCCACTGTCCCGACCATCCAAATAGAAACGTTACAGTTTCGGGTGGGTCGGACGGTCTGAGCCAAAAAAGAAGAATGCGGAAACAACTCATTCGATTGCTGCATAGATGAAACAAAACTTTAGGAAATTGTGCGGAGGGTGTGACTGGGTCTTTTAGACTGTTGATTACTATGCTAAAAGAACCAACAATTTAATAACTCAGACATTACTAGGTTATGGGGGTATCTGAATAATAATAAATCGTTTCCATACTATTGGCTTACATCATCATGGTCTTCTTACATGGACGCTTATAAAAATATTTTTTATGCTTTAACTTGAAACGATTTTTGATATTCAGAACTCTGTTGAGTGTGCAGATTCAGCGTGCTTATAAATTTTATTGCAGCACGAATAAGACCGAATCTATCAAGAAAACAGTCCGATACTTGTACCTACATCTGAGATGTCAGTAGATTTCCATACATTAAACGGCATTTCCAGCTCCCTGTGTTTAGCTCATTGCGTACCTTTCCGTATTACATCAATGTATTTTTGCTTTCTCTTACCAGGTAATTTAGTACAGAGAAAGTATTGTTTTTACGAAAATTTTTGAATTCAAGATTTTGACACTAATATATATTTTCAGACTTCTTGAACACGTTTTGACTATTTTTGGAGTGATGTCTGTCGGTCTGTCCGTGGTCTATATCTTGTGTACACCACAGCGCCCACAAATATTAATGGATTTTCACGAAACTTCATATCCTGCTTTGTTACCAACAAAATCTAGAACTAGATAGGAATTCCTTAAATTCGAGAGAAATTTTAATATTTCGTTAACATGGTAGCATAAAACAAAATTTGCCATAATTGTGCATAAAAAGGTTTATTTATGAGTCAACGATCACGAGACGTAATAGTTTCAATCACTGTTGAGAAAAATAGTCGCGATACAATTTGTTGGTGACGTTATTAGCCCCCTCGGGAGGCAATTTATCCCTGCCTGGAGGGATGGGGGGGTACACTGTCAAGTATGGTATCGATCCACAGATTTTTTCAAGACCTTTAAAGTGAATGGTAGCAGGCTATAATTGTAATCATTTGGACCCATTAAGCTGATTTTTCAATGATTTTCTTGTAAAATTTGAAGGAAACAAAAACTACTGAAAATACATTCTGATATGATAAAGCCGAGTTGACTCACACTCCAGTTAATTTATATCATTTCTGTTAGCGCAGTCATGGTCTTGTAGGAATTGCTGATGTTGGTCTCAAACCAAGTTCTAACTCGAGACCAGGAGCTTACAAGACCGACATTATAAGGTTATAGCAAAAATTAGTTTCGGATCCGAACTTATAATTCGGGTACTGATTCCTATCATCTTCAAACGATGTTTTTGACAATAGTAGAGTCGGCTTCTGCCACACACTCCGCCTGCAGCAGATTCTCTCTGCTCCTGCCAAAAACATCGATAGAAGATTCTTGGAATCAGTAACCCGAATTATATGTTCGAACATGAAACTAGCTTTTGGTCTAACCTTATAATGTCGGTCTTGTAAGCTCTAGATCCCGAGTTCGAGCTTAGATCGGGATCCAGTAACATCAATTCCTACAATAGTGAACTGGGCAATTCATGCACGTTATATCGGCAACACGAGATGACAGCACGACACTGAGCCAGAGGCGTCGACCACGCTTCGCTCCAGGATGACTACGACTGATGACATGTAACCCCACAATGAGGTACGACACGCCTCCCAAATATTGATCCCCCTACTGAGTTGGGGACTGGAGACGCGCGGGGGGTTTTCCTGAGTGTCTCTCTCATCATTCTCATCAGAGGGTGGTGTGGCACGGGCCCGGCGGGATTAGTTCAGCTCCTTATCGGGCCTATGCCTGCGGCGCTGCTGTAGCTCGTGACGTCATAAAGTACATCCCACAATTTGCAACTTACAGCATGTGTTTGAAAGTATGATCGTGTAAATATTGACGAAGATACAGGTGTATCCTAATAAGGTAAGCTATATCGTTAATATTTTTATTATCTAGGTAATAATAATAATGCGTGGTGTTGTTAATTTCTAATATTTAAGGGAAAATGTAATCAATTTGTCCACTTTTTTTCAAGATACTTAAAGTGATGCACATGCAGTATAGGTCTAACGAACGTTTCACCGAAAGGGGTTTTCTTTTAAGTGTATTTTTAAAACCTAGAACATGATTAGAAGTGATCTAGAACTAGATTCATGGATGTCAAGATTTTAGGTAGCGTAATTTTTTTCAAATCCAACATCAAATTCGTCCGTTGAACGAGTATTTTTGCTACGTAAGAAGCTGATGGAAAATGGGTATAAATAAACGGAATAAGTAGAATGCAAATACATGTTTTTTATTTATGCATTAGCATAATGAAAATTTTCTTAGTAAGGTTTGTTGGTGTCAATATAAACAGTTGTTCGATTTATATATGTAAAGTGTAGAGTTAGACATTTTTGCGGATTGTTGTTGCACCCCCCTAAAATTTTTGGTACACCCCCCCCCAAAAAAAAAAAAAAAAATTCATGGATTATACACCCTCAAATTTTTTGGTGTAAGTAATTAAAAAAGTAAATGTGCAGAAAATTTCATGTAAATAAAATTTTTACATTATCCTGTTCTTTTTGTGTACGTGTTTTGATTTTTTATTAGTGAGTCAAAAAGGAATCATTGATCTACAATTTGTAAATGGTCTATGGGCAATTGTCATATTGTCATAGCAAAAGGCAAGATTAAAATTGAGAATTTACTACAGTACTATCAATTAATGAATGATGTAACTTTATTCTTTCAATCCTCCAAAGAGACTGGAAACCAATGGTTTTATTTACTTTATGCACATGTGTATTAAATATAAAAATGTGAAATACACAATTTTTTTTTTTTTTTTTTTTTTTTTTACATGCATTTTTGTAATTACAAAAAAAAAAAAAAAAAATCTGAATTTCATAATTTTTTTTTGGAAAAACTCAAATTCATATTGGCTCCGAAAACTTTTCGTGGATTATTTAGCTTATTATTGTTTCATTAAAATGCAGATGACAACACTCAGCAACCTTAAAGTGTTAAAAGTAGAATTTTCAAAACTTCATATCACAGGTGAAAATCGTCTGTCAATAAGTAACGTCTACAATTATTTTCGTTGAAAGAAAAAACAGATAAGATTTAAGCTATTAAAATAAGTTTGGTAAAATAGTTTGTCATTGTAATACAGTATTATATTTGATATTTAACCGATTTATTCAAATTTATTAAATTATTTCTGTTGTAAAAAAGCGTATCACCCGAAAGCGATTTTTTAGTTTCTTTTAAATTATTACTATTTGAGACTACTGTCTTTTCCTGTCATTCACGCCAATCTCTACATTTCAGTTTACCAAAACAGGGATTTCAATTTAATCTGAAAGTGCACAATAACAAAAAATAAATATGTTTATATCACAACCCTGCTGTCAATTACAAATGTAACTTCCGAAATAGTCATTCATAATGCGCGTGATCACCTATTGACGCTTAAAATATAAATCTAATGTCTGTATTATTATGTATGTATATTATTATTAAGTATGTTTGCATATTATTATTATGTATCCATATTATTATTAAGTATGCATAGTATTATTAAGTATATATATATTATTAAGTATGTATGTATATTACTATTAAGTATGTATGTATTATTAAGTATGTATGTATATTACTATTAAATAAGTATTAATATTATATTAATTAATAGTATTAAATAATTATTAATAGTATATTAATTATTAAATATTATTATTAAGTATGTATGTATATTAGGATATATGTTATGTAAATCTGATAGTTAAAACTTTTAAAAGACCTTATTACAAAAATGTTTTAGGAGAACTATGTAATTAGAAATTTAATTAACTCTGCCCAAAAGCATTATTATATATATATATAAGAGGTCATAATGTGTTTTTGTGCATTAGGTTATTTAAGAACAAAAGCCAGATTTCTCAAATAAATGAATTTTATGGAAAAATAAAATTCAAAAGGTTAAAACCTGGCATTGAATCTTTTAGAAGAAAAGAAAAAAAAAACTCGTAACTACGGAAATATTCAGTATTTTTTTACTTTACAATCTTATTTATATTCCTTCTTTATATATAAATATAATTTGTTTTCGTTATATTTATTCAATTAAATCATTTTTACTTCAACCAACTTCTATCACTCTAAAATATCGACTCCATAATCGACGCTGATTAAGAACTGGAACAAAGTGTAAACGCCGTGGATGGGATGTAAGTTGTGACGTCACGAATCCTGCATCTAGGCCCGATAACAAGAAGAAATCCCGCCGGCCCCGTGTGGCAGCGATCGACTCTGCTCCTGCCAAAAACATCGATCGAAGATGCTAGGAGTCAGTACCCGAATTATAAGTTCGGGCAGGAAGCTAGTTCTTGGTCTAACATTATAATGTCGGTCTTGTAAGCTCCTGGTCGCGAGTTCAAGCCTAAATCGGGACCAACATCATCAATTTCCTAGTCTTTTTACAGTAACGCTTACGAAACATAATGTAGGGAAAATGGAAATGATCGAAACAGGTGAACTTGGGGCGCAAGAAACTGTTTTCCTTTTTATTTCAATACTAGTACGAATTATCAGGAATTTCGCGGGTTGTACATAAAAAAATGGCCGCTACTTAAATAATACATTTACAGATAACATTACTGAATTTTATTCTTCAAATCCTAAACAGTCGCCAAATTCCTACGCACGCTATCTGCGAAGCGAAAAGAAATACTTGATCTCCGCAAAGGAAAAACAAATAAAATATTCAGAACCTCTAGGAAAGGAACGTGCTGTAGATGATGATTGTAGCAATTATATCGTATGAGTAGCTGTTAGATCGTGCCGGTAGCTGTTAGATCGTATCTATAGCTAGAGATTAGCTAACTTTAAAATTCAAAATTCATTAAAAATATAATTAAAATTTTGGAAAAAGACTTTCGACAAAAACCTCAGACCTGTAAGTGCGGTATATATCGCGCGGCATCACAGACAAATAAACAGATTATTCCCGTTATTATTATAAATTAGTTAAAGTGCACTGACAAAGTATGTATATGAATGCAATTATAAGTAACGTAAGTGATAAGATACATATTAAATGCATAATCAAAATGCATTTGTAAAAAAACAATGTTTTAAATACATCGCATTGTATTTGAAATATTACATGCGAAAAATTGTATGTTAAATTATTATGCTGTTATAATATTCATGATGAAACTATATTTCTTTTGTTATATTCCAATAAACTTATTGCAGAATAAGACATTTATCAAAAATGAATTTTTTATGAATATTAACTCGGGAAATAAAAAATGTCATTCCCATTTAATAAACTCTTATATGAAATATGTATAACAAATCCAAATGTTCTTAATCTAATTTAAAATTTGGATTTCTAAACGGAAGACATAATGCAGCAAATTAAAAAATATGAAAATATATATGCATAAAATTGTATTATTTTTATTTAATTTTTCGTGCGGATATGTTTCAATTCTTACAGAAACATATATAAACGCAATAAAATGCTTTTTAAAATATTCTATATAAAATTTAAATATATTTCCCAAACATTCGAATATTTGAAAAAAATATTAGTAATTAAATCAAAATATTATTTCAAGGCCAAATGACCCTCATCACTTAGTTCTTACTTTTGCATTAATAAACTTAACAATCATTACAATTGAAAAAGTAATCGAACAAAAATAAGTATAAGAAAATGTCTTATACTTATTTTTGTTCGAAGATGGTTGATTTTTTTTATTACATTCATTTAAGTAAATCAAAAAAATTTAATGAACTTTGTATAAGTTGATAAAATTATAAAAAATGAATTTTATATGTTAAAATAAACATCTGGAAAAATTATCGGTAGCTAAAAAGTTTAAATTTAAATTTTTACACCTATTTTTTAAATAGAAATTAAAATATGATTGATAAAAGTGTGAACAAAAGCACAATTTTAGAATGAGTTTATTAATCAAACATATAAAAATGTAAGATTTACCTTGTGTTTCAGGAACACATTTATAAAATTTTGAGTATTATTTTATAACAGACCCACAGTGTATTTAAAAGTCTTAGAATAATATCATGCATTGTTCACTTTAATTTGTAAAACACAGATGTTTAATAATGTCTGTGTTAAAAAAATTAATGATAAAAGAATTATCAAGTTATAAAATTATTTTAATTCGCTATTTTCTTAAATTGTAAAAAGTACTTTAGATATTATATGAAAATATTATTCTTATTTCTAATAACGCCCATCACTTAATTCCTACTCTAATTGCAGTTGTGAATTTGATAATCGTATTAATTGCAAGAGTTTATCGAACAGAAAATGGGTTAATAGAGGCGGAAAAACGTTTTCAATTTAAATTAATTTCTTTTCAATTTAAATGAGCTTCTTTATTTTAACTGCAATCTTCAGCAAACATTTTTCTAATCAAACCAAACGTATTTTTATGTGACTCGAAGTATTGTGAAGTGTTTATAAGTGACTTTAATAATATTATAAAAAGAAAAAAACTGTTCATTCTTCTGTATATTTTTTTACTCTTATACTATATATAGTATATGTATAAAAAATGTTTTGAAATATTGGTATTCGAAAATGCGAATTGCTGTTCAATGAATTAACACGATGTAATCACCCCAAAATACGAATTAGCTGTTTTTAACGTGGCGTCTGTGTTTGCCGATTAGAAGTTTGTGCAGACTCTAGTCTAGCCCACGGTAAAAGACCCGGTCCGAATTTCTCTTCTTCGGTTTAAGGACGGACCGAATTGAGTTCTTAAATATTTGGAGCAAGCAGGACCGGAAATATTTAATAGTTTTAAAAAACATAAATTGTAAGCGTCAATACAATTATTTTGTTAATATCCGCAATGTAATGTAAAATGTTTAAAAAAAAATTACATCTTTTTTGTAATTCAAAAAATGAAAATTTATGTTTTAGAACCATATTTGACACGTTTTAAGTTCGACAGAGACGATACACAAAATATTTCAGTTTTAATAGGGGTTCATGTTCCGCATTTTATATTGACTTCGAGATGTCGCCGCTTTCGGGTACTATACTGTCAGGCCGGGTTGGGTAGGATGAATATCTAAAAGCGCCGATCTGTGCAGATATAAAACCTATCTAATATATTCTTTAGGAAAAAAAAAGAATCACCATGAAGAAAGGGACTATTTTTATTGAAATTAAATATGCATACAACTCATACACAGATAATGAAATGATTACAAAATTAAAGCCGCAGAACCCATCAATGGTTAACAATTGCACATTGAATTTCCAAATCAGTAATTGGTGAAACCCCCCTTAGCGGCAATGCATGCTTATATACGTCTAGGTAAGGAGTTATAAATAAAATGATTACAAAATCAAGACCCATCAATAGTTAGCAATTGCACATTGAATTTTCAAATCAGTAATTGGTGAAACCCCCTCGGCTGTAAAGCATGCTTGTATACGTCTAGGTAAGGAGTGATAAAGTTTCCTAATGTCATCCTGCGATACATTATGCCTGGTATTCCTCAATTGTTGCTCCAGATCTGCTACTTTTCGGGGTGCCGGAATCTGGCGGCCTAGCATGTCCCATACATGCTCGATTAGCCAAAGGTCCAGTGATCTTGCTGGCCAAGGAACAGTATCAACAGCACAGAGATAGTCCACAGATATGCGAACCGTATGTGGCTTGGCATTATCTTGTTGGAAAATGGCCCCAGAATGGCGTGCTATGAAGGGTAACGCAAACGGCGGCAGGATTTTATCAACATATCGTTGAGCTGTTAAAGTTGTGCACAGGATGACTAGGGGCGACCTGCTGTTTCAAGAGATAGCACCCCACACCATTACACCAGGAGTAATAGCTCTGTGCCTGTGGAAGACCTAGACCACACGACTGACCCGAAGACTTACAGTAGCTTTTTGTGTGGCCAAGGCTCTGTAAAACAAAGACTGATTGAGAGCTCAGGCCCTGGCGCCTTCACACATGTGCCCGGTGGTCATCTGCTGAATGAGTGAAGCGTAATTCATGGCTGAACACTATGCGATGCCAGTCTGCTGGTAACCATGATGCTCGGCTACGACATCACTCCAAACGACTCTGTCGATGTTGTGGGGTTATGGGCAGACATCTTAAAAGTCGCCGTGAACGTAACTCCACCTCAGCCAAGCGCCGTGAGATGGTGGAAGGTACCACGGGTGGTATGGAAGAAGCTGTAGCACGTTGGATGACGACCAATGATGCTGTTGGACCAGTTCGGGCCTGTCGAACAATCATCCGATGTTACCTCGCATTCGTGCACCTCGGCCTTCTAGAACCTTCATCCCCCTGATGAGTTCCTTGCAGTAACCATTGCTGCCAACACCTTTGCACAGCAGTGTCCGTTCGGTGCATTTTGTGGCCTATTTCTCGGTATGACCAGCCACCACTCATCCCAACTATACAACCACGTTCGAACTCATCTAATTGCTTATAAGCTCTTCGGCAACGTTGTAACGGCATTATTGGTTGTGTCTCCACGGAACTGCAATGCCGATAGCAAGCAAAGATAAACCGTCCACATTTTTAACCTGTTTTATAGGATACTAGATGCGCAGTAGAAACGCGCGCAATGACCAAAGTTAACACTCATTGGTTTTGCAAATTTAATCATTTGCATACTTGGTATAAAGGAATTTGCATACGAAATTTCGAGATAATTGGATTATTTTTTAGGGATGCTTCGGGGTTTTTTTTTAAGCAAAAGAGTGTATATTATTACGAATACCAAAAACATTTTCATGGCATATTGCCTGTCCTCGAGAAAAACCATTTACATTTAAAGTGATCATTGTTATTATTTGAATATCCCGTATGCTTGATCTTGGCGCCAAAAATTGAAAATTTATTATTTAGTAGATTGATTAAAAATTTCTGGAGTTACATACTTTGCTACAAAACTTTCGATCATCGTTCAGTTGAATGAGCTTTTTAGCATCATACCAGTCAAAATGACGTATGAATAGGTCAGTGCATTTTTTAGAGCATTGCATTCTTTAGAAATTGCATTCTCTATTTCGTGAGTAACTTGAGTACTTAATGGCGGTTTTGTCTACCACACAGATACTCTGTGACCTTGTATGATATGCAAATACTTATATTATCTGCATAGTGTTCTTGTTTACGCATATTGGTGTTTTAATAAAAGAAATGTTAGGATTCATAAAATCGAACTCATTCTTGTACCATGCTAATACACCCGTGATTCCTGAGGATTTTTTCGTAACAATATGTACCTACTACATCCTACAGCTCAAAAATTGTGTTCGACTTTTGTAAATTTGCCAGTCTGGAAGTCATACATTATTCTGGTGCTATTTAGATTTGTTATAAATCAATAGGACTGGTAAATTCATTCCCATTTTGGTAAAAGTTACTGAAAAAAAAAAAATGTTCTCAACTCTGAGCAAATGGCTTTATTTGCACTTTTAAGCAGAGAATGAAATTACCCTCTCTGTACTAGGATAAATCTTCCTGCAAATAGTTTGTTTTTCTTTTCTGAATTTTGGCGACTTGGCATCATTTTGGCGACTTTCTCGTTGCCAAAGGAGAAGGGAAAGAATTCTAAACTGCATACTTGATGCGGTTCGAAGTAAGCATTGATTTTATGTAATATTTAGTGCAATATAGCACGATTTAACGTACATAAATAGCGTATTAGTAAAAAGGTAATATTTAATGCTTTGAATCTGACGAGAAAAGGTTATAAAAGTTTTTGTCACAAAATATATCGCGATCTATAAATTAGTGAAAATAATTTGAGAGAAAATATACAAATCCAAATGGAATATTAAAACATTGGTATAATTGTAAATTAAATGGATTGGTAAACTGGCAAACTAAGTATATATGTTATTAATTTGAAAGAGGAAACTGACTTTACATTTTTAACACTTTACAATATAATTGAAAAGTGTTTATAACTTTGCTCATTCTGTCTGTCTGTCCGTTAGCACGATAACTGCCGTAAAAATGACTTTATCAAAATGAAATTTTAATATGTTTTTCAGACAGTCTGCGGAACCCATGGGACTATAAATGAATAATATCACCCAATTAGTTATGGATTGAACCCGGGTTGAAAAAATGAAATACATTGAACCCTATGGGACCAAAATTTTCAAACATTTTTTAAGCGAATTTGAAATTCACAAATTCCTTCGAAAGTTTTATGAAATATTCAAATTATCCTATAAAATATGTATAAAAATTCTGTAAAATATATTCAGTAGTTTTTAAAATAAAAATTAAAATAATAATTACACCCTTTATATGGAGAGATCAGGTGACCATTATATGACGCTATCCCGTGATCCACTTCAAAATAAAATACGGCATCCATCTTGTATCAAAATCGTGATTTTTAAAGTTCTTTTTAAGTCATATTTAGTGTTGTATCGGTCTTAAAACCGCTTTATTTTTGCTGTAATTCTGTGCATCAATGTTCTGAGACAAAGCAATTACAATATATTTGAGTTTAAATGATCACCCAAGTTTGATTATTTCTACAACGAAACCTACTTTTCACTTACAGAAAAGGAAAACACCAAAATACGTAGAATGAGTTGGATAAGAATTGCTGCATTTCTTTAACGCAAAATTATTTTGCCCATGGGGTCTGCAATATAGCTGATATGAATGAATGAATCATTGATTTTACAGAGAAGTAAACGATTTTTTGATAAAGTTTTGAGCATAGAGTTAAATTATTTGTATCTCCATGGTTTTAAGTTTTAAATAAAATTAATTATTATAGTATTGTGATGAATGAAATGAATAGAAAAATGTTAATGAATGAAATGCTGTTTTTATTTAAAGAGCCAGCCACTTTATATTCGATGACTTCCTTTGAAAAAGTTCATTTGTTTTCAAGTTTTCAAATATAATAAATTATTGTAGTATTGTGATAATTTTAAAAATATTACCGAGGAATGTATCGCATTTTAGAAATGTTTAAACCAGGTAATTTATATTTCAATGCCGTCATTTGAAAGAAGTTCATTTTTTTGGGGTGAAGTTTTAAGTTTTCAAATATAGTACATTAATGTATTATTGTTGCAATTTAAAAAATATTACCGAGGAATGTATCGCATTTTAGAGATGTTTAAATAAAATTGCATTGAAGTTGGAAAGTGTTTCATAATCAATGCTTTATGCATGATTGTTTCAGAAAAAACAAGAAAGATCAGACAAGTTGACAAAAGTAAATCGCATCCTAAGAAGATTACTCATTTAGCTCCCTCGCTTTAAATATAAATGAAATTATCAATATCAATTATATTGACCATTGAGAAAATAGAGTAGTTAGATTTTATATAATTAGGAATAAAATAACGATTTGAGAGAATAAAAAGGCTAATAGCAATTGAAAGGATTATATTCTGATCCAGTTTCCATATATTTATGCGCACATACTTTTTATAAAATAAAATGGATTAATTTGCACCTATTAATTTGTAGAATTTTCTTATAATTTGCATGTTTAAATTTCTCTAGTTAGAAATATTGTTTGAATATTTCCTATATAGGACGTACAGACTGTTAGAGGATACATATAGCTTTACTGTCATCCTGAGTTCATAGAATTTTGTTAACCGCGAACGGGACTATAATAGTGTTTATCAGCGCTGGATAAGTACATATTTCTACCAGAAAAACTCTCAAATCTTTGCTTTAAAGAATTTTGTTTATGGTCGGCGACTATATCATCAATTGGGTAGTGAAGATTGACCAGTTGTACATATTATTGCTTTTATGCAACGGTGTAAAATTATTCTTCTGTAATAACTGGATATAAATATATTTGTTATACTATGCTACTACAATATTATGCAGAACTTCAACACATTTTCACAAATATTGAATATCATATTAAAATATCAACTTTATCTACTCACAAAAACTTTCTATATCAAATGCATTAAAGTTAACACAAATCTGAGGTAACTTAAAATTTGACCATGAAAAAAAAATACATAAAATAATACAATAAAGACAACGATTAGAAAAGACTGTCAGAAAATGTATATATAAACCAGTAAATATTTTTAATACCTCCGTGGTATTTTCTTTCACAGAATCATTTACAAGCCTGAAAATATTCTTTATTTTAAGATTCTGCATAAATAAATATTTCAAAATGAATTTATTCTATACTCAATTAATTGAAAAAAAGTTAGTAATAAAATCAAAACCTTATTCTAAATCCGAATGATACTTATAATTTGGTTTTACAAGAATTTTGTTAAAATTGCTTTAATTAATTATTTTAATTAAAATAAGTATTAAATCCATAAATACTATTAGAGAAATAATTATGTGATGACTTTCATTTAGAATTATAATAATAACTAAATTTCTTACCTAATGTATTTTGCAATTTATGCGAATAAATGATATAGTTTATAACTCTTTCTCGCTCCTATAAATAATATCTAATAGCTGGCAACTGAGTTTATAAAAAGAAATAACAGAGTGAAACTTAATGTTTTATAAATATAATGTTTCATATCGTGTAATAATAATTATTTTCATTGTACTTTCTTTCCTAACAGTCTTTTTTTTAGTTCTTTTAAATGAAATTTTATGTACATTCAATTTGAAAGTTTTTAGTTTAGGATAATTTACTTCACAGTTTTATTTTATGCATCAAATGCATTTTTTCAAAATGTTCTAGAAAAGTTCATGGAATATAAATAAAAAATGAAGATAGTTCTATTGAGTTTATTTAAAATGAATGGGTTAAAACATGTTTAGGCTTCAAAAATTCATTTTCTGTTAACTCAATTGTCTCAATTATGATCACTAACAAGCAATAGCGAAACACGTAGTTTTTAAAGTACGCCGTCTTATTATTTGTATGTGATTTAAGTGTATGTAAAACGCATTTATTAAAATGTATGTAACTTAAGCGTATAAAAGACAACGACATACCAAATTTAGGCTCTCTAACTGCTCCGGTTCACGGATTACTCCTTCAAAATGAGAAAATTACTATGGCGGTCCATAGTAAGACTCAAACTCGCAACATTAAAATATACCTCAAAAGACAGCAATATGCCAAATAAGATCTTTCTAGCTACACCGGATCTCGAGTTATACCCCAAATAACGAATACATTCCCATGGTGAGCCCAAGACAAGCTAGCCCGATAGGGTTAAAAACTCCAATAATTAAAATATACACTTGGAAAATTGTGAAATTATCAATTTTCTAACCTGCAAATAAAATACAAAGACTATTATAAAGACGTAAATGATTGATTTGCATCTAAGAGAAATAGTTAGAAGGATGCGCAATAGATGGGGCTGTTCATAGACGAATTTACAGGAAACCTGCGCCATCTATTGTTCATTCTGCCAACTATTTCTCTTTCTAACTTGTCAATCTTTTACGTCTTTTTCAAGTAGAAGTTTTAGTATTTTAGTTGCGGATAAGGAATATAATTTTTCTACGTAAATTAAGTTCAGATTATATGTCAGATTCAACATTCTGAAGTTTATTCACGAATAATATATAGTTCTATGTGGCTAAAAAAGTTTGCACATATATACACTTTTTTTCATTCGTCAAAAATGTTTTGTTATCATTTATAATCCACCCAGATGGTATATCTGAAACAAAAGTCGTTAGTTCCGTTCACCATATTCGTAATCGTTCAGCTCATTAAATGTATATGAGCACGTAGAGAATGATTAGTCAAATTATTTTCACCTGGCTTTATTTGTCGAAACGTCAATTTTTAGAAACAGTTTTAGTATTATTTCAGATGCGTGTGTTCAATTTCAGCGATTGAAAAAATTAAAAAAATCGTAAATATTTTCATCCTTATATTACCATCCCTTACATTTTTTTACACCCTCGTTTCCTATTCAACAATAAACGTTCATGATATTATTCCTGTATTTGGATTTCCCACATATTCTCTCACTCCCTCTTTTTTTGGATCGACTTCTTTTTCTAATCAAACTGAAACGTACCTGTTACTTTCCATATTTAGATTGGGATTTCTAAAAGCTGTTTCAGAATTTTTATTCATAACCTCTTCCAAAAATAAGAAGAAAAACGAAAATGTTACGTATATAAGTTTTATTTTATATATGTTTTATTTCTTGACCGAATTTTACGCCCCTCCTCTCTGAAGTTTAAATGTTTTGAATTTTTATGAGTTTTTTGTTATTGGACCTCTAAATCAACATTTGTAAGCCAATTTTCAAGGTTGTTAAATGAAAAGGTTAGATTTAAACTATGAGGGGGAAGGGTTACAGTCTAATACAGGCATTTGTTACCAGAATAACTGTTTTTTTAATTTAGAAACTCTTAAAATGAAAGATTGATTGTCATTATTAAATTTTGAATGCAAACGATTTTATCACCTTCCCCTTCCCTCTCTAGAAAAAATCCTACATACGTCCATGGTACGCAAATTCACAGTCTGTAAGCATGCACGTAACTCTGCCACCTAACTAGAGTTTAAATTTTGACGTTGTTTAGTAATTTCAAACTCTGTGGGATGGTTTATGATTTAATGCGACTGTAACCGATCTCCTCGTTCCGAATGTAATCATTTACGAACGGATTAAAAAAAATTAAGAGACATGCTTACTTTTTCACAGATTTTGTTAGGAAAACACCTAATGGACCAAAAAAATTACAATTATCAGTTTTTTTACCTTATTTAAGGATTAAAATAACTTTTAAATAGAATCATCTCTATGTGCTCAATAGTTTCAAAGCCACACTGGAGAAAAAAATATCTGTTTAAAACCCTACTATATAGTTTCTGTAAATCAATTCAATATGCAAACGATTCTTGTATTCATGTACGGCGGTGATCACAAGGGTATCACAATGCCACGATAATGTGGTGTAAGTCATGAAGCTCCACAATTTATTTTGTCTCAAATTTGCACTTTTGAGGTCCAAATTTAGTTTAACTAAATGAAGAATGGACAACATTTTTGTAAAACATTTTTGCTAGAGGGACTGTATTTTTATAAAAACATTGCATATTATCTAAATTACATAATTTCTCACCTTATTTAAAGCATTGTTTCAATTGGAACAAAGTGTCAAAAATTTTCGCTATTCATTTTTTTGGAACACCCTGAATATATATGTCAGTGCTTTGGTATCTTGTGTTGACGATATCCTTTTAATATATTGCCTAAAATTTTACACAAACACTATTTTACAGCTAAAAATAAAGTGCTTAACGGATCATCTATCAGCACCCGTGGACTATGGTTTTGCGATCATTGGTGCTCGTCAGTACAGTGTACAGATGAGATGAAGAGTGACAAAAAACTCAAGAAGATAACTATTTTTGAATTTTTCTGGTACAAGTATTGTAACTTTGAAATTAGTAATGATTGATGGCGTTTTTACCCCCGTCCATCGTTAAAAAATTCTAATCTTTCGGGAATAAAGTGTGATTCAGTACGAATAAGAAGGTTTTACAGGTTCTACAGATGCAAAAGCGACAAGATGCACCAAACCCCATACACAAGGATGGCACACTTTATGATGCGGTGGACAGTTATTTATGGTCAAGAAATTTTATTATGACCTCATAGCACATGCGTTTCATGGACGCAAGCAAGACCGTAAGGGATATTGGAGATTATCCAATGAAGCTCAACATAAGCTCCACCCACATGACTGGAGCCAATGGGGAAACGAATTACAGAAAGCCAGTGAAAAGAAGGGGGAGACTCACAGAGTACCGGCGTACAACACTTGTGAAAAGGTGAGAACATTTTGATGACTTCGATGGAGATGCTACCATTACTTCGAGAACGTTTGATGGTTCAAAAAAATATGCTACTATTACGTTGAGCACGTTTTATGATTTCGATAAAGATGCATCTTTTATTTAAATTACTTTTCATGATTTCGATAAGTATGCGTCAAGACAAAAATACTCTTAGAAAATTCGTCGGGAACAGAGTCTTAATTTTGAAAATGTTAATTCATTGATGTCAAGTCAATATAAAAATAGGTCTTTTGAAAAATGTGAAATAAGTTGCATCTTTGTGTGTGATCAAAGAGAACAGGTACAGTTTTCTTACTATGTTTGAGGAATGGAATGAGTTCAACTTTAAGTCAGCAGTAAGTCGCTGTATCACATTCTTTGGCTCTAGGTAAAATTGCCTGTAACATAATGTTAGTTACTAATGAATTTTGTAAATGATATATAATAATAAAGTAAATATTGCGCAAATAATTATGAATAATAATAAGAATATTTTAATAAATTTTAATTTGTCAAATTTTTTCTCATCACTTGTGTAAGTAAAGTTAATTTATATCTATTAATCAATTTGATTTTCAGGAACACCAAACAACATAGTAAATTAATCTGGCGGATTATCACTTCAACAAATGTACAAATTTCACGACCAAATAAATCTAATCCATAACTAATATACGCTATATACAGTAAGACGGCTTTTGCCCTATAACAAACTATTTTACAGTATTTATTAAAAATATGTCTAATGAAAACAAAGTATAAACAAAAATGCTTTTATTTATAACTTATACTATTTTATCAAAATGGGATTTATACATCTTCAAATATTTTCATGTGTAAATAGCCAAATTAATTAATAAATTAGCCAAAAAATTAGTAAAAATAACAAATGATTTTACTTCATTTACTGATAAAGTTCGAGTCACAAAGAAAATATCCTTTAAATTATCAACAGTTAAGAATTAACAATTGAATGAATTAATGCATATCAGTAAATAGAATTTCATTTATATCATTTGAATCTTTCAATCATTTGAAATCAAAACATATGTCTTTAAAACTCCATCTTAATTTAAACTCAAAAGATAATCCCAACGATGCAAACGTTTCATAAGTAAACACTTTTAAAAATTCTGCCAGATGCATTACCATTTGCATGAAAATGCGCATAATCTAGATGTATTTTATACAACGTTCGAATTTTTCCTAAATTCAAATTTCTTCCACATGATTCCCCTTTTTATCA
Source organism: Amaurobius ferox (assembly GCA_951213105.1). NCBI lineage: Eukaryota > Metazoa > Arthropoda > Arachnida > Araneae > Amaurobiidae > Amaurobius > Amaurobius ferox. The sequence goes on along the minus strand of OX578146.1, from coordinate 130,278,911 downwards.
TAAGGATATTCGGAATGATAAAATATTCGGGAATCACATATTTCTCAGACGTAAGTTTAGCGTCTTTTCTAGATCCTTAACGAACTGATATATGGTTTCGGGAGCTATCCATACTTTATTCCTTCCTGTGTAATAAAGTCTTTTTGGTTTTGAAGTTAAGAAATGGTTTTGATGTCTTCGTGTGATAGTGTAATGTTGGAAACGGGGTATGAACGATCCAACAGATGCGGGTTAAAAATAACTGCTACAAGTACATATATTGGAACATTTGGCATAGAACGATGATTTCAAAACAAGCATTAGCTAATTCCGAACAGAATGCCAATATTGAGACTATATTGTATATCTTGGCGTTTTATTGAAAATATTTCCAATATTGGAGATTCATGGATCGCCAATATTGGCTGGACATTATCATTGCAATTTTAAGCTAATATTAGGGTTACGCTAGGGATATTTCCAATATTGGGTATATATTAACATGCCAATAATAACTATAAACAGCCAGCCAATTTTTTTTCCAATATTGGCCCAATATCGTCAAAATGTTTCCAAGTTCCCTATTAGCCTAATATTGGGTCTGAATTGACTGTCAGTATTGAACCAAAATTGGAATGCTGCTAGAGATCTTAGTGAAATTGCTTACTGACTCACTAAATATGTTTGAGTGAAATTACATTTAGAATATTTAAGATTGCATTTGGTGATTAAAATTTACTTACAGGCAATTAAATAGAAAAAGTTATAAAAATCCAGAGAACAATTTGAAAAGTTTGTGTTATTATTAATAGTATTATTAGTATGCTTTAAAGTTGAAGAGCGCATGCGTGAGGATTTTTTATGGAAACGAAAGGAGGAAATGATTTGGAAATTGAATGGTTTTATCTTTAAATGCATTGTGTAAGTACCGGGTACTTACTTACAATCCGTGCAGATCCGTGTAATTAGTTTTAATACTACATAATTTTTTAATCATTTATTTACAAGTATTTCAACAATACTTTTGCTGATGATAATTTTTTGATAATGGTATCCATGCATAGCTACCACATTCATCAGTTTTCTTATTTTTTTTTTATCTTAACGCAGTTTTATCTTAATGCAGTTATGTATTGAGAAAATTTTTTAATCCTTCTGTTCTTTTTCTCTTCTTCCTAAATTTATATATTTCTTTCATTTTTTTTTTCAATTTTTGGTTTTATCAATGTGTTTAAATTTTTGATAACATTTTGATTTTGGTTTGGTTTTATAATGATTTCGTAATAGGTCATGTGATGAAAATATTTATTGGCAGACGCTTTCTTGACCATCATGGTGTGCATTATCTGTCTCTTTTCCTGAAGCGCTACGTTTTATCTCCAAAATCATTCGATACTTTTTATCAACTGCTTATGCCGTTATTAGCTAATTATTTTTCGTTCAGATTATTTAACACAGCAGTTTGATAGTATGATCATATTTCTGTATTATTTAACATACTTGTAAAGCTAAAACAAGCTCAATAATCTAAACCTTGAATAGGATAAGGAAAACAATTAAATTCATCAAGATAGAAAGATTCAATTTATCAACTTCTTTATACAAGAACTTTGAACCTCTATACTGTATTCGTATCCTTAAGAAATGTTAAACAATATAAAAATATATATACCTTAATTCAGAAATACTATTAAAATATTAGTGAGTAGCATTTATTTCAAAATATGAACGATGAAGAAATCACAATGCATAAAAGCATTCATTGCCTCATATCCAACCCAGTAATGCATCATACTTAATAAAGGAAGATGTATTTCTTTGTGTCTGTGCAGTCTGTAGCTGAAGATCTAAGTGTTGTATGACCGTGAAATTTGGTACACCAAGCCCCAGACATGAAAAGCCAGTTTTTATGATGTAGCGGACAGTAATTTACTGCCCAAGCTATTAAATTATGACCTTGGTGCACGTGCGTTTCATGACGCAAACAAAGCTTCAAGGCAAGAGGAGATGTCCAATGAAGCTTAACATAAGCTCCACCCATAGGACTGGAAGTAATGGCAGAACAAATCGCCAAAGCCAATAAGCAGAAGGGGAAACACTGAGTACGCAATAAATGGGGGATGCCATCACAGCAAGAAATCTTCATCAAATGAATTGAAATGAAGTCATGGCACTTAAAGTAGGATGGGAGTCGGAGAAGAGTCGTCGCACTAAGAGTATTGGAAATGACTCCATCAAAAGTAGTAAACCAGGTGGTAGAAGAGATAAGTATTAAAATTTGAGGCGACGACATGCCCCAATGATGACATAACCACGGTGATGCGAGTAGCAAATTCTGCAACGGGGATAACACCCAATACTCCCTTATATCCCATAAAGAATTCGAATTTAAACAAAATAAATTTGTTTGAATAATTACTTCGTCACCAAGTAAATTGAGAATTAATACAAATTCTAAAATTATGAAAATGAATACTGAAAATGTTAATGATGTCAGTGGAAGGTATACATTTGCTGAAATATATACCTTTCACTAACATCATTAGGTATGTGAGGAAAATGTGAGGAAAATTATAGGTGTCATTAATAAGTAGTTTATTTAGTACTTATATTTTAAGAATTAGGTTTGTTTACAGATTGACGCCTGACTGCACAGCAGGTGGGTTGAACGCATGACTTTCTCACACTATTACAACCTCGAGCCCAAATTAACCTAATTATGATTTACCAGTTAAATAATATTTCCACCAAATTTTAACTTAATGCTCTTTGCTTCCCTCTAATATTATTTTTACCACATAAAGCATAAATCATAAGCATTTAAATTTTTTTTATAGTTACTATAGGTTAGTGTCACTCTCAATAGTAAAGAAAAAGGTGGTAATATGGACCCCGACTTTGTGTTTTGTAAGTGCGACTACATTTTAAACTAATTTCACTCGTTTGGAGAATGGTTGGTCTCATATGTTAATTAGCTATGGCCACAACAAGAGAAATAATTTTTAGAATATTTACAGTAACCTCCATAATGTGATTACCAAAAAAAAATGTGAAATCCCCCTTTTTTTTTAAAGTGCGGGTGTTATGGATCCCATGAAATAATCACAGTTTATTCGTCAAAAATGAACTTTATTGTTGAAAAAACATAAATTATTTACAAAAGTTGCAAATATCAATTTCTTTCTCGACTCCAGCACATTCACTGTGTGCTCATAATTCACACATCACACACATGACCCACAGTCCTGCATGACAGTCATAAGTAAAAGCTGAGTCACAGAAGAGACAGTTGGCATTTTGCACACCAGGTTGTTCCCCCCCCCCAAACTTGGAGATCGATCAGTGAGTCGCCAGAGTGGTCAGAATGGAATGATTGGTCAGAATCACTGTTAGATTCTTGCACGCACTCTGGGGATCCATATTACCAGCAACACCATGTTGAAAATATCACATCACTACTCCCAAGCCTAACCAAAAAGTTGAAGTCTGATTTCTGCATATTATCGTCTAACTAGTGTAGTTTAAGATATAGCATCGAAATCTGCGCATTGTGTAATATAAATACCCATAAAACTTACCTTGCTAATCATTCGCGAATAGGATGAAATTACCAACTCTCACACCACAAAGCTCTTTCAATAATGTATGGCAATGGTGATCTCTTATCTCAGGGTTAGTGATTAGAGTTGATTTACTCCTCCGCCACTAGAGTGAGCTTCGTCCCAGCCGAGGAGCCCATGGGATCCAAAATATCTGCAGGGTCTATATTACCACCTTTCCCTCTACTGAAGAAGGCAATACATAAAAGAGATCATGACGGCTACATGACCTGTCTAAAATATTCATATGCAAATATCTGGCAAGATATTTTTTTATGAATGTTTTTCTGTGTTGCTCAAATTTGCATCTTTGTATTTCAATGTGTAACTAACCCCTTAAAACTACAAGAAATTTTTAAATGAGCATATATCTAAGGATTTTGCTAATTGCTAAGAACTTTTGAGATAAAAAAATGATTATTTTTATGTTCGTTTTTATTTGGCGATTTCATGGGGAACATTTCACTAATTGGAACTTTTACTGTACAGAGATTGTATAAAATTTGAATTTTTCATTTCCCCCCAAATAACCCCCACTGAATAGGAATTGATTTTACAAAATTTTGCACATTTTTCTATACAATTTTGTAATTAGAAGTATGTGTCTAGAAGTCATTTTTAAGAAAATATTAAAGTTTTGCTCTGTGTTTTTCAGACACCCTGCATTATTAACTATAAAAACATCTCTTCAAAACATCTCTTAAATAATCAAACATCTCTTAAAACATCTCTTCAAAATGTTGATCCCTGTTCTATGACGCTCAGAACGTGATATATAAGGCAACATTTCGAAACCAAATTTTGAACAGATCACAATTTCTGTTTAGATATACCATGTATACAAGAAAAATATAAAGAAATTTATTTCTCATAGTAAATCACTACTTTCAGCAAAAATATACTTTGACTTTTAAAGAATCGAAATTGAATGACATATTTCAATCACATGAAAAATTTCGAAAATCATTTTTCTCTCTTGTTTGATAGATAAGTAAATCAAAGTTATAACCTTCCTGATATTTTTACTACTTCCCAATTTTCTGATTGCTAGAACTAACAAAATAAAGTTTCCCGTCAACCATCTGCAGCTCCTATCGTATTTTATGGCTCTAGTGATGCAATGCATCAAGTCTTACTTATAAAATATGTGTGATATGATCCTTGAAATGAACCAAATGTAAATATAAGATTGCTTGTTTTTTGGAGCAGATTGATGGAATGGTATTTTGGTATTGATAAAGTGGGTAATAAGTTGATGATGTAGCTGTAGTTATTGCTGCTGATGAGCTTGTGATAGATTTTTAACCCGAGTTGCCATGTTCAATTGACTTCAAAGTTTCCATATATACGTATTCTTGATAACAGTACCATATCCTATCAAATTTGAGTTGAACCCTTCGAATTTTATGTTTTTAGATCAAATGTATTGACACAGGTTCTTTCATCGTTACAAATTTTGTAATGACAACTTCTTCTGTGACAACTTTGTCAAACTTTGCCCTCTTTTACACAAGTTGGGCATGCACATTATTTGCCGAAAATCCTTAGGGCCAGAAGATGATTTGTTCCTTGTGGGCATCTAGGTGATCCCGGTGTAAAACAGTTATTCTGATTCTACCTCTCTGTGGCGTATATAAAAATAAAATACTTATTAGATTTCAGTTGCAGTTGCAGAGATCTTCGTTCATTATTTATTTATTTGACGAGTCGTTCATTTCTGAAATCGACTTGTTTCTTTGATGTAGCAATTCATTTACACTCGAGTTGCTTGTTTGCAAAAGTGCTTAGAGAACATTAATTTATTTATTCTATTTATTTATTTAAACATCCTATCGATTCATAACATCTTGACAACTTAGATCGCGGATTTATTACCCGATCTTACAATATTTATAAGATTTATTTATTTATTTATGTTAAATAACTTTCTTGTCCATATTTTTGACAACTCTCGTAGTATGGTATATGACCCGTTGAATCTCCTTGTTGTACATATTACAATCAATTATATTTTAATATCATCATTCGTTACCTTGACATTTTATATATATGCTATTTACTTATTTAGATATTTGCAAGATCTTAGTAACTGCGGCTATTATATTTTATTATTACTGTTTATCATGACATATTAATATTTACTTTCTTATTTTTATATTTGATAAACATGACATTTATTACATACTTATTATGTTTATTTCTTTACATAACCCTCTTTACACCTATCCAGATATTATTTTAATACGATTTTTCGTCATATTTACATTTACTTACACATGCAATTTATATGACAGTACTACCAATAATTCCATACATTATTTAGTATACACGTTCTTGCTCCGTTTTTATCGTACCTTGACATTTTGGCATACTTAATTAAATTACCGCAATTCACTTCTTCTCACAACTTATCATTATTTCCATTTCTTTTCACTTCATATTTATTTATACTTATTCTTCGTGCCCTTTTCCCACATGGAAATTTAATTCTTATTTTCAATTATTTATTTATTATACATAATTTTCGAATCCATGTATTGCCTCAAATTTTATCAAAATAACTACCTTTATTCGCATTCAATATCCTATCACTGACTTAGTCTTTTTAATTTATTTACAAGCCTTAAGTATTTATATCATTTATTCATTTAACAAAATCTTAACTGAATAGGATTATTTAGCCTGTCATTTAGGATTTAGTTATTTTATTTACTGTTAAACTTTATTTTACTTGAATTTATTTACTTTATAGCACTTTATTTTTTTTTACATTAAAACATTCCTTTACGACATATCATGTTCTCGATTGCTTCATTGCAATGGGCGATTTCATTCAACTATACCTCTCTCGATCTATATCTTTATTTGTTTTTACAATCGATTTAAAACTTAAAATAATAATACAATTTATAAAAATAAATTATACAATTTTTTCTACTTATTATTCTTTTACATAACATTTATGCCATTGACTAATCCTTAATATTATTATTTTCAGCTCAGATATTTCTTTTTTCATCTTACTTAATTATGTCTTTACAATTTTTGAAGCCTCAAGATTCTCACCTAAGACATACTCAAGATAGAATGCATAATCTATCATGTCTTCTCTGGGAGAATTTAGACAGCTTTTTTGACTGAATACCTTTTCCAAGAAGATTTCCCTCAAATTCAACATTATTGTGGCAACTTTCTGACAGGTCGTAGACCATCTCCACAGTACATGGACACTTCAACTTACTATTATTAAGTAAATATATTTCAAAATATATCTACCTTTCAATTATCTGTAGATTATTTATAAAATATTTGCTTCAATATATTCTTACTACACATTTACTACTTACAATCCATAAATCCATAGTTATTACTTACAATCCATAAATTTATTTATGTACAGTATCATTACATTTTTGCAATTATTTCTTGCATTATCATTATTCAGTTTTTGAAATTCCTTCTTCTAAAATCATTATTCATTTAATAGCCTATGTAATCCATTTACATACATATTATTTTATACATTTACTTTAATATCATTCTTTGATTTATAACATATAATTTATTTTATACCGTTGTTCCATATCCATTATCAATGAATTTTGAATTCACAGAAATTCTTGATCTCAATAAAAATATTGGACACTGACTTTCATTTTGATCTAGTTCATTATTGTCATCCATTTGTGGTCTCTTCATTTTCATTTGTGGTCTCTGTCATAATTTCATTAAAATATCTTAAATTTTGTATCACATATTTCTTGTAATTTCTTTGGTTTTCTACATCTACAGTTATTTTTTTAATATCATTATTTCATTTCTGTTTTGAATATCTTCACTATCATTATTTTCATTTTCATTTTAAATATTTTTAATATGTACATTATGCACTATATAACATTTATTGGCATGAACTTCATTTATTATTAATTAATTCGGAAAGTATTGGAAACATTCCGAAAATCACAACTCGAATTTTCGACAGATCTGCACGTTTCGGGACCTCTAGAACACGAAAAAACTATTTTTAGCGTAACGTCTGTATGTGTGTCTGGCTGGCTGGCTGGCTATGTGGCTGTCTGTGCTATGTATCACTCTATCACTATGTATCACTATGTACCACTCTAACTCAAAAACGAATGGACCGAATTGCATAAAATTTGGTAAGTCACTTGGGTGTGACCCTGGTACTGATTAGCTTTTGGTAAGATTCGGAAAAACAAAACCCGCCTTTTTTTGCGAAAAGACCCGTAAAAATTTCTTGTATCCACTCTTGCTAAAATACTAATTGACCAAATTTCACAAACTTTGGTAGATACGTTACTTGTGAGATACTCTGGTGCTAATTAGATTTTGGTACGATTCGGTAAAAGAACGCCCTGCCTTTTTTTACGAAATGGTCAGCAAAAATTGCAAAAATTAAAAAAAGAAGGCTACGTATGCTCAAATGTATCAATTAAATTCTTGTTTTATACGCAATTTTTGACGAGGAAAATAATATAACCAACTCCATTACTTTAGAACTAACCGTTCTCAAGCTATTTGAGATTTATTGCATTTTTGTTACGTCGCTTTCGGAAAAATGTCCAATTACCAAATAAAAACAAAACTGAAATTAAAAATGCAAATTTAGTGTTATTTTGTGCAATTAAACTCAATCTAATGAACTATTAAATAAATAAAGAAAAAATGAATTTGAGTCTGCAGGAAATGTCACGTGCTACCCACATCAGATTTTTATTTACATAATTGTGTGCCATTTTGTAATTGGAAACTGAGCGTCGTGTGTGAAAGAAAGCTTATAATTGGTGGCAGCCTGTTGCTTTTTGCATCTGTAGACAAATATATGTTTTCTATTTGTAATGCCTTTTATTTGTAATGGCTTATAATCGCACTGTATCACACTTTATACTCATGATTTCCTTATTTCTTTCACTATATAAATGAATGGGGTATACTGTACATTTCTTAATGAATAAATAATGTACCCGATCAATTCCTGCCGCTTTTCGATTTCGGGAAGGTTACAAATTAATTCTACCATTTCTGCTTTCCACAGCGCCAGTTCACTATCCTCTGTTACTTAAAAACTAAAAGGTACAAATTAAAAATATTTTAAAAAACTTTTTAAAAAATGCACTTTTATTTTAAAAATGCATTAAAATGTAGAAAATAAATGTTTCATCAGCACTTTAAATATTTTCATACACACATGACAACAACGCACATGAGGAGTGGGCGCGTTGCACTCGTTCCCTTAACTACGAAAATCTCGACTTATTGATCATCGTTGGTTTCCAATAACTTTAGAAGTTCTGAAATTTACCACGAATGGAATATTTATCTCAATAATGAGTATTCTATGATGTTTTATCAAATAAAAATATACAGCTGTACCGGAGACATACCTTCCTGATAGGTCGGACGGTCTGGGTCGAAGAAGAAGAAGATAAAGCATTCAGAATATTCGAAATAATGTGCGAATGTAACGTGTAATTTGGCAAAGAGGATTGTTGCTTCACAAATTATAACATCATATTCCCATTAATCAATTCCCTTTTTACACAGTATTATAGCAATTTATTTCCCTTTTATTAAAACGTTTACAATTTTTCTTGATAACATAGAAAATAATAGTAATAAAATGTAATTACAACAAGAGCTCACGCTTTTATTTTGAGTCCTGTGTGTATAAAAATATTTTTGGGCTACTGAATAAAAATTTATTTTCTACTTTTCAGTACCTTTTGAACTAAAAGCACATTTTGAAAAATACATTTTCTACTTTTCAGTACTTTTACAGTAATTTGAATTATTGTTCTTGATGAAGTTGGCTGGTTCATTTAGCTTCTGAAATAGCTCGTTTTCTTCATTTTGATATATAGTTTTGTGGTCTTTTATTAAAAAGTATTTTTAAAGATATTTTTAAATTAGTTGACATAGAAAGTAAGTTAGTTCTTTGTAGTTGATTTAATTGCTTCGGAATTAGTCATTTTCTTGTTCATTTTATCATAAGGTACATAACACTCCATTGTTAAGTGCTGCTGTATGTCGTGTCAATTTGGTGCGAAAAACATTTTGATGGAATTGAATAACAATGGGTGTTAATGTAATTCAATAACAATAAACAGAGTACAAAATTTTCATGACAGTGAAAGATAATATTTCTACGTGAAAGATCTTTGCCTTGTTCAATTTCATAAAAACTGTTGTAAAAATTAGTCATAAAAATCAATCACGAAAAACCAGAGGATATGGAATATAGGAAAACTTTACGTTAAGAAATGCAAACAAAGAAGTTGATGTCGACAATATTATTGTGAATGAGATTTACCAATATTTGATAGAAAGGGATTTCTATTTACATTGTACCATGTTTAATAGAGAGATATTTCTATTTACATTGTACCCTGTTTAATAGAGAGAGAGGTTTCTATTTAAATTGTACCCTGTTTAATAGATTTCTATTTACATTGTACCCTGTTTAATAGATTTCTATTTGCATTCCCTGTTTAACAGAAAGAGATTTCCATTTCCATTGTACCCTGTTTAATAGAAGTAGATTTCTATTTACATTGTATCTTGTTTAATAGAGAGAGATTTCTATTTACATTGTACCCTGTTTAATAGAGAGAAATTTCTATTTACATTGTACCCTGTTTAATAGAGAGAAATTTCTATTTATATTGTACCCTGTTTAATAGAGAGAGATATCTATTTACATTGCACCCTGTTTAATATAGATTTCTACTTACATTGTACCTTGTTTAGTAGAAAGATATTTCTATTTACATTTCACCCTATTTAAAAAAGATAGATTTCTACTTACATTGTACCTTATTTAGTAGAAAGAGTACTATTTACATTGTACCCTGTTTAACAAAGAGAGATTTCTATTTACATTGTACCCTATTTCGTAGAAATAGATTTCTATTTGCATTGTACCTTATTTAGTAGAAAATTATTTCTGTTTACAATTTTCCCCCTATAATAAAAAAGATTCTACAACAGGGTACGCAAGACCAAAGAGATTAAAAGTAAAAAAAAAACATGAAGCCATGTTTTAAACACGCTTTCATGGATTTAATCATTATACATTCACGTGTTTCTTGAATTTTAATTCTTTTCCAAAGATGAAATTCTCATTGTTTTGAAAGCATCACAGAGGACAAAAATATCGCAGTAGTTAAGGCAGGGGGTTTGCACTCAGAGAACCCGATTTCGATTCCCGGAGTTGCCCCGAATTATCCATCAGTCTGCACGGAAAATGAGAACGCTGAATCTGTAGGTATGAAAGTACTTCCAAGAGGATGGTGGCAGGAGAAGGATGGTATTGTCTTTGTGGGTGCCACCCCCCTCTAGGTTTTGGTATGTCTCCGTTCTAAATTAGGTGTCATTTGTAGAGTCCACTTCGATGATAGGAGCTTGCAATTTCGTCCCAGTAGCTCAACGGTAGAGTGTCAGCTGGTCAGTTCGTAGATCCAGGGTTCGATTCCCTGTTGGGACAGCAGGGCTCTTTACAATGGCGCGGAACAAATCAACCATGTAGATTAGTGCAAAGATGTCGCAGGTCTGAAAATGACCCTAGTACGACTAGTACAGATTCAGTGGACTTTGGAAGAATGAGCGTCGATTTCAAAATTGAGAGGATAAGGGCCACGTAGGATACTAACCCGGTAAAAAAAGTAGTAGCATGAGGCTAAATCTGAGATTAAAAAAATGGCAGGAGGTGGTCAGTCAGATTGTTAATTGCCCGGAAATCTGACAATAGAGGGTGGAGAATGCAGATTCTACTTCGACGATAAGAGCTTGTAATTTCGTCCCAATAGCTGAACGGTAGAGCGTTCGCTGGGCAGTTCGGAGTTCCAGGGTTCGATTCCTGGTTGGGACAGAAAGGCTCTTTACACAGTTAAGTGCAGAATTCCAAACTTACGACCTTTTGTGGTGCTCCCTGATAACGAGGGAATGGCAAAATTATTTCCATGATGTGTCGTGGGCATGATACCAACCAACCAACAGATCTTTGTGTGTCATTAGTTTTGAAAATTTTTGCATTTTCCATTGTTTTTTTATAGTACTTAAAGGGAAAAGTTGAAGTCTATTAAAATGAAATTAAAAGCGATATTTCTAAACAGCGTCCTATTAAATTCGTAAATATGTACTTGTTTATAAAGAATAGTTTTGATTATAAATCTTAATTACATTTAAAAACTATAATGGTAAATTAGCACTTTTAACTATTCTTCACATTAAACAATCTTCATTCTATTACATATAAATAGTCCAATTTTAGAATTTAATGCCTAAACACATATCACGAAAAGAAATTTAATATGAAAATATTGATAAAAATCTGATGTGGGCAACACATGACTTTCCTTATATAATGCAATGAATTTACTACTTTTACAGGAAAAAAAAATAGGTTTTTCTAATAGTAGATACTCATATTCTTTCCAATATATTGAATTTTCGACAATTAGTTGTAATTTTCATTGATTTAGCGTCATTTTAATCCATTTGGCGAGATTTTCGTTAATTTGGAAACATTTCAAAAAGTCGTCAAGTTGGCGACATTGCGCCAAATTCGTCGCCAAAATCTCGCCAAGCTTTACTGACGAAGAAATAAGATTCTTATAGCAGATAAATGGCTATTGTCGTTCAAATACAAAAGTATTATTCGAAGTATCTTTTCTCATGAATGGAACGCGCTAGACCCACAAGAATGATGTCACCCAATTTATCGCATGGTATTACATATGAAAAGTGAACATGTTTCTCAATAGGAAATATATTTTTTTTTACTTTATATGACTTTTTGATAATTTTTTTGAAAAATGTGCAATATCTCGAGAACGGTTTACGTTAGCGTTCTAAACTTTATGCTAAACGTTTTCTAATGAAAAATTACATAAGAAATGTCTATTTGCATAACTTTATTAGCGGTTTTGAGTTTTTGACGATTTTTTCAAAATTTCACTCGACAATTTAGGAGGATTCTGAACATTCGATTACGTTTAAAAGCAATAAGCTTCCAGTGTTTATGGATTGTAATTTTTGTACCAAATTTCGTTCGAATCGGTCCATTCGTTCATCAGTTATTGTCTCCACAGGTTCACTGACACACACACACACAGACTCACATACTTTCACACACACACACACACATACTTTCACACACACACACACACACATACTTTCACACACACACACACACACACACACACACACACATACTTTCACACACACACTCATACTTTCACACACACACACACACACACACACACACACAGACATCACCTCAAAAATGTTTGATTCGTGATCAGGGATGCTTGAAACGTGCTCTCCCGTCGAAAATTCGAATTCGAATTTTCGACCCCGTCACAATACTTTCCTTATATACATTATGTATATAATATACATTATGTATATAAGGAAAGTAAAAACGAAACAAAAAAATAAGATCAAAAGAGTTTTTTTATATAATTTAAAATTTCACAATAAAAAAGAAGAGATACAATGAAGAAAATTGTTATAGAAGAATTAAAAAATGCATTATGAAAACATCGATAAAAATTATGTCATCCGTGCTTAAAACCTTTCATGTTGAAATAGCACACATTCGAATGAATTACTATTTTTTTGCAATTTAAATTTTGACCAAAAAGAAATTGAAAGAAATTAGTATATTAGAAATTGTTAAGACTATCAGAAAATGTATAAAAGGTACAAATTGTGAATAGTTATAAAATGATTTACCAATTATGAACGTGGTAAAATCCCTCTTATAAGATTCTACATAATAAAATATCTTAAAACGCATATATTCGAAATAAAAAAATAGTAATTAAATAAAAAAATGATAAGTTTGAATGACACCACTTACTTTAAATTTAATTGCATCCACTTAATTGCATAATTTAATTGCATTAAATTGAATAATTTTTTTGATTGAAGGAATTTATGTAACATAAAACGAATTATTTCAAGAGCAAAAAACTTTCTTATTAACACATTTGAACTTCAAATAACCTTAATAGAGCCAATCTGATTATCTTTTCTCAATGGAATTATGAAAAGAATTATTAAAATTCTTCAAACATGCATCCATATCTATGAATATCAATGTGTGTAACTATACGGGCATTTATGGAAAAAAATAGTGAACTCTGAGATTTCAAATAGTTAACCAATATAGGTATAGTCTTCACATAATCAAATTTTGGATACCAATAATCATTTTCTTGATTTTTAAGAAATATGTTTGATAGTTACATACACAAAGGAAACAATAACAAGATATTGGAGGAATGGAAAATTTTACCGTCTGTTTCTACTAGTTTGAAATATGAAAGAAAATAAAAAATAAATTATCTCCCACTAAAAACTTCCAATTTAAAAATATTATAAAATTTTTTTTACACGAAATTGAAAATACAAACATAATGCATTGAAGCATATTTTCAGTATTCCATGGGGAAAAATTTTAGATTAAAAACCTATATTTCAACGTTTTATAAACACAATAGCATACTAAAGAAAATTATTTTGAGAGAGACAGAGTAAAAATATGTTAAAATAATTTTATATATTTCAAATAAATAACACTGGGTTCAAATCAAGAAAGTGCACATCTGAAAGAGCCATCAAAACTCGTGGACCAAGGTTTGGCATGTACTGCTTGCTGTTCACCAGCACGAAACAGGTAATGAAACAATTAGTGAATACAAAATTTACATGAGTTAACACAATAACAATGTAAAGCAATATTTTAGCCCCGCCCGTCAATACTGGATTCCAAATAAATGCTTCTACCAGAAAAATTCTAAAATTCTTGCTTTAAAGATATTGTGCATGCTACGTTTTTACTTAACTCTTATATGTATAATCCAAATTCCCATAAAAATGTATTAATTTATTTTTCTTTGTGTGATTCTTTTTTTAAACGGACCAGGAATATTTCAATTCGAAGTAAACTCATTCGATCGCAGCATAAATGGAACAAAAAGAAATGGCACGGAAATCCTACTTTCATGTATATATATTCAAATAAGTATCGCTGGGTTCAAAACAAGAAAGTGCACATCTAAAAGAGCCATCAACGCCCGTGGACCAAAGTTTCGCCCATACCGCTGTTCACCAACACAAAACAGGTAATGAAACAATTAGTGAGTACAAAATTATTTAACACAATAACAATGTAAAGCAATATTTTAGCCCCGTCCATCAGTGCTGGATCCGAAATATATATTTCTACCAGAAAAATTCTAAAATTCTTGATTTAAAGAAATTGTGCATGCTTTATTCTTATGCCTATATCGTTTCCATATTCCAGAAAAGGTGGGAGGTAAAAATCATGTACCCGAAGACGCAATCTAAGGATTGTTTCTAAAGTTTTATCTCCATATATTTACATCTAAATACATTCTAAATGCGCTCATAAAACAAAAGGAATGTTCTAGATATTTTGAAGCCACACCAATAGCTTTCTTGTACCCCGTCATTTTCCTTCTCGATTTTAGAACACTCCTTCTTCGGTTTCTATAGGGCAGAAACAAACAGACATCCGATTTTATATATATGAAAAAAAATACGAAAATAGTGAAATGCAGTTTCGCCCCACAGAAAATCACTACTTTCAGATGAAAAATGTACTTCGAATTTTCAAGAATCGTAATCGAATGACATCTTTCAATGGCAGAGAAAATAGCGAAAAACGTTCTTTTCTGTCCTGTGAGAGAGATGAATAAGTCAAACTTATAGACGTTCTGTTATTTTTACTATATGTGGAATTTTTTTTTCTGCTGACAAAGAGAAAAAATAATCCACTAGAAACCCCAGTTCCGCCTGTATCTTATGGCACTAGAGGTATAAGTCTGATCCATAAAATATCTGAGATATGAGTTCCGAAAGAGAGCAGCAGTCGTAAAGGTACATATTTGCATGTCATCAATTCGGGCAAATAAGGTGTAGAAAGAGTTTTGCAAAACGGTCAAACAGGTTACTATCAAACTTTTATGAGTGGCAGGCATGATTCTTTTATTACACAAAAATTATTGATCCGTTAGCATACTGCCAGAAAGATACTGGCAATGAAAAATTAATTCCTAAGTAAAAGGCCTGGAGTGCTTCATTTTCTCATACATTCATATTCATTTGTGTTTCTCATACATTCATATCCATTTGAGCAGTAACAGAATGCACTGAAATGCACATTTTAACCAATTTCGTTCGCAAGTTATTCTTTTAAGATTTTTGTAAAAATTATTTTTAAAATTATTTCTCTAAATGGCCACAGCTCTGTTACGTCAATGTTGGATCCATTTATACTTCGTATTTCTCCTTTTCGGCTCATATCACTAGCATATGTGATCAATCTTATGGGAAACTTGGTTCCAAAATTATATGTATGTGGAATTATATGTTCTTTACCTCAGCACATGGATTCTTACCTCAACAAATGGCTTCTTACCTCAGCACATGGCATTTAATTACTAAAAGTAAGTTAAAATTGTATTTTTTCCTTCAAGCTATTCCAAGGACTTTATCTTGTAGCTGGTAGTCTATTAAATAAATAAATAAAACAGATTGGTCTGATTTGAGATTATATAGATTTTATTCCATATTTGATACTATTTACTTCAATAATGTAGTTTAAACTATCATTTATCGCGGATACTATCTACCACTGTTGTTTCAGGAATTAATGTTTTCCCATAGAATATATTGTTTTGCCATGAGAATTATTGTTTTCCCATGGGATACAAGAAATCACAAATTTCGAGTATATCATAAAATATAATTTAAAAAAATTGCATGATTAATATAATTATAATTCTGCATTCGTGTTTGAGTTATGTCCAGCACACACACACAGATGGATATATTTTCAAATATTTGCAAAGTATATTCGGTTGGTTTTAAAACATGCTTTTGCATTAAAATATCAAATTCGGAAATATTCGGGTAAAATATATTTTTATGCAGTAGGGAAGGTAGGGGAGGTTTTGATGTAAACCTCCCCAAGAGTTATTTTTATTATTTTTTAATATAAAGTTTCATTAAATATTATTTACAGTCTATATTATAAAATGTACTTTTACTTTCACAAAACAATTTTTTGCAATTAATTTGATGTCTTTGTTTTCAAGCTATAAAAATGATAGTTACAGTGACCAACTGCAAACCTGCCTAACAGTAGTGAGACTCAATACATACATTGCGGTGATGAATTTTTTATTAAAAACTAAAACAAGAAGGATCAATCATGCATAAAGCATTGATTATGAAACACTTTCCAACTGAAATGCAATTTTTGAACATATCTAAAATGCGATACATTCAGCGGAGATATTTTTTTTAATTATCACAGAACTACAATAATTTATTTTACTTGAAAACTTAAAACTTCATAAAATAATGAACTTTATTCAAATGACGTCATCGAAATATAAATCGTCTGGCTTTGAATATTTTATTCATACACTTTTATTCAAGACTCCGGAGTTAAATAATTTTTCGTGAAAAAAAATTCACCAATTCTTATACAACTTATCTTACAATCACTTGTTTACATTCTGCATCCATTAAAATTAGGCTTCGTTGTAAAAATAATCAAAGTTTGATGATCATGTAAACTAAACAATATTGTAATTGCATTGCAGCAGAATATAGATGCACAGAAAATATGTAAACATAAAACGGTTTAAGGACAGATGAAAGACTAAATATAAATTTAAACGAACTTTAAAAATCACGATTTTTACTGAGGGAAAAAGATGGATGGCATATTTTATTTTGAAGTGGGTCACGTAATAGATTCTTACCTTTCTGGTAGGTCGGACGGTCTGGGTATCAACAACAACAACAACAACGTGATATATTCATATTATATGGGTGTCGTTATTATTTTAATTTTCATTTCAAAAAACTACCAAACATATTTCGCTGAATTTTTTTTATATATTTTATGGTATAATTTGAATATTTTCTTAAATTTTCGAAGCAGTTTGTGAATTTTAACTTCGCTCAAAAAGTGTTTAAAAAATTAGGTCCCATAAGGTTCAATGTATTTTAATTTTTTAATCCGGGTTCGATCCAAAACAAATTGGGCGATATTATTCATTTACATTCCCATATGTCTTATGTCCCACAGACCGTCTCAACAACGTACTAAAATTTCATTTTGATGAAGTCATTTTACGGCAGTTACCGTACGAACGGACAGACAGACAGAATGAACAAAGTCATAAACACTTGGTTGGTTGGTGTCGTGTCCATAAGAGGTCAGATTGAACCATGTGCAGATATTACTGCCTTAGCGAGATCCACAATCTTCTCATTATAAATATTTCCCTGGAAAGGGAATTCGCCAATGCGTTGCAAAGCCGCAAGAATTGTCAAATATGTGGTTCAGTGTAAGCTCTTCACCTGGGCAGTTTCTACAGTATTTGTAGGTTCTGGTGCCATCCGCATTAATTTTCATACCACCGAGGTGTCTAGTTCTTAGTCTGGCAATTGTCGTGGTGATCTCCCCGTTCGTATTTATTACACAGACCTGGTGGTCCAATCCTATAGGTTTCACTCTAAGTCTGTATCTAGCGATAGCATTAGCATCGTCAAGAGTTCATAAACACTTTTCAACTATGTTGTAAAGTGTTAATAAAAGGTAATTCAGACATGTGTGAATTTTAAAGCTGTAAGATTCAGTTAGTTCAGTTCCATATTAAAATAATACACAAAGACATATGAAAATTTAAAGAGTTAATTGTCTCATTACCAGCTTCAACTGAATATCTGAAATTGTTATCTGATGTATATGATTATACCTGTGGCGCAGTAAAGTAAAAATACTTTAAAGTTGGGATTTTGGATTATTAAATTCTTCATAATTAGCATGGCCGTAAATTATCGTATTTATGGAGCATTGCTTTTGCCGTTATTAACCACCTATTTTATCTTTACCGCGAGTCCTAGAATAGAATATTAATTTATAAAAGACTATAATTAACTTCACCATTTTAACTTAACATAAACACATGTATTATTAATTTTTAAATTATTATCATGTATTATTAATTATTAAATTAATTACAATAATCATTCATATTCTTACGGCGGAGAGATACAATGTGAGACCATGGCTTAAAAAGGCATAAATTGTATTTAAGACCGTCAACAATCATTAATGGGCACATGCCTTCATTTTCTGCTCGGTCATTGACCACAATTCTTGCATCTGCGTATATCGTACTGGCCTTAACTCGAACTGTTGGGTTCCTTGCACGTACTGCATATGCTCATTGTACTCTCGAATACTTCTGGAGCCTGTAATCAGGACATTTTCGTTTCACATTTGCCTCTGAACTCCGTAGAGGTCATCATGCCTTCTCACCTGTATTGCCTCCTTACTATCGTAGAAAACCTCACTCTTCCTTCTTACTTTACTAACTACTTCATCACTTGTTTCATAAATACTCTCTTATTCTCGTAGAAGTCGTGAAATATCATCTCGTGGTTGCCGCCTCTTTTTGCCTGAGATCTGGCACACCTCTTTACACCTTTCTGGTAGGTCAGACGGTCTGGGTAACAACACCTCTTTGGCTGAGTCGGATGGCCTGGGCTTTCGACACCTCTTTGGCTATCGGGCGCGGTAGCCCATTGGTTAGCGCGCTGGAGTTGCACTCGGTAGGCCCGGGTTCGATTCCAGCCACTGCCAAAAACTGCCGCCGTGTTCATGCGGAGTACGATCACGTTAAACATGTGGGTCCGAAAGTCCTTCCGAGAGGTTGGTGGTAGGGGAAGGAGGGTACGGTCCCTGTGGATGCCTCCCCCAATGGGTTCCGGTCTAAATTGCGTGGCACTTCCCGACCGTCCAAACAGTTACCTTACACCTTTCTGGTAGGTCGGACGGTCTGGGTTTCAACAACAACAACAACAACATCTCTTTGGCTCTTTCTGGTAGGTCGGACGGTCTGAGTCTCAACAACACCTCTTTGGCTCTGATTGGCTGACTTTGGGCCCTGCGCCCAGACATCTTCCATAAGTGGTTCTTTTTTTTAACCACTCTCATGGCTACACCTCAGTCTGTAGGTTTATGGCCTAATTTGACCTCTCGGGTTAAAATGTTATAAACACTGGCGTGGTTTAGTCCGAAGCATTGTTTGCTATTGCAGCAAACCATAAATATTGAACATAAAACTTTCTCACCAAAAGCTGGAGTGAGATCTATTTCTGGTCTTACAATACCTAAACTCACACACGAATTTTAAGTTATACTCAGTATTTAAAAGCCATGTACTGAGGCAATGCCAAATGTCTGAATCTAAAATCAAAATCATTCAGTTCAGTCCTACGTTATAATAGAAAATACAAATATATGTGAAACTTTAAAAATTTAATTGCCGCACTACTATCATCATTTGAAGATCCTAAATTGCTAGCTGATATATATGGTTATGCCTAGAACCATACACGAAAATAATCACAATACACCTAGTTATAACTTGATTCACATTCGAAAGAAAATTGAAACCAAAAACGAGCTATAACACAAGAGAAATATCTTATTAGAGTTTTATAGTAAGAAATAGAACTGTTATTGGAGACTGCTTTGAGCAGTTTGTAATCTCCAGGGCCTCCTACAGGAGGAAAAAAAGGACGCATTGCATGAAGGGGCGTGTCGAAAATATCCGGATAACTAACGAATTATTAATGGCACCAGTAAGCGTAAATAGGAGCATTATACAGCTAATATCTCTCTAGATATGTTTCAAAGTTACAAAGGTACAAAATAATTGTTAGGTACAATAAGAAAACCATTAACTATCTAACTCACTCACAAAATAGAAGATTTATTTTCTCAAAATCACTGATAAAATATTTCCGAGATAAAAACAATTGATGAATACAAAACACCAACAATAGCTGATAATGCGAAATAAGAAAATTTAGAGTCAAAATAAATTACAAACTTACCAACAATCAATTGAAGGCAAGCTTATTGTCTAAAATAGGCAAGCTTATTGTCTAAAATAGGCAAGCTTATTGTCTAAAATCTTGTCTAAATGAGCCAAAAAGTATGTAAAATAATAACAAAAGGCCGACTAAACTAAAAAAAATTAAGAAATTCTTTCTACAATTTTCCCTGCCAATAACATACACTTCCTATCCTCCCAATAGAGTTTTAGCTCATCACCTTAGAGAACCAAACAGTCTGATTTTCAGTTGATGTTTTATTTAAATGATATTTTTTACTCGATCACTTACTTCATCCCTCTTCTAATCTTCACTCGGTCAAGTTATCGTTATGTCTTAACCAAACTATAAAATTAGAGGTTTCCAAAACTTGTCAATAATCACTTCGTTGATGATATATTGATAAATTTGTTGCCAAGGTAACCATATTTGTACCAAAGGTTCAGCGACCTGGACCATATAATAACAGCCATTTGTTGCTTGTAAATGTTGTTTTTCCTCTGGGATAGGCAATGAGACATTTTAGATATTCGCGACAATACACAAAGCTCTCCAACCGAATCGGAAATTCAAACTTGGTTTATATGAAGCAGAAGGCCACAAAGTAAACCGTTTTGCCACAAGTAGGCGTTTAAGCTCCTGTAATCTCCCTTATGGGTAAATGCTTATGTTGGGAACGCTACGAAATCTGTTAGTAAGAGCTTTCTTGGCTCGTAAATTATTGTATTTCCCAAAGGAAAAATATTTTCTGTGACAGTAAAGAAACCTCAAGGAAATATTTTATAATTTAGTCTTCAGAAAACTAGCATTTTGCCTTGACTATTAATTTTACTAAATGTTAACAATTAATTATGGATAAGATTAAAAGCAATTTCTCCGGTCAGCCGTATACTCAATTAGTAACTATCATATCCTTATAAAGAAATGTTTTTGAATATATCACACAAAGTATAATTATATTTGAAAAATTAAAATGCTAATAATATTTATTATTATTTATTATAAAACCATAATCATTTTATTATATTCAAAATACCTTACTGAAAGACATAAAAACGACTCATAAAAACTGAATTTAATGTAAAACATGCATAGAAAATAAAAATAATTTCATGGTTAGTTATAAATATTCTATTTGAATACAAGCATACATTCAAATAACTTTTAAGATAATTTAAAGTGTGATTGTAAAATAGAAAAGGTACAATAATCTAAATTGTTAAAAAATAAGAAAACTATGTATAAAACTACAAAATTTGTTAATATTCCAAAGGTCAGATTTGTTGTACAAACATTTACAAATGAGATAAAATCATTGTGATATGGTTCTGCGACGTGAAATATCTGAAAATTTATTTATCTAATGAAAATGAAAAAACTATTGGTAGCTAAAATAGTATTTTAAATTCGAATAACATTTCACTTTACATTAATTCCCGTTTTTAAATTCACTGCCTTAATAAATGTAATAATATAATTGAAAAGAAATAATATGACAAAATGAATTTTATAAAGCCTAGAAAAATTTTCAACTCATTGTTATCCAATGCATTTAACAGAACAATTTTAATTGAAATAAAAATTATATGCATGAAAAAGATGCATTTGATATATAAAAGCAAACAAAGAATAAATTATTCTAAACCCAAAAATTTCAGAAGTTACACAAAACTTAATTTAGATAGAATTTGAAATGCGACTGTTAGAAAAAGAAATTTATATTATTTGAACACAATGTGAAAAAAGATCATCTAAGAAACATTAAAAACACGAAGTTTTGCTTTTCTTTCATAAAATACAGTTGCAAACTTTAAAATAATATTTTGTGAGCGATATGAAGTAATTAAATATCTTAAAATAATTTCTACCATTATTCGATTAAACTGTAAAAAAAATGAGTTAAATTCTGAATGAAAATATTATTATAATTTTAAATACTACTCATCATTCGCTTCTTACTTTTCTCGCATTTATGGATTTGATAATTATTCTAATTGAAAAAATTAATCGAATAGAAAACGTAGCAGGGCGAAAGAACTTTTCATAAATATTTATTTTAAATCCTCTCCATTACTTTAACTATACTTTTTAGTGAATTCTTTTAATCAAGTAAGATGTGTTTTCCACAGAGTTGAATTAATAAGTAACCTTCTCTAACAATATTATGAAAGAAAAACATTTTTACTTTCATTTACTGTATGACTAGCGTGGGGGGGGGGAGGGGGCAGCAACAGGAACCGCACCATATTTCTTGCTTTGTTTATTACTTTCCCTGCAATGCATAATACATGTATAAGAAAGTATTAAAATGAGGTATACATTTGGATGTTCTAAAAATTTGCGCGTTTTCTGCTTACTGCAATACAAAATAACAATTCATCAATCCAAGAGCCGATTAGTCATAAGAAAGATGGTGCAGCCGCTGTGGCTGCCCCCTTCCCACTGGGCTACAATAATAATGTAAGATGAATATGCATAAACAATATTTCTACCATTGTGTGCTTGGACAAATGGAATTAGTAACAACAACGAATTAACTATTTGTAACGTAGCACCTGTGTTTACAGTATGCCTCTATATGTGTAGATATCTTACAATACATTTTACCAAGGAATGTCTTTATGAAAAATATCAACAGGTTATTAGTTGAAGTTTTCTAATTCTTAAATCTTTAGTTAAACGAAAAAACAATATATCACGTTAAAAAAATATTAATTAAATTAAACGTTAATAAAATTTCACGAATAAAATGTATGACACTTAAAACCACGACACTTAAACACTTAAACCATGACACTTAAAACACTTAAACACTTAAAACCACGACATTTTGGTTTAAAACTGCACCGAAATTTCACTACAAGTGAAAACACAAATATTTCAGTCATATACCAACACTTTTAACACACCTACAAAACACAAATCCTATCCGCATGGAAATCTGATCTCTCAGTGTATTTCCGATAGCATTCGAATTCTTTCTCAATTCGAATTTCCTCCAAATGATCCCTTTTCTGGATCATAAAGATATTCTTGATGACGTCATAAATGTCTCAGGTGCTGGTTTAGAGTCTTTTCCAGATTCTTAAGAGCTGAAATAAAAGTTCGGGAATGGCAACATACCACCTATATTTTATTCCTTTTTACGTATATAATAAAAGACCCCTCGCTGTTGAAGTGAAGATATAGTTTTGATGCCTGTGCGGGATATCGTAAGGTTTGAAACGACATTTGAAATGTCACAAGATTTTTCTTTATTATAGAATGAATACTACAATGTTCTCAAAATAAACAGGAAGCTGTATCGTTGAAATTTCTTCTGAATGACTGAATGCGTTAAGCAAACGTTAAATGGATTATAATTACAAAAAGTTTCTCAAACTGCTGTCTAAAATAATCTGAAATAAATACACCTCTTTCTTAAAATTTCGGCGGTGGTTTCCAGTCGCCGAAATGGTTTTGTGGGAATAACATTTTGTAAACTAAACTACAGTTAAGTTCAATAGTTTTATTCGATGTTTTCCGACTCATTTGTTTCGTATACAGGACTTTCAAAGCACTGCAATTTACTCGCTAACTGTTTATAGCTAGCTGTCCTGAGGTATCTACGTCTTTTAGGACACGCCCGGTAAGAGCGCGGGAGGAAGAAAGAACAAGACCGGGCGTACATTAAATGTAACAAATACATACATTTATTTACAAAATAGTATATATATATTTACAATTATTAATTTAAACATTAATTCTTCCTATGAATACAATGATTGAAAAACAATTCGGAAACAATTGTAAAGAGTCTTACAGACTCAAACCGAAAATTAAAATTGACTTGCCTAACGTTAATTTGAACACAATACATCGGAGAGAGAGGTAAGAAAGTGTATATATTAGGAAATGGCCCTAAAAGGGAACTCACAGACAGTCATTAGTGTCGCGTCTCGCATCCTTCTCTTTATCTCCCAGAAGAGCCGGGATGAACACAAAAGTCGACCATCTCTTTCTCAAGAACTACCCCTCTGCTTCATATCATTTTAATTTTAAACTCTCTCTCTCTCTCTCTCTTCTCCTCTCTCTCTCTCGCTCTCTCTTTCCAAAATTTAGAAACACGGCTCTCAAACCCTGAAAACACTCTCATTGGTTTATGGACGTAAGTCCTTGACCCGAAAGCAACATCATTGACTTTTTAGACCCGTTCGGTCAAACAACCCTGCTGCAAGCCCCAGCAAACTGATACTCCTTCGGGCGTTCATTCGAAAGGCCCCCAACCTCTATGATCCTGTCCGTCTGAGACAAAGTTGCATATTTCTGTAAAATGCGATCTCCGAAGACCATCGCGCATATCATTAACCGCCATATTTTTTCATATCATTAACCGCCATAATTGGGAAAGTTGTCTTGGATGTTATGGAGTGGTAGTTGATACACTGAGTTGATAATTTTAGTTATGAGTTTAGGACGATATGCATTATTAGTCGCTGTATTTAATAATTATATAAAATGTGCTAATTTATAATTTTCATCACAAATTCTAAGAACCTGATTTGATATAATATTTCTAAACACTGATATATGCAAACAAGAGTTAAAGTGTTGGATTTTTGATGTATTAAAATTAAAATCTTGTGTTTTATCAAATAAATTTATAGTCAGATTACAATTTTGTAATTCTAAATTTAAATCTAAAATGTTTGCAACATTAGAGTCATTATTATTTGCATTTAATTGTAAATTATTAGGATAAAAGTTAAATAATATAGGCTTACTATTATGGGATACACATAATATGCCATCTAAATATCTACATATGTGCATATTATGCAACCCTGGATTAATGTTCTTTTCATAGAAGAATAAATACAGATTAGACAATAATGATGAGACCCCCCCCTTCCTTGTGGGATACCAAACTGTTGCTTAAAACAAGAACTACCATATTGAATATCATTCTCATAGAGAGTGAAATTAAGTAATTTTTTAAAAGAAAAGTTGAATGTTATAAGGTGTATTTTAAGGTGTATATTATATTTTTCAAAAATTTCAAAAAAAAAAAAAAAATACAGACCATCTATACATCAATATTATTGAACAAATCTTTGAAATCAAAAGTATAAATTATATATATATATATATATATATATATATAGTGCTTTTCTACAAATATTTCACTAAGAAGTAAATTAACAGATTGAGAAGAAAACAATCATGACATTTTAAATATTACAGCTTTCCGACCCATTGGAAAACACAGATTAAAATACTAAAATATCGAAATTATAACCACTTTAAAATAGTATTATATACACTTGTAGGGCTTTTAAAAGCTCCCAATTTCTGTTTATTGTTCATAGCTAGCGTATTTTTGCATATTTTTTACATATAAGCATTACAAACTTTTTATCTTTTTCAACTTATCAAGACAATTAGTCGAGCACTATAAAAACTTCTTTAAATAAAATATAAATTAAAAACTAAATTCCCTAATGCATATATTTGTCACTTACTATTTATATCTATCTTTTATAGTTTCAAAGGCATTTCGAGGGAAAATAAGAAAAAAAAAACATTCGCTCGCACAGATACTATGTTTTTTCGAAAAACAAAGTTAAAAATATTAAACTATTGAAGTTATTTTTATATATTCAAAATCTGTACCCTATTTCTGACAAAACAAGAAACATTATTTACAATTTAATCGATTATGTTCGGAAGTGTAACCGTCCAAAATATTTACATTTCTCTTAACGCTCCGTTTTCTGCCACAGAAACCCCCAAGCATGGATATTATTCACATCCAAACTATAGAGTTAGAGAGAAGGAAATAAAGATGAAAATCTTGAAAATACCGTAATGTTCTGAGAATTATAGCTAGGTGTCGCTAATGTTAGCAAGGTCACACCTGTTCCCATTTCACGCAAAAGGAGAGCATAGTATTTAGTAGAAGTAATGTTTTATTCTTTTTAGATTAAAATCCCCTTATTATGAGTAGACGTATTTTTCTTACTTTAGAAACAGGATACAGAATACAAAGTGAGAAAAAAAGGGAAAGGTAAAATAAATTTGAATAAGTATAGGGATATTCTTTATTAAGTTATTATTTGTATTACACTAATATTGTATTTTTCTGCAAAATTAACAGTTTAAATAAATATTATTAAATTTAATGCAAGCCTTTGTCATAGAAATACATACAATGCTATGGAGTTTATCTCACTCCAGCGTCATTTAAATCGCTGTTTCAAACGATTTTGATGTTTTCCCATCAGAAATATTTCAACTCCTTTACCTTACCTCCATGTTAACAACATAACTAGTTTATTAAAAGTGTGAACAAGTTTTGGAGATAAAAAAACAGTTTCCTTCGTCAGGAAATATAGGTCCGAAAGTTGGCTGCTATCTGCTTCCAAAACAGTTTGATATTTTGAATAAAGTATTTATTGTTTTTTTTTTCTGTTACAGGTTGCGCCACTGCTTTGAGAGCTTACAATCCTTTCCTGTTCAAAGGCTGTTAGATCGCATTTTTACTTTCCCTGCAATACATGGTAATGTATAGGAAAAGTACTGGAATCATGTTGAAAATTGCAACTTGAGTTTTCGACGGATCTACACGTTTCGAGACCTCTAAAATACGAAAACACTATTTTTAGAGTGACGTCTGTGTGTCTGCAGCAAAAATTGCCTGTATCCACTTTAGCTGAAAAACTAATAGATAAAATTTTACAAAATTTGGTTGATAATTCACTTGTGGGTGACTCTGGTGCTGATTAGATTTTGGTACGATTCGGAGAAAAAATAACCTACCTTTTTTTGCGAAATGGCCCGAAAAAATTTTTAAATTCAAACATAAAAATCTGCTGTAGGCAGCACATGACTTTCCCTGCAAACTTATATGCACATTCTCTTTATTTTAATTAAATTTAATTCACTATTAATCCAATTTTCGTTCTCATTTGGTAACTGCACTCATTTTCAAAGGTGGCGTAGAGAAAAAACGAAGAAACTAAAATATCTCGAGAACGGCTGGTCCTAATGTAATGGGATTGGTCTTATTCTTTTCTTCTCTAAAAATTACGTATAAAACAAGCATTTAATGGATATATTTGAGTATACGCAGTTTTTTATTTTAGATTTTGTCGAATTTTGCGGGCCATTTTGCAAGAAAGGCAGGTTATTCTTTCCGAATCGTACCAAAATCTAATCAGCACCAGGATGACCCACAAGCGACTTATCTACCAAATTTTGTGAAATTCGGTCCATTAGATTTTCAGCTAGAGTGGATACAAACTTTTGCGGACCATTTCGCTAAAAAAGGCAGGTTCTTTTATTCCAAATCGTACACAAAACTAGTCAGCACCAGATTCGCCCACAAGTGACTTACCTACCAAATTTTATGAAATTCGGTCCATTAGTTTTTTAGTTAGAGTGGATACAAAATCTGCACAGACACACAGACACACACACAGATACACAGACACACACACAGACGTCACGCTAAAAATAGTTTTTTCGTATTCTAGAGGTCTCGAAACGTGTAGATCCGTCGAAAACTCGAGTTGCGATTTTCGACATGATTCCAATACTTTCCCTATACATTACCATGTATTGCAGGGAAAGTAAACAACTACGTATTTTCATATATATCCATTAGATGCGTGTTTAATACATAATTTTTAAGGATGAAAATAATAAGACCAACCCATTACATTAGTGCTAGCCGTTCTCGAGATATTTTTGTTTTTTCGCTACGATTCCGTTGAAAAAAATTCCAGTTACCAGCTGAGAACGAAAATTGAATTAAAAGTGCAAATTCAGTGTCATTTTAAATAATTATGGCTGTTATTTTGTGCAATTAAATTCAATTTAATGAATTATAGAAGAAATAAGGAGAGCTTGAATATGAATCTGCACGGAAACTCACGTGCGGCTGATATCAAATTTTTTATCCATTCTTTCCTGAGCAATGCACTTTGTTAGTTTCTATATGCCTTTTAGCTCTGCCTTCCTGTACCTATTTAGCAAATTAACAATAAATTTATCCAAAAGTTATCTACTTTGCTTACTATAACATGACTGTGGTCATAATCATGGAGTTAGAGGAAAGGAGATAAAACTTCTATGGATGAAACGCATGAAAATGCCATAATGCTTTGGGAATTAAATATATGTGTCGCTAGTGTTAGTTAAGTAGCTGCTATTGTTAGTTGACCGGCAATAGAAAGTCCCAGTATTTAGTATGTGTTTTTTTGATTATTTCTAAATCAAGGGATCCCTCATTCTGAGTATAATTAATCAGTATGTATTCATAGTTTTAGGATAGAGTACAGAATGTATGGAGATAAAAATAAATTGAACAGTAAAATAATTTTGAACACGTAGGAATATTCCATATTGTTTATGTTCTAATTTGAGTTGCTCGAATAATTTATTTTTACAAAATTGATAATTTAAATACATTAAGCCTTTCTCTATAGAAATGCATACAATGCAGAACTACTCATCTTATCACTGCCACCTAAATAATTGTCTCAAACAATATTGGCGTTTTCTTAATATGAAGTTTTAACTTCTTACTTTTATCGCCATGGTCGTCATATTTCGACTACCCAGCATAAAATATATCACGTAAAATGCTCGTGTTAGGAACAATCTCATGATCTGTTTCATCCTTTAGTTTTCTTTTTGATTCTTAATTACACACGTTAAGTTGAATATATTATAATCGGATCCTTAGTCATGCCAGTTGGTCTTCGGCGAAGACTCTGCCAGACCCTTTTAGCAAATTGTTGTTAAACTTACTTACATGCACACGTACATCTCTTTTAAAATGCTGAAGCAAGGTTCCAGATGTCTATAAAAAAATTAAAATTAAATGAATTTTTTAGAACTTCTGATAACAATAAATAATATCTACGCGGGAAGATGGAGGTGAATATAAATTTGATAATTGGGGTAACTGATTAATGTTCATGCACCTTATTTATTACGTGAATTATATTACCATTAAATAGGCTATGTAATTTATGAATTTGAAATGTAAGGTATACATACACACACACACACACACACACACACACACACACATATATATATATATATATATATATATATATATATATATAATTTACAAATGTAAAGTAAGTTTGTGATAGCTACATGAAGAAAATTCACATGCGTAAAATATGCAAACATGGCGCTATGCTGCCCTTGTATGCCCTGTGTTGTATGGCTTAAAGCATTGCTTAACCGGAAAGTGGGGGTCACAACTCGTTCCGGCCATTTGTGATACTTTTCGTTTTTTACATTCTTCTTTTGCTTTACTGTGTATTAGGTTTTCTTTTTAGAAATATTATATATATATATATATATATATATATATATATATATATATATATTAGAAAAATGTAATAATAAAAATTCAAGTAATATTAACATCACCATAGAAGCAAAACCACGGCCATATTGCCGATAAGAGAAATGAACGGCACCGGTCCAAATTCGATGATTAATCAGAATTAAATTCATCTTCAGGTCAGTATTTAATTCTAATTAACCCAAACAGATGCCTGTTTAAGATTGAGCAATAGTACATTACTATAAATCCTCAAACTCAGACTACAGACATCAAAAGATGAAAAAATGAAGATAAGAAACATTAAGGAAATTTGTATTACCATGTGGCAAGAACCCTTCTTCTTTCACCAAGTGTAAACGCGATCAACTTCAGCAGAATGAATTATCTAGAAGCACCGGAATGAGCATGTCGAAATACAACCAGGGTGGCAGTACAAACGTTCACAACAAGACTCCCAGACCCGTCCAGTGACTCAGAGCAGGAGACAGAACAATTACCCGTATGAGCAATTCAGAATATAAACATGAAGCAAAGATGAAAATTCTTACTAAGCAAGTGATTCATAGAAGAAACGGATAAACTAGAATGCCACTATACATCATTATAAGGGCTCTCAAATTGTAGTTTCAAACTGGCAAAGTTACAATTTTTTAGCGAAAATAAAATTCAAAACATTAATGTATCTTATTTTCCGATTTTCTTATTTTTCTATTTTTTTTTAACTTATTTTATTAATTTTCATTTTTATTTATTTATATAATTAATAAATAATTATAATTTTTTTTTATTGTTAGCCACTCTAATTGGGAAAGTTGAATTGGATGTTATCGAGTGGAAGTTGATACACTGAGTTGATAATTTTAATAACGAATTTGGGAGGATATGCATTATTAGTCGTTGTACTCAATAATTCCATAAAATATGCTAATTTATAATTTTCATCACACATTTTATATACAATATATATATATATATATATATATTGTATTATTTTCATTTTTTCATTTTTGTTGCCTGTAGTCTGAGTTTAAGCATTTATAGTAAAGTACTATTATTTAATCTGAAACAGGCATTTGTTTGGGTTAATTAGAATTAAATACTCAGACCTGAAGATGAATTTAATTCTGATTAATCATTGAATTTGGGACGGTGCTGTTCTTTACTCTTATCGGCATTATGGTCGTGAATTTGCTTCTACGGTGATGTTAATATTACTTGAATTGTATTTTTTTTTTTTTTTTTACATAATTCTTATTATTACATATTCCAAATATATATATATATAAATATATATATATATTATATATATATATATATTATATATATATATATTATATATATATATATATTATATATATATATATATATTAGAAAGATAAACTAATAACCAATTCCAAGTAATTACGAAAAATTACAATAATTTCACCACAGCAGTTAAACCACGGCTACCATGCCGAAAAAAGAAATGAACAGCACTGGCTTAAATTGGAGGTTAATTTAACTAGGTTCTTCATCAGGTCAGAGCATCTAAGCCGCATTAACCCAAACAGATGCTTGTTTCAAATATGGTAATAGTAAGTTACTATAGATGCCATAAACTCCGACTACAAGAAGTAATGCAGTAATGGAGGAGAAATTGAAAAATTATTAGGAAATCAAGTTTTACCGTGAACCATGAGGCTGAACTCTGTATACACGTGCAGTGAAGGTGAGGTGTTGAAGCATAAAATATTGAGAAATACTGCATTAAACAATGCCCTACGTCTTTATAATTGGATTTTTCTTGTCTATCTCATTTTGTTGATGATTTCATTACCCCAACTTTTAAATTTTCCACGAGGAGCACTGCAATCACTTTTATTCGATAAGGCATGGTCATTTTACTTTAGATAGCAAATTCCTTTCTTCCTTCGTAGTAGTCTAACGAATTTCTAAAGAACCCTGTACTATGAACACCGAACAAGTGAAATATACTTTCTTTCCATAGAAAATCGCTATTTTAAGAAGACAAATGTACTTCTAGTCTTCGAATTTTCAAGAGTCGAAATCGAATGACATCTTTCAATGACACGGAAAATTGTGTGAATCGTTTTTCTTTCCTGCGGGATAGATAAGTAAGTCAAATTTATAGCCATTCCTGCCATTTTTGCTACTTCTCGATTTTCACACTGCTGGCACTAAGAAAATAAAATGTTCCACAATAAATAACGACTCCGACCGTATTTTATGGCTCCAGAGGTGCAGTGCATCAAGTCTGTACCATAAAATATCAGAGCTACGACATCTGAAACTAGGTAGCAATTGTAAATGTGCGTATTCGATTTAGAAGTATTTCTTTCTTTTCACCCCGTCCGCTCGACCTATCCGTAATTATCTACTTGCATGGCCGAGAATGAGCTATCCAATTTAGAACGACACCCAATATAGATCATAGGCACCTGACGTGACACGGACCATTTTGCCCTTAAGTTTCCAAAACAAAAAAAATCTGATGTGGGCAACACATGACTTTCCTTATATGATACAATGAATTTACTACTTTTACAGTAAAAAAATAGGTTTTTCTTATAGTAGATATTTATCTTCTTTCCAAGATATTGAATTTTCGACAATTAGTCGTCATTTTCATTGCATTAGCGTCATTTTAAACCATTTGGCGAGATTTTCGTTAATTTGACAACATTTGAAAAAGTCGCCAAGTTGGCGACATTCCGCCAAATACGTCGCCAAAATGTCGCCAAGCTTTACTGACGGAAAAATAAGTTATTCTTATAGTAGATAAATGACTATTGGCGTTCAAATACAAAAGTATTACTCGAAGTATCTTTTCTCATGAATGGAACGAGCTAGATCCACGAGAATGATGTCACCCAATTTATCGCATGGTATTACATATGAAAAGTGAACATGGAAAATATATTTTTTTTAAATTTTATATGGCTTTTTGATAATTTTTTTTAAAAACATGCAATATCTCGAGAACGTTTCATGTTAGCGTTCTAAAATTTATGTTAATCGTTTTCTAATAAAAAATTACATAAGAAATGTCTATTTGCGTAACTATATTAGCGATTTTGATTTTTTGACGACTTTTTCAAAATTTCACTTGAAAATTTAGGGGAGTTGTGAACATTCGATTACGTTTAAAAACAATAGGCTTCCAGTGTTTACGGATTGTGATTTTTGTACCAAATTTCGTTCGAATCGGTCCATTCGTTCATCAGTTATCGTATCCACAGACTCATTGACGCACACACACACACACATACTTTCACACACACACACACACACACACACAGACATAACTTCAAAAATGTTTGATTCGTGATCAGGGATGCTTGAAACGTGCTCTCCCGTCGAAAACTCGAATTCGAATTTTCGACCCCGTCACAATACTTTCCTTATACATTATGTATATAAGGAAAGCAAAAAAGATAAATACCCTACTAGCAATTCAATATTGGCTTTTCATTGGCTCCACTATTGGACAAATATGAAAAAGTGGACATTTTGACAGAATTGTCCCAATATTAGCTAAAATATTGGGACAATAATATGATAATATTGCACCAATATTTCCAATCTAACACCGATATTGGCGTAATATTCTAATGAAAATTATAGCCAATTGGAAGCCAATATAACCCTAATATTTGCCCAGTATTAAGATTACATTGGAAATATTACCAATGTAATGCCAAGATACACAATATATTGGTCCAATTTTGGACCAATATTAAATGCTACTATGGTACATACTAAGTTGTTTTTAAGTTCCTTCAGAAGGTTTAAATTGATGGGGTGTGAGATAAATGAACATTGAATCCGTCATTACTTTCCTTATTACATAATGTATAAGGAAAGCATTGCGACGGGGTCGAAAATTCGAATTCGAGTTTTCGACAAGAGAGCACGTTTCAAGCATACCTGATCACGAATCGAACATTTTTAAAGGGATGTCTGTGTGTGTGTGTGTAAAAGTATGTGTGTGTGTGTGTCAGTGAGCCTGTGGAGACGATAACTGACGAACGAATGGACCGATTCGAACGAAATTTGGTACAAAAATCACAATCCGTAAACAATGGAAGCCTATTGTTTTTATACGCAATCGAATGTTCAAAACCTCCCTAAATTTTCGAGTGAAATTTTGAAAAAATCGTCAAAAAATCAAAACCGCTCATAAAGTTACGCAAATAGACATTTCTTATGTAATTTTCCATTAGAAAACAATCATAAATTTTAGAACGCTAACATGAGCTGTTCTCGAGATATTGCATATTTTTTAAAAAAAATTATCAAAAGTCATATAAAATAAAACAAAAATATTTCCTATTGAGAAACATGTTTAATTTCATATGCAATACTAAGCGATAAATTGGGTGACATCATTCTCGTGGATCTAGCTTGTTCCAGTCATGAGAAAAGCTACTTTGAGTAATACTTTTGTATTTGAACTCCAATAGTCATTTATCTGCTATAAGAATAACTTATTTCTTCGATAACGTTTGGCGAGATTTTGGCGACGAATTTGGCGGCATGTCGCCAACTTGGCAACTTTTTTTTAAATGTTGCCAAATTAACGAAATTCCCGCCAAATGGATAAAAATGACGCTAAATCAATGAAAAAAACGACTAATCGTTGAAAATTCAATATCTTAGAAAGAAAATAAGTATCTACTATAAAAAATACCTATTTTTTTACTATAAAAGTAGTAAATTCATTGCATTATATAAGGAAAGTCATGTGTTGCCCACATCAGATTCTTTTATCATAATTTAGGTTCAATTGTGAGGAAATGATTTTCCAGAAAGAAGAAATATATTCTCATCACTAAGTCGATTTCTAAAGATCTCATGTATCTTATGGTTGATAATACTTGTTCGCATGACTATGAGGAAGCAAAAATTGCCATATATTTTGGGCATTATTTGGGCATTATTTTGCCATATATATTGGGCGGAAATGCTAATTTTGGCTTTATAAAAATCCAGTTTTATTGAGAGGGCTGTGTTGAACACATCGGCGGACAGTATTTGGCCTACATATACAAGAAATATAAATATATGTATATATATGTATATATATATATATATATATTTATATATATATA
The DNA here is from genome assembly GCA_951213105.1 of Amaurobius ferox. NCBI lineage: Eukaryota > Metazoa > Arthropoda > Arachnida > Araneae > Amaurobiidae > Amaurobius > Amaurobius ferox. The sequence goes on along the minus strand of OX578146.1, from coordinate 130,243,896 downwards.
TATATATATATATATATATATATATATATATATATATATATTCAATATCCTCCACTTTATCAAACATTTCACCAACAATTTTGAAAGTGGTTGCAATTAAAACACATTTTTGGGGTTTATTTCATAACAAAATAGCTTACGAACATCTCTGGAAATTAAAGTCTGCAAGAATACATTTTTTGTAATAAATATTAGAAAAGAAAATAAAGGTTGAAAAACATAGTTGTGAATCATTCGAAAGAGAAACATTGAATCTAAATGTAATAAGGGCTGAAAAGGCTCTGATTTTATTAATAATTAGCAACTTTAATAACTGTTTGTGGATTTCGAAAGACCATTGTTCAAAGCATTTTAATATAAAAATTTAAAAAATGTTTTATTTTAGAAAAAATTGGGTGTTCTACCCTAAATGTGTGGAAATACTATTTTAATTCCAAATATACATTCAACTTAGTTCATACTCAAATTGCATTTATAAATTTTTATAATCATGTTAATTGAAAAATAGAATAGAAAAAAATATGTTCTTAATACACATTCATTTTAAACGAACTTCATTATTTTAATTACAATATTCAGTAAAAACAATCTAATCGAATATAAAAGCTGATTTTTCGAGTTGAAGTAATCAAGAACCTTAGTTAACAAAAACATGTATGTGTATGTGGAATGTATATATTCTAGCTTATAATCTATCCAATCACTTTTTATTAAATCTGTCAGTTATGGAAGTCATGCGTTATCATGGAAATGATTAGATGTTGATAGATATTGATGTGAGAAATGTTGATGAATAGTAAAAGAAATATCTATAAAATGACCATTCTATAAAAAGACTATTCTATAAAAAGACTATAAGAAGACTATAAAAAGACTATTCTATAAAAAGACTATAAGAAGACTATAAAAAGACTATTCTATAAAATGACCAGTAATAATTGGAAAAAAAAAGTGAAATAAAAAAAGAAAAGTGTTAAAATATATAGTTCTTCTTTTTTGTTTAATTTTTAAGGACAGAATGAATTAACATTTTGTTTACTGGTGGCACAGCGTCCATCCCAAACGAAGAACCTCTCAAAAAAGCAGGTATTTGACATACTTAAATTACTGTGATAGCATGAGTTGTATATTACTACATTTTGACACATTGGCGTCATTTAAACATGTGGTAAGTGACCAAATAGAAAAGACATTTTTCAATTGCAAATTTGATGTAATTTGAAGAGCTGATTGGAAGCATTATATCTGCTTTTACAATATAGCTGTGTTTAATGAATTTAAATTACACAAGATTTGAAATTGCTAATTAAGATCCAAAAACAAAGTGATGTGATGCTCACATCAGAAATCGCCAGATTATTGCAAATACTATATTTTAAAAACGCAGTCGCATTCTCCCCCGCAAAGTCATTACGTCCAAAGCTTTCAAATGCGATATATTCAGCACTGATATATTTTAAATTATCACAATACTACAATCATTGATTATATTTTAAAATTTAAAAAAATGAATTTTATTTAAATGACGTCATCGAAATATAAATCGTCTGGCTCTGTATGTAAAAGCAGTGAATATTTCATTCATATACTTTTATTTCTGGTTCCAGAGTTAAATAATATTGCGTGAAAAAAGTTCAGCAATTCTTATACAACTCATCTTACAATCATTTTTTACATTCCGCATCTATTAAAATTAGGTTTTGTTGTGGAAATAATCAAACTTGATGATCATTTAAACTTAAAAATATTGTCATTGCGTTGTCACAGAATATTGGTGCACAGAAAATACGTAAAAATAAAGCTGTTTTAGGAACGAAGCAACACTAAATATATATTTAAAAGAACTTTAAAAATCACGATTTTTACACTGGGAAAAAAGATGGATACCATATTTTAGTTTGAAGTGGGTCACGTGATCTCTTCACATTATATAGGTGTAATTACTATTTTAATTTTATTTAAAACAAACCACCGCACAGATTTTTCAGAGAGTTTTTTATATATTTTATGAGGTAATTTGAATATTTTCTAACATTTTCGAAGCAATTTGTGAATTTTAACTTCGCTTAAAAAATGTTTGAAAAATTAGGTTCCATAGGGGTTCAATGTATTTCACTTTTTCAACCCGTGTTCAATCCCCAACCAATTGTGTGATATTATTCATTTACATTCCCATATGTCCCGCAGACCGTCTTAACAACATACTAAAATTTCATTTTGATAAAGTCATTTTTACGACAGTTATCGTGCGAACGGATAGACAGATAGAATGGACAATGTCATAAACACTTTTCAGCTATGTTGCAAAGTGTTAAAAACAAAACAAAACTGCAATTGCTGCAAAAGCATCCGAGAAAAGAAAAATATAATTTGAAAATAACACTTTTAACGATCGTCATCCTAACAATATTATGTAAAACAAATGTTTCCTTTTAGGATTGATTCCTCATTTATTACATAGTACTCAACAATTTTGCAAGTGACTATTATCGTTTATCTCGCTTTGTTGACTAGTTTTATATCTTTTAAATTCATTTTTAAATTCTCCTCTAGGGCCTTTGCAATATTTTTTACTCGATCGAGAACAGTCACTTTACCATAAACATACCTGTCGTGTACACTCGCGGGCCTTTCCATACAAAGTTATTGAGGTACTTAAGCGCTTCCTAGAAAACGTGAGTATGAATATAGAATGCATGCCGCAATGTTTTCAAAGTAAACATGAATAGTAATCACAAAACCCGCCTATAAGGGAGGTTTTCAAAATTCGAAAGACACTTCCAATGCAGATACCATATACCGTTATCGAGCTTATTATGCGCAAGTCGGTATGGAATAAGCGACAACTACAATAGCAGCAAGAAACATGCTATAAGCCACAATTTTTTCGAACTTCTATGGGAACTGACAATTTCAGTTCTTTTACGTGGTCGATATAACATTCATTTATAAGGCCACACTAAGGTCACAGAAATCAATCTCCTTTCTGCTATTACAGATATCGGTTATTCCAGGATGACAAGTGCATAATAAGCGCGAAACCGGTCCATGAATACTGGTATCTGCAATAGAACTGTCTTGGGAATGAATAGTTCTCCGTGAAATTGTCTGCTGACACGCTATATGCCAGTCTCGTAATTTTCAACCAATCATTTAAAAATTTTCAAACATTCAAACCAATCAAGTTTTGATTGGATATAAATTTACATACCTGGTTGCGACTTCAGAGGCAAAACTTCGGAGTGAAATGTGGAATTCTCAACTTCTAATGGAGTCCTCTGATATGAGAAACTCTAAAAAAAAAAAAAAAAGATAAAACATAATTAATTAGGAAAGAGAAAATAAGAGATTTTCGTTAATTTGGCGACATTTAAGAAAGTCGTCAAGTTGGCGACATTTCGCCAAATTCGTCGCCAAAATCTCGCCAAGCGCTATGGACGGAGAAATAATTTATTCTTATAGCACATAATTGACTGTTGGCGTCCAAATACAAAAGTATTACTCAAAGTAACTTTTCTCATGAATAGAACGAGCTAGATCCACAAGAATGATGTCACCCAATGATATTACATATGAATAGTAACTATGTTTCTCAGGAATTCAAACCAGACTAAAATCATTTGGAAATTATGTGGTGTGATATATGTACTACATATGTATGTATATATATATATGCATAATATAGTTGGCGTTTATTTAGGACCCGGTCAACGGGGGGTATTTCATTCTGGTTTTAAATATCTGAAACTTTAACATGAATTTTCGTCTCTCTTATAATATTTTACATGTACGTAGGGCACAAATCAACACAACATGGAAATATATAAAGATTTAAATAAAACTATCAAAACATATCTCACATTTCTGTATATCGTCTAAATAACGTTGAGAACGAAATAATATTCGAACTTTCGAAATCTCACCGGAAAAGAAAATAAATGCCGAAAAGGGTAAATTTTCAACTTCCTCAATACTTTGCAAGATGTTTGACACACAAAAAGTTCTGGGATAAAAACGGGAATTTACGTCAAGAACACGGTTTCAAGAAAGAACGTATATTTGACTCCAAATACTATCGCTTTATATTTCGAATATTTTAAACTTTTGATTCCCTCCTATATGTAATAAATATTCTATTTTATTTTTCAATTTAAAAGATAACTGGAAATTCTTTGATATCCAATATAGTGTATTCATCAATGAAGTATATAATTTGACACTTCGACGGTAAGAGCTTGCAATTCCATATTAGTAGTTCAACGGTAGAGCTACTGACTTCGTCGGCTGGCCAGCACAAAGACCCGTGATTCGATTCCCGGCTGGGATAGCTAGGTTCTCTGCAACAGCGCCGGAGGAGGATGAAAAATAGAACCAGGATGCACTTTAATCAAACAATGCACGTCAATCTGACATTAATTTCTGTATTTAAGTATAAAGGTCAATGAATAAGAACGTACAGATAAACCACCAGTACCCATGACCGACTGTTTGGTTTATGCCACTACGAGGAGAGCAACAAGGCTGCATATATCCGTCATCCAGTATGACGCACGACCAGGGGAGCCAGAGTCGGAGAAATCATTCACCGGGCAGAGCGCAGCCGTCGAGTTAAGACCCCAGTCGCCGACGGGTCTGGTAACAGATCATAAAGGGCCTACTTCTCTCCGCCACATGAAAGCTTCTGCTTAAGTACCAAAGCCACGTGAACAGCCGGCCCCTCCACAGATTTATTTCCCCACAGGTAAGTAGGATCAGGGCTATGAGGAAACCAAGTTCCATACACCGCCATCTTGGGACGGGACCCCTGTGGGGAGTGAATAGAAACGCACAATATTTGTTACAAATTCATAATAATTGTAAATGTTTTTTGACGTGAATAACATCTAAGGTCGGGATATTCGGCTAATCTCGGAGCGTAACGAAACATTTAAACACTTTGGACCTAATGGATAAAAAAGTATAAACAATGTATGCTTGTTTTGGGGAGAAATGGGGGTGAAATTTATAAATATACAAATACTTTAAATATTTTAATACTTTTAATTCTTTTTGTTTTGAAAGAAAAAAATATTTTGTCTAAGAGAATTTTTGCTTCACTTTGATATAACTATCACTCGAAATAGCTTCTATACCAGTGTTTTCCAAAGTGTATCCCGCAGAACCCTTGGGATTCCTCGAAAGTACTCCCGGGGTTCCGCAACGTGATAATTTTCGTAGATTTTCTTAAAAATTAAAAAAGAGCTTAAATGCATGATTTAGAACCTAAGGGATATTTTCCCACCCTAAATTAAATTTCAAAAGTGTTCCGTGACCAAGCATGTTTGAAAAACTCTGTTCTAAACGATGAAAAAGCAGATATAAGATTAAAAATAAGAATGTTCACTAGAAATTCCTGTTTCTAGATCAATATTTTTTTGCAGAGCTCATATAGTTTTCGAGTAATTGTCCTGTCAATTTGAAAAAAAAAATTGAAAATTTTCCGTTTTTAAATCCATTAATGCTTACATCTCATAAACTAAAACTGCTATCTATGAACAGTACATCCTATATAAGGATATATAATTGGATTTCGGATTGGGTTCTGAGTTAACGAAATAGTTATTATAACTTGCATCAGAACCTTCAAAATATACTGTGCACAGTCAAATTCGTTTAGTCTTGATAGTCGTTCGTGACTAGGAAATACTGAATTGTTTCAATTACGTATCTCACTATAGTTACCATAAGCCTATATTATCTACTTTAAACGTAACAAATAAAATCGGAAACAACGAATAAACTTATTGAACTTTATTGGAGTTTTATTTTACAAGGCCCAAAATCAATTCGCTTCCATCCGACAAGTGCATTTTGTGTTAGATTCGGTTAATCCATGTCACTCATATGGCAATGCAATTCCTTAGATGGCACCACCGGGGTATCTAATTATGACTGAACTATAATTATGTGCTTCAGTGATATCTAATTATATTTCAAGCAGGAGACGCGGCTTGCATCCATTTAAATAAGCTATAAATGAGACACATTAATTAAAAATTAATTACTTTGAGAGAAACAATTTTCATTTAAGATACGTTTTTAAACCCTTTCGCGACGATCGGCACGTCCACGTGCCGGCTGAGAACTTGCATTCAAGGACGGACGGCACGCACTCGTGACGGAGGAAACTTTACCGTAAGCGGAGAGTGGCGCGCATTCGTGCCTCTACATGGAACGTTTTAATTTGTCTACTAGATGGCGTTACATGTCCGTGGAACTAACTTCAATGTATTTTGCAGAGGCATGACCTTGGCAGAAGAGGATCGAATGAATTATTTCTCCATTTGGAGCGGTGAAACATCATTATATAATATAAACAGACAGAGCAATCCTCGTAGCATCAACAACTTTATAATTGAGTTTCGGTTTTTATTTTTATTTCAGCGTTATGATTTCGTTGGTGAATCATAGGAATATAAGAGAGTATTTTTTTTTGTTTGGGTTTTAGAGACAATGAAATTATTCGTTTATTTCGGATAATAGAATGGGAGCAACTAACGAGTATTTTGTATTCAGATTTGTATGAAAAATATACATCAAATAGAAAATAAATATTTCTTTTATTCCTGAAAAAAGTATATTTCTGTGTTGAATAGGTGATTTTTAGTGAATTTTTTTCGAGAGTTAGGCATAGCGCAAAAAATATGCCGTCCCTTGAGACCAGTTAGGAAGCGAAGCGCTCCGTCTTTTGGGCCGCGACAGCTCCGGAATGCCGCCGTCGCAAAAGGGTAGCATGATGATCTCAAAGTCAAAATGTGTAAAAAATCCGTTGTTATTTCGATAATAAATATAGAAGTAAACATCTGGGATCGCGTCCTCGTTGCAGTTAACAACCACTGTGGACCGGTGTCGCATTTTTTATGGGGCGGCGAGAAATCGTCAGCATACAATAAACAATATTTACAATATCAGGAAAAGAATCCATCTGCAACAATTTTGTGAACATCTGGGGGAACCTATCCACTCACTTTAACAAAGCAGCCAATTTCAAATGTGTGTTAAGCAGTCGATATCAAAAAATGAGCTCAAGCTGCACGAGCCTGCAACAGCCAAGTTCAACTGCCATTGCAGGTACAGACTATTCCATCCGCATAAAGTACGAAACCGGTCCATCGATGATTCTATCTGAAATAGAAGCGATGTCATTTGAATATACATACTATAGGTGGCTTCTGTAAGTATTTACATATCTATAATCCCATCGACGCATCAAGTAAACCATTAAAATATTTCATTTAAAAATAATGGTTTAAGTAAAATATGTCAGAAGGATGCAACACTTCTGTGTTGGAATAACGTAGAGGTCAAAATATATTCAAGCATTCAACGTTTTCTAGTAAAGAGAAGAAAGAAATTGGCGGAAATGCAAACGTTCGGCTTCTGGAATATTTTCTGGATGTTTGACATGCAAAAAATTCTGGGAGAAAACCGCGTATTTATGTCAACGACATGATTTCTGTGAGCATTTATACATTATTTTAGAAACTCCGTTTTGTATATATTTCAGACATTTGACCCTACTGGAAATGCAAGAGAAATACTGGTTGCTAGGAGTGGATGACGGGGTGCGGCAGCTCCGTCACAAATTTCCATACTCAGTGACAACAAAAACAATTAATTTATGGAGTCTTCATAAAGTGGCAAATAGTGCGTATACGACATTTTTCAAGGAACTAACTATAAGGCATTTTTATTATCTATTGCATATTTATAGCGAATATAATATATTTTGGATAATCCGAGCCAATTCTGAGAAACAGATATTGCAAGGAACTTTTAACAATTTCCAACATAGTTGAAAAGTGTTTATGACTTTCATTCTGTCAGTCATTCTGTCTGGTCATTCTGTCTGTTTGTCTGTGCGTCTATTCGCACGATAACTGCCGTAAAAATGACTTTTGTCATAATGAAATTTTAGTATGTTGTTGCGACGGTCTGTGGGACATATGGGAATGTAAGAGAATAATTTCACCCCATTAGGTTTGGATTAAACCCTGGTTTTAAAAGTGAAATACATTGAATCCTATGGGACCTCATTTTTCAAACATTTTTTAAGCAAAGTTAAAATGCTCAAATTGCTTTGAAAATGTTAAGAAGCATTCAAACTATCCCATAAAATATATAAAAAAAGTTTCAGCAAAATATGTGCAGTAAGTTTTTAAATAAAAATTAAAATATTAATTACATCCATATAATATGAAGATATCACATGACTCACTTCAAAATAAAATATAGCATCCATCTTTTTTTTCCAGAGTAAAAACGGTGGTTTTTAAAGTTCTTTTAAATATATATTAAGTGTTGCATCCGTTATAAAACCGCTTTATTTTTGCGTATTTTCTGTGCATCTATATTCTGCACCAACGCAATTACAATATTTTTGAGTTAAATGATCATCAAACTTTGATTATGTCTACAACGAAGCTTAATTTTAATGGATGCAGAATATAAACAAGTGATTGTAAGATGAGTCGTATAAGAATTGCTGAAGTTTTTCAGGCAAAATTATTTAAATCTGGAGTCAGGAATAAAAGTGTATGATTGAAATATTCACTGCTTTTACATAAAGAGGCAGACCATTTATATTTCAACGATGTCATTTGAATAAATTTCATTTTTTTCGAAGAAGTTTTAAATTTTCAAGTAAAATAAATTATTGTAGTTCTGTGATAATTAAAAAAATATCACCGCTGAATGTATCGCATTTTAGATATGTTTAAATAAAATTGCATTTCGGTTGGAAAGTGTTTGATAATCAATGCTTTATACCTGACTGATCTCTCTTGTTTAGATCTAAGGTGAAAAAAAAAGAAATGCAAAGATTTTGTGAACCTCTCTATCTCAATGGGAATATATAGCTAAATTCATATCAGTCATCATCTAAGCTCTATCTGTAGACAATCTTGAAAAATAGATGTTAATTTTTCTTTAATCGTAAGTGGATAAAGATGCGGAAGTGCATATTTGATGAACCATCAATCATCCTGTGGCTGGTGCTGAGTAAATATCAGTCATCTAAGCCATATCTCAAGTAGATCACGAAAAATAGATAATTCAAGGTAAATGTAAATTTTTGAATCGGTTTTAACATCTTCAATATGGAAAATCCCCCAACCGTCTAGAATGTAATGATGAATCCATATCAGTTATTATCAAAACTCTACCTATAGTCCATTATGAGAAATATATATTTGTGGAAAATATTGCTAGTGAATCACCTAACCTCCTCCAGAATATAATGGTGAATCCATATCAGTTATCATCTAAGCTCTAGCTATTGTTTTAAGTAAAATGAAAAAAATTGACGTAGTAATAGAAAAAATATAACTTAAAATATACATCTATAATGACCTCCTCATCCCTTTAATTCTCCTATGGAATTTTATGCTGAATTAAAATAAGCCCTTGCCTGAATGCTGCCTATAACCGATCCTGAGAAATAGATGTTTTAGGAAAAGAAGTTTTGCTTAAACAATAGTTTGGCAACATTTTTGTCGCCAATTGCAGCTTTTTTCAAGCTCGATCTCGCTGAACATTAATGGACACACCTAATTCCATAGAAACTGCTTGATTCCTTTGAGAAATGCCGCACTCACTATGGAAAAAAAATTATATGTACTAACTGCCAAGTGTCCGTCTTTCTTTCTGTCTGTCTGCCTGTCTATCTGCCCGTCTGTCTGTCGCGCTTTTTTAGGCACTTCCTGGATAGATAAAGACTTGCAATCTGGTACACGGGTCGATCATTTGATAGAAAACCCTGGAAAAATTGAATTTTTCGAAAATGTTCTGTAGAGGGTGTGCTTCACACCAAAATGTATAGAAAAGTGAACTAAGAGAAAAGCAGGATTGATAGAGACGAGAGATGAGATAAGAGACTTAAAATTTCGTGTATGGGTAAATCGTTTGAAGGGAGGAATATCTGCAGTTTCAGATTTCCGATAATTGCTACTCTAAGGGGTGCCGAGCACCGAAATGTTCGATTTGCCGAACATATGAGAAAAGCCTGCTTTAAAATTTGATAGGGGGCTTGAAATTTGGTATACTGGCTAATCATTTGACGACAATAAGCAATATAATATAGTTTTTCAAAAATCTTCGTTTAAGGCGGGCTCCAGAGATAAACGTTCGAAAGGTGAAATGGCGAAAAACAATGCTTTGGGAGGCGATAGAGATTTCAAATTCGGTGTACGGGTGGATAGTTCGAAAGGAAGAGCATGGATATGTGCAATTTCAGTTTTCCAATATTTTCTACTTTTGGGGGTGCCGCAAACATAAATGTCCGATTTTCGAATAAATAAGAAACGCCTCCTTTTAAAGTGCAATAGAGTCTTGATAATTGGTATATGTCACAATAACAAAATATGATTCGATAGAAATTTCAAATTTGGTGTATAGGCAGATAGTTAAAAAAAAAATGTGCAATAGAAAATTTCCAATATTTGTAATATCTGATGGTTCCGCACACCAAAACGTTCAAAAAGTAAAATGACAAGGAAACATGCTTTACGATGATACAGAGATTTCAAATTTGGTGTATGGGTATATCGTTCGAAAGGAAGAAACTGTGAAACTGTGCAATTTCAAATTTATAATATTTGCTACTTTAGGAGGTGTCACACACAAAACTGTTCGATTTGCTTAATGAATGAGAAACGCCAACTTTAAAATTTGATAGCGGCTTGAAATTGGGTATATGGATAGGGGGCTTGAAATTTAAAACATGAAAAATGAAACACCCAAGATGAATTAAATTTCTCATAAATGTTCATTTAAGAAGATGCTCCACATAAACGTTTGAAAGGTGAAATGGTAAAATTTCATGCTTCAGTATGCAGTAGAGATTTCAAATTTAGTGTACGGGTAGATAGTTTGAAAGGAAGAAAGTGAGCAATTTCAGCTTTCAAATACTTTCTTCTATAAGAGGTTTCAGCATAACAAAATTTTCGATTTTCCGAATGAATATGAATCGCGAATTAATAAAAAAATTACTTTATTCGGGGGTTGCTTATTATGGGACCGTTGATTTTCAACGAATATTCGGCTAGTATATAAGTATGAACAGCCTGAAAGGTACCACTGGAAAAAATCGAATAATTCAAAAATTCACATTACTCGAGGTCTTCTTCTTTTAAGACAGTTGAATTTCAATGGGTATTCGGCCAGTAAAATAGTTAATATCTTAAGAACGGCTCATGATAATAGCTAAAATAGTTTATGTTCAATTCTGTGTAGAAGTATTTAAAAGGCTTCTTCTTTTTTGAGAATAGCAAATATTTTTCAGTTTTTTCATTTAGATCTTAAACGTCTTTTTTCTTCAGTCTTCTTATTTTGTTGCCCGCCATCTCGTACGTGCACTGGTTTTACGTTTTCTGATTGACTATCAAATGGTTCAACCTTATGTTACAGAAGATGTGCCATTACCTGAAAAAGAAGCTGCTTTATAGATTTTTAATTTTGTGCTAATAATTTACGAATTATTTCTTCCGAGAAGATGTATAAATAGAAATGTATAAAATTTCGAAAGATGGTGAAAATTCGCTTTTAAGCAAAACACGATTTTGAAATTGTATATTAAAAGTTTTAAACTCCTTTGTGCTTAATGTCTGAATGTTTTTATGAATATTTCTTATACGTACGATATATCAAAAATTAATACCAATGTCGAAAGTTCGTTTCAGGGAAAATTACATTCAGAGACAGGCTTATATCATGCGATGTATTAATGTGAAATATAAAGAAATGTATTATTTTGTCCAAGGATTTAAATAAATTGCTTACTAAAATTCTAAATTGTACTCTATTAAAGATTTGAAAATAATTATTTATAAATAAAAATTTATTAATTGCAGTTAATTTTTTTTTTAAATGATTATTAAGTATTTGAAATTTATTAAATAATTCTGAAGGTTATTCTGCTACTATTTAAAAGCATTTAAATGAAGCCGATGCCATAGGTTTTGTTTTAATTAACATTTGTTATTGTAACTGAAAAATATCATAGCAAATTAGTCATATTTTCGAAATCACTATACTATTTAACTCAAGGTAAACTAAAGAGCTTGCAGAGTCTACTTAAGAGCTTGCAATTCCATTCCAGTAGTTCAACGGTAGAACATCAGCTGGCCAGTACAAAGATTTACGATTTGATTTCCAGTTGGGACAGTAGGGTTCTTTGCAAATTAAATAAAATACTTTAATTAAGTTCTTTACATTGCGTTTATAAAGGGATTTTTAAGTTAAAACAAATTTAATATAGAAAAGGAAATATTTCAATACACGTATCTGACTTGAGTATCTCCAAACCCACGACATGAATTTTCATGAAATTTTTCATACACTAAGGCGAAGTCCAATAAATATTCTTAAGAAATTTTATCAACCTACAGTGGCGTACGGAATGACGAAAATTAAAATATTTTCGTCTGTCTTGTCATAGCAGCTTATAACTAAAAAAAGACTGCATGCATTTACATGCTTTTTTACTGATTTATTAAACTTAATAAGGATCGGGTTTATGGTAAAAAATAATTTTCATATTATACCGATTTAATAAATAAAAGTACAAAACTACATATCTCCTGTTATACATCATCGATTTCGGAGTAACTTTTTTAATGTGAGGATTCAAGGGATATTTTAACATACTTTTTATAATCCTACACCTCTCCGCGAAACATCGGGAATTTAAAAATATATTTTGTCAGTCTGTAATGGCAACGTATAATTCAGAAACGGCCAAGATATTTGCAAACTTTTGTGATTGGTTTGTTAAGCTTAATAGAGAGCACGAGTTTGGTTTAAATATTTCAAATTTTGTACAGCATTAATTTTATTTCAGTATTATCCTGGCAAACGTTATGTAGTTTTGCTAGTAATTTTTAAGTGAATCATATGCATTATTAACCAGCACTATAAATACATTCATATAATTTATATCAAGTAATTTATTCTTTTACGTAATCACTACATCAATTTTTGGAGGAAAATTATAAAGGGCTGATGGTCAATTTGCATTTTTTCCTCTATATATTCCTATTGTATAAGAAAAATAATTTCTTAATACTTCTGGAAACGAAAATATTGTGTTTTCGGTCGTTATTGGAGATACCATACTCTAAAACAGTTTGAATTGAATGCAAAATATATTTATTATTTCTCTTAGAGCGAGTGCTTTCAATTTAAACTTGAAAATGAATGGAGATAAAATACAAAGCGTACAAAATAATTCTTTTCACATCATTAATATTCCATTTATCATAAAATATAAATTTGCATTGCAGATAATTTTGCAGAATAAAAAATAAATAAATCTAGAGATATTAAATGGTATTTCTTTCAAAATGATATTCCTTTATTCAAGTTTCAAAAAGGCATTAAATGCTAATTCTTTTAAATTTTAATTTGGATATTCGGTTTTATTCAAATTTCGTTTTCATACACAGAAAAAAATAGAATTTATTATTTTCACCAGTAAATGAATACAAAAGAATATTATAGCATAATTATAACTTGGATTGAATTTTGGAATTTGCATTTAGGCAAGCATTTTCATTATTCACTCAATAAAAGAAATATTACTTCCGAAATAATTTAAAACATATGAGTTTGAACTGCAACCACACCGGAGTAACTTCGATAATAGCAATTTTTACATATTTCTTTTATTACAAGAATTATGAAAAATAAATTGGTTGCAAAATCAGAAATAGACTTTTTACATATACTTTTTAAAGCACATAATGTAACTTATAGGACACTAAAAAGGGCTAAAATCGAGGTGTAGCATTTTAAAAATTCTGTAGTCTGAGTCAAATATATAAATTGCAATATTTATCCATGTAACTGTAATATTTGTACTGTAATATTTGACTCAAAACGAGTTTGATATAATTTTTAACCCTTCAGCAGTGCAAATCTTTAGAAAATATTTTGTGTATGCTATATATAATAACGTATGTATTTCAGGAAATGTAACAGTTACATTAAAGATAAAACATTATTTTTTTTGCAACGGGTAAAATTTCTTTTTTGAGACAATCAAACTTCATTTTTTCACGACATCACAAAACTACTATTTATATGTAACAAAACTCCTTTTATTCCCATTAAATGTTGAAATATTATATTTAGTAAAAGAAGTACGAGATAGAAAAATGACATTTTTCAGCCATTTTTGTGTTCATTTTTTCTCCTTATCTCGAAATACAACATTTAACTACAAAACGTTCTTTTCAGCACTAATCGCACTTATGGGACGCATTTGTAGTATTTCTGACATTCTTATCTCGAATTTTTAAAGAAATGTAAGTCTTAAAAATTTCATTTATTAACAGGAGAAGCTTTTTTTTGTTTCCTTTTACTACTCATCACAATGGAGAAATGTTGCGGACTGTCATGTGTTCCATTTTATACGGTGGAAAAGAGAAAAATAAATGACATTGCAGTTGCAAGTTAATTATTTTCCCACACTCTTGTAAAGGAAAAATAACTTTTAGTGTTAACTGAGTGGTATTGTGCCACAATCTGCGTCACAGATGTGGCGACATCAGCAAATCACAATCTCAGTCACAAATGTGGCGACGTCAGCAGTTAAATGAGTGGTATTGTGCCACAATCTGAGTCACAAATGTGGCGAAGTCAGCAAATCACACTCTGAGTCGAAAATGCTGCGACGTCAGCAGTTAAATGAGTGGTATTGTGCCACAATCTGAGTCACAATTGTGGCGACGTCAGCAAAAGCATCATCGAAACATCATCAGCTTGCCAAGTTACGTAAGAGAACTTTCAGAGTCCACTTCAGTAAAAATAACTTGCAATTCCGTCAAAGTAACTCAATTGGAAGAGCGTCCGCTGGCCAGTGTGAATATCCGCGATTCTTTCCTCGGAGGGGACTGTAAGATTTTTTATAATGGCACCTGGACAAATAAACACCCTGCAGTGGCGTTGGGAGTCTAAAACTGACCCTATTATGTGTGAGACCATTCAGTTAATTTTAAGTCTATGAACAAAAACTGCCCAGACGCCACGTTTGACAGTTTTGCTAGGAAAAGTTTATGACCCATAAATCCATGGCATCCGCAGCTGGAAAAAATCACGATGGCGACATTGGGCATAAACGATGTTTCTGGGCAAGACTAGCACAAGCTACGTAGGATCCAATCAGGATGCACCCCAACATTTACAAAGGCCAGGCCATTGAGAGTCGGGGAAAAGCAAATCCAATGAAAGTCGTGCTTTCCCGGAGCATGGAAGAGGTGCGAGAGCTTATCAAAACAAATGAGACGACATTAAAAAAATAACGAAGCAAGAATTCGAGAAGGATGGTGACTGGAAGTGGAGTGTTATAGTTGCGAAATGACGACAGCAATTATAAATGGTGTAAGACGAAAATGATAATCTCCTGAATATGGAAGAGTAAATAAATATTTACTAGCCCATCAACTGCCCCAAGCCAAGCCCTGTGCATTTATTGCATCGATGCGATGTTACTGTTGCAAACAAGATAGTACCGACTATTACATTATGGCAAAGCATTTTCAATGTTCAGATTTAACAATGGTCTCACATTAAACCACTAAGTATTTTCTAAGCCTTTTCCAAAATAATTAAGAATTTAAATCAACGAGTACTATAAATTAATTGATTATGGAGGGAGTGATAATATATATAATAACAATTGAGTGTACATAAAATAAATATAATTTGACCGATAAATTGCGTATTTAATAATCAATGTGTTTATTTGTAGCTAAGGTAAGTGAGTTTGCACTTGTGTATATATGATGATTTGATGCGTTATTACAACACAACAGTTAATTACTTTATTTTCGACCTTTACGGTACTTTCTCAATAATTATACCACATTGTGATTAGTGCGGATTCAGTATATAGTCTCTGGTATATTGGACGCCGATTTCAAAAGTCGGGAGGTAAACGACCGCACAAGATACTAACCTGTATAAAATAATATCAATAGGATAACCTGCTGTAAAAATGACAGGAGGTGGGCATCCAGATTACCAAGTTGCACGTTAATCTGGCATTAGAAAGAAGAGAATGCAGAGTCCATTTCAAAGATAAAAGCTTGCAATTCTGCTGCAGTAGCTTAAATTAGAACGTCTGCTGGTCAGCACGAATGTCGGCGATTTAAATCACTACTGGGACAGTTTTACAAACTAAAGCTAGAGTTTTTTCGCGAGTTTTCTAGAATTTTCCATACTAGCTTTGAAAATCAACCGTAACAGCATTCGTGGAATGTTGTTGAATATTGTTGACAAGAAATGATTCAGTGCATTGTGAATATGTCAGAGTGTTTTAAGTGTGAACTCGCTGAGCTTTTAATTGCCTTTTTGTAACTGACAATTATTTTGCTATTATTTCAAAAGTCAATATGTGTATATAATTCCTGTTTACGCATCTTGCTGTTTTGAAAACAGCTTAAGTTATTAATTTCCTCAAAAGTACAGGTATTATCCAAGACATTTATTTAAATTTTAATATTTTGAATTGTCGCCAACTATGCGACATTTCACAAAGATTAACTCTGCGATATTGCTCCAAATTTGTTGTTAAGCAGAACAGAAATATTGGTTTTTATGTCTATATATTATGTAGACAGTACAGAACAAAAATATATCTAGATCGAATATGGTACGAGTAAAACAATTCACCCTATTTTGTGCCGAAACAAAGAAAATTCAACATTTTCGTCTAAAATAAATAAAATAGATGTATGACTTAGTCATTATAAATGGTGCGCTCTGATATTGAAAGAAAAGACAATATTAGGAGATAGAATTCTGTTTCATCTTGAAACGGAAACCAATAGACCGACTCGAGAAGCGTAACAAAAAATTTCAAGAAGTGAACAGAAGAATGAAGTGGAGATATAAGAAAAAAAATCTAAAACGGTGACAGTGGATCGTGTAATTCATTGAAGCAGTGCTAATGCCTCTGCAAGACAACTGATATGTCTTTTGTTTGCTCAGAAATGATATGTCTTTCGTTTGCAGATAAATAAAGCAATTGAAGAATGTGAAATTGCTTCAACTGAGTGGTAAAAATAAGGTATTAATACGAAATTCAGCAAAAGGATGTCCCTAAATTAAAACATTCGTTAAAAACACTGCACACGTCTTCCTAATTAGCAAAGGCAGGTCCATATGCTTTTGAAGAAAATAAGTCTTTTTTAGGATAAAATAACAAAGCAACAACCCCAGCAAAGGCGGGAAAGCACATGGCAATAAAACTAACAACAGCCAAAATGCCTCTCAGATAAAGCTGCTTTTTACTAGTTTGAACATTTTGATCACGAATATCACCTGAAAATAGCGTATTAGCTCTAGTTCTCAAGAATCAGGGGTGAAGTTAGGGGTTAGAGGTGGAAGTAGATGGTCTGTACAGCTTGTTGAAACACTCTTAAAGTTCTACAATATACGCTATAAGAGAGTGAAGTACAACATATTATCGAAAATGCACATTTTAGATTTTCATTTGAATTTCTTCTTGGCTAATAGAGGTGCTGTCCTTGACGAACACACTTAACGATTTCATCAAGGCATTACTACTCTTAGAAGAATAAGCAAGGGAAATAGAATACAACAATGTGCAGAGTCCAATTCCGACGATAAGAGCTTGCAATCTCGTCCCAGTAGCTCAAAGGTAGAGCGTCGGCTGACCAGTTCGGAGATTCAGGGTTCAATTTCCTGTTGGGTCAGCAAGATTCTTTACAATGGCGTCCGAACAAATCAACTCTGTAGGTTAGTGCAAAGATGTCGGAGGTCTGAATGTGACCTTAGTGCGACTAGTACGGATTCAGTGAACTCCGGAAAATGGAGCGCCGATTTCAAATTGAGAGGGTAACGACTACAAAGGATACTAATATGGGTAAAAATAGTAGTAGCAGGAGGCTAACCTGAGTTAAAAATAGAGGAAGGTGGTCAGTCAGATCGTCAATGGCCCGCCAATTATTGGACATTAGAGGGTGGAGAATGTAAAGTCCATTTCGACAATAAGAGCTTGCAATTTCATTCCAGTAGCTCAACGGCTAGCCAGTTCAAAGATCCAGTGCTCGATAAGGTTCTTTACAAATGCTAGCAGACTGCTGTGAGACCCTTGCTCCAGAAACTCATTTCAAGCGACAGGTTCCCTATATGAAAATTTTAATAGGGTATGCATATGCGAATGAATAAAATTTGCTTTATAAACATTTAAAAACCTAGAACTAATCTGGCATTTTCATATTCAGCAGACCCAACAGAACAAAAGTAGCTTGATTTGATCTCAGCGACACATAAAAAAATCAAAGCATTTTGTCTAGTGTAATTAATTGTCCCACATGATCCAGGAAAAAAAAAACAGTTGTAAGCAAAAAATAGAAAACATAAATAAATAAAAAGTAAAACCACCAAGAAAAAAATTACAACAGAGGAATTCAAAATAATTTAAATGAAATCGTTCAAACTGCTGCAAAAATAACTATAAACTTCTTTGAAAACATGACATATTACAAGCAACACAGCATAATAACAGCAAACACCAAACGATTTTGGGGAATAAAACATAAAGAAGAGGCAAACAGGAGGAAACATAAAAATAAGCTTTTTATAAATCCAAACCCGAATGATGTCGTTACTAATTCCTTATATGATGTGATTTAACGAAGTTTTTACTTTATAGTTATTTTAGCAGTTCTAGCAGTTTAGGCGATTTAGTTTAAAAGATAATCTTATGTGTTCAAAACATGACCTAAAAAGTGACGAATTTCGATTTTACTAGAGCGTTGTTATGACTCCACTATGTTAAAAACAGTAAACAGTCGCTTTCTAGTGAGTGATAAAAAACATATCAAATGTACTGGAAATCTCTAAATGTGGGGAAAGTAAGTCTCTCTGCCTGTGGGGAAAGTAATTTTTACGATGAGCCATTTTAAATAAAGATCCGTGCAAAAAATATCTACCACTTTTGTTAAAAAAATAATATTTGAAAAATAAAATATTAAGTATCAGTTAATTAAGCTTAAATTATGTTTTATTTTCAAGTACTTGTACTTACTGTCATGAGAAACATGACATTTTTTTTATAAATGTGACTTACACGCTAATTTTAATATGCTTTTTTAATTGAAATGGGAATTAGAACTTTTATTTATTTAAAACGTACTTTAGTTTTAAACCTTTTGGAATATAGATTAAGGCAGTTGCTAGGCAAAATAGCCATTTTCAAAAAAGTACTTTCTCACGCTCTTTGCACATCTGCAGAAAAACAATCTCACAGCTGCAACTTAGGAGTTTGGTTCCAGTGAGCATACTTACCCCCCCCCCCCTTTTTTTAGAGAACACGTGCAGTTTTTACATAGCAGGACCACAACGGTCAAAATTTTCCTTTCTTGCTGAGAACATTTTCCCACTGGTAATATAAAACTTGTATGTACGCCCCGTCAGGATAGACATGGGCAGTTTTCAGAAGAAGCTATAATTCCTGTCAACAGTAAGAATTTACTGACTAAAGTTACACCCTCTAAAATAAAGACTTCAGCAAACTTCACAGATGGGCAAAAATTCTACGAAAAGGGGTATGCAACATGGCACCCCAGCCTTTAGCATGGACAAGGCTACCATCCAATAGGAACGTATTGTATGTACAGGAGTGGCCAATCATACGCGAATATAGTACAGCGCCACTGAGAATATGACGGCAAGTGTAAAATAATAGAAAAAAAAGAATGCTCTCTTGGACGCGGCCGGCCTGCGGGTCGGACCGCTGAGGTCCTCTTCCTTTTTTTTTGAGCAGATTTTTGCCTAATAGACGACTCTGGCCCTGCTCTTCAACCATGAAGGTTGTTTCACAGTTTTGGTCCATGGAGACACACGCAGCACTAGGACTATGTGTCCAATTTTTTAAAGATAAATGTGTTTTGATATTATTACGTTTGCTCCTTGATATTAATAGCTATGAGGAAGAATCACGTATCAAGCCTCGTCTTCGGACGACTGTTTCATTAAGCCTCGTCTTCGGACGACTTATTATCAATATACCTAAGAAAATGATTCCGACACTTGAATGATTTTATAACTTAAAAATTGGATCCGATAAAGTACCAAGAATAATGTTGTCTCCTGTGATGAGTGCCTGCCTCGCTTCAATTGATCTCAATCGATATAGACATGTCAACATAAAGCATCATTATTATTACTTATGAAAATCCTGCCATTGGACCACCAAAAGGGCATGTTTCCTGCTACTGCTTCAATATATATGTAAGTCAAACTCTTCTTATTTGATAACCCCGGCAACTGCAATGAAGGCTTAGAATTTGGAACTTTTATTATTAATCATGGATAATCTCCAGTCATTTGGCGACATCAGATATTGCTATAATTGAACTTTGAAACCTTAAAATTAAGACCTTAATGAACAGTAATAGAACTTGTATCATGTAACATAATGTGGAATTAATCCTCCTTAAAACGAGAAAGAACATAAAAAAAAAAAAAAAAATGTTAAAATTTGAGAAGCACAAAATAATGTTAAAAGGTAATTGTTGCATCATTATATATGAATATTGTAAGCATCGGGATGATTTAGATTGTTAATTTGACAACCATTAGTATATTATGATTTGTTTGTTCTTTTAATTACATATAAATATAAAAATAATAAATGATTTTTTTGGCCAATTTAAATCTCTTCTTTGTTGCCTATAGTATTTTTGAATTTATTAATTTAACTTTTATTTCAGCATTGGAGAATGAGGAACTTAATATTAATCTATACCACTATATCATTTTTTTTTTAATATCAGAAACATTTACGGCCTTTCCTTTTTATATGTTTCCTGATACTTACCAGGAGTTGAAACTCTGTGTTTAGGCATTCCCATCAAGTCAAATCAGAATCAAGCTCTTTTACTTTCCTTATGTGTAGCCAACGGCTCTACCGTTCTGAAAACACCGGTTCTCGGTAAATCACCGAAGTTAAGCAGCATCGGGGGCTGTTAGTACTTGGGTGGCTGACCACCTGGGAACACCGCGTACTGTTGGCTCATTTCAGTCGACGTGGTGGCCGAACGGTTAAGACGAGCGTTTCCAGCGATTGATCGGCCGCCACGTTGTGGGTTCGAGTCCCACGTAAGACTTGGATGTTTGTGTTGTTGGGCGCAAAGTGTACCCACCCCCACTGGTGCCCTGGGGCAACGTCTTTGACTGCTAAGAGGTTCACTGTTCTGGCCGATATATAGGCGAAGATGAAAGAGTCAATGCCTGGCCATTGGGGAAAAAAGAAAAAAACTTTCCTTATATATATAATGTATAAGGAAAGTATTGTGACGGGGTCGAAAATTCGAATTTGCGTTTTCGACGGGAGAGCACGTTTCAAGCATACCTGATCACGAATCAAACATTTTTGAAGTGATGGCTGTGTGTGTGTGTGTGTGTCAGTGAGTCTGTGGAGACGATAACTGACGAGCGAATGGACCGATTCGAACGAAAGTTGGTACAAAAATCACAATCCGCAAACACTGGAAGCTTATTGTTTTTATACGCAATCGAATGTTCAGAAATCCCTCCCCTAAATTTTCAAGTGAAATTTTGAAAAAATCGTCAAAAATTCAAAACCGCTAATAAAATTGCGCAAATAGGCATTTCTTATGTAATTTTTCATTGGAAAACGATTGACATAAATTTTAGAACGCTATCATGAACCGTTCTCGAGGTATTGCACATTTTTCAAAAAAAATATTAAATTATATAAAGTTATATAAAATAATAAAAAAGTATTTCCTATTGAGAAACATGTTTACTTGTCATATGCAATACCATGCGATAAATTTAGTGACATCATTCTCGTGGATCTAACTCGTTCAATTCATGAAAAAAGATACTTTTTTAAGTAATACTTTTGTATTTGAACTCCAATAGTCATTTATCTACTGTAAGAATAACTTATTTCTCCGTCCATAAGGCTTAGCGAGATTTTAACGACGAATTTGGCGGAATGTCGCCAACTTGGCGACATTTTTAATTGTTGCCAAATTAACAAAAATCTCGCCAAATTGATAAAAATGACGTTAAATCAATGAAAATGATAACTGATTAAAGAAAATTCAATATCTTGGAAAAAATATAAGTATCTACTACAAAAATAACATTTTTTTAACTATAAAAGTAGTAAATTCATTGCATTATATAAGGAAAGTTATGTGTTGCCCACATCAGATTTGTTTTTGTAGTTAAACAACATTTTAATATATAAAAATTCACGTTTAAAATGAACTGTACTAAAATAATATGTTGTCTGAAAACCAATCCTTGGGGGAAAGACACACTTTGCGAATAAGTGCGTAGGAATAAAGTAAATATATTCATACTTCTAGAACACACTGTTTCATAATAGCTGGCAAAAGAAGATCAGATCTAAAGCTGGTATGTCCTAAGAGATTTCTTATATAATAACAAATATCAAAACTAATAACTATTAAAATATAGCATTGATATTTTTTCATATACCACAATGTATATGCGTATGTAAAATATTCTATTAGGATGAAAAATTTGGCACTTTAACTTTAGTGGATCAACATATTGTAAACATTTTGAGGACACAACCTCTTTGAGGATCCAGAAAATTGCAACTTTCAACCGTTAAAGAGCAAGATTGGCGGCTGATGTAAGAACAGCAAAGTGACAGAAGCAGGGAAAGGTATTTGCTAAAGGAGAGAGAATAAAAAGAGGTAAGAAATCCAAAAGTAATGAAAAAAAGTTGGGATACTAACCCTAATAAATGAACGATCAAATTCCAAAGAGAAAAATGAAAGTCCAAAGATTCAAAGCATCATTTAGTAAAACTACGGACATAAGAACCCAATGCAATTACAAAATCGTAACTGATCGGTTTCGAAAGCTACGCGAGTTGATCAAATCAGCGATAAACGGTAAAAGATTCTAAACAATTACGAAAAATAAGTAGAACAGAAAGTGGTTTTTAGCTTCCAAAACCACTAGAGGTAACTTTAGTTAGAGGTAACAATCACCGACAAATATTAGGGGAAATTTTTTTCAGAAAAAAGATGAAAATTTACTGAAATAAAAAGGAAGTAAACGAAACTGAAACATTAAATCATATTTCCTAGCAAAATATTAGAAGGGACCCTTATCAATAATTAGGAAATTTCACAGCGAAACAATCGAGAAACTTCAAGAAAGTCCGATTCAAAAATTCAATTAGGGGTAAAAACGATATTAGTTTTAAAAGAATGAACACATGGTTAGAGTCTTAAGAATATTGAGCAGTTGCAGACTTTTAAATTTATTGTTTATAAACATGATTCATGGATTCCATAATACGAAATTTAAGGTTGAAAAACATAATAAAGAGATTCCCATGGACTGTTATGCACCCCCCCCCCCCCCCCAACGATTCAAGGTAGGAAATTTTTTAAGAGAAATGAAATTGATTAATATGTTTACAGATACATCTTGTAGTAGAATTATATTAATACGGTAAAATTATAATTAATTGTATATATGAATTAGGTTAATTATTGAAAACTTTCGAGATCGACATACGAAAATAATACTATAAAACCATACTAAACGTATAACCCATATTTATGCAGCCCGGCATACCTAGAACAATTCTTTACTGTGGCGTGTGTAGAGGAGGGTATTTAGGGGTTCAACCCCCCCCCCCCCGTCTCCGAAATTCGAAAGTTTCAAAGTTCTTCTTAAACACACATGTGATGAAAAATAAGTCAACTGAATCCCCCATTCAGTTTGTCGTTCTAAAATCCTTCAACACAACCCGTTTGAACCTCCAATAAATAAATAAAAATAAATAAATAATTATAAAAAATCGAACATGATCTCAGATTTTAGAAAATAAGAATAAAAAAAAGTTCTTAGGCTACGGCATCAATGTAATAGAAGGGAAATCCTCCTACTGCAGTAAAAACCCAAGTCTGCAAATTTGGAAAAATTTCGGTTCTTGAAGTTGGTAGAAGACGCTAAGACCAAAAGCCAGTTATTTAGTGACTAAAGACCTGCACGGGTCAAATTTAAAATTTTATCCGACCTGAAAATATTAAGCTTTAACTCAGCCAAAGCCCAACAATTTTTTTAAATATTTCACCCGAGCCTAACCCGTCCCGAAAGTACACAAATCCAGTCCAAACGGGGACCGACCCGAATTTCTTTTGTAATACTTCGAAGTCTATTGCCTCGTATGATGATCCATATTTTCATTTAAGGAATTAAACCCAAGTTATATTACATATTCAAATAAATTAAAAAGAACCCAGATTTGAAAAATCTGTACAAATTAAGAATGTGCATTACTGTCAAGTGTATATTTATTTATCGTTTTGATTTGATAATATCGGAAATGAAATGAGTAAACTGCTCTTTAGTGAGATTATATTTAAAAAATTGCTTTATTCACCCATTTAAGTTATCAGTAAACATTGCAATGCCCTTTTGTTAGAGCTCATCAGCAACAAATATTCTTAACTGCAGTGGTTGCAAAATAAATGTATGTCACATGCCACAATTGTTAGTATTTTTAAAAATATTCCAATGCGGTTAAATTTCCTATGTAAATATATATAAGTATTATTTTCTTTGATGCATGACATAGTTATGAATATTTTTTAAACTTAATAATTTTAAATTAAAAGTAGTAGATATTTAAAATACAAATATAAATAAATTCAAGAACATGAATTCGTCTTATTCATATATTAAATTTAAATTATAACAGTTTGCTCGAATAAATGTTCATTCAATATTTGTTATTAAAAAGAAATAGACGGAAGTGTTTTACTTTAAGAATAGAATTTATTTAATGTTGATAATTTAGCTTATTTATTGTGTCCCATCACTTGGTAACACCATTTAACTGCTTTAGTCACGTTTGCTGTTCTTAGATCAGTTGCCGAGCTTGCGCTCACGAGTGAAGGTTGCGTTTCTTATGTGTACAAAAGATGCTGTTTCTTGCCTTCGAAACAGGTCGATACTATTATTTTTGTGTTGTACGTTGCTTTCATCGAAGTTAATTTAGTTTTATTACTTTATAAGCAGTTTAAGCTGCACGCATTATGTATAAAACATCACAAAGATCATTTCTCTCGTGATATTAAAATGTTAATTCAGAAATAAAGTAAATTTTCTGATTACTTTTTACCTATGCGGGACAAACAATTTACAAAATAAAACATGTATTCTTATTGACAAAATGATATTCAAATTGAAATTGTTCACTGCTGTTGCGATTATTGCATTACATATATCGTATATAAATCAAATGATGCCACTATTGGAAATGCAATTACAAAGTCACTAAATGTAAATACATTTATTGCTGAATAAAATTAAATACCGAAAACTTTTTGAATTGAAATTATTGGAGGAATAATTATGTGACATGCGTAAAGGAAATGGCCGTCGATACATTGTGTACGAATTAGTAAACAAGTGATAGAACAGCATTTGTATTTACAGAAAATCCTGTGTTGATATTGATCCTCATCAACTATTAACCTAATATACTTTAGCGACAACGATTATGTCTGTCCCTTTATAGTGTATTAGTTTTGAAGCATAAATCAATTTACTGTGTAACATTCATCATTTGTTCTGCGTGTTATCACTTTTGAAACAGATTACGGACATAGTAATATAATCATTATTAGTATTGGTCATTATAGTTAGATGGCAGAATGAGTTAACTTTGACGATGATGTTTTTTGAATTCGTACCATACAACTCAGTTCTTTAAGTTTTAGGAATCTCAAATATCGCTTCACACCTTTCATTGCGATTAAGATCCAACATATTAGGTAATTTCTAAAATTTGGTTTTTTTTTAGTATTAGGTTTTTACTTAGACGTAGCCTTTTCTAATTAAACCTTTTCGCTAGCGAGATCGTATAGAATTTAGATTCCCCATTACTTTTCTATATATGTAGTATGATTTATGGAAAAAGTATTGTGACAGGGTCGATAATTCGAATTTAAGTCTTCTGAAGAGCACGCTTCAAGCATCCCAGAACAGTAATCGAGCTTTTTTGAGGTGATTTCTGTGTGTGTGTATGTATAGTACGTCCTTTCCTTGTATGAAATATCTGAAGAAAGCGTCTCCTCAACTTTGTCATACATCCATAATTTTAAAGTTCCATTTCAGTCACAATCAGTATCAGAATACATGAAACATGTATCACTTACGGATTCCATATCTAAGTTATTCCTTTAAAATATTTTTTTAAATCTTAAAATATTGATTTTTTCAAACAATAATTTTGAAATATTAATGATATCAATGAATTTGGCTTATCTATGTAAATATATACCCTTTCCATCCATAGCGTAGTTCAAATTATCAAATTTCTGTATATACTATTTCCATTGTTCGGGAAATTATCACGGTTTTCTGTCGGAAATAATACCACAAAAATCTTAGCATTAGTTTGAATAGTAATGATGAAATTTACTGAAATTTATAAATATTTTGTGCTCATGTTAGTGTGTATGTCCGTGAGACTGCGGATGCGATATGTCACGAATGAATGGAGAGTTTCGAACGAAATTTGGTACAAATATTTGTAAAGAGCCGTCCTGCCCCAACGGGGAATCGAACCCTGAATCTACGAACTGGCCCACCGACGCTCTACCGTTGAGCTACTGGGACGAAATTGCAACCTCTTATCGTAGTACACTCTGCATTCTCCACTCTCTAATGTCAGATTGACGAGCAACTGACAATCTGACTGACCACCTCCCGCTATTTTTACCTCAGGTTAGCCTCCTGATGGTACTATTTTTACCCAGGTTAGTATCCTGCGTGGTCGTTATTCTCTCGCTTTGAAATCGGCGCTCCCTATTCCAGAGTCCACTGAATCCGTACTAGTCGTAGTAGGGTCACTTTAAGACCTCTGACATATTTTCACTAACCTACAGAGTTAATTCGTTCGAACGTCATTGTAAAGAGCCTTGCTGCCCCAACCGGGAATCGAACCCTGAATCTCCGAACTGGTCAGCCGACGCTCTACCTTTGAGCTACCGGGACGAAACTGCAAGCTCTTATTGTCGAAGACTCTACATATTACAATCCTGGAATGCTAACATTCTATTGATTTTAAACGCAATCGATTGCTCAGAAGACCCCAAATTTTCAAATGAAATTTAAAAAATAGCAATAAAAATTAGAACCTGTTATAATGTAATATAAATGATTATTTTTTATGCAATTTTTCAGAAAACGAATGATAAACTTAAGAACACTAACATTAACCATTCCCGAGATATAGCAAGTTTTTCATATAAATTTATCCACAAAAATTGCATAAAATTAAGAAGTATTAAATATTTTGCGACAAATTTGTTAGCATAATTCTCGTGGATCTAGTTCGTTCCATTCATGAGAGAAGCTACTTTGTGTAATAGTTTTGTATTTTGACTCCCAGCAAATCGTCCATCGTTATTTATTTATAAAAATCCCTTCCATCGATCTATCTGTAACATGACAATAAATTTGGCAACTTGGCGATTAATATGGAGATATATTGCCAACTTGGCAACTTTTTTAATGGTGCCAAATTGGCGAAAGCATCGGCAAAATTGCAAAACTGACAATAATAAGACAAAAATTGAGGCCAAATTGATGAATTAATTATTTTGGACAGATGGAGTTCTGAAAAAATTCAACAAGACGATTGTGAATTTACATCTGTGCGAAATACATGCTGATTTAAACACTTCGAAATATTTTTGCGTGTTGTCATAAAGCAAAGCTCTAAATTTCAATTTATGATTCAAAGCTAAAAATAGTGTGCCATGAAGTGTGTGCATGGTTTTAGTCACGAAAGAAGGAAATTCATTGTAGTGTGTAGTGAAATTCATGTGTTGCCCACATCTTATTGTTATCGCCTAGTTTACTCATACAATTAAAGGATACAATTTAAAGTTTCAATTACAGTTTAGCATCAATTTTTAATCTAATATACTTTTGTAATTTTATACAACGGTATTAGAAAAATAATGACGAAATTATAAAGAACTATCTATTTATGTCAAAAGTTAACGAACAAAACAGAAAGGAGCACGTTAACAGAAAGGAGCACGTTATAAAATGAAAAACTGACATTGTTAGTTCAAGAACAAAGTTAGGATCATTATAAACTTAATTTCCAGCTACAAATAACAAGAAATATGAATTATGAAGCCATTATCAAGTTCATTATGGATAATGATGCTGCGAGTTTTTTTCAGAAAATCTTTTTTCACCCTGTAAATTTAATATAAAAAATATAATGAACTAGATTATTAAAGGGCATATACAGTATTCCGCTATTAATAAGGAATCAATTTTCTCAAGAATTACAATATAGAGACGCATATCTTTAGAGAGCTAATTAAGAAACGACTAAAATATACTTTATGCACAGTACTTGTTAACTTGAGAAGCACTTCTAAACACTCATTATAGCAGAGGTTATCAAACTGTAGGGCGCGAAATATCTAAATGGGGGGAAGGGTGCTGAAGGAATGTGCTTACCGGGAAATCACCTATTATATTGCATTTTACGACTTTTTCAACAGAGTTTTTGAAGGGGGGGGGGCTGACATCGATATGGAAAACAGGGGCGCAAATAATATTTTTTTAAATTTGAAAATATTTATTTTTTCAAGAAATAGGCCAGTCATGTCAATGATATCAATGTATTTGACTTATCTGTGTAAATATATACCCTTTGTATCCATAGCGTAGTTCCAATTATCAAATTTCCGTATATGCAACCATCATTGTTCGGAATATTATCAATTTTCTCTGTCGGAAATAATACCATAAAAATCTTAAAATTAGAACTGTTTGAATAGTAATTATGAAAATTACTAAAATGTATGCCTAGTTACAGTTATATCTACGCATAAAATTTGATAGCTGCAGATTCACTTGCTCTTGAGTTATCGAGTACTCACATCACAAACACACATACACACACATACACATATATGCACACAGGCGGACATACTTTCAAAAGTGTGCAAAATGGGTTCGGCATGTCTTAAAGCGTACTTATCTGTGAAAAACTGGAATCCGAAAATTTTCTGGAAAACAATTTCTCCATATGAAATTAAGTATTAGTACTGAAACACTACGAAATGTATTAAAAATTACAATGAAATACAAATAAAACTCTGTATTACACACATTTATTTAATTAGATTATCAACGGCCGGTCAAGAAGACATTAAATCTGATATATTGAATCATTATTTCCTTCATTTAACACTGATTGCATCCCTCGCATTCCATTTCATCTACATTAATGAATAACTAAACTGTTAATTAGTTACTAATTAACTCATTTAGTTACATATTAGCTATTGTATGACAGCAAAAGAGTTTTAGTCACTAATTTCCTTACATAATTAAATTCTTCACATTTAACGCTTTCCATTTACATCAGTACATAATGTAACTAATACATAACGTACCTTGTGTTTGTTAACGAGTCAATTTATTTTACTCACTTTATAACGTCATCGCAGTGCAATATGTAACAAGACATTAAAACGAATAATGGACAAGTAGTTCTATATATATATATATATATATATATATATATATATATATATAATTAGAACTACAGAATGAAAATGGATAATTTTCTACCCCAAATACCAACAATTACAGGTAATACAAAACTTGACATACCAATCTCAACTGTGACCATTGATTGTCCTTAACTTGAAAGCAAAAACATCTGCTACTGATAAGAAACTTGTGCCAAGAGTCGAACAAAATTTGCATAAACCTTCGTTTCGGAAGTTGGCAATGCAAGGTTTCAAAAGGAAATCTTTCAAATATAATTGCAATGAAAAGTTAAAAGGTAACATTGAAAACTAAGTAGGAATTTATTATGGGTTAATTAAAAATCAATAACAGGTTTCTCAAAGTATTAGCTTCAATAGAAAGTATATGCTTGATACTATGTTTGTATAAATAAAGAGTTAAAATTTTATATTACAAAAACGCCAATATCGTTTGAGACAATCATTCAGGTGGAGCTGGGATACGGCAAGTAGTTTGCATTGTATGTATTTCTATGGCTATAGGCTTAAACTATGTATTTAAACTGTCAATTTTGTAAAACATATTAGCGCAATGCAAAGCA
This sequence comes from Amaurobius ferox, assembly GCA_951213105.1. Classification (NCBI taxonomy): domain Eukaryota; kingdom Metazoa; phylum Arthropoda; class Arachnida; order Araneae; family Amaurobiidae; genus Amaurobius; species Amaurobius ferox. The sequence goes on along the minus strand of OX578146.1, from coordinate 130,213,688 downwards.
GAACTAGAACAAAAAAAATATTCCTACATATTCAAAATTATTTTACCTATCAAATTATTTTTATCTTTATATTCTGAACTTCTGCAACGATGATATTCCTGCAATGATGAAAAAATACTGATTAATTACACTCATAATTATGGAACCGTTAAATTAAAATTAATTAACAATACATATACTAAATACTACGATTTCCTGTTGTGCCCACTAACAATAACTGCTACTTTACTAAAGCTAGCGACACTTGGATAAAATTCTCAAAGAATTTTCGTGCGTTTCATCCACAGGAGTTTTGTCTCCTAACTCCATGTTTGATACAATCAGTTTAACTTACAAGGAAACCGTCGATATCTGTTTCTTGAAGCAGTATCTGATATTTTTATTTTTAATTAAAGTCCATTAATAAACCGTGTAAAATTTAAGCAGCTAAAATTTGCCGTTACATTTTTACGTAACTATTGCATCTGATAATGCAGTAAAATGCCTACCTGATTTTTCGGATATTCGGTAAACCGAACATCAAAAATCCTAACTTGTCAGAATATGATCCTCAAAAGGTTTGACTGCCTATCAGATACGGAAATTTCCATGCAAAAAGTTTTAATATGTTGCTGGAATCAAATATTTTAACACGTGGAACACTGATCCAGAGAAATTCAAAACTATGCAAACACATTTAATAATGTCATACAGATGCGCTTGTAGCGATTGTGCGTCGCCGTGGTCCCGAACCAGGGACCTGATGCTTCGTAGACCGACATTATAATCACTGAGCAAAAGCTAGCTCTTCCTCTGTTCTTATAATTCGGGTTTGGCTCGTGAGGCATCTTTGATAGATGTCTTTGCTGCCGCACACTCCCCTCGCTGATGAGAAGGCCGAGAGGCGTGTCGCCTCGGCGTGACGTCAGGGCCGGGAGGCGTGTTGCCTCGGCGTGACGGACAGTCGTGGTCAACCAGGAAGGGAGTGTCAAGGCTTCTGACTCCTGTGGTGCTGCCATCTCGTGCTGAGAGGCGAAGTCGTTGGAAAGGTTGCGTGTTTCAAGCGTCCAGGGTAACCATTGTAGCGTTTGAGCGTCGCCGGGCCCCGAACCAGGGACCTGATGCTTCGTAGACCGACATTATAATCACTGAGCAAAAGCTAGCTCTTCCTCTGTTCTTATAATTCGGGTTTGGCTCGTGAGGCATCTTTGATAGATGTCTTTGCTGCCGCACGCTGAATTCAATGCAACAAATTGTAAAATTGAAATCGCGTTCAGGCTGAACGATCAAGTTCGTACTCACGAACAACTTTTAAACACAAGACGTGTTTAAAAAGTTGGCATCATGCTCGCAATGGATAACAGAATGGAATCCATGGCTGTTCCATAAATTAGAACTTTGAAAACACCGCTGTAGGAGAGTTCTGATAATGTACATTTTTGAATTTTCAGCGAGAACAGGAGGCTTTGATCCAGGGCAGAAACATTTGTTGAGCCATCCAAATGTAATAAAAGTTATATTAATATGCGAATATATGCTAGAACCATTTCTTTGCAGTCATTTAGTGAAATACACTTTTATACGTAAAGTGTATATTTTCTAGAGCGGAATTCTGTGAAAATACGTTTTGGAGGGGAAATAAAATTTCTTAGTACCTCGGTGGCAAAATACATAAGGTTAACACTGATTTTTCTTTTCTTCCTAAGGGCCAGGCACTTAATAGCAAAATCATTCGAGCCCAAAGCGTGAACCATTTTATCGGCGCACCATAAGGGTGGATCTCACCACGTCTTTGATTTAAACGCCAGCCTATTTTAAACGCCAGCCTATTTTGATTTAAACCCAACGGAGTGGCAACCACGGGGACCACACAATTGATAAAATTATAGCCATTCAAAGCAGTCATAAGTGTAACAATATACGATGGCTTTAATAATATCAAAACGAAAAACATTGCCAAACGTCTATTTTCGACTCGATTTCGACAAATTCCATAATGCAGCTGCAGATGGTATTAGACAGTATGCAAATGCATCGAATGTTAATATATGCAAATTAAAGCTTATTGCTGGTCTCTTGATAAATAAGTTGGAAATGAAGGAGAAGCATAAGCATGGGCATACACAGGGGAAAGAAACTGGACACTAGCACCGGGAAAGTCAAGGTCATAAATGTGGAAATCAAGCTAGTCGGTATCGTACGTCTTATCCTTAAATTCGGCCTTCCTTGGAAAAAGCACTATAGACGCCCATGAGTATGCGTGAAATTGTGCGGTACAATTAGGAAAATATCTTACGTTTTTAAGATAGCGCTAAGAGAAAAGACTATATAGAACATTTTCTGAGACAAATACTTAAACTTTTGCTTACGAGTGAAACAGCGTCCATACCAAACGAAGAACCTCTCAAAAAGGCAAGTATTTGGCATACCTTATCCCAAACAGTTCGACTCCCCTTTGCAGGCATTGGCGTCCGAGGTTCTTCGTTTGGGATGGACGCTGTCCCACCCGTAAGCAAAAAGTTAATACAAAAATTTTCAAGAAATTAAGACACTAAAATGTTTCACCCAAGATAACTTTCATAAATTAAAATTTACCAAATTTTATTATACTACTAAGGTAATATTTTCAGTGTCATCATTATTTACGTTCTGAATCTCTGACGTCAAAGATTTTATGCAATTTACTTTCCCCATGATACTCAAATTATACAGAAAAAATTATACAAATTATACAGATAAATGTACACAACTTAAAAATATCTATAAGTATAGTGCTAAGTATCGAGTACACTCTTACATTCATATTCAATTGAGTTCCACTTGTAGCACAATTATTATCTCTATTAAAAAAAACTGCACAGTTCTAAAATGCACAGTTGCTAAACGCACTTATAAAATTTTACATATAGACTAATATGAAACCGTAGGTGTGTACGACGAGCTCAGAATTTTGATTTAGGCCTTGGTTAATTGACATTAATTAATAAAGTTTGCAATGTCATTATGAGCAAAGGTTTAATGGGTCGAGACGATTTACAACTTCTCTGATAGGTTGCTGGCAGAAACGTCACAAACATGGCCTAAGATGCCTTACTGTTGATTCTTATAAACAGAGAGTATCACAACTATTGTTATCATGAACAATTACAATTAAAATGCAATTATTGTTGCAGTTAGCACTGATGCTATGCCACCGTAGCAATTAGATTTGAAGAGCGCAGGAGGTTAGCGATCGTCAGCGAGGAGGGGACAGGAAATATATAAGAAAATAGAGTGAGAATGAAATATGAAACAGATGTATCTGTTTTATATTACACTTAAGTTACATATTTTTTTAAATATTTTGTAAAAATACTTTTAGAGTTTCTTTCTTTAAGTTAGTAGCAATTAAGATTAAAATTTATTGCATTTAGCTTATGTGCTGTCAATATAAACCATTTCAATACCATTATGTTTATAGAGCGTTGTTTAACTTATCACTTTCCTTGCACTATTCTATTTATAGTTCCAAAAATCATTTCTGTTTTCCAAAAGAAATAATACTGCCAATATCTTAAAATATGAATTTAGTTCAAGTAATAATCATGAGAATTGCTACAATTCTAATTACTGCCTAAAAATTCTACCTACTTCAAATTTGTTATATAATTTATCTACATATGGAATTTGATAGTGATAGGTGCTTAAAGTTATCGTGTCCACAAACACACAGGTGCTCGAGATAAATTTTGTATGTTTTAAAACGTGCATATCAGTTAAAATCCTGAGTTAAAAATAATTCGGAAAAAACAATGCTTTTTTTAACCAGTAATATAAGAAAATAAAAACCAACTTGTACTTTCTTTTAATGGCATGAATACATAACCGTTTAAAAGAAAATACAAACTCCCAAGGTCTCTTTTTGGTCAGATAATTCAGAATAAAATGTAAGATTTTTATACTTTTAAAAACAAGTCTTGCTTCATTTGCACTAACAGTAACGGTCGCAAAATAAAAGAGAGAGAGAGAGAGAACGTGATCATATTCCCTGGAGTCTCCGTTTCACTTTGCTGATTCAAATTTCTTTCCGGTGATGTGGCAACAAAGTATTAGTTGAGAAAGTTTCGACGTATGCTTCGATGACTGTAAAGGGATTCGTTGAAGAACTTGGGTTTCTGCGTTTTGTAAGCATTATGTATTGATAAAATTTCAGTGCCTTTTTAACTAAAATCGTTTGATTATCTCTACATATTTACGAAAACATAATTAGAAAATTTAGTGCTTTCATTTGAATATTTAAAAAATCAATGTGAATAAAAGTTTACGCTTCAATTCTTTCAATTGAATACAGACTTTAAGTTTTCATTACTCTACATATAAAGGGTTCTTAGGAACGTTCTGATGCACCCCCAATAATTTTGCACGCAAAGGTCCTTGAATGCACATATTAGCTCTATGTATAGAAAAGTGACTATGCACGGACAAGTAGAAATGATTGAAGCGCCAGTAGCGGAGAATTTTAAAAATTTAGAATGACAAAATCGGCAACAAGGCGAAATGCAACAACGTTTTCGATTACAATATTACAGAGGTATACCTAATAAATAGGAATCGATAGGTAGTTGGAGTGCTGCGACTCACAATTTATAATTGGTTATGTACAGGGTTCCTAGTAAAGATCTTAAGCAACCCAATAACTTTGAAAAGAACTGTCCTTGAGTGTGCATATTAGGTCTATCTTCAGTAAAGTGACTATGATCCATTGAATAAAAATGACTGAAGCGCCCTCTAGCGAATAATTTAAAGAGAAAAGATAAAGGACTCGTCAAGGAAGCGAGATAGATGAAGAAAACATTTACAAATATGTTTAACAATATTTCTAAAACTGGGGTACATGTACACCTAGTGGTACATGAAAAAATTCAGGGGTACTTGACACTTGGAAAGTTGTTTAATTTATTATATAATTATGATAAAAAATTATAATTACATAAATTTAAATTCATTTTAACTAATATAGTTAAATAAATATAAGTCAACGAGCATAAACATCACGCGTTGCCGAGATTAAAGATCCAGACATCTGAATAAGCGTTTGCTGTGTAAATATTACTTATAATAAATGCCGCTCAATTAAAAAAATCCTGCATCTGTGAGCATGTAAGGATTAACAATTTCTATTCTCGACTTCCTGTTTTTCAAGCAGTGTCTTCCTCGGGGAAGGATGCACTTCGAAGAATTATTTTATGCAATTCGAAGAATTCTTATCGAAATTAAACAGAAACCGTATCGACTTAATTAACCGTATTGACTTCAAGTATTGACTTCGGAATAGGCGGGATACGCATGCACAGTCACATGCAAACGAAGTCTGACAGAAATTAGTACAGTATTAATAAAACAATGAATTAAAACAATGTACTAGTCTACAATATGCAGATATAGAATTGCTTTGTTAAAACATCCCTTGAACTATATGACAGGGGTACTTCAGTGAGATTAAATATATTTTAACAGAGGTACGCTATCATTGCAAGTTCGAGATGATGCGACTTTGACTCGTATCACATCAACTCCTTCTACTGAACGATGTCCAGCTTTTTGTTCGGCCAAAATTTTCGGAAAAAATTACGTATCTCGTGAGATTCTTAATGAATCAACAAAATTCGAGAAATTTCCAAAACTCGGCAAGTTGGCTGCATTCACCAAATATGTCGCAAAGATTGAGCAACTGGAATCTTCAAATAACAACAATGATGATACCTCTAAATGTTGTTTTTTTCTCGGGGACAGGTATTACCCAGAAAAAAAATATTTTCTAGCTTTCGACCTAGACCGTCCGGCCTACCCGAAGATGTAAGGTATCTACTTGGACAACTGAGGCAAAATCACTCAATTTAGACCGAAACACAGTGGAGGCGACATTCACAGGGACCATACCCTCCTTTACCTACCACCAACCGAAAGGACTTTTAAACCCACATATTTAGCGTGCCCGTACTCTAAATGAACAAACACAGAGACGGTTTGGGTAGAGCTGGGAATCGAATTTGGCTCCTCCGAGTGCAATCCCCGTGCTCTAACCACTGGAATGCTCTCGTCCAGTTAAAATATTTTAGATATTCATTACTATATAATAGTTGAAACCATGACCTCAATATTGTATGTATATTCCTATTTAGTAGTACAGTGACCTGGTTAATATGGAATGTCAGCGTATGACAAAATCGATTGGGTCTCAAAATCCACATATTTTTCTTTATGTTTCCATACGTGAATACATATCTATTTAAAACTCTATTCGCGTATTCTTTCTTCCGGTTAAAAAGATTACGAATAATGTCCAACTGCCGAATTCTTCCACCGAAAAGGAGTTTCGCTTCATTTGTAACAACAGTTGCAGTCGCAGAGAACATTATCACAGACCCTGGAGTCTTAGTTTCAATTTAATGACTCAGATTTAATTCCGAAAATGTGGCAACAAAAAATCAAATGAGAAAAGTTTGGATATATGTTGGAATAATTTCATTTAAAGCATTTGCTTTACTATGCAATTAGTATTTTTTTTTTATAGTTTTTATTAAATATTACGCATTATTTAAAATTCTTATATTCTTTCAGAAAGCTGAACTAGGAAACCGATTGGTAGATAAAATATAACATTGGCGGAAAACTTATGGAATTCCGGCTCCTAAGGAAATAATCTATAAGAGTCTTACAATTTATTTATTCCTTCAAATGTTATGAATTTTTTGATTCAACATTTTGGAAATTTTACAGCTTACCATGCAGATGATAAGTTGTTCAATGAGCATAATATGCGTTAAAGCAAGAATAAAAAAAAACATTTCTTGTAGGAGTATGTACTTCGAATCCAGTAACGATGAAAGGCTTTATATTAGCCACGCCCACAGTTAACAAAATTCCAAGCGTTCAGAATTACAGTGAAGCGATTTCTGCACTATAACAAATCGTTGCATTAAAGCAAAAAGCACTCAACTGATCATCCACCGCCACCCGTAGACAATGATTTCGTTAGCATTTCCACACATCAGCGCGGTGCACACAACCAAGATTCTTGAATATAAAGTCAGGCTGGCAACGAATAAAAGAGTTGTCAGTTTGAAGCTGATGGAACAGGATTTCGCCATTTGTGACGTCACGTTCCACGGAAGACTTTGAGAGAAGTTGCTGAAACACAGCAAGTTTTCGCATTATTGCAGTTAAAAAATTGTTCTGAAGTGGCAATTTCCAGACGTAAAGAACTTGTGCAGAAATTTTGAATTATTCTGTGCGTGGCCAAAGCCTAAACCTCAATTTGTTTTTCTCCCGAAGCCAGGAAGACAATCTGAATCTGTACTGTGCACCCAGGATCCAGTGAAGCTCCAGGATATTTAGTGATATCGGTGGGGCAGGTCTCTTTTGAGAGCTCGAAAACAAAATGCCCGCGTTTCCTATCTCACTGACTTCATATGCGCAGAGCCATGCGAAAAAAGAGTCAGTCACGCTCGGAACAAAGGAGCTCCTTCTGTGAACAACGACGACTAGATTTTCTATTTCTTCTTCATGAGCACTAAAATTTAAAGCAATCAGGACTGTCCCAATCATTAAAATGACTTAATCACCGAGACAAAAATCAATAAAGCAAGAATACTGGGATTTTTCTGGTAAATAAATTTATGTCGAACCCAATAATAATGAATGATAACTCCGCCCACCGTTTACTCAATTTCAGCCCCGCCCTTAGCTAACAATACTCTTAAGCATGCAAGATAAAAGTGGTACACTTACATACACGCAGTAGGGAGACAGAGAAAGGAGATAAATAATTCAAAAGCTATCTCTTGCGACTTCTGAAGAGAAAAATTAAATAATCAATACCAGATTGATTATCTCCCTCGAGAACCCGCAGGGTTTCTAGAAGCACACATAGAGAAACATAAAACTCTTTCACAAAACTTTCTGACTATATAAATACGAGAAAGGAATTATAAAATAACAATTATTTCTTAAACTTATACATTTCATAACTATTCTTAATCTTAAAAGTTATGGCAAACTTCCTTTTGAGCTCCGAAAATCCATTACTCTATTAAAGAGCTTGATAGTTTTGAAATGCAATTCAACATTTCGCTCACGGCTACGGAAAGCATTATTCGCTCTTAAATCTGAAATTTACTTTTTAGAAAAAGGTTAAACTGGGACGAGCATTTGAAAAGCTTCGCTTAATTTGACTCCGGGGCACAAACTGTTTCACAAGTTAAAGGAATATAGACAGTTTATTACTAGCTTTCCATCGCGGCATTTTTCTTACCTTAACTGTGCCCGCATATCCCTTATTCCATTTATATATCACATTTTACACTGTATTATGAGTAACTAAATGATATCCAGTAGCTTTTATAATACTAAGAAATTTATTTATTATTAACTGAAGCTTAGTAAGATAAAACTTTGGAAATATAATTTGAGAACTGAAATTACTTTTGTCACCCATAAGAATCTGAAATGGACAGCACGTTAGGACCCTACAGACTAAAATTGATTTTTCTTATTTCATATTGTTACCACGAATCAGAGTGGGAGGGAGGGGCAGGGACGGGTGTACAAAAGGCCGACTTTCTGGATAATAAACGCTTTACTTAAAGCAACAAGAGCAAACAGGAATAAGATACCGCTAATTATTTTTTAGTAATCATCTAGCAAGAAAAATAGTCAAAATGCTATTCAATAATAGTAAAAAGCTCAGCTATTTCCTAGCACGAATAGTTGACACTGAAATCGCAACACTATACGGTTGTAGGTGTACCTTTATGCAAATCAGGCAATGGAAACAGTAAGGCGAGATATGCAAATGATCACAATCTCGTTACACATAAGGGCGTAACATCTTGCCGTGCAACATAAAAGCGTTAGGTCGAGAAGGAGAAATATCACAGCTAAATTGTAGAATCATTGGTTTCAGGTTTTAAAAATCATCACAGTATGCCAAGAATACGTCGACATACCACACACGTTCAGTTGTCCCGGCCATCCAAACGGTTGCTCCAGTCCTAAGGATAAGTCGGACGGCCTGGGTCTTCAACACGTTCAGTTGTCGTCCACGGAACGGCAACAAATCATTGTTTTAGGTGAGAGTCGATTTGAGCCTTTGAAGGATCGCTGAACTATTGGGTCGTGATGTGAGCACAGTTCAACGGTGTATATTACGGTTCATGAGAGACAACAAAACGGCACGGAGATGAGGTAGTGGAGATTCCAGGTGTGTCACACCACGTGAAGATCGTATGCTTCTGAGAAGCGTTGCACGGGAACCGTTTAACACAGCAACCGTGTTACAACGATATTTATCCCACACTACAGGTAGCGTGGTTTCGATTCGATGCAAACAATTCGAAACAGTTTGCATGACGCAGGACTCCGCAGTAGACGATATTTTCGACACCTACTGTTTCAACGTCTTCACCGGTTACGTCCCTCCAGTGGTGTCAAATGAGACGCAATGGGTCGACAGAATGGCGAAAAATGCTGTTCACGGATGAATCACGATTCTGTTTTGGCATGCCAGATTGCTGTACTCGCATATGGCGGCTCTTTCAACAACGCCACCCAGAAGCTTCTTCTATCGGTCACCACACAGCCCCCCTAAGTGGTACCATGGTTTGGGGTAGTATAACATTTGGTGGACGAACACCTTTGGTGACATTTCTGGCAGTATCACGACACTGCGATACATCTCTGATATTAAGAGACCTGTGGTACAGCTATATCTATCAATCAGGACTGTACTGCGTTTTCAGCAGGATAATGCCGGGTCACATACTGCACGGGTAACTATGAATAGTCTACAAGGTTTTGATATCCTGCCTTGGCCAGCATATTATCCGGATTTGTCGCCAATTGAGCATATCTAAAATATGATAGATCGCCGATTAAGAGAACGTCCTATTCCAGCAAACCATGTTCAGTTACAAGGCCAATTGCATGCTTTGTGGAATACCCTCCCTCAGAACACCATTGACCATCATTGGCGAATTCCTTTGTCGTATTCAATCCTGCATAGCCGTTCGTGGTGGGCCTATTCCATATTGATCTAATGCCAATACATTTCCATGCTTCCATTTTCCAGGTATGATTTTTTTTATCATTTGCCCATCCCCATGTTACAATTATATTCTGTAAATTTCATAAGGATACATCAATTTCCTCATAGTGTTACGATTTCAATTGTGAGCAGTGTATATTATCAATATTCGTGAATCATTTTTACTCATTTCAAGCAATCTAGCGCTAACTGAGCGATTCCATCTGTAGAAAGATCTCGAAAATTTTATGCAATTCCGGGAAATACCTCACCAGCACCACAAAATTCGAGAAATTTCCCAAATTCACCAAGTTGGCGATATTTTCACAAAGTCGCCAAATATGTCGTCTATGTCAAACGATCCGATCCTTTAATTAATAACAGCGGGTGTCTCTAAAACTGTCTTAACAGCCGGAATAGGCTATTTGTCTCGAAAACATTTTAGATATTATTTTCATGGCACAAAACGTTGTTTTTAACTATCGATCCTTATACATCAAAAGGACATGTACAATAATGGCTATTTTAACTTGGAAGAACCCTTGGCTAGTTTTAATTTAAAACTATGTCTGTTGAGTACCAAAAAATCAATATGTAAGACTTCTATGATAAAAAAAGATGCGATAACAATTTATTTGAATTTTCCGTTATGTCGAAACAAACACATGCCACATAAATTTCAAGAAAAGAAAATATAAAAAGTTTATGCAGTTACAGTTTAAAACTGTAACATATTAACAAAAAATCAGTTTCAGGGATTAACTTTGAATGTTGTTTATTAAATTTGCTAAATTTCAATTTCTGTTAAGCGACTGAAGCCGCCGTCTCTTTCCTCGAGTTTCTCTTTCCACGAAATTTCTCTTTCATCGAGTTTCTCTGCTCCATACTGCAAAAACTATAGTATGCAAAATATGAAATTCAGTACACTTGTAAAGAAAGGTTTGGAAAATACACTCAAAAACTGTTTTTCGATATATACTGTAGTTTAAGATATATTTAATGTCAAAATCAAAATCAAAATATTTGAGCTGCGAGTTCGCGTCCTGGATAGACTAGCAATAACAAAACCACGAATTTTTGCTGGCATGTACGTTACATAGTTGAATTTTTGTACTTACATAAGTTCTTTAAGCTGTTTTTTTTTTCATTTCGATGTAATTTATAAGATATTTTACTGATGATGTGTAATTTATAAAATATTTTTACTTCTGAAGTGAAAAACGCTATTTCAAATCGGCACATCCATCGATTTTCTCTGTCTCATACGGCAAAAACGGTATACAAAAATATAAAATTTGATACATTTATAGAGAAAAAAATATATGATGTGGTCAACACATGACTTTCCTTATACAATGCAATGAATTTACTACTTACAGTTAAACAAGAAAGATCATTCATGCGTAAAGCATTGATTATGAAACACTTTCCAACTTCAATGCAATTTCATTTAAACATCTCTAAAATGCGATACATTCCTCGGTAATATTTTAAAAATTATCACAATACTACATTAATTTATTATATTTGAAAACTTCATCGAAAAAAATGAACTTCATTCAAATGACATCAATTAAATATAAATCGCCTGGCTTCTCGGTAATGTTTCTAACATTATCATAATACTACAATAATTTATTATATTTGAAAACTTCATCAAAAACAACTGAAATTTATTCAAATGACGCCATCGAAATATAACAGGCCTGGCTCTCTCTATAAAAGCAGCATTTCATTCATAAGCATTTCCCATTCATTTCATTCATCACAATACTATAAAAATCTGATGTGGGCAGAACATGACTTTCCTTATACAATGCAATGAAATTACTACATTTACAGTAAAAAAAATAGATTATTATTATAGTAGATATTTATATTCTTTCCAAGATATCGAATTTTCGTCAATGAGTCATAATTTTCATTAATTTAGAGTCATTTTTATCCGTTTGGCGAGTTTTTCGTTAATTTAGCAAAATTAGAGAAAGCCGCCAAATTGGTGACATCCCACCCAATTCGTCGCCCAAATCTCGTCAAGTGTTATGGAAGGAGAAATAAGTTATTCTTACAGCAGATAAATGACTATTGGCGTTCAAATACAAAAGTATTACTAAAAGTATATTTTTTCATGAATGGAACGAGCTAGATTCACGGGAATGATGTCACAAATTTATCGCATGGTATTACACACGAAAAGTAAACATGTTTCTCAATAGGATATATTTTCTTTTTATTTTATATGATTTTTTGATAATTTTTTTTGAAAAACGTGCAATATCTCGAGAACGGTTCGTGTTAGCATTCTAAAATTTATGTCAATCGTTTTCTAATGAAAAATTACATAAGAAATGTCCATTTGCGTAACTTTATTAGATGTTTTGATTTTTTGACGATTTTTTCAAAATTTCACTCAACAATTTAGGGGGTTCTCAACATTAGATTGCGTATAAAAACAATAGACTTCCAGTGTTTACGGATTGCTAGTTTTGTACCAAATTTCATTTGAATCGGTCCATTCGTTTGTCAGTTATTGTCTCCACAGACTCACTGACACACACACACACACACACACACATATACTTTCGCACACACACACATACTTTCACACACACACACATATACTTTCACACACACACACAGACATACTTTCACACACATACACACACGGGGCGCGGTAGCCCATTGGTTAGCGCGCTGGAGTTGCACTCGGTAGGCCCGGGTTCGATTCCAGCCACTGCCAAAACTGCCGCCGTGTTCACGCGGAGTACGATCACGTTAAACATGTGGGTCCGTAAGTCCTTTCGAGAGGTTGGTGGTAGGGGAAGGAGGGTACGGTCCCTGTGGATGCCTCCCCCACTGGGTTCCGGTCCAAATTGGGTGGCACTTCCCGGCCGTCCAAACAGTTACCTTACACCTTTCTGGTAGGTCGGACGGTCTGGGTCTCAACAACAACAACAACACATACACACACAGACATCACTTCAAAAATGTTCGATTTGTGATCAGGGATGCTTGAAACGTGCTCTCCCGTCGAAAACTCGAATTCGAATTTTCGACCCCGTCAAAATACTTTCCTTATGCATTATTGTATATAAGGAAAGTAATAGGATGACTACGAGATAAACCGTCTATCGGTTTAAACTTTAGTTTAGCTTAAAATAGCTGGCGAAGCAAGTTACGGGGATTTGCAAAGCATACCAAGCAGGAGGCTGAGCCCCTCCTGGTGTAGTAAATATTCATTATTTTGTCATAACTGGAACTATAGTACTTACTTTCTCATGTAGTATTTTCGAATTCCGAGATTTTGGTGCCAATATATGTTTTAGGAACTCCTGAACACGTTTAGTCTCTATTTTAGAGCGATATCCGTCAGTCTGTCTCTCTGTGTATATATCGGCTACAAATATTAATAGATTTTCAAGAAACTTTATGGCTTTGTTATTAAAAAATCCAGAACCAGATACGTTTTTTTTAAAATTCAAGCAAAAACTTTGTAATTTATTCGAAATTTTATATTTTTTTTAACATGACAGCATAGGACAAATATGGACATAATTATCCATAAAAGGGTTTTTTTGTGGCTCACTGATTACGAGACTTTATAATGTAACTCATTGTTGTGAAAAATTGTCGCCATACAATTTTTTTTTGTTCGTGACGTCAGTACACCTCCCCTCAGGGGTGGTACATTGTCATGTATGAGATCAATCGAAATATTTTATCAAGCCATTTAAAGCGAAGGGTAACACACTGTAACTGTATCCGAGAGGTTGGTGGTAGGGGAAGGAGGGTACGGTCCCAATGGATGCCTCCCCCACTGGGTTCCGGTCTAAATTGGGTGGCACTTCCCGGCCGTCCATACAGTTACCTTACACCTTTCTGGTAGGTCGGACGGTCTGGGTCTCAACAACAGCACTGTAACTGTAATCAGTTGGATCAACGATAACATTTCTTCAAAATTTTACTTGTAATATTTGAAAAAAAAAAAAAACTCAAGCTCCTTAAAATTGGATTTATAGTATGAAAGCGTCAAGTTGAGCCACGCTCCAATTAATTTTTAAATGACTTTAAATTTGTAATTTGAAATAAATGTTTTCCTGAGGTGGCTATTGTGAGTCCATTTTCAGATTTGGTATTTGCTATCGTTCAATAGGCATAGACAAGTGACGTCAGTTTCAACAATATTGGTCTGGAAAGTTTATGACCCCCCAAAATACGTGTCATCGGAATTACGAGAATGACTTGGGCATAAACAATACTTGCGGTCAGGACTTACAGCGAATTTTATTAGATCTAAGGGAACCAATCAAGCGACAATTGCAACATCCCACTTAAGAATAGCCCAATGGAAATAAGAGGGCGTTGGCGCAAGCGTGTCGACACGAGACCAAAAGATGTTGCTGTTAGCAAGAGAATATATCCACGCAGATTCGATCCAGAGGTGAAGTGATATCACTGTAGCAGACAGATGAAGTATATCGTAGAGAAGTCCGATCAGTTTTTCGCAGTTGTGATATTATGTTATAAAGCATTTGCAGTGAAGTATCAATCAATATAAAGTCTAGAAGTGCGGACAAACGAGACAGAGCTAAAAAAATACCAAGGTATGTGACATTCTTATATGCATCAGATCGAGTGCATTATCAACTTAAATATAATTTAAATATAATACAGTCTTACACGGCAGCCTATCCTTCTTGTGTACTTAGGTACTAAATTTTTTAGTAAACCATTATGTAAGTTGATTACTGCTCATGATTGGTGTTGTTAATAAATGTTAGTTTTTAAAACTAACGATGTGTATTTAATGAGTAATGTAGTATTTATTTACAGATATATATATATATATATATATATATATATATATATATATATATATATATATATATATATATATATATATATATATATATATATGGTAAGTGGGCTCGTACTAGGAATGATTGGGGGGTTATTGAGGCCAGTTTATATCTTTAGAATTCATTCACCACATTTTAGTAAGTGACTACTCTAATAACAAATTATATCAGCACAGCTACACGCATTTTTAAACACTGTACCATGATAGTACCATGAGCAGGGAACCCTATTGCAATGGAAGATGTTTCATACGATTTGTTTTTCAAAAAAATTGTATATGAAATAAACATTATAAAAATATACTTAACCCATTAAGTGCCATAGCTTCCTTTTGGGGAACACCCATAAGGTATTTTGTATGGCACTTAATATGCCCCGGCGCTTTATGGATTAAATAAACATATTATGCGTTTTCTACAGTTTTCATATTAAATTGCCTTATACTACAAACTGATTTATTACACATAATAAAAATAAATTACTCTGTTCTGGTTTTTACCTAATATTTCTAAAACTTAAGTTTATAGATTTTATTTGATAGATGCACCTTTCAATAAGTTTTTACGTCCTTCCCAAGCATACTTATAGACCAGGGATCCTTAAAATTATTGAGCGGAGGACAACTTTTATCATATTAAAAGTGCTAGGCAAGTTGGATCGATAAAAGGAGATATAATTATTACACAGCTTATAACAAACATGAATAGATGTAAGTTTATTTTTTCAAATCAACACAAGTTGGAACACAGCAACAATTAATTAATAAATGAAGGGGGGTTTTTTTTACGTCAGGAGACAATTGAATACTATAAAAAGATGCATATTGGCGCCAAATATTGAAAAGTTATTGATTTCAACATGACTGTTTCGTTGATGCGTCAATGAACTTTTCAATATTTAGTGTCAAATTTGAAAAAGCACATTTCAAAATAAAGTGCCCATAAGTTAGACTTATAAAAGCGGTTTTTGATTTAATAAACTTCATTCTAGAAACGAATTGCTACACAAATATAACTGCCTCTAAATATTAAATTATTTTCCTTGCTAAATAATTATAAATTGATATAGATATTTTATGACAAGAAAAACAAATGAAGTTGAATTAAATTTTCTAACTGCATATTTGTTTTCTCAATGTCATAAAGAACAACACTGAAAGTGTGACATATGCAAATCTATTTTATCACCGAAATGACGTCAGTCCAGTGTGAGGGGCTGAACTCTTCTATGAAGGCAGCTATAAATACGCTGCACCTGTAAGGAAGGTGTGTGAATAAAGGTATTTGATTTCTGAGAGTGTCTTATGCCTTATTCCTCGGTTGTTGTTGTTGTTGAGACCCAGACCGTCCAACCTACCAGAAAGGTGTAAGATAACCGTTTGGACGGCCAGGAAGTGCCACCCATTTTAGACCGGAACCCAGTGGGAGAAGCATCCACAGGGACCGTACCCTCCTTCCCCTACCACCAACCTCTCGAAAGTACTTACGGACCCACATGTTTAACGTGATCGTACTCCGCATGAACAGGGCGTGAGTTGTAGAGGCGTGCAAATTCAGCGCGCAAACCACCGGGCTACTGCGCCCGAAATGTGCAACAGCACGCGGTGTTCCTAGGTGGTCACCCACCCAAGTACTAACCGCGCCCGATGCTGCTTTACTTCGGTGATCTAACGAGAACCGGTGTTTTCAGCACGGTAGGGTCGTTGGCTCGCCTTATTCCTTGGTGGAAACCCCAGGCCGTCCGACTCATCCAGAGGACATGAGTAACTATTTGGACGACCGGACCTTATTCCTTGGTGTAAAAAACACAACAGACCTTATTCCTTGGTGTAAAAACACAACAGAAAGGGTTTCGAAATAAAATAAAGGACTTTTAATCACCTCTAGAAAAGCGCAGTGTCAGTATATCAGAGCAGCCAATGAAACTCAGAAGGCTGAAAAGACTCTTGTATACTAATTCGACCATACTGAATCCTTATCTGAAATTTGATTTTCAAATTACCCTCTGGATCTGTAGAAATAGACTCTCAAAGTTTAGCCTTTTTTGCTATGCCTGGCCTTATAATTTCAGGCTAAAGACGTTGCCACAACATGTTACAATTGAATGGTCATGAGATTTTTACAATAGCGAATGAACAAATCAACCCTGTAAGTTAGTGCAAAAATGTCGGAGGTCTGGAAATGACCCTAGTCCGACTAGTATGGATTCAGTCGATTCTGAAAGATTGAGCGCCGATTTCAAATTTGAGATAATAACGACCACGCAGGATACTAACTTGGGTAAAAGTATTAATAGCAGGAGGCAGTCAGTCAGATTGTCAGTTGCTAGCCAATCTAGCATTAGAGGGCAGAGAATGCAGAGTCCACTTCGACGATAAGAACTTGCAGTTTCGTCGCAGTAGCTCAACGGTAGAATATCCGCCGACCGTTTCTAAAATCCAGGGTTCGATTCCCGGTTGTGGAAGCAAGGTTCTTTATACCACCTCCATGATCCATCTGAATAGTAAAGTATATTGAGAGGACATTTTAATTTAAAAATTCAAAATAGTTATATTTGAACCATGGAATTAAGAGAGACATCTTCAAATTCGCGTTTTATACAAGCAACTAATGCAAACTTTATTTATAGATTTGTTGGAGCTGAATTGTATGACCCATAAAGTTAGAGAGAGTGAGTACCTTTCCTTCCATGGTACATATGACCAGAAATTGAAAACTTGAGATAAATATTGAAGTATAAATATATATATATATATGATAAATGACGCTTATATATTATAAATATATGATAAATATTGATAAATATTGAAGTATTAAACTGGATAAATTGTATGGCACAGTAAAATGACAGACATTTAAAGTTACCTTTAAGAAACATATTTAATTAATCTTAAAACATGGCCGAAATTATCGTACATCGTAGAACATTATTACAGATTGCGTTGTATGCCGCTGATAACCCTCCAATTTTATCTTTAGCGCGAGTTCTGTAAAAGTATATTTATTAACATAATACTACTCCATTAATTGCACCATTGTTAACTTTACAAATAAAATTATTTATTAACAATATCTGTTTAATTATTAAATTAATTACACAATTTGCATATTTTATTTGCGAAGGAGAGAGCAAGTGTGAGACCATGACTTAAAAATGCCTAAAATGTATTTAAAACCTACAATAATTATTAATGAGCACATACCTACACTTTCGGCTTTGGCCAAAGATTACAATTCTTGCATCTGCGTATCATACTGGCCTTAACTCTACATGTTAGGCTCCTTACTCGTACTGCATCTGCTCATTGTATTCCCAAACACTTCTGGAACCTGCTATCAGGACATTGTCATTTCACATTTGCCTCCGGATTCCGTAGAAGTCGTCATGACTTCTCGTCTGTATTGCGTCCTTACTATCGCAGAGAACCGCACTCTTACTTCTGGCTTTACTAACAACTTCATCCTTGTTTCATAACTGCTAACTGATTATATTCTCGTAGAAGTTGTATAATATCATCTCTTGGTTGCCGCCTCTTTTTGCCTGAGGTCTGACACGCCTGTGTGACTGACACGCCTGTGTGACTCCGGCCGTCCATACAGTTACCTTACACCTTTCTGGTAGGTCGGACGGTCTGGGTCTTAACGCCTGTGTGACTCTGATTGGCCGACTTTAGAGAGATGCGCCCAGACATCTTGCCATTGATAAACATCTTTCAGCACTCCCATGACTACAACTGAGCGTCTATGGTTATGGCCTAATTGACCTCTCGGGTCAAAGTGTTGTAAAAACTGGCGTCGTTTCGTCTGAAGCAGCGTTGGTTACTGCAGCCAGCCATAAATATTGAACATAAAACTGTCTCACCTAAATCTGGTGTGAACTCAATTCCTGGTCTCACAAATTGGTTTGCTAGAGGATCTAGGGAAACGAAAATGAATTGCGTTATGCTAGGGGTTGGTATTGTATGAATGTTTTGATAGGGGAGTCGCAAAAGAAATATTAATATTGAATGAGCGGGGTGTATGGCTGCTATATGTCTGTGAATTTTAGGAGTGGATAGGAGGGTAGGCGGGAGTGAATGTCCGTCGATTCCTGTTTCCTATGCATGGTCGTGGTGTACTTGTACTAGCGTATGTATGAAGCACGCGAATTTTGATGTTTTTCATAAAAATCAATAATTTGATCATCTAGTGCATTTTGTAACAAAATATTGTTGTCAGAAGAATAGACATAAAAATTAATTATTTTCATCCAGGCATTCACGGACCAGATAGTCCCATGTCACGGGCCAGATTCGGCCAGTGGGCCGTAATTAGTAGACTCCAGCCATAGACGGGAGGTATTCTAAAGTAAGCTTAGCGTTTTCTGAAGTTAACAGTAACGTGAATATATTTCCGTCAAATTCTCAAATACGAAAATTTTTTAGACACCGATATTTTATCTATATCTCTACGCTATAGTACGAAAACATGTTTAAACGTGTTTAAAAATGCCATAGTTTAATCCCAAACATTATAAGTCAACTCTGTTTTTATTTATTTATTTTTCCATTTTTAGAATAACCCCGCAAAGCATATTTTCATACAATGCTAGGTAGAAGCATGCATTTCCTTTTAGGGTATTTACGTTCTATTTCTCTCATAAAATGGACACAAAATATAACTTTCACGTCCTCTATGAAAGACCAGAAAACACAACTAATATTGTCTCTTTTAATACATTTTTCATAAGATCGAGAACTTAATCTTGGTAAAAAGGATTTTGTGAAGGAGTTTTGAACGCGGTACGGGAGATATTTTATGTTCTTTAATATGATACATGATGTGAGTATAAACATTATTACTATTTTCCTGGGTATTGTTTCAGTATTTTCATAATGTACCTAAACTCAGAGTGTGGCTCAACTGGGATGAAGTTCAACTCTATTTCTCATACCAAAATATATATTTAAGTTGATTGTAATTTCATTTTATTTGTAAATTTTTCAAGAAAAAATTTGAAAAGATTGTATTTTGTTGTACCAAATGATCACAATTATTATGCCATTTTACCCTTCATTTTCAAAGGCTTGAAAGAATATTTCGATCCATACGAAGTTTGACAATGTATCCCTCGGGGGGAAAGTTGTCACCCTCCCAAGGGGGCACGGCCAAATAGCGCACGTCACGAACGCAAAAATTGTACCGCGGCTATTTTTCACTACAATGATTGTAACTGTTCAGTTTCGTGATCACTGAGCTCTAAATAACCCTTTTTATGCACAATTATGCCACATTTTGCCCTTTGCTGCCATCTTAAGAAAATATAAAAGTTCAAATACATTTCGATGTTTTCGCTCAAATCAAAAAAAAATTATATCTAGTTAAAGATTTTATGTTATTATAACCAAATATAAAGTTTCGTGAAGATCCATTTGTATTTGTGGCAGCTATCGTGTGCAGAACAAGTCAACCACAGACAGACGGACATCACTCTAAAAATAGTAAAAACGGGTTCAGGAGGTCCTCAAACATATATTGGCATTAAAATCGAAAATTTTCGTGAAAAAAATACTTTCTCTAATATTTGTAAAGTACTTCTCTGTTTGATGGGCCATTGTACAGGTTATTTTTAACTACTTCAACATCTAAGTGAAACATACTATCACTTTTACCTAACTATCAGAATTCGACGAAATATATTAACTATTTTATTCACAGCTATCTCGCTGGAACTCAAACATAAATGACAGTACAAACAAATCTACTATATACTCTATTTACACAGCTAACCATACAGGATTTTTCCCAGGACATTGCTTATATAAATCGAACCTAACTCATGACTGAATTTCATAGACTATAAAACTAACGGATGTGATAACTTACTACACGACGACGATAGACATTCCTGATATTCACTGTACACGGTCATTTCGTAGCATGGTCATTCCTTAGGCGAATATGCCAAACCCTCTTTTTGCTATCTCTTGCCAAATCTCTCCTTTCCTTTTTCTTGCCGAAGCTCAAAGTTCGCCTCATAAATAGATCTGGCCAACCTTGAGAGTGAGCTTCTTCTACATTGAACTTCAAAGATTGGCATAAAGAATTCCCCTATATTCTATAGTAAGAAAGAAGATGATCATCAATATAAAAAACTAAATTAGTTACTTTCCCTACATACATAGCATAATGTATGGAAAGCTATGTGTATCTGTGGCAAAGCAAGAGAGACGACCTTTGACGTTCCAGGGGGATCTTACATTTAATTTGAGTGCTACGGTCAACAGTATTAAATTGGTTATGTACAGGATTCCTATTAAAATTCTTAAGCACCCAAATCACGTTGTAAGGAATGACATTTTGGCATGGCATTTTTACCAACAAAGTCGCCAAAAGCGCAAAATTTTTATTTTGTGGTAATGGTTCTGGACATATGGGTATATCCCTTTCGCGACGGTTGGCACACCCGCGTGCCGGCTGCGAACTTGCATCCAAGGACGGACGGCACGCACTCGTGACGGAGAAAACTTTACCCTAAACTGAGAGTGGCACGTATGCGTGTTTCTATGTGAAATGTTTTTATTTGAATTTATTTGTCTACTAAATGGCGTTAAATGTCAGTGGAAACAACTTCAATGTATTTTGCAGATACTTGGCCTTGGCATCGGGAGGATACAATGAATTATTTCTCCATTTGGAGCTGTGAAACATGATTTTGTAATATAAACAAATAGAGCACTTCCCGCAGCCTCAACAATTTTATAATTGAGTTTCGGATCTCGTTTTGATTTTAGCTTAATAATTTCGTTGGTGCATTATAGGAATATAAGAGAGTATTTTTTTTTTGGGGGGGGGGGGTGGAGTGAAGGAATGGGCGACAGTGAAATGATTAGGTTATTGTGGATAAAAGAATGGCTGGGCTGAAACGTTTTCTTTCTGTGGAAGAATATACGCGTATGGTAAACAAACCAGACAGTAATGAAAGTAATGCAGATAGTGAAGATTCGTGGAACAGTATTACTTGGTGACAGTGTTACGTGGGTATTTGCTTTGAAATATACCATACGCAAAAGGGGTATTAATTAATGAAAATAGCTACGCTATTTTCTTGTATATATATATGTACATATATAAATTCTATTAGCTATATAAATATTTCATTACAATCATTTCAATATTTTTTCTGATTAACTGATAACTATTTTAATCAAAGTAACTAATCATTTTTAATACACTAAAATTTTTAATATTTTGATAAAAGAAAATTTGTATGAAAAATATACATCAAACAGAAAATAAGAATTTCCTTTATTCCTGAAAATAGCAGAATGCTGTGTTAAACGGATGATTTTTAGTGAATTTTTTTCGAGCTTTAGGCTTAGCGCAAAAAAATTGCCGTTCCCTGGGAAGCGAAGCTCTTCGTCCTCTGGGCCGCGGCCGTTTCGGAATGCCGCCTTCGCGAAAGGGATATATGTGTGAAAATAAATTACATTTTCTAAATTTATGGAAGAATTCGTTACGAAGTACAGACCAGACAATCCGAAGACATCTGCTGACCAGATCAGATGTTATTTTTAGAAACTCATATTGTTACAAATATCTAAAATGTTTTTACGATCTTTTGCCTCCCCCCCCCCCCGTCCTCCCCAAAAAAGCGCCATCTACGGACAATCATCGTCATTATTTGAGAGTCAGATAGCTTAACTTTGAACGTTTGAACCATAAACACCTTTATTTAAAAGTGGCTATGTTTTTATAAAAGTGTCTATGATTTGGCCAACAGATGTAGCAACATATCGCGAGGTGTTTTTTTTTTTCCTTTGGAAGTTCTGAAAACTTCTAGAATTTTGTAGTTTAGTTAAGAATTTCCAGAGTTTCGTCAAATTATCTAGAAATTTCAGAGGATATATAAGCAAGTTATCGTTCAATAAGAGGAATTTGTTATGATACAAGTAAAAGTGAATTGTTTATGTCAATGTTTTGAAAATATAATCGTCTATTATGGGAGTGATTTAAACATTTAGTAGCTCTTTTATTGTATCTATCAGTTGTTTTGTGTTCTTGTAAGATAGCTAGATGTGCATTATTCGTGTTTACGCTTTTTTATTATAAACATGAAATCTGGATGTATAATATCTGGATAATTAAAATATTAAATTCGGATTCCCTTTTGTATCCTGAAAATAGACCCACGATTTTAGAGGATATATCCTAGCAATATATGCATTGATCTATTTAAGGAATAGTCTTTTTCTCTGTAGTTTAAGTAAACTATGATTAATCGTATAATTGAAAATATTTAATTTACATTCCAAGTTTTGAGTTTTTTTTCCTGATTTACAGCAATGAATGGATTTATCATACCATCTCCGGTATGAATTATTCGTTTATTCCATTCTTTGTCGATAAAAATTTTAAAGATGCAGTAAAATCAAGATTTGGTTTTTTTTTCCTATTTTCAATTCGAATTAAAACACGTTTGAATAGTTTTTCCTTCAGATAATGGAAAATTCCAGTTTTATCTCCGAATAATTGTCAGCAATGGAAATTTATCTCCGGAATTCAATGGATAATTAATGACAGAAAAAGGAATATTTTTGCAGATGTTCTTTTATTTCTTTATCTACATTTCAATAGGCTTTTAACGTGGAAGGTCTTTTTTCTTTTTTTGCTTTTAAATAATTTTTTCTGATATCTTTGAATACCAGTTCTGAATGGTTAGCAGAAAACAATGCTTTTAAGAGAAAATATTATTCAATAACCTCCCTTATCCTTGTTTTCTCACATAATTGAAAATTCCAAACTTAAATGAAAATTTTAATTGAATAAGAGGTGTTAAACAGTTTCGCTTTTTTACTTATCCCTTTCTATATACAGGGTACATACTTTTTATCAGCTCCCAAAACTTCGAAATTCAAAATTTGTAAGTACGTATATATATGGTACCCGTATATATGCGTTAGGTATATAGTTGCAGATATAGTGAAATCTATGTATAAAATGACCATTGCATGACTGAACAAAAGTTATACAGCGCAGGGCCTTTATAGGAGAATTACAGAAATTAAGAATAGAAACTTGACATAACATTGAGATAGAAAAAAAATATGGAGTCACTCAGTTACTCATTACAGTAAACTAGAAAATGTACCCGAAGCTGCCCAAGAGTTAAAGAAGGGTAAATTGAATTTATTAATATATATATATATATATATATATATATATATATATATATATATATATTCATATATATATATATATATATATATATATATATATATATATATATTCATATATATATATATATATATATATGTTATTCATATATATATATATATATCTATGTATACTAATTGCCAAGTGTCCGTCTGTCCGTCACGCTTTTTTCAGCACTTCCCGAATAGATAGAGTCTTGCAATTTGGTACACGGATCAGTCATTCGATAAAACACCCTGGAAAAATCGAATGTTTCGAAAATGTTCTATAGAGGTGGTGCCCCACACCAAAACGTTCGAAAAGTGAAATGATGGGAAAGCATGCTTTGCGATGAGATAGAGACTTCAAATTTGGTGTATGGGTAAATCGTTCGAAAGGAAGAAAGTGTGCAATTTCAGATTTCCAATATTTTCTACTTAAGGGGGTGCCGCAGACCAAAATGTTCGATTTGCAGAATAAATGAGAAAACGCTCCTTTAAAATTTGATAGAGGCTTGAAATTAGGTATATGGACTAATCATTTGATGAAAACACCCAAGACGAATATAGTTTTTCAAAAACGTTCGTTTAAGGGGGTGCTCTATACAGGAAAACGTTCGAAAGGTGATTTGATGAGAAAACATACTGCGGGATGAGATAGATACTTCAAATTTGGTGTATGGGTAAATCGTTGGAAAGGAAAAAAGTGTGCAATTTCAGATTCCCAATATTTTCTACTTAAGGGGGTGCCGCACACACTAAAATGTTCGAAAAGTGAAATGATGGGAAAGCATGCTTTGAGATCAGATAGAGACTTCAAATTTCATGTATGGTGTCGTATGGTAAACCCATGATCCAATATCTTCGGGGGTGCGATCAAGAGTTTGCGTATTTATTTTGGGGGTCAGCCTTTTCGTTTGGCCAGCTGCACTCGGAATAGAAGACAGGATGACGGAGTGTTCTTTAGATAACACATTTTTACCGAAAGATTTAATGTGCGCCCGTTTCGGACGGGTCATAGGGTTTTCGCCCTGTTTGAATTAGTGGCCGAAAGCATATCAGTTTCGCAGGGGCCTGAGAAGGAGCATTTTTTGTTTCTGGAGGTCTAAAGCCAATGGCGATGCTTTGGGGTCAAAGGGTTAAGACCCAGAATCCAATGAGATAGTTGTAGGTGCCTCAGGGGTGTGTTTTAAAATCTTGGAGAGAGAGAGTTTTTCAGATTTTAAAAAAGGAGGAGCGAGGAGAATGATCTCGGACTCGAGGACGAAAAGAGCCCCTTTTGAAAGTGCGTTTGATCCTGAAGGATGAAAGCCCGCAACTCGGCCAGCGATGTTGGTAAGTTACCCATTTGGGACCTTTTGCCTATTTTGTATTTGTTCGACCTCTCTCTCCGTTCTTATGATGATTAAATACAACATAGAGATAGTGTATTTTAATTTTAATTGCCATCTTTTCCATTTTAGTCTGTGAGACTATATATACTTTTGTTTTTGTTTATCTTAAAGTGGTATATTTTCCATTTTGAATATGGGAAGTGGTCTTTTAAATATTTTGAATCAATATTATGTAAATATTTATAAAGTGTAAATAAATTAATGTTTTGTTTATACACGGCCTTTTTCTTCTTCGCGCTTTAACTGGGCGTGTCCCAAAAGAGGTAAGTTACCTTAGGACATATGGATAAATCGTTTGAAAGGAAGAAATTGTACAATTTCAGTTTTCCAATATTTTATACTTTAGGGGGTGTTGCACACAAAAATGTTCGATTTTTGAAATGAAGTAGACATATCCCTTTTAGAACGTGATAGAGGCTTGATATTTGGCATAAGGGCGAATCATTTCATAGAAATCCCAAGAAGAATGGAGTTTTTCAAATATATATATTTAAGGGGGCTGGGTGCTCCACAGAAAAACATTCGAAGGATGAAATGATAGAAAAAGTATACTTCGCGATGAGTTAGAGACTTCAAATTTGGTAT
This sequence comes from Amaurobius ferox, assembly GCA_951213105.1. Classification (NCBI taxonomy): domain Eukaryota; kingdom Metazoa; phylum Arthropoda; class Arachnida; order Araneae; family Amaurobiidae; genus Amaurobius; species Amaurobius ferox. The sequence goes on along the minus strand of OX578146.1, from coordinate 130,187,635 downwards.
ACAGATAGATAGTTTGAAAGGAAGAAAGTGTGCAATTTCAAATTTCAAACAATTGCTATTGTAGGGGGTGCCTCACACTAAAATGTTCGATTTCACAAACAACTGAAAAACGCATCCTTTAGAGCAGTGTTCTTCAACCTGTGCTCCGCGGAACCCTAGGGTTCCACTCAAACGCTTTAGGGGTTCCGCGAGTCGATACTACAATTCGAATTTTATTAATTTTCGAGTGTTTCTAATTTTTGTTTTGTTTTTCTTTGTTTTCAATTTCATATGACATATGTATGTATAATACAAATACTTTATATGAAATATTTATCTTCTTGTTTGAATTAATGCAAATTTATATCTTATATAAAGTTTTTATAACAAAGGCAGGAACGCACCTTGTTCATAACATGTAATACGTAATATGACACATCTCCCCTAAAATCAGATCTGGGTGTGGTACTGAACGAAGGGTTCCATAAAAAAAATATCTCAAAAAAGGGGTTCTGCGGGATGACAAAGGTTGAAGAACACTGCTTTAGAGTATGATAGAAGCTTGAAATTTAGTATATGGGCTAATAATTTGGTAAAAAAAAAACCTAAGATTATTACGGTTTTTCAGGAATGCTCATTTAAGGGGAGCAACACAGAAGAACCTAAAAACGTTCGAAATATGAAGTGATAGAAAAACATGCTCCACAATAGGATTGAAATATCAAATTTGGTGTACTGGTAGATTCTTTGAAAGGAAGAAAATGTATAAATATATTTCCAATATTTGCTACTTTAGGGGGTGTCGAGCGCCAATATGTTCGATTTTCGGAATAAATGAGACACTCCTGCTTTTAAATGTGATAGAGGCTTGATATTTGGTATATGGGCCAATAATCTGATAAAAAACACAACACGAATAGAGTTTTTCAAAAATGTTCATTTATGGGGGGGCTCCAAAGAAAAACGTTCGAAAGGGGAGATGATAAAAAGGTATGCTTCGGAATGAGATAGAGACTTTAATTTGGTGTACTGGTATGTAATTCGAAAGGACGACGTGCGCAATTTAAATTTTCCAATATTTTCTTCTTTAGGGGGTTCTACACACTAAAATATTCGATTTGCCAAATAAATGTGAAACACGAATTATTCAAAAATTTACATTATTCAGGGGTTGCTTATTGCGAGACAGTTGATTTTCAACGGATATTCGGCTAGTATATATATATTATTCATATATATATATATATATATATATATATATATATATATATATATATATATATATATTATTCATATTAATAACAGTGAAAATTACACGGGCGTAACGCAAACCAAATTACAGCTCTGTACCGTACGACTAATCAATCGAAAGGAAATTATTTCTCTTTAAGCTTTAAGCGCATGAAATAAAATCTCCAAATCACAACATGAAAACTCCAATTGACCGTTCAACTCATATCTCATGAAAACAAAAACATTATAACACACAACGATAAAATACCGATGCTAAAACACAAACACACACACAACCTTTCATAAAAACAAAGGATATGACCCACCCATTTATGTGCTTGCGCGAATGTAGCAGTAGCTTTAGCAGATCGATGATCCTCAATCGCAGGGTCGGACTTCAATGGGAAAACGGTTCACTTATTCAAAAATATTAATTGTTAACTCATATAAAAAATTTATACGCCTATATTTAGCTCCAAGAAATTAATTTTTTTAGGAGCAGTATGTTATATTTAAAGTAGCTGGCGTTAAATTATAAATGTCGGAATGCACGTAATTTTTTATTGTAATATTAAAATAGGGGACTTTTAAGCTCACTAAACGTATATACTTTTTATAGATTCATGAAAATTCGATGACAATATCTTCGGTCACTTAAGAATCGCTTGGAGTGAATGCCACTCAAAACCGTTGTAAATCGGGCTAAAACATCATAAAATTACTAAAACACTAATTTGATAAAAACAAGGCCAAGGTGTACTATACCTATTTGGATCCTGACGGACCTGTGCACCAATTTTCATGGCCGTACGGTACTTAGATTTCCCGCTACAGAAGACACACACATTTCCCTTTGTTGTGTAAGATTAATGTAAAGCATCACTCCCTTAATTTATTTCGAACGTGAAAAAAATATTTATTTTTCCCTAGAGGGCTCGCCGCCTGCTCGCTAACACTCAACAACCTTTCCAAACCCGCATCTCTTGTCGGAGGACTTTAACACCTTCGCGAGCTCTTTTGTGCCACCACCCGTTGGGAATCCATCCGGAGGATAGCTTCGTGAGCTCAGGTCAATTGTTCAATAAAACCTCCAGAAATATGCGACTTATTTCTCAAAAATGTTTATTCAAGTGGACGCTCTACACAAAAAGGCTTTAATGATGAACTTCTAATACAGAAACGGACTTTGCGAGTGTCCATTAGAGGGACGGAGAGGGTGTTCCACACTAAAAAGTTCCGAATGGTGAAATAACATAAAAAGATACTTCGAGGTAAGATACAGACTTTGAAATGTATTTTTTATATATTATTTTGTGCTATACATTGAATATATTTCTTTTCTAGGCATATGTATTTTCTATATATCATTTTATGCTATAAGTTGAATATATCTCATTTTGTGCTACACGTTGAACATAGCTCATTTCTATGAATATGTATTTTTTATATATCATTATTTGCTATACATTGAACATACTTCATTTCTATCATTTCTATGAATGTGTATTTTCTATATATCATTTTGTGCTGTACATTGATTATATCTCATTTCTATGAATATCGCATATCATATCGTTACAGAGAAAAATATTTGATATAGAATGCACGTGACTTTCCCTACAGACTTCATTTTCTTCATTCATAATCCAGTGAGTTCAATTACTCAAAAAACCATTGATAATTATTTGAAATGTCACCGAATTTGTAGTTTTATTTAATTTCTCTTTTCACTTAACGATTGGACATATTATCAAATAGGCGGGGAGACAAAAATGCGAAAAAGAAAAAATATATCTCGAGAACGGTTAGCTCTAGAGTTACGGAGTTGGTCTTATTCTTTTCGTGGTCTAAAATTACGTATAGAATAAGCAATTATTTGATACATTTGAGCAAAATTAATCTTTTATTTTAGATTTTAACTAATTTTGCCATATCGCAAAAAAAGCAGGTAATTTTTTTTTCTGAATCATACCAACATCTAATCAGCACCAGGGCAATCCCCAAATTATTATTTACCAAATTTTATGAAGTTTGGTAGGAAAGTTTTTAAGCTAGAGTGGTTACATACGACTTTTGAGGCTATTTCGCAAAAAATAAAAGGCAAGTCCTTTTTTTTCGATTCGTATCAAAATCTAATCAGCGCCAGGATCACCGACAAGTGACTTATCTATCAAATTTTGTAAAATTCGAATCATTAGTTTTTCAGCTAGAGTTGATAGATACATTGCACAGACAAACAGACGCACAAACAGACACACAAACATCTCGGTGAAAACAGTGTTTATGGGTTCTACTGCGGTTGAAACGTGTAGGCAGAGTTTCTTTTATGCATACATCCGGGAGAGGCAGGTGGGGGGGGAGCTTCGTCCCTCTGGAGCCATTTTATGTTAAACAGATAAATATTGAGCATTTTATATTGTAATTATTAGATCATATGAAAAAACTATTTTACTGTACGATTCTATTGTGAAAGTTCAGTAGGTGAACACAAAATAAGTGTTATAAAATATTTTTTATTCCGTGACTGATTATTTCTAGAATGAGATTTTGTGGCTATATATAGTCCAATTTACAATATTTATTGCATATATATAGTCCAAAATATATAGTCCAAATTGCTTATATATATATAGAAATTACTTTATATATATAGTAATTACTTCTATGTAAATATAGTCATTAAAATTGCATATATTTACGGGGTGTTGGACTGATGGTCGGAACTGTAAGGGGTTACAGAACTCATCAAAACAAACAACTTTCACAATACAATGTGGGGTCGGAAAGCAACCGGCGAGCCGCGAGAGGGCGCTTTCTCTGGGAGTGGATGAAACGTAGCGTCAAAATGGAGTGAAGTGAAGACGAATATTGGAAATTTATTGACAAAATGTTTAGAACAAATGCTCAAATGAACGACCACCAACTGCGTGACAGGCGTTACAACGGCGACGGAGTGAATCGCGTACACTTTGGAAGATTCCTAGCATTTCACGAACGTCTGCAACTGCGAAGCTAATTCGGGCGACAAGGTCTTCTGGTGACTCGATGGACGTCTTGTAAGCGACGCCTTTAAGCTTCCCCCAGAGGAAAAAATTCCAGGCAGGGCAGATTGGGAGATCTGGAGAGCCACGCGGCGGAATCACCACGACCAATCCATCTGTTCGGAAACACAATGCCCAGGTAGTTCCGCACAAACCTGGTGTAATGTGCTGGCTTCACAGAATCAGTCGATGATTTTCTGATGCAACACATAGTAAATCTGACAGCGCCTGCTGGAGGAAGGGTTGGTACTTCTGTCCGTCTTGGCGGTCTGGTAACAAATACGGGCCAATTAATTGGCCATGGATCATCCTTGCCCACACATTCACCTCGGCTGGTGGCGTCTAAAACGTGTAGCTTGCGGATTTACTGTGTTCTCCATTTTGACGCGACGTTTCATCCACTCCAGAGAAAGCGCCCTCTCGCGGCTCGCTGGTTGCTTTTCACCCCATATTGTATTGTGAAAGTTGTTCGTTTTGGTGAGTTCTATAACCACTTACAGTTCTAACCATCAGTTTATATACACCCTGTATATATAATTATATACTTATATAGGGCGAACAGAAAATGTTCCCCCCTAAAATGTCATTCGTTCCCCCCTTCCTCCAAAAAGTCTCGAAAGAAACACTGCGTGTAGATCCGACTAAAACTCGAGTTGATCCGACTAAGACTTGAGTTTCGACACATTCCAATGCTTCCCGGCCGTCCAAATAGGTGCTCTTAGTCCTCTGGACGAGTCGGACGGTCTGGGTCTTCAACATTCCAATGCTTGGGCCAACGGCCGTACCGTGCTGAAAACACCGGTTCTCGTTAAATCACCGAAGTCAAGCAACATCGGGCGCGGTTAGTACTTGGGTGAGTAACCACCTGGGAACACCGCGTGCTGTTGGCACATTTCGGGCGCGGCAGCTCGGTGGTTTGCGCACTGGTTCTGCACGCTGCCACAACTGTAAGTCCTTCCGAGTCCTGCCGTAAGTCCTTCCGAGAGGTTGGTGGTAGGGGAAGGACGGTACGGTCCCTGTAGATGCCTCCCCCACTGGGTTCCGGTCTAAATTCGGTGGCACTTCCCGGCCGTCCAAACAGTTACCTCACACCTTTCTGGTAGGTCGGACGGTCTGGGTCTCAACAACAACATTCCAATGCTTTCCCTATACATGTACTGTAGGGAAAGTAAAAACAAAATGGAGTTTCTAAAAAAAAGTCATATACTGCCGATACAGTATTTTAACACTGTACATGAAATTTAAAAACAGAAAATCTTTTTAAAGGACAAGGAGACTAAAATTAAACAGAAATATTTTGCTACATAATCCATAACAGCCGTACATTTCTCGTGGGGAAAAAGAAATTGCGTTAAGAATTTACTACCAGAATATATTTCATAATCCTTTTTAGAGTACCTTCGAAATCGACGATCTTGCTTCTTTGCATACCGTGAAAGGTATTATTTTTTTTTCTTGGACGCATGTTTTGACATCAAAAGCTCGGAGATTTTGAGAAAAAATAATATTTTTTTTAAAGAAAAATTGTATTTCGTGGTAAAATAAAATTTTTTATGGGAGAAATATCATAACTTTATCCTGGGTGCAAGATATTACTGTAAGCTTCGTTATGCATGATGTACTATGGTTTATATCTTCAGACTTGCTAATGCTAAGCAGAAAGTGTTATTTATGAATATCATGTATAAATCCTCTTATTTTTTGTCTGACAACGCATATACGGAGTTCCTAGGAATGTTCTTACGTGTGTAAAGAAAGGCCCATGAGTGTACACATTAGGTTGTGGGCATGTCTGTTGAAATAAAAATGATTCCAGTGACCCTAGCGGAGAATTTATACATCAGGACCATGAAATCGGCAAAAAGCGAGATAGACGGAAAAGGCAATTGCAAAGTTGTAAAGTATTTTCTAATGAGTAGCATTTTCTCTACAAATGTATTTAAGTTTATATTTTTGTATGATATAGTTTTTGATATAGATTGATAGATAGATAGAGATAGATAGAGAGACTAAATAAATTGCTTGACTGAGTTGAACAGTTGTAAAGACTCGTGCTATACCAACTGGGAATCGAACCCTGGATCTTCTAACTGGCCAGCCGACGCCTACCGTTAAGTTACTGGTACGAAATTGCAAGCTCTTATTATTGAAGTGAACTCTGAATTTTCCACTCTCTATTATCAGACTGGCGTGCAACTGACAATCTGACTGATCACCTCCTGCTATTTTTACCTCCTGATACTATATCTTTCTTTCAGATCAGTTTCCTGAAGTGGTCGTTATCCTCTTGCTTTGAAATCCGCGGCCGATATCCCAGAGTCCACTGAATCCGTTCCAGTCGTACTAGGGTCACTTTCAGACATCCGACATCTTTGCACTAACAAACAGAGTTGGTTTGTTCAGGCGCTATTGTGGAAAATCATTGCTGTCCCAACCAGGAATCGAACCCCGAATCTTCGAACTGACTAGCCAACTCTCTACCGTTGAGCTACTGGGACGAAATTGTAAGCTAATGTTTGCGGAGTTGCACAGCATACATTTTATATGTTTAATAAGCTAAAATTCTGTAATTAAGAACGCGAAAAAATTTATTTCAAACTACCTAAATTTGTTGAGAATACAGACGGTACATAGGAATTCAGATCATAGAGCAATATTCTAAACTAAGTTTTTCAAGAGTATTAAAAAAGCAAATAACAGTATCAGCTTGACAAAAACATAAGACCCTAAGATAAGGCCAAGTCAACGGCAAGCAAGTGACAACATTTGACAATATGCATTTGAAAGATGAAAGAAATATCAATTGGTAAGCCTAAATGAATAAAATGAGTACAACACACTAAAGGAATATTGTTTAAGGGGTAGTTGTAGATATTATGGCTCCTAGTAAAACTCATAAGATAGCGTTTTGAAATATTTAATTAATTTTTATCTATAGGTAATGGATGCTAGAGATATAATGATAAAGGACAAGTAAGATAAGATTTCAGGCTGTTTATATATATATCCGTCAACTACAACTGAAAAGTGATTATATTTTTCATTTGCATGTATTTTAATACGAAATAAAAAAAAAAACTATAGTCGTTCAGATTTGACACTTTTGCATAGATCTTCTTTGCGAACTTCTTTTATAAACTTAACTGCATTCGTTAAGGCCATAGTTAGCAAGGCCATTAAATTTCTGTTTACGTAACTTGCATTTAATTGTCATAAATTCAGAAAGATTTCTTACAATTTGAATATATGGAAAAAGTTTTATCTATCTTTAAATATTGTTATTTTCCCACAAATTAAACAAGCAAACAATTTTGGGGGAATAAATTTAGAGTTACTCATGGTAAACCTGTTAATTGCAGGTTATGTTAGTACGGTTTATACTTTAAAGATTTAATAAATTTAGCATAATTTAGCATAATTTTTATTGTATATAAATGTTATACAGGGTGTTTAAAAAAGTAAACACTACAAGTTTTTAACCGCCTCGTGCTGCAATGCAAGCAGCAATACTGTCCGGCATGGTATCGAGCAGACGCCTGATGTTGTCCTGCGGCAGACGAGTCCACACCTGTTAGACGTTACGTTCCAAATCCCGAAGATTGCCGCAATGAGGCAGCTAGCGTTTCAACTGGTCCCACACATGCTCGATAGGGGACAGGTCTGGGGAGAGGGCAGGCCATGGAAGTGTCTGGACATGACTCAGGCAAGCCTGGGCGAACCGGGCTGTGTGCGGCCGGGCATTAACCTGTTGAAATTGCGCACCTGGAATCCCAGCAATGAATGGGAACACATGGGTCGTAGAATCTCATCCACGTACAGATGTCCTGTCAATGTTCCAGTTTCTACTACTAGAGCGGATCGGCTGTCGTAGGCTATGGCTCCCCAGCCCATGAAGCCTGCAGTGGGGCTGGTGTAGCGCTCGATAACGAGCTTGGAATTGTGGCGTTGTGCAGGGGCCTCCACGCCCTTACACGCTGATCATCGGTCCCCAAAACGAAGCGGCACTCATTGCTAAACACCACACATCGCCAATCTATGGCTTTCCACGTTACTCTGGGCCACACCACTGCAACCGGAGCCGCCAATGTTCCCCTGTTAACGGCAGCACACATAAGGAACGCCGGGATCGCAGATTCGCTTCCTTCAGGCGTCTAGATATGGTTCGTGGGCACACAGGAGCCGCTACGTGTGACTGTATCGCGGATCGGATCGACGTGAGCTCTGTACGTGCCTGCCGCATGATCATTCGATCCTCTCTACTCGTGGCATTCCTGGTCCCTAAATAGCCTGTCCTTCGTTTCTCGGTGGCGTCCCGTGACTAGTGCTTTCAACACCGTCAAACGGTATAGTCCGAACGATTCACGTGACGGGATATCCTGCGCGCTGACTACCCTGCGGCTTTCAGCCCGATGATCAGGCCTCTCTCGAAGTTCGTCAGTCACGTATATAGACGTTTCTGGCATCTACCCACCATTATTTTCACTCCGTACTCGTACTTGCTGCAGCCGAAACATCTCGCATTGATGGGGCGTCGACTGCACGCCAGTTTATAGGGACGCTGGCTCATTCTTGCAGCACCATTTACGGGTGTACGGTCATGCGCAATCACTCCAAACTGGAATCATTTGCATACTAGCCCGCCCTCTAGCTATTTACATCATTTCGCGGTTGTACCATGTTTTCTTCTTGGTGAGCAACTTTCATTGTCCGTGAGGGTATTGAAGACCAACATACCATTCTACTTACAAGTTATTTTAATCCTTAATTAAGGCAAATACTGATAATTGTGATAATGTTGGGCTGCCAAATATTTTTCTAAAAAATCTATGAAAAAATAAGCACGAACTATAATGTTTGAAATCGGTTGGAGATCGATTGCATTCGCAGTGAATAATATCACAGAGTTTGGCATTACTGGACAACGTCGTAATTTAAACTCTAGTGTTGTAGCAAAGTTACTCGGATTCTTAAATACAGTCTGAGAATCAACGAAATAGTGACGTAACAGCTTTACTGAAATATTTGCTCAAATTAAATACGAATAAGAATTTTGGAAGTAGTGGTAGTAAAAATTTGCAAAAAGTAAATTGATTTGTGGATGATCCCTTAGAGAATTGTGGAGAAATCAAATTTCCTTGGACGTCACTGGGTAAGGTGTTCACAGCACAATTCTATATCTCTGTGCATGTTGTTTACATCTGGATATTGCCACTTCAAAATCAACAAAAACATTTTTGCCTCTCAAACTCCTTGGACCGTGACGCCCCGAATGACGAAATTCTCTCCCACTGACAACCTGACTATTTTCGGTTCGTTGTCGAGCTGACGGTCAAACTTATCTTGAAAAAACTTGAAACCGATTTGTGTCAGCATCGCTCTAAATCTTGCAAAACATAAAATAAGTGAAAAACTTATTTGAATTTTTAAACAATATTACCAAAACGTATCTTCCCGGGTTCTGAAATACCCGTGTTTTAAATTTCATGATCGTATGACGTTCAGACTATTCCCTAAAGACGACACATACATCTTCTTTCATTAAGATAAGCACATTTGATTTTACCTATTTTACGAAATTACCCTTATTCTCGATATAAATATTTCAAAATTTTACAACGGCATTACCTCTTTGAAAATCTCACGGCAAGGAAATGAATCGGGAATATATGTATCTAATCTATCGATACACTAAAAGCGTATTATACCGATACATAATTCAATTATATATCTATACAATACAAGATTGTTATATCGATACATAATTATCGATATGATACAAGCGTATTATATCGATGCGTAATTCTTTATTATATTATATCGATACACAATTCCCTATTACATCTCTACAATACAAGCGTAATTATCGATACATAATTATCTGTTATATCGATACATAACGAACGTACAATCCTACACAAAAACAAATAGTGCATTAATAATTTTCTTTCAGAGCATATTTCATATTCCTTTTAGAGTTTTTCTTAAATCTACAGCTTTGCTTTTTTGCATACGTATTACTTTTACTTGGTCGCGTGTTTTGACGTATGAAGATCGGAGTCTTTGAGGGAAAAAATGATTTTAAGAAGAAAATGTGTATTTTGCGACAAAATAAGTTTTCGTTAGCAAGAAAATATCCTCTTTTTAACCAGGGAAGGAAGTTTTCTTCATAGAGCTTATGATATATATACGGATTATATTTTGAGGCTTGAAAAGGTTAAACATTCCGTGCTGTTTTAATAGGAGGGGTAAAAAATATATACAATATTATTAGGAGAGTCCTTAAGAACTCCAATAACTTTATAAGAAAAGTTAAATGAGTGTACACATTAATTCTATCTGTGGAAAAGGAAAAAGTAACTTAAAGTTTAACTTTAAAATTAACATTAATTTAGTAATTATTATTTTAATATTAAATTCATTAAGTTGACATGGCCGTTGTTTCTCATATAGTGGAATTATCATTAAATCGTACATTGCTATGTTGTGCCGCTATAAACCCTCCAATTATTTTACCTTTCGTGCGAGCCCTGTAAAGGAATAATTAATTAATAAAATGCTAAATTGATCACACCATTTAAATTTAAACAATAAAACATTTATTAACAACATTTATTTTCATTACTTATTGCAAGCGGAGGGGACATATGCGACCAGAATTATTAAAATTACTATCGTGTCTAGGATCTGTGATAATTATTGAGCACATACCTTCCAATTAGTCTTGGGCTTTATCATATCTCAAAGGCTTGCATCAGTCTTAGTACTGGCACAACTCTTTGGTGTGTGGCACCTCCTCGTACTCTGAATGCACTCACACACTGATCTATCTCCATTAATTTGGAACCTCTACGGGACACTCTACAAATCTGTTGGGTTTTTCATTCTTCTCTAGTCGTGCTCTTAAGTCAAAATCGTGATTATTCCTGCTGGCATGCTTCTAAGTCAAAATTCCATGGTTGTCTCTTGGTATGCTCTTAAGTCGACATTTTTTTCGTTTTTTTGTGTTTTTTTTTCGGGTCACAGGCTGTAGTTCCCTCGGTGGTGGAGGGGGGGGGGGGGTAACTCCGTCTTTACTTCTTTTTGGCATTTATTGGTTACTCCTTTACCCAATGGCACCATTGCGCATTTAGTACGGCCCAGCTCAGTCCCTCTGGTATGGCACCCCTAAATTTATAGTCTTCTGACCTTTAGGTTCAGGTCTTAATAAACCTTGGTGCCAGCCAGACTATAAGTTTTGTCTGCCGTTCTGGCCACCATAAATTTCTGAATAAAAGTGTATCATCAAATGTGAGAACTGTTTCTTGTCTCACACTATCAATAGTTAAGTGATAATGCCTGGTCGAATTAAAGTTAGTAAAATATTTAAAAAATTTGGAACACGAACTGAGCAACAAAGCGCGATGGACGGAATAAGCTAATCAAAAAATTGTAGATCATTGCCTAATGAATGGAGATCGATACCAGGAACGAACGAAGCGGATATATGGAAGGCAATAAATGCCAATCCTTCTTCGTGCAATAAATATCAATCTGACTCTAGCAATATCCTGTTAAGAGGGATCTTAGTTCGCAAAAATGCATTTTCTATGAGTAAACATGCATTTTCTTTTGCAATAAAGGAATCAGAAGGAATATTTTTACGACTTAACATATTTTGGTTCTGTGGAAAGGTAAAAACATACAATATTTTTATTATTTTATTCTGTTTAAAATATATAGACTTCTTGTTATAGCCAATTTAAATAGTCACGCTCAATTTCATATCGGTAACGGAATTCCTCAGACAAATATCCCTTTTCCTGAAGAGTGTACAATAAATTTGACATAAACATAACAATTGAGATAAACATAATACAATAGCAATCTATCGCTGGTTGCAACACCCTCAAAAAAAGAATCATTTGATAAGATTACGAGTATTTTCATGTTTACTATTTTTACTGTTTTATATAAACATCGTACATATTTAGAGAAATATGTATGTTAACATTCTTAGAGATAATTCAATAATTCGCTTTGAAATATCAACATCTATATAAATAAAATTGAAAATCTGTCTGTCTGTATGTTTGTCTCATCATCACAGGAGACCGGCTGCAATGAATTTGATGAAATTTTGCGGGTAGGCTTGAAATAGCCCGACTTAAAATTGAAACCATGTTTCGAGTTTCTATAACCAGGGGTTATATAGATATTAATTAACAAGAAAGATCAATCATGCATAAGCATTGATTACGAAACACTTTCCAACTGAAATGCAATTTCATTTAAAATTTCTCAAAAATGTGATATATTCAGTGGTGATATCTTTTACATTATAACAGTACTACAGTAATTTATTATACTTAAATATTTAAAACGGTATCGCAATGTAAATCATCTGATTCTCTATGCAAAACCAATGAATATTTCATTCATATAACTTGTATTCCAGACTCCAGAGCTAAATAATTTTGTGTGAAAAAAATTCAGCAATTCTTATTATGGCAATAGAAATAAAAAAACGTTGAAGAAATAATAAGTTGAACTTTTAACTATTAAATTTACTTAGTAATTATTATTTTAATATTAAATTCATTAAGTTGACATGGCCTTTAATTCTCATATTTAGTGGAATTATCATTAAATGTATATTGCCTTGTTGTGCCGCTATAAACCCTCCAATTATTTTACCTTTCGTGTGAGCCCTGTAAAGGAATAATTAATTAAATAAAATGCTAAATTGATCACACCATTCAAACTTAAATAATAAAACATTTATTAACAACATTTAGTTTCATTACTTATTGCAAGCTGAGGGGACATATGAGACCAGAATTATTAAAATTACTATCGTGTCTAGGACCTGTGATTATTGTTGATCACATACCTTCCAATTAGTCTTGGGCTTTATATCATATCTCAAAAGCTTGCATCAGTCTTAGTACTGCCATAACTCTTTGGTGTGTGGCTCCTCGTCGTACTCTGAATGCACTCACACCTTGATATATCTCCATTATTTTGGAACCTCTACGGGACACTCTACAACGGGTTTTTCATTCTTCTCTAGTCGTGCTCTTAAGTCAAAATCGTGATTATTCCTGCTGGCATGCTTCTAAGTCAACATTCCATGGTTGTCTCTTGTGGTATGCTCTTAAGTCGACATCCTTTTCATTTTTTCTCTAATTCTCGGGTCACAGGCTCTGGCTCCCTCGGGGGGGGGGGGGGAACTCCGCCGTCACTGTTTTTGGCGCTTATTGGTTACTCCTTTACAAAATGGCACCATTGCACATTTAGCAATGCCCAGCTCAGCACCTCTGGTATGACACCCCTAAATTTATAGTCTTCTGACCTTTAGGTTCACGTCGTAATAAACTTTGGTACCAGCCAGACTACAATCTTTGTCTGCCGTTCTGGCAACCATAAATTTCTGAATAAAAGTGTCTCATCAAATGTGAGATCAATTTCTGGTCTCACACTAATGTAACTCAACTTACAATCGCTTGAGATATTTGCATTCTGCATAAGTTTAAATTAGGCTTCGTTGAAGAAATAATAAAAGTTTAGGGATCATTTAAAATCACAACTATTGTAATTGCGTAGGCACGGAATTTAGATACACAGACTAGCCGAATACCCGTTGAAAATCAACGGTCTCGCAATAAGCAATCCCTGAATAATGTAAATTTTATAATAATTCGCATTTCACATTTATTCGACAAATCGAATATTTTGGTGTGCAGAAACCCCGTAAGGAGAAAATATTGGAAATCTAAATTTTCGCACTTCTTCCTCTGTTTGTATTGTGTTTTTTATCAGATGATTGGCCCATATACCAAATGTCAAGCCTCTATCACATTTAAAATGAAGCGTGCCTCATTTATTCAGAAAATCGAACATATTAGTGTGCGCACCCCTTAAAGTAGCAAATATTGGAAATCTGAAATTTCACACTTTCTTCCTTTCAAACTATCTACCCTTACACCAAATTTGATATCTCTATCTCATTTCGAAGCATGGTTTTTTTATCAATTCTCTTTTCGAACGTTTCGAACGAATAGATAGAGAGACATCGGCACCCCCTACAATAGCAAATGTTGGAAGACTGAAATTGCACACTTTCTTCCTTTCCAACTTTTTACCCGTACACCAAATTTGAAGTCTCTATCTCATCGTGAAGCATGCTTTTCTAGCATTTCATCTTTCGAATGCTTTTGTGTGGAGTACCCACCCCTTTAACTATACATTTTTTAAAAACTCTATTCTTTTTGTGATTTCTATGAGATGTTTCGCCCATATACCAAATATAAAGCCTCTATCACGTTTTTAAAGGAGCGTTTCTCCTTTATTCCGAAAATCGAACGTTTTGGTGTGCGGCACCCCCTAAAGTAGAAAATATTGGTAAACTGAAATTGTACACTTTCGCCCTTTCAAACTATCTATCCTTATATTAAATCTGATATCTCTATCTCATTGCAAAGCATGGTTTTTTTTATCAATTGACTTTTCGAACGTTTTACTCTGGAGCATCCCCTTAAACGAACATTTTTGAAAAACTGTATTCGTCTTGGGCGTTTTCGTCAAATTATTAGCCCATATACCAAATTTTAAGCCTCTATCAAATTTTAAAGACGTATTTTCTCATTTATTCGGTAAATCGAACGTTTTGGTGTGCGACACCCCCTTAAGTAGACAATATTGGAAATCTGAAATTGCACACTTTCTTCCTTTCGAACGATTTACCCATACACCGAATTTGAAGTCTCTATCTCATCGCAAAGCATGCTTTCCTATCATTTCACTTTTCGAACGTTTTGGTGTGCGGCACCCCCTTAAGTAGAAAATATTGGAAATCTGAAATTCCACACTTTCTCTGTTGTAAACGGTTTACCCATACTCCAAACTTGAAGTCTCTATCTCATCGCAAAGCATGCTCTCCTATCATATCACTTTTCGAACGTTTTGGTGTGCTGCACCCCCCCCCCCCCCTTAAGGAGAAAATATTGGAAATCTGAAATTGCACACTTTCTTCCTTTCGAGTGATTTACCCATACACCAAATATGAAGTCTCTATCTCATCGCAAAGCATGCTTTCCCGTCATTTCACTTTTCGAACGTTTTGGTGTGGGGCACCCCCTCTATAGAACGTTTTCGAAAAATTCGATTTTTCCAGGGGGTTTTATCGAACGACCGAGCCGTGTACCAAATTGCAAGTCTCTATCT
Organism: Amaurobius ferox; assembly: GCA_951213105.1. NCBI lineage: Eukaryota > Metazoa > Arthropoda > Arachnida > Araneae > Amaurobiidae > Amaurobius > Amaurobius ferox. Next base: position 130,172,180 of record OX578146.1, on the reverse strand, counting down.
ATTCGGGAAGTGCCTAAAAAAGCGCGACAGACAGACAGACAGACAGACGGACACTTGGCAATTAGTATATATAGATAATACACAGATACACAGATAATATATGTGTGTGTGTATTCAAAGTATTGGAATCGTGCCGAAGATCGGAACTCGAATTTTCGAAGGATCTGCACGTTTTGGGACTTTTAGAACAAGAAAAAACTATTGTTAGGAAGACGTCTGTGTGTGTTACGGTGTATCTGTGTGTTTTTCTGTGTGTCTGTGAGGATATTGCATCCACTTTAACTGAAAAACTAATGAACAAAATTTCATAAAATTTAGTAGGTAAGTTTTTGTGGGAAACCCTGATGTTCATTAGATTATAGTACGATTCGTAATAAAAGAATCTGCCTTCTTTGCGAAATGGCCGACAGAAATTGTCTTTATCTACTCTAACTAAAAACTAATGGACCAAGTTTAACAAAATTTGGTGTATAATATTTCAATACCCTACAAATGATTGATATACCAAATTTAACAAAAATTGTTATATAATTCACTTGCAGGTTATTCTAGTACGATTCGGGAAAAAAGAACGGGCTGTTTTTACGAAATGGCCCACAAAAATTGTTAAATATAAAAATAAAAGACTACGTGTGCTCAATTATATCAATTAAATACCTATTTTATACGTGATTTTTGACAACCAAAAGAATGAGACTAACCCCATTACTCTAGGACTAGCCGTTCTTGAGATATTCTAGTTTTTCGCGTTTTCGCTACGTCACCTTTGATAATAAGTCCAGCTATCAAATGAGAACCAAATTCAAGTTTAACGTGCAAATTCAATGTCATTTAAAATACTTATGGTTGTTATTTTGTGCAGATAAACTCAAATTATTATTGAAGAAATAAAGAGAACGTGAATATGAGTCTGCAGGGAAAGACATGTGCTGCCCACATCAGAATTTTTAACAATATTACAACAATGATTTATAGAAGTGAACGGGGATTATTTGCAGGCCATTTCGAAAAAAATGTAGGATTTATATTTAAAGATCCACCAAATTTTTGTAGAATAAAATGTTCAACAAATTTAAGCTGTGTACCAAATTTTAACTCTCTAGGACACAGGAAAGTGCATTAAAAATGCCATCAAATAAGTATATCATGAAGAGTTATATAAAATTTAAAAAAATTTGAAAAATTGTTATCTACCAAATTTATTTTAAAATGTGAAGCCTCTTTCATATGCAAGATAGTTAAACTCTTGGAAAGATATTTATTATATGATATATCTCTTTTTTCTTTCTGGAGTATATCCAGAAAGTCAGAATTTAATTGAATTTGTTTTTCTCCCTTTATTAAATAATTTTTAATTAAAAAACTACCTAACATATTTTATTGAAATTTTTTTATATATTTTAGGGGACAATGTGAATATTTTCTAAAAATTTCGAAGCCATTTGCGAATTTTAAATTTGCTTAAAAAATGTTATGAAAAATTAGGTCCCATAGGGTTCAATGTATTTCATTTTTTCAACCCGGGTTCAATAAAAAACTAATTGGGTGATATTATTTATTTATATTCCCATAGGTCCCACAGACCGTCTGAAAAACATACTAAAATTTCATTTTGATAAAGTCATTTTTACGGCAGTTATCGTGCTAACGGACAGACAGGCAGACAGACAGAATGAACAAAGTCATAAACACTTTTCAACTATGTTGTAAAGTGTTAATAACGGACAGACAGGCAGACAGACAGAATGAACAAAGTCATAAACACTTTTCAACTATGTTGTAAAGTGTTAAAAATACACAGTTGAATTTTTGATAGACCAAGCATTATGCAGACGATATTTTTCCCGTAAATGTATTTGATTTTAAAGATTACTTTAGCATTATTGATGTTATCAATTTATTATGCCATCTGTTTTATTTTGACAAAAACGGTTGAAACTCATACAGTGTAGTACAAGTAATCTTCTAATAGTAAGAATAAATTCTTCTATTCTAAAATATAAGTATCACGGTTATACCTTCTCATACAATTTTAGCGCTTTCATTTTAACATGTATTGGAATCAATTACGGCCCTCAAGTTTAAAAATAATTGATATTTTCACTTTATCACGCCATCTGTTGTATTTTGGCAAGGATTTTTGAAATTCATATATTGTAGTACGGGTAATTTTTTACTAATGCACGGGTATATCTTCTAATATTCGGGAATATAAGTAGTACGGGTATATCTTCTGATATAATTTTAGCGCTTTTATTTTGGCATATATATGTCGTAGTGGTGGCCGAATGGTCAAGGCGAGCGTTTCTAGCGATCAATCGGCCTCGGCGTTGTGGGTTCGAGTCTCACGTAAGACATGGATGTTGTGTGATGTGGGCGCAGAGTGTTCCGCCCCCCTCTGGTGCGCCTGGGGCAACGTCCTAGGACGGCGAAATGGTTCACGATTCCGGCCGAATATAGGACGAATGACGAAGAGTCTAGTGCCTGGCCACTGGAAAAAAAAATTTGGCATATATTGATTCAATTTCATATTTTTTGCAAATTTGTTTACCAATGGACCAGGCTCTTTTTTTCTTCAGATATGCTTGTGAAGATATTTTTTGTATAGAGAGAACAGAGATTCTTAATTTTTTCGGTGCATAATTATAAATATTTTAATAGAATGTATTGAATAACAATGTCATTAAGAATAGTATAGGAATTTGCACATGATTGTATTATATGATTATTTGCACATGATCCTTATATTATATATTCGGCTATGTAGAACGGCTATTTAGTACGAGTGATCTTTTACTGAAAGGAAAGGTATATTTTCTAATCTACGAGAATGTAAGTAGTAGGGGTGTATCTTCCCATACAACATAAGCACTTTCATTTTTGGTATATTTCAACATCTATATTTTAGCATCATTTATTTGAAATTAATATGCGTACAGCTCATACACAGGTAATGAAATGATTACAAAATCAATGCCGCACGACCCATCAATGGTTAACAATTGCACATTGAATTTTCAAATCAGTAATTGGTGAAACCCACCTTGGCGGCAATGCATGCTTCTATACGTCTAGGTAAGTAGTGATAAAGTTTCCTAATGTCATCCTGCGATACATTCGGCCAGGCGTTCCTTAATTGTTGCTCCAGATTTGCTATATCTTGTGGTGTCCGAATCTGACGTCCTAGCATGCTCAATTGGCGAAAGGTCTGGTGACCATGCTGTCCAAGAAACAGTATCAACAGCACGGAGACAGTTCTCAGATATGCGATCTGTATGTGACGTGGCATTATCTCGTTGGAAAGTGGCACCAGAATTACGTGCATGAAGGGAAACGCAAACGGCAGCAGGATTTTATCAACATATTGTTGAGCTGTTAAAGTTGTATGGAGGATGACTAGAGGCGACCTGCTGTCGCAAGATATCAGCCCACACCATGGATAATGGCTGTGTGCCTGTATAAAAAAAATGCTGATTGGGACCGCTGGCTCTGGCGCCTCCACACACGTACCCGATGGTCATCTGCTGAAAGACTGAATCGGGATTAATGCCTCAACACTATGCGTTGCCAGTCTACTGGCAGCCATAATACTCGGCTACGACATCACTCCAAACGACTCTGTCGATATTGTGGGGTTATGGGCAGACGTCTTAAAGGCCGCCATGAGCATAACCCCACCTCAGCCATGAAGAAGAAGGTATCACGGGTAGAAGGTATCACGGGTAGTATGGAAGAAGCTGTGATTCCGCCGATGAAGTGAATTCCGCCGATGAGTTCCTTGCAGCAACAATTGCTGCCAGCACCTTCGCACAGCAGTGTCTATTAGGTGCAGGTGGCGGTCTATTGCTCGGTATGACCAGACCAGCCAGCTTCACGACCCTACTATACGACCCTACTATACATCCCTACTATACGACCATGTTCAAACTCGTATAATTGCCTATAAGGTCTTCGGCAAAGTTGTAACAGCATTATTGGTTGTGTCTCCACTGAACTGCAACGCCGATAACGAGCAAAGATGAGCCATCCACATTTTAAACTTATTTTATAGGCAGCTAGTTACGCAATAGAAACACGCGCTATGACCGAATTTAGCACTTATTGACCGTGCAAATTTAATCATTTGCATACTTGGTATAAATGAATTTGCATGCGAAATTCCGAGATGATCGGATTATTTTTTAGGGGACTTCGTTTTTTTTTTTTTTTTTTGCAAAAGAGTGCATATTTGAAACTTATATTGTAGACGGGTAATCTTCTGATACACAGGGTGTCCCAAAAACATTGACCTTGGTTTGTATTCTTAAATATTGATCTTAGACATATATAATAAATTACAAAGTTGCGTAAAAGAAATGGTACAGGATTTTATGAAATCGGTTTAAATTTTCAAGGGGATTAAATTTTAATAAATACAAAATGCAAATTTGTTTACGGTCCCCGTACAGAAACATTTCTAATGAGTAAAATGTGCCCCATACACTAATAAGATGATGTACAAAATTTCGGCATTTTATCATAAAAAATCCCAGAGATATGAAAAAACAAAAATGCTGACTTAAACCAATTTTCGATACATGGACATGGGTTCTCAGAGGGGAAAAATCATAACGAAAGATATCGTTTCAGGGGTCATACACAAATTACGAAAGAAAACAATGATTACATAAATAAATAATTATTTTGCTATTTATTGGTACAAAAGTATCTACACTGTTTAGAAATAATAACTTTACGCAAAGATTACAAAGCTTGTTCAAAATATTTTCCATCCATGCCAAAGATCCGTTAAAAATAAGAGGCAGATATTATTGGCCTATGATGCATTTCTGCGTTGTGTCATTTGCACTCTTACTGTGAACATTTACATTTTAATTTGCGATTAATACCTCACCAACTTTGTTTAAATATATCTCTGGGACTTTTTATGATAAACGGCTGAAATTTTGTACATCACCTTATTAATGTATGGGGCACATTTTATTCATTGAAAATTTTTTTGTACGGGGGCCGTATAAAAATTTTAATTTTGTATTTTTTCAAATTTAATCCGCTGAAAACGTTTATCGATTTCATTAAATGCTGTACCTTTTTTTATGCAACTTTGCAATTTATTATATATGTCTAAGATAAAAATTTAAGGAATAAAAGCCGAAGTCAATGTTTTTGGGACATCTTGTATATCTTCTAATATTCGAGAATATAAGCAGTTCGGCCATATTTTCCCATACAACTTTAGCACTTTTATTTTGGCATACATTGATTTAATTTCATATTTTTTATAAATCTGTTTACAGGCGGAACCAGGATATTTTATTCGTCAGATCTTCCTGGAAAGATAATTTTGTATAGTAAGAACAGAGATTCTGAAATTTCTTTTTAAGAGCATTAATATAAATATTTTAATAGAATGCTTTGAATAACAATGCCATTTAGAATATTATAGGAATTTGCATATGATTGTGAATTTTAAGTTTTTTTTTATTATATACTGCATACGAAGAAAGGGGGTATCCTGCTAGTACAAAATAAATATCAAAATAATATCATACTTACAGACCCTATGAGGTTTTCCCAAAGTTAAGATTCTAACTTTGGTAGCCACCCTCTTGTAGGTGGGTTTTGGGGAGTATGAATTTATCCGTGGCAGCCTCGGGCAGCCTGAGTTCAGTTTGAAGAAAATTGTAGCTGGATACGTGGTAGGAATCAATGTGTCGATTCTTCTAACGTTTTGCAAAATTCTGAAACAAACTGCTTTTTGGCTGTGCCTTGCAGATATCGGCTATTCCATGATGAAGCACATAAATATCACGAAGCGGATCCAAATATGCTAATACGGTTATTTGCGTAGGGAGCTTTATCGTAAATTAATATCATGTTCTCTAAATTATTTTAGGACACTTTTCAGTTTAGAAAATATTTTACATTCGGAGATTCCGGAATAAAAGCCCCGAAAAGCAAGGAAAAAGATTAATTGCTTTTATAAATTGAAGCAATCTAATCATTTCACGGAAATTACTTAATTACTTTGCATTTTTTTTCAAAATTGTCGTCAGATTTGTACACAAGTACACACAGACATGCGTCCGGTCGTCCATTCTGTTGCTCCAAGTCCTCTGGACGAGCCGGACGGCCTGGGGCTTTCACACAGACATGCGTAAAAATATTATTAAGGAAAAAGTTCATTTGTGATTAATAATTTTCTAAACTTGTATATCTAGCTAAACATTAAAAAACTGATTATTAATTCCATCATAATGCATTCCTTGACATACAAGCTGTTACAGTATAGGGGTACTTTTATGCTTCACAAATTGGTTTCAGACACATAGTGTTAATTCGAAAGCTTGTTAAAATTAAACGCCAAATTCTTCATATAATTACTTTCCTTATATACGTATATAGTATAATGTATAAGGAAAGTATTGTGACAGGATCAAAAATTCGAATTCGAGTTTTCGACGATAGAGCACGTTTCAAGCATCCCTGATCACAAATCGAACATTTTTTGGGTGATGTACTTGGTGTGTGTGTGTGTCTGTACGTGCGTGTGTGAAAGTATGTGTATGTGTCAGTGAGTCTGTGAAGACGATATTTCATGAATGAATGGATCGATTCGAATGACATTTGGTACAAAAATAACAATCCATGAATACTGGAAACCTATTGTGTTTAAACACAATCGAATGTCCAGAACCTCCCTAAATTTTTGAGTGAAAGTTGGAAAAAAATCATCAAAAAATCAAAACCTTTAAAAAGTTACACAAATAGACATTTCTTATGTAATTAATTTTTTCTTAGAAAATGATTGATATAAACTTTAGACTGATAGCATGAACCGTTTTCGAGATATTGCACATTTTTCAAATAAATTTACAAAAAATTCCTTTAAATTAAAAAAAAATATTAACTGTTGAGAAACATGTTCACTTTTCATATGTAATATCATGAGATAAATTGGGTGACATCATTCTCGTAGATCTAGCTCGTTCCATTCATGAGAAAATATACTTTGAATAATACTTTTGTATTTGAACGCCAATAGTCATTTATCTGCTATGAGGATAACTTACTTCTCCGTCCATAACGTTTGGCGAGATTTTGGCGACGAATTTGACGGAATGTCGTCAACTTGGCGAATCTTTTAAATGCCGCCGAATTAAAGAAAATCTCGTCAAATGGATAGAAACTACGCTAAATCAATGAAAATGACGACTCATTGACGAAAATTCAATTTCTTGGAAAGAATACAAGTATCTACTATAAGAATAACCTATTTTCTTTTACAGTAAGAGTAGTAAATCCATTGCATTATATAAGGAAAATCGTGTGCTGCCCACGTGAGATTTTTTTTTTCGATCTGGGGTATTTTCGGAAAAGTAAGATATCTGAATATAAAGCAAAGCCCCTTGTGCAAAATATGTTCAATTGGAAAATTTCGCTCTACAGTAACTAGTCCAAAGAAAAGATATTTTAATTACTTGTACTAAATATAAACAGTTCCGTTTTAAGCATTTCAAGACTTACACTATAAGTTCGGCAGAACTGATTGTAGAAAACCCTCATTAGGGCATTTCCCCATTCTTGTCGGTTTCTTCCATCCTTTTTAACGTCACCTCTTATAATATTTTAGCCGTTTTTACTGTCCTTATATACATAATGTATAAGGAAAGTATTGTGACGGGGTCGAAAAATCGACTTCGAGTTTTCGACGGGACAGCACGTTTCAAGCATCCCTGATCACGAATCAAACATTTTTGAAGTGATGTCTGTGTGTGTGTGTGTGTGTGTGTGTGTCAGTAAGTCTGTGGAGACGATAACTGTCGAACGAATGGACCGATTCGAACCAAATTTGGTACAAAAATCACAATCCGTAAACACTGGGAGCCTATTGTTTTTAAATGCAATCGAATGTTCAGAACACCCTAAATTTTCGAATAAAATTTTGAAAAAATCGTCAAAAAATCAAAACCACTAGTAAAGTTACGCAAATATACATTTCTTATGTAATTTTTCATTAGAAAACGATTGACATAAATTTTAGAACGCTAACATGAACCGTTCTCGAGATATTGCACATTTTTCAAAAAAATTATTAGAAAGTCATATAAAATGAAAAAAAATATTTCCTATTGAGAAACATGTTCACTTTTCATATGTAATACCATGCAATAAATTGGGTGACATCATTCTCGTAGATCTAGCTCGTTCCATTCATGAAAAAAGATACTTTGAGTAATACTTTTGTATTTGAACGCCAATAGTCATTTTTCTGTTGTAAGAACAACTTATTTCTTCGTCCATAACGCTTGGCGAAATTTTGGCGACGAATTTGGCGGAATGTCGCCAACTTGGCGACTTTTTGAAATGTTGCCAAATTAACGAAAATCTCGCCAAATGGATAAAAATGATGCTAAATCAATGAAAATGACGACTATTTATCGAAAATTCAATATCTTGGAAAGAATATTAGTATCTACTATAAGAAAAACCTATTTTTTTACTGTAAAAGTAGTAAATTCATTACATTATATAAGGAAAGTCATGTGTTGCCCACATCAGATTTTTCATCTTGTTTGCATTGTTGTACATATTCCATTGTCATATTTTATTCGCACATTAGCACTCTTTTAAATTATACACTTGGTTTTATTTGTTGCTAATACATGTATTTCGGTACCATATGTCTGGCGCAGCATATCCTCTTTGGATCTTGTGCCAAAAAACCCTAATCAACCAAACAAAGAAAAGGGAAACCCGGTGCATTTGTCTGCAATATTCGACGAGTTTTTGCTTAGTAAAAAATCAGGAATTTTTCCACGGCCGGAAATAGCATTGCGTACATATGTTCAATATGCGAAGTCTAGTATCAATTTGAAATCGCCTTTGTAGAACATGGCAATAATCGAGGGAAAATCGTCGAACCAAGAGTAAATCCGATTTCAATTATCCCTATTTTGGTAGCTTTTTTACGTTATTTCTGTTATAAATATCTTCATGGATATTGACGCTAAATTGCACCGGTTATATTTAGACAAGTTTCTGTATAGCGCAACTTTATCTAATTGAATTTTTTCTCTTAAGAGAGCCTATAAAAATTTTCTCTTAAGAGAGCCCAGAAAAAAATTTCCACCTGAAAAAATATATGAAATAATTTTACATGAAATTTAAATTCGCCTTTAAACTGAGAGTATGTGTCTCAATTCCCAAACCAATTGCCGAAATGGGAGAAGAAATAAAACAATAACACGAAAAGCGAGGTCAACTATGCTGAAACGCTCTGTATATTATAAGTTTAGTTGAGGAAGTGCCGACGAGGTGGTCGAGTGGTGAAGGCGAGCGTTTCCACAGCAATCACTCGATCGCCGAGTTGTGGGTTCGAGTCCCACGTAAGGCATGGATGTTTGTGTTGTGGGCTCAGTGTGTTCCGCCCCCCTCTGGTGCGCCTGGGGCAACGTCCTAGGACGGCTAAATGGTTCACGTTCTGGCCGCTGACAAAGACGAATGATAATAAGTCAAAGTGCCTGGCCATTTGATAAAAAAAAATAGTTTAGGAAGTAATGCGTTTTCCTATTCTCCACAGCAAGAGTGTATTTATTTAATGCCGAAAATAAATTTGTAAAAATGTTTACTTCGGTATTTATTTCATATCCCTTCAAGTTCTTTCGAAATCTACGACCCTGCTGCTTTGAATATGTATCTAACTTTTCTTCGATCGAATGCTTTCGGATCAAAACCTCGCAGACTTTGAAAGAAAGATTTTGAGAAAAGGTGCATTTTGTGGCAAAATAAGGTTTCCTTGGGGAAAACATCATACTTTTATTATGGCTACATGTTTCTATTTTCTCTACAGTACACAGTATATGTAAAGGAGATACACTGCAATGGGATATAAAATTCTGCTCATTTCTTGTACAACGTAAACATTTTCGATCGCAGCAATTATTTCGGAACAAATTTCAAGTAGCTGCCTAAAATTGTCTATTTATTTTCATGTTAACACAGGTGGCATTTCGCTGCCTCATTGTGCGTCATGAAAACCTCTATACCATGGTATTGTGTTTTCTCTAAGGGTTCTCCAGGGTAAAGAGAATGATCAGGGTTCATTTACATGTATGCCTATGAATGGTATAGGAAGGGTGGAATTATGTAGGAGTATGGTGTAGGGAGGATGGAATTATGTAGGAATATGGTATAGAGATGATGGAATTATGTAGGAATATGGTATAGAGAGGATGGAATTATGTAGGAATATTGCATAGGAAAAATGCAATTGTATAGAAATATGGTATAGAAAGGATAACATTGTGTAGGAATATGGTATAGGAAGAATGGAATTGTGTAGGAAAATGGTATATGGAGGAGGATGAAATTATATTGAAAATGATATATGAAAGATGGAATTATGAAGCAAGATGTTACTAGAAAGATAGAATTATACAGGAGGATGATATAAGGAGGATGTATTTATGTAGGTGAATGATAGAGGAAGGCTATAATTATGTAGGAAGATGGTATAGGGTTGTTAAAATTATATAGGGAGATGGTATAGGAATGAAATTCTGTAGGAGAAGGTATATGAAGATGGAATTATATTGGAGGATGGTACAGTAAGGTTATAATTTCGTTGGAGGATGGTATAAGTAAGGGGGAATGTGAAGGTAGGATGAATGGAATTATGCAAGGGAAATGAGGATAACCAAAGAGGATGACGAAGTCAGGAAACTAAAAGTTTTACATTGTATTGGGGTAAAGGTTATAAAAACTACACACACAGCAATGTCTACCGCACCACCGTTATAAAAACTACACACACCGTAGCATTAGTTGCTCAAGTCCTCTGGATGAGTCGGACGGTCTGGGTCTTCTACACACCGTAGCATTGTCTGTGCTCCACCGTTTTGTTACACACAGCATTGTCTTACACACACAGCATTGTCTTAGACACACATCATTGCTTATGCATGACCAGTACGCATGTAACGGAATTAATCAAATATAAATATATAATGACTTTTCTTCAGAAAAACATATCTCACTTATTTAATGCATAAAATTTATTTTATGTTCATCTCGAATAATCATTCCATTACAGTTTAATTTATAAAGAAAATGAATTGAGAATCCGCAGTAAAGAATATACTTGCATTTCATTCTTTCATGATAAACATTATTGATGTGTATAACAGATAATATAATTAAACTATTGAGTTAGTTTTAAAATACCTTTTGAATAACACTGTTTCAAAAAATTTATAAAATTCTCTATTATATCGTAGTATTCCTTAGCTATAGAAATTTATGTCTCGAACTGAATAGCTGATTAATGAATTATAAAAGAATATATTTTCAAATGGTTTTCTTTTCATTATGTAAAGCTTAAATGGAGTTTCAGCGCAGATAGGTCGTTTGTCAATTTTCTTTATGCTTTTAATTAATTATCTTAGTTGTCTTTCAAAATAGCTGGGAAAAATTTGTAGAAATTTTGTGTTATAGTCTGTCCTTTACTTTCATTCTATTTAACTGCATTAAAGCACATAATTTATAATTAATTTTCATAAAGAGCAAGAATCTATATTAGTTACAACTTTACAAATTGTCCGTTTAATTTATTTATGTATTTATTACTTTCTAATATTTCTATGGAGCACACGGAGACGAGGGAACTGGTCTAAAAGATAGCATGGAAATGATATTTCCTCTCCCATCCCCATCCCCTCTCAGTTTCGTCTCTTTCGAAGACCAGACAGATAAAATATCCGTAACGGCATCCTTTCCCATGACGTGAGTCTAGGGTTGCCACATGCCGAAGTTCGAAAAGGGTTTGCAGATTTGACTATTTATAGCTAATTTTGTGACATTTGATAACTTTTTGAAAATTCGGGAAACACCTCGAAATAACCAATATTCCACGAGATATGAGAGATATCCAGAAGTTTCTATAGAGAGTCTTTAAAAGGGATCATCACTCCGTTGGAGAGCAGTTGACGAGATACTAACTATTGAACTGTGACTTTTGTCAATATTTTGAGAATAGTGTTTGTGAAATGAGTGGAACATTTAAGTGCTGTTTTACTGTATATTGTTTCTGTTTACGCTGTGCTTGAGAATAAACGTGTTAGTTATCCAGAAAATTGGACTCGTTCTTGTATCCCGAAAGCACACCCAAGATTCTACTGGATACGTTGTAACAAGATGTAGTCCGAGCGTGAGATTTGTACTTTAGAAAATATAAAAAATGATTTTCAACCTAACAATTTTGGGAAATTGATGACTTCGATGCTTTTGCTTAAGGATCATCCTGGAATATTGTTTGATACGCTCCTTGTTATCTCTCTTTTCCTGGCCGATATGGGCTAAGACAGCTGACACATTTGTGTTCAGATTATTCTGTGTGAAATTTTAGTTGAGCTCAATCTGTAAGGAATTTGATTTGGTTTAATCTTTATGAAATCTGATATCGGCTGTATGTCAAGAGCGAATTTGCCGGTATTCATAGAGGTTCATAAAATCGTGACACATGAGCCTTATTGCTGCCAGATATCAGCTACTCAATACACAATAGAGCATAATAAGCAACACACCTGCCCGCAGGTACAATAGGAGCGTTGGGGACGCCCTTCTTTTGGGTAACTCTGTGAGTATGAACTTTTTTTATTTCAGCATCGTGCAGAATAAACTAAAACATTTTTAAGAAATCTGAAACTGAATGCGAGGTAAGGTTGGACTTGTCAGTCACATTAGATGTTCCCTCATTTGAAGCACTTAACAAATTTTCTTGCTGTTATTGCAGGCATCGGCTGTACTGTGCTGAAGAGAGCGAAATATGTCCACATAGGATGATAACTGCAATGATAGTACGATTAAAGCCTTGAAAATGTCACCTGACGAAACGCTTGATATGAGAGAATTTGATTTTGACGCGTGATTTTGAGGACGTGTGAATTTTGACGCGTGATCTGAGAGTTCCGTTGGAAACGCGTGATCTCAGAAAATGTTGAGGTTTACTGTTTGCTATGTCATTCTGGGTCAGTAAATATATACTATTACAGTCACAGTAAAAATTTAAGTTGAGAAAAATTAATCTTCTCATAAAACACTTTTTGCTGGATTGGATGCGTAATTCAGTCAACCACTATTTTTTTTTCTGTGTGCCGATAATTAAAGCATTTTATGGTAACGACTAGAACGAAAAATGCGTTAGATTTTAAAGATTATTGTTACAAATGGATTTCCCGATTTTTATTTCCTGATCCAATTCCTTCCAAGTGTCAGATAAAAACTTTCTGAAAGTTACAAATAATTCCCACGAGTGCCGTTTAGCACTAAAAAACATAACATATAGTTAAATGTCACTTTTTAGATAAGGGAAATAAACAGATGCCATCATACTCAGCGATGTAAAAAATGAGATAGTTTATCAGAATCTTCTATTGTGTGTCACAGGAAATATTCGTGACTCCGTGGAAAAAATAAGAAATAATAGAATGTCAATCTTTGCAATAAATCATATTGTAGTAGTTTCCACTATCAGAGAAGTTTAAGTGTTTTGTCGTGAGGTGTGTCGTATTGCATTATATTGTCACTTTCCCAAACCATACAATAAATTTATATTTAAAAGACATTTTTTGATTGATATTTTAATAGAGAATCACTTAACATATCAAGTACATATTTTGAACACTTTTGGAAATATGTTCTGTCTGTGTATATTATGTCCGCCAGTTATACATAAGATAACGAAAGTAAGAATATACATCTCGCCATGAAATTTTATGTATAGATGCATAGTAAAAAGTACAGTTATATAGATCTTTTTTATAATTCACATGATTATTATAATAAATTTCAAAACGTTATGATTTTTGTAGCATTATTTCTAACGGAGAAATATATATACAGTAGAACCCCGCTAATGAAGTAGAATCCCACTATAATGCAGTAGAACCCCGCTAAAGCAGTTAAATCCCGCTAATGCAGTAGAACCCCGCTAATTAGAACTAGGGGGGAGGTGAAGAATGCAGAAGCAAGTGAATTAGCGAATACATGGAACATTTTTCAATTTTTTCATTTTCAGTATGCACAGCCGTCAAAGCAAAAAACCCGACTGCAATTGCACAATTTACATCGCAGAACAAAGCGGAAGATAGGGATAAATGTATTCTATAAATTTTAATATATAAAGTTTGCATAAGGGGCCTTCCTCTTAGTTATTTTGGCACTAACTCGAAAATCTTTGGCACTAACTCCGTAATGATTAATGGGGGCAAATCCCATTGATCAATACATATTCGGATTCCTCTAAAATATAATGATCAACGGAGTAGATTAAAAATAATGATAAAAAGGTCCCAAAATTGACCAAGGGAGTCCATAAAACTATTAAGAGAGTCTCTAAAAATTATACTCTGCGGCAGAAAAGGGGGATTCGGGTCTGATAGTCTCGTTCCGCCAATAGAAATTAAATATGCAATGATCAATGGCGTTGCCCTTGAATTTTTTTTAGTTATTGTCAAAATAACTAAGACGGCCCTTTAATCGAATTTTAATTATCGATATTTGTATTAGACAGTAATCTCTTTCAAATGACATCTTCTGTTTGGTTCTGGGTTGTAAATTGTTCAATTGCGGTCGGGTGTTTCGTTTTTTACGGCTGTGCATAAATCAACTTATCAATACAAAAATTTACTTATCAATACAAGGCCATTATTACAAAAATTGTTACAAAATTACACAAAATTGATTACACAAAATGATTTTACAAAAGCTGCTCAAATCATATTTTCCAAATGCATTTCATATCATTATGTACTAATACGATTACTAAATTTTGCAACTTTCGTTATAAGAAACAACTGAATTGAAGCAACTAAACTATACTATCCAATGAAAATTGATCCTCATTTCTTAAAAAAAAAATCTGATATTTTTCATGCCATTATATAGCTTTTCTGATGCTATATTGCATATTTTTCTCAACAAAATAAGTTATGTCTGCTTTTTCTTAATAGTCGTACCGATCTATGCATTAAAAATTTTGCAGCTTCCTCATGAGTTGCTACAGACTTTATTTCTCAATCATTATTCCTCTCTTGATATTCACCACGCTTAGGTTGGTGATTAGTTCTTCATTATTTAAAAGTTCATATTCCAATAGGTAAAAAAAAACACCTTGTGCAACAGATAAGGAAAACGTCGAAAGCCCAGACCATCCGTCTCGTCCGAGGACTTAGAGAAACCATTTGGATGGCCGGAGATAAGGAAAACGTGTAAAAGTAAAGAATATATCACTTTTTTCATATAATTTTTATTCCAGACTCCAGTACTAAATATTTTTGCATGAAAAAAATTCAGCAATTCCTATACAACTCATCTTACAATCGCTTGTTTACATTCTGCATCCATTAAAATTAAGCTGCGTTGTAGAAATAATCAAAGTTTGATGATCATTTAAACTAAAGAGTATTGTAATTCCGTTACCGCAGAATATAGATGCACAGAAAATAAGTAAAAATAAAGCGGTTTTAGGACGAATGCAACACTAAATATAAATTTAAAAGAATGTTAAAAGTCACGATTTTTACATTGTGAAAAAATATGGATGACATATTTAATTTTGAAGTGGGTCACGTGATCTCTTCAGATAATATGGTGTACTTATTATTTTAATTTTTATTTAAAAAACTATGAAACATATTTTGCTGAATTTTTTTATGTATATTATGGAATAATTTGAATATTTTCTAAAATTTTCAAAGCAATTTGTGAATTTTAACTTCGCTTAAAAAATGTTAAAAAAATTAGGTATCATAGGGTTCAATGTATTTCACTTTTTCAACCCGGGTTCAATCCAAAACTAATTAGACTAATTCATTTACATTCCTGTATGTCCCACAGATCGTCTCAACAACGTACTAAAATTTCATTTTGATAAAGCTATTTTTTGTGTCAGTTACTGTGCGAATGGACAGACAGATAGACAAAATGAACAAAGTCGTAAACACTTTTTAACTATCTTGTAAAGTGTTAAAATTGACGGATTAGTAGATGTGACGAAATTAAAGGGTGACGGATTAAAAATGTTATACGGGAATTCCATGAACGGCGATATAGTGCATGCGAGAAAAACGGTAGTTTAGACTAAACGTTACGGATATAAATTATATTAAAGTAAATGTGCATATATTCACACAATTCGCCAAAATTAAAAATATATATATCAATAACGGCTTATTTTAAAAGTAAGGAAATTCCTCTGAATTCATTTTATCATAAAAAGCAATTAGTAAAAACCAAGCATTTAATTAATGAATTTAAAAATCGTTGTACCTTTATTCTAGCTTCGAAATTTTTTTCCGGGACATTTGTGGAGAAGATCAAATTTATAGTTTTTTCAGTCACACCAAAATCTAATCCACACCGGGTAATAACTAAGCGACATAGCTATCCAACTTCATGAAATGTCGCCATTTCAGCGCTATTCGAAACATACAAAGAGACAAACATACAAACTCACATGCAGATGGCAGGTTAAAAAAAGTGGACTCATGTTCTGGAGCGCCCAAAACGTATAAAGGGATCAAACACTTCTAATTTCCAACAGCATTCAATTATTTCTCTATTACCGTGTGTGGTGCGCTAATAAGAAAATAAAAGAACTTAAATTATGATTAACATTATTTATCATTACGTTGTGCATTGTGTTTGCAATAACCCTCCAATTATTTAACCTCTGTGTGAGTCCTGTAAGGGAATTACTAATTAATATTTTACCAAAAGGATTGCACCAATTTAACTTTAACAAAGACATTTATTAAAAACATAAAATACTTATTAAATTCATTTACAATATTTAATTATATTATTTCAGCGGAGGGGACATATGCGACCAGTATGGAAACGCCTAAATAGTGGTTAGGACCAGATATCATTTTCAATGGGCACATACCTTCAAATCTGCCTTGTCCTTTGTCAGCATCTGTCCTTAATGTCGTCCATTTGCCGGCATTAACTCTTGGTGTAATGCTCCGACACGTAAATTCGTTGAATATATTGTACTGCTGTAACTCTGCACATATCAATAAGTCTATCCATTATTTTTGAATATCTACGGAGCACTCAACATTTCTAGTCGTCGTTATGTCATAATGTCGGGTAAGTATCAGAACAAGTCATCGTTGTTATGCCGTTATTAAGTCATCACTGCGTCTTCTTCTAACGTCCTTCCTCGGTCACAAGTTGTGGTTCCCCTTTTCCCTTAGGGGTGTCACTCCTCCTTTGCTTTCATTTGCAGCATTTAGTGTGACGTAGCAAGAAGTTTCTCCATTGGTTAATCATTGAACCAATGTCGCTACTTGACATCCTCATAAGGGCCCCCTCTGTCTTGACACTCCTAAATTTATGGTTTGTTGTACACCTTGGCGCTACTGAGACTGGCAGTATTGTCTGAAGTTTCGAATCAATAAATAACTGGCATAAACCTGTCTCACCAAAACACATGTAAGATACACCGTGTATGAGAGGAAAAGTAAAAATTGGATGTGAGCAGCACATGACTTTCCTTACAGACTTAAATTCATTTTCTTTTTATTTCTTTAATAATTTATTAAATTGAGTCTAATTGCGCAAAATAATGAGCATATTTAAATGAAATTATAGTACATTTGCACTTTTAATTCAATTTTCGCTTTCATTTGGTGACTGGGAGTATTTTCAAAAGTAGCGTAGCAAAAATGCGAAAAAACTACAATATCTCGAGAACGGTAAATTTAGAGCAATGAGGTTGGTCTTATTATTTTATCGTCAAAAAATATGTATACAAAAAGCCGTTAGTGAATACATTCGAACATATGTAATCTTTTTCTTTTTTTTTTAGATTTTGACGATTTTAGCAGGTTATTTTGCAAAAAAGCAGGTTGTTTTTTACCGCATCGTTCCAAAATCTAATCAGCACTAAAGTAACTCACAAGTGACTCATCTATAAAATTATATGAAATTTGATTTATTCGTTTTTGAGTTAGAATGGATACATATATTGCACAGACAGACATATACATATACAGACAGATATAGTATGCATATACAGACAGACATATACATACACAAACCCCATACATACAGACATATGCATACGCAGACAGACATATACATACACATACAGATATATACATACACAGATATCACGTTAAAAATAGTTTTTCGTATTCTAGAGGTCTCAAAACGTGTAGATCCGTCGAAAACCCGATTTGCGATTTTCAACACGATTCCAATACTTTTTTTATACATTATCATGTATTGCAGGGAAAGTAAAAATAGTTTTTATCCGCACATGCGTTGTTAAAATTGGATTATCTGGCTTTAAACTACTGCGACTAGGGCGATAACAATGACTGAATGTTGCAATTGATTCTTTCAAATGTCATGAGTACTACAAAGGAACGACAGAACGTATTTTCAGTTAAAAATTATTTCCTGAGACTGAGATAAGAGAAAGAAACAGTGGACTGAAAACTACGATTTAAGAAATGAGATATTTTGTTTTGTCTCGGTAAATTTTTTATCTTTTCTTATCTCGGAAAATATGTCTAGTTGAAAATTGAAAGAAATGTTAAAATTCGTACCATTTGGAAAATGTTACAGCGTTTCGGAATAAAGGGAATTTATCCTGTACAACCTGGTAACATATTTGTTATCATATATAATGTATCATTTCGCAGCATGATTCATATGATTTTAGCTTGATATTTTAGCATGATATTTCATGACATTTTATGATTTTATATCATGCTAAAATGTCATGCTAAATGTCATTTTAGTATGACATTTAGCATGGCATTGTATGATTTTACTATAAAGAATAGAGTGTGCACTTGATTTTCTTTACAAATCAATAAATTTGATAATATAAGAAAACAACGAAATTTAAAGCTATATATCCCGTTAAAAATCATTCAGTTTTTGCTGTAATTCACTAAAATAAAGATTTCAAATTTTATTCTAATATTCCCGGTGAGGAAAGCAAAATTTTAAATGTCTTGAAAATAGTTGGAGATAACTTCTAAAAATATTTTCAATTCATTTCTGGAACAAATATTAGCAAAGCTTCAACCCTTTAAATAACAGTGATCCTACATAACTATCATGGTTTTTTTCCTATTTCAGAATTTAAACGTGCAATACAAGGTAGGATCAAAAAGTTCGGCGACTGTGCTAATATCTTCAACCCTGATTGGAGGAGAGGGGAACTATTTATCGTGGCGTATAGGCACATGTGACGCGAAATGTGAAAAGGAAGAAGCAGATGTTTTTCCAGAGAATGCGTGTCAAGGAACTGTGGTCATTCGCGTTCGACGAAAATGGAAATGGTAAGCAGGTGCAATGTTTCTGTCGGCGATTTCCTCAAACGCTGGCAGAATTTGACATTCGCACGTTGTTCTTCAAACGCCATTTCCATTTTCGACGAACGCGAATGACTACTGTTCACTGACATGCATTGCCTGGATAACCCTGCACTGCAGACCTACTTCTTACTCTTCACATCTCGCGTCACATGGGTCTCTACTCCACGGTAAAATAGTTCCCCTCTCCTCCAATCAAGATTGGAGATATCAGCAGAGTCTCCAAACTTTTTGATCCTACCTTGTATATCGAGTCACGTTCTATTAATGATTTTCCTCGCTTTTTAATAATATCATGACTAAAATACAGACATTTTTGTTTCACTATCTCCATTTGAGCGAGAAATCTGGTGCCCACAGACAGACACACAAGCAAGAAGACCTGCAGTCAATACTAAAGTGTCGGATGCAGACGACTTTTCCTACAGATTCAAATTCATTTTCTCTTTCTTTCTCTTGTGATTCATTAAACCGAGTTTAATGACACAAACTTACAGTTATAATTATTTGAAATGACGCTGAGTTTGCAATTTTATTTCAATTCCCGTTTTCATTTCATGACTGGAAGAATTTTAAAAAGCGAGGTGGCAAAAATACGGAAAACTAAAATACCTCGCGGACAATTATTCCTAGAGCAAAGGGGTTGGTTTTATTCTTTTCATTGTCATAAAATTACGTATAAAACACGTATTTAATTGATACATATAACCATTAAATTGCCTCTTATTTTAGATTTTGACAAATTTTGAGGGCCATTTCGCAAAATGGCGTGTTGTTAATTTCTAGCTGGTCAGTTATCAAAGGAATCGTACCAAAATCTAATCAGCACAAGGCTAACTGCTAAACAAGTGAATAATCTACCAAATTTTGTAAAATTTGGACAATTATTTATTCAGCTAGAATGGATATATGCATTGCACAGACAGACGCACAGATACTCATACAGGAGTCACGTTATAAGTACTTTTTTCGGGTTCTAGAGCGCTCGAAACCTTTAGATCCGTCAAAAACTCGAGTTGCAATTTTCGACACAATTCCAAGACTTCCCTATACGTTACCGTGTATTGTGGGGAAGTACTTCTGGAAATCTCTATATCTCAAAGAGTCTTCGTTCTATCGAGAAATTTATAGAACACTCCGGAAGTCGCCAAATGTCACAAAATTGCTGATAATTCGCCAGATCTGGAAACCCTTCTTTCAACTGGGAAATCCTGGAAACCCTGGGTGGATGTCATCCAAACGTCAAACTGACGTCATGGACTGCGCTTTCTTCGCGTGGTCTTCGAGACAGACGAAAGACGAGGTGCCAAAGGAAAAATTGCGTGTCGCAACAGTACTTATTTTGGGTTCTAGAACGTTCGAAACCTGTAGCTCCGTCGGAAACTCGAGTTGCAATTTTCAACGCAATTTCAAGACTTCCCCTAAACATTACCACGTATTGTGGGGAAAGTAAAAAAATGGCCTATTCATTCCAGAGATGATCAAACCATATAAATCCATCCAATACATCCAATACATCCAATCCAGAGTTGGAATTTTGGTCTTATCGCAATACTTTTCTGTATGCAGCTTATCGCACTCTGTATCGCATATCTGTAGCTTATCGCAATATATTTCTGTACTAACTGCATATTAATATTACAATGTATCCTCTGGAACAGTAGTTGCATTCGCTTTGTACAAAAATGTCCGAATTTCTGGGTAACTAATTCCTTTATATAAAGCACCAATAGGCGCAAAATGAACACTATACGGCTAGTAACTATCTACAAAGTCATAACCCACCTGCCGGGTACGATAATAAAACAGCCATTAAATGTTCAACTCTTTCAGAACACAGAAAATTATTTTCTTAATACACTGACGCATTTCACAATTCATTTCCATTGTATCACGTTCCCTCTAATTAACTAAACAGCGACGGACTTGTACAGCATCTGCGGGAGGACTCAAGTCGAACTGTTAAAATTTTTAACCAAAATAAAAAATTCAAGAAGTTTTTCCAAAGTCGACCCGTTGGAAATAATTCACAAAATGTTGGCAAAACCACACTATTTGTCCCCAAGGTCAAGCGGCCTGAACCTTCCAATGATAGAAATGGCTGCCTGTAGAAGTTGTTTTTCCTCGAGGGTAGGCAATATGCCGTGAAGATATTTTCAGTAATAGTAACAATACTGAAAGTAAAATTGATAGTATCTGCATCGAAAAGTCTACTTTTTAACACAATCGCAATACTTTTACTCACGCATTTCATGTCATATGTGCGTCTTTAATAAAACTGATACGATAATAATTATATGACTTGGCAATAAAACTGTTTCTTTTATATGCACTGTGCGCTGTGCTGTGTATAAGAAAATACAATTTAATAAATAAATATCCGAAAACCCGCTGAAAATGAATGGCAAAACACGTGAAAATATTTATACAGGGTGGTGAAAAAACATATGTGTGTCAAACTTTACGAGATGGTAGTACATACCAAATCAAGCATTTTTCGTCATAGTTTTCCGGGTCGGAAATGTAACGTAAAGGCGCCGGTGGGCGCTTAATGGTGAAACCAGTGAGGTGAAAAGAAAACACAAGAATGACTTAGTCATAAAATGACATTTAATAAACAATAATTACAGTAACGGCTCAAAAGAGTGACCGCCAATCTGAATGCATGAATTGGCGAACTCTCTCGAACAGACTAGCATGTCGCGCTCTTCGGCAACAGCGGCCAAATTTCTGGAAACGCGTTCCTCTTCAGTTTCAAGGGGGGAGTCATAGACGAGACTCTTGAGATATCCCCACAAAAAGAAGTCAAGACATGGAAGAAAGGGCAATCGTAGGAGCCAAGCTATAGAACCACCTCGCCCAATCCATCAGTCCGTAAAACTGACGTCCAGATAGTTCCCTACCTCTCGCCCAATTACGAAAATTTGCATAGGGGTTCTTCTTCTTCCAGATGAATTTTGCATACGCGGTTTTCTTGTTAAATCAGAAAATAACAACCAGAATAACGCTTTTAAGCTTGCGGAGCTGCTGCTTCTCAAAGAATAAGCGATCTGTAACGACTTTACGTTTCATAGCTGACCCGGTAAACTCTATAAAAGAATGCTTAGTCTGGTGTGTACTACAGTCTCATAAAGTTTAGTCCATCTTTTTTTAATCCCCCTGTATAATATACAGCACTGTTATAACACCGTTCAGCACAGCGGCAAATTTCAAATATCCATCTCAGAGGGTGCATGTCTCATTTATTCGGACAATCGAATATTTGGGTATTGTATAGGGTACCTCTACCAAATATTGCAGCACAGTAATTGTTTTACTTTTTTGGGGTCACACGGCCGATCCTAGTACAAAATTTCAAATCGGTATGTCATCGTTAAGTCCTTTTTAAAACGGTTCGTATTTCGAATGTTTGGTGTGGCGCACCCACCTCCCTCCTTTTCTTCCTCAAATGTAAATTTTATAATTCAAATTTCCAGTGAGTCTTAATGTGCTTTTCATTCGTGAATCACACGTAAAACAAATTCCAGGTCCCTATCAAACTTAAAAAATGAGTTCTTTATTTATTCATAGAATCGATTATTTCGATGTTAAGTATCCTTTAGAATATAAAAAATGTGATGTGGGCTGCACATGATTTTTCTTATATAATGCAATAAATTTACTACTTTTACAGTAAAAAAATAGATTATTTTTATAGTTGTTATTTATATTCTTTCCAAGATATTGAATTTTCGTCAATTCTTTCCAAGATATTTTATTTTCGTCAATTCTTTCCAAGATATTGATTCCAAGATATATTTCAAGATATACTTTCCAAGATATTGATTTAGCGTCATTTTTATCCATTTGGCGATATTTTCGTTAATTCAACAACTTTAAAAAGTCGCCAAGTTGGCGACATTCCACCAAATTCGTCGCCAAAATCTCGCTAAGCGTTATGGACGAAGAAATAAGTTATTCTTACAGTAGATAAATTACTATTGGCGCTCAAATACAAAAGTATTACTCAAAGTATCTTTTTTCATGAATGGAACGAGCTAAATCCACGAGAATGATCTCACCCAATTTATTGCATGGTATTACATATGAAAATTGAACATGTTTCTCAATAGGAAATATTTTTTATATGAATTTTTGATAATTTGTTTGAAAAATGTGCAATATTTCGAGAACGGTTCATGTCAGCATTCTAAAATTCATGTCAATCGTTTTCTAATGAAAATTACATAAGAAATGTCTATTTGCGTAACTTTATTAGCGATTTTGATTTTTTGACGATTTTTTCAAAATTTCACTCGAAAATTTAGGGGGGGGGGGGGGTTCTGAACATTCAATTGCGTATAAAAACAATAGGCTTCCAGTGTTTACGGATTGTGATTTTTGTACCAAATTTCGATCGAATCGTTCCATTCTTTCGTCAGTTATCGTCTCCACAGTCTCACTGACATACACACACTTTCACACACACACACACACACACACAGGGGCGCGGTAGCCCATTGGTTAGCGCGCTGGAGTTGCACTCGGTAGGCCCGGGTTTGATTCTAGCCACTGCCAAAACTGCCGCCGTGTTCATGCGGAGTACGATCACGTTAAACGTGTGGGTGCGAAAGTCCTTCCGAGAGATTGGTGGTAGGGGAAGGAGGGTACGGTTCCTGTGGATGCCTCCCCCACTGGGTTCCGGTCTAAATTGGGTGGCACTTCCCGACCGTCCAAACAGTTACCTTACACCTTTCTGGTAGGTCGGACGGTCTGGGTTTCAACAACAACAACACACACACACACAGACAGACATCACTTCAAAAACATTTGAATCGTGATCAGGAATGCTTGAAACGTGCTCTCCCGTCAAAAACTCGAATTCGAATTTTCGACCCCGTCACAATACTTTCCTTATACATTATGCACATATAAGGAAAGTAATATTGGAAAGCATTTATTCTCCTCCATACTATCCAAGAGTGAACCCTTACCCCTGTCATAACGGGATCCAACGGCATCAAATGTCGCAACGGTTTTCCCGCCAGACACGGCTGATCGAGAAAGTCTAACTTTCTCAGAGAATTTTATACCCAGGTTCGAAACACACCTCCCGTCAGTTGGAGAATCCCACCTGATGACCTGCGAAACAAACCCAAACAAATTCCAAAATAACCAAGAAAGTACCTTTACCTTGAAGGTTTCACCAGCAGCTGAAAACACTTAAATCAACACAAATAAATACTCTTAAATTCGTTTAAATCCAATTTATTGAATGCCAAAAGATAGGAGTTATCACAAAATACAAATGCTGATTTCAGTCAGCGAACTACCACTGGACCACATTTTACTAAAATCATCGGCTCTTTGCCGGAATTAAATATTTATTTCTATAAATCATTAGCTACAGTATAACATATAAATATCACATATTCTATTATTAAATTATATTTTGATATGGTCAAAGGAGAGAATGCACACTCGAGGAACGCTTAAGGCTTAAATATTATCTCTATTTCGATTCTAATTATATTTTACTTTAGAAGATCAATGTAATAACAATTGCTCAGAAGATCTTTAGAAGTCTTGAGAACCAGTCCAATGACACGAGGACGGACGAAGGCACCTCAGCCTCCATTTACCGAAAAGGACGCTTTCCTTCATATCAGGAAGGACACAAGAATTTACATCGTCGTACATCCACCATCGAACCCTCGAGGAGAAAGCTTCCCCGACCAAGGAAGGCGGCAAGCTCGCAGCAGGCAGGATACATGCAACGGCCCGCACAGGGCCCAGGTTTCATCAAGGACTCTGTCCGGAAACGGTCTACAGTCATCCGGAACAGGAGGTTCCCGGACGGTCAACGGCGGCAAGCACGATTGTCGAAGCTCGGCATGAGTAAAGGTCCGGTCAAGCAGTGGTGACGGTAGCGGCAGTGGCAGCTCTCCCGAACCCACAACCACGGTAACCCAACCTGAGGGTTGAGTCCCGAGCCGTACGTGAGTTCGAAGATGTTTTCCAGGAAGAGAGCCCAGAATCACATTACACCCGCTTTTAAGCATTCCAGGTGGATCCAGAGCCCGACCAACAGAAATTTACGAAGGGCTCACATCATCCCCTTTCCACCAATGTAAAAGCACATGTCTTTCAAATTCATCCAGGGGTCCGCCCATCCAACGACAAGTTCCAAGGCACGTGCATCTGCCACGTGAAGTCAAGAAGAACGAAGACATTTGTCTCCGCCAGCAAACAAGTGCGACCTTGAACTAACGGTCGCTGTTCCTCGAGTATGAAAGAATTATTAAACGAAATGAAAATAGCCACAATTCTGCACAGAACTTAAATACTTTGAGATGATAAAATATATACAACGACATGAGGGTTCCGGGTCACAAATTAAATAAATATTAATATAAAGGTTTAAAAAGTAATGTAATTTTACAATTTACATAAAAGTGACGAAATCCGTTACGACACCCCAAACTTCAAGTTGCTGTCTCATCTCAAAATACTTTTTTTATTATTTCACGTTTCGAGCATTTTGGTGGTGGTGTTGAGATGCAGGCCGTCCGACCTACCAGAAAAGTGTAAGGTAATAGTTTGGACGGTCGGGAAGAGCCACCCAATTGAGACCGAAACCCAGTGGGGGAGCCATCCACAGGGAGCACTTTGGTGTGAAGTTCTCCTTCAAATGAACAAATTTGAAAGATTAGATTTTCCCCTCATGTTTATCGAACGATTAATCCGTGTACTCCATTTCAAATCTGCATCTCCCTTTAAAAGAGGTCACTTCATATTCTGCAAATCGAACATTTTGATGAGCTGTACCCCCGAAGAAGCAAATATTGGAAAACTGAAATTGTACACTTTTCCCAAATCAATTATACACTTTTTTAATCGAAATATACAACCTTGCACCAAATTTAAAGAATCTGTCTCATCGCAAAATAAGTTTTTACATCATTTCGTATTTCAAACATTTAGAGATTTTTCAGACATTTTGAGACTCGAATGAATATTTTTGAAAATTATGATTTTACTTCAGCTTATTTATCGAACAATTGACACCTGTATCAAAATTTAAGTCTCTGTCGTTTCGCGAAGTCCCAAAAGTGGAGTAAAGGACAGACAAACAAATAGACAAACCTAAGGACACTTGGGAATCAGTATACAATATAAATTGATTGTGGATAGCTAAAGGTGTAAAAAGCCTTGCCGCCCCAAACGGAACTCAAACCCTGGATCTCCGAACTGGCCAGCCAACAGATTAACAGATTAACAGATTAACCACCTATAGGCACCGACCTGGCCAGCCAACACTCTACAGTTGAGCCACTGGGACAAAATTGCAAGCTTTTATCGTCGAAGTGGACGCTGCATTCACCTCCCTCTAGTGTTAGATTGGCGGGCAACTGACAATCAGATTGATCACCTATTGGTATTTTTATCTCAGGTTGGCCCCTGCTAATACTATTTTTACCCAGGTTAATATCCTACAGTCTCTCAAAAACATAATCAAACAATCGTAACAGCCATAAAATATATGTAAATTCTTCCATTCAAATCGGTAAGCAAACATTTTTTAAATTAAAATATCTAATATTATGTCTACATTAAAAATAGATTTTTCGTTGTCAAGCTATTTTTTAATGTTGACCAAATTTCGAGTTGCTGCTCGTTCAATTTAAAAAAAATCAACCGTGGGAATATATAGGAAAAGTATTGGAATCATACCGAAAATGGAGAACACCATTTAAGCGTGTGCAGATCCACTCTAATTTCATAAAATTTGGTAGTGCTACCCACCTTTTATTGCGAAATTGTATCTATCTCTAGCTGACCGAATTTCACAAAATTCAATATCTTGGAAAAAAAAATAACCTGCCTTTTTTTGGCCCGTTGAAATTTAAAATAAAAAACTACGTATACTCAAACATTAAATACTTGTTTTATACGTAATTTTAACGACACTAGCTGTTCTCGAGATATTTTAGTTTCTTCGCTACACCACCGTTGAAAATAAGTACAGTTACCAAATGAGAACGATAATTGAATTAAATTTAATTAAAATAAAGAAAATTTGATCTACCTCCGAATTTCATGAAATTTGGTAGGTGTGGACGAATCTGGTGTGATTAGTTTTGGGATAAAATAGCCCGCAGAAGCCACTCTAGCTGCAAAACTGATAGACACAAAACGCTTGTGCTGATTAGATTCGGGAAAAAATAATTTGCTTTTTTACTAAGTTATACGTTTATTTTAGAAATCTAAAATAAACGTATCCACTCGTTTTATACATAATTTTTAACGAAAAGGACTCTCGAGATATTTTAGTTTTTTCTCTACGTCACCTACAAGTTACCAGACGAAAATTGAATTAAATTTAATTAAAATTAAGAGAACTGCATGGAAAATCACGTGCTACCCAAATCAAGATTTTTTATCTCAAAACAAATAATCCTAACCGTGGTCGTTATTTGAAATCGGCGCTCAATCTTCCAAAGCCCACTCAATCCATTCTAGTCGTTCTAGGGTCACTTTCATACCTCCAACATCTTTATACTAACCAATAGGGTTAATTTCTTCGGGCTTCATTGTAAACAACCTTACTGCGAACCCTGGATCTCCGAACTGACCAGCCGATGCTCTACCGTTGAGCTACTGGGACGAAATTGCAAGTTTTTATCTTCGAAGTGGACTCTAAAAAAAGCCTCTATCTTAATGCGGTGAATAAGTGGAAATTTAGAAAACGCGGATAAGACAACTGACGACACGACACTTTACTTTATGATATTTTGTATATGCAAACACAAGAAAATATAGTTACAGAATCCACACTGCGAAAAGTCCCACAGCAATGTTGGAACGCTACAGATAACTCCCGCAAGTGACATTTATATTAAAACAACAAGAAAGATCAATCATGCATAAAGCATTGATTATGAAACACTTTCCAACTGCAATGCAATTTTATTTAAACATCTCTAAACTGCGATACATTCAGCAGGAATATTTTTAATATGATCACAGTACTACAATAATTTATTATTTTTGAAAACTTAAAACTTCATCAAAAAAATGAACATTATTCAAATGACGTCATCGAAATATAAATCGCCTAGCTCTCTATGTAAAAGCAGTAAATATTTCATTCATCACTGTACTACAATAATTTACTTTACTTAAAAACATAAAACCATAAAATTAAAAGTAATTTAACTCCATGCGTAAAACTTCATCAAAAATGTATCCTATAAAATCGTCTCTAAAATCAAAGAATGTTTCAATCATATCAGCGATATTGTAGAATAAAGAACTAAATAATTTTGCGTTAAAGAAATTCAGTAAGTCTTATACAACCCATCCTACATCTTAATGTTGCTTACATTCTCCATAAGTGAAAATTAGGCTTCGTTGTAGAAATAATCAAAGTCTGATGATCATTTAAACTCACAAATGTTGTAATTGCGTTGACGCAGTATATAGATGCAGAGACAAAAATAAAAAATAAAGCAGTTTTAGGACGGATGCAACGTTAAATATAAATTAAAAAGAACTTTAAAAATCACGATTTTCACACAAGATGGATGCCATATTTTATTTTGAAGTGGGTCACGTGATCTCTTCATATGATATGGGTGTAATTATTATATTAATTTTATTAAAAACACAACCTAATATATTTTGCTGAATTTTTTTTTTATATTTTTAAGGGATAATTTGTTTATTTTCTAAAACTTTCAAAGCAATTTGTGAATTTTAAATTCGCTTAAAAAATGTTTGAGAAATAAGGTCCCATGGGGTTTAATGTGCTTCATTTTTTCAACCCGGGTTCAATCCAAAACTAATTGGATTATATTATTCATTTATATGCCCATAGGTCCCACAGACTGTCTGAACAACATACTAAAATTTCATTTTGATAAAGTCATTTTTACGGCAGTTATAGTGCTAACGGACAGACATACAGAATAAACAAAGTCATAAACGCTTTTCAACTATGTTGTAAAGTGTTAAAAAAGCCGGAACATTTTTCAGCTAACAGAAATGTCCTTTTTGAGATAAAAGAAAGAAATGGTTGACTGAAATAGAACGATATTGCTGTAGTTTATGAAAAACTCATTTTTGTCAAATGAAATATGCAACTAATGGGAGAAAAACAAAACAAAAAATTCTGATGTGGGCAGCACATGACTTTTCCTGCAGGATTATATCCACGTTCTCTTTATTTCAATTAAATGTAATTCACATTTAATTCAATTTTCGTTCTCATTTGATAACTGTATTTATTTTTAAAGGTGGCGTGGAGAAAATACGAAAAAAAAATAATATATCTCGAGAACGGCTAGTCGTAGTGTAATGGGGTTGATCTTATTCTTTTCTTCGTTAAAAATTACGTATTAAACAAGCATTTAATGGATATATTTGAGCATACGTAGCTTTTTAGTTTAGATTTTGACAATTTTTGCGGGCCATTCTGCAAAAAAAGGCAGGTTATTTTTTTCTGAATAGTACCAAAATCTAATCAGCACCAGGGTGACCTATACGTGACTCATCTACCGAATTTTTTGAAATTCGGTTTTAGTTTTTCAGCTAGAGTGGATACAAGCTTTTGCGGGCCATTTCGCAAAAAAAGGCGGGTTCTTTTATCCCGAATCGTACCCAAACCTAATCAGCATCAGACCCATCCACACGTGACTTACCTACCAAATTTTGAGAAATTCGGTGTATTAGTTTTTTAGTTAGAATGGATACAAAATCTGCACAGACAGACAGACAGACACACAGACACACACACAGACAGACACAGAGACACCACGCTAGTTTTATCGTAGAAGACCCAGACCGTCCGACTCGTCCAGGGGACTAAGAGCTCCTATTTGGACGGCCGGGCTAGTTTTATCGTATAGTTTTTTATAGTTTTTCCGTATTCTAGAGGTCTCGAAACGTGTAGATCCGTCGAAAACTCGAGTTGCGATTTTCGACATGATTCCAATACTTTCCCTATACATTATCATGTATTGCAGGGAAAGTAAAAAGAAGAACTTTCAATAGCGGAAAAGATCATGTTATATCATTTTCTCTATACAAAATGAAAATTATAGATGAATGACTAATTGAATTGTATTATGTTATTAAACACTGTATCGTGAAGATTTTCACATATTTTATCAGTATAAAAGCGTTATTTTCTATCAATCGGTACTAAATATAAATGAATTGATCATATATTGGATATTTCTAAGCATGCGGATTCGAAATGGATAAGTTGTACATGTTTTTCATATTTACATGCTATGAAAATTTTCATATATTCATATTTACATAAGATTGATTAGAAGAATATCTAGCAGATAATATCGGTGCTTTAAACATAACTCTGTTACTATGGTTACACATACAATTAAAAATCTATATAAAAAAAAATCTGATTTGGGCAGCACATGACTTTCTTTATATAATGCAATGAATTTACTACTTTAACAGTAAAAACAATAGGTTATTCTTATAGTAGATATATTCTTTCCGAGATATTGGATTTTCCTCAATTAGTCGTCATTTTCATTGAATTAGCCTCACTTTTATCCATTTGGTGAGTTTTTCGTTAATTTAGCAACATTTAAACAAGTCACCAAGTCGCCAACATTCCACCAAATTCGACGCCAAAATCTCGCCAAGCGTTATGGATGGAGAAATAATTTATTCTTATAGCAGATAAATGACTATTGGCGTTCAAATACAAACGTATTACTCAAAGTATATTTTCTCAGGAATGGAAGAAGTTAGATCCACAAGAATGATGTCACCAAATTTATCGCATGATACTACATATGAAAAGTGAACATGTTTCTTAACAGTTAATATATTTTTTTTAATTTATGGGATTTTTTGATAAATTTATTTGAAAAACTTGCAATATCTCGAGAACGGTTTATCCTAGCGTTTTAAAGTTTATGTCAATCGTTTTCCAAGGAAAAATTGCATAAGAAATGTCTATTTGCGTAACTTTATTAAAGGTTTCGATTTTTTGATGATTTTTTCAAAATTTCACTTGAAAATTTAGGAGTGTTCTGAACATTTGATTGTGTTTAAAAAAATAGGCTTCCAGTATTCACGGATTGTGATTTTTGTACCAAATTTCAGTAGAATCGCTCCATTCTTTCGTGAGATACCGTCTCCACAGACTCACTCACACACACACACACACATGGAGAGTTCATGTGGAGTAATTTCACACACACACTCACATACTTTCACACACACACATACTTTCACACACACACACACATACTTTCACACACACATACTTTTACACACACACACACTTACACACTTCGGGGCGCCCCGGCCGTCCAAATAGGTGCTCTTAGTCCCCTGGACGAGTCGGACGGTCTGGGTCTTCTACACTTCGGGGCGCGGTAGCCCATTGGTTAGTGCGCTGGAGTTGCACTCGGTAGGCCCGGGTTCGATTCCAGCCACTGCCAAAACTGCCGCCGTGTTCATGTGGAGTACGATCACGTTAAACATGTGTGTCCGAAAGTCCTTCCGAGAGGTTGGTGGTAGGGGAAGGAGGGTACGGTTCCTGTGGATGCCTCCCCCACTGGGTTCCGGTCTAAATTAGGTGGCACATCCCGACCGTCCAAACAGTTATCTTACACCTTTCTGGTAGGTCGGACGGTCTGGGTTTCAACAACAACAACAACACACACACACTTCAAAAATGTTCGATTCGTGATCAAGGATGTTTGATACGTGTTCTCCCGTCGAAAACTCGAATTCGAATTTTCGACCCCTTCACAATACTTTCCTTATACATTATGTATATAAGGAAAGTAATTAAACAGTACAAACATTGAATTATAATATACTAGCAGTACACCCGTTCTTCGCAAGGGATATATAATATAAAGAAACTTAATTTGCAATTATGTACAAATTCCTATAGTAATATACATGACATGGTTATTCAAACGCATTCAATTAAAACATTTAATTTAATTCTCCTGAAAAGAAGTATAATAATCTATGTTCTCGCAATACAAAATTATCTTTATAGGCAGATCTGAAAAATAAAACACCCTGGTCTCTTTGTAAACAAATTTACACAGAATATGAAATCGGATCAATATATGCCAGAATGAAAGCGCTATGAAATAGGATTAACATATGCCAAAATGAAAACGCTAAAATGGTATTAGAAGATATACCCGTACCACTTTTATTCTGTTTCAACAGTTGGCTAAACTTAATATATGAGTTTGCAAAATATTTACCAAAATAAAACAGGTGACTTAAGAAATTTAAAATATCAATAATCCTAGTAAACTTCCAACCTGACAACCGTAATCGATATAATCCAGTCGAAAATGTAATTCCAATAATTATATATATATATATATATATATATATATATATATTCCTTAATTACTTAAATCGGAAAAGACTTAACAAGAATGATCAATCATTCATAAAGCATTATGAAACACTTTCCAACTGAAATGCAATTTTATTTAAAAATCTTAATGTGATACATTCAGCGGTGATATTTCTTAAATTATCACAATACAACAATAATTTATTATAGTTGAAAACTTAAAACTTCAAATGAAACTTAAAACTTCAATTTAAAAACTTAAAACTGAATTTTTTTTATATATATATTATGAGACTAGAGGGCTCTGCCCGGCTTCGCCAACCACCTTCGGGAGGCTTCGCCTCCTACTCACTCCAGAGCTCGCTTCATACCTATCTCTCCTAAAATTTCTACTTTAAAAATTCACTTTATTTCACGTTTTGAACATTTTGGTGTGAAGTTCCCCTTCAAATGAACAAATATAAAAGATTAGATTTTCCCAGCAGGTTTATCGAACAATTAATTCGTGTACTTATCTGCATCTCCCTTTAAAAGAGGCCAATTCATATTCTCCAAATCGAACATTTTGATGCTCTGCACCCCCAAAGAAACAAATATTGGAAAACTGAAATTATACACATTTTCCAAATCAATTGTACCCTTTTTTCAGTCGAACTATACAATCCTACACCAAATTTAAAGTCTCTGTCTCATCGCAAGATCAGTTTTAACGTCATTTCGTATTTCAAACGTATTGAGATTAAGTACTCCCTCGAATCAACATTTTTGAAAATTTTGATTCTTTTCAGCTTATTTATCGAACAATTGTCCCGTTTACCAAAATTAAAGTGTATATCTTTTCTAGAAGTCCTTAAAATGAAGTAACGGACAGACAGGCAAACAGACGACAGAATACAACGAACGACAACGGACGACAGAAGACAACGGACGACATAATACTTTGTATATAAAATGCAGTTGCAGAGACCCGTTCGATAATAAGAGTTTGAAATGTTGTCCCAGTAGCTCAACGGTAGAGCGTCGGCTGGCCAGTTTGGAGATCCAGAGTTCGATTCCTGTTTGGGGTAGCAAGGCTCTTTACAACGGCGCCCGAACAAATCAACCCTGTAGATTAGTGCAAAGATGTCGGAGGTCTGAAAGTGATCCTAGTACGACAAGTACGGATTTAGTGGACTCTGGAAGATTGAGCGCCGATTTCAAATTGAGAGAGTAACGACCACGCAGGATACTAATCTCCGTAAAAATAGTTATAGCAGATGGCTAACCTGGGGTAAAAATAGCAGGAGGTGGTCAGTCAGATTGTCAGTTGCTCGTCAATCTGACAAAAATCTCTAAAATGTGTTACATTCAGCGGTGATACTTTTTAAATTATCACAATACAACAATAATTTATTATATTTGAAAACTTAAACCTTCAATTTGAAAACTTAAAACTTCAATTTGAAAACTTAAAACTTTCAATTTTTAACACTTTAGAACAAAGTTGAAAAGTGTTTATGACTTTGTTCATTCTGTCTGTCTGTCTGTCTGTCTGTCCGTTAGCACGATAACTGCCGGAAAAATGACTTGAATCAAAATGAAATTTCAGTATGTTGTTCAGACAGTCTGTGGGACCTATGGGAATATAAATGAATAATATCACCCAATTAGTTTTGGATTGAACCCGGATTGAAAAAATGACATAGATTGAACCCTATGGGACCTAATTTTTCAAACATTTTTAAGCGGATTTAAAATTCACAAATTACTTCGAAAATTTTAGGTAATATTAAAATTATCCCAAAAAATATATAAAAAAAATTCAGCAAAATATATTCAGTAGTTTTTTAAATAAAAATTAAAATAATAATTACACCTCTTATATAAGGCGATGACATAACCATTATATGCAGAAATCACGTGACCCGCTTCAAAATGAAATATGGGCGTAAGAACCCCAATACGGGCGTAAGAACCCCAATACGGGCGTAAGAACCCCAATCGCAATAACAAACTATTGTGCTGAAAATAAAAGAACTACATAGATTTCCGGTATATAGCAATAATGTATTTCTAAATATATGTGTCACTTAAATAATTTGTTATAAATATATGTATTACTTAAATATTGTTATAGATATATATGTCATTAAAATGGATTTATGAATAACTTTAAGAATAATCAAGATATATATATATATATATATATATATATATATATATATATATATATATCTTGGTTATATATATATATATATATATAACCAAGGTAACTCGGTATATATATATATATATATATATATATATATATATATATATATATATATGAAATTAAATAAATTGATCAATTTAAATAAGAGTGATTATTTTATATCTTGTGTGTTATTGTGTGATTATTTTATATTCTCTTCTACTCGTGAACCTGGAGTTTCCATACTCCACCCTTAGTGAAGGCATCAAAGGTAAGTCATAGTAGAGTAAATTTTGGGTAAAGACAATTTACCTTATGACACACTGTAAAATCATGATGTTTCTGTGAGACCAGAATTCATGTAGACAGGTTTATATGTAGATTTATGGTATCTAGCAGGCCAGACAAAGGGGTCCAGTCTGAGTGAAGCCAGTTTTACGGCGGCCCTGACCCGTGAGGTCAAAGAAGCTATAAAAAAGGAGGCTAAAGTGAATCCACGAGAGTGGATCAGGGTTAAACCAATATGAAAGATATGTTGTCGCATCGCCCTGAAATCAACCAATGATAGCCGAAGAGGCCTATCAAACCTCAGGTAAAAAGAGGTAGCAACCGAGAGAAAGACAATAATGATTTGTTTTAAAGCGGCCCAATGCAATGTTTTTACGCCTATACAATGTATGAACATAAAATATAATTAAATTAAAAGTATGATTTGTATATATTTTCTTTTATACAGCACCACAATTTCTTTTCTTAAACTGTATTCTATCGCCAAATGCACATTTCCTTCCTACAATTCTTATTTCAAAGTCCCCGAATATTTGATCTGAAGAGAATGCGAAAAAATATAAGATTTCAAGAAGTAAGTATATATAATATGCAACAGCGCTTGGTCGTAGGAGGACAAAAAGGACTTTAAGACGAATATGAAATAAATACTAAAAGAATATTTTTGACGAATTTTTCTGCATGAAAAATATATGTTAGTGATATTTATTATATATCGCTGTTATTATCTTAAGCCATATGAAACAGGTACGTTCAAGGTTATGCAAGTCATATTTATTTGTTTTATTGGGGGTTATTGTCATGTCTATTATGTCACAAATACCTTGTAATAGGCATGAATAACCATCGGATTATTAGTCATTAAAATAAAAGTAGTATACACCATATAAATAAAGTCTTTTTCTCTGTCTGTTGAGCTCTCTAAATCGGCGACAAATGTGGCAATAATTTAGCGACCTTGACGTCAAATGTGGCAATAATTTAGTGGCCTTGACGTTAAATGTCACAACAATTTGATGGCCTTGACGTCAAATGTGACTATAATTACGGGGTGCAAAATCACCAATTTTGCTGCGTTTGAAATGTTGCCGAATTGACGATAATTCAGTATCTTGGAAAATAAGGTTTTATTTTTTTAATATTCCTTGTCGTTTTGGGGGGATATATTATCCTCCTTCCCAATAAACGTATATGACATCTTAAATTGCGGTTGTGAGACAAAGACCAGACCTCGGTTGGATTTTATGGAATAGTAAAAAAATATATTTTTCGCAAAGTTTTTAATATTATGGAATACAAATTTTGAGATCTCATGAGCACACTTAAAGCTGTACGAAAGATACCTGTTTGTGTGTGCTCTATATGTATTTTGTATTGCATGTAAAGCATGGACATCAATCAGAAACAAAAGTCCACATAGATTTGACATTTTATGTGTAGACACATGTCAAAAAACTATGGCTAGATAGGATATCCTGTAATTTGATATTTATAGTAGTGTATAGTTTAAACAGAAAGTTGAAATACGCAATGCATATATAGGATACTAAAATAGTATAGACGCAAATTCGCGAAAGCTGAAGACTAGATGGGCCTGCTTCCAACTTTAAAAAATGAATTTTAAAGAACAATTTAAGAGCAATTTTAAAGAACATTTTAAGAGCAAATATCTAAGGAAAAATCTTAAACAGATTACCACTACTAACTATATAATTCAACGTTTGTTATTTTGTTGAAAACAAGTTTGATATTATATTGAAAATTAACTAGTCGCGCTCGCGAACGTTGTATTGAATTGCAAAATTTCGAAAGCTACTCGATTGACAGCGTATTATAGAATATTACTTGAGTACGAAAATTTTTGAAATTTCAAGAAATTGTAGGTGTTATGCCTATGCCCATTTTGCAGTATTTTATAATCATTTCTTGAATTATAAAACGGGAACGAAATTTGGTGCAGTATTAGAGTGTTACGTTAATGTAAAATCTATGTTATTTTCTGAATAATTATCTATGTCGTGCACATGCAGTAATTCATTATGTGTAAGCGCATTTATCTAAATTTCTATTTGATTAATACCAAGTTAAGTATGTCATATTAGTTTAATATGAATAATTCCAAACTTAAAATTTAATTTAGTACAACATGATTGCATCATGCTTCTATACATGCACATTTTGAAAAGTAATTATTCTTATTCCATCTGCATAATGATGCGCATAAGTGTTCTATGCCAACTGTATTTTGCGAAAAAATTGTCCATACACAGTTGATATAATCAAGATTATAACAAAATTGTGGAATTTAATAAAAAAAATGGTAAATTGGAATGTTATCAAGAAAAGCCAAATTTTAGTCAATGAATACTTCTCAAAATAGGAAAACCTTGCTGCTCTAAGTCTTTGGACGAGTCGGCTGGCCTGGGCTTTCGACACTAAAGATAAACATAATAATCACTCGCTTTAGTGTTTTTTATTGGCATAATTTGGTGAATCAGATAACATTTATTGCTGACTTGCAAATTAAATTCAATGCATTTTATTTTTCACAGACATTCTATCAACCATAATGTGTTGTTTACAATGCTGGTCGTTTGGCCGCTAGATCTTTAGACAGCGAGCTCTCCAATATTTCTCAAGGATTGAATTAAAAGTCACTAGTGCTGGGCACTCGTCGTTTTTCTAGACACTAAAAAAGTTTGTCTTTTAATGTCTAAACAAACATTATTGTATGTGACCCTACAAAGTCCTAGGTCACATACAATACAATCCGGGGAAGCAGCGAGTCGAATACGATGGGGATGAGTTCTGAGGCAGTCATGACCAGTCAGAAGTCTGAACCTGGCAACTGCTTCTCGTCGATGAACAACAGGAGAGGAATGACAAAAATGTTCTTGATGAGGACGCTCCATGACGTTCCCTTGATGCCGCCAGAGATTTTGCCTCAATTTTTTGTTTTGCGAAGCATTTTAATGTATGTCAACCATAATATTAAAATTGTTCCTTTGGCAAAAGTTCAACTAAGTTAAGTGACCCAAATATGGGCACTACACCTAATATGGGCACTGCTGTAGAAGAAACACAGATATTCATCTATTATCTATCTCCGATATTTTAAAAAGACCAACAGAAAAAAGGCTTTAAATTATCGAGCTGTAAGACTGGTGAAATTGCTTTTTATAAAAAAAAAGGCATCCAAGCATAAAGTAGCTGGCAAGTCCAAACGAGCAGCTAAGACAAAACCAGCACCCAAAACTAAACCCAAGACGAATGTAATATCAACTGTTGCAACTCAGCCATCCTGCAGGGGTGTATCCAGCTCAAAAAAGTCCTGCTGTTGTGTACTGTGTCTTCAAGAAAAACAATTAGACATGAGTATAATACGTGCCGTGTTTGGGTACATGAAGAATGATGTGGCCTTATAAGTAAGGAAACAATTTATATTTTTGTATGTCCATCTTGTGCCGACTCCGATTAAAGTTTTACGTTAATTTAAGGGGTTTTTTTAGCATAATTTTTAAGAGTGCCCATATTAGGTGCAAAGGTTTCAAATATGGGCGTAGGTTCCCAACATGGACACTGTCCATTATTAGCACCTATCTGATGTTTTTAACTCAATTATCATTTTTTCCCTGATACCCCCTGCAAGGAGAATACATCCACCAATTTTCAAATTTTTATCTGCTAAAACAAGCGTTATAATAATTAAAATGCTTAGGGGTGCCCATATATGGGTCACTTACCTTATATTGACTATCAAATTCAAACTTGTATTTCACATATAATAAAACTTTATTGTGAAATATAGCTCCGATTTTGTCCCGGTTTTACCATATACTATATACACGCCTTTTTTTCTTTCCCTAAGAAAATTCTTGCTTTACTTGATCCACCAATTACGGATGCAGGACTTATTTATTCATTTTATGAAAGCGTATATCTTATTTTGAATTCGGAAAGAAATATCTTGCTGCATAATGCTTCTGTGCATATTTATTAGGGTGTAACATCATTGATGCGTTCAGTTTCATTCCAATTTTGTTTGTTTATTATTTTGATAAAAATTATTTGCAAAATTCACAAGGATCCGCTTATTCTTAAAGAACTAAACTGATTTGATTTACTGAATTATATATTTAAATCAATTTGCGAAAGGATGTCATCTGCATTTTACAGTAATATAAGGTAAGATATTCTATGCATTTCTTCAAAATAAAAAATCTCAACACTGGAAGACGAATTGTAAGCACAACATCCAACTATGGAATATATGTTTAATAAATGAGGTTACAATTTCATATTCGTTTTAAAAGTTTATTTCTTTGAAGTATTAAAATACTCGTGTCGCAATTCTAAATGTTATGTTAATCAATGTTAAATAGGAATTACAAGGTTTGAAAACCTGAATATATGCACTTGCATACTTAATTGCAAAATTTCAAATTGTAGCTGTTTTTCCGTAGATGCACATGAATGTTTCAGAAATTTTAAAGTTTACCCTCATTGAATATTCTTATAAATAGTTTTCTAACATTGAAAATCTGGAAATTCAAATTATATTAACTAATTGAATTGTATAAATATTCGATTTTTAGAAAGTTCTTGGTTTTGATATTTGATATTGATACAATTGTAAATAAATAAATAATTAAATAAATATATTTATATATATATATATATAAATGTGTTATTGCGACTATTTAATGATAGGATTAAATACTCGTTTCGACTTAAAATAGTATTTGTATAGCGGTACATGCATTCTTTCTGGACTTATATTATGCACAACTCAGACATACAAGACATACATAATATGCACAAAAATGACCGTCGTCTTTCACCACATTGTTCGAAATGTTATATCCTTTCCCGTCAAAGTTTTATATATATTTTTTATTACGTGGAAAACAATACTTTCTTTGTACAGTAGCATGCGCAAGTAAAAATACTAAATATCTCACAAGGTATGTGTCATTTATTCGAAATTCGTATGTTTTAAAATTCTTATGAAACATAACTTAACCCCTATTGGAGACTGCAAAATAGTTATTTTAAGGATAGAAAAAAGAAATGTACTTACATTTGATAAAAAAATGAGTTTATTTTTTGTAACTA
This sequence comes from Amaurobius ferox, assembly GCA_951213105.1. Classification (NCBI taxonomy): domain Eukaryota; kingdom Metazoa; phylum Arthropoda; class Arachnida; order Araneae; family Amaurobiidae; genus Amaurobius; species Amaurobius ferox. The sequence continues at coordinate 130,131,856 of OX578146.1, read as the reverse complement.
TTCAGTGAGATAACAATTTCATTCACAGTACAATAGGCTCCCTTCTTAGTAAAGATTGTGGAGTTTGTGCCCCCTCCTTCTTTTCAACGAAGTATAGAACGATAATGATACATTTATTTCCAGTAAAGATCTTTCTTATGAATGTTTCAAATTTCTCTTGAACTTTTCGCGAATTTAACAAGAAGTGAATAGGAAGCCAAAAATATGCTTTTCGAAAAATAGCGAATTTATCCATTCTATATATATATATATTATACAAGCAAAATTACTTTATAGTTAAAAGATTTTTCCTTCATTTTATGTTGTAAAAGAAAATGATTTTTCGGAATTATTACTTTCAATATTTCTGGAATTAAATGCTGTAAATTAGTATTAAATACTAATCAAACTATCTTCAAAATTTTCAAACTTAGACGAAATGGATTGGAGAATATAATAAAGTAAAATACAACAAGAAAGATCAATCATGCATAAAGCATTGATCATGAAACACTTTCCAACTTCAATGTAATTTTATTTAAACATTATAAAATGCGATACATTCCTAGGTAATAGTTTTAAAATTATCACAATACTACATTAATTTATTATATTTGAAAACTTAAAACCTCATTGAAAAAATTAACTTTATTCAAACGACGGCATTGAAGTATAAATTGCCTGGATTAAACATCTCTAAAATACGAAACATTCCTGGGTAATATATTTAAAATTATCATAATACTACAATAATTTATTATATTTGAAAACTTCATCGAAAACGAATGAAATTTATTCAAATGACATCATCGAAATATAACACGCCTGGCTCTCTCTATAAAAGCAGCATTTAGTGGCCTAGTAGTAGCATTTAGTATCATTCATAAGCATTTTTCCATTCATTTCATTCATCACAATACTATAATAATTTATTTTATTTAAAAACTTGAAACCATGGAGGTACAAGTAATTTAACTCTATGCTTAAAACTTCATCCAAAAAATCGTTTGCTTTTCAGCGTAAAATCAATGAATATTTCATTCATATCAGCAATATTGCAAACTCCATGATTTAAATAATTTTGCGTTAAAGAAATGCAACAATTTTTATACAACTCATTCTACATATTTTGGTATTTACATTCTCCATAACTCTGAAAAGTAGGCTTCGTTGTAGAAATAATCAAAGTTGGAGGATTATTTAAACTCAACTATATTGTAATTGCGTTGTGTCTATATGTAGATGCACAGAATTTAAGCAAAAATAAAGCGGTTTTAGGGCGAATACAACGCTAAATATGAATTAAAAATAACTTTAAAAATCACGATTTCGACACAAGATGGATGCCATATTGTGTGCCAATGTGTTTCATTTTTTCAACTCGGGTTCAATCCAAAACTAATTGGGTGATATTATTCATTTATGATCCCATAGGTCCCACAGACCGTCTGAACAACATACTAAAATTTCATTTTAAAGCCATTTTTACGGCAAATTAAACTAAAAGTCATTTTTTATGGCAGTTATCGTGCTAACCGACAGGCAGATAGTTAGACAGACAGACAGAATGAACAAAGTCATAAGCACTTTTCAACTATGTTGTAAAGTGTTAATAATAAAAATCGCAACATATTTTTAAATAAGTCAGACACGATATCAAAGTGTCAGAGAGGAATGTTGTTCAAACATTTTTAAGCAAAGTTAAAATGCTCAAATTGGTTCGAAAATTTTAGGAAACAATCAAATTATCCCATAAAATATACAAAAAAAAGTTTCAGCAAAATATGTGCGGTAAGTTTTTAAATAAAAATTAAGATATTAAGTTAAAATTCACAAATTGGTTAAAAAATTTTAGGAAATATTCAAATTATCCCATAAATTTCATATAAAACAAGAAAGATCAATTATGCATAAAGCATTGATTATGGAACACTTTCCAACTTCAATGCAATTTCATTTAAACATCTCTAAAATGCGATACATTCCTTGATAATATTTTAAAAATTGTCACTATA